>CM073602.1:25652354-27002354 GCA_037074985.1 Solanum bulbocastanum | reverse complement strand
TGATCGTCAAGATAGTATTGTGCCTCAAAATGTAAATAAATAGCGTGTTTGAGACCGAGCTTTATGTGGATCAAATAAATATTCTGCATCTGTGTAACCAATCAGTTCTGACTTGGATTCCTCAAAATAGAATAAACCCATGTCCATGGTCCTTCGGGGATATTCAAGTATGTGCTCAACACCATTTCAATATCCTTTTATTAGGGGGGAACTGAATCTTGCTAGTAAATTTACTGTAAAACAAATATCTGGTCGAGTATAGGTAGCAAGATGCATTAGTTCCCTGATTGTACTAAGATATGGAGTTTGATCACCAATAAGCTCTTCATCCTTCTTTTGAGATCAAAGTTAATCTTTATTTATGTCAAGCGATCTCATAATCATTGGGGTACTCAATGAATGTGATTTATTCATATAAAATCGCATCAAAACTTTTCTGTGTATATTGATTGATGGAAAAATGTTTCATTCATCAAATTCTCAATCTGTAGGTCAAGACAAAATTGTCTTTCCCGGATCTTTTCATTTTAGATTCCCTTCTCAAATACTCAATAGGTTTTAAAAGCTATTTAAGAGTTTTAATAACGTTCAAGTCATCAACATACACAACTATTATAACAAATTTAGATCCTGACCTTTTCATAAAAATGCAAGGACAATTAGGGTCATTATTTTTGTACCATTTTCTTCCTTGATTATTTCAATCCATATAAGGATACTTGAAGCTTTATTGAAAAAGTTTCTTTCAAACTTTTATAACCTGCAGACACCTTGATTTACTTCAAGGATTTTCATATAACCTTCAATATTGTCCAACTAGACATGATAATTATTCATTCTATGCATTCAAATTTTCATATATTGCCAGTTCGAAACAAATCTCATTGCATCCATCATAGAAGAAAGCATCTCCAATAATGTCAGGATATTTGCGACAAACCTTTATGCCCCAAGGCACAAGCTGTACTTGATATCTTACGATCATACCATCGCATAATAATTTATTGAGAAAAAGGTCTGAAATATATCTGAACTTTGGCCGAAATTGTTGTTACGATACCGAACATTGGAAAGGACCTTTTACCCCCTACACTATTTAATAGTGTATTTTAAAGGTATATATATATGCCCACATGGATATCATAAATATTGCATAATTATAAATAGTAATGTGTCCACGTGAACACATATATACCATTAAAATATACTATTAAATAGTACAAGGGGGTAAAGGTCCTCCATAAAACTTGGTATCGTAACAGCATTTTCGGCCAAAGTTGGAGTATATTTCAAACCATTTTCCCTAATTTATTTGTACCCCACTGACATTATACCTTAATTTATGGACTATCAATCCAAAGCATTACTTTTCTAAGTGAAACAAAATATACTTGAAATAAGCATTTTAACTCGGCCAATCATTTATCTGTGCACACTATGTGACAGATTTGAATACAAAATCCTCGTCACAATTTATATCATTGAGCACTACTTCATATCAACGATATCGTCGAAGGTTATTTGATATCGATCCAATATGACATAACTTATTGAGATATCTTCATTTTTCAGGTACCTGAACCTTTTACAAGGTTTTATGAAGTGTTATGTCATGGTGCTCTTTTATAGAACTTTCCTCATTATCATGACCATAGTAATCATTTGCTCCTCTCCTTCCTCAAGGAATTTTATATTGGAACCGATTGATCTATTACACTTCAACCATATCATAGACTCTGTCCTTCAAGGACTTCTTATTGGAGCATTTTCAGCTGAATTATATCATAGGGTCAGTAAATTTATCTAGAAATTGATTTGCAACATTATACAAATGAATTATCACTTGGACTTCAAGTTCACATATTTATTTAACGAGGATTTAGATAATTCATAATTAACCTCACACATAATTTTCAGCTGTCAATCATATCTCCCCCTAATATTAGAAAATCTAACATTCATCCCAACCGTATTTGGGAATATTCATCTTTATGCGTGGTGGAGCAATTAAAATCATAACCGCACATTCAATATTTTAGATAAAATTATTTGATTCTAGATCCTGAATCAATTTTAATAGGGGACCTTTGTTGGCTTGATGTGTACAAGCGTTGCTACATGTTAAATAAATTTATCTCATATCAAATTTCTTTTTCGGGAGATTTGTTCTCATAATTAATAGTTTAGCTATAATTGGAGGCATACAATTTCTACTAAACCAACCATCATTATCAATATAATTTCATAGTTTGGAACTGTGCTCATAATTTAACAATTCGAGCAAACAACCTTACAAACACAAATTTGTAAGTTGACAACAAAACACATGTGACCATCGCATAGATGCATCTATCATATAGTTGCAAATGATCCAAATGGCAGGTGAATGGGCCCATATTCACCTTTCATATATATGTTCCAAAAATCTCAGGGAGTACAATCTCAACTTTAGCTGGTACAATGATACAATGATCAAATTATCATCGAACAAGCAACATAAGAGAATTCTTGAAGAATATTTGATTTCTTCAGTATATAACTATGTGAATTCTCAATTATTATTTTTTACACCATATTTTGACAGGAATGGCTAACCGATCATGCTACCTGATCTTTATTTCAGTACATTTACAATTTACTTTTGCATGTGATTTCATCAGCATGTCCATGTTTGTGTGCAACAAATAAGAGGAAAAATGTGTAATCTTTTACATAAATATTTATAACCCTCTTTGGTTGTAGTAATCTGAAGATATTAAGTCTTTTCATAATTTATAGTCTCAATATTTCTTTTCAATTCATCCGAAACTTAGAAAGTTTCTTTTGAGACTTACTACAACACCTATATTATTCCTCTGGTAATAACACAACTCATTAGTGCTTGCAATTAATTTTGTGTACTATCACATATTCCATGACACCATCGATATGGTGAACATCTTCTTCAAGGAGAAAATTATATTATTATTGTCATGGTCAAAACTATTACTAGCAACACATGTTTCTTGCTTTACTTTTGTTGTACCATAGGTACACAATCAATGACAAATTTGTATTGCCACACAATAATATTATTTTGGTCATGGCCACAACCTTTATAGGCAAGAACTATTTCTTTCTTTTGTCCTTTTGGTAGTTCACAATAAACATACCATGATATTTATGACGTATAAACATACATGACCATTGACCATTATTGCCAAATAAAATTTATTTATTTCTCTCAAACCTTCCATAGAGGTGAGTTGTGGCATATTTTCAACCATTATGAATATGTTCTCATTCATATTTTTTTCCTTCATATTTTGCGACATTCACTTTCAAGAATGAGCAAACATTCACGATGTTCATGAGTTGACCATAACCATTTAAACATATCATACCTTTATATTTGACATATTTATATGACCCACTTCAACATCACTTCGAAAGATAAAGTGCACCATCACTTTCTTTTGATGGAGGATTTATAAACTTATCAAATTCGATCGCACGATAACCGCATGTTCAATGACCTTTCATACCATTTTTATGATAAAATTATTTTCGTTGTTCGAAGGACTAATTGAAGAACTCATACTATTCTTCCTTTTATAATTACCATAATGATGACTATTACAATTTTGTCTCTTCACACCCTTATTCATACATTCAATCACTTGTTATCTTTCAGACTTATTATTCATTGCAACCTCATTCGTTAGATAGAATGGAGTAATTTGGCGGATTTCAAACTTATCATATACTGCTACCACATTCGCTTCTGGGAATGGAGCAAATTAAGTGGGACGAATTTCAAGACTTTTCGTCCAAAATATATTATTTTGTTTTAGTCATCATTTTATCATCACTTTGGTGCATTGAGACTCAAACTCAATGTCTTATCCATATAAGTGTTAGGCCATAATTTTATGAGACTCTAACCCAATACCTTATCATCATGGTGCATCAAAACTCAAATTGATGTCTTACCCTCTTGGTGCGATAGAACTTGAATCTACCGTCTTATCCTCAAATATTTTTCATTATGTGCATCCGGACTTTAACATGATGTCTTATCCTTTTGATGCGATGAAACTTGAATCCACCGTCTTACCTTGAATTAATAAATTATAGTCCAAAATGAAAAGGAATTAACCGCTTATGTCCCATAACATCGTTCGCGTCACTGCTTACCAGATACAAACATATGCCTCTCCCAATTTATTTATTTTTCAAGCAAAAAGAATTATTTTCTCCAGTCTACTCCAAAAAAATGAAAACAAACTCACAGATTAGAGTAACGATTAATGAAATAATAATAATAGAAAATAGAAGCATAAATTCTTCTTAAATGGCAAATTAAAACATATTTCCTTTTAGGAGATGTATATGTTTAGTGAATGAAATGAACCGTGCAAAACATATAAGCATACACAATTTATTAGACTTAGAAAAGAAAAACAAATAAAAAGGAGGACAAAACAACATTCAATAACCAAAAATTTTCCATATGTTTTCTTCGTGTTTTATAAACTGAAAAATGTTAAGGCATCGGATAATAAAATTATGAATCATATAAAATCATCTTTCCTTTTACGTGACATAATGCGTAAGCATACGTGATTAAAATAGAAGCAATAAATTATACCTATACCCAAAAAAAGATATAGTACTGTACTGTTAAAAGAAACATACCTCACTTTCTATACTTAATTCAACTATACAAAAGAAAAAGAAAATCATACCAAAATTCTGGATCTTACTTTTGGAGTCTCGTGTTGATAATGTGTTATAAAATATAAGCTAGAATAATATAATTATAAAGAGAAGAAGACAAAAGAAGTAGATGTAGGAGAAGATTTTTCGTCTTATTCAATTGTGTATTCCAAATGGTGAGTGATATCTCTAGTTATAATGTTGAGATATCACTCCCAAAGGACACCAAACTAGTATAAACATAATTATCCCTTAAGGTTCTTATCACCCATACATGAATCCAATTAATTCTTGAATAAATTAATCTAGTGGATAATCCACAAAATGCAATGGATTTATAACAGTTTTACCTCTTGTTTCTTAATAGAGTTTGTCATAAGTTATAATTTGCTAATGATCATAATAAGTAGATCATGTTTGAATTGAAGAGGTGTAATCGCGTTATGCATATTTAAAATTTTAGTTTTTTTCTATATGTTTTTCTTTTTTTTGCTCAATAGAATCTGATCAAATCACATAAACCCATTTTGGTTTGCATATCATGTTTTTTAATATAAAAAACTTCTTGTAAATCAACTCGAGAATATATCATGTAAAACTCCTTGGTCAAAGGAATAAAAAATCATGGCCTACCTCGGTAGGATTTGCCTTAAATCTCTATTAAACAAATGCAATTTAAGGTCAAAACTTTATGACCAAAAGGGTAACTTTAGCGCCTTTCCCTTTCTAGTTGCAACTGCCCTTTCAAGATTCTACCTCAATCTTAAAAGCTTTTATAACTAAAGAAAAAAACATCAGCTATTACAAATCGTCTATAATATTAAATAGGTTACAAGTCTATCTCTTCTAGTATCCATTAATCTAAGTGTTTGGTTCTTTTGTAGTCATTTTTTCAATCATAAAGATCACTAACTCTTAAATTGCCACTAAATTTGAGCTTCACAAAATATATGATCCAACTAAGAAATTCACAAACTATAGATGGATCTATGATGCAATATAGAACTATTAATCCAACTTAACCCTTGGACACATGAGTGAAACTCTCCACAAGCCGTGTTTGGAACTAAAGTTCCATTTAGGAGAGTAAATGGTCTCATATATGGAGGAAGAATATTAAATTTAGACAACACTTATTAGTCCCACTTTATAAAACTTTCCATCTTTTCCTCTTCTTTTTTTTAATCACAATAAAATTGACCCTTCTCATTCTATAACACCTTCTAAATTCTATGTTACCTTATCTATGAATATGAAGATTTAGAGTGCCTTGTGACTTACCAAATTATGGGTATATGAGTTTTCTAAGGCCACCAACAACTCATTAATTTGAGTTTGAAATAAAAATGTTATGATCGATTTATCAAACACTCTCAGAAAAAATTCTGAACCTGAGCTTCACAAATTCAATCTATGGTCGTAGATCAATCCATGAATCATAAATTGATCTAGTAAATTGAACTTCAAAGACTAGAATTTGACTTGGATTCTAGGAGCCACAGATCAAACCACATACCATAGATTTTCCTTGTGGAAAGTTTTGAAATAAGGAACTGTAGTAGTAGTAGTCTAGATGACAACCTTTTGTTTTGACTAATATACAAGGTCATTGTCCCGTATTGTTGTAAATAATTAGGCATTAGGTGTCAGTCCTAGTAGGACCACTTTCTGGGTTTTTTAAGTCATGGTTCTTTTTGTAGATTTTATTTTAGTGTTCAACTGAACAATGTTTAGGATAAATCTGATCATAGCACAATGATTTTTTCCGATGATTAGATTGGTAGGCGACTTTCTTAAGGGAATAACTTATGTTTAGCGTCAATAAAGTAGAGTTGGTTGACTTATATAGTGGTAGTTTGTTTTATTACGACACAAAACTGGCTTTGATTGAAAAATGGACTCATCTAGAAAAGTCAATGCACTGCTATTGAATATATAGACATGTATATCGCTCTTTGTGACATTGAATTCATGTTAAATTCTTAGATTACTAGTTTGGGAGTTAGAATAATGTCATGACTAGAAAACTCCCTCTTCACGAACTTGTACAATCGATGCCACAAAAATAGCCAACTCTATTATCAAAGAAATAAGGAAAGGGGCGACAATTTGGCACCAGATATCCGGAGGTGTGGAAAGACCAGCCGAGTGATGATGGTACCTATCATAACCCACCAAGTAAGTAAGCCAATTCATATCCTGAAACGACAAGTAACATGTCACGCCCCGAGCCTATCCCCTTGACGTAACACGGAACCTAGGATCACAAATGACTTCAAACTAACCCTGTGTCTTGTTGGGTTTGGGCCTTTTTCCCTTCCTATGTGTAGGGGTGTACAAAATCGAACCGAAAACCGAACCAAACCGCAAATTGAGTCAAACCAAAAAGAAAAAATCCGACTAGTGGTTTGGTATTGGAAAAAAAAAAACCCGACTATATTTGGGTTGGTTTGGTTTTAATTAAAAAAACCCCACCCGAGACCAAACCAGCCCGACATTATATATGTAGTTTTAAAATTTTATTTTATACATAAAAATATTTACTTTGATATAATTTTAAAATATTTCTTATACTATTTCATAGTTTTTATCTTTTAATATATAATTTCAAGTTTAAAACTTAGAATTCGGAATGGTCCAATAAAGATTATAGTTCATAGATGTTGATAATTATAATAAAACTTAAATCAAAATCAAATTAATACTAATGCAAAAAGAAAATCAATTCAACACTAAGAATGACAATAATATTGAATATTTGTTCTTTAGTTTTACATTGGTTTAGACAATTAAAATACCTAATCGAATTTTAATTTTCCTTAAATATTTAGAAAGGTAACTAATACTTATTAAACTTATTTTAGCATGATTTAGTACTTTTAAATTATGATCATTTTCATTATTACTTTGCAATATTTAGTTTATATGATGATTTCATTATTATTTTATATTGAATATTTTTGTGTCATCAGTACTCATCTCATATTTTGTGTTATTTTTTTAAAAAACACCTTAGATAATTGTATTTTGGTTAGACTAAAGAAATATTTGGAGCACAAGCTAATTATATGTTTGTATACAAACTTTATCGAAAAAATCCAAAAATCTGAGGTTTATTAGTTTGGTTTTATTTATAAATTTAAAAATTCGACACAATGGTTTGGTTTGGTATTTGAAAAACCGAACCAACCCGAGGTTGAAAAACCCAAAAAAAATCTGAATTTTATTAGTTTGGTTTGGTTTATAAATTTAAACATTTTGCACAAATTGTTTGGTTTGATATTTGAAAAACCCGAACCAACCGATCATGTACACCCCTACCTATGTGGATAAATAAAAGTCCAAGGTTTTGGGTCTTCCTTCCTTTCCTTTATGGATAAATTTAGCCCAAATTTGACTAGCCACTTTGCCCATAAGCCCAATATTATGGTACATATGTAAGACTTTCTTTTAGGTCTTATTGGAGAAGAATCACAAGAGATTGAGAATAGTCATATAGAGAGAAAAGTGAGAAACTGCAAATTTTCGCACTAGCCCTAGCCGTCAATTTCAAATTGCGATTTCCACTTCGTTTCTGATCAAATTGGGCTGATTTTTGGACAGCTTGTTCCTTTCGACTTAATCTTTGATTGGGAACTGAGAGAGGGTGATTTGGAGTTCTGTAGCTCCAGATTTGTCCTCGTGAACAGTAGTTGCGGGTTTGGTGTTTTTGCTTCTTTTATTTCTCTAATTTTTAGTGCTATCTTGTAGTTGTGATGCTCATTGTTTGGCACTTTGTTGGTGGCCATTTTGGAGAACACTTTTGTAACTCTTGTTGATTTTTAGTGGAACTTTGGCCTTGTGGTTTTTATTCTTCACACCAAAGAGGTTTTCCACGTTAAATTTGGCGTCTCATGTGTTGATTTGTTTTGCTTGCTTTTTGTTCACTGCCCAAATAGTTTTGTTCTTGCATTATTTTGTCTTCTCTTAATTCAAATAGAAGGGAAAGCTTTGACTTGGGTTTTCTTTCGCTATTGTTCTGTCATGCACATTTATTTTATGCTTGCCTTTCCCAACAAAGTGGTATTAGAGCATTGGGTTGTTGTTGATTATATATTTGAATGATAGAGTCAAATATGAGCAAGATGGTTTGTTTGAATGGTAGTAATTATCATACTTGGAAAGGCAAGATGAATGATTTTCTATTTGTCAAGAAAATGCATCTACTTGTGTTTGCTTCTAATAAACTTGAATCTATGAGTGATGAGGATTGGGAATTTGAATATTTGCAGGTTTATGGCTATATTAGACAATGAGTTGAAGATAATGTTAGAAATCACATTGTGAATGAGACACATATCAGAAGTTTATGGGACAAGCTTGAGACACTTTATGCTTCAAAGATTGGCAATAACAAATTGTTTTTGTTGAAAAAATTGATGAACATCAGGTATAAAGAGGGCACTCCTATTTCTGATCATATTAATGATTTTCGGGGTGTTCTTGACTAGATATTTGGAATGGGTGTAAAATTTGATGAAGAAATTTAAGGACTATGGTTTCTTAATACTCTGTCAGACTCTTTTGAAACTCTTCGAGTTTCTTTGACTTATTCTGCTCCCAGTGGTGTTGTGACCATGAAATATGCTAAGAGTGGTGTCTTGAATGAAGAGATGAGAAGAAGATCTCAAGGCTCATCTTCTTCTACTTCACACTACGATGTTTTGGTTACCGAAGAAAGGGAGAGAAGCAAGTTTAGAGGTCAGAATGACAGAGATAAAAAGTAGAAGAAAGTCAAAGTCTAGATTTAAGAATGTTACATGTGACTATTGACACAAGAATGGTCATATCAAGAAATATTGTTTCAGGTACAAGAGAGATATGAAACAACAAAAGAAAGAAAGTGATAATGAAAATCGTGTTGCGGTTGTTGCTAACGATGACCTTCTTGTTTTCTTGTAATGAAAATACCATTAATATTGTTTGCAATGAATCTACATGGTTTGTGGATTCTGGTGCTACTTCTTATGTCATGTCCAGAAAGGAATCATTTTCTTCTTATACTTCAGGTAATTTTGAAATGTTGAAAATGGGAAATAATCATGAGGTTGCAGTTCTTGGTATTTGGACTATTTGTTTGGAAAGTAATAATGGTTCCAAACTAGTTCTGAATAATATCAAGCATGCTCTAGATTTTTGGTTGAATTTGATTTATGTTGGATACCTTGATGATGAGAGTTATGTTAATACCCTTGGTGCTGGCTAGTGGAACCTTAGAAGAGGTTCTATGGTAGTGGCCTAAGGTGACAAGTAGTTTAACTTGTACGATTTTTAAGGCTCCATTTTCAGAGGCTTAATAAATGTGGTGGAGAATAATACTTCATCATTGTTATGACATAGAATACTGAGCCATATGAGCGAGAAGGGGATGGACAAGTTGGCTAAGAAGAATTTGACTTCTGCAGTGAAATAAGCAAAATTGAACAAGCGTGTTCATTGCTTAGCCGGTAAACAAAAAATAGTTTTTTTTTAGAGTCATCCGCCTTCAAGAAAGCTCGATTTGCTAGAGTTAGTACATTCTAATTTGTGTGGTCCTTTTAAGGTAAAGTCTCATGGTGGTGCACTTTACTTTGTGACTTTTATTGATGATCATTCGCACTAACTCTGGGTATTCTCTTTGAAGTCCAAGGATCAAGTACTTGATGTATTCAAGAATTTTCAGACCTTGGTTGAGAGACAGAAAGGGAAGAAATTGAAATGCATTCGTTCTGATAATAGTGGTGAGTATATTTGTCCTTTTGATAGATATTGTAGAGAGCAGGGTATTCGGCATCAGAAAACTTCTCCAAACACTCCATAGCTAAATGGTTTAATGGAGAGGATGAATAGAACTCTTCTTGAGAGGATTAGATGTATGCTTTCAGATGCTAAGCTACCAGATTCCTTTTGGGTAGAAGCATTTAATACTGTTGACCATGTTATCAATTTATCTCTGAGTTTTGCTTTGAATGGTGATGTCCCTAACAGAGTTTGGTCTGATAAGAATGTTTTTTATGATCATATTAAAGTTTTTAGGTGTAAAGCCTTTGTGCATGTTCCTAAGGATGAGATGTCAAAGTTAGATGTTAAAACTAGGCAATGTATCTTTGTTTTTTATGGTCAAGATGAATTTGGCTACCGTTTCTTTGATCCAGTTAAGAAGAAACTTGTTAGAAGCCATGATGTTGTGTTATTCGACCAAACAATTGAAGATCTTGACAAACCTGAGAAAGTTGATTCTCAGAACACTGAGAGCCTAATTGATGTTGATCCAATTCCATTGACTACTCCACCAGGTGAAAATATTCAAGACGATGAAAATCAAATTGATATTAAAGATGGTGATCATATTCAGAATGACCAGTATGCTATTGATGCTCCAGTGCAAGATGATGTAGTTGGTCAACAACCAAATATTATTGATGCTCCAGAAAGTTCTCATAGAAGATCTACTAGAGAGAAAATACCTTCATCTCGTTATTCTCCCAATGAGTATGTACTCTTGACTAGCGGGGGAGAACCAGAGAGTCTTGATGAGGCCATGGAAAGTGAAGAAAAAGAAATGTGGTTTGATGTTCTGGAGGATGAAATGAAGTCTCGACGATAATCATACCTTTGATTTGGTTATGTTAACTAAAGATCGAAAAGATTTGAAAAACATGTAGGTTTTTCGGGTGAAACATGAAGATGGTAACCCAATTCCATGGTACAACTAGATTGGTTGTGAATAGTTTTAACCAGAAAAAGGGAATTAATTTTGATGAGATATTATCTCCAGTTGTGAAGATGTCATCCATCGTGTGGTTCTACACCTGGCTACAAGTCTGGACTTGGAGGTTGAACAGATGGATGTTAAAACTGCTTTTCTCCATGGTGACTAGGATGAAGAAATATATATGGAGTAGCCGGAAGACGTTGAAGTCAAGGGAAAAGAGAATTATGTTTGCCAGTTGAAGAAGAGCTTGTATGTTCTAAACAAGCTCCCATGCAATGGTACAGGAAGTTTGATTCTATTATGAGTCAGCATGGCTTCAAGAAGACTTCTTCAGACTATTGTGTTTTTGTGCTATAATTCTCTGATGGTGAGTTTATTATCATTTTGCTTTATGTTGATGGCATGCTTGTTGTTGGTCATAATACTTACAGAATTAAAAAGTTGAAGCTAAAGTTGAATAAGTCTTTTGCTATGAAAAACTTGGGACCAGCAAGGTAGATTTTTGGCATGCAGATTTTCCATGATAGAGATGCCAAGAAATTGTGGTTGTCATAGGAAAAGTACATTCAGAAAGTACTTCATAGATTCAACATGGACAAAGCTAAGATTGTCAGTACACCTTTAACTATGCAGTTCAAATTGAGTACCAAACATTGTCTTTCCACTGACGGTGAGAAGGAAGATATGAGGAAAGCTCCTTATGCTTAAGTTGTTGGTAGTTTGATGTATGCAATGGTGTGTACAAGACTATATATTGCTCATGTTGTTGGTATTGTTAGCCGTTTTCTTTCTAATCCGAGAATAGAGCATTGGAATGTTGTAAACTGGATTATGAGATATCTTTTTGGCACTTCTAGTCTAAGTTTGTGTTTTGGGATAGGAAAACTTATTCTTTGAGGTTATATTGATTCAGACATGACTGGTGATGTTGATACTCATAAGTCTACATCAGGCTACTTGATTACTTTTGTAGTAGGAGTTGTGTCTTGGCAATCTAGGTTGCAAAAATGTGTTGCTTTATCTACTATAGAGACTGAGCTTATTGCAGTTGTTGAAGCTTGCAAAGAGTTAATCTAGATGAAGAGATTCTTAGGGGAACTTGGTTGTGCTCTAGAGAGGTATGTGCTTTATTGCGACAGTCAAAGTGCTATACATCTTGGCAAGAATTCTACATTTCATGATCGGTCTAAACACATTGATTTGAGGTATCATTGTATTCGAGATGTGTTGGATTCTAAGTTGCTTAAATTTGAAAAGATTCATACAAATGACAATGGCTCTAACATGATGACTAAAGTTTTGCCAAGAGGGAAGTTTGAAGAATGTTGCATGATTGCCGGGATGGCGGTTTCCTCCACATAGTCGGTAGGGGGAGAATTGTTGGTTTTTGGGACATTTTCCCCTCCTATGTGGATAAATAAAAGTCCAAGGTTTTGGGTCTTCCTTCCTTTTCTTGTGGATAAATTTAGCCCAAATTTGACTAGCCACTTTGTCCATAAGCCCAATACTGTGGTGCATATGTAAGACTTTATTTTAGGTCTTATTGAAGAAGAATCACAAGAGATTGAGAGCAGCCATATAAAGAGAAAAGTGAGAAAGTGTAGATTTTTGCACAAGCCCTAGCAACCAATTTCAAATCGCGATTCCCACTTCGTTTCTTATCCGATTGAACTGATGTTTGGATTGCTTGTTCCTTTCAACTTAATCTTTGATTGGAAACTGAGAGAGAATGATTTGGAGTCTTGTAGCTCCAGATTTTTTCTCGTAATTGTAGCTGCGGGTTTGTGTTTTTGCTTCTTTTATTTCTCTAGTTTTTGGTGCTATCTTATAGTTGTGTTGTTCATTATTTGGCATTTTGTTGGTGACCATTTTGGAGAAAACTTTTTTTTTACTCTTGTTGATTTTTAGTGGAGCTTTGGCCTTGTGGTTCTTACTCTTCACACTGAAGAGGTTTTCCATGTTAAATTTGGCGCTCATGTGTTGATTTGTTTTGCTTGCTTTTGTTGATTTGTTTGTTGCCTAAATAGTTTTATTTTTGCATTATTTTGTCTTTTATTGGTTCAAATAGAAGGGAATGTTTTGACTTGGATTTTCTTTCATTATTGCCCTGTCGTGCACATTTATTTTGTGCTTGCATTTCCCAACAAAGTGGTATTAGAGCATTGGGTTGTTGTTGATTATCTATTTGAATAATGTAGTCAAATATGAGCAATATGGCATATATCGAGCATACTGAGAATCATTGAATAAAGCATGTACTATGCGGAAGCTAAAACATGGATAACTGAAGTAGGGAATACCCAACTAGTCTGAATGTATAAACCATACTAAGAGTTTATTAACAATTGAAAGATAAACTTAACAATTCAAGTTGATTCTACTACTATGTCTGAAAATCCTCTAATTGAGTTGAGTTGCTGGGACATGCTCCCCAGCTAACTCTAACCAAATTGAAAACTAAATATAAAGACTAGAATGACAGCATGTTTATTGTCCTCAACGAATAAGGACTCACCATTGAAGCTGCTGAAATGCGGACCGAGAACCGACCTAAGTGCGATCTGAATGCTGAGTACCTGAACCTACATCATGAAAGGATGTAGCGAGTATACATCAGTACTTTGAATGTACTGAGCATGCAGGATATAGATACTAAGATGAACAAGTATATACTAGTTGAAACAAGACATAACTGAGCAATGTTGTAAACTGAACAAGAATGTAATTACTGAAAATATAACTGAAAAGCTAAACTGAATGCAATTACCAAGTGCTAATCATGAACATGACATGCTAAACAGAATACTGAAGTACATACTGAAAACCTAGTCAATGCACTAGGAGTCTGATTATGGGAACTACTATTAACTGACATAAAACTATATGAGCTGAACATGGAGTCCTATCATATGACTTATCGAGAGGACCCAATATACCTTGTCAGGGGTATAAACGTATGACTGACATGATCACTAAATTGGATGCCCAACAGAGGGGGCTTATACTTCTACAGGGGCACGTAATTCTGGGACTATAGGGTACGCTGGACCCTAGTCCAACTCGGTGCTAAGTCTACTCCCAATTGAATATGTTTATGACACAAATGTAACTAAAATGCTAAATTACTGAATAACTCAAAATACTGACATGCACGGAGAATGCAACATTTATATACTAATAATATGACATTCGAAATCTGGAACATGATTATCTGTTTAACTAACCTAGCAAGTGTAATTCGTGAACTAAGAGAATTTATAAACACTAGGTGTAACACCCCGTATCCTGAATGCAGATTTCCAGAAGTGTAGGTGCCATCGACGGAGTCCACCTACGGACCGTAGGTTGGACCACAGTCTGAGGATCAGGTCCGTGGAACGTGGTCCATAGAAAAACCCTAGAAAACCTAGGTGGGACTAAGGCCCGTGGAATGTGGTCCACAGAAAAACCCCAAGAATCCCTACCATAGATGGGACCACGATCCGTAGACCAAGTCCGTGGAACGTGGTCTACAGAAAAAAAAACCCAGAAAAACCCAACCGATGGCCAGGACCTACGGACCGTAGGTTAAACCATGGTTTGTGGAATGTGGTCTGCATAAACTATCCTCTGAAGCGGAATGACGGCTAACCAGGACGGATCGTAATGTGGACCACGGTGCGTGGACTAGGTCCGTCGGTTGGTCCCAACAGCTTTTAAGTCAAGGTCGTTTTGGTTTTTTCCCTATGTATTGGACCCTTAAACTATGTAGTCTTGTCAGTTTTAGCCTAGTAACTAAATTAGAGCTTACCCTAGTCAATTCATTCTCTAAAATTCATCCAATTAGAATGAAAAAAGGAGAAAAAAGTCGAGTAGCCCTAGTTCAAGAATGCAATAGGGTTTCATCAGTTCCAGCCCCAAAGTCGAAAGATTTCTCTGTGAAATTTGTCACCAGGTATGTGGGATTTTGCTAGTGGGTTCCTTTCACCCATTAGGTCCCTAGATTTTAGTCAGAATCTTGATTCCCTTAATATTATCTTGACCTATGGTTTATTGAATGTTGAAATTATTGGGTTTTAGCTGTTAGAATGATCCAATCTAGATTACCATATTGTTTCTTAGTGTCTTGCATGATATTCAGAACCCTAGTTGTGTAGATTCGTTTAGTTCATGAATTACATATGCCAGGTCAGTATAAACAGATATACACACTTTAGTTTACGAATGTCACATTATCAGTTATAATTGTTGCATTCTCAGAGTTTGCATGTCAGTAATTGAGCTATCCAGTACTTTAGTACATACTAATTGGGACTAAGCTTACACCGAGTGGACTAGGGTCCAACGTACCGAAATATTTCTAGAACTACGTGCCCCTATAGGTTTATAAGTCCCCACTGTGGGCAGTACATTTTAGTTATCACGTCAGTCATGCCTCTATATCTCTGGCAGGGTATATTGGGTCTTCTCGATGGGACATATACATCGGACTCCACATTTAGCACATGTGGTTTAATGTTGGTTATTAGTAGCTCCCACAATCAGATTCTAGTGTTTTGACCAGGCTATCAGTTACTGTTTGGTCTTCAGTTTCAGCATGTTATAAACCTGGTCATTGCATTCAATTAGTTCATATTCAATATGTTTAGCATATTTATAATGTTCAGATTATATCATTGCTTTATAGCTTTGTTCAGTTATATGTTTATTTAGATTTACTCTATCCTGCATACTTAATACTTTTCAAGTACTGACGCATACTCCGCGCTACATCTTTTCGTGATGTAGGTTCAGGTCCCTAGCTTTTAGATCACGCATAGATTGCTTCCCGATTTCCATTTCAGTAGCATCAGTGGTGAGTCCTCATTCTTCGAGGACGATTGACATTTTTTCTACTTTTAGTCTTTAGTCTCAGTTTTTGCTAGACCTAGCTAGGGAATGTCCCAATATTTCTAGTTAGTTAGAGGCTTTATTTCATACATAGTTAGATTCAGTTTTAGCTTTGGAGTTTGATATTTCAGTTGTCATTAACTCAGAGTTCATTTATTCAGATACTAATGGGTATTCCCCACCATTCCAATTTTATGATGTTTAAAGCTTCCACACAGTATTTTCTTAATTCAGTTATCTTTAAGTATGCTTATGATATGCCAGCCGGGGTAGTTTTGGGGTTTGACAAACTTGGTATTAGAGCACTAGGTTTAAGATTCATACGATGTCTGAAAAGCCGCACTAAGTAGAGTCCTTTTCATGGGTGTGAAGTGCACCACATCTAATGAGAGGGAGGCTACAAAGTGTTTTTAGGAAAACTTCACTTTCTTGTTACTCTTATCGTGCGCAAGGTATGATCTAATTCCTCGTTCTAATCCATCCTTATGCGCTTAAGATCATGCCTCGTAGTAAAGCTTACACAAGGAATGTTAATGCACGCAATGCTATCATAGTTCCTTTAGTCCCAAACCATGAGATTTCGAACGCAGAGTTTCTGAATGCAATTCATCTTTTGGCTCAGAGTATGACTAACAAGAACAATCAGCAGGTTCCAGTTCCTACTAATAGAAATGGTGGATCAGTGGCAGCTAGGGTTCGAGATTTTGTTAGGATGAATCTGCCTAAGTTATTAGGGTTACAAGTTGGTGAGGACCCACACAACTTCATTGATGAGGTTAAGAAAATCTTTGGAGTGATGTAAGTGACTAGTAATGGTAGGGTTGAGTTGGCATCCTACCAGCTTAAAGCGGTGGCTCACATATGGTACACTCAGTTAAAAGACAATAGGGGTTACTTTGTCTTTTATAACTCTATATCGCAGTAAACTTCAATGTCAGTCCATGAATTCTCTCAGAACCTTTCTCAGTCTCTACTCCAGTCGGGTATCCAGAAATTGCCCTGTCACAGACTCTCAGAAAGTCACCCCAGTAGATCTTATAGATTTAGAAATGGTAAATTTTGGTACCATTCTACGCATGGATTGGTTACATTTTTGTTATGCCTCAGTTGATTGTAGAACTAGGATTGTCTGTTTTCAGTTTTTTGATGAGCTAATCTGAGAATGAAAGGATAGTACCTTAGCGCCTATGGGTCAATTCATTTCTTACCTCAAGGTCAAAAAGATGATCTTTAAGGGGTATGTCTATCATCTAGTTCGGGTCAAGGATTTAAGCACTAAAACCCCAACTCTTGAGTCAGTTCCAATAGTTAATGAGTTTCCAGAAGATCTTCCTGAAGTTCCTTTCGAAAGGGAAATCGACTTCGAAATTGATCTCCTTCTATATACCCAGCTTATTTCTATTCCTCCTTATAGAATGACTCCAGCTGAGCTTAAGGAATCGAAGGAATAGTTGAAAGACCTTCTAGATAAGGGCTTCATTAAACCTAGTATTTCCCCATAGGGTGCACCAGCATTGTTCATGAAAATGAAAGATGGTTCTCTCAGGATGTGCATTGGCTATCGATAGTTGAATAGGGTCACAATCAAGAATAAGTATCCCACCCCCAGGATTGATGACTTGTTTGACCTACTTTAGGGTGCTAGTCATTTCTCAAAGATATACCTCAAATCCTAGTAGCATCAGCTCAGAGTCAGAGATAGTGACATCCCAAAAACATCCTTCAGAACTCGGTATGGTTATTATGAATTTGTAGTTATGCCATTTGGTCTAGCAAATGCTCATGCATCTCTCATGGATTTGATGAACAGAGTGTTCAAGTTGGACTTGTTCGTTATCATCTTTATTGATGATATCCTCATTTACTCTAAGAATGAGGAAGAATACGTGACTCATTTGAGGGTTGTCCTGCAAACTCTCAAAGATCACCAGTTATTAGCTAAGTTTAGCAAATGTGAGTTTTGGTTGAAATTTGTTGCTTTCTTTGGGCATATTGTTTCTACGAAGGGATCCAAGTAGATTCTTAGAAAATAGAAGCAGTGAAACAATCACCCAAACCTACCTTTCCTATAAATATCATAAGTTTCTTGGGTTTGGTGGGTTACTACAGAAAGTTCATGGAAGGATTTTCATTCATAGCTTCTCCATTGACTAAGTTAACTTAAAAAAAGATCAAGTTTTAGTGGTCAGATGATTGTGAGAAGAGCTTTGCAGAATTGAAAATTAGGTTGGCTAAAACTTCTGTTTTGACTCTACCTGAGTGTTCCGATAGTTATTTTATCGATTGTGATGCATCCAGATTCATCCTAGGTTGTGTGTTAATGCAGCGAGGTATGGTTATATCATATGCTTCTAGACAACTTAAAGTGCATGAGAAGAACTATCTAACTCATGACCTCAAGCTTACAGTAGTGGTATTTGCCCTTAAAATTTGGAGACATTACTTGTATGGTGTTCACGTAGATGTGTTCAGAGACCATAAGAGTCTTCCGTATGTGTTCACCTAAAAAAATTGAATCTTCACCATAGGAGATGGCTTGAGTTACTCAAGGACTATGATATAAATGTACTTTACCATCCTGGTAAGGCCAATGTAGTACAAAATGCTCTTAGCAGACTATTTATAGATAGTGTAGCGCATGTTGAGGAAGAAAGGAAGGAATTAGCAAAGGATGTTCACTGGCTTGCTCGCTTAAGAGATTGTCTCATGAGTATATCATATGATAGTGTAACAATTTAGAATGGGTCAAAATCTTCATTAGTAGCGGAGGTTAAGGAAAAATAAGACAGCAATCCTATATTGCTTCAATTGAAAGGTGCAGTTCATCAGCAGAAAGTTGAGGTTTTCTCTCGAGGGAAAGATGATATGCTTCGCTATCAGGGTCGTTTATGTGTTCCTAAGGTAGGTAAGTTGAAATAACAGATTCTTATAGAAGCCCATTACTCTAGATATTGTATTCATCCAGGAGCCACTAAGATATATCGTGAACTGCGGGAAGTCTTTTGGTGGAATGGCATGAAGAGGGATATAACAAATTTCGTGGCTAAGTGCCCCAATTGTCAGCAAGTGAAGGTAGAATATTAGAAACCAGGAGGTATGACTCAAGAGATCAATATTCCTACATGGAAGTGGGAAGTGATCAATATGGACTTGATTAAAGGTTTAACTTGTACTCACAAATAGCATGACTCAATTTGGGTGATAGTAGACAGAGTCACTAAGTCTACACACTTTTTGGCTGTTAAGACTATAGATTTGGCGGAGGACTATGCCAAGCTTTACATTAATGAGATATTCAGGTTGCATGGGGTTCTTTTGTCTATCATCTCAGGACTCAGATAGAGGTCCGCAGTTTACTTCTCATTTTTGGAAGTCATTTCAGAAAGGTCTTGGTACTCAAGTTAATCTTAGCAAAACATTTCATCCACAGATGAATGGTCAGGGAGAGTGTACCATTCAGACCTTAGAGGACATGTTGAGAGTTTGTGTAATCAACTTCAAGGGTAGTTGGGATGATCACCTTCCTCTTATAGAGTTTGCCTACAATAATAAATACCATTCCAATACTCAGATGGCCCCTTATGAGGCATTATATAGACGTAGATGTACATATCAAGTTGGTTTGTTTAAAGTAGGTGAAGCAGCCTTGATAGGGCCAGATTTGGTTCATGATGCTATGGAAAAAGTTCAGTTCATCAGAGATAGGCTTAATACAGCCCAGAGTCGCCATAAGTCCTATGCAGATGTAAGGAGAAGGGACTTAAAGTTCCAAATTGATGATTGGGTTTTCCTAAAATTTTCACCTATGAAGGGGGTGATGAGATTTGGCAGGAAAGGGAAACTCAGTCCTAGATATGTAGGCCCTTACAAGATTTTGAAAATAGTGGGTAAAGTGGGTTATGAGTTAAATTTGTTAGCAGAACTAGCAGCAGTACATCTGGTCTTTCACATTTCGTTGTTGAAGAACTGTGTGGGTGATCCAGTATCCATAATACCATTGGAAAGTGTAGTTGAGAATGATAGTCTTACTTATGAGGATGTGCAGTGTAGATTCTTCATCGTCAGGTTTGAAGGTTGAGAAACAAAGAAGTCTCTTCCGTAGAGGGAGCTACTTAGAAAGCAGAAGCAGTCATCAAGGCCAAGTATCCTCTTCTCTTTCCTTCCGATTCCATTTGATGAGTCCATGATTTTGACTCATTTAGGGCTTTATTTTAATAGATTTAGTGTCCTCAAATGCATATGTTGTGCGAATAATTGATGTAAATCCTTGATTTTCAGGTATTAGGATTGAAGAACAAAGCATGGACAATAATGAGCAAAAAGGAACAAGGCATTTGAAAGAACAAAGAAAAGAGGGCCTGATGATCGCTTAACCCATTGGGTAAGTTGTCGAATGGCCATAATCTCACCTAAATTTCAAGTATGCCAAGCCCTGAAGGAGAAAATCAAGTCGGCGATAGAAAAAAGTAGTTGGTGATTCGCCGAACGGTTCCACGATGTAGTGCTAGATCGCCCAAAGTTACAGAACTTGAAGATGCTAAAGCCCAAAGCAAAAAGGCGATGGAATTGACCAAAGGGTGGATCGCCGAGTAGATCAGCAATCCTAACTTATTACGCTGAATGGTCTTTCGCAACATATATTTGGTGACTATAAATACATTTTTAAATTCTTAGTTTGGTATGAGTTATCAGTGATCAATTATCAGAATATCAGTTTTTGAAGTTTTAGAACTCTAAGTTGGGAGACAATATTTTCCTTAGCTTTGAAGATTTGAAGATTTCCATTTTTGAGAAATTGAAAGTGGGTCTTTGAGATTCTTTTACCTTGACCATTGTAAAGATGAAATTAATCGTACCAAGTTGATGGAAACACAATTTTGGTAACAACCTCTATCTTTTTATGATGCCTAGCTAAAACCCCAATTCTTGGGGTGTGATTATGTGATTATGGCTTGATTTAGCTGTTGGTATTGATAATCCATAGTTTAATTATTGTTTAAAAGTGATTTCAATCAGTAATTGTGGTTTAATTTAAAGGGTTGTAGTTGAAAATACAATTCTAACTTTGTGTTTTTGGCTTTCGAGAGAGAGAGGTTTTAAAACCAAGATTACTGATTTGATGGTGTGTGGGTATTGGGTTATCATGGACCCTTTTCCATACATTCAGCTCGAGAGAGTGAATGGACTAAAGCGAAGGTTGCTCTTAATTGTTGCTTATTGGTGTTCAAGAGAAACCAATTGGATTTGGGGTAAACTGTTCAAGAGAAAGTTTATGCCCACTAAAGTCTAGCTTATTCACTGATGTACAGGTATTTACTATCAATTGCAATCACCCATTTGTCTACCTTAGCTAATAATTCAATCACATCCCAAGAACTCGTCTGTTTACTTGTTCCTTAGTGTTAATTGTTGCTGTTGTAGTTGATAATTACAATCAAAACTCCCATATTTGACACTTGTGTCACCCTTAATTTGAAACCATGTTTTTATTCGTAATTGTTTTTACCTATGATAGACTTGAATGTATTTGTACTTGGCTCTTGAATCCTAAGCACGTACCACTCCCTGTGGGATTCACTCACTTAGTTGGGTTATATTACGAACTGATGATCGTTGGCACTTAGAATTGAAATAAGTGCTCTGATATGTGAAATCAAAATGGCGTCACTGCCGAGGAGTGGTGTTGGTTAAGATTCTTGAATTAAGTTAAATTTTGTTCTTGTTAGTTCTAGTTGAACTTATTTTTAGTTTTGGTTTTCGTGTTGCTTGTTTTGAGCAGAGAATTGGAGCATATCTTGTAGCAACAATGACCCCATGGATCACCCTTCTTTGAGATTGATGATTCTTAGGGATAACATCCTAAAGTTCAAGCAATTGGAGGATGAAGCCATGTATGAGTTGTGACAAAGGTTTAAGACCTATTGCAGCAATGCCTAACTCATGGAATTCCAGATACGATGCTTCTCGAATGCTTCTACCGGGGTCTTGGCCTCAAAAATAGAATAGTTGCTGGCCAAATCTCTCCAAGTGGGCTCATCCAGCTACCTTACACTAAAGCAGCCCAACTCCTTGATAACATGGCCTAGACCAATAAGGAGAAAGAAAAGGACCAAGAATTGGCCACATTGTTAACTCTGCTGGATGACTTGGTGTCACGACCCGGGAGTACCCCCTAGACATAACATGGCGTACTTGACCCCGAAGGGGTCTCATACAAGCCTCTAGAATCATCATTACATAATACATTGAAATAATGCGAAAAAATTTAAAACTTTACAATTGAAGGCTAACATCACTTTTCATAAAAGAGAGTACTAGGAAACTCTAGACTTTGTCTCATACCACCATCTAAAACATAGGAATTCAAAGTTTGGGACTTAGCCCTTATACATCAATAAAAGTCACAACATGAGAAGCACAATAGAACTAAAAGATAGGAAATCCCATCCTCGAACTTGAGGACTCACCATAACTTGGAGATAAGCAATTCAAGTCTTCTTCAAAGTGAGTGAGATATTCACCTAGCCAGAACCTACACTCATTAAGATGTAGAAGGAAGAAAGGGTTAGCACGTAATATGTACTAAGTATGGAAACATGCATAAAAACATTAAATATGATTTTAAAAAAAAGGGATATTTTTGTTAGAAAAGTATGCCTTACTCAAGTTTAGAAACCAATATGCATTTACAATGTACAATACAAGCCATAACCACATTTATACTCACTACATGGTAATATAAACACCTTAGAAACCTCTAAGGAACAACTGCGCAATGTATGGTTGGCATTCCCTAATACCAACCCTATTAAGTGTCCCTTTGAAGCTCCCTTGGTCATGCATATCACCTTTAAACCTCATTATAATCGTTACTCACCAACAAGGAAAATAATCATGAACATTACATTGACTACAAGGAAAGTCATTAACTAACCATTCAAGATATATGTATGCACTCATATTTCCTTACAATAATAAGGAACCATCCCACAACATCCTACTAAGTCCCCTTGTGCAATGTGGGAGTGAAGTCTCATACTCGTACTCCTACTAAATAAACTCACCAAGAGGTCATAGTGTAGTCCATGTCTCATTCATTATCATTCATTTAGGGAAGAATAACATAACCGACATAGACCGTGTGAGCTATATATAATTCGATGTCGTGTACCCCTACACCGAAAAAGGTGTCCTACTTGCCTGGGGTAGGACTAAGTGTATAGCGTCTAGGTAGATCCACTAGCTAAGTCCTATATTGGGCACATAGTTATGGGATAGAGAGATTGATTCTAGAAACCCACCCTATTGCATTGGCGGAGGGGATTCCATCTCATGAGTTCACTTTGGTTGACCCTCCCTATTGCATTGGCGGAAGGGCCTTTACCTCATTGTCCATATCCACTCGGTGCTAAGCATTATCTCCCGAATTATACATAATTAAGTCTTGAATTGCATTTACATGTGTGAAGGAATGCTCTATCCCTCATTCAATACAATCCATCAAAATAGCTCATAAATTCATTAAAGGTGAGAATGTACTTTTAACCTTAGAATCAACATTAGTGTCTGAGTAAGACTTTCACATTACATTCATAGTGATTTCATGAGAATTAGACTTTCAATCAACACAATACATCATCATCATCCTAGACTATTCATGCATCATTAAGTATAAGGGTAACAGACGATCAATAATTTCAATAATATCACACTTTACACACTAGTCATAGGAGATTTACTTTCTAAGTGAGTCAACAGGCTATACACAACTTTCATCAACATGTACAAACCCTAGCAATTTACCCCTTTTCAAGGTCATGAATCATGTCTCACAACTACACCAAAAAATACACAAAAGGCATGAACAAAACAAGATTCAATAACTAAATTCACATAGAAACAATTCATAGTAATCATCTTACATCAATACACCCATCACAATACTTGAAATTGGGATCATGGGGGCTTTCGTGGGTTCAAGGGGAATTTTACAATGAAAATCACCATTAAACATCAAATCGTCTATAGTATAGTGCAATTAACATAATAAAATCGTTTTTAGGAAGAACCCATGGTTGGAATAGAAATCCTAGTTTTTGAACAATGTATCAATTTCAAAATCAAGAGTTGAAGGGCCTCATGGAGAAAGATGTTCCTTGAATCAAGGTCCCCATACCTTAGTTGAAGTTTTACCCACGAATTGGAGTTGAGAAGATGGATTCTTGAGCCCTAACCTTCAAGTTCTTTGTGTTTTTCAATGGAGAAACTCTAGAGAGAGAAATATTGAGAGAAAGATGATGTTCTTGGGTTTCTTCTTTTATTAATTGGGAGTAACTAAAAAAGGAAGAATTTTGTCTTTAAAAAGTATATATACTTATTAGGAAAAAAGTGGGAAAGTAGTGGTTCAAGTTTAGGAAAGATTACTTAAGAGCCCTTACTTAAAATTCCATTTTAAGGCGACTCGCCTAATGACCCTGAAGCTTGCCCATATTTCCCGTAAGTTCTGAAAGTGGGCAACTCACTTAGGCAACGGGGAGGTCCCTTGAGCGAATCTCCAACCCATTGGGCAACCCTCAACCCATCTCGCCCATTTGTCCAGTAGCATAGGCAAGGAGGGATAGCACACTAGCGACCAAGTGACTTGGGCGACCATGCTATCAATCGCCAACCTATCCAAAAAGCAAACAAGGTTCTCTTTCACCCTTCCTTGATAGTTTAGGTCCTTACCTTCATCCTATATGTTTACCTTCCTCATTTTAGCTTTATTTAGGTCTTTAAACATCTTCGGAAGTTATGTAAACATGACCATTAATCCTAACTCAACCTAGACACCAACTTAAAGTTATACCAACCCATACGATGAGGATCTAGTTTATCCTATTGATTTTCCTGGTTGTTACATTATCCCCCCCCCCCCCCTTAGGAACATTCTTTCTCGAATGATACTTTAAACGTATTAAGGGGATAAAGACTTAAAACTAGCATCCCATCATACTATACATCACAAAAGGTACAAATCATAGGAGGAAACATCATAAGCTCAATTCAACAACAAGATGTAGGAACTATATCCACAACTTTATGATGCACCAAAGTTTCCATTTCATACAAACATGGGAGGAACTACCTTCTCCAACACAAGCAAGCTCAATCACAACAGTATTAAGCCAACAAGTCATTTCATCACAACATATGTAAACATGTTCATCAACTCATCTTATGAAGTCACATATGTCAACATCATACACAATGCAATTCATCATGGAAAACATATAATTCATGAAAGATCAATTTATACTAAACATGAATTTCATCTGAAATATGCCTATACAAGGAAATCATGCAAAACTAATACATTACACAAGACTCCCAAAATACTAAGAAGTTAAGAGGAATTTCTTACCTCAAGTTTGGATAAGGGTAGAAACAAATAGATGAGGGTAACGGGACTTCATATCGGCCTCGGCCTCCCATGTAGCACCCTCAACTAGGTGGTTCCTCCACAGGACCTTAACGGAAGCTACTTCTTTGTTCCTTAACTTCTTCACTTGCCAGTCCAAAATCTCAACCGAGACCTCTTCATAAGAAAGGTTCTCATCAACTCCTAAACCCTTTAAAGGAAGGATGGACACCAGATCACCAATGCATTTCTTAAGCATGGAAACATGAAACACCGAGTGAACCGAGGCCAATTCTCTTGGAAACTCTAATTCATAAGCAACTCTCCCAATACGCTTTAAGATTTGATATAGCCCTACATACCGGGGACTAAGTTTCCTTTCTTACCAAACCTCATCATGCCTTTCATAGGCAAGATTTTTAAGTAGACTCAATCACCAACCTCAAATTCAAGATTCTTTCTTCTATTGTCGGCATAAGACTTTTGCCTACTTTGGGCCGTCTTCAACCTTTCTCTAATGCGTCGAACATTCTCAATGGCTTCATAGCCTAGTTTGGGACCAATTAGAGCAAACTCACCTACCTCAAACCACCCAACCAGAGATCTACACCTTCTCCTATATAGTGCTTCAAACAGAGTCATGGCAATGCTAGAGTGGTAACTATTGTTATAGGCAATCTATCAAAGGAAGATGATCGTCCCAATTACCCTTGAAATCAATCATACTTGCCCTCAACATATACTCCAAGGTTTGAATGGTCCGTTCCTCTTGACCATCCATTTGAAGGTGGAAGGCGGTACTAAGTTTAACATTGGTACCGAGTCCTTGTTGAAACGCCTTCCAAAAATGTGAAGTGAATTGGGTATCTCTATCTGATATGATAGACAAAGGAACCTATGCAACCTCACTACATCCTTGATGTACAACTTAGCATAGTCTTCCACCAATAAAGTAGTCTTGACGGGAAGGAAATGGCTAATTTCATCATCTTATCAACAATGACCCATATAGAATCGTGTTGCCTTTGAGTGCGAGGCAACCCCATAAAAAAATCCATATTCACCTCCTTCCACTTCCAAGTGGGAATATTCATATCTTGGAGCAAACCTCCTGGTTTCATGTGCTCGGCCTTGACTTGTTGATAATTTGGGCATTTGGCCACAAAACCCACTATATCCTTCTTCATACCCGTCCACCAATAGACTTTCGTAGGTCACGATACATCTTGGTGGCTCCCAGATGAATAGAATACCGCAAACCATGAGCCTCTTCTAATATTTTCTCCTTCAAACCATTAACGTCCAGAACACACAACCTACCTTGGTACCTAAGAACCCATCTCCCCCTTGGGAGAAAACCTCAATGGACTTATTAAGAACCAATTCTTTCAATTCAATAAAAATAGGATCAAGATGTTGCTTAGACTTTACATCAACCACAAAGGACGATTCGGATCTATCATGAATCATGAATCCACCCTTGGAGGAATCCAAAAGTTGGACAACCTATGCACATCATGAACCAATTCCTTCTTCTCATCTTCTACATGAGCTACACTAACAAAGGACATTCTACTTAAGGCATCCGCAACTACGTTGGCTTTGCCGGGGTGGTAAAGGACATTCATGTCATAATCTTTCAAAAGTTCTAACCACCTTCTTTGTCGAAGGTTCTAGTCTTTTTAGCTAAATACATATTGAAGGCTCTTGTAGTCGGTAAACACATCTACATGTACCCTATAGAGATAGTGTCTCCATATATTTAAAGCAAACATCATCTCTGCTAGTTTTAGATCATGAGTTGGATAATTCATTTCATGAATCTTTTGTTGCCTTGAAGCATAGGCAATCACCTTACCATGTTGCATGAGAACAAATCTCAAACCTACTCGAGACACATCACAATATACTATAAACCCATTGGTACCCTCCGATAAGGTTAACACTAGAGTGGATATGAGCCTATCCTTCAATTCTTAGAAGTTTTTCTCACAAGCCTCTGTCCACTAAAATTTGGACTTCTTTTGGGTTAAGGTCGTTAATAGAGAAGTGATAAAGGAGAAACCCTCAACAAACCTCTGACAGTAACCGGCCAAACCCTTCAAATGTCGGTGGGACTTAAGAGTCTAGGCCAACTCTTAACCACATCCATTTTCTTAGGATCAACTTCTGTACCCATGCTTGACACAATTTGACCTAGAAATGCAACCGACCTTAGCCAAAATTCACATTTTCTAAACTTATCATACAATTGTTGTTCCTTAAGGACTTGCAATACCATCATCAAATGTTTCATATGACCACCCTCACTCTTAGAGTAGATCAAGATATCATCAATAAAAACGATCACAAATGAATCAAGATATTGTCTAAACACCCTATTTGTAAGATCCATGAAGGCTATCAGGGAGTTGGTCAACCCAAAAGACATGACTAGGAATTCATAGTGACCATATCTTGTTCGGAAGGTCGTCTTAGGAATGTCAACCTCCCTCACCTTAAGTTGGGGGTAGCCCGACCTTAGGTCAATCTTCGAAAAGTAACTCGCTCCTTGGAGTTAGTCAAACAAATCATCAATTCTAGAGAGAAGGTACTTGTTCTTTATAGTAACATTGTTTAATTGGCGGTAATCAATACAAATCCTAAGGGATCCATCTTTCTTCTTCACAAACAAAATCGGGGCACCCCATGGAGATATGCTTGGTTGTATAAAACCCTTGTCTAGCAAATCTTTGAGCTATGCCTTCAATTCTTTTAATTAAGCTAAAGCCATCCAGTAAGGGGGAATTGATATGGGTTGAGTATCCGATAAAAGATCAACGCCGAAGTCTATTTCCCGTTCGTGAGGAATTCCAGGCAAGTTATCGGGAAAGACTTCCGAAAACTCCCTCACTACGGGGACCGACTCTAAAGGAGAAGTCTCGGACTCAATTTCCTTAACCCTTACAATATGTTAGATGCACCCCTTAGAAATCATTTTACAAGCCTTTAGACTTAAAATGAATTGACCTCTAGGGATTGAATTTCCCCCCTTCCATTCTAAAATGAGCTTCTTTGGAAATTGAAACTTTACTAACCGAGTTCTACAATCAATGGAAGAAAAACAAGCATGAAGCCAATCCATCCCTAAAATGACATTAGAGTCCATCATATCTAATTGAACCAAATCTACCAAAGTGACTCTATGAGGCAAAGAGATAGGAAATCTCCTATACACTCTTTTACTACAACCAAATAACCTATCGGGGTATACATGGAAAAAGGTTATTTTAACTCTTCGGGAGGTACCTTAAATTTCATTGCCACAAAAGGAGTAACAAAAGATAACGTGGCACCGGGGTCTAATAATGCATAAACATCAATTGAAAATACTTGCAACATACCAGTAAGAACGTCTGGGGACCCCTCTTGATCACTTCTAGATTGGACAACATAGAAGCAATTCTTCTTGGGAGCATCGACATTAGGACCACTTGGTGTAGCTTGGTTACCCTCTTTTCCTTTGGCCATATGAGTTGGACAATCTTTCAATTGATGTCCACTTTTGCCACATCCATAGCACATACCCATTCCGGCAAGACATTTCCCCTCATTTCTCTTACCACACTTGGCACTTGTAAGTCTATCCATGGAAGGTCCACCCCTATTGCCTCCTTGAGGCTTAGGGTTAGACACCCTATTTTGTTGGGTCTTGGAGCATTGGAGGAGCCTTGGTTGGAAAACCTCTTCTTGAACCTTGGTCCACTTTAACCCTAAAACTTACCCTTAGAAGAATTGCCATCGTCGGGCCTTGGCCTCTTCACCTCTCTACTCTTCTTCCTAAGCCTTGATTCCTCAACTTGTTGAGCATGGATCATTAGCCTTGAGATATCCATGTTGTCATGGAGCATTGTCGCTGGGCACTCTTCTTCAATAGCATCCGACACATCGGTGACAAAACTACTCATTTAATCTCTTAGGTTAGACACCAAAGATCGGGCATATTTGGACAACTTAGTAAATTTCAAGGAGTATTCTTGGACACTCATTCCTCTTTGGAGAAGGTTGATAAACTCCTCAACTTTGGCTTTCCTCTTCTCACGGGGGAAAAACCTATCAAGGAAGGCCTTTTTGAATACTTCCCAACTTATGGGACCCGTCCTTATAGGCCTATTGTCCTTCTATTGTGTGTACCACACTAGGCTATATCTTTCAATTGATAGCCCGCTAGTTCGGCTTTCTCAAAAGAAGTCACTCCCATAGCATCTACTATCTTGTAGACCTTTTCCAAAAATTCTTATGGGTCTTCATTCACCTTGGAACCCAAGAAAATAGGAGGTTTCATCCTAGTAAATTCTCTTAACCTTGAATCCATGGTACTTGCATTAGGATTAACATGGGGCCCAACTTTCCTATTTGCATGAGTTGTCATGGCTTGAGCTTAAGTTGTCACAACTTGTGCTTGCGTTGTCATGACTTGAGTCAATGTGGAGAGCCGCCCTTATCTCCACATTAGTCATAGCTCCTTCATCATTAGGAACTTGAGGAACTTGAGGCACTTGTGGATCTTGAGGACCTTAGGGATGAACTCCCTCAACATTCACCATATCTTCTACCATTCTTCTTAAGTTTGCCCTTCTTGTATTCATTTTCCTATAATCACAAGGGAACGGTTAGAAGAAAGGATTTCATAGAGTACGAATTCTAAGCACGACTAAAGAGTAATGAAAGAAGGGAATGCTCCTAAGCATCTTATAGCCTCTTATTCATAAGTATGGCGCGCTTCACGCTCATGAACAAGACTCTAACAGATGTGGTGGATGAGACATCAACCTAAATATTATTCCCAAAACCTAATGCTCTGATACCACGTTTGTCACGACCCGGGAGTACCCTCTAGATGTAACATAGCATACTTGACCCCGAAGGGGTCGCATACAAGCCTCTAGCATCATCATTACAAAAGACATGGAAATAATGCAGAAAAATTTTAAAGTTTACAATCGAAGTCCAACTTCACTTTTCATAAAAGAGAGTAATAGGAAAATCTAGACTTTGTCTCATACCACCATCTAAAATATATGAATACAAAGTTTGGGACTTTGCCCTTATACATCAATAAATGTCTCCACATGATAAGTACAATAAAACTAAAAGATAGGAAATCCCATCCTTGAACTTGAGGACTCACCACAACTTATCCATAAGCAATCCAAGTCTTCTTCAAAGAGAGTGAGATAGTCACCTAGCCGGAACCTACACCCATAAGATGAAGAAGGAAGAAGGGGTTAACATATAATATGTATTAAGTATGGAAACATGCCTAAAAAAGCATTAAATAGGATAAAAAGGACATTTTTGTTAGAAAAGTATGCCTTTGTCAAGTTTAGAAACCAACATGCATTTACAATGTACAATACAGGCAATAATCACATTTATACTTACTACATGGTAATATAAACACCTTACCAACCTCTAAGGAACAATTGTGCAATGTATGGTTGACATCCCATAATACCAACCATACTAAGTGTCCCCTTAAAGCTCCCTTAGTCATGCATATCACCTTTAAACCTCATTATAATCATTAGTCACCAACAAGGAAAATACTCATGAACATTACTTTAACTAAAAGGAAAGTCATTCATAATAACTAACCATTCAAGATATATGTATGCACTCGTATTTCATTACAATAATAAGGAACCATGCCACAACATCCTAACAAAGTCCACTTGTGCAATGTGGGACTGAAGTCCCATACCCTCACTCTTACTAAGTAAACTCACCAAGAGATCATAGTGTAGTCTGTGTCTCATTCATTATCATTCATTTAGGGAAAAATAGCATAACCGACATAGACCATGTGAACTACATGGAATCCGGTGCCATGTAACCCCACACAGAAAAAGGTGTCCTACTTGCATAAGGTAGGACTAACTGTATAGCATATAGGTGGATCCACTATCTAAGTCCTATGTTGGCACATAGTTATGGGATAGAGAGATTACTTCTAGAGACCCGCCCTTTTGCATTGGCGGAGGTGCTTCCATCACATGAGTTCACTTCGATTGACCTTCCTATTGCATTGGCGGAAGGGCCTTTACCTCATTATCCATATCCACTCGGTGCTAAGTATTATCTCCGCTTTATACATAATTAAGTCTTGAATTGTATTTACATGTGTAAAGGAATGCTCAATTCCTCATTCAATACAATCCATCAAAATAACTCATAGATTCATTAAAGGTGAGAATGTACTTTCAACCTTAGAATCAACATTAGTGTGTGAGTAATACTTTCACAATACATTCATAATGTTTTCATGAGAATTAGACTATTCATGCATCATTAAGTATAAGGGTAAGAGAAGATCAATACTTTCAACAATATCATACTTTACACACTAGCCATAGGACATTTACTTTCTAAGTGAGTCAATAGGCTATACACAACTTTTATCAACATGTACAAACCCTAGCAATATACCCCTTTTCAAGGTCATGAATCATGTCCCACAATTACACCTAAAGATACACAATAGGCATGAACAAAACAAGATTCAATAACTAAATTCACATAGAAACAATTCATAGTAATCATCTTGCATCAATACATTTATCACAATACTTGAAATTAGGGTCATGGGGGTATTCATGGGTTAAAGGGGAATTTTACAATGAAAATCACCATTAAACATCAAATCATCCATTGTATAATGCAATTAACATGATAAAATCATTTTTAGGAAGAACCCGTGGTTGGAATAGAAACCCTAGTTTTTGAACAATGTATCAATTTCAAAATCAAGAGTTGAAGGGCTTCATGGAGAAAGATGTTCCATGAATCAAGGTTCCCATACCTTAATTGAAGCTTTTCCCACGAATTGGAGTTGAGAAGATGGATTCTCGAGCCCTAACCTTTAAGTTCTTGGTATTCTTCAAAGAGAAACTCTTGAGAGAGAAATATTGAGAGAAAGATGATGTTTTTGGGTTTCTTCTTTTATTAATTACGAGTAACTAAAAAGGAAGAATTTTGGCTTTAAAAAGTATATATACTTATTAGGAAAAAAGTGGGAAAGTATTGGTTCAAGTTTAGGAAACATTACTTAAATGCCCTTATTTAAACTTCCATTCTTATGCTAGGCCCGCTTGAGCTCGCCCTTTGGCACCCTTGGCTCGCCAAGACACTTAGGAGACTCGCTTAATGAACCTTAAGGTCGCCCATATTTCCAGTAAGTTCCCAAATTGGGCAACTCACTTAAGCGATGGGGAGATATGTTGGGCGAATCGCCAAACCATTGGGCGCCCTCAACCCATCTCTCTCATTTGTCCAATAGCATAGGCTAGGAGGAATAGCACACTAGTTGACCAAGTGCACTTTGGCGCATCGCCAAGTGACTTAGGCGACCATGCTGCCAATCGCCAACCTGTCCAAAGAGGAAACAAGGTTCTCCTTCACCGTTCCTTGATAGTTTAGGTCCTTACCTTCATCCTAGATGTTTACCTTCCTCAGTTTAGCTTTAGTTAGGTCTTTAAACATCTCTAAAAGTTACGTAAAAATGCCCATTAATTCTAACTCAACCTAGACACCAACTTAAAGTTATACCAACCCACACGATGAGGCTCTAGTATTGCCTGTTGATTTTCCAGGTTGTTACACTTGGCCAAGAAAGCCATGGAATTAGAGGTAATGTCCAAGAGGAAGGACAGGTACATCCCCCCTCACGAGCATCGAAAGATGAAGAAACAAGAGGGCGGGCAAATTGAAGAGGTCATATTACTTATTCTACACAAAGTTGAAAATTACGATAGAGTGTTGAAGGAGTTAAGAGAGAATGTCTTGATGTTGAACCAAATGATAACCTTTGGTTCCATGCTCATTCAGCTACTAGAGTCCCAAATGGACCAAGTGTTGTCTCACCTCTTTTGAGAGCTAGAAGAGGGGTTTCCTTATGAAAATAAGGCAAACCCTACTAATGGAACTTAAGTGGGGACTTGCATCGTGCCACGACATTAACTGAGGCACTTCTTGGGAGGTAACCCATGTGTTTTATCGCTTTATTTTTCTTTTAGAAATAATGGTGTGTTGATTGTACAGGTTGAAGTTAGAAAGTGTTAGAAAGATAGAGATTGGCGAGCTAAAAGTCTGGTCGGTGACTCGTCGAATAGGTCGGTAAGCCCGACTTAGACCACCGTTGGACTCAAGAAAATTTTAAAGTAGATTTTGTAAAACTTGGTGAGCCCAAGAGCAACTTGGTGAATCGATGACCAGGTCGGCGATCGCAATCTAGTCCGCTATTTGGACCCCTATATTAATTGGAGGTCCTATAAAACTCGGCGAGGTAAGTGCCCACACAGCATTTCACGAGTGGGTCGGTGAGCAAAATAAATGTCGCTGAATGTGTGAGAACTGAATGATTTTTAAAGGTCAAAGGTTTAAACATCCAAACTCTTTCACTTTTAATCTTTGCAAACTCACATCTGCACAATATTATCTATATTTCTTGCATTTTTATCATATTTGAGTCATTGATTTGTGTTCGGAGTGGATTACTTTTCCGCCTAGCATTTCAATCTTGATTATTCGACATCTAAGGTTGGTTTTTCTAACCCCGAGTTTATTTTTAGCAATTCGTACTCATTTGCTAGTAATTTGATCTTAGTGATATGTGTTGGGCCTCTTTGATCTTAATTTTTTATGTGTCTGCCTGTGTTAATTCAAAAATCTTGTTCATAATAATTATATTGTTAAATTCCTGAGTTTTTGTGCTTAAAAATTGGTTAAAATTTGTGGGGTTGTGCTTGCATGTTGTTGGATTTAGTCGGGTGAAGTCTAAGTAGCCCGCATTTTTGACAAATAACGTATTTTGCCCAATGATGAAGCGGTTGATGTCATTCCTAAGGGTAAAAGTAATCAAATGGACAAATTTGGCCAAATCGGGAGAAGTCTAAGTATCCTGGGGAAATGGGAGTAATGGGGCTTAGTTTAATTTGATAGGTGTATGTTTTGATTTTGTTTTCGGGGGTTGTGGGGTCGAATTTGAGAAGTTGGGTTGAAAGTACACTCGACGGTTCACCAAAGTTCCCCATATCACCTTTAATTTCATGCTGAATGTGAAGTTAGATTCTGTAACTTTTAGCGAGAAGCCTGAGGTCGCCAAAAGCACTTGGCGACTCGCTGAAAATCCTTTCTAATCGCCCTTTATCTACACCCCTAACCCTTAATTGCACTGTAACTTTCGACGGGCAAATCCTTGCTCGCCAAATGCTATCGGTGATTCACTGGAAGGCCTTCCCATCACCAACTTGCCAAATTTTTTTGAGATTTTTGAGCTAATCCTTTCGGCGAGCCCGATCTAGCTCGCCAAAGAGATTCGGTGAATCACCAACTGGTTCAGTGAGTCTGTCTGCAGCTACATTTTATGTGCATCTGATTAAATTGTTTCTAACACTTTTCAATGTTTTTGCAGACATAGCTAGACCAAAAGTTTCCGCTAGAAACATGTCACCCCGTAAGAAGGCTAAGGAGATAACTATCAACGAGGATGCCACTGCATCCTGGCTAAGGCAACCAAACTTCCCACATCTGATGGGAGAGGCAAAGGTAAAGTGAAGGCACTTGCATCACCGGAGGCCAGCTCAGATAGTGACGGTATCTACTCCACTTACCTTTCCACTTCTAATAGTGAGGGTGACCACACTTGAGAGATCCATCCCATGGATGATCGAGAGTACCATCATCGCTGCACTAACCCCCCTCCCTCCAGACTTCCATTGATACTCTCACTACGAGAGTTGAGGCTTGTGAGAGTAGACAGGGGGAGACCTCCAAGGTTAAGGCTTTAAAAGTCAAAGTAGCAAATTTGAGAAAGGACGTAGACTATCTAAAGTCTATTGACTTCACTTTACTATTGGAGGTTGCATATGATTTGGAAGCTCCTGAGACTTCATAGATTTCTCCGACTACCATCAAAGATGTACATAGGGATGATGTAGCAGTTGATGAGTCGGATCCAGAGATCGACGAGGACCAGATAGAGGTGCATGATACTGCAGTTTATAATGATCTAGCTGACCTAGAGGATGTGATGTTTGAGACTGCACGCCAAAGTTCTTTGAGAGACACCATCATGGGTAGACCCAGTAGATCTACTACTACTTCTAAGGTGACTTCGGGCACTGATGCCCAAGTTTTGAGCACTACACCGAGCACTAATGCCTAGACAAATGGAGTGACTGTTTAGACAGGATACCTCTTTACCTCCCTCTCTGTCTTACTTTTTGACTTTTGGCTATTATTTTGCTTGCATTTGAGGACAAATGATTTTTATTTGTGGTAGGTTGAGGCCCATCTGGTGTGACCTTTTGTGATTATGTTTTGTTATATATTTGGGTTTTTGAGTTATAACTGTGTTTGCACTATTTATGTGGATAATTGAGCTTGTGGCGCCTTGTTTTTAATTGAAATGATTTTTGGACCCTTTCGAAAAATTTTGTGCCACCTCTTGTTTGTTTTTGAATATTGTTGTTCTCTTGCAAATTTAAGTATCGATCGTGATCAATACCGATGACTTGAATAGTGCTCATAATCAAACAAAAATGAATGTGCGGCTACGATGAGGCCAAATGAATTTGCATAGACAATATATAAACTTTTTGCATCTCGTTGTCACTAGCCAAGTATCGAATTGAGTCTTTTGTAATGAAAATTGCACACTAGCGAAAGTGTGGAGTCTTGTTTAACATTGGTGTCAATGCCTTGTGTGATGAACTTACCGTGAACCATGTGTGATGATGCCTAGAATTTGCCCCGTTGGTCCTGTTGACTAAGTGATGCAAGATCTTGAGATGATTTTAGGCAACTTTGAAGAGTGTAAAACAATTTGACGTTATACCTCTTTTTGCGGCCTACCTTGTGAGTGTGTGAACTTCGCTTGAACACCTTTTAAGCCTTACCCTTTTCTTGGAAGAAACTTGATGAAACTTTGACCTTTCTTTATCCATTACCCATAATCCTCATGATTTATGGTTTGTTTGAATAGCCAACTTAGGCCAAAATCCTAAGTTGGGGTGTGGTGAAAAGTGAAGATAAATCAAAAAGTGCAAAGAAGTCACCTTTGACCCATTGTTTTGAGAAAAATGGAACCCCTCCATACAAAAAGAAAAAAGAAAAAAGAAAATAAAAATAATGAAATAGTTGTGGAATAAAGTTCTGAAAGTGCAAAGAAAATGGGGTATCCAACATGTCCATGGAAAATGAATAATGGGGTGACCATCGGGCATGAATGAGAATGATAAAAAAGAGGGAAGAAAGTGTTGTTCATGTCACATCTCATGAGGATAGCAGCCACTAAACCTAAATGACCATACCTTTACACTGAACCCCGTTACAAGCCTTAAAAAGACCTTTTTAATCTTAAGTGAGCTGAAACAAGTGTTGATTGGAAAATACGGGCAAATCTATGGGTGAAATCATGCATTGTGTTCATCCTTATGATTGTGAGTGATGCATTTGATTTCGGAGCTTTAAATAGTTGAACCATCATGTGTGAATATGGAATCACTCTTTGTGTGAGGGCATTTGAGTACCTTTGTTGAGCTTGAACTTTTATTTGAAGCAAGTATTGTGAACTTGAGAGTCTTTGATAATGGTGAGTCACAACTTGAATCTTTGAGTTCACAATTGAACCTTGCATGAGTAAGTTGAGCCTTTTTGTGCGCATTCATGATTAAGTCTTGTGTAGTACTGTTTGAGACATCCTTTTTGAACTGCTGAACTTGAGTTTTACTTGAGGAGAAATAAAAGTTTAAGTCGGGGGTGTTGATGAGTCCACAATTTAGACTCATTTAGGGCTTTATTTTAATAGATTTAGTGTCCTCAAATACATATTTTGTGCCAATAACTGATGTAAATCCTTGATTTTCAAGTAATTGGATTAAGGAACAAAGCATGGACACTAATGAGAGGAAAAGAACAAGGCAGTTGAAAGAACGAAGAAAATAGGGTGTGATGATCACCTAAACCAATGGGCGAGTCGCTGAATGGCCATAATCTCGCCTAAAGTTCCAGTGTGCCAAGCCCTAAAGGAGAAAATCAAGTCAGCGATAGAAGGGAGCAGTCAACGAGTCGACGAACGGTTCTGCAATGCAGTGCTAGATCACCCAAAGTTATAGAACTTAAAGATGCTGAAGGCAAAAGCAAAATGGCGATGGAATTGACCAAAGGGTGGATCGCCGAGTAGATCAGCGATCCCGACTTGTTGTGCCGAATGGTCCTTCACAACATATTTTTAGCGTCTATAAATACATTTTTAAATTCTTAGTTTAGTATGAGTTATCAGTGATCAGTTATCAGCATATTAGTTTTTGAAGTTTTAGAACTCTAAGTTGGGAGACAATATTTTTCTTAGCTTTGAAGATCTGAAGATTTCCATTTTTGAGAAATTGGAAGTGGGTCTTTGAGATTCTTCAACCTTGACCTTTGTAAAGATGAAATTAATCATACCCAGTTGATGGAAACACAATTTGGTAATAATCTCTATCTTTATATGATGTCCAGCTAAACCCCAATTCTTGGGGTGTGATTATGTGATTATGGGTTGATTTAGTTGTTGGGTATTGTTAATTGATAGTTTAATTGTTGTTTAAAAGTGTTTCAATCAGTAATTGTGGTTCAATTTAATGGGTTGTAGTTGCAAATACAATACTAACTTCGTGTTTTTGGCTTGCGAGAGAGAGAGGTTTTAAAACCAAGATTACTGATTTGATGGTCTGTGGGAATTGGGTTGTCATGGGTACAACTCGAGAGAGTAAATGGACTAAAGCGAAGGTTGCTCTTAATTGTTGCTTATTGGTGTTCGAGAGAAACCAATTTAATTCGGGGTAAACTGATCGAGAGAGTTTATTCCCACTAAAGTCTAGCTTATTCACTAATTTACAGCTATTTACTATCAATTGCAATCACCCATTTGCCTACCTTAGCCAATAATCCATTCACATCCCAAGACCCCGTCTCTTTACTTGTTCCTTAGTGTTAATTGCTACTTTTGTAATTGATAATTACAATCAAAACCCCCATATTTGACACTTGTGCTACCCTTAATTTGAAACCGTGCTTTTATTCATAAATGTTTTTACCTATGATTGACTTGAACATATTTGTACTTGGCTTTTGAATCTTAAGCGTGTACCAGTCCCTGTGGGATTCGACCCCAACTCACTTAGTTGGGTTATATTACTGACTAACCATCTTTGGCACTTAGTATTGGAAGAAGTCTCCCGATACGTGAAATCACCATTCCATTTTGAGGTAATAATTCCTCTCTAGTCTTTCAGTTACTCATGCATTGATTCAGTCTTAATATCACTTTCCTTCAGTCGTACTTGCATTTCCAGTGTATTTGCATGTTCTTGGAACTTAGTTCAGCCAGATTTCAGTTTCCAGTACTTAGTGGAAGGATTTGCAGCTCTTTCCCTCCATAACCAACTAGTTTAGTCTTCATTCGAGGACGCATGTTCCCAAGAGGGAGATAATGTAACACCCTATATCCTAGACAGATCACAATGCAGCTTTCCCAGAAAACCCAGACTAGAGATGGGACTATGACTCGTGGACCAGGTCCGTGGAACATGGTCCACAGAAAACCCCGCTAGTAGGTGGGACCACGGTCCGTGGAACTTGGTCCACAGAAAAAAACCCTAGAAACCTCGACCCACGAACAGGACCATAGGTTGAACCACGATCAGTGGACCAGGTTCGTGAGACGTGGTCCGCAAAACCTATCCTCTGAAGCCGAACGACGACTGACCAAGACGGACTGTATGGTGGACTAGGTTCGTCGATTGGTCTCGACAGCTTTTAAGTCAGGGTCGTTTTGGTCTTTTCTCTATGCTTTGGATCCCCAAACTACATCGTTTAACCCCTAAAATACGTAATTTTTGTCAGTTTTAGCCTAGTAACTAAATTAGAACTTACCCAAGTCAATTCATTCTCCAAAATTCATCCAACTAGAACGAAAAGAGGATAAAGAAGTCGAGCAGCCCTAGTTCAAGAATGCAACAGGGTTTCGTCAGTTCCAGCCCTGAAATTGAACAATTTCTCAGTGAAATTTGTCGCCAGGTATGTGGGATTTTACTAGTGGGTTCCTTTCACCCATTAGGTCCCTAGATTTCAGTCAAAATCTTGATTCCCATAATATTATCTAGACTTAGGGTTTCTTTAATGTTATAAATTGTTGTGTTTTATCTATTAGAATAATCCAAATCAAATTGCCATATTGTTTCTTCGTTTCGTGCATGATATTCAGAACCCTAGTTGTGTAGATTTTCTTAGTTCATGAATTGCACATGCTAGGTCAGTCTAAACAGATATGCATGCTTCAGTTTACGAATTTCACATTGTCAGTTATAATTGTTGCATTTTCAGAGTTTGCATGTCAGTAATTGAGCTATCTAGTACTTCAGTATTTCAATCATAATATTGCTTATATACATTCTAATTGGGAGTAGGCTTAGACCGAGTGGACTAGGGTTTAGCCTACCCGAATAGTCCCAGAACTATGTGCCCCCATAGGTTTATAAGTCCCCACTGTGGGCATTACATTTTAGTGATCACATCAGTCATGCCTCTATATCTCTGGCAGGGTATATTGGGTCCTCTCGATGGGGCATATACATTGGACTCTACACTTAGCTCATGTGGTTTTATGTCGGTTATTAGTAGCTTCCACAATTAAATTCTAATATATTGACCAGGCTATCAGTTACAGTTCAGTCTTCAGTTTCAGCATGTTATAAACCTGGTCATTGCATTCAGTTAGTTCATATCCAGAATGTTTAGCATATTTATCATGTTCAAATTATATCATTGTTTTGTCTCTTTGTTTAGTTATATGTTTATTCAGCTTTACTCTATCCTGCATGCTCAATACCTTTCAAGTACTGACACATACTCTGCGCTACATCTTCTCGTGATGTAGGTTCAGGTTCTCACCTTTTAGATCACACATAGATCGATTCTCGATCTCCATTTCAGTAGCATCAATGGTGAGTCCTCATTCTTCGAGGACGATTGACATGATTATCTTTTCTACTTTTAGTTTTTAGTTTCAGTTTTTTGCTAGATCTAGCAAGGGCATGTCCCACCATTTCTAGTCAGTAAGAGGTTTTATTTCAAACATAATTAGATTCAGTTTTAGCTTTGGAGTTTAATATTTCAATTGCCATTAAACTCACAATTCATTTATTCATATTTTAATGGGTATTCCCCATCATTTCAGTTTTATGCTGTTTAAAGCTTCCGCACAATAATTTTTTAATTCAGTTATTTTTAAGTATGTTTATGATATGCCACCAGGGTTAGCTTAGGGTCACTCGTGATCCTAGGTTCCATGTCCGCATCCTGGGGGTAGCTTCGGGGCGTGACACTAGGGTTTTGGGTTTCATAAAAAGGAATTAAGCAACTTTTCAAGAAACAAGCTACTTCGATTTGGGATACTACAACAACTAAATCACAGTAAATATCCAAGCTTTTAGAAACCCTAGGTCTAAACAAGATATGAAGTATCAAGGAACTGACTGAATTCTATGGACCTAGTGGATGAAAGAAACCCACTAGCGAAATTCCACACACCTAGTGACGAAATCCACAGAGAAATGACAAACCTTCTGATTGTTCTTGGGAAACTGGCGACTCTTTCTTCTCATTTTGGTCTAAGTTTGGATGATTTTTGGTGAATAAAGGTTTTGGTTGGGTTTTGACTAGATTATTAGGCTTAAACTGACTAAAACGGTGTAGTTTAGGCTTTAAATGACATACTTTAGGTGCCCAACGCATAGGGGAAAAGTCTAAAATGACCCTGACTTAAAATTGATGAGGGCCGACCATAGAGCCATTGACCGACCATCAAAGGGACCACGGCCCATCAAGTGGATCTTGGTCGCTGGCCACTGTCTACTAGTTCTTGGCACCCCATCTACGGTCCACTTCACGGACCATGTGAAGGACCATAGACCATGAAGGCCATCGTGGTTCTTCACTTGGGGCTAGGGGTCTGCTAGCTTAAGACGACGAACCTATCCAGGGCCCGTCAACGAGATCACGATCCGTGCTAGGCTCTGCGGTTTGATTCCTGAGTTTTGGTGGTTCTGCCTCGCTTCCACAAGCTATACCACAGCTCGTGGGGGGCTCCGAGGTCCACCACTGTTGGCTGGGTGTGAACCACCAGCAAGTCGACGAACCTTGGTTCCTTCCACGGTCCGTGAACCCTTCGTGGTTCACCCAACTTCCTGTTGTTCAGGTCTACTAAGTTTTGAGGTGTTACATAACATGTATATTAGGTAGAAACAACAAACTGCAACATGCAATTTAAAGGAAACACAGCAGTAGAGAGAAATGACATCAATATATATATACACATACATACATACATAAATAAGACATCCAATCTCATGGCCTAGTTGATGAAACTACAAAGCTACTTTATAAGTACAAGTCCCAAAAGTACAGACTTGTCTCGAATATAAAAGACTAGTCAAAAAACTATATAAAAGGAGATGAGCCGAACTAGGACGCTATCAGCTCACTTTCAATCTCTAAAGATCTCCACAGCTGACCCGAGTCAACATTGTCGGCTAGCGCTAGGATGTGCATCAAGAAAACAGATGCAAAGTAAAGTATAAGTACCACAACAACAGGTACCTTGTAGATCATAGGTCAACTGCGCTTGGAGAGTAAAGACAATATAAACAACAAGAAAGTAATAGAAACTAGAGGTCAAACAAGTGAAGTGATTATCGAAGACTAACTATAAAGCTCACGATCCTAGAAACAGATGAAACTGAAAAGTAAACCAGCTAACTACAAGACAACCTAACTAGACCCCCATAAACTTAGAAGGTAAACTTGTGCACGGTTTGAAAGTAAATAACCCAAATATACCATCATAAGCTCGATAAGTACACAAAAGAGCTACAACTATTTATGAATGAGAGTAGGTGCAATCCAGAACAGGAGAAAATGTAACCTAGAACTTGAACCGAAGATAAGACGTTCCAAAGAACCCAATAGAACCACACTGACATGTTTCAACCCGACTAGGAGTAATGTGCCTAAAACTCAGTTCGTGGCAGAAGACAATATGCCCGGTACTCGAATTGCAGTTATAAAGACAACAACAGAAGAATCACATAACAAAAGTCACCATCAGAAGGGATAACTTGGATCAAGACCCAACCCCACAGTTGCCAAAGATTCACTCCAAGCGTGTTGGGTATTAATTGCCCTGAGTTTCTTACCATAAATAGGTTTTCCTTTTAGAAAAATGCTTAAGATTTGACTAGTCTTTTTCTGGTAGGAAAAGGTTTAGGACTTTATAAATAGAGGCTTATTCTTTCTAACTAAATAAGCATTCACAATGTAGCCCTAGGGGCTTTGAGAGTTTTGGTTGGAGGAGGGGGTGAATTTGTGGGATACAAGTTTGATACGTTATCACTTGTATGAACCTCTCATATATTCTGAGTGAATTGGTTGTACTCTCATATTTATAGTGGATTGCTCATCTCCTTTGTGGATGTAGGTCGACTGACTGAACCACGTTAAATCTTTGTATATTTTGGCATATTTCTCGTTTGTCTTCTTACTCATGGTCTTCAAGGTTTGCTTTGCTAGCTTCCGCATGGCACTTACTTATTTTTGGTCCTAACAAGTGATATCAGAGTAATAATGAAGCCAGTTTCAGGTGGTTCGATAATCGATGATTGAACCAGGTTAAAAATTGGGTGTTCATCTTGGCAGGTGTAGTTCTAACTGCAATTTTTTTGACAGTAGTGAAGATTTTTGTTGGAGAAATTATTTTATAAAGGTTTTTTGTGTCGAGACATAGATTTTGTAGAGGACATTATGGAGAGGAGATACAAGCTATTAAAGATTATGTGAAGAATGTGAACAAATTTATTTTGTCAGAAATTCAGGCAAAGGAGGAGATTTGTTGGGTATTAATTACCTTGAGTTTCTTACCGTAAATAGGTTTTCCTTTTAGGGAAATGTTTAAGATTTGACTAGCCTTTTTCTTGTAGGAGAAGGTTTAGGACTCTATAAATATAGGTTTGTTCCTTCTAACTTAATCAACATTTACAATGTAGTCCTAGGGGCTTTGAAAGTTTTGGTTAGGGGGAGAATTTGTGGGACACAAGTTTGATACGTTATCACTTGTGTGAACCTCCCACATATTCTGAGTGAATTGGTGGGGGTTAATTCTCTCTATATTTTGTGCTTTCATATTTATAATGGATTTCTCGTCTCCTTTGCTGATGTAGGTCAATTGACTAAACCGTATTAAATCTTTGTGTATTTTGGTATTTCACCTTTGTCTTCTTACTCGTGGTCTTTCAAGGTTTGCTTTGCTAGCTTTTGTATGACACCTACTTATTTTTGGTCCTAACAAGTCAAACCCAAGTCAAATTTAATATTTTGAAAGTATAGATAATAATAATATATATGGTAGTGCAATATGTCTTATTATGTAGTTTTTTGCTAGAATTAATCCCGTGAAGTATCAATGTTGAGAACTGGGTAGTAGATTGGGAGGCATTTGATTATTTTCTCTTTTTTCCTTTCTACCCTGAGTACTCGCTCTATTCAACAATAGTTGTCCACTATTGACTTGACACAAGGATTAAGAAGCAGTAAATGATATGGGTAATTTTACCAAATTAGTCATATTATTTACAAGTCATCTAAATATTGAAAAATGAATAGTATTTAATTGCAAGGGTAAAATAGACACAACTTGATAAATTATTCATTGATTTTATAAATTGAACAAGTATTGTAGGGCATCCTAAAATAGTATAGAGGACAAGTAAAGATGAACGGCTAGAGTATTAAATATCTATATAAAGTAATAGTAGTCAAATTTAGAGTTTCAAACTATTATTAATAAAGTTAGTTTAATAAAATACTTCCTTAATAAAAGTTTTTTAAGGTTGTGTCAAATTAATGAGGGTCAAGTAATATGAATGGGGATAGTAATTTCTTGGTTATATAAAACTTTCTTTATTTAAATAAGAACAAAATTGAAAAAGCATCATTAATATCTTCTTGATTATGTGAAATATTACTTATTTTAAAATAAAATAAACAGATAAAATATTATTTATTTTTTAAATGAAGAAAGTTTTTTGTTGTATAATGCTTTTTTTTAATAATGATTATTATTATTATGTCTCTTGACATGAAGGAAAATTTTAGTATAGTGATATAAAAATGGTTCCAAAATTGTTCTTAGATTATATATTGAAATTCCAAGGCTGGCATTTTTACGTTTTTCTAATTCCCTTTAAAATATGAAAATTATTTTTAATTTTTTTCATATTCGATTAGTTAAAATTATTAAAAGTTAGTTTCTTTACAAAAATTACTATGAAATGAGAAAAATGACTTTTATAGTGAAAGTAGCGAATACAATAAATTTCACAAATAACATTTCACTTTGTTTGTTTTCTCCCTACCCTCCAACACACATTATCTACACCTCATCATCGTAGGCACCATTACCACCACCCCACACAGGGGCGTAGCTATAGTCACCCTTGGATGTCCAACTTGACACCTTCGTTGGAATTATGTTGGACACTCTTGATAAAAACTGTGTGTTTGGCACAGTGGTAATGAGTGTCTATTTGAATGAAGAAGTTTTTGGTTCGTACCAAAATAACACAATATTTTTTTAATTTTATTTAAACAGTCACACACCATTATTTTTAGACACCCTTAATAAAAAATTTGACTTCGCTGCTGACCCACACTCTTACCATCACCGTATCTTTCATAGTATTTATCTAGCTTAGATATTTAATAATCCATGTAGGTCATTTTCACATAACTTTGCCCTTGCCCTCTCAATATTTTTGAAGAGGCACACATATGGTCCCCCACCCTCAAGAAGAAGATGAAGATCAATCTTGTTGGAAGATTCTCTCTCATCTTTTTCACTCGTGAGGGTACAACAAGTTGTAAATTGTTTGATCTAAATTTGGGAAAAAACCCCTATATTTCTTTGGACTCTGCTGTCATTTTTATTGTATTATGATCTTTATTATTCCACATAAGTCCAAAATAAATATCATTTGCCTGCTCTTATAGTCCGCACTAAAATTATGTTGGTCACGATATAAACAACAGTAAAGCTTAAATCTTTAGCTAATAAAATAAAAAAGCATTAACGCTTAAAGTTGTTGCTTTGTCACCCTATACTTTACAAGTTGCAAAAACTTATTCAATCACCATCATGTGACAAATAAAATTTTAAAAATAATTAGTTGAATTCTTTATGTTTGTTTAGTGTAAACTGCAACACTAAATAGTCAGGTGTTTTCTAATCGTGTCATATTCGAATAGTTAATTTTTTTCTTATTCTATTCAATTATTCCCACTTTAATTAATCAAGCATAATTTATTGTGTCTGCCAAATGGGTGTACATATGCCAGTGTCATAGTGCCTGGCAATATTGGTTTTGATGGTGTTCAATGATGAAAGGGGGTATTGAAAATTTGAAATAGGCAGCTAAGCAAGGCTGTCGTATAATGGTGGATTGTTTCAACCTTAGTCAGAACTCTCGGATTCTAGTCTTGGCCCCTGTAAAGAGAAAATCTTGTTGGAAGCACCACCTCTGAATAAGTCAGAAAGTGCTCAATTTGAATTTAGTTGAAGCTCCGATATAAATGTTGAACACCGAATGACAAACCAAAAAAAGGGCATATGTAGCTATGCTAGGAAATTAAAAGAAGATTTTATTTTAGCAAAGAAAAAGCAAGTTATGCTGTTGGGGGACCAAAAACTTTACTGACTTTGGTGATTTTTTATGGATCCCCCACTAAATATAAATAGAACATATTCAACAATGCTTTCACTTTGGCGTTGAAAATTGCTTGACACCATTAGTGAATAAGATTTTCTTGTAAAGAGTGATGGGATTTGACTTCTATTTTCAGATTCTCCCATATTTGTTGTATGCGCTATTTTATTTTTCCTTTCTTTTATGGTCAATCGTTTCACTTATAATTATAGTATCACAAAATAATTAAAAATATATTTAAAGTATGGGAAATTAAATAAAAATAGTCTCATTTAAAGTGTGATTCAAAATGTCCTTATAGTTACTTAATGGGTCAAAAATATCCTTACTAAAATATTGGTACTTTTTTTCTTTCTAAACATATTCTATTCTTAATAAAAAATAATAAAGAATCCAATTCTTGATTCTTTTCTTTCAAATCACTTTAACTAATAGACTAGTAGAAAATATTTTTTTTTCTTCTTAATCTCATTTTAACAATTAAAACACTATAATTTTATGTATCTTTTGAATTGGTAATATATATATATATATATATATATATAGTCACAGACACTCCATCATTAATTTTTATTTAGATAACGACAATAAATATTCTAATAAAATAGAACATTTTTTCATTTCTTAAAAAAATTTCAACTTGAAGTAGAATGTGTTCAAAAACAAAACCAAAAAACATAATGGATTTATTTGGAGAAAAGATATTTTTGACCCATTAAGTAACAATGTGGGTATTTTTGGATTAATTTATTGACAATAAAGACATTTTTGGATCAAACTATTAATTAAGTGCATTTTCGTTCAATCTTATATAATTTAATGACACTTTAAACCCTTTTCTGTGATACTATTAAAAAATTGTTCTCTTAATAATTTAAGCTTTAATTGAGGTGGTCACTTTAATGAGGTTGCCAAATGAGGATTTTAGTATCGTGTTAGAGCAAACAGAAGGTACGTCATTCAACTTACCTTACACCTTTCATACTGAGTTAACCTCGAGCAGGGCTTGATCCATGAATGTGGCAGAATCCAATAGATTTATATATATATATATATATATATATATATATATATATATATATATATATATATATATATATATATATATATATATATATATATATATAACTCAATAAGAGAAAAGACTAAGATCTAAAATCCGTAAATTAATTTTTTTGGATCTATTTTGTTAACATGGTATTACAATCAAACTTGGTTTACCCAATATTGACCCTTACTACATGCATGGTTCAAACCCTACTATAAGAAATGATCATATGATCATACATGATGTTCATAAAAATAGAAATAATAGCAAGAATAGAGTTATACACAAATGTCTATATTAATCAATTTTGTTTAACACATAATTATTTAAATTCCTTATAAAGACTCATGCAATAAATTGAGGAATGAACATTAATTGTTTGTCTTATATCATAATCAAATCTAAAATTGAAAAGAGAGAAAGTAATACTTCTTCTGTCTAACAATAGTTGCCCACTATTGACTTGACACATATTTTAAGAAATAATAAATAATAGGGGTAATATTACTATAGTATTCTTTGAATATATGAAATTTAATTATGAGAAAAAATTTATTAGATAATAGTATTTAATAGTAAGGGCAAACTAGACATAAGATCTTGATTTTCCAAACAGAATAAGTATTATTGGACAACTACTTTTAATATAATCGACAAGTAAAGATGAATTGAGAGAGTACTAGTTTGTTTCGATGATAAAAAGAGGCGTTACAATAGAGAAGGAGAGAGGCTACTTTTTGTTGTGCACCTTTTTGTTACTTGAAAAAGGAAAAAGAAAAAAGAAGAATAAAAACAAGATGCTTTTATTTGGAAGCAAAAGATGTATTAGGGAGAATCCATGGTTGACCTACATTACATATGATCGTATCTGCATCTTTGTTACACTACCTTAATAATTGAGAGCTACTTCGTGGCACACTATTTACCAACCCTTTTGAGTGGAGAAAATTAATTGCAAGAGCAGTGGCGGATCCAGGATTTAGAGTCCGTGGGTGTCAAATAGACTTATCGATTAATGTGTCAGTTTTTTTTTCCTTAAAAAACCATGCTTGGAGCCTTTTTTTTTCTTAAAAAATGTCTGCATCAAATTTCTCAAAAAAATAGGTACAAATGGGATTCGAACCCACAACATTAACCATCTAAATTTGCCCTCCTACTGTGGCACCACAAGCCAATTTTGTTCACTAGATGGCACACTTTATATTTATATAAATATTATATATATATACCTATGTATATATAGAGTTTCCGTCGAAGTTCGGGGGTGGCGTGGCACCGCCGCTACCCTTCATAGATCCGCCACTGTCAGCAAGAGGGTCATCATATATATATACACATTAATCCCATATATTTGGGGAGATATAATGAACAAAAGGGTGATAGGGATACGTTACAATGACATTCCTTAACAAGTGAATTTTATTAATTTGAGAAAAAGAAACATATATTATGCAAAATACTCTCTCTAGTCGATATTAAGTGAATAGTTGAAAATCACACCTTCTTTAAGAAAAATTAAAGGTTATTTTTACTATTATCTTTTTGATATTTTTTAACTATTCTTTTAGAAAGTGTAAACTAGTTAAAAAAAACTTGATTAAAAAGAAAGATAAATATTTTTAAAAATCGTAAAAAAATTCTTAAATATTAAAAATTAATTATTTTGCAACAATTCACTCGATATAAACCAGAGGAAGTAGCAGGGAGAAAGTAGCTAGGGGACTAGCAAATATTTGAAATCAAAGTTCATTCTTTCCAATCTAGAAAAATTGACTTCTCAGAATTCTCTTTCAATATTCTCAGCTTCCTAAGTCCACAACTTTTGTCCTTTTACTAATGATGATCTATTGATTAATGACAGTAATTTCTATTAAAAAAAACACAATATGAGTATCTTAAAAAATTAATATTCATCTTTGAAATTTCTCTACATTTAATTAACATTCACGATGAAATATATATATAGAAAAATTGCTCTCTATCAAAACCCAAAAAAACTATTAAACCTTACGAAAAGAGGCAGCTGACATGGCCAAAACCACAACCAGTGGGGACAACCCACCGGAGGATTTCCCACCATTCACCATGAAAGAAAAATGATAGCTCCATGGACACGGCTAAGGCTATAGAAACCCTAGGAAGACCATCAAGGTCCCAAGATAAGGAGTTACAAGCTAAGGTCATTGGGCTTCAATGGGAAATCAAGAAGATGTTTATCATGGAAGAAAAGCCCAATAACGAGTTCAATAATTGTGGAGAAGAATGGAGTAGGTGCTACACATATTTTATGGTTCAAGTCCAAGCCCAAATGGAAGAAGATTGGGCCACACAAAGCCCAACAAAGGAGCCCAAAAGGCTGAATGGTTAAAGTCAAAGTTTCCTAGTTTAAAACACTTTATTTTAAAGTTTCGTAGTTTAAAAAGTTTCCTAGTTTAAAGTTTTCCTAGTTTGAAGTTTCCTAGTTTAAAAGTTTCTTAGTTTAAAAGTTTTCTTAGTTTAAAGTTTCCATAAAAGTAGGACTTAAATCTCATTCTATTTGGGAAAGGTTTTCCCGATATACAGGGGTTTGATTTTATTATTTTGACAAACGACATTATTAGTAATTGAGAGTTTCTCTTCTTTACACATTTGTGTGTGGCTACTTGGAATTTATCTTACAACCTTATAAGAACGATTCTTAAGAGGTGAAATTAACTTTTTAACTTGATATCTTTGGTTCTTATTCGTAAATTAAAGAAGGTAATTAGTCTTATACTAATTATTGTCTCTAGTTTCTTCGTAATAGGGGTCTAGATCACTTTATATCTAAGTTCTTGAATTGACTCTATTAGTATCATAATTAGTCTTAATCCGCTAATTTTGAATACTAAGATAAATTAGGGTTCTTAGTACTTTATTTTGAAATTGGGGATTTTATTCTTGAATTTCGCATATCTTTCAATTTCTGTCTTTAATCTTTATAATTTCTCTTCCGCATTATTTTCTTGTTTGTTCTGGTAACCCGATTCTTATCGAGTCGTATTAGAGCGGCTCTATCAAGGTCCCGTTCTTGATAATCTTAGGAGTTTTAAAAAAAAAAAAAATCTTTTTTAGTTGCTTAAAAGTTCAGCAACAAAAAAAATCTAGTTGCTTAAAAGTTAATAAAAAAAAAAAAGAGCTACCAAAAGAAAAGGAAAATTACCGAAAAAAAGAAAAGAAAATACAATCACTTATTTCAAAAAACTCCATATTTGTTTTGATTCTTGATTTTTTTCTTCAAAAAGGAAAATCAAGATAAGGGGAAATTTGATGCTCTTTTTTTTTTTCTTTTGTTTCACAAAGTGGTCTTTTTCTTGTCTCATCAATCCCAATTTATCTGGGAATTGATAACTTTCTACATCTTACTTCTAAAAGGATTGTTACTAGTAGGGTTTATATATAAATTCTAAAGGAACCAGCCAAAGGTTGTAATTTGAGTGGAAAAAGGCAAGAGAAGGTGAGATCAATAGAGAGAAAAGAAAAGCCAAATTGAGAGATAATTGTTTCTTTTATTATATTTTTTGAAATGTAAGGATGATGAAACTGGGACCCACAACAACGAATTAATGAAGGCGCTCAAAATGATTACTGCCCGACTTGATGCGTTAGAGATTGCATAAAATCCATATAATCCAGTGAACATGACCTATGTGAGGAGAATCCATCAAAACCCGATCGCTCAAGTTAGGAGACAAACTTTCCGAGCTCCTCAAGTCCAGCAAACTGAGGATTAATTTGGTGATTATGAAGACGAATTTGAAGAAGCTTACCAACAAAGAAATGAAATGAGGGCGCCACGAGTTAGGGTTGAGGATGACAATCTTAGTAGAATTAAGATGAAGATTCCTACTTTCAAGGGGACAAGAGATCCAGACTTGTACCTTGATTGGGAGAGGAAAGTGGCGGCCATCTTTAATTGTCATAACTGCTTTGAAGGTAAGAAGAATAAACTTATTGTGGCTGAATTTTCTTACTATGCTACTAGTTGGTGGAAGAAATTGAATAGACAATGTAGAACTACCTGTTACGTCATGGGACAAGATCAAGAGGGTTATGAGAAAACATGTTTGTCCCATCACACTTTCAAAGATATTTGTAAAAACTCCTTCAAACTCTGAAGCAAGGTTCTATGTTTGTGGATGATTATTTCAAGGCTATGATCCAAGATAATTGTAATGAGGACGAGGAGGCTGCTATGGCAATATTTCTTAATGGTTTAAATGGAGAAATAGTTGATGTAGTAGAGGGTTATGAGAAAACTTTTTTTTCCCATTACACTTTCAAAGAAATCTGTAAAAACACCTTCAAAGTCTGAAGCAAGGTTCTGTGTTTGTGGATGATTATTTTAAGGCTATGATCCAAGATAATTATAATGAAGATGAGGAGGCTACTGTGGTAATATTTCTTGATGGTTTAAATGGAGAAATAGTTGATGTAGTAGAATTGCAGCAATATGTGAATTTAGATGAATTGGTTGAGTTGGCTGTAAAAGTAGAAAAACAAAATAAAAGGAAGCAACAAGCTAGTTCATGGAAGAATCGATCTACTACAACTACAAGGAAGCCATGGCCAACACATGAGGAGAAATCTATGCCTAAATTACAAGATAACAGGGGGAAAGGTAAATTGGAGACCACATATGGAGGTAAGACTTTCAACACAAAAATTTCTACTCCTTCTACCCCTTCTAGTGCTATACAATGTCACAAGTGTCAAGGGAGGGGACATAAGGCGTTTGAATGTCCAAATATAAGAGTTGTCTTAATTAAGGATAATGGGGAATATGAGAGTGAAAAAAGTGAGTGGGAAGAAGAAGAAGAGGGTGATAGGGGGTGAGGACGAGAGAGATGTGGCTCCTCATAATAAGGGACAATTTTTGGGGTAGTTAGGCGTCTTATGAATATTAATATGGGAGAGCTTGATGAGGCAAAAAGAGAAAAAAATTTCATACATGATGTGGGATAAATGTTAGAATTTGCTCTATGATCATTGATAATGGTAGTTATGCTAATGTGGTGAGTACATATGAGGTGGAGAAATTGGGATTCCATGCATGAAACGTAAGGCCAATTACAAGCTTCAATGGTTGAATGAATGTGGGGAGCTTAAGGTGAGTAAACAATGCATGATTTCCTTTTCTATTGGAGAGTGTTCTAATGAAGTTCTTTGTGATGTTGTGCCAATGCAAGTTTGTCATATTTTGTTGGGCCGTCCCTGGAAATATGATAGATATGCTTACCATGATGGGAGGAGGAATAAGTACTCTCTTGAACATAAGGGGAAAAAGTATATTCTTGCACCATTAACTCCGTCTCAAGTGTATGAAGACCAACAACGACTAAAAGAAACAATGAGAAGACATGGAGAGGGATCAAAAAAAGAGAGTCACAAAATTGAGAGAGGAAAAAATTCAAGTGAGGCGTGAGAAGAGGGAGAGCAACAATGAGAAAAAATAAAATATTCATGCAACAAATTGATAAAACAACATTAATGTTTGTCTTTTGTCATAATTAAATCTAAAATTGAGAAGAGAAAAAGTAATATATTTCTCTGTCCAACAATTGTTGTTCATTGTTGACTTGACACACATCTTAAGAAGCAACAAATAATAGGGTAATACTACTATAGTATCCTTTGAATATATTAAATTTAATTCTTTAAAAAATGTATTACATATTGAATAGTATTTAATAGCAAGGGCTAAATAGACATAAGACATTAAATTATCTCTTGATTTTTCAAACAGTACAAGTATTACTGGGCAACTATTTTTAATATAATCGACAAGTAAAGATGAATTGAGAGAGACTAGTTTGTTTCGATGATAATAAGAGGTGTTACAATAGAGAAGGAGAGAGGCAACTTTGTCTTGTGCACCTTTATGTTACTTGAAAAAGGGAAAAGAAAAAAGAAAAGATGCTTTTCTTTGGAAGCAACCTACATTACATATGATCGTATCTGCATCTTTGTTACATTACCTTAATGATTGAGAGCTACTTCGTGGCACACTATTTACCAATCCTTTTGAGTGGAGAAAATTAATTGCAAGAGGGCCATGATATATATACATTAATCCCACATATTTGGGGAGATATAATGAACAAAAGGGTGATAGGGATACATTACAACGACATTCCTTAACAAGTAAATTTTATTAATTTGAGAAAAAGAAACATATATCATGCAAAATACTCTTTCTAGTCGATATTAAGTGAATAGTTGAAATATCACACATTCTTTAAGAAAAATTAAAGATTATTTTTACTATTATCGTTTTGATATTTTTTTACTAGTCTTTTAAAAAGTGTAAAATAGTTTAAAAACCTAATTAAAAAGAGAAGTAAATATTTTAAAAAATCCTAACAATTTTCTTAAATATTAAAAATTACTTATTTTGCAACAATTTACTCGATATAAACCGAAGGAAGTAGCAGGGAGAACCTAGCTAGGGGACCAGCAAATATTTGAAATCAAAGTTCATCCTTTCCGATCTAGAAAAATTGACTTCTCAGAATTTTCTTTCAATATTCTCAACTTCCTAAGTACACAACTTTCGTCCTTTTACTAATGATGATCTATTGATTAATGACAGTAATTTCTATTAAAAAAACAATCTTAGTATCTTAAAAAAAATATGTAATATTCATCTTTGAAATTCTTCTACATTTAATTAATATTCACGAAAAAATATATACGTAGAAATATCGCTCTCTACCAAAACCCTAAAAAAAACCATTAAACCCTACCAAAAGAGGCAACCGACATGGACAAAACCACAACCAGTGGGAACAACTCACCAGAAAGCTGAATAGATCCAAATACCATTCAATATGTCAGTTTGCTTAAACCTAAACCCATTGCGGCTCATATAACTATTGTACCCCTTTAACCTGTGAACTTTCTACGTGAGAACCTAGTATTTATTGGAAGACATTTAAGGTTAGATCGCTTATCATTCAAGAAAATTTGCAATATGCCATCATAGGAAAATTTCATATCACAAATCAAAGGTGTAGGAACTGAGAAAGTTATTGTCAAGGTAGTGTGTCATCAGAAGTGATTGTATGGTAGGAGTTCTGAATTTGAGGCATATCTTGATTTGACTCACCACGATGAAGGATTATGTCATGAAACTAATGTAGACAACAACATTCTATATGAAGGCAAAGGAAAGGTATTGACAGATGAGAACGCTCTCAAATGGGATCTTTTGTTTGAACTAGATGTAGAAACAGTAATTGAAGTAGCATGGATTTCCCTACAAGATCTACCTCCAAATTTCATTGCAAGGGAGACCATTTTCTCAATAAAGAGCGTGGTGGGGAAGCCATTAACAATAGATATTAAAACAAAAAATCAAACTCGTTTGAGTTGTGCAAGAGTTCAAATAGAAGTGGCTCTAACTGCAAAGTTACCACAAGGGTACGAATCAATGAGGAGGATGAAGTTAGAGGACATGTAAAGTACAAATTGATCAAGGTACAATATGATTATATTTCAAAATACTGTGATTGAACACAATTATTAGACAATTCACCCTAACTTATATGAGGCACGAAGTGAAAAAGATCGAAAGATAGAAGAGAGAGAGAGCAAATGACAACATTAATAGGCATATTGACAGAACAAAAATGTACGCTGGAAAGTGGAAAGGTTTTGGGTAAAAAACAAAGTAGACAAGAATGGATGGTTAGGGGAAGAAACAAATACAAGAGAGATAAAAATGATATTGAAAGGGTAATGCATTATCTTGATGAAAACTCTTTTGAGGCTCTAAGGGAGGATAAACAGGCTGACATGGAGGAAGACAAAGAGGAAAAGGTTAACAAATAAAGTACTAGAGAATGGGTGAATAAAATCTTTAGCAACAAGAAAGAGAAAGGGGCATAGGAAGATGGGGATGAACAATAGGATATTGATGAATGAAACCTAAGCAATCAGATGGTGGAGATTAAAGATATTGAACAAGTGGTGGAGAATAAGGACACTAAACAACATCAAAGTGATGAACAAGATGAACTGATACAATACACCCAAGGGGAGAAGGATAACAGGAGGAATGATGAAGGAAGGGATGACAAGAAGAGTGAGGGTACATTGGTGGTATATGAAAGAAGGAAAGAGAAAGTGCTTTATTTATCCATTCGAAATGACAATCCATGGTAGTGGTTGGAGTAGAATGATGAAAGCATGGATAGAGCAGACTTAACTCGGAACATTAATAAGGTGGCAATGGAAGGGGACCTCTTCCCTAAAAAGATTGCCAAGTTAATGTATCATATACTAAATAGAAGAGGAAAAGTGAAACAGATATTACAGGGACTCAAGCTTCTTCTAGACAGTCAAAGAGAATAATTGTCAAAAATCTAAAATATCAATAGAAGCTCTATTATGAAACATTAGGCCAGTAAGCACTTAAAAGACGTTTACTAAACTTATATAGTTACATAAGAGATTCCACTAATATTTTATGGGCTTGATACATTTTCCCAAAATCAATGATAGGTAGACATGAATGTAATAATCACAAGTGGTTCTCTCATGGAACCCACAACCAAATTGTTAGTGTGTCGGAACGTGACACCCGATTCAATATACATGTGTCAAAACGTGACACCCGATCCAATATACATATGGCGAAACATGACACCCGATCCAATATATGTGTCGGAACGTGACACCCGGTCCAATATATGTGTTAGAACGTGACACCCGGTCCAGTCAGCACAACTACAGTCACAATCACACCCATAATGAATAGTGCACATAGTCACACAGTCAAGTTACAAGTTCATGGCATGTAATTGTTCACACATAATCATTTCGTTAGATTCGATTCATGTTTCCCTATTCACATACATGCATGCATACAATAGAGCAATTAACAGACATATATCACACAACAGGAAGTCAAACTATCACCTTCCTCGAAACTAAGACTGAATACTCCTAAGGCATTTGAGCCTTCCCTTTTCGGAGTCTTTTAGCTTGTTCTTGGTCTAAAACAAGTAATTAATGCAAGGATTAATAAACAAGGCCTAATTTACTCGGATTATAACAAAATATTAACTCAAGGCCAAACCCATGATCCTAATATTCAACTAGGGCTTTTTCCACCATTAACTTTAGGCCAAAACCCCGCCCCAACGATAATTAACAAGGATTCTAATTTCTAAGAATCGAAATATGGATTAGGGGAGTAATTAACTTACCTTTGGCGCAAGAATTCGTGGGAATTTGATGAGAAACTACCCTAGGTCGTCCCGTAGCTCTTTAGAATGAGGTTTTTCAGAAAATAACATTTTTGGGGTTTTTCCTCGGTTTAAATCACGACTGGCCCGCCACAGCAGGCCCCATCCCGTCACAGCGGCCCCACTCTGGCAGAATTAACCCCGCCCCAGCGTCTTGCACGGAGACAGAAACTCGGAATTTGAGCTCCAAGCTCCCATTTCGCAATACCACTTCAAACCTTGACATTCTAAAACTACCCTTTCACACCGAGATTGGTTTCGAGAGTTCTACTCGCTCAAATTCGATTCCGTAAAGTCGTATAGGCTCCTTAACGTTTGGCTATCCACTCACGTGATCAAACTCATAATTAAATTCCCCATCCATTACCGAATTGCCTTAGAACTCCCCTGACTCAGATTTCTTCCAAGTTTGACCTAGGCTAGAAATTTCCAAGTTACTACTCAGAAGTTTTCTGGCCCAAATTCCTTCCCAATTGGCTTTTCCATAACGAAAGGAACAGTTCATTACATCATTCTAATACTTTCTAAATTTTTTTTTTTAATTGTATATTTCATTACCTTCTCACTCTCAACATTAATTTTTCATGTGATTTCATTCAATTTTTTCGTGTTATCTATTTATTTGTTTATTTTTATTTTTTTCATGAACATAATTTTGTTGGTATTCTAATTTTTTTTTAAATTAAGATGGAATTCATTGTTAAATAAGGTTATAGAATTACTTTTTCCTTTTTCTTTTAAATAATATTTATGTACACTATGTTGAAATTTGATATATGTGTATTATATTATATTTTTTGTTTTGAATTTAGAGCGTATGTTATATTTCCGATTTCACTTCTTTAGTAGTATTGACTTGATATTTCACAAGCCAAGCCATTTACTTTTTAGTTAGACTTGATAGATTATATATTTGTCAAATAGTTTAATGATTTTATGACATTATATTTATAATATTAAAAAAAAAAAAATCAAAAATGTATTTCATGATGTTCACAAAATTTTGTACTTTTAATTTTTATGATTAATTTAATTAAAATATACTAATTTGAAAAATATAAATCAATTATTTTTATAATACTAATTAAGAACAACGCCTAATAATAATTATATTTTAAACGATAATACACATCTTAAATATTTAATTTTAAAGAATTAGTTTTTATTTATAAATTTAATATTACCTTATAATTGCACTTGTGCAACAAAACAATACACTTGTAATTATATGGTGACAAACAAACACATCATTATAATTACTAGGTTGTGTAATTACAAGACTGATGATTACTGTCATAGTTATTACACCAATGTCAATTAACAGACATGACTATCCAAACAAACCATAAGTAAAGAAAGCGTTTGAACAAAGCCTTCAAAAGAGTAACTCAACATAAGAAAAATAGTTCTTATAGAGAAATCTAATTAAGTTAATCTAAAGTTACAGTTCAAGCAATCACAGAAAAACAAAATAAGAAAGAAGTGTCTAAGTCTAACAAATCCCAAAATGGACAGTTAAGGCTTAATAATCAGATATGATCTGCTTGGGCTGATTTTTTGGGCCTTCTGTTGCTGGAACTTTTGGGCTTTGGGCCATTTTTTATTTGTAAACAATGTATACTCTTGTGTATATCAGGTATATATTGCGTATATCATGCGCATATCTACTGTATATTGGACGTATACATTTCATTCTCTGATTCTGAAACCTGTATATTTAGCTTCTCTTCCCTATACGCGGATACACCAATCTAGTTATAAAGAGGCAGAATTGAAACAACTCACTGATATGCAAGGATGGAGTCCAAAATGAATTTGCATTTGATGATTTCATGCAAATAGAAAGGGGACATGGATTAGCATGAATTCACAAAATAAAAATGAAAGTTTAAGAGATTAAGCACAAAATACCCAACAAAAATTATATACTTAGACATAATCTTTACTTGATAGGGCTTCTTCCTATACCTATGAATTCCATTGGACCCAGAAATGATACATTGGAAAAATCCGTTGGGTCTTCCAATATCAATAGGTTGATTGTTTCGCTCCTGTATCTTCCCAAAGGAAAAACAATCTCTGAGAGTTGTTTCCTGAATCCGAAAGAGAGTACTTGGATTCTCCCAATAACTAAAAAGTGTAGCATGCCTGAATCTAACTGGGGTAAAAAAAAAATGTAATTAATTAAGCAAAGTGATATAAATAATGAGAAAGCTAGTTACTGCCTAACAAGTGGTTTTCTCAATAACAAGAAAAATCTCAATTTTGATCATGGAAGATATCAGCCACAAGACAAATTTAATAGGCCAAACAATACCAAGAAATTATAGATACATGCATTTTATTAAATTAATTTTCGCCTCTTCGGGAAAATCATCCTTCAAACCTATGAATAAAGCAATATATGTAAGGGGAGATTAGGTCAAATTTGTAGAGAAATTTTTGGTTGGAAATCCGAAGGAATTCGAATTCTTAAGAAATAAGGTTGGCCAGGTGGCTTGAAACGTACAATTTCTCAAACAGAATTTCAGAGATTTGAAGGGAATCACTGATCTTCTGGGAGAAGGACAAACCAACGTCAAGATTTAAAAACTTGTCCCATCAGAATGTTCTCTTACGGCGGAGCAGATGCAGGGTGGGATGCAGTGGCGTAGCCACATGGTGGTCAGGGTGTACACCCTTCGTCGGAAAAAAATACCATATATACTAGTAAAATGATACATGAAATGATTAAATAACATATTTTGAACACCATTAACATAACAAGCCATTATAGCTTAGTGGTTTCACCTCCTTCGAATGAGAAAATGCTCGTGTTCGAATCTCACTAGTTCTACTTTTTGAAAAGAGCTTTTGTTGTGCTATTTATGGACACCCTTTGTGAAATTCCTGGCTCCGCCACTGATGGGGTGGGTGGGGCAGGTTTTGAGGTTATAAAGGGCAAGTTGAGTTTAAGGTTATGCAAGACATGGGAGGGTATGGGGTGGGTTGGAATAATTTTTTATAATTAATGTATGACAGGAAAGATTATGGGTCTATGTAGATCTATGTGGGTTCAAATTTAATTTTGCTTTTTACATGTTATAAAAGTGAGAGAGCACCCGTCATAGATAAAATTGCAACAAAAATATCATGACGAATTTACTGTGAGGGTCTTCTTGCCAATATTCTCCTTTTGATTGTATTTTGTTGTTTTAAGTTTTGAATATTGTAGTATTACTTTAGTTTATATTAGAGTGCTTTTTGGGTTAAAGTTGTCTCTTTATTTCTTTTCCATTCTATCTTGATGTTGCAACCCCCCATGAATTTAAAATCGTGAAATGCTTGAAGTTTTCATTGATAACAATTTGAGGATCGATTGTGTCTAATATCAATGTCTTGAATAGTTCACGTGATGAGCATAGTGTATAGTGTTGGTGTTGCGAGAATGAAATCAATGTGGTTAACTTTTGAGCGATCTCTTTGAATATTTTGTTGACTAGCTGTGTTTTGATGTGAGTCTTGCATTGAACATCATATGTATGTTTTTGATCTTGTCTAGATATGCTAAATAAGTGTATTTCAAAGTGTCATGTGTGATGAGATCTTACTTGAAAGTATGCATGTGGAGTCCTAGAATTTGCCTTGTTATAGTCCAATTGTCTGAATCTTGATGAATGCTAGGCATGATCTCGGCAACAATTTAAAGAGGGAACCAAATTATCCATAATCCGTTGTGACTATCTTGTGATGGTGTGAATCCGTTTTGGCACTATTTGAGTTTAACCTATTTGTTGACAATCAAAAGAAAGCCTCTTGAACCAAATTATCCCTACCTTCTCACCAAAAATTCTTTTTGAAGCATTGTGATGTTTGAATAGATAACTTAAGCCAAAAGCCTAAGTTGGGGATATGAAAAGGGAGGAAGAATGGAAGTCAACTGAAGGGAAAAGAAAGATGATATGAGATTCAACTTTGAAAGTGATACAAAAAGAAGGAACCCATCCTTTTATATATATATATATATATATATATATATATATATATATTGATGAAAATGCCTGGGAAAAATAAAAATGAAAAAGAGAAGTGATTGAAATAAAAGAGGATTCCAAATAAATTGAGTGACAAGTCAAGGTTTGAGTTCTCAAATAAAAATAAAGGAAAAGAACCTAAGAAGGGGTGATGATGATTGAGACAATGTTTTGAAAAGGTAAAGTCACCAATCCAAATTTACCACACCTTAACCCTCAGCTCCGTTACAAGCCTAAAATACCCTTGAGATCTTGCATGAACTATGTTATATGATGATTGGAAGATATAGACAAACCTATGGGACAAAGCTTGAATGTGCTTCTCTTTTGAGAGAGCAAGAGTTGCATTGATTCCTTATACGTTTGTTGAGTTTTTCTTTGTGAGAGCATGGAATTGTTCTTGATGTGAGGGCACTTGAATGCATTTGTTGAAACATGTTTTTGCATTAGACAAGCAGCTAAAGTGAGCTTGAGCTTGCTTTGAGACTAGCTAGTCATCATTTGAAGCTTTTTTATCATGATTGAGGGTCACATATTATTGAGAATAGTCTTGCTTTGGCGCTTGCATGTTAGGTCTCATTGACAACTGTTGTAGACACCCTTATTGAGTTTTTTGTGCTCTTGATTTACTTGAGGACAAGCAAAAGTTTAAGTTAGGGATGTTGATGAGTGGTAGATTTGCATTCATTTAAGGTTCATTTAGCTTAATAATTAGTGTCATCAATGCCTAACTTTATCCTATTTAAATGATATATCCTATTTTAATGAAGGCAAATGGACAAGGCAATGATTGAATGTTTGGAAGAATGGCCAAAAGTTGCAAAGAAGAAACGTGGTCTACACATGGTTGATCGCCTAATAAGAAGAGTGAATCGCTAAAGAAGTCTGACACCGCCTAAGTTGACAGTGCACTGAGTCAATCCTCAAGGTCAATTGGCAAAGTGGAGCAAGAATAGTGATCCGTCAAATGCCATAAGGCGAAGTAAATGGATGTCGCCGACTTTGACAGTGCTGACGAATAAAATGATGGTTCAAAGGGTGATATGAGGTAGCAATTGGTGGCTCACCGAAGTTATAAAAGCAAACTCAAACAAGATCGCCTAATGAGACTCAAACACCTGAAGCTTGAAGCAAGAAAAAGACAAACATAAGTAAGATAGGTGATTCGCCAAACATGGTTGGTGAACTCAGCTAATGTTGCCTAAAGGGACACAGAGCTAATTTTTGGGTAAAATTTTGGGAAACTATAAATTGCCAGAGGAGAGAGAAAGAGGAGGTGAAAAAATTGAGGGAAAGAGTTTGAACATTCTAGGGAGAGACATTTCTAGTTGAGGGAGAACACTTTCATTGTTGAAACTTCCATTTTTTGTGAACTTGAATTTGGAACATTGAGTTTGAATTTGAAGTGGGTTTTCTATAAACTACAAATTTTATGTTACCCATGGCTAATTTCTTGCAGGGTATAATATATTTACACTTTGCAATGTATGGCTAAAACCCCAAGCTCTTGGGGTGTGATTATGGGATTGGGTGTTGATTTAATTTAGTGGGTTTGTTGAATTGCTCTGTTTTATGGTTGTTAATCACAAATTTGACTGATTGTCAGGTGATTAATTCACGAATTAAGGTGGTCAACTTAATTATAGTTTTGATCTTGTAATGGTGCTCAAAAGAGACCAAGAAAAGTGGATAATTTGTTCAATAGTTGTAGTTTAGGTTACTTGATTGCAAATCTAAAGTTTTGGGTTGTTTTGAATGACATATAGATAAAACCGAAAGGAGATTCAATGCAAGAATTTTATGAGATTGAAAGAAGATTAGTGCCAATGATGATGGCCTAGCTTATTTGTGATTAATAAGTTGTAATAAGCAATTCTACTATGCCCCAAGTGCAATCAGCATTACATCTCCCACACCCCTAGAGTCCATTAGTTTTGTGAATCGTCGATTATTTCCATATTATTAATTGGGTGTCTAAAGTAATGCTACGAAAGTTGGTGGACCTCCACCCATTTATTTTTATTTCTACTTCAATTGAATTAATTGCTTGTTAATTATTTAATTAAATTAATAACCACAAACCATTCCTTGTGGGATTTGACCCCAACTCCTCGTTGCGTTTTTATTAATGACGACCGCTCACTCTTTCGAAATAATGATGGCAAAACGTGATGAATTTCTTGAAGAAGAACAGTTTTTCTCAATTTGGTACCTCGATATATATGATTAACAATAAAGGTTCACACTTTTGCAACAAGTTATTCAATACATTGTTAGCCACATATGAGGTAAAGCATAAAGTCTATACAATATATCATCCCCAAACAAGTGATCATCCCCAAACAAGTGATCAAGTTTAAGTGTCCAATCGAGAAATTAAGGTTATTCTTAAAAAGATGGTGAATGCTAACCATATGGGTTGGGCTAGAAAGTTAGGTGATGTTTTGTAGGCATACCAAATGGCTTTCAAAACCCCATAGGTATGTCTTTATATCAAATGGCCTATGGAAAGGCTTGTTACTTGTCTATTGAGATTAAGCACAAGAAAATATGGGCACTAAAGACGTCGAATTTATATTGGGCAAAGGTTGCTCATGCTTGGATTGAAGATCTTAATGAAATCGAGGAGTTTTGATTGCGGTCTTATGAGAAAGCATCCATCCATAAGACATATATGAAACATTTTCATGATTTAAAAATATTGAAAAGAGACTTTTCTTCCTGTGATTTGGTGTTGTTATTCAACTCAAGACTTCATTTAAACCTACGAAAGTTGAAATCCAAGTGGTGCGGATCATTCAAAATGTCTTAAGTGTATTCAAACGGGGCCATTGTTCCTAAAATGAAGATTTTCCTCTATTCAAAGTGAATGGACGAAGATTTAAGCAATATTTGGGAGTGCCCAAGAAGGTTTCCATATTCGGGTGATTTATCTTGAGGAACCATGAATGTGAAGTTCCATCATCAAGTCAAGGTTTTAAATCAAGTGTTTCTTGGGAGGTAATCCAAGTATTTAAATCTATTCATCTTTCTTTCTTTGTGTTTGTGATATATTTTCTTTGATGTAGCTGCCAGTTAAAGAAGAATCTTGTTGCATGGATGACTCGCATGTGAAGAACCGTCCTACGATGCCTCAACACATGTCCACACCAGTAACCCCCACATATTCTTAGGGCATTTGTGTTGGAGGTGTGAGTTGCAACTACAAAAGCATTTAGATCGGGGACGTAACAGTCCATCTGATGAGTTGGTATTTTACCAACTTATTAGACTCATATTCATAATTTATTGCTATGTATTAATTCTAATCAAGCGGATTCTAGGTCTAAGTTCTCTTATATGCAAACATTTCTCAAAAAAAAAAAAAAGATTGAAGGATTTGGAATGAATATTCACTAAAATACACCAACAAAGAAACTGGTGTCCAATAGGAGGCAACCAACGTCTCACCGGCTAAACATCAGCTAGACATGAAAAAAAATGTCTAAAGCACTGGCACTGAATAATTTATTCATCAGCATTCTGTCGATCCAAGCGCAAATTTAGGTGTAAGGAGACACAGTGAAGAGGTGTCATGATTAGCGCTTGGCGCTTCTGAATCGGTGTTCCGTTGGTTCAATGCAAGTGGAATACGTAAGTTAAAGGACAAAGAGTACTTGATGATGAAAGTGCTTCCTTTGAAAGGTTCCAAGAAGTAAATTAGAATATGTGTAGTTATGTACTCTTATCTTCTTTCCAATGAGAAATAGTTAGAGCGAGAGAGACTTCCATTAGAAAAGAAATTCAACTTTGGTTACCAATTATGCTTGAAATAGAGCTTTCCTCTATGGGTATAGTCTTTATTTCTCCATTTATGAGCAGCTAAATATGTAGTTAAGTGTGTGTGTATGCACACGCGCAACATGTGGGTGTAAAACTTAATGGGTATTGATTGATTAGCTTCAAAATTTGTTTTTATTCATGAATCTACTATTGTTTGGATTTTTAATCTAAAAATCTATGATTGCAAACATTGGCTAAACTCTTTAATGCTATTTTGGCTTAATAAAGTAAAATAGAGTATGGTAAGACTTTATTAATGAGGACTTGTGAGATCATTAGTAGTTGGATTAGAGCTAGAAATAGTTTAATCCAACTAATTTCTCATTTAAGAATAGAGATAGAGATAGTTTATCTATTCAAGCAATTTTTGATATTTTTATTGTATTGGTTCTTAGAGTTTGACAGAATCCAAGAGATACATATTTTATTATTCGATAAAATATCAAAGCTGAATGTTATTAATGTATTAACTAATTTGGACTTGATTAATCATTGAATATTTTGTTGAAATTCCATCATTATGCATACACCCTAGTCGTCTCCATCTTGGTGAAAACTCATTTGTGTTAAAACTTCTTGCAATTGAGTGGTTTTAGTGTCCTAAATCCCCCATTTTATATAACTGTCCAATACAAATGCAATGCTAGCTTACAAATAGAACACTAAAGCTTTCACTTGAAATTCATCACAACATCGCATTTAACCTGCATAACCCCGCTATAGTTATGCCCAACACACATTCAGTGTAGGTAGAGAACAAATCACTGAAGCTCATACATCCCATTTTTCATGATTGCGCCACTTCCAGGTACGCCTATTCTAACTTTTTTGGGTCTGAATATATCTTATGTCATGAGGGAATAACTTGAATTATGTATGGGGTGAGTAATTGAATATCACATTTTTGTTAATAGTTATGATTGAATAAACTCTGGGAGTTTTTTCATACCACATTTCTTTCTCATGGAATACAATTTTCTTTTCCTTGAATCTTATTTTATGTGTTGAATCCGGTTGGCGTTTGCATGCGATATATTGAAAGATGACCTTTTTAAGAGAAAAAGTAAAGTTTTAATTTGATTTTAAGTTTGAGTCATACATCTCACAAGCAAGACCACCAAATAATTTATTGGCAAAGGATGATGAGAAAGATTTTGAAAATAAGGGAAAGAGTAATTTTGAAATTGATTTTTTGTCATAGATGATACATTTTTCGTTTGGCTTTGCAATTGACAAGTGAGATTGGGAAATCTGTTGTAGTTTGTCAAAAGTCATTCGGTACAATTGATTTTCAGACTACATTAAAATCTTGTTGGTTTGGAAGATGTGCCTAGGTCATCTTTGATTAGTCACTTTACCCAAATTCTTTTTTCCTTGACATTGATCTTAGTCAAACCCATTAAGCCTTAACCAATTTCTTTGGTCGCCATGTTATACACCTTGACCTTTACGAATCCTGTACTTTGGCACCCTCATCTCCGTAATTGCTAATGATGAAATAGTAGACTAAAAACCTAAGTTTGGGGGAGAAGAAAAGAATAAAGATGTGATGTAGATAAAAAACCTAAGTAGAGAATGTGTGAGAGCATTAAGAATGAAAGAGGAATGAGCTAAATTGTTTAGAGCACCATAAGCTTCAAATGAAATATGTTTTGTGAACTCATGGATGAAAAAGGAAAAAGAAGGAAAATAAATGTTTGGTGCTAGTTCGTATCGTGCACATGCTTCATGTGAAAATAAAATGGGTGTTTGAATAAATAATGAATATCATGAATGAGAGAAATAAGGTAAAATCAAATCAATGATGTGAGCGGTATTCTTAAAGTGAAATATGATGGCATTAGGGAGGTTTTTAATTCACTTTGATCAAATGATAGCTTACCTTTTGTCCCTAGATTATGTTTGACCCGCAAGTAGTGGTGATTTACATACCGTAAAAGCCTATCATTTAATGTGTATATGCTTGAACTTTTTTGTGAGAGTGAGTGAATTTGCATGATATATAATCTCTTGATATGATATTCATGATTGTGAGTAAGATTCTATGTTTTTCTAGTGGCATTGCCTTCTTCAAGTGAATGCTTATGTTTACATTTCAATTGTTTTTCTTGAGGACAAGGAATAGTTCAAGTTTGGGGGTTTCATGAGTTAGTATTCTATCAATTTATAAGACTCTTATTCATGAATTATTATTTTGTTTTAGTGCTAATAGAATGGATTTTAGGACCTTGTTCGCTTATGTATAGGAATTTATTGGAACATAAAGCATGAAGAATTTGGAATGAAAAATTATTGAATATACCGATGAGGAACTGACATCCCGCAAGGGAGCATCTGCATAATATAGATGTGACATAGACTCAAAGAGAAACACATTGTCTCAGGTACATGCACTGAATGGTTTTGCACTGAGTTTCACAGATAAAAACGCAAGTGCCACTGTTCACAGATACAACTAAGTTGCACCACACTTGTGTCAGACAATTTTGCACCTACGTTTCACAGGTGCAATGCAACCGAGGGACGAAAGTCAAGGGAAAACTCATATTTGGAGCTAAAAAGGCATCCTTTGAAAGGTTTCAAGGATATTATTGATATATGTGTAGTTATGTACTATTATCTTCTTCCCAATGGAAGATATTCTAGAATAGTTGTGATTATTGTATTGTAGAGAGTAGAAAATAGACATTGAAGAATATATTTTCCTTGTTGAAGAAGAAAACCCAAAAGTTTACTTCTCCAAGCTTGAATTTGATTTTAGTTACATATTATGAGTGAAATAAAGTATAACTTTGATGGTATATTCTCTATTTCTTTACCTGTGAGTAGTTAAATCTCTTGTTAGGTGTGTGTGCGCACATGATGTGTATGAAAACTTGATTGGTAGTGAATAAATAGTTCTTAAATACGTTATTGTGCATGAATATATTGTTGTCTTTAAGGTTTAATCTAATGGTTGCAAACATTGATTGAAGTCTCTGACTTTGTTTTGACTTGACAAAGGAAAGTAAGGTTAAGTAAGACTTCATTAGTGAGGACTTGAGAAATTTGTCATTAAATTAGAGCTAGAGATAGTTTAATCTGATTGGTTCATTATTTACGGGTAGATCTAGAGAGAGTCTAACCCACTCAAGTAGTGTTTGATGTTTTGTTTGCATGGTCTTGGGGTTTGGAAGAATCCAAGGTATACATATCGATTAGTTCGAGAGAATATTGGAAATAATATAGACCAAATGTTATTCATGTATTAATTGGTTTGGAATTAGTTGAGTATTGACTATTTAGTTGAAGCCCCATTGATATTGCACACACCCCTAGTCATTTTTAACTTGTTAAATATCTCTTTTATGTTACCTATACATGATCATGATAATTATAGCTTTGCATTAAACCTCCTGTTATCCTACTCTTCCAAATTTTACATTATTATATTGACAACATCGTCCTACTTAGTCTTGAGTTGATGATCGAATAAAGTGTAATTATTTCTGGAAATGCTTGTGCTTCGACTCCAACTCACAAAGTAATTATATAAGATCAACATTTTTTTTTTTAAAAAAAAAAAGTTAATCTAAGTACAACTTATACCGTTTCTTTAAGATTAATAAGGAGTCCCCCTCGTTGATTTTTTTTTTTTTTTGGGACAAAAATTAGAAAAGTAAAATTTAAATACTTCAAAGAATAGTCAGCGAAAGCTTTTCTATTTAAATTTTTTTGACAAAATAAAATAAGACATTGTAATTTCAATTTTACATCTTGTTAAGGTACAAATCTTGATTAAAAAAAAGATAGCAATCTCTAATTGTGATGATTGTTAATTTTGAAAAGAGAAATAACTTTAAAATATTGTTTATGTCCACACGCGCAATGCGTGTGCTACAAAATAGATAACATACACTTTTGTTATGTATAGTATTTTGTTGTTATTCATTTTCTTAATATTATCCTTGTATCGTGCAAATACATGTCCTAATATATTATATTACCAATAATAAAATAAGATTAGATGAGAGATTTGAGGGAAATAGCATATAATGATGAGAGAGAGAGAGCGAAAAAGAAAGAGCGCCAAACAAGAGAACAAAATCATGATTTCGAAGTGGGTCGTGCAAATTATTCATCCCTGTGAAAAGTTGGTTGTACCTATATATATATATATATATATATATATATATATTATTAATAATAACTTACATCATGGACCCCTATCACTAAATCCAAACCACCCACCCCCACGAAAAAGAACAAAAAAGAAAGAAAAAAAAATCCCTCCATTTCCATATAAAATTTATAACATGGACCACTAATTAAATCTTACTCCCTTCATTTTAAAATAATTGAATTGTTCAAAGTAATTAAATTATTGAGATATTTTTCATATTTCAAATTAATTTAATTGTCAATCCTCAAGACTATTTTTAGAATATTCTTCCATTTTATCCTTTATTTGTATTTTCTATGTGATGAGTTAAAAAACTTGAATTGCTTTAAATTATTCTAAAGATTAATTTGACAATAAATAATAAGGATAAAAATAGAAATTAATCTCTAATTTATGTAATCTTATTTTCTTAAAGAATGTGAAATACCCCAAAAGTTAAATTATTTTGAAATGAAGGGAGTAATTACTTATTTTAACTTCACTTCTTTTTACATTCTTCTTTTAACCTTCTTTTGTATATATCTCACAATCTTGGGGTCATATTCATGCATAAACATTCCTTTTTATTTTAGTACTAAAAATATAGGAGTCTGTGTTAGCACATGTTTAATATGTGTTATTGTTTTATTTCAATTTATGTGATATAAAAACAATTTGGAGAGTTGATTAAATTTTAATATAATTTTTAGATATTTTAAATTATTAATTATTATAATTTATAAATTTTTTTTTACGTAATTTTTAAATAATATATGTTACCTCCTCTGTTCCAATATATGTTGCACTAATAAAATTTTGAGAGTCAATCGATTTTTTATATATTTTAAAAAAATTTAAGTTGTTAATTATTCTGATTTATATTACTTTTGCATCATTTTTAAATAATATACTTTACTTTCTCTATCTCAATTTATGTGACACTCATGCAATTTTGAGAGTCTACTGAATTTTACATGTCTTTTAAATATTTAAATTGTTAATTATTGTGATTTATAGTAGGTACTTTTTACGAAATTTTTAAATAATATATGTTACTTTTTCTTTCCCAATTTATGTAGCACTGATTGAAAATCAATCCAACTTTTTATGTCTCTTAAATATTTTCAGTTGCTAATTATTGTGATCTATAGTACTTTTTATGTGACTTATAAATAAGATATACTACTCCTTTTGTCCCAATTTATGTGGCACAAATAGAATTTCAAGAGTCAACCAATTTTTTATATATGCTTTTAAATATTTCAAGTTGTTAATAATTGAGATTTACAATACTTTTTACGTCATTTTCAAATAATACATGTCCTATCTTATGTGACAATGATAGAATTTCAAGAGTTCAAAAAATTGTCTTTAAAAAAACGATAAATATCCGGGGTGTGGCTAAAGATTATGTTTTTAAGAATATAGGTTAAGAGGAAGAAATGAAAGGGGTAAGATTTAAAAAAAATGAAAAATTATATAAAAAGGGGGAAATTAAGGTATCTACATCATAATTAAACATGATAAATCTAAAAGAGAGAGGGAGTACTGAGTAGGATTAACAACATCATTTTACATTTCCTTTATTTAACTGATCTGCTTTATTTAACTGCTTAGGCCTATTATATTTAGCTCCATATATTTGATACTTCTACTACTATTGAAATATTATATCTAAACGCTTATATATTTGGTATCAGAGCGAGAAATTTTTGGGATCATATAAGTACATAATAATACATGAAAAGACATCCTTCGTTTAGGAATATAAGATTTATATATTAGAATTTATATAGAGAATATAACCTCAAAAGAGTAGTTGTAGCAAGAAAAAGACAGTTAGAAAAAGCTTATAATATACAGAGTAGAGAAGATTTCGACAAAATAATAGATCCAGAATTTATTGGTAATACTAGGTGGGATATAATAAGCTATGAAAGTGATATAATTTGGTGTGAAAAGAGAATCAATTGGATATATAAAAACTTAAAAAATGAAGCAATATTGTTAGGATAGTTAATGCAGAATTTAATTAACAGATATAAACAGTTAAAGGAGTGGATTCACGAAGAAATAATTCATAGAGACATACTAGGTACTACCGAAAGAGACCTTAAACAACAATTAATTTTTGAAAAACAATTAAACATAGACAAATCAGAATATAATATAAAATATCTTAATAGAAGATTAGATCACATTATAAGACAAATACATATCTCTAAATTACACATAAGACAATATAATAAGGCACTTGATTGTATACACTTAGGATAAAATTAATGCCTTTAGAATACATTAAAAGAATAAAACAAAGATATAATTGGTTCTACGATGAAAAAAAATGTAGAATTAAGCTTAGACAAACTCTAAAAAGATTAATAGAATTTCTAAGCTGGGTAGATGAAGAATTAGAAAAAGAACAAATAAGCGAATTTTTAATTCGGTCAAAAGAAGAATTAGCTAACAAAGAAATATCTAAAACTTATACTATAAACTTGTTGATAGAACATAAAGCTAACGTAGTTAAAGAAATTAGTAACATTAAATTAAATATAAAATATACTACTAATAGAATAAAACATTATAAAAAAAATTAGTCAAATTAAAAGTACATTAGGATAGAAAAATAGATTCGTTAAGACATCTAGAATACGTAGACTTAAAAATACATTCGGAGAAAAAATATAGATCATTATATAAAAATAACATTTTAAAGTGCAATTTCACTGAAGGAGAACATATACTACATTCTGAAGATAAGCAATATAATATTTTAATAGACTTAATAATAAATTTTAGTGAAAAAATTCAACAACAAGATAAAATCATAATAAGATTGATAGAAGAAATAGAAGCAGTACAAAACAAACAATATAAGATTTTAGATAAATTAGAAAAGAATTATGATTTTTTTAAAAGCACAAGAACTAGAAATAGATAGAAAAATCAAATACTTAAATACAAAATTTAATCTAGAAAAAATACCTACAAAAATAGAAATAGAAAAGATGATAAAAACTATAATAGAAAAACTTAAAGAATTAGAAATTAAAAATACTCAAGTAATAACAAAAATCATAGAACAAGTAGAAAAAATAACTACTGAAATAAGTCATCTAAAAGAAATAATCATAAGACTTGAAAGGATCTCACTTTCATGAGTGAAGAAGACATAAATTATAAAAAGGCATTAGAATTTACAACCAAATTCCATCAAGAACCAATAGAATATTCTAGTCACATTCCTTCTAGCCAAACAAACAAAACAATCCTAAAACAAAACAATACAATAATAGCATTACTAATAGAATTACTAATAGAATTAAATACAAAAATAGACAAAATATTAAAAGAAAAAAAATCGGAACAAATTCATAAAAATATAGAAATATATGAATTAATTACTCAACTTAAGAAAGTAGAAATAACACCTAAACAAGAAAAACCAAAGCTAATTAAAAAACCTCAAAAATGGACTTTCTTTCAAATAACCGAACAACCCAAGAAAGCAGACCAAGTTTCTCAGAAAATAGAATAGGGAATAACCTAATTTCAAGAATATTATCTAGGAGACCTTCCACTATAGAAGAAAATCAAGAATTAAATGAAATAATAGACATAGATAGAGATTTACATATTTTTAAACAAAATCAACTAAAACTATTAAATCCGAAAACTTTATACAATATAAAATATTTATCTAAGAATAATCAATTATATAGACACTATAAAGAAGAACAAATATCAGCAATAGGAGACAACTTTGCAATCTTAGACTTAGTAAACCAAGCTTTTACAAAGACTATAAAAATATCAATCTAACGTTAATGCATATGGGTCTAATAGTAATAGGAATAAAAGGACTAACTAGAAAAAAATTAGGATCTAAAGTATTAATTGTATTATATGATGATTGACGGTCAGATTTAAACAAATCTATAATAGGATTAACAGAAGTAGACATGACTAATAATGGAGGAATTTTCTATATTAGTCCAGACTTTTTAATAAATTTAAAAGAATTTGGCAAACATATTAAAATAGGAATCTAGACCAAAGGATATGAAGAAATGAATAATGGAAATAATTTATTAATGTGTGTAGGCTTTATTGGAAAAATGACCTTAAGCAGTAATACAAAATTTAAACTTCAAGTAAATGATGTGGTAGAGATAATGGGAAATAAAGGTATAAAGTTAATCAAACCAATAAAAATAAACCCAGAAGAATATGCAGGATTAGAATGGAACTTAGATAAATTAAGTAAGCCGAAGGTGTTTACTCCCGAGAAACATTTAATGTATACTAGTTCTAAAGGAGAAACATCAATTAGATTTATAGACTATAATTATACTAGTCAAAGAAATTTAGATGACAATGATACAAAAAGTACAATACAAACAGAACAAGAATTCATGAATATAGAATTAATACAAGAAGGGTATGAAGTAGAAAAAACCATAGAAGAAGCAAAAGGACTATATCAAGAGAATAATATGATAGTTTTTAAGTGTAGAGGATGTAAAAAGGGTAAAACGGATATAATGGAAACAATAGAACATTTTAGAATATGTCAAGAAAGAGATGATAATTTAGCATATAGAATGGATGAACAAGAAGTTAATAGAGAAGAAATCACATTATCCATAACTAGTTATACGGAACTAATGGAAGAAGCAACTAGTTCACATAGCGCTAGTCCTTTCCAAAGAACAAGTGCAGCCTCGAATATTAATTATAGTACAGGTAATCTGCCTAGAAAACCGTGGATAAGACCTTATCAAGAAATAAAAGATAATATTAGACCAGCAGGAAAAAGAATGCCTATAGAATAACCTATTAGACTACAAGACGGAGGAAATAAAGGAAAAATATTAAATATAGCTGCACTTGATCCACAAATGTGGAATACAGTAATAGATTTATGGAATGGTATAGTAGTAGCAGACTTTATTAAAAATTATCAGGAAACTGATGCAGAGACTATGCATAGATACTTAGAAACATTTTTAGAGGAATCTTGTAAATCAGTATGGGAATCATACAAACAAACTTTCCCTCAAGAATTCCAAGCACTAATTGAATTAGGACCAAATCCATATAATTTTACAAATAAAATACATGTATTATTAACAGGAGAAGACCCTAATAGTGGCTTAGAAACATTAAAAAGAAATGATGTACTAAAATTAGAACAATTAAGTATATCTAATTGGATGCACATAAAGAAGTTTTTTAAAGACTATTTTTATTATTGTACCATTAGTGGAAATACATTTAATGAAGAATGAGGTAAAAAATTATTTAATAAACTACCAGGAGCTTTAGGAAGAGAAATAGAAGAAAAATGGTATAAAAGAGAAGGAGTGGTGCAAAACTCCACACTCTTATGGCCTATAGGACAAAAAATAAATCACATAATGGAAATACTAACAGAAAAATGTACAAATATACAAATACAAAAAAAGTTAAAACAAAATAAAGAAATGAAATTTTGTAAGACAATGATATGTACTACCCAAAGTTATGACAAAGAACCTAGTAAAGCAAGAAAATATAAAAGAAGAACCGGATATAATCAAAGACCCTATAGACATAAAAAATATTTCTTAAGAAAATCTTCAACTCGAAAACCATATTTAAATAGAAATAGACATGTTAGAAAATATAGAAACGATAGAAATTACAAAAATAAGTTAGAATGCTATATTTGCGGAAGTATAGAACACTTAGCAAATACATGCCCTAAAAGAAATAATATGAAAACTAGAAATTCTCAATTAATAGAAGACTTTCAAGAAACCCTATTAAATGTAGATGAATATATGTCAGACACAGAAAGTATATACTCAGTTGTTAGTATGGATATAATAGAATAAAGAAACCAATCAGACACATCTGAATCAGAAAATGATAATTTAATTAATGAAATAGGAATAGAAAGAAATGAAGACTACCTAGAAAATATATCAATAAATACTATGATGAATATTTCTCAAGAATGTTGACATGAGTTCGAAAGACTAAAAGGAATAGATATTAACCAATGTAATATATGTAAATGGTATCCTAGTAAATAAATAGAGCCAAATATAAAATTTGCTATACGGAAGCATGTATTAGTTGAATAGAAAGTAAGTTAAACAAAAAGTAAATAAAAATGAAGAACAAGTCTATATAAAAGACCAGGCTACTAATTTAAGAATAATAACTCTAGAAACAAGAATAAATGACTTAGAACAAAAAATAATTAAGTTAGGAAAAGGAAAACAAAAAATAGAAATAGATACTACACAATCACAAGGTACAATACGTTTAGACCAAATAGAAAGTGAATTAATGAATGAAGAAGAAAATAATACTAGTTTTATATGTAATGAAGATAAAAAATTTGGAACAACAAAAATAGTAGTAAGAATAAAAATAAAAGATACAGAGATAGAACTTTAGCGTTAATAGATATAGGCTGTACTAGTTGCCTTCTTAATAAAAAGATATTGCCACATAATTTGTTGTCAACTCTAAAAAATTTTAAGGAACCTATCCAAGCAATACAAATGGATATAACTTATAATCTTTATGATCAGTATATAGAAAAAGAACAAATAAGTTTTATAAATACATGTAGTGAATTCTATAAACCTACATATAATATGTATAACATATTAGTAAGAGATCTTAATATTAAAACTAATATAGTCTTAGGTTTACAATTCCTTATACAAAATAACGGAAGTTGTTTAATTTCTAGAGATGGAATAATGATGTTTAGAAATACAACATATACCCCCGTACAAACTAGAAAAATTCCAACTAAGGAATTAAATAAAGATAATAAAATAAAAAATATAACTCCATGTTGTAACGATTGTAAAGATAAGGGCAGTCGTTGTTCGAACAACCTATATGAAGAAAAACAAGAAGAAAATTATTCAGACAATATATACCTAGAAGATATAGAAAAAGATTATACCTTATAAATGTAGAAACAGAATTTTACAATTTTAAAAATGGAATAAATACTATAGGAAAAATAAAAAATCCTAAAGACTTAGAAAATATAGGTGCAATATTAGATGAAATGGAAATAATAGGGGAAAAACCCTTAATACATTGGGAAAGTAATAAAATTATGTGTAAATTAGATATAATAAACCCCGAGTGTACTATAAAAACCGCAACAATAGAAGCTAATAATGAAGATACGGAAGAATTTAATAAACAAATAAAGGAGTTACTAAAACTAGAAGTAATAAGAAGATCTATATTTAGACATAGATCGGCAGCCTTTATGGTTAAAAATAATAGTGAACAAGTACGAGGAAAAGCTCGCATGGTAATAAATTATAAAAGATTAAATGATAATACTAGAACAGATGCATACAAATTACCCGATAAAAGTGAGTTAATTAATAGAATACAAGGTAAAAAGATTTTTAGTAAATTTGATTGAAAGTAAGGATACTGGCAGGTTGAAAGCATAGAATGAATAAGTTTTACTTGTCTAGAAGGACATTTTGAATGGTTAGCCATGCCTTTTGGGCTAAAAACAGCTCCGCCTATATTCCAAAGGAAGATGGATGAGATATTCGGAGACTATAAGTATTTTGTATTAGTATATGTAGATAATATTTTAGTATTTAGCAAAGACATACAAGAATATTTAGGACACTTACAAACAGTATTTGGATTATTCGTAACATATTGAATAATAATAAGTAAAAAGAAAATGGAACTGTGTTAGAGACATATAAATTTTTGTGGAGTAACTTTAGGAGAAGGAAAGGTAAAATTACAACCACATATAGCTAAAAAAGTGTTAGAAATGCCAGATAAATTAGATAACACTAAAGAACTACAAAAATTCTTAGGATTAGTAAATTATGCTAGGAACTTTATTCAAGACTTAGGAAAAATACCAGGACCATTGTATGCTAAGACAGATAGTAAAGGACAGAAACACTTTAACATAGAAGATATAAAATTAGTAAAACAAATAAAAGATAAAGTTAAAAATATACCAGACCTACAAATACCCTTAGAATCAGATTATCTAATAGTCCAAACAGACGGGAGTAAATTAGGATGGGGATCTTTTTTAAAATCCCGACCTAATAAATACAGTTCAAAAAATGAAGAAAAAAATTGTGCATACCAAAGTGAAAAATATAAAGAAAAAGGTAATATGAGTAGTATAAACGCCGAAGTATTAGCAGTAATATATGGACTTAATAGTTTTAAATTATATATGGTAAATAAAAATGAAGTCTTGGTAAAAACAAATTGCGAAACAACAGTTAAATTCCACGAAAAAATAAATAGTAAAACAAGCAGTAAAAGAAGATGGCTAAATTTTATGGATATAATATCTATATATAATAATATTGTTTTTGAGTATGCTAAAGGAAAAGATAATGATCTAGCAGATAAATTATGTAGATTACAATTAAAGACTAAATGACTTATATTTCAGTATGAGACCAAATATACGACAAACTGGCAAAAAGCCAGCAAACAAAGGCAAGGGTATTGCCTAGCCAGACACGTATGCTCAGACATTATTAGGAAGACAAAATTTCAAACCATTAAGTACAACAGACAAATTAATGGAGAGAATCTATTTTGGCAAGTATAATTTAATTTTATACCCTAAGTATAATTTATCATTTAGAGTAAATTCAGACTGTAATTTAGACAAAGGTCAACAATGTTTGACAGATAATTTATGGATAGCCTATAATAAGCAAGATACTAAATATTTTATAGCAGCTTCTAATGTTTTATGTCAATATTTTTCAAACAAAAATAGAGATAATAAATTTAAATATTATGTAGTTGTACATGGCAAGACTAAAGGTGTTTTTCAAACTTGGATTGCAGTAGTAGATTCTATAAATGGGGTTAAAAACCCACTTCTTAAAGGTTTTAATAATTTCACCGAAACCTTAGACTATGCGAGAGGAATACTTGGGCCTAATTATTGCATTTCACCAGCTCTCAGACAAAGCCTAAACCAAATACCCCAATACAATATCCAAAAAGACTCGGACAAAATAATATTTTGTGATCACTGTTCATTAATGACCGAGGGTTTCAAAAGACTCAATGCAAAAAATGAAATCCTTATTCAGGAAAATATGAGACTTATGAAACAGCTTGAGACTTTTCAGAACAAATATGTTCCAAGAACTAACAGTACTCAGACGATAGAATTGAGGTCTCCATCTCCTTTAAAAATGGATGAGACGGGTGTGCATTCTCCTCTGAATGCTAAGAACTCTACTGTATTGAAGCATGATACAGCTAGACCTGTTCAAACGGTGACCGGTAAAGACTTATTAAATCTGTTAAAGGCTATCACTTTGCCAAAAAGGGAAGAAGGGGAATCTTCTTCCTCACGAAGGAGATTACCTAAGTATTTTCAGACAGATATATTAAGAAAAAATGAAGCATTAAAAAAGAAAAAAAATGACAAATTAGAAAAAATAATTAAACAAACTCTAGAAAAAATTTTCAAGACAAATGCCAAGACAAGCATATTAAAAAATATTTCTACTCCAAGTAATGGTTCAGAAGACTCTATTCACAGTCCTTCATTATCAAACGAGAAAAAGATAAATAATATTCAAAACTCTCAAGATAATTATGAAGATGATGACTCAGGCATGAGTTTTGATACAGTAGCCTTACATAACTTAGACACTTAACTAAATTTTAAAGACAATATGGCAAAAATGCAACGGAAATAAGACAATTTTCAAAAGATTTCCTATAATTGCCAAGGACTTCATCAACGGAAAACATGATCATTCATAAAGCAAAAGGACAAGAAAAATATAGGCACAAGATAGACAAGTTACTAATTGCAACAAGATAAAATTACTAAGCAAAGCAAAACATGGATTCACAAGACAAGAAGATAAGAAAAGCATGGGTAAAAGTAAGAAGACATGGGCAAAAGAATGGCAAAGTCAAGAATGACATGTGTTAAGAAAGACAAAAAAGACATGGCAAAAATAAAGTCAAGAATGGCATGTGATAAAAGATAAAGAAGGTGCAAGAAAGTCAAAAATGTTAGGTGGGGATGCCCACTACGTGTCTTGTAAATAATAATTAGTATGTAGGAGTGTTAGGTAGGGACACCCACTACGTGTCCTGTAAAAATAAGTGTTGTCACTTTATCACTACCCTCCAAAAGAGAAAAAAACTGTTGACATAGCACGCGCCTGTAGAATAATTGAGTCAGTAAGATAAGTCAAAAGATGAAATTAATAATGCATGTGAGGATGGGGCCCAATGTGTACCCGACTAGCATTATTAAAAGAATCTTATCAAGCTGTAGGCCATTAAATAATTAAGGCCACGTAGTAGTGTCATTTTGGTCTTTTTAGTTTTTCTAAAGTCCTATATAAGACAATAGGTGAAGAACGGAAATGGTAGAATGAAAAAAGACGGGAAAAATTAGAGTAAGAGAAAAAGTCGCCATACTTCCTCCATACCTCCTCCATCTACCCTCCATACTCCTTTATGTACCAAAAATCCTCCATTGTATATTAAAGTTTTGTGAAATAAATAAAAGTGGGTTTGTGTGTTTAAGTTTTTAAGTTTTCAAGAAGCTTTCCGGGGTTCCCGAAAGGGAAACCTCTCTCCGTTTATCATGTAAGTTTTTACGATGTTTACTCACCAAAAATTTTTCCAAAAAATATGTTTATTATTTTCATGTTATCTTTATTATTTTTCATGTTTTATCTTATTGTAAATTACTGAACATGTGTTAAAAAGATTACCCTTAGTATATGATTAACCTCTTAATTTCTTAAATAACGACTATGGATTAGCCTGTAAATTCCTAGGATTCGTGGCCTTGATAGTCCGCTTGATAAAATGACGAAGTTGTTGCCAGATAAATATCCGGGGTATGGCTAAAGATAAAGTTTTTAAGAATATAGGTTAAGAGTAAGAGATGAACGGGGTAAGATAAAAAAAAATGAAAAATTATATAAAAATGGGGGGAAAAAGTAGATATAGAAAAACTGATAAATTAAATGCAAAACAATAGACAAAATAATCCTAAAACAAAACAATACTATAATAGCATTACTAATAGAATTACTAATAGAATTAAATACAAAAATAGACAAAATATTAAAAGAAAAACAACCGAAACAAATTCATAAAAATAAAGAAATAGATGAATTAATTACTTAACTTAAGAAAGTAGAAATAACATCTAAACAAGAAAAACCAAAGCTAATTAAAAAACCTCAAAAATGGACTTTCTTTCAAATAACCGAACAACCCAAGAAAGCAGACCAAGTTTCTCAGAAAATAGAATAGGAAATAACATAATTTTAAGAATATTATCTAGGAGATCTTCCACTATAGAAAAAATCAAGAATTAAATGAAATAATAGACATAGATAGAGATTTACATATTTTTAAACAAAATCAACTAAAACTATTAAATCTGAAAACTTTATACAATATAAAATATTTATCTAAGAATAATCAATTATATAGACACTATAGAGAAGAACAAATATCAGCAATAGGAGAAAACATTGCAATCTTAGACTTAGTAAACCAAGTTTTTACAAAGACTATAAAAAATATCAATCTAATGTTAATGCATATGGTCTAATAGTAATAGGAATAAAAGGATTAACTAGAAAAAATTTAGGATCTAAATTATTAATTGTATTATATGATGAAAGATGGTCAGATTTAAATAGGATTAACAGAAGTAGACATAACTAATAATGGAGGAATTTACTATATTAGTCTAAACTTTTTAATAAATTTAAAAGAATTTGGCAAACATATTAAAATAGGAATCCAAACCAAAGGATATGAAGAAATGAATAATGTAAATAATTTATTAATGTGTGTAGGCTTTATTGGAAAAATGACCTTAAGCAATAATATAAAATTTAAACTTTAAGTAAATGATATGGTAGAGATAGTGGAAAATAAAGGTATAAAGTTAATCAAACCAATAAAAGTAAACCCAGAAGAATATGCAGGATTAGAATGGAACTTAGATAGATTAAGTAAGCCGAATGTGTTTACTACCGAGAAACATTTAATGTATACTAGTTCTAAAGGAGAAATATCAATTAGATTTACAGACTATAATTATACTAGTCAAAGAGATTTAGATAACAATGAAACAAAAAGTACAATACAAACAGAACAAGAAGAATTCATGAATATAAAATTAATACAAGAAGGGTATGAAGTAGAAAAAGTCATAGAAGAAGCAAAAAGACTATATCAAGAGAATAATATGATAGTTTTTAAGTGTAGAGGATGTAAAAAGGGTAAAACGGATATAATGAAAGCAATAGAACATTTTAGAATATGTCAAGAAAAAAATGATAATTTAGCACATAGAATGGATGAACTAGAAGATAATAGAGAAGAAGACACATTATCCATAACTAGTTGTACGGAACTAATGGAAGAAGCAACTAGTTCACATAGCGCTAGTCCTTTCCAAAGAACTAGTACAGCCCCAAATATTAATTATAGTACAGGTAATCTGCCTAAAAAACCATGGATAAGACCTGATCAAGAAATAAAAGATAATATTAGACCAGCAGGAAAAAGAATGCCTATAGAAGAACCTATTAGACTACAAGACAAAGGAAATAAAGGAAAAATATTAAATATAGCTGCACATGATCCACAAATGTGGAATACAATAATAGATTTATGGAATGGTATAGAAGTAGCAGACTTTATTAAAAATTATCAGGAAACTGATGTAGAGACTATGCATAGATACTAAGAAACTTTTTTAGGAGAATCTTGTAAAGCAGTATGGGAATCATACAAACAGACTTTCCCTCAGGAATTCCAAGAACTAATTGAATCAGGACCAAACCCATAAAATTTTACAAATAAAATACATATATTATTAATAGGAGAAGACCCTAATAGTAGCTTAGTAACATTACAAAGAAATATTGTAATTAAATTAGAACAATTAAGTATATCTAATTAGATGCACATAAGGAATTTTCTTAAAGACTATTTTTATTATTGTACCATTAGTGGAAATACATTTAATAAAGAATTAGGTACAAAAAATTATTTAATAAACTACCAAGAGCTTTAGGAAGAGAAATAGAAGAAAGATGGTATAAAAGAGAAGGAGTGGTGCAAAGCCCCACACTCTTATGGCCTATAGGACAAAAAATAAATCACATAATAGAAATACTAACAGAAAAATGTCAAAATATACAAATACAAAAAAAAAGTTAAAACAAAATAAAGAAATGAAATTTTGTAAGACAATGATATATATACTACCCAAAGTTATGACAAAGAACCTAGTAAAACAAGAAATATAAAAGAAGAACTAGATATAATCAAAGCCCCTATAGACATAAAAAATATTTCTTAAGAAAATCTTCAACTCGAAAACCATATTTAAATAGAGATAGACATGTTATAAAATATAAAAATGATAGAAATTACAAAAATAAGTTAGAATGCTATACTTGCGGAAGTATAAAACACTTAGCAAATACATGCCCTAAAAGAAATAATTTGAAAACTAGAAATTCTCAATTAATAGAAGACTTTCAAGAAACCCTATTAAATGTAGATGAATATATGTCAGACACGGAAAGTATATACTCAGTTGTTAATATGGATATAATAGAATAAAGAAACCAATCAGACACATCTGACTCAAAAAATGATAATTTAATTAATGAAATAGGAATAGAAATAAATGAAGACTACCTAGAAAATATATCAATAAATACTATTATGAATATTTCTCAAGAATGTTGACATGAATTCGAAAGACTAAAAGAAATAGATATTAACCAATGTAATATATGTAAATGGTATCCTAGTAAATAAATAGAGCCAAATGCAAAATTTGCTATATGGAAGCCTGTATTAGTTGTATAGAAAGTAAGTTAAACAAAAAGTAAATAAAAATGAAGAACAAATCTATATAAAAGACCAGGCAACTAATTTAAGACTAATAACTCTAGAAACAAGAATAAATGACTTAGAACAAAAAATAATTAAGTTAGAAAAAGTAAAACAAAAAATAGACATAGATATTACACAATCACAAGGTACAATACATTTAGACCAAATAAAAAGTAATTAATGAATGAAGAAGAAAATAATACTAGTTTTATATGTAATGAAGATAAAAAATTTGAAACAATAAAAATACTAGTAAGAATAAAAATAATAGATATAGAGATAGAAACTTTAGCGATAATAGATACAAGTTGTACTAGTTGCCTGCATAATAAAAAGATATTGCCACATAATTTGTTGTCAACTCTAAAAAATTTTAAGGAACCTATACAAGCAACACAAATGGATATAACTTATAATCTTTATGATCAGTATATAGAAAAAGCACAAATAAGTTTTATAAATACATGTAGTGACTTCTATAAACCTACATATAATATGTATAACATATTAGTAAGAGATCTTAATATTAAAACTAATATAGTCTTAGGTTTACAATTCCTTATACAAAATAACGAAAGTTGTTTAATTTCTAGAGATGGAATAATGATGTTTAGAAATACAACATATACCCCTGTACAAACTAGAAAAATTCCAACTAAGGGATTGAATAAAGATAATAAAATAAAAAATATAACTCCAAGTTGTAACGATTGTAAAGATAAGGGCAGTCGTTGTTCGAACAACCTATATGAAGAAAAACAAGAAGAAAATTATTCAGACAATATATAACTAGAAGATATAGAAAAAGATTATACCTTAATAAATGTAGAAACATAATTTTACAATTTTAAAAAAGGAATTAATATTATAGGAAAAAGAAAAAAATCCTAAAGATTTAGAAAATATAGTAGCAATATTAGACGAAATGGAAATAATAGGGGAAAAACCCTTAATACATTGGGAAAGTAATAAAACTATGTGTAAATTAGATATAATAAACCCCGAGTATACTATAAAAACCGCAACAATAGAAGCTAATAATGATGATACGGAAGAATTTAATAAACAAATAAAGGAGTTACTAAAACTAGAAGTAATGAGAAGATCTACATCTAGACATAGATCGACAACCTTTATGGTTAGAAATCATAGTGAACAAGTACGAGGAAAAGTTCACATGGTAATAAATTATAAAAGATTAAATGATAATATTAGAACAGATGCATACAAATTACCCAATAAAAGTGAGTTAATTAATAGAATACAAGGTAAAAAGATTTTTAGTAAATTTAATTGTAAGTCAGGATACTAGCAGGTTAAAATGCACCTTGAAAGCAAAGAATGAACAGCTTTTTACTTGTCCAGATGGACATTTTGAATGGTTAGCCATGCCTTTTGGGCTAAAAACAGCTCCGCCTATATTCCAAAGGAAGATGGATAAGATGTTCGGAGACTATAAGAATTTTATATTAGTATATGTAGATGATATTTTAGTATTTAGCAAAGATATTCAAGAACACTTAGGACTCTTGCAAACAATATTTAGATTATTCGTAACATATGGAATAATAATAAGAAAAAAGAAAATGATACTGTGTAAGACACATATAAATTTTTGTGGAGTAACTTTAGGAGAAGGAAAGGTAAAATTACAACCACGTATATCTAAAAAAATATTAGAAATGCCAGATGAATTAGATAATACTACAGAACTACAAAAATTCTTAGGATTAGTAAATTATGCTAGGAACTTTATTCAAGACTTAGGAAAAATACCAGGACATTTGTATGCTAAGACGGGTAGTAAAGGACAGAAAAACTTTAACATAGAAGATAAAAAATTAGTACAACAAATAAAAGATAAAAGTTTAAAATATACCAAACCTACAAATACCCTTAGAATCATATTATCTAATAATCCAAACAGACGGGAGTAAATTAGGATGGGGATCTATTTTAAAATCCCGATCTAATAAATACAGTTCAAAAAAATGAAGAAAAAATTTGTGCATACCAAAGTGAAAAATATAAAAAAAAAGATAATATGAGTAGTATAGACGCCGAAGTATAAGCAGTAATATACGGACTTAATAGTTTTAAATTATATATATTAAATAAAAATGAAGTCTTGGTAAGAACAGATTGCGAAGCAATAGTTAAATTCCACGAAAAAATAAATAGTAAAGCTAGCAGTAAAAGAAGATGGCTAAATTTTATGGATATAATATCTATATATAATAATATTGTTTTTGAGTATGCTAAAGGAAAAGATAATAATCTAGCAGATAAATTAAATAGATTACAATTAAAGTCTAACTGACTTATATTTCTGTGTGAGACCAAGCATACGACCAACTGGCCAAAAGCCAACAGACAAAGGCAAGGGTATTGCCCAGCCAGACACTTATGCTCAGACATTATTAGGAAGACAAAATTTCAGACCATTAAGTACAACAGACAAATTAATGGAGAGAATTTATTTTGGTAAGTATAATTTAATTTCATACCCTAAGTATAATTTATCATTTAGAGTAAATTCAGGCTGTAATTTAGACAAAGGTCAACAATGTTTGATAGATAATTTATGGATAGCCTATAATAAATAAGATACTAAATATTTTATGGCAGCTTCTAATGCTTTATGTCAATATTTTTCAAACAAAAATAGGGATAATAAATTTAAATATTATGTAGTTATACATGGCAAGACTAAAGGTGTTTTTCAAACTTGGATAGAAGTAGTAGATTCTATAAATGGGTTAAAACCCCACTTTTTAAAGGTTTTAATAATTTCACCGAAGCCTTAGACTATGCGAAAGGAATACTTGGGCCTAATTATTTCATTTCACCAGCTCTCAGACAAAGCCCAAACCAAATACCCCAATACAATATCCAGAAAGACTCAGACAAAATAATATTTTGTGATCACTGTTCATCAATGATCGAGGGTTTCAAAAGACTCAATGCAAAAAATGAAATCCTTATTCAAGAAAATATGAGACTTATGAAACAGCTCGAGACTTTTCAGAATAAATATGTTCCAAGAACTGGCAGTACTCAGACGCAAGAATTGAGTTCTCCATCTCCTTTAAAAATGGATGACATGGGTGTGCATTCCCCTCTGAATGCTAAGAACTCTACTGTATTGAAGCATGATACAGCTAGACCTGTTCAAATGGTGACCGATAAAGACTTATCAAATCCGTTAAAGGTTGTTACTTTGCCAAAAAGTGAAGAAGAGGAATCTTCTTCCTCACGAAGGAGATTACCTAAGTATTTTCAGACAGATATATTAAGAAAAAATGAAGCATTAAAAAGGAAAAAAAATGACAAATTAGAAAAAATAATTAAACAAACTCTAGAAAAAAAATTTCAAGACAAAAGCCAAGACAAGCATATTATCAAAAATATTTCCAGTCCAAGTAATTGTTCAGAAGACTCTATTCACTGTCCATCATTATCAAACAAGGAACAGATAAATAATATTCAAGACTCTCAAGATAATTATGAAGATGATGACTCAGACATGACTTTTGATACAGTAGCCTTACATAACTTAGACACTTGACTAAATTTTAAAGACAATATGGCAAAAATACAATAGAAATAAGACAATTTTCAAAAGACTTCCTATAATTGCCAAAGACTTCATCAATGGAAAACAAGATCATTCATAGAGCAAAAGGACAAGAAAAATATGGGAACAAGATAGACAAGTTACTAATTGCAACAAGACAAAATTACTAAGCAAGGCAAGACATGGATTCACAAGACAAGAAGATAAGAAAAGCATGGGCAAAAGTAAGAAGACATGGGCAAAAGAATGGCAAAGTCAAGAATGATATGTGTTAAGAAAGACAAAAAAGACATGGCAAAAATAAAGTCAAGAATGGCATGTGATAAAAGATAAAGAAGGTGCAAGAAAGTCAAAAATGTTAGGTCGGGATGCCAACTACGTGTCTTGTAAATAATAATTAGTATGTAGGAGTGTTAGGTGGGGAAACCCACTCCGTGTCCTGTAAAAATAAGTGTTGTCACTTTATCACTACCCTCCAAAAGAGGAAAAAACTGTTGACATAGCACGCATCTGTAGAATAATTGAGTCTGTAAGATAAGTCAAAAGATGAAATTAATAATGCATGTGAGGATGGGGCCCAATGTGTACCCGACTAGCATTATTAAAAAAATTTGATCAAGTTGTCGGCCATTAAATAATTAAGGCCACGTAGTAGTGTCATTTTGGTCTTTTTAGTTTTTCTAAAGTCCTATATAAGACAATAGGTGAAGAACGGAAAAGGTAGAATGAAAAAAGACGGGAAAAATTAGAGTAAGAGAAAAAGTTGACATATTCCCTCCATACCTCCTCCATCTTCTCTCCATACTCCTTTATGTACCAAAAATCCTCCATTGTATATTAAAGTTTTGTGAAATAAATAAAAGTGGGTTTGTGTGTTTAAGTTTTTAAGTTTTCAAGAAGCTTTCCGGGGTTTCCGAAAGAGAAACCTCTCTCCGTTTATCATGTAAGTTTTTACGATGTTTACTCCCAAAAATTTTCCCAAAAAATATGTTTATTATTTTCATGTTATCTTTATTATTTTTCATATTTTAGCTTATTGTAAATTACTGTACATGTGTTAAAAAGATTACCCTTAGTATATGGTTAGCCTCTTTGTTTCTAAAATAAAGACTATGGATTAGCTTGTAAATTCCTAGGATTCGTGGCCTTGATAGTCCGCTTGATAAAAGGACAAAGTTGTTGCCAGATAAATATTCGGGGTGTGGCTAAAGATGAAGTTTTTAAGAATATAGGTTAAGAGGAAGAGATGAACGGGCGTCTTTGATTTTGCAATCAAAATGAATTGCTACGCAGTCACTCGTCGAATTACTAGGGAACAAAGGCTACATTTCACAAACTAAATGTCAATTTTGTATGTTGATGTTCTTCCAAAGAAAAATTTATTTTTCTTGTTTTATCATCCTCTCTCATATCAAAACCCATGAGAGCAGTATCAAATTAATTAAGAGTGGATATAGTGTCTTCCCTAGCATGACATTCCTAAGGATCTTGTATTTGAGACCTAGACCTCTAGCAAAATTAAATACTTTGATATCTTCATCCAGAGGTTTGTGAATAGCTGCAAGGCCATCACATATTCCTTTGAATTCTTTAATTTATTCATCAATCTTTTTTGGTTTCTAGCCTAACACTTTGCAGTTGTTGTTTAAGCTGGAAATCCTTATTTTTTGTTGCTTGAAGATAAGCTTCTTTCAAGAATTCCCACATCTCTTTAGCATTTGAGCAGCCTACAATCAGATACATGTTTTCTTTTGCAAAGGTGTCTGAGATTCAACTCCTTAGCAACACATCCATCTCCTGCAGTCATCATTGTTGTTCTCTTCTGCATCCTTCTCAATTGTTACAACTTTCTTAGTAGTCTTTTAAGTGGAATAGATACTTTTAGTTGGTTCATTCTCTGTGATGAGGTAGGTTAATCTCATCAATTTAAATTAACTGAGATATTTGTTTCCTCCATATAAGACAGTTTGTTGGCTTGAGTTTAATGGAACAGGATGCAATAAGATAGTGAAGTGAGGAGGTTGATAGAAGAGGCCATTGCAATTTGATATTGTGGTTATTCTGATCTTTGGATCTGCTACGTTAAAGAGTGGAAAAGATTTAAAGCTCTGATACCATGTAGAAATCTCAAAAAAAGTATAGAGAAATAAAAAATTGTATAGATGATTAAAATTTTTGAGTACATGCTCCTTATATAAAAGAAGAGTCATATACTTTACAATATAAATATATTATTTACATGAGTAATATTACTACAGTAACTAAAACACTTCTCCTAGACGATTTTAGCCATATACACGATATAACAATTTAGTCATACATAAGTTAGGATTTAGTAGTCTCTTCCTAATGTGACTCTAACTCTACAACAATAAACACACCAGTCAGCTTCCTCCTTTGACATGTTCCAATCATCAACTTTCTTCATTTTCAACAGATAAAACACATAAAATTTCTCTTAGTTACAATCTCACTTGTTCATCTTAATAGTTTAACTTAAGTTAGTTATTTTTTACAAGTTTGTACCTGTGGATTCAATATTCTACTCGTACATAGAGTCACTATATTACTTGTACGAATACATACATTGCATATGAATTTAGACGCAACAAGTTTTTGGCGCTGTGGCTGGAGGATAAACTAGAAAATTGCTAATTTTTATTTAATAAGTACTTGTATATATTTTAATTTATTTTTTTTACAAATAGTCCTTTTGCCTTCAATATTTTGATACTTTTATTGATATGACAATTTAATATAAATATTAATTGGATGATGGATATCCAAGAAAATACTAACACTATCTTTACAAGAAAAAATTATCACCACTATATTTACAAGCAGAATCTTATAAAATATAGAATATAATTTATCGAAGTATAAATAAAGGAAGTTATAAACAACCTCATAATCGAACCGAAATTATGATTCTTCACTCGGAAACATTTCCCTTCTAAGGAGCCTTGGATCGCTATCATGCTATAAAAATAGAATATATACATTAATACAAGACTAATGATAGACATTTTGATGCAAAAAATTTGGATAGAAAATTAGGTCAAAAAATTGACTTACGAGATTCATCGATGAAATAGAAAACAACCTCTATGATTATATTACTCTCGAGGTGAGGAGTGAACTGGGAATTCAAATGGTCTGAAAATCTTACTTTTAAGAATGAAATAATCAAGGATTTAGAGATCCATTTCGAGAAGAAATTGTGGTATTGAGGCAGAAATATGTAATAGAAAGTGACATACATACAAAACAAGTCATCAGGTTTTTCTTCTTTTTTTTTTGCGAGGAGATGGAGAGAGAACTATACCTGAATGGCTTCCTCATCCTTAAAGGAAAGAATAGTTGCACCATAAACCGTAATGACAAGATGATCCTCTCATGGAGGCTGTGAAATGAAAGTGAGAGCAGATCTGATGGAATCATCTAATCGTAGAGGACGAGAAAATATTTTAGTAGATGGATCCCAATGATTGGGAGCCATTATGAAAAAGTGGTGGTTGCACACGGCTTTTTACAAGTTGAATTTGGGAAACTTATCCAAGCTGATAGTGAATTTTCAAGATGACGGTGCTAATGTTTTCATTTACTCCTACAATCAGAAGTGTGACCTACAATTTCTAAAAACTTTGTTTTTGCATTTGATGGATATCTTGTTTTATATAAGTGGTTTCGATTACTAAAATTAAGCTATAAAAAGTTGCATATACAGAATAAATAAAAAGCTTGTCATTGTGACACTTTTTTTTATAAGAAGAAGATGAAGAGACACTAGTGGCCTAGTCTAAATGATTGATTCACTCAATATTACACAAGTCACATTACAAAAATAACCCTATTTTTTTACCAAATGTTTTTGACAAGTTATTTTTGGGTAAAGTTTCACCATACGTTTAACCACAGATTTTGGAAAAAAATATTGAACTTTTGTTTTGGTTATGAATACTTTAACTAAAAAATCTAAAAACTTAAAAAATCCAAGGTTAATTAGTTTGGTTTGATTTAAAAATTTTAAAATTCAACACAAATGGTTTGGTATTTGAAAAATCCGAAAAAACCCGAGATTGAAAAACCTAAAAAATTAGAGTTTTATTATTTTGGTTTGGTTTATAAGTTTAAAAATTTTACACAAATGGTTTGGTTAATATTTAAAAAATCTGTACCAACCCGGTCATATACACTCCTAATAGTAGATGAGGAACGCCCGTGGACAGCACGGGCCCAACATGGAAACGAAAGTAGTTACAGAGCCCAGTATAAGCAAGTCATACACCATCTCCGCGAGACTTATGTTGGAGATCTTTGTTTCAAAAAGCAAAAGCAGGGGAATTAATAAACATAATCAAATAATAATTGTAGCATCACTATGAAATGTAGTTCCTAGTTTGATATAAAATAGTAGATAGCTAATTTATTTTGTATGATACTGCTACTATTTGGAAGTCGTACAATGTTTTTCTCACCATCTTAATGATAAGAAGTTTGTTTCTTCGTAAGGTTACGTTTTGTGATTTTGGTATACTTTTACATAGTTTTTGAGCACACTGCCAACAATCCCTCATGTTCTCACTCTGATATTGTTAAATTATTCTATATCATTGCAAGATACATGTCTATGTGTTAATATTCATAGAAAAATTGATGGAGTGTGTACCTTATACTTGCAACGGATGTCCTTAATTTTGCGACCAAAATGAATTGCTCCATAGTCACTCGTCGAATCACTAGAAAACAAAGGCTACGTTTCACATACTAAATGTCAATTTTGTATGTTGATGTTCTTCTGAAGAAAAATTTGTTTTTCTTGTTTTTTCATTCTCTCTCATATCAAAACCCATGAGAGCATTATCAAATTGATTAAGAGTGGGATATGGTGTCTTACCCAGCATGATAGTCCTAAGGGTTTTGTATTTGAGACCTAGATCTCTAGCAAAATTAAATACTTTGATATCTTCATACAGAGGTTTGTGAATAGTTGCAAGGCCATCTCATATTCCTTTGAATTCCTTAATATATTCACAAATCTCTTTTGGTTTCTAGCCTAACACTTTGCAATTGTTGTTTGAGCTGGAAATCCTTATTTTTTGTTGCTTAAAGATAATCTTCTTCCAAGAATTCCCACATCTGGTTGGCAGTCGAGCAGCCTACAATCAGATACATGTTTTCTTTTGTCAGTGTGTATGAGATCCAACTCCTTAGCAACACATCCATCTCCTGCAGTCATCACTATTGTTATTCTCTTATGCATCCTTCTTAATTGCTATAACTTTCTTAGCAGTCTTTCTAGTGGAACGGATACTTTTAGTTGGTTCATTCTCTGTGATGAGGTAGGCTAATCTTATCAATTGAATTAACTAAGACATTTGTGTTTTCCATAAAAGATAGTTTGTTGGGCTTGAGTTTAATGGAACATGATGCAATAAGATAGTGAAGTGAGGAGGTTGATGGAATGTTGGTAGAAGAGGCCATTGCAATTCGATTTTGTGGTTATTCTGATTTTTGGATCTGATATGTTAAAGAGTGGAAAAGTTTTGAAACTCTGATACCATGTAGAAATCTCACAAAAAATATAGAGAAATCAAAAATTGTATAGATGATTAAAATTGTTGAGTATATGCTCTTATATAAAAAGAAGAGTCATATACTCTACAATATAAATATATTATTTACATGAGTAGTATTACTACAGTAACTAGAACACCTTATTCTAGTCGATTTTAGCCCTATACATGATACAACAATTTAATCGTACATAAGTTAGGATTTAGTAGTCTAGTCCTAATGTGACTCTAACTCTACAACAGTAAACACGTCAGTCAGCTTCCTTGGACCTGTTCCTTTGACATGTTCCAATGATCAACTTTCTTCATCTTCAATAGATAAAACACATCAACTTTATCTTAGTTACAATCTCACTTGTTCATCTTAATAGTTAAACTTAAGTTAGTTATTTTCTAACAAACATGTACCAGTGGGTTCAGCATTATGTTCCTACATAGAATTATTATATTACTTGTACGAATACGTACATTGCATGTGAATTTAGAGGCAACAAGTTTTTGGCGCTGTTGCTAGAGGAAATATTAGAAAATTGCTAATTTTTATTTAATAAGTACTTGTATATATTTTCATTTATTTTTTTTTACAAATATTCCTTTTTCTTTCAATATTTTGGTACTTTTATCGATATGACAATTTAATATAGATATTAATTGAATGATGGATATCCAAGAAAATATCACCACCATCTTTACAAGAAGAAAATATCACCACCATCTTTGCAAGAAGAAATTATCACCACTATATTTACAAGCAGAAGCTTATAAAATATATAATATAATTTATCTAATTATAAATAAAGGAAGATATAAATGACCTTAAAATCAACCCGAAATTATGATTCTTCACTCGGAAACATTTCCCTTCTAAAGAGCCTTGGATCACTATCATGCTATAAAAATAGAATATATATATATATATATATATATATATATATATATATATTAATACAGGACTAATGATACCCATTTTGATGCACAAAATTTGGACAAAAAATTAGGTCAAAAAATTGACCTTCGGGGTTCATCGATGAAATAGAAAATTGTCTTTGTCATTATATTACTCTCGAGGTGAGGAGTGAACTAAGATTTCAAATGGTTTGAAAATCTTACTTTTTAAGAATGAAATAATTAAGGATTTAGAGACCCATTTCGAGAGAAATTGTGGTATTGAGGCTGAAACATGTAATAGAAAGTGACATACATACAAAACAAGTCATCAGGTTTTTCTTCTTCTTTTTTTTTGCGAGGAGATGGAGAGAGAACTATACCTGTATGGCTTCCTCAACCTTAAAGGAAAGAATAGTTGCACCATAAACCGTAATGACAAGATGATCCTCTCATGGAGGCTGTGAAATGAAAGTGAGAGCAAATCTGATGGAATCATCTAATCGTAGAGGACGAGAAAATATTTTAGTAGATGGATCCCACACTACTAAAAAATTATTAAAAAAAGACGGCAAAAAGCGTCGGACTGCGTCACTTTTCGGGTCAAAATCGACGGAAAAGCGACGCAGTCACTTCCGTCGCTTTTTAACTCGACGCTTTTCAAAAAGCGACGGACTCCGTCTCTTTTTTTAAATTTTCATTTTTTTTTATTTCTAAAATGCGACGCAGTCCGTCGCTTTTCTGGAAATTTTATTTTTTTAAAATTAAAAAAAAGCAACGGACCGAACGACGCAGTTCGTCGCTTTTCTGGGATTTTTAAAAAATAAAATCTAGAAAAGCGACGGACAAAACCACGCAGTCCGTCGCTTTTCGTGCATTATTTTTTGCAGCAAAAACTCCCAGTTTCTGCTGGCCACATGCAAATGCAATTCAATTCAATTCTACACTATTTCACCCAATCAAACACACAATTATAAACAATATAAACAAAACTTAAAATAACATTCAAATTATCTAAATCATAAATTAAAGAATTATAAAATCTTTCAAAATTCGTTTAAAAAAGTTCACAAATGTCTAGAGATCTAAACTAGGAAGTGAGATCTACATAATCATCCTCATCACTCTCATCGTCGGTGTCATCGGGAGCTGAAGTGTTAGGTCGACGAGCGAGGTTCATCACTTGTTCTTTGATTTGCTGAACTGTGCCATTCATGTTTTCTTGTTCAGCTACTCCTCTCCGCTCTGACTCTGCTAGTGCCGCTGTAAGTTTACCTATTTGATCCGACATAGCAGCAATTTGAACAACGTCAAGTGCCTCGGCTTGACGTGACGATCCAATACCTTCTAAGCCTGATTGGAGTCGTCTAATACCTTCTCCACAAACGATGATCCATCTACAAAAATATAGATAATCAATTATATTATAAATAATTATTTAGTTTAACTTATTTAAACAAAATAACAATTTAAACTAGTTTAGTTTTGACTTAATACAACAACTAAATCCACCAACTAAAGAACATTATTTATTTTAACTTATTTAAACAACTTGACAACTTTAACTAATTTAGTTTTGACTTAATACAACAACCAAATCCACCAACTAAACCATATTATTTATTTTAACTTATTTATACAACTTTACAACTTTAACTAGTTTAGTTTCGACTTAATACAACAACCAAATCCACCAACTAAATCACATTATTTATTTTAACTTATTTAAACAACATAACAACTTTAACTAGTTTAGTTTCGACTTGATACAACAACCAAATTCACCAACTAAACCACATTATTTATTTTAACTTACTTACACAACTTTACAACTTTAACTAGTTTAATTTCGACTTAATATAACAACCAAATCCACCAACTAAACCACATTATTTATCTTAACTTATTTACACAACTTTACAACTTTAACTAGTTTAGTTTCGACTTAATACAACAACCTAATCCACCAACTAAACCACATTATTTATTTTAACATATTTAAACAACTTAACAACTTTAATTAGTTTAGTTGTGACTTAATACAACAACCTAATCCACCAACTAAACCACGTTATTTATCTTAACATATTTAAACAACTTAACAACTTTAACTAGTTTAGTTTTGACTTAATACAACAACCAAATCCACCAACTAAATCACATTATTTATTTTAACTTATTTAATTTACACAACATAACAACTTTGACTAGTTTAATTTGGACTTAATACAACAACCTAATCCACCAACTGAACCACATTATTTATTTTAACTTATTTACACAACTTTACAACTTTAACTAGTTTAGTTTCGACTTAATACAACAACCAAATCCACCAACTAAATCACATTATTTATTTTAACTTATTTACACAACTTTAAGTAGTTTAGTTTCAACTTAATACTACAACCTAATCCACCAACTAAAGTGCATTATTTATCTTAACTTATTTACACAACTTTACAACTTTAACTAGTTTAGTTTCAACTTAATACAACAACATAATCCACCAACTAAACCACATTATTTATCTTAACATATTTAAACAACTTAACAACTTTAACTAGTTTAGTTTTGACTTAATACAACAATCAAATCCACCAACTAAACCACGTTATTTATCTTAACATATTTAAACAATTTAACAACTTTAACTAGTTTAGTTTTGACTTAATACAACAACCAAATCCACCAACTAAACCACATTATTTATTTTAACTTATTTACACAACTTTACAACTTTAACTAGTTTAGTTTTGACTTAATACAACAACCAAATCCACCAACTAAACCACATTATTTATTTTAACTTATTTACACAACTTTACAACTTTAACTAGTTTAGTTTTGACTTAATACAACAACCAAATCCACCAAATAAACCACATTATTTATTTTAACTTATTTACACAACTTTACAACTTTAACTAGTTTAGTTTCAACTTAATACAACAACCAAATCCACCAACTAAATCACATTATTTATTTTAACTTATTTAATTTACACAACTTTACAACTTTAACTAGTTTAGTTTTGAATTAATACAACAACAAAATCCACCAACTAAATCACATTATTCCTAAATTAAAGCTAAGTGTCAACACTAGATGGACACAAATCGATCTTGCTAGAAAATCAATTTTGTCATCAATAGGATCAACTAGTGTTGGTACTTATGCTTAACAAACACATTATTCCTAAATTAAAGCTAAGTGTCAACACTATATGGACACAAATCGACCTTGCAATAAAATCAATTTTGTCATCAATAGGATCAACTAGTGTTGGTACTTATGCTTAACAAACACATTATTCCTAAATTAAAGCTAAGTGTCAACACTAGATGGACACAAATCGATTTTGCAAGAAAATCAATTTAGTCATCAATAGGATCAGCTAGTGTTGGTACTTATGCTTAACAAACACATTATTCCTAAATTAAAGCTTAATATCAACACTAGATGGACACAAACACATTAGGATCAACTAGTGTTGGTACTTATGCTTAACAAATATATTATTCGTAAAATTAAAGCTAAGTATTAATATTAGATGGACACAAACACATTATTGAAAACAATTGTACTTGAACTTAAGAAATTTATCAACCTTATCTCCAACTTTGAAGCAATATAGTCTTGTATCAACTTTTTTAGATGTTGAGCTTCCTCGGTTGCCTAGCACGAAAAGTTCTTAAATTAGTTAAATATAAACTTCAAATCCAAGAATATTAGTTATATATATATATTCAAGTTTTAATAAGTTCAAGTTTCAATTCAAGTTCATATTTAATTTCTAAACTTAATTAGTTAGATATTCAAGCTAATTAGTTCCAACTTCAAGTTCTAATTTCAAGTTCATATTCCTAATTAAGTTCAATTTATAGTAAATTCAAGTTATAATTAATTATGAGTTCTAATTCAGTTGTAATTCAAATCCCTAAAATTTTAAATTCAAACTAGCTAGCTATTTCTAATCCCAAATTCAAACTATTAGTCCTAAAATCTCAATAATAATTCAAACTAACTCAAATAATACCCAAGTTCAAACAACTCCCCAAATATAATTCAAACTATTAGTCCTAAATTTCAAATTTAAACTAGTCTTAAAATCACAAATTGAAAGTACTCCTAGAATTCAAAAACCAAACTATATTGCTAAAATCTCAAATTCAAACTATTAGTAGTCCTAAAATATCAATAATAATTCAAACTAGTCCTAAATTCAAAATTCAAACTAGTCTTAAAATCACAAATTCAAACTAGTCCTAAAATCCCAAAATCTAACTAGTGCTAAAATCCTAAATTCAAACTAGCTAGCTATTCCTAATCAAACTAATTAACTCAAGAGATACCAAATTTCAAACAAATCCTTAGATACGCTAATTCAAACTAACCCTAACATTAAATTTTCAATTCACAATCAACAAACACAAACTAACAATCAAATAATCCCTAAGTCAAACTAACAATCAAAAACCCTAAATCATTCACTTGCTAATTAACTAACAATCAATAAAAAACTAATTCAATACACTAATTAACAAATTCAACACTCAAATTGAAAGAAATTAAAAATAATATTATGAAACCCTAACCTTGAATTAAAGGAGAAGGGCAGTGGGTCGGGATGGAGGCGGCGCCGATCGAGAGGGAGGCGCCGGCGCGAGCTGCTCCTGCTGCTGGCCGGCGCGAGCTGCCCCTGCTGCTGGCCGGCGCGAGCTGCCCCTGCTGCTGGCCGGCGCGAGCTGCTCCTGCGATGGTGGCGTGGCCTGGCACCGGTCGGAGATGGGTGGAAATGGGGCACCGATGAGATGAGAGGAGTGAGAGAGGAGTGAGACTTGTCACTTTAGAAAAGAATGAATAGTTCTAGGGTTTTACTCTTTTGGTAACTTAGAAAAGAGAGAAAATGTTGATTCGATCTTGACCGTTGGATTTGAATTAGATGAGCGGCTAGGATTTGATTTAGGATTTAATTTAAAGATGAACGGATGAGATTAAAATGAATGGATCTTGAGATTGAATTGAAATGACCAAAATTGAAATAAAAATTGGCTACAATTGAAATAAAAAGTGGCTATAATTAAAATAAAATTTGAAATCGAATGGGCTAGAATTGAAAGAAAATATAATAAAATCGGCTACAATTTAATATATATATATATATATATATATATATATATATATATATATATATATATATGAAATTTAATTACACGTCACCAGAAGTTTAATTTAATAAATTAAATTTATCGATCAAGTTAATATATAATTTAACTACACATCAACAGAAGTTTATATATATATATATATGAAATTTAATTACACGTCAATAGTAATTTAATTTAATAAATTTAATTTATCAATCAAGTTAATATATATATATATAATTTAACTACACGTCAATAGAAGTTTAATTTAATAAATTTAATTTATCCATCAAGTTAATTTTATAATATAATTTAATAAATTTAATTTATTAAATTAAACTTATGTTGATGTGTAATTAAATTTATTATATATATATATATATATATATATATATATATATAAAACTACACATCAACAGAAGTTCATGTTTTAGATATAAAGTATAAACTGCCTAATACACGCATTTGCCAAAATAAAGTTTGCATACCGCATTTCTTTTTCTTGGTCAAAAATCAGTTATACCCTCTAATATATATATATATATATAAAACTAACTACACATCAACAAAAGTTTAATTTAATAAATTTAATTTTATTGATCAACAAAAGTTTATCAATATCAAATTTAATATATAAATCTCCTTGAATTGATCATACGTATTTCTTTAATTGATAATGTATTTCATATCTAAACCACTAGTATATAAGACTTGATTTGTTAAACTATTCGAGGAGTATATAATTAATCAACGTATTTCATACTCCAACGAAGTATCCTTTACATGTCATCATAATTAGGAAGTGATCACTACACTTGACATCCATTCAAGGTCGAACATATATAATAATACTAGCTCGCATTTCATACTCGAATGGATTATATGTTAGTTTTTCACCTCTACATCATGAGATGAGATGTTAAGTTCATGATTAAACGACGGACTGATAAAATTTGTGCATTACTCTAGAAATATAAGTATATATAATTTTCTCCTAATTCATATCAACGTAGTTTCATACTCTAAATATGGATTGTAGATATTTTCTTATTTATTCCACGAATTCCAACTTTTTATTTATAAAAGTATACAAAATTGTTACACTTTTTGAACAATTAATTGTAGGTGTAAACGAAATTTTAGTATTATGCACAATAGCAAAATTATGATTAATAGGAATATTTTAAACAAATCGACCTCCAGATGTCGTTTTTATTAAAAGAAATTAACTTTAATAAAAATACAGACCTCATGAGGTCGGTATCACATTAAATTTTAACATAAATAAAAAGCAATCATGTTAATTAAATAATATTGACATCGGAAGGTCGGTATTTTATATTAAATTATTTTTTAACTTATATAAAACTGTCATTTGGAGGACGATTTATTTAAAGTTAATTGAAAATATTAATTTATTACATACTATTTAATTTTACCAACATCCGAAAGTTGATATTATAATTTTTTTGTTTTTTATTTTACACAAAACCGTCCTCAGGTAGACAATTTAAATAAAAAAAAAATCAAAATATTTCTCAAAGCGACGGACAGAGTCTTTATGTCCGTCGCTTTTTTTGAAAAAAAGTTTGACCAACATTTTGACCAAAAAGCGACTGAAAAAGAGACATTGTCCGTCGCTTTTTTAAAATATTTGACCAAGAAGTAACGGACATAAAGATGTTGTCCGTCGCTAATTTAAAAATAATTAAACAATTAAAATTAATAAAAAGCGACGGACGGCGTGACTTTTTTAAATTAATAAATAATTATTTTTAATAAAAAGCTACGGACTGCGTCTCTATCGATATAAAATAATTAATTATTTATTATATATATTGTTGGTGCAAAATTCTGTGAAAAAAAGTGACGGACTCAGCGATGCAGTCCGTCGCTTCTTGAAAAAACAATTTTTTTTAAAATTTAAAAAAAATAAAAAAATTAATTGAAAAGCGACGGACTCTGCGACGCCATCCGTCGTATTTAAAAAAATAAAAAATAAAAAACTAAAAAAAATTAAAAAAATAAAAAATAAATTAAAAAGCGACGGACTTTGCGACGCCGTCCATCGCTTTTTAAAAAATAAAAAAATAAAAAATAAATTAAAAAGCGACGGACACTGCGACGCCGTCCGTCGCTTTTTTAAAAAAAAAAAAAAAATGCGATGGACTTTGCGATGCCGTCCGTCGCTTTTGAAAAAATAAAAAAAAAAAAAAATTTAACTAAAAAGCGATAGACGACATCGCTTTGTCCGTCGCTTTTGGGAGCGACGCCGTCTGTCGCTTTTACTTCCGCCGTTTTTTAGCAGTTTTTTAGTAGTGCCAATGGTTGGGAGCCATCATGAAAATGTCATGGTTGCACACGGCTTTTTCCAAGTTGAATCTGGGAAACTTATCCAAGCTGATAGTGAATTTCCAAGATGGCGGTGTTGATGTTTTCATTTATTTCTACAATCAGAAGTATGGCCTACAATCTTTAAAAACTTAGTTTTTGCATTTGATGGATATCTTGTTCTATATAAGTGGTTTATACTACTAAAATTAAGCTACAAAAAAGTTGCATATACCATATAAATAAAAAGTTTGTCATTGTGTCACTTCTTTCTTTTTTTGTAAGAAGAAGATGAAGAGACCCTAGTGGCCTAGTCTAAATGATTGATTCACTCAATATTACACAAGCCACATTATAAAAATTAGACTATTTTTTTTATCAAATAATTTTGACAAGTTATTTTTGGGTAAAGTTTCACCATACGTGTTTAACCATAAATTTTGGAAAAAGTATTTAACTTTTTTAAAAATAATAATAATTTATACCTATAATTTCTAAAACCTATTAAAATGAACATATTCCGTGTACAACATGACAATGAACACAATTAATATTAATTGGGGAAGAGTTTTACCTTGAAAGGAGCTGAAATAATTAAGATATGAGTGAAAACTCCTCTACCCGAGCTCTCAAATATAGAGGTGTAAGTCTTATAAAGACTTTAAAACACTTGGCGGTCGTTTCTCTTGCGGACATTCATCATATGTAGAGTATCACAAGAGTAGAGCAAACTCCGCAGAAGCTGAGACCAACAATTTCCTTATCCTCCACTAGAGCGATTATGAGCCTGAAGTAATGAAGAAATGCCACCAAAGTGACATTGCCATAAGAACTAAGCTCCACAACATCAGAGGCTATTGACGTCACCAACTTTCATTGGTACTCGTTGTGGCTCCGCCAATAGTGAGCCAAGCTCCACAGAAGTGCTTGAATTAGTAGCTTGAAAAATTACCAAGGTCCTCGAATGGACCCTCAAGATTCATTCAAAGCCAAGTGAACACAAACTGGACATGTTACCCAACTAAAATCTACATTTCACACTCAACGGAATCAACAAAGTAACCAATAGAGGTCCTCTTGATGAAATATTGACCAAAGTAAGCATTTCACTCGACAAGGGTAATGTTGTTGCATCTTTGGTTCTATGAGGGTCAGTTATAGAATAGCTATTCTATACATAGGGTTGTGATAGCTATTAGTCCATGCATTTCACCTTGACAAGCGTAAGTGCAAGCCTATAATGAGTGTCAGACTCCTTAGACTTTATGACATCCACTCCTTTCATAGTTTAGAGCGGCACGTAGTCAATCTAGTCTATATTAAGGCTTAATAAAAACTAAATCATCAAGATGCCAAAGATATATCTCAGGCCTTTCTATAACCTAGATGTTTCTTTTTTTTATTATAGACCACAACATTGTTCCCAAATTTATGCGCATCAAAGCATATCTATCTTCGGATGTCAATCCATATAGTATATGTTAATATCATAGTATGGAGGTTGGATATATAAATCCTTTAATGGAGTGAGGTCATCAATCGGAGTGTGCAAGTGCACATTCAGTTCTGTTGCGGCAAGGAAGTCAACTCTTCAAATTAGAAGTCTAGAAACATTAAGTTTGAAAGGAATTAGGATGATTTCACACTTTATTTGCTAGCATGGTGGTATTGGTGTTTGTGTCCAGGTACTCAAACATTACCTACTAACAAAGATCGTTGACTCTCAACAATTTTCAATTATCATGTAGTCTTAGTTAACAACAGAAAAATTTATGTATTTCAAATTCGACAATAAGCCCCAGGGCTATCTACAATTCACAATTTCTATGCAATTTTATGTTCAGTATTAACTACATAGCAAAGTTTACATCTAGCACAACATTTTGTGATCATAATTGCATGTCAATTATAAATTTCATACATGATTCATAAACATAGTGAGTGATTACGTCAAATTAATCTTTAAATAACAAAGCAACTAAATATAAAGCAATTTAAACTTACCTTGATGCTTAAGTAGTGAAAGATGAAGACAAAGTTTGATATTTCGGTGTGCCTCACAGTTCTCTTGAGTGATTTCAGAAAAGGTGTGGCTTAGTGTACCAATTTTGGTTGACTTAGTTATTTTAACTAGATTTAGACAGAACAAGTCGGGCATAGTGTGGGAGATATAGCGGTGCACATCGTGGAGACCAACACGTGTCTTACCTAAATTTCAACCCCATAAAAGTTCGTAGACAGTCATGGTGTGGGGCTCAATGCGTGGGATAGGGTCTGTGCCACAAAGCCCAGTGTACGGACTGTCTATTTGCGACAAGTATGTCCTTAATTGACATGTCTAGATTTTTTCCAAATTTTTCTGTGCTTGGAACATTATACCTACAAAACACTTGAATAATTACCGTTAAAAAGGTGGGTTGCGTTATATATGTTCTACACTACTACAATCATGAGTTGCCTTCGCTTGATTTAATATTACAGCATGAGAAGTTGGTTTAATAACCCAGTTTGTGGATCAAAAAGATCCTCACAATAGGTGCACTTCCATAGTGCTTCATCAACTGGTTTGTGGTTAAAAAAAGATCCTCATAATAGGTGTTCTTTCGTAGTCTATTTTTATCATCAAGAATTTTATTCATTATCATTATTTGGGTTTCTTGACTTTTATTTTGATACTTTCCTTGAAAAGGTCCCTCTTAAACAATTAGGTTTATTTTTAGTATCTTTAGGATTAGTTTAGTTCTGTTTTAGTTATAGAAACTTCAGAAAAATGTAGTCCAACACTAGTTAGGAAGGTACTCTAAATAAAGGATTTTTCTAGATTTCATGAAAATTTACTCTTCATAAAACATAAAAAGATAAGAAGTACTTAGGTGTAGACTCATATATTTTCTAGCAAAGACTCTAAAAATAAAAATAGCACTAAGGTACTGATATGAAAGTGTCTAACTGGTAAGTAAAATCCCACAATAGCAGTCTTTCACCAACTTCATATTTAGCATATACTAGTGTGGTAATCATGTGCATATTCTATTCTAGTAAAACTAACTTCAAGGTTATATGTTTCTCTGATTTCATTTTTACTACCACGTGCACATTTTCTTTCATAAAAAAAATAGATCTTTCCATTACAATTTGCCCCATTTGGATGCATGCCAAGCCTTTTTCTATATTATTGAATATGTCTCCTATTGAAAAGGTTTCATAAGGTAATTAAATAAAACTAATGATGTTTGTTTAACATTTGGGGCCTGGGAAAGTGACACGACCCAAGGTATCCCCTAGGCGCAACATGGCGTATAGGACTCCGAGAGGCCCCATACAAGCCACTTAGCTTTCATCATAGAAGATACTAAAATATAAGAGATTAAAAGACAGTCTCAACATATTAAAGTTTTATAGAGAAAAGCGGAAATCTAAACATCGTCTCAAAGTCATCTAGTACATAAGAGTTTTTCGGGGTGTAGCCCGTACATCAAGTTCCCAAAACATAAAGTAAAGACAAAAAGGGAAATAAAGCTCGGTCATCGGAATAAAAGGACTCACCAAACTTCAATTTTCTAAATGAGATCCTTGCCACGGAAGTGCGAATCTGTAAGGTCGGTCCCTACATTTGGGGAAATGTAAGCAAGAGTATGCGTCAGTAAAATATGTACCAAGTATGATAATCATGCATAAAACATTTTAAAACATGAGAAAAGGGACATTTTCATAAAGTGCAATGAACAAGCTAAATCATGAATGTAAGTAGAAGATGATAGTCATAAAACATGGTCAATGCAAATAAACATCATCTTAAAGACATGTGACATACTTCTTGAAGTAAGATTGATTTATTAATGTGGGAGACCTTTAACCGACATGTAAGACCATGTGAGCTACTAACATGGAATCCGGTGTATCCTACACCGAAAAGGTGTGTCCTACTTGCCAAGGTAAGACCATGAACTTTCTAGCTTACTAGGATCCACTAGCTAATGTCTATCTAGACAATCCTATGTTGACACATCGTTTATGGGACGTGGGTAATCGACACTCATCCACTCGGTGCTAAGCATAACTCCCACGGAATATCCATTTTTCTTATTCATCATTTCTATAAGGGACTTCGGTAATCGTCTCTTGTCCTTACATCATGAGACATGGGTAATCGCCTCTTGTCTTTCATTTAGAGGTCATGAGTAATCGCCACTTACCTCATTCTTAGAATAGCTCCTTATCTTTGATTCATTTTAGGTGAGAAAACCTTCCAACGTTAGAATCCCTTATGTGAGAAAACCTCTCACATTCATGCATGAGGTAGTTATGTGAGCAATCCTTTCACAACAAGTAACTACAACAACAACATTTATGATTTTAATCTCAAAGCAATCTGCATCATATCTCATCAATTCCATAAAAACATGCATAATTCCATAATTCACCTTTCATAATTTAAAACTCATTTTCAATCATCAATATCTAGAAAACATGGGTTAGACATGGGTTCATGGAAATTCATCATACAATTATGTAATTATCTCAATTCGTGCTTGATAGATGATAAAACAATCAAATAGATCAATATTTAAAGGAACTCATGACATGGAGGAAAAATCCTAACTCAATTAGGGATTTCTAACTTTGCAAATTGGAGAATTTGGGAACTCCATGGATGAAAACTATCATACCTCAATGCCAAATGCTTGACTTCAATGGTGGAATTGGAGACTTGACTTGCAAACCCTAGCTTTCTTCTTCAACTTCTAGAGAGAGAAATATTTGAAAGGAATACTTGTTCTTCTTTTAAGAATTTGAGAGAATGATTTCAATTGGGGAAATTTGGGGGTTTAAAACACGTATATAGGGCTTTAGGTGAAGGGTAAAATGACATATATAGTATTAGGCTAGAATAATTAAGAAAAGACCCAAAAGGCTCTGAGAAAATAACTATCGGACCTTACCAATGACTGGACCGTCGGTCCGTTGGTCAGACCTCGGACCATCCTGGTTAGTCGTGGTTGATATCAAAGACTCTTAATTATAGCCCCCAATGACGGATGGTACCTACGGCTCGTGGGTCCATCGACAAACAGTGGACCACAGCTGTAGGTCTCACCTTTTGACCTTCAAATCTCTCTAAGTCTGGGACTCACCTATGAAACCTACATACGGCTCATGCATGGGATGACGGACCAACCTAGTGAACCGTTGAATAATACAGAACACTTGACATTTTTGAAAACTTAATTGGCCATCCACAAACCATACCTACGGTCCGTGTGTCGGACTACGGTCCGTGGGTGGCTTCATCAGAATGGCACCAGATTCTTTCAAAAGCTCTAAATTCTACCCATTCCGAATTTGAGGTGTTACAATATCTCCCCCTCGGGATCATTCGTCCTTGAATGAGATTCAATACATCATAGGAAAGGTAGAAACCTAATCTAACAGCCCATCATGCATGCAACTTCATAAATGCACATATCCGAAGAGGAAACATCATCTCCAAGCTAAAGTATGTTCAAATCATCATATCATGAAGTCTATATGCAAATCATACTCAAATGCACATAAACAAGTAGAAATCAATCAAGAAAACTCATTTTCTTCAAAACTTAAGCTTTTCATGAATCATGCATAATGAGGAAATCATGGGAATATCTAGGACACATGACACTTAATGAATAAAACATGAGGAGCTAAATACCTCAAGCTTGAGTAGGGATGGAGGAAAAAAGATGACAATAACAGGACATCATATTGGCCTCGGCTTCCCAAGTAGTACCCTTAACTAACTGATTCCTCCAAAGTACTTTCACGAAAGCAACTTCTTTATTCCTCAATTTCTTAACTTGTCGGTCTAAAATCTCAACCGGAACTTCCTCATAAGAAAGATTCTCACTTAACTCCCAAATCTTTTAAAGGGACTATAGATGTCGGATCTCCAACACATTTTTTCAACAATGATACATGAAAAATTAGGTGTACTAATGCCAATTCATTAGGCAATGCAAGTTTGTAAGCAATCTTGCCAATTCACTTCAAAATCTGATATTGGCCATCATAACGGGACTAAGCTTCCCCTTTTTCCCAAATCTTATTACACCCTTCATGGGCAAAATTTTCAAGTAGACCCAATCATTTACCTCAAACTCAAGATCTCATTTTTTCACATCGGCATAGGACTTTTGTTGACTTTGAGTCATTTTCAACCTTTCTCTAATAAGTCGAACTTTCTCCATAGCCTCATATACCAACTCGGGACCTATTAGGGAAAATTCACCCACCTCAAACCAACCTATTGGAGATCTACACCTCCTACCATATAGGGCCTCAAATAGAGCCATATCAATACTTGAGTGATAGCTATTATTGTACGCAAACTCAATCAAAGGCAAGTGATCATCTTAATTACCCTTGAAGTTAATTACACATGCTCTCAACATTTCTTCTAAAGATTGGATAGTACGCTCCTCGTGCCTATCGATTTTTGGGTGAAAGGTCATACTAATCTTAACACAAGTACCAAGACCATTTTGGAAAGATTTCTAAAACTGAGAAGTGAATTGGGTAGCACGATCGGAAATAATGGATAAGGGCACTCCATGCAACCTCACCATTTCCTTCAAATACAACTTGGCATCGTCCTCTACCGATAATGAACCTTGATGGGAATGAAATGAGCCGATTTCGTCATTCGATCTATCATAACCCAAATTGAGTCATGTTGTCACCGGATGCAAGGCAACCCAACAATCAAGTCCATGTTCAAGTCTTCCCACTTCCAAGTAGGACTGCTAATATCTTGGGATAAACCTCCTGGATTTTGATGCTCAACTTTCACTTGTTGACAATTGGGACACTTAGCCATAAATTCCGCAATATCTTTCTTCATCCCATTCCACTAATAGATCTCTCGCAAGTCACGATACATCTTGGTGGCTCCCGGGTGAATGGAATATCTAGAAATGTGGGCTTTTGACAAGATATGTTCTCTCAAGTCGTCTACATTAGGAACACACAAACGACCTTGATATATAAGTACACCCATCTCTCCTTTGAGAGAAAGCCTTTACAGACTTTTTAAGCACCGCTTCTATCAATTCAACCAAAGTTGGATCAAGACCTTGATTGGCCTTCACATCAACCACAAAAGATGATTTTGAACCATTATTAACCACAACACCACCCTTGGTAGAGTCAATTAACCGAACACCTAATCGGGTCAATCTATGAACATCTCAAACTAACTCTTTCTTATTATCTTTAATGTGATCAACACTACCCATCGATAATCGACTAAGAGAATCCACCTCCACATACATCTTAATAGGTGATAGAGAACACTCATGTCATAGTCTTTCAATAATTCAAGTCATCTTCTTTGGTGAAGATTCAAATCTTTCTAATTAAACACATATTGCAAACTCTTGTGGACGGTAAAAACATCTAGATGAACACCATATAAGTAATGCCTCCAAATCTTTTAAGGCAAAAACAACCGTTGCTAGTTCAAGGTCATGGGTTGGATAATTCTTTTCATGAATCTTAAGTTGCCTTAAAGCAAAGGCAATGACTTTCCCATTTTGCATAAGGACACATCCTAACCTTATTCTCGAGGCATCACATTAAACAACAAAACCATTTGCCCCTTTCGGTAAAGTCAACACCGGAGCGGAAGTAAGTCTATCTTTCAATTCTTGAAAACTCTTTTCACACGCTTCCGATAATATGAACTTAACCATCTTTTGAGTCAATTCCGTCAATAGAGAATCAATCAAAGAAAACCCTTCAACCAACCTTCTATAGTAACCGGCTAGACCCAAGAAACTCCTAATATTCGAATGGGTTAGAGGTCTAGGCCATCTTTTGACCGCATCAATCTTTTTAGGAACTACCTCAATGCCTTTACCGGAAACAATATGCCTAAGAAAAGCCACGGACCTTAGCCAAAACTCACATTTACTAAACTTTACAAAGAGTCGTTGGTCCTTGAGGACTTGCAACACAATCCTCAAATAAAAGGTATGCTCGTCTTCACTTCTTGAATAAATCAATATGTCATCAATGAACACAATCACAAACATGTCAAGGTATTGTCTAAACACCCTATCCATCAAATCCATAAATGTCGTTGGAGCATTATTCAAACCAAACGACATTAACAAAAACTCATAATGGCCATATCGAGTTCGAAAAGTTGTCTTCTGAATGTCATCTTCTTTCACCCTCAAGTGGTGATAACCTGACCAGAGATCAATCTTGGAAAAATAGCTTGGCCTTTAAAGTTGGTCAAATAAGTCATCTATCTTTGGAAGAGGATATTATTTTTAATGGTTACTTGATTCAATTATCAGTAGTCAATACACATACAAAGCGAGCCATTTTTCTTTCTAACAAACAAAACTAGAGCATCTTATGGAGAGATACTTAGTCAGACGAAACCTTTATCCAACAAATCTTTCAACTATTCATTTAATTCCTTAAGTTCTACTAGGCCATACGATAAGGAGGAATAGATATAGGTTGCGTATTTAGGAGAAGGTCAATACCAAAGTCTATTTTCCTTTCAGGAGGAATACCAAGTAAATCATCTGAAAGCACTTTCGGAAACTCATTTACAATGGGGACCGACTCAAGAGTAGGGGTTTCTGAATTTGTATCCCTCACCCTAACTAAATGATAAATGCAACCTTTAGAAATCATCTTTCTAGCTTTAAGACAATAAACAAATTGACCCTTAGGCATAGAATATACCCCTTTTCACTCTAGGATGGTTCATTTGGAAACAGAAACTTGACTACACAGGTTCTAACACCAATAGAAGCATAACATGCATGCAATCAATCCATACCAAGGATAATATCAAAATCTAGCATATCAAGTTCTACGAGGTCAACAAGAGTGACTCTATGGGACAAGGAGACGAGACACTTTCTATAGACCCTCTTAGCCACAACAGAATCACCAACATAAGTAGAGACAGAAAAAAGATCTAACAACACATCCGAAAGAATATCAAACCTCATTGCCACATATGGTATCACAAAATACAAGGTAGCACCAAGGTTAAGTAAAGCATGCACATAAAGTTGGAAGACTTTCAAAATACTGGTAACCACATCGAGAGAACCCTCTCATTCACCACGAGTCTGAATAGCATAAAATCATTTTTGCTTCTGACTTCCACTAGGACCAGATGAAGGATTAGGTTGATTCTGTCGATGACTATCTCCCTCAGTCTTAGCAACTAAGGAAAAATCTCTTATCTTGTGATCCATCTTACCACAACCAAAGCAAGGATTGAAACTCGTAAGACATCTATCCTCATGTTTCTTTCCACACTTAGCATAAGTAGGCAATAAAGATCCATTACCATTTCCTCCTTGAGGCTTAGGGTTAGACACCCTATCTTTGTTGAACTTAGAAGGATCATTGGAGGAACCTTGGCCAGAGAACCTTTGTCGAAACATAGAACGACCATGCCCATCGTACCTTGAATGTGAGAAGTTACCATTACCGGTCTTAGCCCTCTTTGCCTCTCTAGACGTTTCCTAAAGTCTCTCATCTTTGATTTGTTGAGCAAAAACCCTGAGATGAGAAATGTCCATATCATTGACAAGCATAACAGTACGACATTCCTTAACCACCATCTCAGACACACTCGAAACGAACTTACTCATCCTTTCCCTAAGATTGACAATCATAGTAGGAGCATATTGAGACAATTGTTTGAACTTCAAAGCATATTCCTTTGCACTCATATTTCCTTTACGAAGGTTGATGAACTCAAGAACCTTTGCCTCCCTTATCTCAAGGGCAAAGAACCTATTAAAGAGCACAACTTTAAACTTTTACCAATCAAGAGGACTATCATCTTCCTCTCTCCTTTCTTTCCATTGGTTGAACCATATTTGAGCAACACCCTTAAGTTGATAAGCGGCCAATTTTGCCTTTTCCACCAGCTTCACTCCCATGATCATCAACACCTTGTAAACCTTATCAATGAACTCTTGAGGGTTTGTCTCAACCTTAGAATCATGAAACTCTAGAGGATTCATTCTAGTAAAGTCCCTCACTCTAGATGTCGATGTACCCACATTTGGGTTCATAAGGACTGCAACTTCCCTATTGGCTTGGGCCATCATGGCTTGAGCCAATACTTGAAAAGCAGCCCTAAACTTCGCATTAGTCACTTGCTCGGCCAAAGGGTCGGCCAGAACTGGAGGTCGTTGAGGAGGAGCTTCCCATTCCACATTCTCTCCCGCATTTCTTCTAGCATATGCTCTTCGAATAGCCATATCATGTAGAGCATTGGGTAAGGATTTAGAGAGAAACCTTATAGAGTTAAACTCTATCGCTCGACTTTAGAGTAGTGAAAAAGTGGAGTTTCATAAACATCTTATAGCCTCTCATTCATAACTGTGGCATGCTTTACAATCATGAACAAGACTCTACTCAATGTGGCTTATGAGACTTCATAAAACCTTTCTAAACCATGTGCTCTGATAATCAAGTTTGTCACGACCCAAGGTAGCCCCTAGGCACAACATGGCGTATAGGACCTGAAAGGCCTCATACAAGCCACTTAGCTTTAATCATACAAGATACTAAAATATAAAATATTAAAAGACAGTCTCAACATATAAAAGTTTTATAGAGAAAATCAAAAATCTAAACATTATCTCAAAGTCATCTAGTACATAAGATTTTATTGGGGCGTAGCCCGTACATCAAGTTCCCAAAACTTAAAGTAAAGACAAAAAGGGAAATCAATCTCAGTTCTCAAAATATGAGGACTCATCAAATTTCAATCTTCTAAATGAAATCCTAGCCACGGAAGAGCAAATTTGTAAGTTTGGTCCCTACATTTGGGGAAATGTAGGCAAGAGTACGTGTTAGTACAAAATATGTACCAAGTATGATTGCCATGCATAGAACATTTGAAAGCATGAGAAAAGGGATATTTTAATAAAGTGCGATAACCAAGCTAAATCATGAATTTAAGTAGAAGATAATAGTCATAAAACATGGCCAATGAAAATAAACATCATCTTAAAGACTTGTGACATATTTTTGAAGTAACCTTGATTCATTAATGTGGGAGAATTACCTTTAACCGACATGTAAGACCATGTGAGCTACTAACATGGAATCCAGTCTCTCACACTGAAAAGAGGTGTCTTACTTGCCAAGGTAAGACCATGAGCTTTCAAGTTTATGTGGATCTACTAGCTAATGTCTAGCTAGACAATCCTATGTTGGCACATAGTTTATGGGACGTGGGTAATCACCATTTGTCCACTCGGTGCTAAGCATAAATCCTACAAAATATTTATTATTCTTATTCAACTTTTCTTTAAGGGACTTGGGTAATCGCTTCTTGCCCTTATATCATAAGACATGGCTAATCGCCTCTTGTATTTCATTTAGAGGTCATGTAATCGCCGTTTGTCGCATTCTTCGAATAACTCCTTATCTTTGATTCATTTTAGGTGAGAAGACCTTTCAACCTTAGAATCCCTTATGTAAGAAAACATCTCACACTTATGCATGAGGTAGTTATGTGAGTAATTCTTTCACAACAATTAACCACAACAACAACATATATGCTTTTACTCTCAAAGAAATCTACATCATAACTGATCAATTCCATAAGAACATTCATAATTCCATGATTCACCTTTTATAGTTCAAAACTCACTTTCAATCATCAATTTCTAGAAAACATAAGTTAGACATGGGTTCATGGGAATTCATAATAAAATCATGTAGTTATCTCAATTCATTCTTGATAGATCATAAAACAATCGAATAAATTAATATTTAAAGGAACCCATGACATGGAGGAAAAATCCTAACTCAATTAGGGATTTCTAACTTTGTAAATTAGAGAATTTGGGAACTCCATGGAGGAAAGGGATCCATGGATGAAAACAATCATACCTCAATGTCAAAAGCTTGACTTCAATGGTGGAATTGGAGACTGGACTTGCAAACCCTAGCTTTCTTCTTTAACTACTGGAGAGAGAAATATTTGAGAGGAAGATTTGTTCTTCTTTTAAGAATTTGAGAGAATGATTTCAATTGGGGAAATTTGGGGGTTTAAAAAACTTATATATGGCTTTAGGTGAAGTGTAAAACAACATAGTATTAGGCTAGAATAATTAGAAAAAACCCAAAAACCCCAAAGAAAATAACTGCGGACCTCACAAACAGATGGACCGACGCTCCATTGGTTAGACGACGGACTATCCCGGTCAACCGTGGTTGATATCAGAGACTCTGAATTATAGCCCCCAACGATGGACGGTACCTACGGCTTGTGGGTCCATCGACGGACCGTGGACCACGGCCGTAGGTCTCACCTACGAAACCTACCTACGACTCGTGCATGGGACGACGGACCATCCTGGTAAATGGTTGAAAAATACAGAAAACTTGACATTTTTGAAAACTTGACTGGCCATCCACGAACAAGACCTACACCCATGTGTCGGACCATGGTTCGTGGGTGGCTTCGTCGAACTGGCACCAGATTCTTTCAAAAGCTACAAATTCTTTCCATTTAGAATCTGAGGTGTTACAAAAAAGTTGTTGTATCTTAACAAATCTAATATTCCAGATAAAAGTTTTAATCATTCTTAATATTATTTTATTAATTACCCTCTTTGGAAAAATATTGGTGGATTTTCATACTTCAGTGATGCGCTGTTTCTTCACCCTTTTTCCCCTTTATTCATTGATCTTGGAGAAATATATACATGTTTTTCAATTTGCTATAAGTTCTAATGTTGTGATTCTTCATATTAGCTCTCTCCTTCTGATTTTCTTTCTTCAATAAGTAGGTATCCGGTGGTCCCTTTTCAATAATGGTATGAGAGACAATGTTTGTAATGATGTCATAGAATTGACCTTCTTTTAACCATAGCTATAACTTTAGTACTTTCTTATTAACTATAGTAATTTCTATATCCTTTTTGTTATTTGTCTTCCTTACATTTATAATAGTTGAAACATTTTGTTCTATCCTTGTCATCATACCATAGGTCATTGTCTACTTATATTTATTATTTTTCCTTGTTTCTTCCTTCACCATCATATTCTACTTGTACTCTATAAATCAGTATGACCTGTTAATCCACACTTGTAATGATCCCTTATTCAATCTTATCAACAATTGTAATATTTTTTTCATCTCAAAATTTGATAATTCTTCTTGAATATTTTTCCTGAGCACTAAAATACCCTTTCCTTGACGCTTTCATGTTCCCTTTCACCATCATAATCTACCGATCTTGGAGGATAAGTGTTTATCTTCCTATTTTTTTTTCGTCTTTGATCTCTTTGCTACAATTTCTTCCTAATTTTTGACATCACCTGCTATATTTCTTTGCATTAAACCTTTTTCCTCTTCTTTACGAGTTTCACTATCTGTTTTTGCTTTAATATCACTAATTTCTTCCTCTTCAGTATCTAGAAATTTTTCTTCTTCCACTCGCTCACCTTAGGGCTTGTGTCTGGTTTCATGGAAAAAGTCTTTCCTTATTTGTTTTCAAAAGCCTTTGATATCTAATTAGTATTTTTCCTTTCTTTATATATTTTTCATCATTGTAAACTGCTAATACTGGTTTATCATAGTCAATCCCCTTTTTCAGTAGTTTTCTCTAATCTTTTGATCATATATTTTATCTTCTTCTTTTTTTATAAAGCCTCAAATTTGTTGTTAGTATCTATCACCATTTTTTTTTCATTACTTTTTTTATTGACCTCTTTGTTGTTTACTCCTTTGGCATTTTTGACATTGTTCCAACTGTTTGGATTACCCACCACTCTACCACCTACCAAAACTCATGGAAGAAAAGCATATTGAATCCTTACTTTCTCAATCCCTATTGTCCAAGTACTCTTGTCTAAAATATTTAGCTTGACTTGCATGAGAAAATTAGAAATAATAAAATCCACATGTACCTTCACCCCTCGCACAATCAGGTTGAATTTTTTTAACCATATCACATTTAGTTAAGAGGTTTCCCAATAGCCGAGACCAATAAGAAGAGAGCTATCTTTGTAAAAAAAAATTGATAGTAAATTTGATAAAGAAATACATGTAAGTGTCTTGATTGTTTCTCCATCAATCTTGAACTTGGAATCATAATTACGAAACGTTGTCGATCAAATATGACCATTTATCCTTTGATTTCAGATTATGAAAAATCCTTGACATGATGTTAGTAAGATCCTCCCTAATTGCACACCTAATCAACACATGCCTATTGCAGAAAAAATCATTTTACAATCAAATTTTGTTCCATATTGAAGAGAAATGATCCTCTGTAATTCCTCGAGAGATGGCCACCATAAGAAATTTTTTCTATGATGGCATAGTTCAATTTCTCAATCACATCTATTTGTAACACTTCTACCTTCATCAACCTTACTATTAGCTCACAATTAATAAAGGTTACTTCTTTGATGAGATAAATGATTCACTACACATCTATTTGACACTATCGTAGGAATCATATTTTGTTTTGTAGGCTCGTTAGCTTGCGAAGTTTGGATATCCTCTTGTTGTCAATGATTGTTAGGTTTATCAATTGTTTGAGAGTGATAAACACATATTTTTCTTGGTGATAAAGGGTTATAAATTGCTCAATTGAGGTCAAAATGAACTGACCAACCATTGAAAGAGGTTGTCCAATGTCTGGAGTGATTATAACAAAGGTTCAAATGTAAGTAGGCCTAGGATTTTGCATGAGAAAGAAAATAACATTTCATGGTATTTCCTAAGAAGAAATTTTACTTTAGTGAAAAGTTTGCCATCACTAAAAAAATAAGTGTTATCTTCTCTTCTCCAATTCAGAAGACTAATCCTCAAGTAGACTGAGAGAATAAAGAATTTGTGAGAAATAGTGAGGGATGAAATAATATTTATAATGTAAAAATGGATTAAAATATATTTTATGAAACTTTAGGATTAAAATAAAAATTTAAAGGGTTAGCAGAGTTTTTTTTTTTTTTTTTTTTTTTTTTGGGGGGGGGGGGGGGGGACATCTAGTTTCATTTAAAATGACGAAATTAAAAAAAAATCCCAGGACTAATCGGTTCAAGCGGATTGGAGTCGGACCAAATCGGACAGGGGCAGTCAGACGATCTGTGGTCCCGTGTCATTCGGTGTCCCGATATCCCTTATCCTCCCCATTGCACGGGTACCCTGGGACTGGGTTACCCAGTAGGGTCGGACCGTCCCGAACCCGTGGCCACCCTTAGTATTTCTTAAGAAGAAATTTTACTTTTGTGAAAAGTCACCTATTCCTTTTCAGTGATTTCAAAAGGACGGGAAGGGGAGCTGGCCATTTAAACCTTTTTCATCACTAAAAAAGAAGTGTTAGCTTCTCTTCTCCAATTCAAAAGACTATTCTTGGGTAGAAAATTTAAACCACAAATGGAAAGAAAGAAAAAAAAAAAGGACAAGGGAGAAATGTTTTTTCACTGTGTGGACCCCAGTTGTTTGTAACAGCTACCTTATAATTGTCAAAGTTGGTAAGATATCTTTGTTTTCCTTATGGTGCCGTTAGCTTGAGTTTTACAGCAAACAAAGAAAAAAGAAAAAAGCAGAAAGTCATAACTCTCTCTGCATAACATAATAATAATAATAACATGCAAAATCCAACTCAGAATTGCCACTTTTGACCCTCTTTCACTCCATTCTCATGAACCCACCTCTTTTCCACTAGTAGACTTTTTTCTTCTTCTACTATGGCTTCTGTTTCTGACATTAAACAAGTACTTGAATTCTTGAAGAATAATGGCTTCTCAGAATCTGAATCAGCTCTTATGGAAGACATTATGGAGAAATCTGAATTGGCTTCTTTGGATTATGAAAAATTCCTATTCCCTGTAATTCCCCCACTTCCTTCTCTTAACCTCATTTCTACTAACAATCATTCCAACTCTGTTTCTTCTTCTGACGAAGAATTTGTTAGCTTGCCTTCTTCTGCTACCGATTTCTGCTCCTCTGGTAACACTTTACCCAATTAAGAGTTTATTACTACAATTGATGTATTTATTCCTTATTTTCTACTAGTTATTGCTCTTGCCTAAGAATTTTAAGATTTTCTGCTACTCAATTCAACAACTGATCATATTGTGTTATGCTTCCCTTTTGTTTTTGTTTGTTGTGCATATTTTTGATTTTTTAGGTTTATTGTGTTGTCTCTGGTGCAGAATTTACAAATCCATATGGAATTCATACTACGGCTGCTCCCACTTCTCAATCATCATCTGATAGATTATCTCAATTTGGTACTGCAAGAGATTATCATGATTTTGATATGCAAAACGACCTCTTCTGGTATCGGGAGAAAGATGAAGATTTTCCCATGCCACCTTACTTTGGGAACTCAGATGCTGTGGGGGATCCTAGTGAGGACAAGTTTGTTATGTCCGAGAGACACAGTGCCGCCAATTGGGAGTGTAAATCACCTATAGATGAAGGATTGAAAGATTATTATCATTTGGATAAACAAAAGCATCTTGAAGGGAAAGGTGAATTTAGCTGTTCATCGCCACTTTGTGCTTGCTGCAAGGGGCCAAAAGGGATTTATGGTGAAGATATCGATATCAACTTAACGGGGACTAACTATTTTCAGTATGAACCAACTGGAGAGACAAAAACTAACTATTTCATTGAAACAAGTTGCAATACTGACTGGGTTGGAGATATCAAAGGTACCCGTGACCTTCAACCTAAGGCTATTGAGAAAGATTACCACTCATATGTGCATAGAGACTATGAACCAAAAGATGATAGACTAGAAGCTTCGGAAGGCAATGAACCCGATGAGGCAGCAGATGATGAGGGAGGTGCTACTTCAGATGAGCTTTTGATGTTTGAAGGAGAAAATGAGTTTGAAGTATTTAATCTGAGAATTATACACAGGAAAAACAGGTTTGTTTTCATATCAATACCTCCAAAGCTCAAGTCCAATATCGATGAGTGAGTGAAAACAAAATATGTGTATTTATATGGATTGAGCAATGTTTGATTATTCGACTTGCATATCAAATCAAGATCTCATTCCATCATTTCCACTGGGCACTAAAGTTGTTCTAACATTTAATGGAAATATTGAGCTTGTTTCTTGCCTGTTCATTTGTAGAAAACAGTTGTACTCATTTGTTATGCCATCCACAGGACTGGGTTTGAGGAGAGCAAGGACCTGCCTATTGTTCTAAATAGTATTATCGCCGGTAGATACTATGTAACAGAATACCTTGGTTCAGCTGCATTCAGCAAAGTCATTCAGGCTCATGATATGCACACTGGAGTAGACGTTTGCTTGAAGATAATAAAGAATGACAAGGATTTCTTTGATCAGAGTTTGGATGAGATTAAGCTTCTCAAGTTAGTGAACAAGAATGATCCTTGTGATGAGCACCACATACTGCGCTTATATGATTACTTCTACCATCAGGTATGCTTGAGAAAACGTATGTTCTTCCGAGTCCTTTGATTTGAATCGAAGCTTATAAAGAACTAAAAATCAATCCTCCAACCTCTAAATGAACAAGACAAGAAGCATTCAGAAGTTACTCCCTCCGTCCCATTTTATGTGAGGTAGTTTGACTAGGAACGGAGTTTAAGAAAGAAAGGAAGACTTTTAAAACTTGTGGTCCAAAATGAATGATAGAAATTTGTGTGGATGTAAATCATTTCATTATGGGTAAAATATGTATTTTATAGTTAAATTGTTACTTAATATAGAAATATGTCATTCTTTTTGGGACTGACTAAAAAGGAAAGTAAGTCACATATATTGGGACAGAGGGAGTACTATTTTTCTGTTTTTGATATAAGGGAGATGTGCATAGAAAGGACAGCTATAAAGTTATCGACCAATCTAAACATCTAGTAGAGATTTTGGTGGAAGATTTACAGGCATAATTGTCTCGAGAGATCTCTTGCCATCATGGAATTTATGTTGTTTGTACTAATTGCCATCTCAAAATTTCAACTCAAACTCACTGGCTACAAAATGATAGTTAATGATTGTCCTTATTCTTTTAAGTAAGTATAATGTCTGTTTGTTGTTTAGCTTGGACCTCCTTGGGTATTTGCTGGTATGTAAAGTATCCTCTAGAACTCAATCCATGTAATCTTCTCATGTTATCCTCTAAAGGTCATAAGTTTTAATTACTGGAGATTGAAAGTTTAATGTGATTAAAGATATTATCAATGTGTATGTGTGTTATAAGGCTAAAACTGCAAACACTGGTAGAATATAACTGAACTTTTGATTTAATCAAGATTGGATATACGATGGCTGAATTGCAAGATATAAACTTAGCAAGGGCATTGGTCCCGTTCCCACAATACATGGGAGAAGACTTGAAGATCAAGCATTGTACTTGGTTGAGCCCTGATCCTGGTACGGGGTACCAATATGGTTCAATCAAGAATAATATAACTCCAAACGCAATAAGTTCCAACTTTTAGTGGGACTTTGAAATAATTTGATATTTTTTTAATTGAAATGATAAGTCCTGCATTAACTAGAAAACAGTTACATTTGTTACACCACAACTGGTCTGTTCTTCTGCACTTCTCCAGAGATTATGTCTCACTTTATTACCTTCATTCATCAATTAACTATGCCTCAACCCCAAGTCAGTTACGTGAATAATGAATCCTCTATACGCTTTCCACTCTTTTTAGATCGTGTTCACTCTTATACCAACTGATTTGACTTTTAAGATGAACTAGGTGTTCTCTTATATCATACCTATCCTTAACTAAATTAATCCGAACTAGTTAAGTCTGTATCGTGCTTATGAATCCTCTGCTTCCACTAATAAATGTACATTGGTCCAAACATCTTGGGTCTTTTAGAATCAACTTCCCTTTGTGATTTTAGGCTGATCTCGTTTATTTTATCATCTTCAATCATCATATTTTCACGCCTTCGTCCAGTGCAACATCTGAAGGTCTACGTGGTCATGGGCTATGCCAGACCACTTCACACAACCTTCTTTCTTTTTATCCCTTAAGTGTGTTATTGCACTCTCTATTAGAAATGGATCATTTCTAGGCTTGTCCAATTATGCATGACCGCATATCCATCTCTAATATTAACATTTTCTACTGCAGTCATCTTGTGTGGGTATGTTGGGACTCAGAATCGTAACGTTCTCAGTCATATAGCATTGTTCTTTTATTTAAAACCTTAAGACAAAAATGTTGAAACGCCAAAGATAGTTTGCAATACCAGTTTCTGGAATCACATCTAGCTTATACATCATTCGTATCTTATCGATTATTACTTAATCTCTTGTAGTGTTTTTGGTTTTGGAACTTCTGTTGTTGCTTAACTCTGGCAGTTAAAAGATAATGATTGGAATCTGATGCTCCATATCTATTAACTGTACTCTTTTCTTTGTTTTTATAACATGCAGGAACACCTCTTTATTGTTTGTGAACTTCTCCGTGCAAATTTATATGAATTTCAGAAATACAACCGAGAATCTGATCTAGAGCCTTATTTTACAATGAGCAGGCTGCAGGTCTGTTTGTTCTAGTAAATTAGAATTGGCAGCGAAACCAAAAAATATAATTGTGTTGGTTATTTGTTCCTTAACAGACCATAACTCGACAGTGCTTGGAGGCACTAGTGTTTTTGCATAATTTGGGGATCATCCACTGTGATCTGAAGCCTGAAAATATTCTCATCAAAAGTTATCGAAGATGTGAGATAAAAGTTATTGATCTTGGAAGCAGTTGCTTTCAGTCAGACAGCTTGTCCTTATATGTACAGTCTCGTTCCTATAGAGCTCCTGAAGTCATCTTAGGCCTCCCTTATGACACAAAAATTGATCTTTGGTCTCTTGGCTGCATCTTGGGAGAGCTGTGCTCTGGAGAGGTATGCTCCTACTTTTCCTTGATTTATGTACATCCATTTGTATGGTTCTTTTTCATTATTTCTGTAACCTTCCCTTTTTATTTTATTTACTTTATTGCTTGGTATGTTTCAAATTGCCACGCAAACACTCTAAACATTCGTATTGTTTGGTAGGTGCTATTTCCAAATGAAGCAGTTGTTATGTTGCTTGCACGTGTGATCGGAATGCTTGGTCCTGTAGACATGGACATGTTAGAAAGGGGACAAGAGACACAAAAATATTTCACAAAGGATTATGACCTTTATCACATAAATGAGGTTTGCCTCTTACTTCATCCTTTTAATTCTTTCAAGACTGTATTATTAACAGATTTTCCAATTTTTGTGCTGGTATTCACATGAATGTTTAGCCTTTCCATGCTTTCATCTCTTATTATTCTCTTTGTTCCATGTTCTTTCTCTTAATTTTGTTTATACCGTGACTTTCCCCATTTCCCACAAAGAAAAAATCCTACCTGTTCATTGTTTGCAAACTTGAAGCTTTATTTCCTTGTGATATACTGAAGCGACTCTTTATCCTTTACCTTACTAGAAAGTAACCTTAAGTCTTTTTGCTTGATTCTTGTAAATCATCAAAGCAATTTTCAACTAAGATGACAAGAGTTGTAGAAAGTACATGGATCATCCCGCCCACTACCTTTTTGATGAACTGTGAGAACTGGTTTGCCCATTTAAATAAAAATGAAAATTTTTCTGCCTGCATGTGTTTCTTTTTTCGATTAAGATTACTGATAGAAAATTTGCTATATTTTGGTGTGAGTCCTCGGTTAAAGCTTCAGCTAAGCTAGAGACATCTCTGAACTGATTGGCCTTCATTAAAAAAACTAGATGTATCTATACACTCTAGCTAGCTAGATTTTTCCTTGACTACTTCTCTTATAAAATGATATTATTAGTTCTGAAAGTGAATGTGAGTATCCAATTTCAATTTACTTCACGCTAATCATGTTCATTTACTTGCAGTTGCAATACCCAAATCTTAAGAACTACTAAAATCTATCTTCTATCTGAATACACTTGGTACATTAGCTACCTCAAGTAGTCACCTAATTTAGTAATAATGTACAGAAACCACAACAGTTTGGGCGCTAATTACATCCTATCCCGAAAGTTTCCCAAATTACAATAATCCTGGATTTTTCAGAACTTGTGGATACATTGCTCCTTCGCCCGATAGATAGCAAACTATATATAAGTTATGTATTAGACACATAACTATAAATCAGATTCATACTGATTTTGGTTTGAAATATTTGGCGTCATGTATCAACTATAACATTTGTACTAAATACATTGTACACAAACAAAGTTGTAAAGTTGTAAAGTTGTAATGTATGTGATAGAGGTGGAGTGATGTATTCGGATGTTAAGAGAGAGAAGAAAAAAGGGGATTTTTGTAATTAATTCAAATGGTAGATATTCTTAGAGATTATGTTTATCTTAAATCGTGTAATTAGGTATTTTTCCCTATTTTTAAACCGTAATGTAGCTACAGTTTGCAACCTACTATATATATATATATATATATAACTTGATAAAATATAGAATGATACTACTGTCCAACTTTTGATTTATGTTTGGAATTCTGTAATAGGATACTAGTCTATTGGAATACATCATCCCCGAGGAAACGTCATTGGAGCATCAGCTGTCAGTTTCTGATCCATTGTTCCTTGATTTTGTAAGAAAGTTGCTTGAGATAAATCCTCAAAAACGCCTTACGGCCAAAGAGGCCCTAGATCACCCTTGGCTTTCGCATTGGTACAAGTAGAATCCAAGTTAACTTGTTTTTGGTAATGTTTATTCACTATTCATGGTATATCACCAGCTCGAAGCTGCTGTTCTCGGAGAACAAAGGTTTCCTGAAAGAGCAAAGGTTTGTTCTTTGTTGTGGATGTTGATTCAATGGGTACATATTTGTCAAATTCTCTGTTGCATTTACCAATTGCTGATTTTCATCACTGATGCTTTCTTGTAGATATTATAGGGAAAAACTCTTTTGTTTTGCCTTAGGAGGATAAGTCAGTCTAGTCTCCCAATGCAGTTTTGAGTCTTGTGAGATATGGATATACTCTTTATGTGTATTCATAATTTATTTTTTTTTGGGTAAATAATGAAAGAATTCTATTGGTATATAACTATATATGTTGATAAAAACTGCTTCTCTGTGATTGATGTCTTTAAAGGCATAATATCATGTTATTATATATAAGAAATGTATTGTTATTTTTTATTTTTATAGTTATAGGCTATAGCCTATAGGGTCAATTCAAATATGTTGGCTTTCATAGATTGTCCAATCGTAGGCGTATAAAATCAGCAGTTTTTTTTTTTTAAGGGAGTAAATTATTAATTCAAAATAAATGTTATAACTACTGTTTTATTTAATTCCAATTCGCATCAAATTTCTTGCCATTCGCCTCTCTCCCCTCTCTTTGAAATCTCGCTCGCCACTCTCCATTCTCTCCCTCACCTTTCTCACTTTATACAAACACAAATGTATAAATTGTGTTTTTGTTTGTATAAAGCGAGAGAGACTGTATATACAAATATAAATACATATCTCTCTGTCCTATACACTTATAATTATACAAATATAAATCTTTTCCTGCCCAGTTCTCTTTTGCATTTCTCTCTCTCGCTTTATACAAACACAAATTATACAAATACAATGTATAATGTTTGTTTGTATAAAGCGAGAGAGATATTTGATACAAAAATACAAATGTGTTAACTCGATTCAATTGTATATTAAATCAATTCAATCATATATGAATTCAAATTTTATGCAGATATACAAACAGAATTATTGATACATATACATAGTAGTTATATATATATATATATATATATATATATATATATATATATATATATATATATATATATATATATACACAATTATCTAATCAATATACATATACAATTCACATCTCTCTACTCTATGCCCTCTCTCGCTCGCCTCTCTCCTAAACTCGTTCGCCACTCTAGCCTAACACAAAGAACATATACATATACAAATACAATTTTCATAGACACCGATGCCCGATTTATACAAATCGCTGTGATTTATACAAATCAGATGCTCCATAGCAAACATAATTTGGCTATGGAACACAAATAGTAAAACTGTAACTATAGAGCACTAATATGATTTTTATCTTTGTTATTCCTAAAATTTGCTCTTTTTTATGCCTTTAAATAGCAGGTCATCTTTGAACTTAGAGAGCTAGTTTGGATTGTCTTAAAACAATGTAGCTTTAAGTCAAAAAAAGAAGAAGTTAAACTTAAATGACGATTTAAATTCTATAACTTATGTTTTATGCAAAGTATTTCTTTTACAAGACTTGTCTTTTCAAATACTTTTAAATTTATTTCCATTCATATGTATGATCTTGTCTAATATCATGCTATGGGTACACTCGGGCCAACAATGACATCATGTGTCAATCACGTCCAGGGTGATGGTGTAACAATCTGGTCCGTCATTATTCAAAGACATCTCATGCGAAGTTTCAAAATATTTTGAAATATGTCACGCATTTTAAATTGGAATACAGAAAAAAAATTCAAAATTTAAAATTTGAGTCAAACTGATGTCATCCCACGATAGCGGGGTTATTTAACCTATGGCGGCAGGTTATCCATTATAGTAGACTAGAACTCGAGAAATTTGAGTTCTTCTATTTGACCTCTCATTTTTCGATGGAAAAATAGATTAGGGCTATTCTAAGGACCCTGAAATGTCGGCATTGGAGAATAATGGGGGGGAGAAATTTTAGCGTGAAGAAGGTCAACACCCATGAAATTATGGTCTACATTTACCAGTAATCAACCTGCGAAGCTAGAAGGTTGGGTTCAAAGCTCTTCAACAGTTGTTTGCCACCTAGGTAGGCTAGGGTTTTCTTAATCAAGTAGTTAGACCTATCTTTATTTATATAATATCTTGTAGATTTTTTGGAGATTTCATGCTTAGGCCTTTTGTCATAGAGTCTAGATGTTTGAAATTGTGGTTAGTTGCGATTTAGACTGATGATGGATTTGCTTAGTGATGTTAGACTTATGGTGTCTACTGGGTGTTATCCTAGGGATGATAATTGTGGATGATCGTATTTTGATAAGGAAATATTCGGGAAGAAATCCTTCGGATAGGTGATGATTTTTGTTTTACAAGTTACATGATGTGTGCATGTTAACTGCTTTATAATATTACTTATGCAATGCATATGGGAAAATGATAAGGGATAAATGTGAAATAACATCATGTTGATGATCTCATGTAATGAACTTGTTTAATTTACTTGTGGCTTCAAGTGTGGTTGTTCATTGTGATTTTGCATGTTGCATGTGATTGTTGGTTGGCTCGTGTACTACGCCGGTACAGGTTTACTAACGGTTAGCTCGGGTACTACACATGGTATAAGATATCATATGGTTGGCTCGGATACCACGCCAGTACACTAATAATGATTGGCTCGAATACCATGCTGATATGCTAATAATTTATGCGTGGGTTGCATGAGAAAACCAAATTTACTTCTTTGTATTGTGGTTGTTACCTGTTGGTCCATGAGTGGTATGTTGGAATGATTTTTGTGTAGACCAGAATTGTATGTTAAACATTGTCGATGATGATTCGGGATCCTTGGTGGTCTGAGTTACCGGAAGTGTGTGATGAATTAGGTATGATTGGTTGAGATGCATGTAATCACGTGAGACATGTTTCATGCGAGTGTTGAGTCTAGGTGAGGGTTGGGAGTCTGAGCTATCTTATAATTGGGATTAAAGTTGTATATATGTGCTTTTCTAAATTGTGGTTACTTATTCATATTTTGTATAATTGAAGCATTGTTGGGGCCAAGGTATTGGCATGGGAGCTTGAGGGAGAGTATTATACCGGTTGACACATATAGTTAGTAGAGGCTTGGTATTAGGGAAATCCTTACATGATAGAATATTTAGGTTATGCTCTTGTATGAGGGTGGAATGACCTAGGTGGTGGAGTGAGCAGTGGAAGGAGGGGTGACTTGTGAATAGAGCATCTGACTTCCAAGGTAAGGCTACTTGTAGTAGGAGTGGTGACTAAGTGGATCGAGGTCTTAATTTTATTTCAACATTTAATATTTCCCTGATTATTTTATGATATTATGTGGTGGATTCAGGTTGGCCGATGATGCCTATCAGTACATGTTGTTTGTATTAATACTACTCTTCCTATACCACTTGACATAGTCTGGTTGCAGGATTAGTGATGTTTAGTAGGTGAAGACTAAGATGATCTTCGACCGCTTCTACCTCTCTTTATTATGGTGGGAGTTGTGTCTTGTTAATTTAAATATTGCATATTCTTAGAATCTCTTGTACCTATGGAGGGATTCATGTATTTTTCCAAGATTGTGTATTTCATCAAGTTTGACAAATGGTTTTCATAACTAAATGAGTTAATATATATATGTATTGAAAAGTTGTTTATTTTTGCATTTCATATTTTAATTGGGTGTAAGGATTCTCCTATTTAGGTGTTAGAGTAGGTGCCCGCACAACCCGATGGATTGGATCATGACAGTAGGCTTGGGGCGTGACATTATACCTTCTGCTTCTTCGTTATTGTCAACAATTAATCTTGTCTTTCTTTTGTGACTCGATAATTAAACTACCTCCAATGCCCCTCGAATGGGCACACACTTACATGTCAAAACTGTGAATCCAATATCTGCGGAGAAACCAAAAGCAACCGAGAGCCTTCATTTATACATGAACACAACTAGATCCATCAGATAATGAATAATGATTATGGAACTAATGCTTTGTTTACAAATAAAATGTTATCTCATGTTTACCTTTATTCCCCTGTACTTCCAATTAGGCCCCCCCCCCCCCTCAATCCCCCCTCCCCAAGCACCCGCACCCTTTAGATTCACATCGTTTTGGCAATGTGACTTGAGTGCGAACAACTCACCACCTATTTTATATGTATTATGGTACAACTGGAGTTATAATGGTATATCATGCTCTTGATTTAGTGTCCCTTCATTACATGCTTTAAACACAACAAAGCTGGGCCAATGGTTATTAATCACTTCGTAGACAACCAAACCTTCTACATAGGAGTAAGAACTAACGTTTTCCAATTGATGGTACTTGTGAGGATCGATGGATTCAAATGAATTAAGGTGGCGTGATCACTACTACTTCAGTACAATGAAGTGAAGTTTGCTTATGAGGAAACAAAATCTTTTACTTCATAATGAGGCTTGAAGATGGTCAGAGCACCGGGCAGAGGCACCAATACCTACTCCAACACTTCTATGAATGCCTAAGAAATAGAAAATCAACTTGTGAAGCTTGATATTGATATTGGTAGTAGATATTATAGTCCTGATAATGCCAACTATGATAGTGAAGATTGATGTGGTCCGTTGGTTCGAGTTGATAAAGAACAGTATAAAATATGCATCTTGCTAGTAGTTCTCGTACCACAAATCAGTGTGGTGAAAATTTTCTACCTCACTATTGGATGAGTCATCTCTATCGCACAATAGGTAACCTTGCTATATATGGTCTACATAAATATCGACCTTTTTAGATTTACATGTTCTAATACCTTTCTATATAAGGCACATTGTTTAGTGACATGTCGAAAGCCAATAAACTCTGGCGTGCTAACTATGTGCCATATTCATTTCAACAGTGTACTGGAGTGTCAAGAACAAAGTGTGAGACAAGAAAAAGCACTACGTCGGGACAGACTATATCTTCCAAATTGGGTGCAAGATAAAGAGAAAAGACATAACGTGACATCTGAACTTGTCCCGAATTTCCAAAAAAATTACCCCCTTAAACAATCTTGAATTGATATTATTACATCATTTTTTGTCCACCTGACATAGAGACTGGATGCATCATCTCAAAGAGAGCGAGCAACCTAAAATAACTAATATAATTTTATTTTTACAAGTATTTTATTATAAAATATATTTTCTTATTTTTTTTCTTATTCATTTAACTTTTTTCCTTATTATTTTTTCTCTTTCTTTCTTCTTTCTTCTTCAAAAATTCATTGTATTCACTTTCAATGTCACCATTTTTACCACAACTTAAACTTTTTTTTTTTTTTTAATTAGTTTTACTCTCTTCAATTTTAAAACTTTATCTAAATATTAATATTTTCTTACATTTTGAATAATTTGATAAACCCATTAGATTTCAAGATGATTAGAAGGTATCCTATAGTTTTTTTATCTGATTTCAATCAAATTCTTTCAATTTTCGGGAAATTCATTGATTCTTTTAAAATTATCATTTTTAATTTTGAAGTTATATGAAAAAGAGATAAATTTATTGATGATACCTTCAAAATTTTATATTTTCTTAGAAAAATAATTAATTTTGTTATCAATAATTCAATAAAGTCTAGAAAATAATGTGTGTTTTTTTTTTTTTAAAAAATCATTGAAAGAAAGGAATTTGACTGGAGAAGAAGAAGAAAAAGAAGAGAAAAAAAAAGGGGGAAGGGGTTCAACTTGACGACGGGGTGGAAGATGAAGTGAAATTTAAGATGAAATCAAAATTAAAATAAGTCAAAAAGTAAGAGACAGAGAGAGAGAAATAACGAAAAAACTTAAAATGGAAAAATTATTATATTTTTAACTAAATTAACAAGTGTCATGTAATGATTGATGTGTGATAACCCTTGTTTCAAAAAATCTGGGCTTATTCGAAAATGATGTAATAATATCAATTCAAAATTATTTAGGGGGTAATAGGATCTCCACATAGTTAAAATATCTTTTTAAAATTTTGATACAACTTTAGGTGTTACTTTATGTCTTTTCTCGCAAGATAAACAACATATAAACAAAAGGCCAAGGAAATAGTGGTGTGGATTTAATCTTGGAAGAAATGCGTGGAATACTTGAACGTATTAACCAACGTATATGCTAATGTAACTATGTTCCTATTGGATCAACAATATTGTATGTTAAGTAATGGCCCACTACTAAGAAATAGATGAAAAATACAAGTTGTTAGGATGTGCAGACAATTGTGTAAGGAATGAAATTGTAATTAACTCGATTTACTCTAGTGTTTAAATGCGTTAATGAATAAAATTTTTGGTAGCCTAACATGGAGTTTGATTGCCCCAAGTCTAGCAATAGTAGTATGATAATGTTTAAATAAGAAATTCAATAATAGTATTGTCGTTAATTCAAGATAACTAAGTTGATACTTTAAGAAAATACAGAAGTAAAAAGAAATTTTCTTTGACAAAATAAACGGGTTAACTTATAAGGTGACGTATCTGTAAAAAGTAATATAACAGTGTCAGAATAACTATTAGGCTAGCCATTCTTGTTGGAAATTGTGTGAACTTACTATAGATTCAATCTGACAACGCAACAATTATTTAGTTTCCATATTATAAAGTACATGTTGAATATAATATGGAACTATTCTTTTGCCGTTCAAGAGAGACTACATCTACTTTTAACAAGGAAACTATGATGAGTATGGACTTTTATGAGCTAATGTTTCTAATGATAATTAATCAAATGTGGCTAGATCGATCAAGAAATATAATAGACCAAAAGCAAAATCGATTGACAATTATCATATGATTCTTGATAGAGAATCAGTGGTAGGACAAACTTAGAGTTTAAGAACTTAGTCTACATGTTGATTAACATGTTAATGTTGCAAGTTAGAATAAAGAATAAGTCATTGGATATATATATCTATTCACGTAACAATTAAATGGAAGACAATAAGAATGAAGACATAGTTTGACAGACTTTTAAAAATAAGAGATGTCTTAAACGATGTTTGATTTACACGTTGTTTAGCCTGTTTGTATTGCAATATAAAATAAGAAATAAGTTGGGTAAAATTCAGAATGATCAAATAAAAATCACTCAAAATAGGACCAAGTAAGACAAACTTTGGTAAATTAGAGAGGACTCAACATGTTCTCTGGAGCATATACCCAAAGACATCAAAAAATTTGTTCTCTAAGGCATATACACAAAGATATCAAAAAATCAAAATTAATAGTAATAAATAGAGCTTCAGAATTAACTAATATTTTTTAACAACTACATTATAAATTTCAATAAGATGTGACGTAAGGAGCAATTTACCTGCTAACTCTATTAAGAAGAAAAGCATTATTATATTACTTAATTATAATTCGCACTATGTACCGTCAAGGGCCACTCTCTTCACCGGCGCGTGAGGATTCCCATGCATCATTTCTTTTTCTCTGGCAAATCTATTCTTCTTCTATCTACATTTCAATTCGACTATGACTTGTTTGTCGAGGCACCACCTTGACAGCTACACCTCTGCCCAGACTCCAATTTGCGACTGAAGAAGACCCACGATTACCAACACAGAGTTTGCACGTTACTTTAGCATCCTGTGTATCTCCTTTTCTTACCGGTGAACCTATGGCGGGGCTGGCTCAGGCCGCCGACGTTTACGCTCCGAGGACTCTACCTGCGTGGAGGTCGCTGCTTAACTGGCTTCTTTTCTTCTTTCAGATCTTTGTTCAGATCGTTAGAGGAACGCCTTCTCTCAGTCAGGTACTTTCCTATGTCGGCTTGCGTAATACCTCTTTCCTTTCTTCTACGCCACAGTTCAAGCCGCTCCCTATTGTTGAGCTGCCGGAGTCTCAGGAGCCGCCGCAGCGGCCACCTCTTACTGTTTCCACCTTGCAAATCGCCGCCGGAAGAGTTCCAGATGCTAACGGAGAGCAAAAACTCACGGTAAGCAACCTTTCTTATAGAAATATTTTAAAGCTTATTCTCGAGCAAGATGAGTTTGAAAGAATATATTGAGCAACACTAAATGAAATTTACTAAGACTCATCATGTATCGAACTATTCTGGTACTGCTATTCTAGAGCTGTAAACTCTTGTTCAGTTTGCACATCTAGCTAATAATCGGTTCTTTGGTGCATGAATAGGTTATTAGTACGTATTCCACTTGGTTAGGAGTTTACCGTAGGTCATCTCCTGTGACTTTTTTCTTGCTTAATTAGTGTTGCAATAACCATAAGTACCAAAGGAAACAGTAGATGAAAAAACAAGAAAGGGGAGTTGCTTAATGACTCAATGTGAAAGAGCAATGCATGGACATAAACAGTTAATTTTAATTCCCAAATCTAGTTTACACTGCAACCAAATCTAGTTCACATTAAATTATGTCCACTGTTCACTGAAGAAACCAAACTTTGAGCAGAGGGTCTTATCGGAAACAACCTCTCTACCCCACAAAGATAGGGGTATGTCTAAATACATCCTACCCTCCTCGAGTGGGGTCTTACACTAGTTATGTTGTTGTTGTGACATGCATGGGCATGCTTTTCCCCAACTTATTTCCTAGGAGGTGATGTGTAGAATTGTTTTCCTTTTTGGTATTGTAGAGGATCTCTAATTCTGCTTCAAAATATTACCATTACTTCCATGTATGTATGTCAATGGAACATATTGGATGTGGTACTCCTTCTCCATCAGTAGTGGAGCCATATGAGTCCGAAGCAAGCTAAGTGACAATACCAAAGGTGGTTTAGTAATGTAATTGTTACAGACTAGCTGGAAGGGAAGATCACACATGCCATTGCATAAGAGGCTGTTTGGATTGACTTATTTCAAGTAGCTTTTGACTTCTAAGCTCTTTTTTTAAAATTTTTTTTTGAGGCATTTGTGAATGACAAAAAGTGTTTTTAGGCACTTTTTTTAGGCTGAAACAGTACAAGAATAAGCTAAAAACCAAAAGTTAGGTATTACCAACTTATGACTTTTAACTTTTAGCTAATAAGTTACTTTTAAAAAGCCAATGAAATTACAACTAAATAAAGGGAAGGTAGTTCAAGAAGGGCAGTGAAGTATGAAAAGGACAAGAAAAGTATGAAAGATGAAATTGATGAAATACTAGGCGAGTGCAATGTGTATAAGTACTGATATGTCGGAATATACAGTCAACCCTCTTTATAATTGTCATTCCTTATAACGGCATTTTAATATGACGGCTTGATTTTCTCAAAACTATTTTTTGATGTTATATTTTAATTCTCTATAACAACATTCAAACTACAAGAGGAAGGACATTCATTATAGCAGTATACTCTTTGTCAAATTACTGCTCTATAACAGTCATACTCAAATATTTTGTAATAAATATATTATGTATAAAATACAAGATTAAAATATTTGTGATAATCATCATTAATGTCATGCACATAGTAAATTTCCATCAGTTATATTCATAACTTCACGAGGAAAGACTATTGCTGATTGCCTTTTTTCTTTTGAGAGAAAAAAGACCACAATTGATGTTTGCCTTTTTTACATTCATATTCTGTCTAATTTTGCATATTTTTGTAAACGTCAACTGCTAGTATACATATATAACAACACCTCACTATAGGAGCTATAAAATATTTAGACAAATGCTGCCACTATAAAAAGGTTTGAGTGTAGAGGGGAACATGTTCTGGTTTACAAGAAGTAGGAGTGGCTTCGTTTTCCTTGTTGCTTGTAGTCCTAGTTTTTTTCTTTTGGTTTCTTTTTTGATTCTATTTTTATATATATATTTTTGTTTTGTCTGTTGGAAGTTGGCATGCTCAGAAAGGTTTACTACCGATAATGCAACTATGGCATGCAAATCAGATTAATAGGACAAATGATATCAACATATGAATCGGTTAGCAAAGTTTTAGTTATGCAGTCCGACATGGCTGTGGTTGGGCTTTGCTACAAGCTCAGATATTGCAGGATCTGTTATATCTAATACTTTAATTAGTGTATGTATGTTGAAGAGGCCTCATATGGGATGGGAAAACCACCTCTATCCCCAGAGGCACGAAGTGAGGTGGAAGCACGCTAAACTACAATGACTTAGGTAGTCCAATAGTGTGTCTTAAACTATTGGACTAGCTACTGGACTACCGAAGTCATTGTAGGTAGTCCGATAGTGTGTTTTAAGCCCATCTTTAAAAGCTAATTGCCTCATGTTTTTGTATAGTTGGCTTTATTTATCCCCTCTAGATTCCCCTGATTCATTTCTGAACTTTGTCAGCTCCCTAACTCTTAACTAGTAATGTAAAGGAGAGCTGACCTTTTGCTACTAAGCTTTTGTAACTATTATGCATCTACTTGATGCCTGCAATAGAACTAATTATTTCATCAAAAAAAAAAAAATAGTGTGTTTTAAGCCTTTAACATAGACAAACTGCGAATAGAAGATCAGACGTGACACTTGCTTGTGTAGGATATGTATATAACAAACAATTAAAAATTCTTATGTATCAGGATGGAGGTATTTAATGGAAATTGCAACTTGATAAAGGGAAGGAAGTAACATACCAAAGAAGAAGATAAACGATATGAAGCAAGAGGGAAATTGTGATGGATGGGAGGACAGAAAAAGTGTGAAATATGGCATTGATGAAAAACGGGAACAAACAGAATCTTTATTAAATGTTATTATGTCAGAATATATATGTGAAATGAAAGGGGGAATTGCTATGATTTACAAGAAATAGCATATGCTGATTCTAGTTATTGCCGGTAGTTTATTGTTTCTTTTGATTTCTTTTTTTTTTTTTTTTTTTGTTTTAAACATGTATAGTTTCTTTTAGGTTCTTCTTTTTGTTCTTGTATCCTTTATTGTGATTATTTTCTTTTGTCTATTGGGAAGATGGCTTACTGGGCCTCAGAGTATTAAGAGAGCCATTGAAAACTGGAGCACATGGAAGGTTTATAAAGCTATCTGATATCTGGAGAATGATCCCTGCCAGCATTTTTATGGTGTTTGTGTATAGAAATGAACAGAAATTTTGTTGGTTTATCAACTTTGAATCATTTTATTAACTAAGTGATTGTCTTAGAATAACGAGTCTCTGACCCTAACTGTGAACCCCTCAGTATTTAGCCACCAATTTTCGAACTTGAAATACCTTTTATTTTTGTTCCAAGTCCCACTTTGTAGGTCTAATGGTACATGATCTGAAATAGTCCTTTGAAGTGGGATTACTTTCAAGTTGTTGAAGCTTTCATCCCATTCTTTTGAAAACAAGATTCTATCTATTTTGGAAGCTACTTCATGGTTGTCCCCTTTGTACTAGGTGAATTTTGGATTTTTCATTTGAAGATCAATTAGCCCCATATCTTCAATGAAATCTGAAAATTCTCTCATCCCTATTGTTCTTCTAACACAACTCCTTTTTTCTGAGACAATTTTTTTTTTTACTTTCTTTTGTACTAGTTTTGCATCTTCTTGATGCCATCGATGAAGCTACTTCACCAAAATAAAAAAGAACAAGTCCTAAGGTGACTATTTGTGTCTTCTGTTCCTTTTTTATGTTGCCCATGTCCGAGAGTAGCTGTTAATTAAGAGAGATCCTGAGAATTGATGGAAGAGGTCTAAACTTTAGGAGTTGTTGGAGCTGAATGGTCCTGTCTATATGCTGATCTGCGACTTGTATGATGCTTAAATTGTGACTGATGCTACTTATCCAAAAGGAAAAATAATGTGACTGATGTTAATTCCATGGCTTGCTATATCATCTGAATATTTATGATGTGGCATTTCTGTTGTGATCAGTGTCGTTACAGAGGATTCATATAGCCAACTCCAATTATTTTGTTACAAGGGTGTAGTTGATTGATTGGCGTTTCTTTTGTGTCTTGTAGCTCTTCCTGTATGTTCTAGTCCTTTGTTAGTAGGATCTCTGTTAACCCTGATATTTCCCTGAAAAGTTAATACATTGTTAGCATAGCAGCTGTTTTGGTATCCTATGTTCTGTTTGCTGGGTCTTTTTTGATCAATGGTAGATTCAATGCGAATTGCAATTGCAGAGGGGGAAGAGTCTGCATGCTTTGTGGTGCTTTCAGTCTTGCATTTTGCTACTACATGCCCTCTTCCCGAAATACTTCCTTTTGTTTTCAAATAAACCCCTCCGGTCGATGAAAATTTGAGAACTATAGATTCATTAGTACTGGTTTTAGGGGACTGCTAAGAGTTATGTGAAAAAAGCATTGAGATAATATCTTTCATCCTTATCTCATCTGCTGAAAATGGAGATCCCTTGATCATCTGAAGAGATTTTTAGAATTGGCCAACTGAGGTCACAAGCTCTAATGTTTTATTTTTGTTGGGACCACCAGATTGAAGGAAACCTCATGCACGCTTTGGAATAGGGTTACCTGTTGGTTACTTTACCTTTATCAAAAAATAAAATAAAATAGGGTTACCTCTTGGTTTGAAGAATTAATACCCTTCATTTGATGGAATAAAGTTAAAGTTCAAAGACGTTTTAGAATCTGTAAGAGTATTATGATCAAATTTTACAGAAAACTGACTACTGAGAGAGATTGGGGGACTTAGAGATGGGTTAATATAATCTTGGTGGTCTTTCAGATAAGCAGATAGTAAAATTATTTATTGAATTTCTTAGTACTAATTGCACTAGATTGGTTGAACGACTGGGTCGTTTTCTCTGTTTAGCAAAATGTTGTTTTTGAGCTTTTTCTCAAGTTCTTAAATGTTGCTTGTAGGTGGTTCTTGACTTGGATGAAACTTTAGTTTGTGCCTACGAGACATCAAGTTTGCCCAATATCGTACGCACCCAGGCTACAGAAGCTGGATTAAAGTGGTTTGAGCTTGAGTGCACATCTTCAGACAAGGTTATATTTTCACTTCTGTTTATGATTGAGTGATTATCTGGCAAGTTCCTTGAAATTTTTTTATCTCATATATTCTGGATGGTTTTAGGAATGCGAAGGCAAACCTAAGATCAATTATGTCACAGTTTTTGAACGTCCTAGATTGCATGAGTTTCTAAAAGAACTCAGTGAATTTGCCAATCTTGTCTTGTTTACTGCTGGGCTTGAAGGTTTGCCCGTTAATTTGAGATTTATTTTGTTTTCTTCCTTAATTCACGGGTTCATCTATAAATGGTTAATTCTCAGTGTTATCTGTGTGCAGGTTATGCAAGACCTCTTGTTGACAAAATTGATGTTGGAAATAGGTTTAGCTTGAGACTTTATCGGCCTTCAACAATTAGCACGTCAGTATTGCTATTCTTATGTGTTTTCCTTTTCCTGTTTAATTCCTATGCTATAGATTCTGACCTAGCATTATTCTAGGTGTTGAATGTGACTCCAAAAATAAGTTCCAGTTCATGTGCTAAAAATAGAAAGCAGAAGAATCTTACAGAGGCTTCTCGTGTGCATATGTTTGACCACTGACCTTGATGTGTGTGTGTGTGTGTGTGAGAGAGAGAGAGAGAGAGAGAGAGAGAGAGACCAGTGGAAGTCGTGCTGCCTCATCAGATGCCATATGCTTCATGTGAAGCCATTGACCTTCCATAGATTGCTAATATATGGCGACAGTGTGAACTTTTGAGAGTTGGGTTCCTCATAACTAATTTTTTGTCTTGATCCCCCATTTATCTCACTATATTATACAAGTATAACTCGCTTTCAATGTGGGTAGAGCAAAAAAAGGGTAACGATAAGAGAAAGTGAGAATTTGTTTAAAGTTGACTTGTTAATCTGACTTTATGTGTATACCTTGATGGCCTTTATTAAACAATGAAATTACTTTGACGGCCCTGTGTTGCTCCTGCACACACAAGTGTACGTGGTTGCTCAAGTAATACAACAATTGTAAACAATCAAAGGTTGGATCCTGCAATGACTGATGATTGAAAAATATTTCTAATAAAGTACTATTACACAAAGACCTAGTGTTTTCACAAAGAAGTGGTTTGGTTGATTACTTCTAATTGCAATGATTCAATAAATAATTTTATTTTGAGATAAAGGTTACTGTGTAGTCACAATAGGCTCTCATCATCAAACAAATGATGAGCATAGGTCACTTACAATCTCATTAGAGCATATCAAAACTACCTTATGGGAGATCACAAATTTCCATGGATATCAACAAAAAGTTCTATATCCCCCACCATATTTTGTTTACACCAAAAATACAAAAAGCTAAAGCAATTCATTCTAATCTTTTGGATGTTGTTTCTCGTATCCTCAAATCATCTTGCATTTCGTTATTTCCACGGAGTCCACCAAATGCAAGTTGGGATTAACTCCCACGAATCTTCACCAGATTCTCTTCTTCCTATCTCCTCTTAGCTGTATAATAAGTCCTTAGGGGTCCTTGGCTTTACCCAGTACACACCAAGTATACATAGAAACATGTTCCACAGGTTTGTAGCCACTTTGCAATGGAGGAATAGATTTCTATTAACTCTGCATCTTGATCACACATGAAGCACCTTGAAAAGATTTGTCTCCCTTTTTTCTGAAGCACTGCTTGAGTCAAACATGCCTTTCTGCACAGCAACCAAGCAACTTGAGACTTTTAAAGTTAATTTTATTTTCCAAATTAACTTCCATGGTCAAAATCTAATCTGTGATTGATTAGCATTGTTTATCCAGTAGCATAACTTTACTGTGAACACTCCTTTGTTATGCAGTCGCCAAATAGGCTTGTCAGGTTCATTGGAGATGCCTGGAATGGCATGAAGAACCTGAAACAGGTTAGTGATCCTCTCAATCTCCCAATCATTAAGTGCTCTCCTGAAAATGAGGTTCCAACCCTGAGGGCTCTACCTTTGGAAATTGCGGCATTGTCCTGTAGAGTGAACAGATCTGGGAAAAGTGATTTTAGGCACTCTTCCCAATCCATATTTCATTCTAGAAATCAATTTTCCTGTCATTTCCCACCATAGTGAGATGTTGTCTTTGAACTGGGGCCATAATCTTCTGATGGTTTTCCACACACTACAACCAAAGGTTCCTAGAACCTCCTCAGTTGACCAATGGCTTTGCAAGCCATACTTCTTTGTGATGACTCCCATTCTTTTTTTTTCTCTTTATTTTTAGTCTCTCTTCATCCATTATTTTCACTAGTATTCTCATCATCTCAATAACATTTCAATAAGTTTTTTTCTCAAAACAATTTTTCTTTATCTTTGTTTTTTTTCATGTCACATTTTTAAAAAAAGGGCCTTTTATCACTTAGTAGTTATCTTTAGTGATGATTTACACTTGACCATCCCTTTGTTTAGATTTAACAATTTTGTCACAATTTATGCTATAGTGCTCCAGGAAGCAAGATGCAAAAACTAGGGATTCAACAAAATGGATCCAAATAAAAATATGGCTATCAAACAAAAGGTTACAGGCTCAAAGGACTAACTAGTGATAACTGTGAGAAAATATATTATTGAATTGTATATCTAAATTGTTACCATTGAGACCCTATTTATAGACACTACATTGAAATCCTTTTCCAACTAGGATTCCTATTCTTATTCCTATTCCTATTCTAAGTAGGAAATACTTATGTCTATTCTAACACTCCCCCTCAAGCTGGTGCATATAAATCATATGTACCTAGCTTGTTACAGATGTAATTAATACGAGGACATGTGAAGGATTTGATGAAGATATCTTCAAGCTGATCATTTGACTTCACAAATTTCGTAACAATATCTCCCGAGAGTATCTTTTCTCTGACAAAGTGACAGTCAATCTCAATGTGCTTAGTCCTTTCATGAAACACTGGATTTGAAGCGATATGGAGAGCCGATTGGTTATTACACACAAGTTCCATCTGGTCAATTTTGCCAAATTTTAGTTCTCCCAGCAACTGTTTGATCCAAACTAGTTCACAAGTTGCTGTCGCCATTGCTCGATATTCTGATTCTGCACTAGATCGAGCAACCACATTTTGTTTCTTACTCTTCCACGACACCAAATTACCTCCTACTAAAACACAATATTCGGATGTCGAACGTCTGTCAGAGGGTGATCCTGCCCAATCAACGTCTGTATATCCAATGATATGCTCATGGCCTTGATCCTCAAAGAGTAGCCCTTTACCGGGAGCTGACTTTATATATCGCAGAATATGAACAACTGCTTCCTAATGACTATCACAAGGGGAAGTCATAAACTGACTTACAACACTCACAGGAAAAGATATGTCAGGTCTAGTCACTAAGATATGTCAGGTCTAGTCACTGTGAGATAATTTAACTTTCCAACAAGCCGTCTATACCTTTCAGGATTACTAAGCGGCTCCCCCTGTCCTAGAAGGAGTTTAACATTTGGTCCATAGGAGTGTCAATAGGTCTACATCCCATCATTCCTGTCTCCTCAAGAATGTCTAAGGCATACTTGCGTTGAGAAATAACAATACCTGATTTAGACTGAGCAACCTCAATACCTAGAAAATACTTCAATTTGCCAAGGTCTTTAGTCTGGAAGTGCTTAAAGAGATGTTGCTTCAAATCGGTGATACCATCTTGATCATTACCGGTGATAATATCATCAACGTAAACAACCAAATAGAAACATCGACTTGGTGCAGAATGCCGATAAAACACAGAGTGATCAGCTCCACTACAAGTCATGCCAAACTCCTGAATAATTGTGCTGAACTTCCCAAACCAAGCTTGAGGAGATTGTTTCAGACCATAGAGTGACCTACACAATCGACATACAAGGCTACTAGACTCCCCCCGAGCAACAAAACTAGGTGGTTGCTCCATATAGACTTCTTCCGCAAGATCACCATGCAGAAAAACATTCTTAATGTCCAACTGATGAAGAGGCCAATGACGAACGACAACCATAGATAGAAAAAGACGAACATATGCTATTTTAGCCACAAGAGCGAAAGTGTCACTATAATCTAGCCCAAATATCTGAGTATACCCTTTGGCAACAAGGCGAGCCTTAAGTCGATCAACCTGACCGTCTGGACCAATTTTGACTGCATAAATCCAACGACAACCAACAGTAGATTTACCTGCAGTAAGGGAGACAAGCTCCCAAGTACCACTCTTATGTAAAGCAGACATCTCATCAACCATAGCCTGCCTCCATCTAGAATGAGAAAGTGCTTCACCTGTAGTCTTAGGAATGGAAATAGAGGACAAAGACGACACAAAGGCATAATGGGGTGATGATAGACGATGATAACTTAAGAAGGTATAATGTGGGTTAGTATTTCGAGTGGATCGTATACCTTTTTGAAGTGCAAGCGGTTGGCTAGGAGGAGGCAAGTCTGCAGTAGGAGCAGGGTTCGGCGCATGACATGAATCATCTGGAACTAGGGTTGGACGTGGACGATGATGATAAGTTAGTAGTGGTGGCACTATAACTGGAGATGTAGAAGTAACCGTAGATTCCTCAAAGGTTGGCACAGGTAAAACCTGAGGTATGGGTAAGACCATAGATACATCAGGATGATCAGAAGATGTATAGTAAGGCTGAGAGTAAAAAAATGTAACATCAGCAGACATAAGATATCGATGAAGATCATGTGAATAACAACGATACCCTTTTTGGACTCTAGAGTAACCAAGAAAGACACATTTGAGAGCACGAGGAGCTAATTTATCTTTTCCTGGGGCTAAGTTATGAACAAAGCATGTGCTCCCAAAGACACGAGGGGGGATAGGATAAAGATGTGACTGAGGAAACAGTATGGAATGTAGAACTTGATTCTGAATAGAAGAAGAGGGCGTTCTATTTATCAAATAACAAGATGTTAGAACTGCATCTCCCCAAAAACGCAGCGGAACATTGGATTCAAGGAGAAGAGTACGAGCGGTCTCAATAAGATGCCGGTTTTTTCTTTCAGCTACACCATTTTGTTGAGGGGTGTATGGACAAGTAGTCTGGTGAATAATGCCTTGGTGAGTCATAAACTCTTGAAATTGGGAGGATAAGTATTCCAAGGCATTATCACTACGAAAAGTACGAATAGAAACATCAAATTGATTTTGTATTTCAGCAAAGAAACTTTTGAAAATAGAAAATAACTCAGAACGATCTTTCATTAAGAAAACCCAAGTACATCTTGAATAATCATTAATGAAATTAACAAAATAACGAAATCCTAAGGTGGAATTGACTCTACTAGGACCCCAAATATCAGAATGAACTAATGAAAAAATAGACTCTGAACGACCCTCAGTACTACGAGAAAACGTAGCACGAGTGTGTTTCCCAAGTTGACACGACTCACAATCTAAAGTGGATAAACTAGACAAACTAGGCACCATCTTTTGCAGCTTGGATAGACTCGGATGTCCCAAACGTTTGTGAATTAGATCTGGGGAATCTGTAACGGAGCATGCTGTTAAGGAATTTGAAGAGGTAAGATAGTAAAGGCCTTGTGATTCATGTCCTGTTCCAATCATCTGTCCCGTACTGCGGTCCTGCATGAGAAAAAAATCATCGAAAAAAGTTATGCTACAATGTAGGGCTTTCGTTAAATGTCTAACAGATGCTAGATTAAAAGGAGAACCAGGGACATAAAGAACAGAGTCTAGGGTGACAGAAGATAGGGGTTTGGCTTTTCCAACCCCTTTTGGTTTTGTTTGGATCCCATTGGCTAAAGTAATACATGGAAGAGATTGTGAATAAACAATATCGGATAAAAGTGATTTATTACCAAAGATATGATTAGAAGCCCGAGAGTCCATGACCCATGTTCCAAGAGTACTAGATTGCGACACACAAGCAAAAGAATTACCCGCAACAGGTACATTAGGTTGTGCAACCGAAATTACTTGTGGAGGCGTTTGCTTATTTGCACGATACTGAAGGAACTCATCATATTTTGTCTGAGTAATATGAGCATTGTTGGATGGTTGATTAGGTTGAGCACCAAATGCTGCTGGTGGAGATGTCTGTTTACTTGCGCGATTTCGAAGGAACTCATTATATTCCTTTAGAACAATAGGATCATAATTGGGTGGTAGACCATGCCAAATATAACATATGTCACGAGTGTATTCAGGCTTATGACAATGACTACACTTGGATTGAGGTTTCCCAAAACGCCCTCCCCCTCGCCGATTCTCCATAGACTGATATGTATGCTTTTCAAAGGTTTGAGATGCGAGAATAGAGGAATCAACAGTGGGTGATGAAACTACTTTATGACTGGTAGGTGCCGCAAGACGAAGGAGACGAGAGAATAATTCATCGATTGTAGAAACTGTAGGGCTAGCTAAAATTTGATCACGCACAAAATCATGATCAGGAGGAAGTCCAGCAAGAGTAAGAACTAGAAACAATGTTTGTCTGTGTTCTTGTTGTTCCACATTCGTAGTAACTGGCATCAACTTGTCGAATTCCTCCATGATTGCCTGTACCTGTCCCAAGTAAGTAGACATATCGAATTCTTGTTTCTTTAAGTTGGTCAATCGAGATATCACATCATAGAATCGAGATATGTCATTAGTGTATAAAGCACGAGCCTTTTCCCAAACTGTATAACACGTCTGGAATGGGCGAAACAAGGGCATCAATTTGGAATCAATAGAACGCCATAGGAGACTACATAATTGAGCATCTACTTTCTCTCATTGTGCTTTGGCTTTTGCATCTTCCTCACTAGTCTTTACCTTTACATCTACCACATAAGTCTTGTTCGTTAAGTGATCTTGGACACCTTGACCCTTGCACCACAGCTCAACCGAGGAAGCCCAAGATAAATAGTTTGAACTTCCCAATAAAAGTTCTGAAGTGATTATAGGGCTAGAACTTCCTATCCCTATATTTTTAGAACCAAAAACATCACACCCAAAAGACATTATACTAAATTTGTCTTGGAAACAACAAAAATAATAATAAAAAAAAACTTGATTATTGAGAAACAGCCTGGAATAGCCGAAAACCTAATTTCGGCGATCGAATCTGGTCAAAAACAGTATAGGCATGGTTGGAATGCCTGGACGACCCTAGATGTCAAAAAATCTCTCAAAAAATATGATCAGAAAAGGCCTCACGTGCCGGCGCGTGAGCTAGAACTAGCCGAAAACTGCCACCTCCGATCGGTGCGTGAGAGCGCGTGGGGTGATGTTTTCTAGTGGTTCTGGCTGGGGTTTGGTCGCGGGGGCTTTCCGAGCCTCATGGTGGTGTTAATTTTCGCACAACACCCACAGAAAGAAAAAAGAATAACAAAATCAGATCCAACAGTCACCGGAAATTGACATAGACAAAAGGTGACTTGTTTGTTCTCACCAATGCTTTGATACCATGTGAGAAAATATATTATTGAATTGTATATCTAAATTGTTACATTGAGACCCTATTGATAGACACTACATTGGAATCCTTTTCCAACTAGGATTCCTATTCCTATTCTAAGTAGGAAATACTTATGTCTATTCTAACAATAACAATATCTGAAAAAGCTAAAATTTACAAAACATATCAAAGAAAACATATTATCATGTTCTAAATTGAGCAATATTTTTTATTTCGCTTCAATAACATACAGGACAAGTTCTACGTTAAGATGCAAAACATGGAATAAGCAAGAAATTCTCAAATGGCCACAAGTCTTAATCAAGATGAATCAATTTTACTTCTAAGACAAACATAGTCATAACAAACTACAAAATAAGAATAAACTATATATAGTCATCATCTTGAGCCTAGGTGTCAGAAAATCTGTTATTATATTCAATTTTACTTCCAAGACAAACATAGTCTAACAAACTATAGAATAAGAATAAACTATATATAGTCATCATCCTGAGCCTAGGTGTCAGAAAATTTGTTATTATATTAAACCAGTGTTTCGGATGACGGAAGGCAATAAAAGGCGACGAGGGTTTGCCTTGCCACAAGGCGAGGCGAGTGGCGAGCCGCTCGCCTTTTTGAAGTGCAGCACAATTAATACCAAAAAAATAAAATATTTAATTGCACATATAAATAATTGTTAAGAATTCCCACATCAGAAAAGGGATGAGAATTTAGTCTGCTTATATGGACTTGGACAATTCTCCCCTCATAAGCTAGATTTTGAGGTTGGGTAAGGCCCAAGATCCATCTTTATAGGGTATTAGAGCTTTCTTTAGTGAGAACAAGAATAATAAGAGAACAAAATTGTTGATTTTTTTCCCCAGCAAAACCTCCACTGTTCTGCGATTCCGACACTCTCCAGGGGTATTGTGCATATACCAGTACCACCATTACGATCAAATCCTCGCAGGTTGTGTTTTTCAGCCACTTTTCTGGTAGTTTTTTTTCAGCAACTTTTTCCGGCAAGACAACAAGCAATTCTCTAATTTTCCAAATCTTCTCCAGTTTTCCAAATCTGTTCTTCAATTTTTTCCCAAGAATTTACTTTATTTTTGAACACTAATAGATCTGTTTTTCATGTCTCTCGGATCCGATATGTTAAGCACTAAATCTATGATTTCAACCAACCCAAACCATGGCATCACCATAAAACCTTTGACAGGTAGTGCAAACTATTTATCTTGGTCTTCCTCTGTTCAATTATGGTGCAAGGGACAAGGTGTTCAGGATCACTTGAATACACAGGCCAAGGATATTACTGAAAAAGATGGGGACAAATGGGAGAAGATTGATGCTCAATTGTGTACTCAGTTATGGAAATCTATTGATTCAAAGTTGATGCCATTGTTTCGACCATTCCTAACTTGCTTCTTAGTTTGGGAAAGGCTCATGGGCTATACACAAATGATATATCCCATTTTTATAATGTGATTTCTCAGTTGACTAACCTTAAAAAGCAGGACTTGGATATGTCAACTTATTTTGGACAGGTTCAGGCGGTTATGGAGGAATTTAATGAGTTAATACCCACTACTCCAAACTTAGAAAAGCAATTAGAGCAGCATCAAAAGATGTTTCTAGTTGTTATACTTGCTGGACTTCCATCTGATCTTGATTTAGTGCAAGATCAAATTTTGGCTAGCTCTACTGTTCCTGTTGTGGATGACTTGTTTGCTCCATTGTTACGACTAGGTACACCACCTATGTCGTCTAGTCATCCAGTTCCACCTGTAGATTCTTCTGTCCTAGCATGTCCTAGCATCTCAGATTGCATTTCAGACTGGAAATTGGCATGGAGGCCGGCATGGGAAACAACAACCAAGATGTGGTCATTATAACAAATTGGGTCATACCCATGAGGTGTGCTACTCTCTACATGTTAAACCAAAGAATGCTCATGTTGCTCAAACTGAATACACTGGTAATCCCACCAATCAATTATTCTCTTTGTCTGAGATAGAATACAATGACTTTCTTCAGTATCAAGTGAGTAAGACATCTTCATCAATAGCTTTCGTTGCCCAAGTTGGTAATCCTGTTAATCCTGTTAATCCTGTTGCTTGTATCTCACAATCCATCACACTTGGCCCTTGGGTTATGGACTCAGGTGCTTCTGACCACATTTCTGGTAACCAATCTTTATTGTCTAATATTACTTGCTCGCAGTCCCTTCCCATTGTTACATTAGCTAATGGTTCTCAGACCATGGCAGCCGGAGTCGGCAAGCCAATCCCTTACCTTCCTTGACTCCAAATAATGTTTTTTTTTTTCCCTGGTTGTCCCTTTAGCCTCTTGTCAATTGTTAGAATATGAATAAGTTTATACAATCCTATTAGAATAGGAATTGGTTTACACAATCCTATTAGAATAGGAATAGGTTTATACAATCCTATTTAGAATAGGAATATTAATACAAATAGGAATAGAAATAATAAATAGTATCTTACTTGGTAAAGGATTGTATTTTAGTGTCTATAAATAGGTCTCAATGTAATAATGTAGATACAACAACAATTCAATAATATTCTTTTTCTATATTTCTCACATAGTATCAGAGCCTCTATCTTGGTAGAAAATCAAAGAGCTTCCGCTGCCGGCTGGTGGCACCCATATATGCTGCCCGTCTGGCCAATGATTATGTTAGCAAAAGTTGGGTCACCATGTATCTTTCTGATTACTATTTTCTCATATCTAAGTTGTGTAGCACTGTGTTATCATTCCGGTGACTACTTTCTTATATCTAATTTGTGTAGCACCGTGCCATCATTCCGGTGACTACTTTTTTATATTTAATTTGTGTAGCACTGTGCCATCATTTCAGTGACTAATTTTTTCATATTTAATTTGTGTAGCACCACGCGATATTTCTGATGATTGCCTTTTCATATCTAGTTTGTGTAGCACTGTGCCATCATTCCAGTGACCACTATTTTATATATAATTAGTGTAGCACCGTGCCATCCTTTCGGTGACTCAGTGTTATGAATGGCGAGCGCCATTCTCGCCATTCTACACTGAGGTGTGGCGATGTCAAAAAGGCGACCTAAATGGCGGCGCCATTTTGATTTTTAACTTTTTAAAAAATATTTGACTTAATAATAAAATTAGGGTTTTTTTTTCTATTTTCAAACTTTCAGTCTCTTTCTCGTTTCTCCTTGCGATGTTCGATCAGTTGCTGCTCCAGCTCTTCTTCCCCTCGCGTCTCTTCTCCTCAGTTGCTACCAGGTATACCTCTTTTTTTTCTTCTTCTTCTTCTTGAGTTCTCTTCTTCTTCAAATTTCTTCTTCTCTTCTTTTTTTCGTTTCTTCTTCTTCTTCTTGAGTTCTCTTCTTCTTCAAATTTGTTCTTCTCTTCTTTTTTCGTTTCTTCTTGAGTTCTTCTTGAGTTCTCTTTTTCCTCTGTTTTTTTCCTCCGTCTCTGGCTCACTGCTTACTGCCAGTCTACCACTGCTTATAATTTTAAAAAAAATTATAAGCAAAGCAGTGATACTGCCTTTAAGCAAAGCAGTGATGCTGCCTTCAGTGCTCTATTTTTTTCCTCTGTCACTGTCACTGCTACTGCCTATAATTTTTTTAAAAAAATTAATTTTTCTATAATTATTTATTCATTTGTCCATAAACAGTGAATTGATTGAATTCAATGGCGGATGCTAGCAAAAAGAGGGATATTGGATGGAATTATGGTACTCCAGGAGCAACGAAAGATTCGGTTAATTGTAACTTTTGTGGGAGTACTTTTAATGGTGGAATAACTCGACACAAGCAACATTTAGTTGATGGTTTCAAGAATGTTAAACAATGTACAGCTTGTCCGTCGGCAATTAGAGAAGAAGTAAGGGCTTATATGCAAAATAAAATCGCTAATAATCCCAAATTTCAAGTGAGGCAGCCGGAAGAGTATATTGACATTGATGATCTTGATGATATGGATGAATATGCGGAAATGATGCCTCTCTCCAAAACTCCAAAGATATCTTCTAGTGGAGATGCATCATCCACCGCGCGGAGTGTGACGAAAGGCCCTATGAATCTTTATTTTTCATAGAAATCAACACAAAAAGGAGGCGTTGAAAAAGGAGGAATTGATGAAACAAAGAAAATTCTAAGAGAGCGTGCGGTAAGTGCTTTTGCAATATGGATCTATGATGCGGGGCTTTCTTTTAATTTTGTCAATCACAAATCATTTGATAAATTTATTGAGACAGTAGGACAACATGGCCCCGGAATGAAGCCTCCTACATTCCATGAAGTTAGAGTTACTTGCTTAAAAAAAGAGGTGGAGAAAGTAGAAAAAATTGTTGATGAACATAAAATGCAATGGACAAAGTTTGGATGTTCCATTATGATGGACAAATGGACGGCACGAAATGGTGAAATGATCATCAATATTTTGGTGAATTCTCCAATCGGTAGTGTATTTCTTGGTTCTGTTGATGCTAGCAATGAATCTACCGATTCCACCAAAATGTACAAGTTGTTTGAAAGCACTATTGAAAGAATTGGATCGGAAAATGTTGTACAAATTGTCACCGATAATGCTAGTGAGAATGTTAAACCGGGAAGCATGATGATGGGTGCGTACCCACACATTTATTGGACTCCATTTGCCGCTCATTGCATCAACTTGATGTTTGGAGACATATTCAAGGTTAAGCCATATGCTTCTGATAATATCACTCTCCTATCCTCTAACTTTCTTTCTAGTCAATTTTAATACTCATTAGCTACTAATTAATATAATCTTACTTTAACAGCTTTTAAGAAGGCCATCAGAATCCATTCTTACATTAGTCAAAGGCCATTGTTGTTAAACTTGATGAGAAAATTCACCAAGGAAAGAAATTTGGTGAAACCGGCCAAGACAAGATTTGCAACGGCCTTCTTGACTATGAGAGCTATGTATATACAAAGAAAAAACTTGAGAACTTTAGTCCTCTCAATCGAATGGACTTCAAGTAAATTTGCAAAGGAAACTTTGGGGAAAGAAGTTGCCAAACTTATTATTTCTGTCCATTTTTGGAATGATGTTCGAGCACTTACAGTTTGTGGTCCTTTGACAAAAGTGCTTCGTTTGGTGGATGGGGAGAAAAGACCACCAATGGGCTATATTTATGAAGCAATGGACAAAGCCAAAGAAACTATTGAACGGGATTTTCGTGGAGTTAAGAAGCAATATGTGAAAGTGTTTGAAATTATTGATGCAAGGTGGTCAGACCAACTCCATCGGCCTTTGCATGCTGCAGGCCATGTTTTGAACCCAGGATTGTATTATAAAGCTCAAGAAGAGGGAACTTTACTACCGAGTCTGTGGACGGAATATTATGCATGTGTTGAGAAAATGATCCTCGATATAGCAATACAAGATTTACTAGTCGCTGAGCTTCCTAAGTACAAAATGGCGGATGGACTATTTGGTTGTGGTCCGGCTAAAAGAGCTAGAGACACAAGGTCACCGGGTAAGTGAGTTGATTTAGCTCTTAAATTATTTGACTTATTTATACTCATTAACCTTTAGATTTATTTTATTATAGTTGAATGGTGGTCACTATTTGGTAGTGAAACACCAAACTTGCAAAAGTTTGCCATGAAAGTATTAAGCCTAACTTGTAGCTCATTCGGATGTGAGCGAAATTGGAGTGTGTTTGAACACGTAAGTGAAAAAATTATATCCTAATTTTCATATTATATTATTATCAATATCTATTAGTTAATATTTATAACTTATGCGCAGATTCATTCCAAAAAGAGGAATAGGCTTACACTATCGCGTCTCAATGATCTAGTGTACATCAAGTACAATAGAACATTGAAACGTCGTTATGATGCTCGTGATCTCATTGATCCAATTCGCTTGGATAACATTGATGATTCAAATGAATGGTTAGTTGGATGCCCCGAAGATCAAGAAGATGAACTAGTATATGAGGATGATGATCTTACTTGGGGTAGTGTTGCTACGACAATTGGAGCTGATGAGAGTATCTATCCTCTTAGGGGACTTTCTTCAAGATCAAGTGCACTTGACAAGGGCAAAGGAGTAGAAACTACATCTACAAGTTCAACTTCAAGTAGGACTCGAACACTAATTGATGAAGACTACGAGGAGGAAGAAGATGAGGAGCAATATAATGATGTAGAGGATGTTGATCTTCAAGAGTTGGATAATTTTGAAGAAGAATAGACTTTTAGAGTTCTAGTAGTGTCTTTTGAATTATTGGGTCTTTAAAGTTCTAGACTTTTAGTATCTACTTTTAGTTTCTAAATTGAAATATTTGCTAATATATGTTATTGACTTATTGCTATTGAGATTTTGGATATTTATATATGCAATTAAATATTTTTAATTTTTGGTATTAATTGGCGCCTCGATTCAAAAAGGCGAGCGCCTTGCCGCTCACCTCGCCTCGTGGCGAGGCAGGCCCTTGTCGCCTTTTGTCGCTTCTTGCCATCCAAAACACTGCGGTGACTATCTTTTTTTGCATATCTGATTTGCGTAGCACCATGCATCTCTTCGGACTACTTTTCATATATAATTTGTGTAGTACCATGGATTTTTCCGAACTATTTTCTCATATTTGAGTTGCATAGCATCATGTGTCTTTTCAGTGACTCTTCAGATTTGATTTGCATAGTTCCATTTGTCTTTTCGGTGACTCCTCAAATCTGAATTGCATAGGGTTGTGCCATTATTCCAACCCTACCCATATAATTTTTCTTTTTCAGTAGGGTCGTGCCATCATTCCGACCCTACCCATATTATTTCTCTTTTTCAATGGGGTTGTTACATCAATTCGAACAATCCTATATAATTTCTATATTAGTTGGGTCGTGACATCATTCCGACCCTACCTATATAATTTTATTTCTTAGATTGTGACCACTTTTAGCCATTCAATCTAATACTCCGGCATATGAGCATGTTCCAGCCAGTTTTGCGGTGACTTGTTTAATATCAACTCATCTAATTCCAACATGATCCATATACTTAATACTAGATTTTGAGCACTTTGTTGCTCAAGGGGAGTTTAGTTGCCTTGTATGTCGATTATGTGAGTCACTCTATGGTCTGAAATAGTCTTTGAAAGTTTGGTTTAGGAAGTTCAACACTATAAATCACTCTGTGTTTTTTCAGCATTATGCATCAAATCCAGTATTTAATGAGAAGACAAGCACATTGAGATTGACTGCCAATTTTGTGAAGTCGACTGATCAACTTGCAGATATCTCACCAAGCCCCTCATTGGTCCTCATATTAATTACATATGTAACAAGCTAGGTACATGAATTGTATGCACTAGTTTGAGGGGGAGTGTTAGAATATGAATAGGTTTATACAATCCTATTAGAATAGAAATTGGTTTACACAATCCTATTAGAATAGGAATAGGTTTATACAATCGTATTTAGAATAGGAATATGAATACAAATAGGAATAGGAATAGTAAATAGTATCCTACTTGGTAAAGGATTGTATTCTAGTGTCTATAAATAGGGTCTCAATAATATTCTTTTCCTATATTTCTCACATCAATAAGTCGTTTGGCAAAGACTTTAAATTGTTTTGCCTCATTTTATAGTGACTTCTTTGTCATACAGGACCTCAGTACGGGAAGGATGATTGACGAAGGGCATGAGTGAGATGGACTTTATTATCTCAATTGTCACAAATCCACTATAGTTTGTTCAATCTCAGTCTCTCCAGGTTTAATTCACAAATGATTGGGACACCCTAGTTTATCCAAACTTCAAAAGATGGTACCTAGCTTGTCCAAATTGTCTAAGTTAGATTGTGAGTCATGTCAATTGGGGAAGCACACCCGAGCTACTTTTCCACGTAGTCCTAATAATCGTGCAGAGTTTCTTTTTCATTTAGTTCATTATGATATTTGGGGTCCTAGTAGAGTCAGTTCTACAGTGGGTTTTAAGTATTTTGAGTTATCATCATTGAAAGTAACAAAATACTTGCATTCTTTGGATACATAAAATCTGCTCCAGGGAAAGGACTTCTTTACGAAGAGCGAGGACATGAGAAAATTGTTGGATATTCAAATGTAGATTGGGCAGGGTCACCCTTTGACAGAACGATCCACTTCAGGATATTGTGTTCTAATTGGGGGAAATATGGTGTCTTGGAAACAAAATGTGGTTGCTAGATCTAGTGCAGAAGCAGAATATCGGGCTATGGCAGTGGCAACATGTGAACTCATATGGAGCAAGCAACTACTGAAGGAGTTGAAATTTGGAGATACTAAAGGAATGGAACTTGTGTGCGATAATCAAGTTGCACTTCACATTGCATCGAATCCAGTATTTCACGAGAGGACCAAACACATAGAGATTGATTGTCATTTTGTTAGATAAAAGGTACTTTCAGGAGACATACACAAGGTTCGTGCTGTCAAGTGATCAGTTTGCAGACATATTCACCAAGTTCCTAGCTGGTTCCAAAACAAGTTATGTATGTAACAAGCTTGGTACATATAATTTGTATGCACAAGCTTGAGGGGGAATGTTAGAATCCTAGGAATGTTCTATTATCTATAGCATATGTAAATATAGTAGGTAGCTTGATTCCCTCCTAGATTTAATTTAGCTTGATTTGATATTGATTTGTAGTGATTAGGTATTGATTTCCTTTCCTTTTTAGGACATGTATACTTAGCTATTTAAACCCCAATAGCTTGTGGAAATAATCAAGCTGAGTTCTCTCTCAAACTCTTCTCTTCTCACAATAATCAAAATCTCAATAGCAATAACACATAAGAAAATATTTCAATTCAAAAGCTGAAAATAAATAATACATACTTAGAACTTGAATGAGAAAAAAAAGAACAAAAGTCAAAACAGTGAGAAAAAAAACAAAGGTAGAAGTGACTCTGAAGAAGAAGGAAAAAAATAAACAGAGGAAGAAGAAATCTAATGAAGAAAAGAAAAAATACATATTGGTTGGACTTTGGAGTCGCTGAAAAAGTCTAGCTATAGTCGCCTAAGGAGTCTAGTCGAAAATCCTAAAATTACCTTTTAACATTAAAACCCTAAATTGGTCGCCTTTTTTTTTTTTTTTAAAGAAAATATAAAAGGCGACCCCTTTCTCGCCTTTGTCACCATGGCGTCGCCTTTTGATGATCGCCTCGCCACAATGCTAAAATGCGATGAAGGGTTGCCTTGCCTCACCTCTCGCCATTGGCGATCGCCTTTCACAACACTATTAAACACTCAAGCTCAAGTTGGGAGGAAGCAGGAATTGAGGCAAAGAACATAAGTTATTGGAGGACCATTCCAGCATGCATCTGGTGGACCATTTGGAGAGTAAGGAATGCTAGAAGCTTTGAGGACAGAAGCAGATCCCTACAAATGATCAAAACAGATTGTATTCTGTTATTATGCTTTTGGTGTACAAAGAGTTCCCCTATAGATGTAGAGAAACAATCCTAAAAGTATTAGAATCATGCTAGGCTTGCTGTTTTTGTTCCTAGATTTTCATACTTTTTTGTAAAGGGGGTTTCAGTACTACATAAGTACTGGTTTATAATACAAATCGTTACCTTCTCAAAAATAAAATAAAATATTAAACACTCAAGCACTCACATGAAAGTACTACTCAAGCTTAGACCTAAATATGCTTAGCATCAACCAAGTCAAAAAGGGTTTTTTCGTTTCCCTCCTTTACTACTAATAAACAGAAAATAATAATAAAAAAATAAAATCTAATGAGTAATTTTCCTCAAGACGGTCGTTATCCATCCATCATTGGGAAAAGTCTCTACCTATGGCTAAAAGAATTAAATACAGTTCAAAGACTCAGTTGGAAAAGAACCGAAAACAAAACCGGGGGAAATTATTCACTACCTGATAAAATAATGTAGAAGGCTTCCAAGCAAGTTCTCCACCCCACACTAGAAATTGTGCACTGTCCTTTGGCCTAACTAATATTTTAAGTTGTAAAGTTGAGAAGTTCCCAACTACATATTTGGGATGCCTCTGGGTAACAACCACAAGGAGTTAGAGATAAGGGATGGGATTATTGAGAAAATTGAGAAAAGGTTAGCCACCTGGAGGATCATTACTTCCAGCTCAGATTGTCACCCATTAGTGTTTGGGATGTGTATGATTTTCAAATTAAATCCTTAATTTGTTGAAAAACATGGTGGATCAATGTCAATGTTTCTAAAAAAGTTTCAAGCCTTATAGTTCATCTCTTATGTTGGACAGTTACCCGATTCAGTGATTATTATTGGGTCCACTTATATTTCTGTATCAAAAACTGGTGAAACCCATTGTAGATTATACTGGCTCGTGACTATCTACGGTATGTTCTAAATCTCGAGACTAGGAATTGTGATACATCTGGTTTCCTAAGACATGTTGGACACAAAACATGTCTCTGATATGAGATTCTTGATGCTTAATGCTTGTCACATGCATAGACGGCTTAATTTCTATCGTTGTTAGATAGGAAAGAGGAGTGGATTCTTTGTTTTGTGCCATTTCTTCGTATGTGGATTGTTAATCAACCCATTAGTACACTCTATGCGTTTTGATAAGGATCTATCGTTACATAATTTTTATCAACAACACTCCTATGATGCATCAATCCTGTTGGATTGTTTCGTGAAAGGACCTCATTTCTTTATGGAATTTATGTTCTCTCAATGATAGTACTTGTCGGGAATAAAAGGGAATTACCTAAATGATACTTATAACAGGATTACCCATCAAGTATGTCTAATTTAAGCTTCTCCCTCTCAGGAAAATGATGAATGTGATGTCCCCAAGATAAAGAAAGATTGTCATGACATTAGAAATTGATTGCTAATATTAGATAATGAATTTTCCTGTACCTAATGGTTCAGATCAAATATTATGACATTCGTCAGGTCCATAAATTTGTGGTATCCATATCGCGTTGATTTCTGTGTCCTTGTAAACTCAGCTTATTGTTGATGCAACAATTATTTAAAAATATCTTTTCAGCTTATTATTGTGAATTTGACATTTTGCTTACCTCACAGGGAGTACCGAGAACATGTGAAGGATTTATTATGCATTTCAAAGGACTTAAGCCGAATCGTCATTGTTGATAACAATCCATTCAGTTTCTTATTACAACCTCTAAATGGAATTCCATGCATTCCATTTTCTGCTGGACAACCACATGATATACAGGTTTAATAAATAAGAAAACCATGTACGGAATCTATTCCTCAAATTTAGCTACTATGCTCCCCTGACTTCAACTCGGGTTTTTTTTTTCTTTATCAGCTTTTGGAGGTAATTCTTCCACTTCTCAAGCATCTATCCAAGCAAAAAGATGTGCGGCCTGTGCTGTACGATAGATTTCATATGCCAGAATGGTTTCAAAAGCATGGAATCCCTGCTTCTGCATTGACAAGCGGGGAATGAAAATCTTGCTGGTGAAATTGTTACTAATTCCTGGACACCAATCCTGTAATTGTTCTGGGAGGGCAGTCTTCTTCACCCGAAGAACAATTTTTGTATAGCTAATTTTGTGCAGAAGAGCAGCCAACAGGGAGGTCTCAAGTACTGATCGGAATGTTCTCTCCCACTACATCGCACAACATTCTCATTGTGGAAATTAAGATTATTGTGTAACTTGTTCATAGCCCCTGTTCTTGGACGATGTTAGTGTTTGTCCAATTGTGTAAACAGTCATTGCCAATAATTATTCCCTTCTTTCTGAAACAAATTCTAGTTTAAAGGTTTGACCGTTGGGATGCTCTCTTCAGGAATGGTAATGTTAAACATTCTAGGCGACACTTGGGTGTGTTTAGTATGGAGAAAATATTTTTCAATTTTTTCATAGTCGCTTAGTAATAGCTTTGGAAAACATTTTCAGTAGGAAAATGACTTCCTAGTAGAAGAAGATAAAATAAGTTTCACTAGTGTGCATACTTCATATTCACCCCACCCCTATATCTCCCAAACCTTCACCCTTACCCTTAAGTTTAAAGTGGCATGGAGATTGATGATGATCTTGCACATTGTATTAGTAGATGGTGAGTGAAATGGAGGCTAGCACCTGGGGTATTGAGTGATTAAAATGTGTTATAAAGGCTTAAAGGTAAGTTCTATGAACTGGTGGCTAGATTCATATTGTTGTATGGAGCAAAGTGCTAGTTAGACTAAAATGCACATGTTCAAAAGATAATGTAGCAGAGATGATGTTGCTCAGATGAATGTATGAAAATATTATGAGAGATAAAGTGGGAGTGACTTTCATGGCAAACAAGATGAGAAAAATGAGATTAAAATGAGTCAAATATGTGAAGAGAAGATGTATGGATCCACAAAAAAGAGGTGTGAGAGGTTCGCTTAAGGAGAGGTAGAAGTAGACTTAAGAACAACTAAGTGGAGATGATTAGATAAAACATGTCACATCTTCAATGATTGAGGATATGACTCTAGAAAAGGTAAGGAGATCAAGGTTAAAGGTAAAAAGAGGTAGTAGAGTGTTGTCAATACTTTTTTGTGGAAGAGGCAGGGGACTAGTCTCTTCTTTTCATGCACATTGTTTCATTTACTATGTCAAACTTGTTATTTTGCTTTCATTTTTGCTTTGATTGCACTTAGTCGAGGGTCTATTAGAAGCAATAGGATAAAAACAGAGGTTTTATATTGGATAAAAGGCATAGAAAATACACTGAAAGACGTAAGTATTACCTCGTATCTTTAGAATAAAACAGAGGGTTATATTGGATAAAAAGCATAGAAAATATAGTGAGAGACGTAAGTATTACCTTGTATCCTTGGAATATTTTTTTTTGCATATGAAAAATATTACAACATACCTAAACATTATTGAATCTATCTATCTATTTATCTATCTATATTACCTTAAGAGCATGAACTTCTAACTTGAATGTTAAATTACTATAATATCCCCAACTTAGGTTGTGACTTTTCTTGATAAGTTGCGACTTTTTTCGTAGGGTTGTGATTTTTCGATGAGTTGTGACTTTTCCAAAGAATTGTGACTTTTTCAATAAGTTTTGACTTTTCCAAAGGGTTATGACTTCTCAAAAGGTCATGACTTTTCCGATAAGACACAAAAATACTTGTTTATATCACCCATTGTTGACTATAAATAGAGGAGCTTACTCTCATTTTTTTCAACCACAATTTTTTTTAATCATCTACTCTTCTTCTTCTTGCATTTTAAAAGATTTCGTGTGATTTATTGTCATTGAGTGAGTTCGAATAAGGCTATAAGTGATGCCTTTGCTCTTAGTATATACTGATTACGGTCGAGTTGTGAGTGGAAAGAAAGATTTCTTTTTGGTGAAAACAGGAAATGTACATTTTTATTAGTTTATTACTTGTGCCATTAGTTGTATGACAACCTGGTGCTGCCTTTTCTGCAATAATTTATCATATCAAAATTAAACCAGTTGCTAATAGTGGTCCATTTGTAACTTGCTAAGTTCATGGTTGTGGTGTTAAATCCCCTTTGATGATATTTCAATGTTTTACCAACAATAGAAGAGTTAAAGCAAAAATAGGAGAAATTTTATCTTAAGGATTACAGGAAACGTATTTGTCCTTTCTCTTCACTCAATATTTCTCTTGTGTCTCTACATTGCATTTTGTACCTTCACCCTTTCTCTTATTTTTTAACAGTTTTGTGAAGGAACACACCGTCATTATTACTGTCAAAATGTGGTTGTCTTTAGCTCCCCTTTTGATAGTCATCTTTGATGTTTGAGTGAACTGCCTTGTTTTTTTTTTCCTCAGAGTTGTTGACTGATGAACTTCTCTATTGGCACTACCGAAAGACCATCAATTTGCATAATATATACATTAGTATGTAATGTTCCAATAGATGAAGTTAACATGATGTAGTCTAAATTCATTTTTTTTTTTTTTAACATTTTCTCTTGTGATGTAATTATATGCTTCTCAACATCTTTTTCCAAAATTATTAAACTTCTCAAGAGTTAGAGAACTGTCACAATTTGTTTTTTTGATGCTCAATACAAAATAATGACTTTATTTATCAATGTTACTTATGTAATTTAGATTGTTAGGAAGCTCGCTTCAAAATAGTTATTACTATATAAACATTGCCCTTTTGTTTTACTTATTTACTATTTCTTATTTTAAAGTGTAATTTTTCTGAAGGAGAACATATATTACATTCTGAAGATAAGCAATATAATACTTTAATAGACTTAATAATAAATCTGAATGAAAAAACTCAACAACAAGATAAAATCATAATAAAATCGTTAGTACCATACCTAAGATATACATATTACTATATTATATACTTACATATACTTTTATATTTATACATTATTAAGTACTATTACTATATATATTATATACTTAATTTCAGAAGAAATTAGATATTGAATTTTTGTAGTATTTATTTCCATGTCTTGTATACCACTTTTCTGTGTCTTTTTTGCTACTTTTCCACTCATGCCTTTTTTGAATTTTTTCTTGGCAAGCCATTCTTGATTTTCTTGCCATTCACATGCCATCTTTCTTGCCTTAAGCCATTCTTGACTTTCTTGCCATTCACATGCCATCTTTCTTGCCTTTCACATGCCATCTTGTCTTTTTTGTATTTTTATAGTTTTGTCTTCTAGTCACCATGTGTTTCTTGCATTTTATCTTGTCTTGTGACTTGCCGTAACTTGCCAATGTCTTGCTTGTCCTTTGATGAAGTCTTTTGGCAATTAACTCATTTCCATTCTATTTTCTTTATATTTAGTTAATTATCTAAGTTGTGTAATGCTACTGTGTCAAAACTCATGCCTGAGTCATCATCTTCATAAGGATCTTGAGAGTCTTGAATATTATTTATTTGTTCTTCGTCTGATAATGAAGGACTGTGAATGTTGTCTTCCGAACCATTACTTGGATTGGGAATGTCTTTGATTATATGTTTGTCTTGACTTTTTTCTTGAAAAAACTTTTCTAAAGTTTGTTTAATTATTTTTTCTAATTTTTCATTTTTTTTCTTTTTTAAAGCATCATTTTTTCTTAAAGAGTCTTTCTGAAAATATTTCGGTAGTCTTCTTCGTGAGGAAGTCGACCCCTCTTCTTCACTTTTTGGCAAAGTGACAGCTTTTAACGGATTTGATAAGTCTTTACCGGTTACTGTTTGAACCGGACTAGCTGTATCATGCTCCGATACAGTAGAGTTCTTAACATTCAGAGGGGAATGCACACCCGTCTCATCCATTTTTAAAAGAGATGGAGAACTCATTTCTGACGTCTAAGTACTGTCTGTTATTGGAACATATTTATTCTGGAAAGTCTCTAGCTGTTTCATAAGTCTCATATTTTCTTGGATAGGGATTTCATTTTTTGTATTAAGTCTTTTGAAACCCTCTGTCATGGCTGAACAGTGGTCACAAAAAATTATTTTGTCTGAGTCTTTTTGGATATTATATTGTGGTATTTGGTTTGGGCTTTGTTTGAGAGCTGGTGAAATATAATAGTTAGGCCCAAGTATTCCTCTTGCATAGTCTAACGCTTCAGTAAAATTATTAAATCCTTTAAAACCCCATTTATAGAATCAACTACTTCTATCCATGTTTGGAAAAACTTCTTTAGTTTTTCCATATATAACTACATAATATTTAAATTTATTGTCTCTATTTTTATCTGAAAAGTATTGACACAAAGCATTAGATGCAGCAATAAAGTATTTTGTGTCTTGTTTATTATATGCTATCTATAGATTATCTATTAAACACTGTTGAGACTTGTCTAAATTATAGTCTGATTTACTCTAAAAGATAGATTACACTTAAGATATGAAATTAAATTATACTTACCAAAATAAATTCTCTCCATTAAGTTGTCTGTTGTACTTAGTGGTCTGAAATTTTGTCTTCCTAATAGTGTCTGAGCATAAGTATCTGGCTGGGCTATACCCTTGCCTTTGTCTGCTGGCTGTTGGCCAGTTGGTCTCATGCTTGGTCTCATACTGAAAATAAAAATTAATTAGTTTTTAATTGTAGTCTACTTAATTTATCTGCTAGATCATTATCTTTTCCTTTAACATATTCAAAAACAATATTATTATATATAGATATTATATCTATAAAATTTAACCATCTTCTTTTACTACTAGCTTTACTGTTTATTTTTTCGTGGAATTTTACTATTGCTTCGCAGTCTGTTCTAACTAGTACTTCTTGTTTATTTAAAATGTATAATTTAAAAATATTTAGTCCATATATTACTGCGAATACTTCTGTGTCTATACTACTCATATTACCTTTTTCTTTATATTGTCTACTTTGGTAGGCACATATTTTTTCTTCATTTTTTGGACTGTATTTATTAGGTCTAGATTTTAAAATAGCGCCCCATCCTAATTTACTTCCGTCTGTTTGAACTATTAAGTAATCCGATTCTAAAGGTATTTGTAAGTCTGGTATATTTTTAACTTTTTCTTTTATTTGTTGGACTAATTTTATATCTTTTATGTTAAAATGTTTTTGTCCTTTAATACCTGTCTTAGCATATAATGGTGCTGCTATTTTTCCTAAATCTTGAATGAAATTTCTAGCATAATTTACTAAGCCTAAGAATTTTTGTAATTCTTTAGTATTATCTAACTTGTCGGGCATTTCTAATACTTTTTTAGCTATATGTGGTTGTAATTTTATTTTTCCTTCTCCTAAAGTTACTCCTAAGAAATTTATATGTGTCTTACATAATTCCATTTTCTTTTTGCTAATTATTATTCCGTATTTTACAAATAGTCTAAATACTGTCTGTAGGTGTCCTAAATGTTCTTGTATATTTTTACTAAATACTAGAATATCATCTACACATACTAACACAAATTTTTTATAGTCTCCGAACATCTCATCCATCTTTCTTTGGAAGATAGGCGGAGCTGTCTTAAGACCAAAAGGCATAGCAAGCCATTCAAAATGTCCTTCTGGACACGTGAAAGCTGTCCATTCTATGCTTTCCGAGTGCATTTTTACTTGCCAGTATCCTGATTTACAGTCAAATTTACTAAATATATTTTTACCTTGTATTCTATTAATTAATTCACTTTTATCTGGTAATTTATATGCATCTGTTCTAGTATTATCATTTAGTCTTTTATAATTTATTACCATGCGAGCTTTTCCTCGTACTTGTTCGCTATGATTTCTAACCATAAAAGCTGCTGATCTATGTCTAGATGTAGATCTTCTTATTACTTCTAGTTTTAGTAATTCTTTAATCTGTTTAGTAAATTCTTCAGTGTCTTCATTATTTGCTTCTATTGTTGTTGTTTTTATAGTATACTCGAGATTTGTTATGTCTAATTTACACATAATTTTATTACTTCTCCAATGTATTAAAGGTTTTTCTCCTATTATTTTCATTTCATCTAATATTGCTACTATATTTTCTAAGTCTTTATGATTGTTGGTTTTTCCTATTGTAGTTATTTCCTTTTGAAAATTGTAAAATTTTGTTTCTATATTTATTAAGGTATAATATTTTACTATGTCTTCTATGTATGTATCTTCTAAATAATTTTCTTCTTGTTTTCCTTCATATAGGTAATTTGAACACCAACTACCATTATTGCCACAATCGTCACAACATGGAGTAGTATTTTTTATATTTATTTTATTGTCTTTATTTAATTCCTTGGTTGGAATTTTTCTAGTTTGTACAGGGGTATATGTTGTATTTCTAAACAGCATTATTCCATCTCTGAAAATTAAACAACTTCCGTTATTTTGTATAAGGAATTGTAAACCTAAGACTAAGTTTGTTTTAATATTAAGATCTCGGACTAATATCTTATGCATATTATATGTAGGTTTATAGAATTCACTACATGTATTTATAAAACTTATTTGTGCTTTTTCTACGTATTGGTCGTAAAGATTATATGTTCCATCCATTTGTATTGCTTGTATATGTTCCTTAAAATTTTTTAAAGTTGATAATAGATTATGAGGTAGTATCTTTTTATTAAGTAGGCAACTTGTACAACTTGTATCTACTAAAGCTAAAGTCTCTATTTCTACTTCTTTTATTTTTATTCTGACTAATATGTTTATTGTTCCAAATTTTTTATCTTCATTGCATATAAAACTAGTATTATTTTCTTCTATGTTCATTAATTCACTTTCTTCTATTTGGTCTAAATGTATTGTGCCTTGTGATTGTGTAGTATCTATGTCTATTTTTTGTTTACCTTTTTCTAACTTAGTTATTCTTTGCTCTAAGTCATTTATTCTTGTTTCTAGAGTTATTAGTCTTAGATTAGTAGCCTGGTCTTTTATATGAACTTGTTCTTCATTTTTATTTACTTTTTGTTTTAATTTATTTTCTATACAACTAATACAGGCTTCCATGCAATAGTATTTACATTTGGCCCTATTTATTTTACTAGGAAACCATTTACATATATTACATTGGTTGCTATCTATTCCTTCTAGTCTTTCAAACTCATGACTACATTTTTGAGAAATATTCATCATAGTATTTATTATGATATTATCTAGGAAATCTTGATTTCTTTCTGTTTCTATTTCATTAATTAAATTATCATCTTCTGAGTCAGAAGTGTCTGATTGGGTATTTATTTCTTCTGTTTCTATACTTACTACTGAGTATATGCTTTCTGTATCTGACATGTATTCATCTACATTTAATAGGGTTTCTTGAAAGTCTTCTATTAACTGAGAGTTCCTAGTTTTCATATTATTCCTTTTAGGACATGTATTTGCTAAGTGTTCTATACTTCCGCAAGTATAACATTCTAATTTATTTTTATAATTTCTATCATTTCTATATTTCCTAACATGTCTATCTCTATTTAAATAGGGTTTTCTAGCTGAAGATTTCCTTAAGAAATATTTTTTATGTCTATAAGGTTTTTGGTTATAAATTGGTCTTCTTTTATATTTTCTTATTTTATTAGGTTCTTTATTAGGTTCTTTATCATAACTTTAGGTAGTATATATCATTGCTTTGCAAAAGTTCATTTCATTTTGTTTTAATTGTCTTTGTATTCGTATATTTGTACATTTTCAGTTAGTATTTCCATTATGTGATTTATTTTTTGTCCTATAGGCCATAATAGTGTGGGGTTTGCACCACTCCTTCTCTTTTATACCATCTTTCTTCTATTTCTCTTCCTAAAGCTCCTGGTAATTTATTAAATAATTTTCTACCTAATTCTTCATTAAATGTATTTCCACTAATAGTACAATAATAAAAATAGTCTTTAAGAAAATACTTTATGTTTAGCCAGTTGGATATACTTAATTGTTCTAATTTTATTACAGCATTACGTTGTAGTGCTACTAGGCCACTATTTGAGTCTTCTCCTGTTAATAATACATGTATTTTATTTGTAAAGTTGTATGGATTTGGTCCTAATTCTATTAAACTTTGAAATTCTTGTGGATATGTTTGTTTATAAGATTCCCATAATGCTTTACAGGATTCTCCTAAAAATGTTTTTAAGTATCTGTACATAGTTTCAACGTCAGTTTCTTGATAATTTTTAATAAAGTCTGCTACCACTATTCCTTTCCATAAGTCTATTACTGTATTCCACATTTGTGGATCATGTGCTGCTATGTTTAATATTTTCCCTTTATTTCCTCCTTCTTGTAGTCTAATACGTTCTTCTATAGGCATTCTTTTTCCTATTGGTTTAATATTATCTTTTATTTCTTGATCAGGTCTTGTCCATGGTTTTCTAGGTAGATTACCTGTATTATAGCTAATACTTGGAGCTGCACTAGTTCTTTGGAACGGACTAGCACTATGTGAACTAGTTGCTTCTTCCATTAGTTCAGTATAACTAGTTATAGATAAAGTATCTATTCTCTTCATTTATGTCTTCTGGTTCTTCTATTCTATATGCTAAATTATCTTCTCTGTCTTGGCATATTCTAAAATGTTCTACTGTTTCCACTATATCCATTTTACCTTTTTTACATCCTTTACACTTCAAAGTTATAAGACTATTTTTTTGGTATTGTCTTTTTGCTTCTTCTATAGCTCTTTCTACCTCATACCCTTCTTCTATTAATTCTATATTCATAAATTCTTCCTGTTCTGTTTCTATTGTACTTTCTATTTCAGTATCATCTAAGTTTCTTTGACTTGTATAATTATAGTCTGTAAACCTAATTGATGTTTCTCCTTTTGAGCTATTATACATGAAATGTTGTTCGGGAGCAAATACTTTTGGTGTACTTAATTTATCTAGATTCCATTTTAATCCTGCATATTCTTCTGGATTTATTTTTATTGGTTTTATTAGTTTTATTCCTTTATTACCCATTATTTCTACTACATCATTTACGTGGAGTTTAAATTTTGTGTTACTACTTAAAGTCATTTTTCCAATAAAACCTACACACATTAATAAATTATTTCCATTATTCATTTCTTCATATCCTTTAGTCTGGATTCCTGGAATATTTTATATTAGCCCAGACTTTTTAATGAATCTAAAAGAATTTGGAAAACATATTAAAATAGGAATCCAGACTAAAGGATATGAAGAAATGAATAATGGAAATAATTTATTAATGTGTGTAGGTTTTATTGGAAAAATGACTTTAAGTAGTAACACAAAATTTAAACTCCACGTAAATGATGTAGTAGAAATAATGGGTAATAAAGGAATAAAACTAATAAAACCAATAAAAATAAATCCAGAAGAATATGCAGGATTAAAATGGAATCTAGATAAATTAAGTACACCAAAAGTATTTGCCCCCGAACAACATTTCATGTATAATAGCTCAAAAGGAGAAACATCAATTAGGTTTACAGACTATAATTATACAAGTCAAAGAAACTTAGATGATACTGAAACAGAAAGTACAATAGAAACAGAACAGGAAGAATTTATGAATATAGAATTAATAGAAGAAGGGTATGAGGTAGAAAGAGCTATAGAAGAAGCAAAAAGACAATACCAAAAAAATAGTCTTATAACTTTTAAGTGTAAAGGATGTAAAAAAAGGTAAAATGGATATAGTGGAAACAGTAGAACATTTTAGAATATGCCAAGACAGAGAAGATAATTTAGCATATAGAATAGAAGAACCAGAAGACATAAATGAAGAGAATAGATACTTTATCCATAACTAGTTATACTGAACTAATGGAAGAAGCAACTAGTTCACATAGTGCTAGTCCGTTCCAAAGAACTAGTGCAGCTCCAAGTATTAGCTATAATACAGGTAATCTACCTAGAAAACCATGGACAAGACCTGATCAAGAAATGAAAGATAATATTAAACCAATAGGAAAAAGAATGCCTATAGAAGAACGTATTAGACTATAAGAAGGAGGAAATAAAGGGAAAATATTAAACATAGCAGCACATGATCCACAAATGTGGAATACAGTAATAGACTTATGGAAAGGAATAGTGGTAGCAGACTTTATTAAAAATTATCAAGAAACTGACGCTGAAACTATGTACAGATACTTAAAAACATTTTTAGAAGAATCCTGTAAAGCATTATGGGAATCTTATAAACAAACATATCCACAAGAATTTCAAAGTTTAATAGAATTAGGACCAAATCCATACAACTTTACAAATAAAATACATGTATTATTAACAGGAGAAGACTCAAATAGTGGCCTAGTGGAACTACAACGTAATGCTGTAATAAAATTAGAACAATTAAGTATATCCAACTGGCTAAACATAAAGTATTTTCTTAAAGACTATTTTTATTATTGTACTATTAGTGGAAATACATTTAATGAAGAATTAGGTAGAAAATTATTTAATAAATTACCAGGAGCTTTAGGAAGAGAAATAGAAGAAAGATGGTATAAAAGAGAAGGAGTGGTGCAAAACCCCACACTATTATGGCCTATAGGACAAAAAATAAATCACATAATGGAAATACTAACTGAAAATGTACAAATATACGAATACAAAGACAATTAAAACAAAATGAAATGAACTTTTGCAAAGCAATGATATATACTACCTAAAGTTATGATAAAGAACCTAATAAAGAACCTAATAAAATAAGAAAATATAAAAGAAGACCAATTTATAACCAAAAACCTTATAGACATAAAAAATATTTCTTAAGGAAATCTTCAGCTAGAAAACCCTATTTAAATAGAGATAGACATGTTAGGAAATATAGAAATGATAGAAATTATAAAAATAAATTAGAATGTTATACTTGCGGAAGTATAGAACACTTAGCAAATACATGTCCTAAAAGGAATAATATGAAAACTAGGAACTCTCAGTTAATAGAAGACTTTCAAGAAACCCTATTAAATGTAGATGAATACATGTCAGATACAGAAAGCATATACTCAGTAGTAAGTATAGAAACAGAAGAAATAAATACCCAATCAGACACTTCTGACTCAGAAGATGATAATTTAATTAATGAAATAGAAACAGAAAGAAATCAAGATTTCCTAGATAATATCATAATAAATACTATGATGAATATTTCTCAAAAATATAGTCATGAGTTTGAAAGACTAGAAGGAATAGATAGCAACCAATGTAATATATGTAAATGGTTTCCTAGTAAAATAAATAGGGCCAAATGTAAATACTATTGCATGGAAGCCTGTATTAGTTGTATAGAAAATAAATTAAAACAAAAAGTAAATAAAAATGAAGAATAAGTTCATATAAAAGACCAGGCTACTAATCTAAGACTAATAACTCTAGAAACAAGAATAAATGACTTAGAGCAAAGAATAACTAAGTTAGAAAATGGTAAACAAAAAATAGACATAGATACTACACAATCACAAGGCACAATACATTTAGACCAAATAGAAGAAAGTGAATTAATGAACATAGAAGAAAATAATACTAGTTTTATATGCAATGAAGATAAAAAATTTGGAACAATAAAGATATTAGTCAGAATAAAAATAAAAGAAGTAGAAATAGAGACTTTAGCTTTAGTAGATACAGGTTGTACAAGTTGCCTACTTAATAAAAAGATACTACCTCATAATCTATTATCAATTTTAAAAAATTTTAAGGAACCTATACAAGCAATACAAATGGATGGAACATATAATCTTTACGACCAATACGTAGAAAAAGCACAAATAAGTTTTATAAATACATGTAGTGAATTCTATAAACCTACATATAATATGCATAAGATATTAGTCCGAGATCTTAATATTAAAACAAACTTAGTCTTAGATTTACAATTCCTTATACAAAATAACGGAAGTTGTTTAATTTTCAGAGATGGAATAATGCTGTTTAGAAATATAACATATACCCCTGTACAAACTAGAAAAATTCCAACCAAGGAATTAAATAAAGACAATAAAATAAATATAAAAAATACTACTCCATGTTGTGACGATTGTGGCAATAATGGTAGTTGTTGTTCAAATTACCTATATGAAGGAAAACAAGAAGAAAATTATTTAGAAGATACATACATAGAAGACAGAAAAATATTATACCTTAATAAATATAGAAACAGAATTTTACAATTTTCAAAAGGGAATAACTACAATAGGAAAAGTAAACAATCATAAAGACTTAGAAAATATAGTAGCAATATTAGATGAAATGAAAATAATAGGAGAAAAACCTTTAATACATTGGAGAAGTAATAAAATTATGTGTAAATTAGACATAACAAATCTCGAGTATACTATAAAAACAGCAACAATAGAAGCAAATAATGAAGACACTGAAGAATTTACTAAACAGATTAAAGAATTACTAAAACTAGAAGTAATAAGAAGATCTACATCTAGACATAGATCAGCAGCTTTTATGGTTAGAAATCATAGCGAACAAGTACGAGGAAAAGCTCGCATGGTAATAAATTATAAAAGACTAAATGATAATACTAGAACAGATGCATATAAATTACCCGATAAAAGTGAATTAATTAATAGAATACAAGGTAAAAAGATATTTAGTAAATTTGACTGTAAATCAGGATACTGGCAAGTAAAAATGCACTCGGAAAGCATAGAATGGACAGCTTTCACGTATGCAGAAGGACATTTTGAATGGCTTGCTATGCCTTTTGGTCTTAAGACAGCTCCGCCTATCTTCCAAAGAAAGATGGATGAGATGTTCGGAGACTATAAAAAATTTGTGTTAGTATGTGTAGATGATATTCTAGTATTTAGTAAAAATATACAAGAACATTTAGGACACCTACTGACAGTATTTAGACTATTTGTAAAATACGGAATAATAATTAGCAAAAAGAAAATGGAATTATGTAAGACACATATAAATTTCTTAGGAGTAACTTTAGGAGAAGGAAAAATAAAATTACAACCACATATAGCTAAAAAAGTATTAGAAATGCCCGACAAGTTAGATAATACTAAAGAATTACAAAAATTCCTTGGCTTAGTAAATTATGCTAGAAATTTCATTCAAGATTTAGGAAAAATAGCAGCACCATTATATGCTAAGACAGGTAGTAAAGGACAAAAACATTTTAACATAAAAGATATAAAATTAGTCCAACAAATAAAAGAAAAAGTTAAAAATATACCAGACTTACAAATACCTTTAGAATCGGATTACTTAATAGTTCAAACAGACGGAAGTAAATTAGGATGGGGCGCTATTTTAAAATCTAGACCTAATAAATACAGTCCAAAAAATGAAGAAAAAATATGTGCCTACCAAAGTAGACAATATAAAGAAAAAGGTAATATGAGTAGTATAGACACAGAAGTATTCGCAGTAATATATGGACTAAATATTTTTAAATTATACATTTTAAATAAACAAGAAGTACTAGTTAGAACAGACTGCGAAGCAATAGTAAAATTCCACGAAAAAATAAACAGTAAAGCTAGTAGTAAAAGAAGATGGTTAAATTTTATAGATATAATATCTATATATAATAATATTGTTTTTGAATATGTTAAAGGAAAAGATAATGATTTAGCAGATAAATTAAGTAGACTACAATTAAAAACTAATTAATTTTTATTTTCAGTATGAGACCAAGCATGAGACCAACTGGACAACAGCCAGCAGACAAAGGCAAGGGTATAGCCCAGCCAGATACTTATGCTTAGACACTATTAGGAAGACAAAATTTCAGACCACTAAGTACAACAGACAACTTAATGGAGAGAATTTATTTTGGTAAGTATAATTTAATTTCATATCCTAAGTGTAATCTATCTTTTAGAGTAAATCCAGACTGTAATTTAGACAAGTCTCAACAGTGTTTAATAGATAATCTATGGATAACATATAATAAGCAAGACACAAAATACTTTATTGCTGCATCTAATGCTTTGTGTCAATACTTTTCAGATAAAAATAGAGACAATAAATTTAAATATTATGTAGTTATACATGGAAAAACTAAAGAAGTTTTCCAAACATGGATAGAAGTAGTTGATTCTATAAATGGGGTTTTAAAGGATTTAATAATTTTACTGAAGCTTTAGATACTTGGGCCTAACTATTATATTTCACCAGCTCTCAGACAAAGCCCAAACCAAATACCACAATATAATATCCAAAAAGACTCAGACAAAATAATTTTTTCTGACCACTGTTCAGCCATGACAGAGGGTTTCAAAAGACTTAATACAAAAAATGAAATTCTTATCCATGAAAATATGAGACTTATGAAACAGTTAGAGACTTTCCAGAATAAATATGTTCCAACAACAGACAGTACTCAGACGCCAGAAATGAGTTCTCCATCTCTTTTAAAAACAGATGAGACGGGTGTGCATTCCCTTCTGAATGCTAAGAACTCTACTGTATCGGAGCATGATACAGCTAGTTCGGTTTAAACGGTCATCGGTAAAGACTTATCAAATCCGTTAAAGGCTGTCACTTTGCCAAAAAGTGAAGAAGAGGGGTCGACTTCCTCACGAAGAAGACTACCGAAATATTTTCAGAAAGACTCTTTAAGAAATAATGATGCTTTAAAAAATAAAAAAAATGAAAAATTAGAAAAAATAATAAAACAAACTTTAGAAAAGTTTTTTCAAGAAAAAAGTCAAGACAAGCATATAATCAAAGACATTCCCAGTCCAAGTAATGGTTCGGAAGACGACATTCACAGTCCTTCATTATCAGACGAAGAACAAATACATAATATTCAAGACTCTCAAGATCCTTATGAAGATGATGACTCAGGCATGAGTTTTGACACAGTAGCATTACACAACTTAGATAATTAACTAAATATAAAGAAAAATAGAATGGAAACGAGTTAATTGCCAAAAGACTTCATCAAAGGGCAAGCAAGACATTGGCAAGTTACGGCAAGTCACAAGACAAGATAACATGCAAGAAACACATGGTGACTAGAAGACAAAACTATAAAAATACAAAAAAGACAAGATGACATGTGAAAGGCAAGAAAGATGGCATGTGAATGGCAAGAGAGTCAAGAATGGCTTGCCAATAAAAAATTCAAAAAGGCATGAGTTGAAAAGTAGCAAAAAAGACACAGAAAAGTGGTATACAAGACATGGAAATAAATACTACAAAAAGACAAATATATGTATATATAATCTTAGGTGGGGATGCCCACTACGTGTCCTAAAAAAGAGTGTGTTGTCACTTTATCACTACCCTTCGAAAGAGGGAAAAACTGTTGACATAACACGTGTCCAATAACTGTGTCAGTCTGTAATATAAGTCCAACAAGATGAACTTGATAATGCACATGACGATGGGGCCCAATGAGTACCCGACTTGCATTATTAATCTTATCAAGTTGTCAGCCATTAAAAAAAAAAAAATTTAGGCCACTTAGTAGTGTCATTTTGGTGTTTTTAAGTTTCTTATTTTGCCTATATAAAGGGTAGTAGTAAGAGTTCAGAAAGTGTGTGAAAAAGAGTGGAAAGAATAGAAGTTGTAAAAAGTTTGTCATACTCCCTCCATACTTCCTCCATTTCCCTTCCATACTCCTTTATGTATCAAAAATCCTCCTTTGTATATTAAAGTTTGTAAAATATAAATAAGTGTGTTAGAGTGTTAAAGTTTTAGAAAGCTTTTTCAAAGTCCTTCGGGGGTTCTCGAAAGGGAAACCTCTCTCAGTTTATCATGTAAGTTTTACGATGTTTACTTCCCAAAATTCCCTTAAAAAATGTTATTTTTCTAAGTTGTTAGTTCAATGTAATTATTGTGCATATGTTAAAAAATTACCCTTAGTATATGGTTAGCTTCTTAACTTCTTAATAATGACTATGGATTAACCTGTAAATTCCTAAGATTCTTGGCTTTTACAGTCCGCTTGATGAAAGGACAAATTTGTTGCCAGTTTTTATATCCGGGGTGTGGTTAAAGATGAAGTTGTTAAGAACATAGGTTAAGAAGAAGAGATGAACTGGGTAAGTTAAAAAAAATGAAAAATACAATTAAAAATGGGGAAATTAGGGAATTAAGTCGGAAATTAGCATGATTTAACTAAATGAGAGAGGGAGTACTGAGTAGAACTTACAAAATATTTGAAACAAAGCCTAAACACGGAACAACTTGCAATATCTTGCCATACCTTACCAGGACTACTAAACTATATTAATTATATATACACTATATATACACTATATATACTATATATACTAATATTCTATACGGACTACTAATATTATATACTATAATACTATATACGTACTACTAATATTATATTATATATACGTACTAATATTATATTATATATATTATACTATATATCTATATATTATACTTATACATATATACGTATTACTATATATATTATATTAAGTCTTACTATATATATATTATTACTATAAAATATACTATATATCTATACATTATATCTATATACTATATATACATATTACTATATTATATACTTACATACACTTTTATATTTATATATTATTAAGTACTATTACTATATATATTATATCCTACCATACCTAAGATATATATATATATATATATATATATATATATATATATATATATATATATATATATATATATATATATATATATATATATATATAATATTAAAGTATTTTTTGTGTTTACTGTATTTTATGTGTTTACTATATTTACTATTTTTACTGTATTTTCTGTGTTTACTATATTTATTATTTTTACTTTATTTTCTGTGTTTACTATCCCTTTATATTTTTACTGTGTTTATTTTTTTTACTGTATTTACTGTCCCTTTATATTTTTACTGTGTTTACTGTTTTTTGCTGTATTTACTGTCCCTTATATTTTTTTTTAACACTCTAACACACTTATATATATATATATATATATATATATATATTGGGTAGGTATTTATATTTAAATTAAAGTATTATATATTTCACAAATGTATTATCAAGTTAACAAGATCTTTTAACTTTAAAATATACTATTTTAAATAGTTCTGAGTTCTTTAAAAAAAAAAAGAAAAAGAAACTAACAACAAATGTGAAAATATGTGAATATATATGAATCATTTAAAAATTACCATTTACAAAATAAATTTTATTTTCAATAGTATGGAATCAACATTTTCATTTTGTCCCTACACTAAATTAAAATCTAATAACTATATAAAAATATAGCAATATTAATTAAAAGTCCTATTTATATATGTTAGTATAAAATTTATTAGAAATACAACTATTGCATACTAATTCTTAGTTATTACTAATTATTGCAAATATTATTCAAACTCTTTAACATTCTTTACTTATAAGATTATGAATTCTCATAGTTATTAAATTAATTATTTCTATCTTTCAACTTTTCTTATCTTAACTATTGACCAATAATTTTTCATATTATTATATCGCCCCCTATATATGTGATAGCACAGTGTTGTTATTTTTCTTTGGACGAATCATTCTTTATTGAATAAATTGAAAATTATTTACAAGTATATGAACTATATCTTTGTTGGGTGTAAGATAAACAAGTGATTATATATATGATTTCATAGATAGAATATATTTTTTAATTAAACCTTTTAGTTTTTCCATTAAAAAAAAAAAGAAAACATTTCTCAGTTAACTATGGACAGTCAAATAGCTAGCTTTGATTTATTTACATAGTCAATTGAGAAGTCAAATATGAGAATCAACAACAAGAACGTCATTTATTATGTTATAACTTATCAAATAAAAATTATTATACAAAACTTAGTTCTAAAAATAAAATGTAGTTTTTCTCTTCACATGTTCATATTGTTAGCTTCTTAACGTTATGTAAATTCTGATAAATGACACTTAACACACTACTCACAATTCTCGCAGGCATGGAGATCCAATAAGGAAAGGATCTAAGCAAAACAACACCAACATGGAAAGCAAGATATTGTGATCCTTACAATTACTTCATAAAGGAAAGGTATAATCAAAGGGATTAAAGAATCATTAACAGAAGACCTAAAGCTGGCAGCAGATCAATCAAGCAAATAAGTTGGCAGCAGATCAATCAAGCAAATCGTGATTGATAGGACCAGATCAAGGAATCATCAATCAAGCCAAGATAGAGCCAAGCTATCAAGAGAAGAAAGGAAATTAGATCAAGCCAAAGAGTCAAGATAAATCCTTCAGCCAAACACATAATCGAATCATATCTGTTAAGAATGAAGGAATGCAATTTACTATGCACATATCTATTATGAACATGGATCAACAAATCGTCTCAATGAAGGGATTCCTCAAATCCTTGATTGAAGTATAGCTCCTTTGGGTTTTCCTTACAAGAGCACAAGTTTGTTCATATAAATATACCCCCTCAAACATAGATGTGAAACGTGCACTTCACTTGAACTTATATTGTAATCTTCTTTTATATTTCATAAAACTTTATACACACTTGTGTGAACAATTGAAAAGAAAAGAGAAAGAAAGATCTGAGTGTAGGTTATACAGGTAGAGGTTGTGTCTAAGAAGAAGATTTGATTTGTATATCAGATGGGGCTCTTAATTGTAATATTCTGTAACACCCAAGTTCTCAACAAACTCTTACGAAAACCCTTGTAATCCAAGGGGACTGGACTAGGCACTACATCGGTGATTCAAACCAGTATAAAAACATTCTGTGTTATTTACTTATTGCAATTTATTATTATTGTTTATTTATTCTACTAACGTGCAACTGGATCGACTGGCCATTACAGGAAGTCGACTAAAGGAAATTTTAATCCATGCCCCCTCCCCCCTCTTGACTTTCAATTGGTATCAGAGCAGGTCTCACCTTTTAAATGTTTAACCACATGTGAACAAAGATCCAATGGCACACTATTAGATTCCTGGTGCTCTACTTCAAGATGGACATTTTTCACACTGACCACCATACTTCAATGGACAACATTACTCTCACTGGAAAGACAGATTCAGAATCTTTGTCTCTTCAAATGATCACCAAGCATGGATAGTGATCAAGAAGGGCCCAAAGCCTATTTCTGGACTTACTGACAAAAATGGCACTGAAAAATCATTTGATACTGAATCATTTGACATCACTAAGGAACAACAAGAGGTAATTCAAACTAATTCTAGAGCTATAAGTTTGTTATATTGTGCAGTGAGTGGAGCTGAATATGACAAAATATCAACATGTGAAACTGCAAAAGAAATGTGGGACAAACTAGAAGTGACTTATGAAGGAACCACCAAGGTGAAGGAGGCTCGGATTAGTTCACTAGTAAATGAATATGAGTTGTTCAAAATGGCCGAAGATAAAATTGAAGAAACTATGTTCTTAAGATTCAATAAAATTTTCTGCGAACTCAAATCACTTGGAATGGTGTATTCAAATGGACTTCTTGTTAGAAGTCTTCCCAAGTCTTGGGAAACTAAGGTTGTCATTCTTGAAGATGGAAATCTGCAGAAAATGGCATACGATGAACTTCGAGGCAACTTGATGGCCTATGAACAAAATCATATCAATAGGTAGAATAAAGATAATAAAAAGAAAACTGTGGCATTTACTGCTGAGACATCTGAAATTGGAGAAGAAGCCAACGAAAAATCATGACGAAGGAATGGCTCTTATAAATCAAAGAGTGAGACAAATGCTTAGACAAAGAGGACAGAGACCTCAACAGGACTTTAAGAACATTGATTTCAAAAGAAATGATGATCGCTGCTACTACAGTGGAAAACCAAGACACATCAAACAAAACTTCCCAGAACGGAGAAGAAGTAACAATCGAAGAAACGAGGGCCCTAAGAGTCTCGGAGCATGGGATGAAGGAGAAACAACCGATGATGATCATGATGAAATGACCAATCTATATTTCATGGCACTAGGTGAAACAAGTGAGGTAAGATCCTTTAACTATTCTAATTGTAATGACTTACTAAATTCTTTGGACATGGTTGTTGATGAATTACAGAAGGTTATTGATGAATACAATAAAATTGCTCAAGAAAAGAAAAATTGGCAGATTATTCTTGAAGCAAGTCAGGTTGAAGTCGACTTACTAACAGAAGAATTAGAGGAAGTCAAAATGCAATTGAACATCATCAGAAAGTCTCCAAGTCATAGTTCTGTCTGATCTAACAGAACTACGCTCTATAGAAGAAACTCTTCTAATCGTAGTTCCAACATCTCAAATAGATCTAATTCTAAATCTTATTCTCCTGAAATTTCTACTAAAATTACTTGTTTCACTTGCGGTGATCTTGGTCACAAATCTTTTAATTGTAGAAAATATTCTTCTGAAAAGTAGATTTGGAGACCAAAAGTTACTAATCATCAAGGACCTAACAATGCTTTGGTACCTAAATGAAACTAATCTTATTGTTTTGTAGGAGCAATCCAAGAAAACCTACAGAAAAGGAATGTAGGTACTTGACAGTGGATGCTCGAGACATATGTGTGGAAAGAAAGAAAACTTCAAAACTATAAAAAGAACAGATGGGGGATGTGTCAGATTTGGAGACAATGCTAAAGGGGAAGTAACTAGAGTCGAGACTATTACACTCAGCTCATCATGCAATCTAATCGAAGTGTATCTAGTTGAGGGACTCAAACATAACCTTCTCAGCATTAGTCAACTATGTGATGCTGGATTTCAAGTTACTTTCAACACAGCCAGCTGCATATATCCTGAGAAAAAGCTAACTCTTATCGGAGATTGAGTTAATAACATATATGCTTTAAATAATGTTGATTTTCCATCTCTTACATATCTTACTGCAGTCTCAAGCGATCCTTGGATATGGCATCAAAATCTTGGACACGCAAGTATGCATGCTCTTGAAAAACTTTCTAGACTTGAACTAGTCATTGGTTTGCCTAAACTAAAGTTATCATATTTGTGACGCATGTCAAATGGGTAAGCAAACTTGTTCGTTCATCCTTTAAAGAAAAAGATATTGTAAGTACTTCTAAACCCCTTCAACTCCTGCACATGGATCTGTTTGGTCCTACTTGAACTGCTAGCATTAAAGGTAAACGATATGCATTCGTAATTGTTGATGACTTCTCAAGGTTCACATGGGTAATCTTTCTCACTCATAAAAATGAAGCATTTGGTAACTATGAAGTTTTTTGGAGAAAAATTCAAAGAGATGCAGGTTACTTCATCACAACTATTCATAGTGATCATGGTGGTGAATTCGAGAATAAAGTTTTTGAAGAATTCTGCGCTCAAAATGGTTTCACTCAAAACTTCTCTTCATCCAGATCACCTCAACAAAATGAAGTTGTAGAAAGGAAAAATCGCTCACGACAAGATACAACAAGATCTATGCTTCTCGATCGAAATTTTCCTGATCATTTTTGGGCAGAAGCTGTAAGTACTGCTTGTCACATTCTTAATAGGTGTCTTATCAGACCTATACTAAAGAAGACTCCATATGAACTATGGAGAGGTAAGAAACCAAACATCAGCTATTTTCATCCGTTTGGATGCAAATGCTTCATCCACAATAACTGTAAGAACAGTCTTGGTAAGTTCGATCAAAGAAGTAACGAAGGTATTTTTCTAGGTTATGCTCCCATTAGCCGGGCCTTTCGTGTTTTTAATAAAAGAACTTTGAGTGTTGAAGAATCTGTTCATGTGGTATTTGATGACACTAATCCAAGAATACAGGAAAGTGAAGCAAGTGAGGATGAAATTGATTCATTCAAACCAACAAAAGATATTCCAAAAGTGTCCACTGAAAATCTTACTGAAGAGCCAACTACTGCAGAAGCCAAGTAGACTACTCCAGTTGACAAAGTAAATATTTCCAGGGAATGGAGACACAATTCCAGCTATCCTGAAAACTTCATTATGGGAAAACTAGATGACAAAATCCAGAAAAGATCCTCTCTCAAGAAACAAGCTTCATTGGCTCTCAAATCCCAAATGGAACCAAAACGAATTAATGAAGCAATGGAAGATGAGTCATGGATACAAGCAATGAAAGAAGAACTTGATCAATTCGAAAAGAATCAAGTGTGGACTCTTATTGAAAGACCTAAGAACTGTTCAGTAATAGGAACCAAGTGGGTATTTCGCAACAAATTGGACAAAAATGGAAAGGTTATTCGAAATAAAGTCAGGTTAGTAGCTCAAGGTTACTCACAGCAAGGAGTCGACTATGATGAAACCTTTGCTCCTGTGGCAATGTTAGAATCTATTCTAATTCTTCTAGCGTTTGCTTCTTTCAATCGTTTCAAACTTTTCGTTAAAAGCACCTTTTAAACGAATTTATTAAAGAAGAAGTTTTTGTTAAACAACCTCCCGATTTTGAAAATCCCTCCTGTCCTGATTATGTTTTTAAATTATCAAAAGCTCTCTATGGTCTAAAACAAGCCCCAAAAGCTTGGTATGAAAGATTGAGCACTTTACTTATAAAAAATGATTTCCAAAAAGGGAAAATTGATACAACTCTGTTTATAAAAAAATCTAATTCCTGCATTCTTATTGTTCAAATTTATGTTGATGATATTATATTTGGAAGCTCTAATCCTTCTCTTTGTGAGAATTTTGCAAATCTCATGAAAGGTGAATTTGAAACGAGTCTTATGGGTGAGCTCTCATTCTTTCTTGGTCTTCAAATTAAGCAGTCAGATAAAGAAATTTTTATAAATCAAGGTAAGTATGCAAAAGAGTTGATCAAAAAGTTTGGAATGGAAAAGGGTAAAGCCTTTGGAATTATAAGTCCCTCCACTTAGAATCTGATACAACAGGAAAAGCAGTTGACAAAAAACTTTATCGAGGAATGATTGGGTCTCTATTATATCTCATTGCTAGTCAACCAGACATCATGTTCAGTGTTTGCAAATGTGCACGATTTCAATTCGCTCCAAAGGAATCATATCTCACCGCTGTTAAATGAATCATTCAATATCTCATTGGAACATCTGATGTGGGGTTATGGTATCCTTTTTCTGAAAGTTTTGATTCAATTGGATATTCAGATGCTGACTTTGCAGGTTATAAAAATGACAGAAAAAACACCAGTGGAACATGGCAATTTTTGGGAAAATCTGTTATTTCCTGGCATAGTAAGAAACAGACCTCCGTTGCCCTCTCAACTACTGAATTTGAGTACTTGGAGGTTGGAAGTTGTGGCACTCAACTACTTTGGATGATGCATCAACTCCTCAACTATGATTTATCCTTTGAGTGAGTACCTATTTTTTGCGATAATACTAGTGCTATTAGTCTATCTAAATATACTGTGCATCATTCTAGAGCTAAACACATAGATATCAAGCATCATTTTATTCGTGATCATGTTGAGAATGGTGATTTTGTGCTTGAATTTGTTGATTCTGAGAAACAGTTAGCCGATATCTTTACAAAAGCTTTACTTGAGGAAAGATTTTGTTTCCTTCGAGAATGGCATGGCATTACCTTACTTATTAATTAAGTACTAGGTTTCTTGGCATTACTCTTGAAGTTGCCTTTACATGTTTTTGTTTATATTTGGTGTTTTGTTCTTTTTTATTATGCCAAAGGGGGAGAAAATTTGCCACCACAATTTTTATGACAGGGGAACCAAGTTCAAAGTTTGACACATTCCTGAAGCCTTCAAGGCAGTGGGAGCCACATATACAGGGGGAGCTACATATACTGCCATATCTCAGGGAAGTATCATTGTCTCTCCACACTCCATTTAAAATTGTGAATTAATTGTCATTATCAAAAGGGGAGATTTTTAGCTTCTTAATGTTATGTAAATTCTGATAAATGACACTTAACACACTACTCACAATTCTCGCAGGCATGGAGATCCAATAAGGAAAGGATCCAAGAAAAACAACACCAAAATGAAAAGCAATATTTTGATCCTTACAATTACTTCATAAAGGAAAGACATAATCAAAGGGATTAAAAAATCATTAACAGAAGGCCTAAAGCTGGTAGTAGATCAATCAAGAAAATCGTGATTGAAAGGACCAGATCAAGGAATTATCAATCAAGCCATCAAGAGAAGAAAGGAAATCAGATCAAGCCAAAGAGTCAAGATAAATCCTTCAGCCAAGCACATAATCGAATCATATCTGTCAAGAAGGAAGGAATGAGATTTACCATGCACATATCTAATATGGACATGAATCAGCAAATCGTCTCAATCAAGGGATTCCTCAAATCCTTGATTGAAGTATAACTCCCTTGGGTTTTCCTTACAAGAGCACAAGTCTGTTCATATATATATACCCCCTCAAACATAGATGTGAAGCATGCACTTCACTTGAACTTATATTGTAATCTTCTTTTATCTTTCATAAAACTTTGTACATACTTGAGTGAACAATTGAAAAGAAAAGACAAAGAAAGATCTGAGTGTAGGTTATACAGGTAGAGGTTGTGTCTAAGAAGAAGAACTGATTTGCATATCAGATGGGGCTCTTAATTGTAACATTCTCTAACACCCAAGTTCTCAACAAGCTCTTAAGGAAACCTTTGTAACCCAAGGGGACTGGACTAGGCACCACATCGGTGATCCGAACCAGTATAAAAATACTCTGTGTTATTTACTTACTGCAAGTTATTATTACTATTTATTTATTATACTAACGTGCAGATGAGTCAACTGGCAATTACAGAAAGTCGACTAAAGGAAATTTTAATTCACCCCCCCCCCACCCCCAATTCTTGACTTTCACATATGACATCTGAACAGTTTAACGTAAAATACACGTGCAAACACATCTGGTTAGATGATAAGAAAAATACACAACAAATATGTCTATAAGGTAATATTATTGAAATACAACCAATTACATGATTGAACCTCAGCAAATTGAAATAAGTATATGCATTTAACTAATAAAATTTTTCATAGACCATTTTGATAGGTTCGCGTGAATAAGAGATATATATGATGATCCACATTGAGCATTCACAAAAAAATCTACAATATTATTTTGTGCAAATCTTATTATTCAAATCTTCGCTTAAATAAGAAATACTATTTACTATAACATATGTTTTCTGAATTGGTAATCACGTGCGTTGCGCGTGTCGAAAAGCTAGTTATTTATATAAGGAAAAACAGATTTTAGAACTAAGAATGCTTATTTCACCTTTAAAAAAAGTATTTTCGATACGGAAAAGCACGCCAAAAAAGGAGATCAAAATTTCAATAAAACCTTTCTTTCTCCCTTTAAATATCAAGTTCCAGATTAAAAAAAAAAAAAGAAATCAATTTTTTTAAAATTAGGATTCTTGTTTCTCAAAAAAATAAAAAATCAGATTAAAAAAAATAAAAAACAAGATCGGAATGAAAAGACATCAAAAAACCAAAAAAGATCGATTAAAGAAAAAAAAGACTACCTGTTGAATCAATTATTGGATAAACTCTATTAATTGCGGTGATAAAATTTAAAAAATCTGAATCAGTGTTTTCAAAAACGTTTTTGGGGCGAGTCCCAGGGCGAGTCTTGGGGCAGGGCGTACCGAAAATGCTTTGGGGCATAAACTAAAAGCGTAGATCCATAAGGCGTAAGTCCTAAAATTTGAGGCGTAAGCCCCAAGCATAAAAACGTAAGTTCTGGGCGTAAAAACATACGCTGGGAGTTTTAAATTTATTTTTTAACCTCTTTTGCTTTACATCACATTTTTATTATTGGTGTAATGATATTTCTCAAATATTAATTATAATACTCTTTTTCTTCATTATTGATTATTAATACTTATCTCAAATAAAAATCATAAATCATTGAAATGCTTACTTTTACTTATTTTATTAGTAATAAAATTATAAAATTGAATGTACATGAGATTACGCCTTGTAGATCCATGGGACTTACGCCCAATGTCTTGGGGCTTATGCCTCGCCCTATACTCAGGGGCGGAGGCAGCATATAATGAGGGGGTTCATCCGAACCCCCTCGGCGAAAAATATTACTATTTATACATTGTTAACATTATTTTTTAGGTATGTATAATAGATGTCCCCTTCCACTAGTTCGTGTGTTTACTTCTCAGATTTTGAACCCCTTGTTAAAAATTTTGACTCCACCACTGTCTGTACTGTATAAAATGCCTCGCCTCACGCCCCTGCCTTTTAATACACTAATAGTCACCAAGATTGAGAATAAGAAGGAAGAAAGAAATAATCAGAATAAGAATCAACAAATTGACAGAAAATTAAGGGATTATTTATCTTGTCAATTATAAATTACTATATTTATGGTTCTTTTATTTTTTTTTTTCTGTTTTTATTTATTTTTATTTTAAATTCGGTTTTTTTTAATTATTTGTTACATGCTATGTATTGAAAATTAGAATGTCATGTTAGTACTAATTTATTAAATTTACTCTTATATAATAGCTAACAATAACTAATCCATAACCATTTAATATAAAAACATATAACTTCTAGCAACTTTAAGAAACTGCCAACAAATAAATCCTAATAACATTAAGAAACTTCTCAATCTTCCATGTGTGAAGAAATCTCCAGGAATTTGAGAAGATATAGATTATTGTCTTCTATCTTTCTCCGTGTTCTCCTTCTTGAATAAGTATGTAAGATACGTGGCTTATCAGTGTACCCTTCCTAAAAAGACGATTTGTCCCTCAAGGAAAAAATAAAAAAATTGTGCAACTAATAGATCATGATTTTTCCAACTAACTTTTTTGAAAGGTCGACCAATCCATTGAATCAATAGCTCAAGTTGCGGGTTGGTAATTGGGTGTTTCTAATGATTCAAAACTTGTTCAAGTGATTCAATGAGCTCGACTTTATCAGTTAATGGTGCTGAAAAGGCAAGTAAGAAGAAAGAGTGGACTTTAAGAGAGAAACATGGAAGATATGATGAATTTTGGAGCTAGCTGAAAGTTCAACCTAATTTACGAAATACTTTGTAAGGGTCAAAGAAACGAGAAAACAACTTCTGAATTGGGAGATTGACCAAAGACTCTTGGCCATATAATTGAAGATGTAAAAGGACAACATCACCAACATAAAGAGACTTAAAATATACCTATGCTTTTGATATTCTTGATTGGGCTTTCATATGGCCGTCCTTCATAATTTTAAGCATAAGATCTCCAATCAACATCTTTTCTTCAAGGACTAATTGAAAATATGTTGTTGCAATTTATGCACTTCCCCATTCAATTGAAAGATTAGTTTATATTGTGTTTAGAAATACTAGACATTGTATATCCAATACCATGTCTCTGCCATCAAAGAAAAAAGAAAAAAAATTATGCATTATGCCCAACTTAGAAACCTTTACTGACAAAGTTTTGCATTTGATAATTTCACAATTATCTATTTGAACACATGACAATTTTTTTCTATGAAATTATGTGTCAGATTACTATTCACCAATATCAACACTTTGAAGTTGAAGCAGATTTTTTGCCCAAACCTACCGTCAACACTTTACACATTGTTCTTCTCTTCTATTAATTATGTATGTGTAAAAAGTTTCATTTGCAGCGATGGTTAGGGGTGAACTTTTCTCCACAACGATAACATAAGCCTTTTTCTTTTCAAATTTGGTCAAAATTTAGTGGACAAGTCTTTGAAAGCGATGACAGTTGAATAGGACATGTAATTGGTTGGCGACATGATTATTTTTTCATAATCTAAAATTAGGCTCATTGCTTTATACACATACCAATGCTCGTAAATCCTAACACCCACATGAAGGTCTTTTTTAATCTCTCTAAGAAAAACTTCAAGTAAATAATGTTTTGGCCAATTTTGCACATGGGTTGCCCGTTTTATAGATTTTTGTTTATACTAGAACACATATTCAATCTGTTGAATACTTTATAGATTCTCATCTGAAAGTGTAAAAACGTATAACTTTTACAAAAACAGGTTTATTTTTCAAGTTGATTGGATTCATTTTTTCGTTTGACACTCGACGAGTTCGTTTTCCTCGTCTAATCTTCGCCAACTCATTCTAATAATAAATATTCACCATTGATCTAAGGAAAATGATCCAAGATCCAACACATCTCCTTCCAAAGACATTTAAATCCATATCAAACCTTTGAAATTATCATAGGTTAAATGGATGGATTACCAACAATAGATCCACATAATTGTCACGACCCAGACCGTAGTGATTGACACCCACACTAACCCTTTGGTGGGAGAACCACTACTACAACTTAACCAAATACTATGCATTTAAAGATACAGAAGCAGGTTTAAATGACAAAAAGAAATACGGAGTTCCCATAAACTCCAAAGGTTTAAACAAATAACTAACCAAACTAATTCGAAAGTCTTAACCCTTAGAACCTGAAAGTCATTGTATCAAAACTCTATTAACGACAAGTCTAAGAACAAGGGGGACAACCCCGAAAATAAACAAACACCTTAAACAAATAGTCTGAGTCCAAAAAGAGTGGACTTAAACTAGAAAGATTCATGGCAGCCTCAAAGAACTGGTTCACCGTTGAATCCGGTTACACTCAATAGTCATTTAGCTGAGGTCTATCAATAGCCTCCTGAAGATGTCCTGCACTCAATAAAGAACAAACAAGTGTAGTATCAGTACATAATCACAATGTACTGGTAGGATCACACGGCTATCCTAATAAGTGAAACACATGCAAGTAACCACAACATTATAAAACAGGCATATACCGAACATATACAGTATTAGTCATCTTTTACGAACAACGCACAATTTCACAATTCTCAAGATATACAGGTTGGTTATCATTTCAAAATAAACAATCTTTCAATCTCAATCACCATTAGATATGAACATAATAATCACAAGTAGATACACAACACAATTCAATGGTCTTCTCACGGAATCCAATTCAATGATCCTCTCATGGAACCCATATCCAAACTGATAATGTACCGGTTCGTGGTACCCGATCCAATATTTATACTGGAACATGGTAATCGATCCCAAATTTATATCGAAACGTGGCAACCGATCCCATATTTATGTCAGAACATAGCAACCAATCCAAGTTAGTGTGTCGAAACAGAACACCTTATCCGTTCAACAAACCACAATCACAATCACAATTACAATGTATATTCTCACAATCATACAATAAGAGGTGATTCCTGGCATACAATTATTCAATTATCCTAATTTACGATTAGGGTGATCCATAATGCAATCATTAGTATACATACATGTATTACAATGAGAAATTACAAACATATATCACACCAACATGAAATCACAATCATCACCTACCTTGAATCCAAGCCTAAATCCCCTAGGTACTTGAATCTTTCTTTTTCGGATTTTTTTGGCTTGTTCTAGGTCTACAAAACAATTAATATACGCAAGAATCAACAATCAAAGGTCTAATTATCCGGATTATAACAAACCCAATAACCCTAGACCAAACCCAAGATCCTAATAGATTAGGGCTTTTCCCACCATAATTTCTAGATCAAAACTCTCCTCATCGATAATCACCCACTAGATTACATTCTACGGATCGAACAATAGGTTCGAGGAGTTAAACCTTACCTTTTGCCTTAAGAATGGTGAAAAACCATCAAGAAAGCACGTGGGGTAGTCTCCTAGCTCTCAAAGGAGAAACTTGCAGAATAAAACAATTTTGGGATTTATTTTTGATTTAAATCGTGATTGTCCCGCCACGGCAGCCCCCAACCCGCCACAACGGCCCCACCCTGAAGGGAATAATCCCGCCACAACAGCTTGCACAAAAACAGAATGTCGAATTAAGAGCTCCAAACCCCTATTTCACAACACACCTTCATCCCACGACACTCAAAAAACACCCATTCACACTAAGATCAGTTTTGAGAGTTTTACTCGCCCGAACTCAATTCGGTAAAGTCGTACGAGTTTCTTAATGTCTTAGCTATCCACTCACGCAATCAATTTCATTATTACACTTCTCATTCATTACCAAATTTCACTAGACTCACCTGACTCCGATTTCGTCCAAATCTGGACTAGGCTTGGAAATTTCAAGTTACTACTTAAAAGTTTTTCTGGTCCAATTCTTTTCTCATTGGCTTTTCCCTAACGACGGAATCAGGTCGTTACAATAATCTACATGAGCTTGGATCCACATGGAATCTATGAGAAGAAAGTTCAGCAAAAAGATTAAAACCATTATCATGGATAGATTGAGATGACGTTTAAATGGAAGTTAGTAGACAAAATACTAAGATGTTTCAAGGTTATAGAATACTTACACCCAATTGAATCGAGTTTCAACACCATTTAGTGATGGATCGAGAAAGAGGAACTGCAGCTGCAAGAACTATTCAACTTCTCACTTTTTTTTTTTTTTTTTTTTTGATATTTCTTAGTGGGTAGATTTTCTTTTTTTTTTGTTCTTTTGTTTATTTTATTTTGGTGAGATGTACACTTGGTCAACCCACATAATATTTATATATTTACGCTTTTTTTTTTTTTTTATAAATCTTGACCCATGTGGTCTTTGATTAAAAATAAAAATATATCATGTGTTTAATAATATTGAAAATGTTTCTTTGCTTGCAGAATTCAATCTTGAGGATCTCCTCTTTCATACTTCGAAAATTCCATCTTTGTGTGTGAACACCAATAAATTTTTTGATGCCTCCAAATTCTATACCCCACACTCTTCAAGTAAAATTTAATATTTTTTTTGTTGATTTCGAGTATTGTGCTCTTTTAATGCAATCACACCAGTATCCAAAGCGTTTAGGTCTTTAGATTTTGTTGTGAAAATGGGTCAATGATTGGATGATCTGATCATGATTTGACATGATAGGTTCACTTTGGAAAGCATTGGTTCATGTGGTAACTAAGAAAAATCAACTTGATTCTAATACCAATGATAAGAATAGAGGTTTTATATTGAATAAAAGAAAGAAAATATAAAGAGAGGTACATGCCTTTTATATCTCCAGAATAATGCATATAAAGATATATACCTACATGTTACTAGATCTATCATTTATATAATAGCTAAGCACAACTACTTCATAATCATTTGAGATAAAGACGAACAACATCTTGCAATCATAAAGAGTTGTCAATAAATAACTCAATTGGGATAATTAAGACATATAACTTTTAGTAATCATATTGAACTGTCGACAAATAACTCCTAATAACTGTAAGAAGCTGCTCTACCTTCACGTGTGAAAACCCCTAGGAATTTGGAAATTTGAAAAGATGCAAATCATTGTCTTCTCTTATCTTTCTCGCTTGTTCATTTTGAATAAATATGAAAGATAAGAATAAATATGAAATTACATTGAATATATATGTTATTGTTGTATATACACCTATTTTATAATCATCTTTTTTTCCTTACGTACTGAACACTAACATATAAGTAAATTATTTTTCCAAAATATATTGTTTTTCTACCAAAAACTCTCTTATCATATTTTTATCCTAACTTGATAAATTTCTTCAAATTGACATCAGATCTTCTACGATATAGAATATCTAAGAGTTTCCACTGCTGGCGGACGGCTATGATCCATATATTCCGCCTGTCTGGCCAATGATCATGGTAATAAAGGTCAGGCGAATGATATATGCATGAAAAAAATTTATGATGGAGGAAATACTTACACAAACATTATAGATTTAAAGAAGTGCAAGCAAACACAAGAGAAAAAAGCTCTTCTCTAAATTAAAAGTTGGAGAAGTTTTTTTTTTTTTTTAAAAAAAATAGTTGGTAGGAAAGACAAAGACATCAACGAGAGTTGGATAGAAGTGTTTCAACACCCAAAAAAAGAGTTGGTGGAAAGGGTATTAACAAGAGTTCGAGAGAGAGTGTTCCAACACAAAAAAAATGAGTTGGTGGGAAGGGCATCAACAGGAGTTGGAGAGAAAGTGTTCTTAAAAAAAAGGAGTTTGTTGGAAGGACATCAACCTTGGAAGTTGGAGAGAAGTGCTCCAACACAACCACGAGAAAAAAATATCGTGAGTCGGAGAGAAAATGTTCCAACTCTTGAAAGTTGGAGGGAAGTGCTCCACACAATCAAGGAGAAAAATATCATGAGATGGAGAGAAAGTTCTCCAACACTTGGAAGTGGGAGAGAAGTGCTCCAACACAACCAAGAAAAAAATGAGAATGGAAGAGAAGTACTCCAACAATTGAAGACTAAAGAGAAGTTCTCCAATACAACAACAATGGCAAAAAAAATTGAATATTGAAGAAAAGTGTTTTCCAATACAACAACAATGACAAGAAGAAAAAGGCAAGAGTTACATTTTTGAATTACGGGAGAATGTTGGAATGATAATTCAAAGTTGGAGTAGAAATTCTAAGTTGTTTAGAATTTGTTATTTTTGGTATTTATTTAATTAATGTCTAAATTAGAATTTGTTTGTCCTAACTCATATAGAAATAGATTTTCTAGTCATAGTATAATTTAATTTCTTACTTTTATAATTAGGGATGTTGCTAGTTATTTCAATATATAAAAATATATAGAAAATACAGAAATATACATAATAGGGAGAACTTGAATTAAAATTCAAGAACTTTTGAGTTTATAAATAAAATATTTTCCTTCAAAAAAAAAATTCAAATGTTTTCATGTATTAATGATGATTTTTTTTTTGTCAAATTTTATTAAAATACGACATGTGAGATTTGTAAGCGAAACTGACTAGGGACATTACCAACAAGAGAATAGCTTGACAAACTTTTGGTTCATTTTTGTATAAAAAATGGGGAGGGGTGTTAATCAATTAATAGTTTTATTATAAAATAAAATAAAGTTGTAGGTTGCTATATAAATTGATAATCATATTAAAATATCAGAGTCATCTTTATCTTTACTATTTCCTATAGAAGACAAAACTCTTAATAATGCTTTGAATAGCAATCTTTTATACCCCATTCAATAGATTTGCTGCTCATAATTCTAAGGTTCATAACACAAAAACATTCAAGAATTTATCAAGAATACATCAAGAAACCATAAAGAAATTATTAAGTGATCATTAGGAATTATTAAACTTTGTTTATAAGATAGAAACCGTTACTTTCATAATCGTTAATAATTTCATAGAAGAAATCTTGTAAAACCATGTAGGTACGAATATTAATGGAAATAGATACCTTTATGGAGGGTTCTTGGGTTTTAATAAAGAACAATTCAAGAAGATTATATTCCGTTCTAACCTTAACTCGTTCATGAAACATATTCTGAAAAAATGAAAACGTAGTTCGGGGGAAGAACAAGATGTTTCCACATGTGGAGATAGTTGTAACATCCTGCCTTAGAAAGAACTAGAATTAGAAAGAACTATTTTGGAAAGAGTAAATTTGGAAATTGTGGCAAGTTATGTTAAATATGAGTTTTGGGTCAACTTCAAACGATCATAAATTTCAGTACAAGATGAGTTAGGTAGCCCATAAGATATCAAATGAAAGGTCTTGTAATCCTCTTTCCATCGCCACCGAGTTTGCTAATTTTCGAGCTCGTGTGAGGGAGATATGATCATTTGAAATTTGTCTATCCAGTTTAGGAAAGTTACCCGGATTTAAGAGGGGTATTTTTGGTCTTTTCCCTACCTTTCAGATTTTAAAAAATATTTGTAATACTTAGGGGTTTAAAATGATTCGGTTCCATTTTACAAATCCTAATCTACGCTAGGGTTTTGAGAGAAGTTCAAGAAGAGGAAAAAAGGAGAAAAGTTAAGGCGTTCATAGATTTTTCTTGCGATTCGAAGGTTGTTTCGCCAAGGTTTTAATCCCTAAGAGGTATGTGAGTTCTCGTAGTGTTGGGTTAGCACACCCACACATCAATCATGTTAATTTCATCGCAATTTCGTTCTTGAAGTTGAAGATTTAGAGTTCTTGATAAGTTTCCTTGAAGTTCATTCAAAATCTTGATTGTTGAGGTTGTTGATCAGTTCTTGAGATAAGTTTGAGTATTTTAAGGGTAGTTTGGAGTGGATTATCATATACTAATGTTGGGTATTTGAATCTATGTGAATTGGGAAGAAACCATTTTATTCTAGGCTAATTATGGTTAGAAAATGAGTAAGAAAATTCATTGGAAAAATCTGGGCAGAGGATGGCGCCCTATGCCAGCTAGTGCGCCAAAGAAGTGTTTTTGTAGTTTGGCACCTGGGCCCTGCGCCACAACTTCCCTTCAGTAGTTTAGGGGCTGGAACCAGTGCACCAAGGTCGCTTGCCCCGACCTATCTTTAGTTGTTTAACCCGTTTGAGTTCCTTTAAAGTGTTACTTCATATACTATTGATTTTAAACACTCTAAACTACTTCTAAACATCTAGAAATCATTCATAACATGAATCATAACCTTGAAATCATAATTCAAATTTAAGGTAGAGCTAAGAGTCAAGTCTTGAGAGTTCTTTCGAGTCTTTGAGAAGTCTTTTGCAAGCCTTTTTAAACTTGTTTTATGACTTGAGCACTTTAGTTTGAGAAAGAGTAGAGTTGAGTTCATTTTCGTTAAAATGATATTTGGGAACTAAGTATTCCCAAGAGTAAATGTTTTCACATTTAAGATAAGAGGAAACACCGATTTCTAAAAGAGTTTTTGAGCAATTTTGAGTACCATCTCTTTTAAGAGAAATATTTTTTTAGTAATAATCTCAAACCACAGAAAGAGTTATGTTTTTAAACATATGAGCTAGTTACATTTTGGGAGTAGTGTTCAGCACCGATATGGGGATGAGTTCAGATAACTCAAAGTCCTCATAAACCATGTAGTCAACGTGGGTAGCAAGGATCATACTTTTTAGATGATTCCTTAATGCTTTTTAGCATACACTAGTAGATCCACTTAGTAGTAGGTCCTATACCCCGGCAAAGTATAGGACAGTTCTGGCAGCGTGGGCTAGACGTTGTATCATCACATAGCTCATAGTAATGGTTGTCGGTTAGAGAATCTCCCACAAAGTTTATTTTATATTTTCATATACAAACAAAATTTATTTTGTATTCTTACATACAAACTAAGTATATTGTATTTTTCAATACATTGAGTTGCTACCTATTGTTTTAAAAGATTTTCTTTATAATGCATCTTTACTACTGCTTTATACTGAAATGAGTTGAGTATCTATGAGTTGAGTTGAGACGAGGTAAGTTGTTTCTTTCAGTTCCAGTTCAAGATTATGTCTTGTGTTTAGATTTCCCCTCACATTCTCGTCCATTTCATGTACTAATGCCATTTGGCCTGCAACTTTTATGATGCAGATACAGGTAACGAGGATTAACATCCAGTGCTTCGTTGATCCAGTTGAGTTCCAGATTTATTTGGTGAGCCTCATTTGTTCTGGAGGATCCCTTCCTTATTTTCCAGTATTTCAGTTTGTTAGGATGATTGGGGGTCTTGTCCCGACATCATTCATAGTATTAAAGGCTTCATAGATAGATAGACAATAGTTTATGAGTCTTATTTGTTTCAGTTGTTATGACTCTAGACTTGAGTTGCCGCTTTGGCTAGTGAATGTTTCTTTAAATATTCCGAGTTAGTTATTTTGTGTTAAAGCCTTACTTTTAAGGTTACCTTATGTTGAGTAAGTTTTCCTATGAGATTTAAGCCAGGACAAGGGTTCACTTGGGGCTAATAATGGTTCTCGAGTGCTAGTCGCGTCCAGGGTGTAGTTTAGGGGCGTGAAAAACTTGGTATTAGAGCACAGAGTTCAAGAGTCTTAGGGTGTCTATGAAATTGTGTCTGTAGAGTCCTACTTATCGGTGTGAAGCGCGCTACATCTATAATTAGGAGGCTGCAACATGTAGAAATTATCTCACTTCTTTCATACTCTTTTCGTGCAATAGAGTTCATCTCTATAAAGTTTCTTTCTAATTCATGCTTACGTGTATCTTTCAAATCAAGCCTCCACAAAGAGCTGACCGAGGTCGCCCCGCTAGGAGGATGTTAATCCTCAGGATCAAGGGTCCCCAATGCATCGGAAATGCAACCCCAAGGAGAGGTCACTAATGTTGAGTTCTGGGATGCTATCCGGATGTTGAGTCAAGTGGTGGCCAACCAAGCTGGTCAATAGAGAGGGGATTGACATGATGTGATACATCCAGAATCTGTGAGTTCTTAAGGATGAATCCTCTAAACTTCACCGGTTCAAGTGTTATTGAGGATCCGAAAAACTTTGTGGAAGAGTTGTAGAAAGTTTTTGAGGTTATGCATGTTGCTGATGCTGAGCAAGTGAAACTAGCTGCATACCAACTGAAGGGTGTTGCTAGAGTTTTGCTTGATCAATGGAAGAAGAGTAGAGATGAGGGTGCACCAATTCTGAGTTGGGCTGTGTTCGAAGAGGCTTTCATGGGACGTTTCTTTCCACGTGATTTAAGTGAGGCCAAGGTAATGAAATTCCTCACTCTTAAGCAAGAATCTATGAGTGTGCATGAGTATTGCCTTAAGTTCACCCAACTGTCATGTTATGCCCCGGATATGGTTGCTGACATGAGGAGTAAGATGAGTCTACTTGTTGCTGGGTTTTCTCGTCTGTCAAGTAAGAAAGCCAAGGCAGCTATGCTGATAGGAGATCTAGACATAGCAAGGTTGATGATCCATGTGCAACAGGTTGAGGAAGATAAGTTGAGGGATACAGAAGAGTTTCAAAATAAGAAGGCTAAAACATCAGAAAATGATTCTGGACAGCAGAAGCGAAATGCAAACTAATCTTCTTTTCAACACAAGCAGCATGGACCTGCTTTATTATCTTTAAGTGCACCTGCATCAAGGAACAAAGGTAATTTCAAGAACCAGAATTCACAGAATTTCAGAGCTAGACCTGCATAATATCAAGGTAGTGTGGCACAAAGAGGAAATGGGACCTATGCATGTGCTAAGTGTGGTAGGACCTACTCAGAAGTGTGTCGTGATGGTTCCACTGGTTGCTTCAAGTGTGGTCAGAATGATCATTTTATGAAAGAGTGCCCTAAGAACAAACAAGGTAATGGTAATAGGGGCAATAGAGCACAATCTTCTTTAGCGGCCCCACCAGATAAAGCTGCACCTAGAGGAGCTACTTCAGGGGTAGATGGAGGAGCAAACTGTCTGTATGCTATCAACAGTCGCCAAGAGCAAGAGAATTTGCCAGATGTTGTCACTCGTATGATTAAAGTCTTTACTTTTGATGTTTATGCTTTACTAGATCCAGGAGCGAGTCTATCTTTTGTGACTCGATATATTTCCATGAATTTTGATATTCTTATTGAGCAACTTATTGAGCCCTTCAATGTTTTGACATTTATTGGTGAGTCTCTTCTAGCTGAGTGAGTTTATCGTGATTGTGTCACTTCTGTCAATCACAAGGACACCATAACTGACTTAGTCAGATTAGATACGGTAGATTTTGAGTGTTTTCTTGACAATTTTTCACCATTATTGAGGCTAAATGTAAGGTTGTAACTCTTCGAATTCGTTTTTCGATCTGTAGAACGTAATCTAATGGGTAATTATTGATGGGGGAGGGTTTTGATCTGGAAATTATGGTGGAAAAAGCCCTAATCTAGGTATGGGGTTCAAGGGTTTGATCTGAGTTGATAGAATTGTTGGTAATTTGGGTAATTAGTTATTGTTTATTGATTCCCGTGTTAAATTAATTATTTGTAGACCAAGAACAAGCGGAACAAATCTGAAACGGGAAGAATCAAGTTTCTTGGGGAATTCGAGCTTGTTTCGAGGTATGTAATGGTTGTGATTTCATATTGTGTAATGTATGTTTGCTCTTGCTTCATTATAATACATGTATGTATGTGAATGTTGCATTATTGATCACACTAGTTGTAAATGAGATAGATGAATGATGAATGTCATGAATCATGACTTGATTGTATGATTATGAGAATATACTTGTGATTGTGATTGTGGCTTATTGAATGGATCGGGTGTTGCGTTCTAACACACTAACTTGGATCGGTTGCAACATTTCGGCATAAATATGAGATCTGTTGCCGTGGTCCGGCATAAACATTGGATCGGGTATCACGTTTTGGTATGCTGATAGTTTGAGTTTGGGTTCCATGAGAGGACCATTGACTTGACATAACTGTATATCTTAAGAAATATGAAATTGTCTGTTGTTCGTAAATGATGATGATATTGTATATGTTTGGTGTATGCATGTTATCATATTGTTGTAATGGCTTATGTATGTTGCACTTAGTGGGATAGTTGTGTGATCCTACCAATACACTGTGATTGTGTACTGATACTGCACTTGCTTTTTCTTTGTTGAGTACAAGGCATCTTTCGAATTCAAGGATGAGCCAGTTCTTTTGGGCTGCCATGAGTTCTCTTTTCTGTCAATGTCCACCATTTTGGACTTAGACTTTCTAGTTAGTTATTCTTAAATTTAGTTTTGGGGTTGTATCCCTTCTTGTTTAGACTTATGGTTGAACTTTAGATGTTTTGGTACATTGACTTTTAGATTCTTGGCGTTATTTTTCGCATTTGTTTAGTTGTTAGACTATTGTTTTGGAGTTTATGGGAACTCCTTATTCCTTTCCTTAGCATTTAACTTGCTTCCATAACTTAAATGCCTTAGTATTTTGGTTGAGTTGTTAGTTTAGTTAGTATTAATGGTTCTACCATCGGAGGGTTAGTGTGGGTGCCAATTACAACGGTATGAGTCGTGACACCCCCTTTTGCCTCTTCTTTAGATTGTTTCTATTGTGTTCTTTGTTTTGGAATTTCTTTTTCATTTGTTTTTTGTTCTTTGTGAACTTTGTTTTTGTTTTGTAATAAATGGTGGCCTTTGCCACGTTTAGTTTTTTTAAAAAGAAGTTATAAAATATATGCACAGTAATCTGCACACCACTGATTGACATACAAATAGATTATGTTTTTGATTAATTGTTGTTGAGTACAGGGCCGACTCTTAATTTTATTATTAAGCTAAATGAAGTTTATATAGATTTAGGCCTCAAATTACGTTGAACCGCTCCTGGTTGAGTATTGAATATGTATTATTAGGGGTGTTTTATGGGTTGGTTTGGATCGGTTATTGGTCAAAATCAGAATCAAATCAATTTAGTCAATTTTTAAATTAGCAAAATCAAATCAAACCAAATACAATATACATTTATCGGTTTCGGCTTGGTTTTGTTTGGTTCGGTTATTCAGTTATTAACTATACACAAAAATTAAATAAACGATTCATTTAAAAGAGGAAAAAAAGACAACAATTCGTTCAAAACAAAAAATAGTTACAACAACTAACATTACATAATATTCAATAGCTAAATTTACTGTGAATAAAGCTTCAAAATTCTCCATTTTGGTCTCAAAGGAAGAGACATTGACATTTCTAATCCCGACAAGAATTGTGATAGACATTTATATACTTAAAACCAATAAAATAAATGTTCTCGTCTTGAATGTTTTTTCTTCCATAAATAAATCATAAATAAAAAAATTTGAAAACATATATAAGATATTTAAAATTGTTTATAAACATAATATTTGTGCATGTATGATAATAAATATATGTATATAATTTCTCGATTCAGTTCGGTTCGATTCAGTTATTTCTTCGATTTTTTTAGCAAAATCAAAACCAACCAAATACTATCTCGGTTGTTAAAAATCTAAAATTGAACCAAACCCAAACCCAAATTCACGTAAAATTGATTTATTTAATCGATTTGATTCAATTTTTCGATTTTGATCATTTTTTATTCAAATTATGAACAGTCATATGTATTATAATATTAGTAATTAAGCGTTTAGACCTTTTTAAAGAACCTTAGCATATTTTTAAGTAATAAATGAGATAATCGAAGGGCTCATTTCAGATTAGTTTTTTAAAATAAAAATAAAGTAGAACACAATAAAGGGAAAGTAAAAAACACAATAAATTTTATGAAGGACTATGGAACTGGACAAAAGTAGTCCTCTAACTTACTTTCTTTTTTAGTCGGTATCAAAAAAATGACATATTTCTACATTAAGTAACAATTTAATTTTAAAATGCCAATTTTACCTTTAATGAAATTATTTATAATCACATAAATTTCTATCATTCATTTAAGACCATAAGTTTAAAGGACTTCCTTTTGTTCTTAAATTTTGTACCGAGTCAAAATAACTCACATAAAATGAAATGGAGGGAGTAAAAAATAGTAAATAGATGTTAAATAGTCAAAGTTTTAAGGGGACATTTGGTTACTGTATAAGAGTCCATTTTATTCATGTATAAAAAATTGTGTTACTTTTACTATGTTTGGTAGAAATTTTATATTAGGTAGAAAAGTCAACAAAACTTATATCACGTTTGGTTGGTAGGATTCTAAAAGTTGTATAAAAGTTATTCATGTATTAATTTTATATGGTGTTTGGTTGCATTCTTTGTAGTCCAACATAATTAATACCAACATAACTTATGAGGAAATCTATGTATAAGTTATGCAGGGTAAACGATGGAATCAGTTATGCGAATATTAGTTATACATGTATTAAAATAGTAAATTACATATTTACCCTATTAATTTATTTTTAATTTTTTTATTGAGAACTTAACCTGGCTGACTATATTGCATTCCTAATTTTTTTTTCTCCATTTCTTTTTAACACACGAACAACAACCTTTATTTTTGGCAAAACACATATGGAGATCTTTAACCTTGTTCCTAAATTTTATTTTGGCACTCCAACTCAACTTTGTTCCATTTTAATTCTTCAATTTCAAATTTTTATGTTTCATTTTGGCACTTCTAAGTGATGTGGTAGAGTGTGCGCATCACACTTTTTCTAAGAGAGTGAAAGACAAAAAAAAAGTATTATTTTAAAAATAATAATAAAAGATTAACCCTTCAACTCTATTTTTTTATGTACCATTTAAACAGAAAATACTATTTTTATGATTTCTTTATTTCTATATATGCATTTCAACTGCAATTTTGCATTTTGAAAATCGTTGTTTATCCTTTAGTTATTGTAAAAAATTCAAATTGACGGACGGATTATCATTAATTTTTTATTAAAAAAAGTAACAATTTCTTTTTGAGAGTTTCCCTTATTTTTACGTGAAAAATAACCGACGAAAGTGCGTCAATTTTTTTTTCTTAAGAAAATCAATGACAACCTAACGATGTCTATCGAGTTTCAACATTTTTTTATAGTGTTATTAATTAGCAATGAACATGAGTTTTTTTTTTTTTAACTCATATTTAGTTGAATGAAAAAATTAGAAAAATGGTATTTGAGTTAGTCCAAATAGGTTAGATATGACGTTGATTTTTAAAATGAAAAAGTGGAAATGAAGAACATAAATAAAAATGAAGAATCTTTTTATGTTGTATTCTTAATGACAAGTTTCTTCATTTTTATTTATGTTCTTCATTTCCATTTTTTTATTTTAAAAATCAATGTCATATCTTTTTTTAAAAAATAAAATAATGGATGAACATTAATTTTTAATTTTTTTTTTTAGAGTTTCTATACATTATTGTGTGAAAAATAATCGACAAAAGTGTGTTGATTTTCTTTTTAAGATAATTAATTAAATTAAATAACACCACATATTTTTTTTTCCATATCTAATCTATTTGGACTAACTCAAATACCAACTTTCTAATTTTTCATTGAACTAAATAAGAGTAAAAAAAAACTCATGTTCATTGTTAATTAATAACACTATAAAAAAATATTGAAACTCGATAGAATTCGTTGGGTTGTCATTGATTTTCTCAAGGAAGAAAATCGATGCACTTTCGTCGGTTATTTTTCACACAAAAATATAAGAAAACTTTTAAAAAGAAATTGTTACTTTTTTTAAAAAAATCAATGATCATCCGTCAATTAGATTTTCTTACAATAACTAACGGATGAACGACGATTTTTAAAATGCAAAATTGCAGTTGAAGAGCATATATAGAAATAAAGAAATCATAAAATTAGTGTTTTGTGTTTAAATAGTAAATAAAAAATAGAGTTGAAAGATTAATCTATTATTTTTATTTTTTTGTCTTTCACTCTTTTAGAGAAAGTGTGATGCACACACTTTGCCACATCACTTAGAAGTAGGGATGTGCATTCGGTTTTTCGGTTTGGTTTTGCACTATTCGATTTGAATTTTCAATTTTTGGTTTTGTAAAAGTGTAACCCAATCCGATCCAAAATAAATTTGGTTTAGTTTGGTTTTCCCCTATTCAATTCGGTTTTTTTCGATTTGGTTATTCGGTTATGTCAATAAGTAATAACATAACCAAAGTAACAATGTTTAATCCCTTAAATATACTTTCTAATATAAATCACAAGTAAAACTTAAAACACAATACTTATAAGTATACCTATTATAGATGTAGTTCAAACATAAAATATAAACTTAATCATCATGAAAGACAGTTGAGTTGAAGTGCCAAAATAAAATTTAGGAACAAGTTTAAGGGTCCGTATATATGTTTGGCCTTTATTTTTTATTTACATTTGGATTCCAAATGTAAATATTTTATTAATATTACAAATTGGATGGTATATATTTCGACGGTGCATATGTTAATCATATATTAGCGTTATATATTATTAAATATATTTCACATATTTAATTAACATGTATTATTATTTTGTTTAGGACGTGAATTTATATCTAATTCACATATTTGGTGTATTAAAATGTATAAACAATATATACAATATATTGATAGAATATTTACTGTAAATATTATAATGTATTGTAATCTCTACATAATTAAATAATACATACATAACTAAATCTAGCATAATTAAATCTTGGATAATTAATACTTGTATAACTAAATCCTGCATAACTAAACTCTGCATAACTAATACTTGCATAACTAAGTCATGCATAACTAATACCTGCATAACTCTAACCAGTAATCAAACGTACGGCCCCTAAGAGGTTAACTTTAGACTTTTCCTTCGCCGCTCCTCTATGTCGTTTGCCTTGTAATATTTGGGGGTTTGTTGTTCTTAGAAAAAATTCAGACGCCGTTACTATATTCAACACTAAAATTATTTCATAATTAAACGTTATTTACCAAAGATTATTTTCTCTCACCATTATGATATATCCACCTGTTAAGTAACTCTTTAATCCTCAAACAAAATATTAAATGAAATAAAAATATCTTATTTAACAAATTTGACTAAACTAATTATTTTTAGAAACGTTCTTTTTATTATAGTTTTTTCAAAAAGTGCTTTTAAAAAAAAAAGCAATTTGTGTTTGACAAATTTAATTGAAAAATGCTTTTGATAAGCAATTTGTGTTTTGACAAATTCAATTGAAAAACGTTTTTGATAAGCAATTTGTGTTTGATAAATTCATTTAAAAAATGCTTTTGATAAGCAATTTGTGTTTGACTAATTTTTTTACAAAGTGTTTTTGAGAATCAAATTACGAAAAAGGGCAAATATCAATGTGTTTTTAATATTAAGATTATTTTATAGAGAGAAACTATTTTAAACATTTAATACATGAACTTTAATTACATTTTTAATTTAATTGATTAAAATGTACATATTCAAATTTTCAATTAATATTATACATAAATAAATATTATTGAAAATATTGAAACGAAGAATCTTTTTGTTATTTGTTACCTATTCTTTTGGATTCAATCTTAGGTATTATATTTTTTTTTTTTTGTTATAATACTCTAAAGTTTTAAAATATTCAAATTAAAATAACATAATGCGTAAATTAAGAAAAGAAAATTTTGTTATTTGTTACTTTTTCGGGAGGGTCTAAATCTTTAATTGTTATTTTTCTCTTCTTTTTTTTTAGTCCTGGAAAAATATTGGTGTTACTTTTATTTCCAATTCTGTAAAATAATATGTATAAGGATATATACATTATAAAATATAAATAATAATATAAAAACATAAACAAATTAAAACGTTTATTATATAAAAATAAAAAGTAAAATTCTTGAATGAAAATTAGCCAAACTTATGAGATATGTTAATTAATTAATAAGGGATATATTGGTAAATATATATATATAAAGGATATTATAGTCTTAAAAAGATAATTTTATGCTTCTTTTTTTTTTTAAAAAAAAAACAAAATTTTCTAGAATCTTCTCAGCAAAAAAAATTGTCCATTTAAAAACAGTTTTAAGAATTTGTCAAACACTTAATTTTTTTTCTCAAAAAAATCACTTCTAGCTTCCCAACAACAATGCCAAACAGACTCTAAGAGTTACGAGGAATAAATATTACAGGAAAAAGAAAAAAGAAAGTGTTTGAATTTTGAAATTCAGAAAATTCAAAAACAGTTAGTTAGTTGACGGTGTACAAAACTAAAACTCATTAATCAAATATCAGCCAAAGTTTTCCAGGCATTGTTCTTTTTAATTTTTGGTAGTATCCGTGAAATTCTATTATTTCTACTATAATAGAAAAGGCTTGTTCAATATGGCAGCTTAATGCCAATAAATTTCAATTTAAGGGTATATTTGACTTTTCAAACATTCAGTAAGACGTGTCTTTCATCCTAAAATCAAATGGACATGTAGTCCACCACTTTGAAGCCAAGTTTTATCTTCCTCCATTAAAAAAAAGTTTCTACAACTTCTACATCTTTCCACTTTCCACTAGAACTAGAATAGGTAGAAATGTTGTTTTTCCTCTTTCGACTCTCTTCATCACACAACACAAATCAAAGTCGAAAGAATGAGAATTAGCCGAGAGTATAGAAGAAAGTTGGAAGGGCGCTATTCTAGCTTCCTCTATGCAATGTCTGTAATTCCTTCTTCTTTTTTGTGAAAAATAAATAAAAAATTGATAGAACTTTTTCATTTAAACATCTTAGTGAGCGACCCCTTAATCTTTGATTATTCTATAGAATTTTCAATAAAGTGAAGAACATTAGTAGTAGTAGTACTAATAATAATAATTGTTGCGAAAATTTCAATGCTATGATGATGATTTTCTTCTTTCTCTGACCAAATTGATAGTATAGGACAAAAATTTGACACGTATCTTGGTTGGTTTACTTGGATGGAAGTGACCGTGCAATTGGTGCTTGCAGCCATTGAGGTGATTCCAGTCACTCTTACCGAGTTGTAAGTATTACAGATCTGAGTCTCAGAGTTTCATTTGCTGATATAAATTTCTTTGAACATTATAGTTGTTGAATTCAAAGGTCGATAAACACATGACAATTTTTTCATTAAAGGAAAAAGACTTATCTTAGATTTAGAGCCAAAGAATGAGGGTTGTAGAGTAAAGGGGAACACTTCAAAGGTATGTTGCTCCTCTCTCTGCAATGCCCGTGATTTCAATTTTTGCTGTGAAAAATATAAATTCAACAGTCATTTTAAGATTTTCAACTGCCAAACGGTCCCTTAATCTTTGCTTGCTCTCTCAAAAAATTCTCATCCCAAAGTGAGAATCAATAGCAGTAGTAGTAATTACTAATAATAATTGGTGCGAAAATTCTGAGGCTATAATGATGATTTTCTTTTTTCTCTAAGCAAATCAATAGTGTAGGAAAAAAATTGGATCCTTATCTTGGTCGGGCAACCCGGCTGGCAGATTACCCTGCAATCTGTGCTTGCAGCCATAGCAGGCGATCCCAGACTCTCTTGCCGTATCACAAGTATTACAAATATTAACCTCAATGTTTAATTTGCTTTGGGTCTATTGAAAATTCCATCTTCACCTCCACAAAGTAGAGTTAAGATAACCTAAATGTCTGTTGAAATGGTTTAACAGTCAGCAATTTGCTCAGTGCAACTTGTGACTGAACATAAATGTTCTTTACTTATATTTGTTAAAGATATATTGCTTATGTGTTTGTATATTGAAGAAATAATATCTTGTACGACTGAAAGAGAAAAGAGAAATACGCACCAATCCATTGGGAAAGAACAGAGATTATAATAGATGTTAGTTTTTCTGTCGTGATGAAAGAATATTTGTTTGAGAGTTCCGATTTCGTCTTAATATGTTTTTCCTTTGCCTACAAAAGCAATTGAAAGCAACTCTGTCATGTGATGTTTGCACTTCAAAATTAAAATGAGTAAAATGAGAAAATAGATTATGTGTGGAGAAATGATCCTCTAGCTTTTTGTTATCTTTTAGACAGCTTCATTCGGAAGAAGAGCATGGGAAAATGCTTGCAATACTGTTGTTATGATTCTGAACATTTTTAGTAGGTATGTTTGTCTTTTATTTATTTTTTACCTTTCCTACATATGTATATATAAGGCAAATCTCATGTTAGATATTTAGTTCGGTAGTTTTTTATTAGTTGAACTTGTCATTTTCAATCACTAATTTTCTATTGAGATCAGTAACTTTGTTGCCTTAAATTCTTAGTCTTCCTTCTTAGCTTATTCTCCATACTAAAAAGAATTCGACTGGAGCACATTAAGAAGGGCCGTTGAATGAGTTAAAACTTTGATGGACCTATACACTTTAAGTTGAATAATTCTTGAAGGTTTGTTATCTCCTCAAGTATTCCTATTAGTTGTATGATTTTGTGGAGTTTAAGTTGAGTTCCATTGTTGTGAGTTGCTTAATCATTGTGTCTTAGGTAGGTTAGGAAACCTAATGCCAAGCCCCTACTGATAATGAAAGACTATCCTGTCTACATGCAGATTTTTCTTTCTTCTTGAGTTCTTGATTACATTGATCGGTGATTATTCCTTCTACAATATTCATTTGGTATTGATATTCTAACAAGCTGCTGTTAGCTTGAGTTAGCCCAGTTGCTTAGGAATAATTGTTTGGACGACACAAGGTAAAATCTTGCAGCTATACTATTGATACAAGAGGCTAAATGTTTGAATGACACAAGGTAAAAATGTTGCAGCTATACCATTGATATAAGCTAGAAAGTTTTGCATTAAATATTACAAATAGCCGTGAAAATTTATCTTTTCCCCATGTACAAGCTTGGGAGGAGACTGCAATTCTGAGTCACTCTAGGTGTGCGTTATAGTGAGCTTTTATTTATTGCTGGAATCATTATTCCATCATAATTAAGAACGGGTTACAATTGGGATGAATGTAAATATTAGTTAGTAAGGATAGTAATTCATCAAGTTGTTGTTAGCTTGAGTTAGCCCAGTTGCTTCGTACTAACTGTTTGGACGACACAGGCCAAAATCTTGCAGCTATACTATTGATACAAGAGGCTAATTGTTTCAATGACACAAGGTAAAAATGTTGCAGCTATACCATTGATATAAGCTACAAAGTCTTGCATCAAATATTGCAGATAGCCGTGAAAATTTATCTTTTCCCCATGCACAAGCTTAGGAGGAGACTGCTATTTTGAGTCACTCTTGGTGCGCGTATAGTGAACTTTTATTTTTTGCTGGAATCAATATTCCATCATAACTAAGAACAGGTTACAATTGGGATGAATGTAAATATTAGTTAGTAAGGATAGTAATTCATCAAGTTTTTGTTAGCTTGAGTTAGCTAGTTGCTTCAGACTAACTGTTTGGACGACACAAGGTAAAACTTTGCAGCTATACTATTGATACAAGAGGCTAACTGTTTGAATGACACAAGGTAAAAATGTTGCATCCATACCATTAATATAAGCTACAAAGTCTTGCATCAAATATTATAGATAGCAGTAAACATTTATCTTTTCCCAATGCGCAAGCTAGGGAAGAGATTGCTAGTTTGAGTTACTCTTGGTGCGCGTTATAGTGAACTTTTATTTGTTGCTGGAATCATTATTGCATCATAACTAAGAACGAGTTACAATTAGAACAAATGTAAATATTATTTAGTAAGGATAGTAATTCATCAAGTTGTTGTTAGCTTGAGTTAGCCCAGTTGCTTCGGACTAACTGTTTGAACAACACAAGGTAAAATCTTGCAGCTATACTATTGATACAAGAGGCTAATTGTTTGATTGACACAAGGTAAAAATGTTGCAGCTATAACATTGATATAAGCTACAAAGTCTTGCATCAATTATTGCAAATAGCTGTGAAAATTTATCTTTTCCCATGCATAAGCTTGGGTGGAGACTGCTATTTTGAGTCACTCTTGGTGCGAGTTATAGTAAAATTTTATTTGTTGCTGGAATCATTACTCCATCATCACTTTTATTTGTTGCTGGAATCATTACTCCATCATCACTAAGAACGGGTTACAATTAGGATGAAAACAAATATTAGTTAGTAAGATAGTAATTCATCAAGTTGTTGCTAGCTTGAGTTAGCCCAATTGATTCGAACTAACTGTTTGGACGACACAAGGTAAAATCTTACAGCTATACTGTTGATACAAGAGGCTAACTGTTTGAATGACAGAAGGTAAAAATGTTGTAGCTATACCATTGATATAAGCTAGAAAGTCTTGCATCAAATATTACAGATAGCCATGAAAATTTATCTTTTCCCCATGCACAAGCTTGGGAGGAGACTGTTATTTTGAGTCACTCTTGGTGTGCGTTATAGTGAACTTTTATTTGTTGCTGCAATCATTATTCTATCATAAATAAGAACGGGTTACAATTTGGATGAATGGGTTACAATTGAGATAAATGTAAATATTAGTTAGTAAGGATAGTAATTCATCAAGTTGTTGTCAGCTTGAGTTAGCCCAGTTGCTTCAGACTAATTGTTTGGATGACACAAGGTAAAATCTTGCAGCTATACTATTGATACAAGAGGCTAAATGTTTGAATGACACAAGGAAAAAATGTTGTAGCTATACCATTGATATAAGCTAGAAAGTCTTGCATTAAATATTACAGATAGCTATGAAAATTTATCTTTTCCCCATGCACAAGCTTGGGAGGAGACTGCTATTCTGAGTCACTCTTGGTGCGCACTGTAGTGATCTTTTATTTGTTGCTGGAATCATTATTCCATCATAACTAAGAACAGGTTACAATTGGGATGAATGTAATTATTAGTTAGTATGGATAGTAATTCATCAAGTTGTTGTTAGCTTGAGTTAGCCCAGTTGCTTCGTACTAACTGTTTGGACGACACAAGGTAAAATCTTGCAGCTATACTATTGATACAAGAGGCTAATTGTTTCAGTGATACAAGGTAAAAATGTTGCAGCTATACCATTGATATAAGATAGAAAGTCTTGCATCAAATATTGCAGATAGCCCTGAAAATTTATCTTTTCCCCATGCACAAGCATAGGAGGAGACTGCTATTTTGAGTTACTCTTGGTGCGCGTATAGTGAACTTTTATTTGTTGCTGGAATCATTATTCCATCCTAACTAAGAATGGATTACAATTGGGATGAATGTAAATATTAGTTAGTAAGGATAGTAATTCATCAAGTTTTTGTTAGCTTGAGTTAGCCCAGTTGCTTCAGACTAAATGTTTGGATGACACAAGGTAAAACCTTGCAGCTATACTATTGATACAAGAGGCTAACTGTTTGAATGACACAAGGTAAAAATGTTGCAGCTATACCATTGATATAAGCTACAAAGTCTTGCATCAAATATTATAGATAGCTTTAAAAATTTATCTTTTCCCCATGCACAAGCTAGGGAGGAGACTGCTTGTTTGAGTTACTCTTGGTGCACGTTATAGTGAACTTTTATTTGTTGCTGGAATCATTATTCCATCATAACTAAGAACGGGTTACAATTAGAACGAATGTAAATATTATTTAGTAAGGATAGTAATTCAACAAGTTGTTGTTAGCTTGAGTAAGCCCAGTTGCTTCGGACTAACTGTTTGAACGACACAAGGTCAAATCTTGCAGCTATACTATTGATACAAGAGGCTAACTGTTTGACTGACACAAGGTAAAAATGTTGCAGCTATAACATTGATATAAGCTACAAAGTCTTGCATAAAATATTGCAAATAGCCGTGAAAATTTATCTTTTCCTATGCATAAGCTTGGGAGGAGACTGCTATTTTGTGTCACTCTTGGTGTGCGTTATAGTAAAATTTTATTTGTTGCTGGAATCATTACTCCATCATCGCTAAGAACGGGTTACAATTAGGATGAAAGCAAATATTAGTTAGTAAGATAGTAATTCATCAAGTTGTTGTTAGCTTGTGTTAGCCCAATTGCTTCGGACTAACTGTTTGGACGACGCAAGGTAAAATCTTACAGCTATACTATTGATACAAGAGGCTAAGAGTTTGAATGACAGAAGGTAAAAATGTTGTAGCTATACCATTGATATAAGCTAGAAAGTCTTGCATCAAATATTACAGATAGCCGTGAAAATTTATCTTTTCCCCATGCACAAGCTTGGGAGGAGACTGTTATTTTGAGTCACTCTTGGTGCGCGTTATAGTGAACTTTTATTTGTTGCTGTAATCATTATTCCATCATAACTATGAACGGGTTACAATTGGGATGAATATGTTACAATTGAGATGAATGTAAATAGTAGTTAGTAAGGATAGTAATTCATCAAGTTGTTGTTAGCTTGAGTTAGCCCAGTTGCTTCGGACTAACTGTTTGGATGACACAAGGTAAAATCTTGCAGCTATACTATTGATATAAGCTAGAAAGTCTTGCCTTAAATATTACAGATAGCCGTGAAAATTTATCTTTTCCCAATGTACAAGTTTGGGAGGAGACTGCTATTTTGAGTCATTGTTGGTGCGCGTTATAGTGAACTTTTATTTTTTGCTGGAATCATTATTCTATTATAACTAAGAACAGGTTATAATTGGGATGAATGTAAATATTAGTTTGTAAGGATAGTAACTCATCAAGTTGTTGTTAGCTTGAGTTCGCCCAGTTGCTTCAGACTAACTGTTTGGACAACACAAGGTAAAATCTTGCAGTAATAATATTGATACAAGAGGCTAACTGTTTGAATGACGCAAGGTAAAAATGTTGCAGCTATACCATTGATATAAACTAGAAAGTCTTGCATTAAATATTGCAGATAGCCGTGAAAATTTATCTTTTTCCTATGCACAAGTGTGGGAGGAGATTGCTATTTTAAGTCACTCTTGGTGCGCGTTATAGTGAACTTGTATTTGTTGCTGGAATCATTATTCCATCATAACTAAGAACGGGTTACAATTGGGATGAATGTTAATATTAGTTAGTAAGGATAGTAATTCAGTTGGGCTCTACTAATTATCGGATTCTGTTTTATCCTAAAAACATGATGTGGGTGAATTACTCGTTTGCATTTTTTCCTTCACAAATTGTAGATAAATATTTCCTCTAGACAGGGTTTATATTTGTTTGCTTCTACCATGATGATTTTGACAAAACGACGGCGAATTTATATTTATTGAGAGTGCTTTCTACTTTGTAGTGAGCTCAATTTCTTTTTCTTTTGTTATGCTCTTTTTTCTCTGCTTTTGAATTGACAAGTTTCGTCAACCTTCTTGATATTATCCTTGGTATTAAAGAGTTTGTTGAGTTGTAACAGCCAAGCTTATCATGTATATGACTAATTGCTCATTGATTGTAATCTTTCATTGATCACGGAGCAGTTTGGAAGTTTTTAAAGGAGTTAAAAGTATAAGAAAATGTTATTTAATAAGGAGCCAAAAAAGGTGTAGTTCAAATGTGAAATCTACTTGTACTCTCATATAGAACTTAAGAAGAGGAGGACTATTTTCACTTATATGTTTTGTAAAATCATAGAATTATACAAGACATTTTTATAAGTATTTTGAAGGTTCAACTGTTTATCTCAGATAGATATGGTGTAGAAACTTGACAACAAATAAAATCAATTCATAAATTTGTTGGGCTCGTGCAGGCACGGGCAAGACTTACCTAGTATTTAAATAGAAAGTCTAGCTAATTTCTTTTGGCCATGTTGAAACAAGTTGACTTACATGACATTATAGAAAGTGGTTGTATTATTATTTATTGGATTGGATATTCAAGACCATTCAGAGTCCTCCTTAACAACTTTTTCTTTTTATTATCCATGTCCATCTGCAATTTTATTTTAATTAGAAATTTTAAAAAGCTTATCGACATCTAGCTAAATATTGTTTTATTGGTAGGTAAACAACGTTTCTGTCATTTGTCTGATCCTTAAATTGAGTAAAGGACAAATTTAGAATTATGGAATTATAAAAAAAAAGGGAGATATATTTTTATAAAAAAAATGAGTTAAAAAGAAAAGTAATATAAAGAAATTAAAATAATGGGAGTATACCTATTTTTCTGTTTGGAGAGTGGGTGGGAGAAAAATACACACATGACTTTTTTTTTTAATTGGGTGAACTCATTTACTTTTTGCTAACATTAAAAAATATTAGACTTTCTTAAAAAATATGATTTACACTGATAAGTTCTTAAAATTATTGAAAATATTTATAATTTTATATTATTATTTTATAATAAATATGTTCATTGATAAAAGTTAGACGCATATATTATAAACTTCAACCTGCTTATAAAGGAGCATCAAATTTTTATATTCACATACGTTTAACAAATTTTATGTAACAATACTATTACATACTTGAGAGTCATATAACAACAAGAACATCATAAATAGAAATACAGCACATTAGTTGAGTGAGTGCATTTATAGGTTTCTCATGCTTGTCAACTTGGGGCTAATAAATGACGGAGCATTTTTTTTTATAAAATATAAAAACTTGGGTAAATTTTTATTTTTTAAAAATTTCCAAAAATTAAAGGTATAGATGTGTTCCAAATTAATGTTGGTTTCAGTATATTTAAATATTTATCTTTAAAAAATTATAATTAAACTTTTTTTTGTCCTAATATTGGTTCCAATCTTTTATTCCAAAATTAGAGTCTCTCTTATCAGTACTTTTTTTATTCCAATAATATTAGATTCCAATAAAAAAATAATATTAGATCCAATAAAAATAAATAATTAATACCCAATTTTTTTTTTATATGTTTATCATTTTCTTTTCTTAAATTTTTTTTAAGTGAGTAAAAGTCGTGTGACTACACTATTTCTAGTCGCACTTTCTTTATATATACTAGACACGAACCCGTGCTCCAATAAATATTACTCTTTCTGTTTTAATTTATTTATGTGATATGTGTGGAATTTAATTTATTGAGCCCATGTGTCTAGCAGTTTTAACCGGGTAGGTGCCCCTTTTCGACTCCTTAACGAGCTTAGAACCACGGCTGGCTAGACGAAGTCACAAAGACAAAGCCAATAAAAATAGTATCGAATCTGACTGTACCACCATCTTGGAACCAAATCAAGAAACCATATATAAATTTATTTATATTTTGATAAAGTCTAGATCTTTCATAGTAGATATAAAAGAGAAGTTAGTTATCCGACATAGATATGAATCTCTTAGTCGGACATAGTCACTGCTTAGATCGGAGAAATTCTAAAAGATTGAAATAAAATATAATACCTTAATGAGAAGGCCTACTCCAATGCCTATGAGCAAACTATACAAGATTTATTAACCTTCGGCTAATATCCGGCGAACTGAAAACTTTACAAACTGAGAGTGATTTACAATTGGAGAGAGAAAGTAGAGAGAGGGGTTCCCAAACTCTTGTGTCTAAACTAAAAACAAACAAACCTATATATAGAAAAAGAAAAAGAAAAAACATTTAGAATCTTTGTACAGTAAAAGTGGATCCCATATATACAGTAACAATGTATTTACTGTTGATCAACAGTGTATCTACTGTTGATGATGACTCTTATTGTAGGGATGTCTTCACAGTTTGTCCTTTTCTTTTAATTTTCGGAGGAAATCTTCCGGAGTATCTTCTGACGTAGTTTTTTTTGACTCACCAAGTTGAGCTTCTTGAATATCATCTGTAGCGTCATCGCTTGTCTCACTTCTCATAGAAGTGTCCAATTTTTCATATTGAGTGATATTGAGAAGCAGACTCCTCTTAAGTTCTTTCAGATAGCTGTTGATCAGTTCTTCTTTTATCTCCATCTTGAATGGGTATTTTTTTGGCAATATGTCTGATCGAGCTATCATCAATTATTCCCTTTTGAGGGGTAATAGAATATTCTTGGATCTTTTTTGCAATAAGATCCAACAGTTCTTGCCCATATATAAAATTTTTTTTTGGATCTTTTTTTATTAATTTGTCCCAAAAATTATTATAAAAAGTTCTGTATAAACAAGGAATTTGTTCCTCGGTGAATCCCACTTCTGGGGTCTATTTATGAATCCAAGGGACAAAGAATTTAATGAAAAAATAAATTTGATCAATTTTTTCTAGATAACAGATATGATTTGTGTGGTGTAACTCATGTAGGTCCAGTGAGACGTTAACCCATTCTTTATATAATTTACGAAATGGATTAGGCAATTTTTTTGTAGTTGGGGCGTGGTATGACCACCAATTCAAAAACCAATTAGGAATTGGTCCTGCAAATATCTTTGCACAAACTTTTATAAACCACGTATGTTTATGTCTATAGTCTCAGTATGTGAAATTCATAGTGATTTTGTTTAGGCTGATCTGCCTTTCTTCCATAGTGGAGATACCCCAATCTTCAATAGATATAATTTGTTTAATTATCATTTTTGAGAAGTTATAAACATTCTCACTGATATTGTAGCCTGAAAAGTGTTGAAATTCAACACTACCAGTGCTTATCAAAATGGTCTCATAATAAGATCGGATTTTGTATGACTCACTCGGGAAATATGATCAGTTGATTAGGTACCGCTGAAATATTTTCCAGGGTTCTTCTTTTCTCTGAATTTCAGAATTTTCTAAAAGAAATATCATTTCTTTTTTTGATAACTTTTCATAAGACTTGATATCATCATTGTCTTCTTTAACTATTAATGCAAAAATATCATCTCTCTTTTGAGACAAATATGCTTGTAGTTGTGCGTATAACAGACTGTTTTCTGAAATATCTTCCAGATGTACTGAAGATGAAGCCTCACTTTGAGAGACTTTGAGTTTATCAAACTCCTTCTTCCCATCTATATAACTGGGGAGTTAGAAGAGGATCCGTAGGACGATCCTGGGGATGATCTTCCCCTTGTATTATTATTCCTACCTCTTCCCTTAGTAATCCAAGGAGGGTCCATCCTGCAAACACAACACTTTGCTTTATTCGGACATATCATAATAGTCACTGTAATAATTATTATCATCGATATCAACAATTTCTTCATAATCATATATAGAGAAATCTTCTCTAATAATATAGTTGATAATTCCACATATTATTAATTCCTGTAGGTCTTTTTCAAAAGGAATAATCTTTAGAATAGTAACTAAAGTTTTTTCATCAATGAAAGTTGTATAAAAACTCATTATGAATTTAAATATTCTCGAGATAGAAAATCTGGAAGAGAGTTATCACTTTCTTTTTAAATTGAATCTCGAAATCAAAAGGAGCTAACTGGGTCTGCCACCTACCAAATATTAATTTTGAAGCATCATGTTTAAAATCTTTGCTAAACATGTGTTTAACATATTGAGCATCAGTTTTTATCAAAAACTTTTGATTATATAAATCATCCTGAAATTTCAACACACATTTAACAATGGTCAACATTTCATGGGCTAGCATTGTTGCGCCGTAATTTTTCCATCTGTAGAAAAAATCACTTTTTGAAATGTTCTAAGTATAAAACAATTTTAGAAAAATACTTAGAAAAGAGTCGCCACTTAATTTTTTAAAGAAATTAAGAAAACTTAAAATTTCCAAAGATTTAAATAGAAAAAATCATTTGAAAATACCAAAGAGGGTTCGGGGTTCAATCTACACTTTGAGAAGGGTTTAGGCATTCGAAGTGTCCGCTAACACGCGGTCGACCTGTGATCTGACTAAATGATTTTTTGACTAATTGTTTAGAAAATAACAATTCACAATAGTCTATCAACTTTAAAAAAGACACATTATTTTATTTTATTTTATTAGGAAAAGGGGCCTAAATATGAAATAATTGGATTAAAATGCATATAAATAAAATTTTAATAAAACTAGATTAGTTAAAATTTATATAATTCATCTTGAAACAATACATTAAACCAATTCAATAAATTAAACATGGAAATCAATTTTAATTAATTAACTAACATTTTTTGCAAAAAATGATCAAGTAGGAATGTGTGTGTGTATATATATATATATATATATATATATATATATATATATATATATTATCATTGTTTTATTATTTAAAAGGGTCTTGACTAATATTTTTTAAAGTTTATTTGAGAAAAAATATACTTTTTACTTGAACAATTTTAAAGTGAATAAAAAGGTGATTAAGTAAAAAGATTAGCAATATTATTTTTTAGAACCAAAGATTTAACTTAATTACGATGCATAATTTGATCGACATATTTGACTAAATAAAAAAAATCAACCAACGCAAAGAAAATAACTCATCTTTTAGGGGATATAGTTAAGCTAATTAATAATTAAAAAGTTAGAGTTAACAAACAATAAATAATCATAAATAAATAATTAATAGAGCAATTAAATTTGGGCCTTTTGGGCCTATTTCGTTGGGATTTTTTGGACTTTTGTCCAATCCCATTTTTGGTATACACTAGCTGTATATCAGTGTATATCAGCGTGTATGTCAGCGTTTTTTACGCATTTTCTGCTTCCGAACACCTGTACACTGCCCCAGCCCTGTATTTTCACGTTCTTAGCCTGTATATTAGTGTATAACGCTGTATACAACATGTATACAACCCCTGTTTCGGCCTTTTGAATATTCAGAAATAATTTCCAGCAGTGCATTGAGTCTCCATGACCTGTTCGTTTGCTTTTCTGTTCGGCAGTGAGGCTGACTCGAAAGAGAAACAAGTGGATGCGGGCCTTTACGGCCCATCCGAAATATGGGGGAAGACGATAGGAGTCCAAGAGGACCCGAATAGTATCACATGAAACAATATAAAAATAAAAGATAAGGATTAGTACTCAAAAATAACATCACAAAACCGTAGCTCCAAATTGCATAGAAAAGAGTATCTAATTTTCAGTCAAAGTACGAATCATGAACACATGAATGGAGAAAATCAATCCAAAAGCAAACATGAAGAAAACTATGTGAAATAACACCTATATCCACTTAACTCTAACCATTGGTAGCTCAAATATGTCCCCTTTTTATTGATATACGTATACGTTTTTTTTTTTTTTAATTTCATTTTATTTTTCATTTTTTTTTTCTTTTGGAAGAAGAGTGATAATCTACTGGAGCATCATATCAACAAGGGAATTCATGATTCCACTTTAAAGAAAAGCATTCATCAAATAAAACTACACATAATTTTAAATCTCGACTTAACCACTAACACAAGAATCTCACCAATAATGCTAATTTATAAATGGATATTGACCTTAGTGACTTGCCAACAGGGAATGGAGCAGGCATAATATCATCCATAAATTATTACCGGATACGCGAAAGTTGAAGAAATATCACCATTATGTAAATTATGGCAACTATGAGCAACAAACATATTATAATAAGCATCTATAAACAGAACCTTTCTTACACCATAATAGACAGGAAAATCAAACTAGACATGAAACGATAGATATATAAATTATTGACATCGAGCTAGGCGTCACAAAATCGCTACGTAATGAGTCATAGTGACCAAACAAGGAGACTCTGACCAAGGAGAAATGAACGAAATAATTAAGATTTCAAAGGAAACAAAGACCCAGCAAACAACATGAATATCAAACAAATTATACCACTGACTTGCCGTCAACAGTCTCAAAATTCTAACATCTGAATGGCTTACAATAATCAAGAAATTAACAGTCGTCACATCAGTTGAGCAATAAGATCACAACATCAAGCAATAAACTAAATGATTCTTGACTCACGACAAAGAAAACTAAAATCGGAGAGGGGCGATTACCTTTTCGGGGGCAGCGATACTAGGACGACAAGTTTGAGAGGGTCAACCACTTCTCACACCGATTTATACCTTGAACAGTAGGCTAGGTGATTTGAAACCACTTTCAACGGAAACTTAGAAATTGGAAAATTGGCTCGAAATTTCTTAAATATACACGACTAATTGTTCAATGGAAATTCAAACTTCAAAATCCTTTTTTTTTATAAGCTATTTTTCGTATTTTGACTTCAAAATCCACTCGTTCTCCCTCAAGGATGGAAAATCTGTCCGTTTGCACAAGATTTCAACGGAATCCCATGAAATCCGGACGAAAAGATTGAAGTTGGGCGGTTGCAGCAGGTGGGTCTAGCAGACGCGATTTTCGGGTGGATTTGGTGTAAAGAAAAAGAAGGCAGGTGCAGTGGGGTCGTTTGCTTGCTGCTGGACTGCTTGGTTTGCAGCGTTTAGGTGGGAATTTCTCACGATTTTGATGGGATTTCTTCTGGGTTTGCATCACAGCTTGAAGAAGAAGAAGAACGTGTAGAGGTAGGGTCGTTTGGAATTGTTGTTTGCTGGATTTTGGTGTTGCTGTATGTATGGGTTATTGAATGGGAATTGGAGTGGGCTGGGGCGTTTTGGGCTGCTGTGTACATGCTGGGAATTCTTTTGGGCTGCTGGAAAATTTCCAGATAAGCCCAAAAGGAGTCTTTTATGGGTTTAAAAATGTGAGATCAAAATGGGTTATATTTAGAGTTTAAGAAATAGCCAAGTTGAGTTAAATTAACAAATTCGGCTAAATCCTAAACAAGAGAAATTAATATTAATTAATTAACGAGCTTCTTAATTTTAATGACATAAAATAACTAACTTAATTGTAAACTAATGATTCAAAATTATAACCATAATTTAAACTAAATTAATTTAATAACATACTTACTAAAATTAAAATCTTTTTGTATGACTTTGAAATGGTTATAAAATATACTAATTATGGATATATAAAGCTTATGAAATATATTTATAAATTATGAAAATCGACCAAAATTACTCACAATGATTTTGAAAAGTATTTGAAATTTTATAAAACTAATTATTTCAAATCGTTCTAAAATGAAGAAGCTCGATGATTAATTTATATTGTGGAGGGTCAAAATTGGGTGTCAACAGCTGTCCCTCATTTTACTCGAATTGATGTGAGAAATTCGAGGAAAATGAAATTGACCAATCCAATTTTGACCGACCACATCCTCATCTTTTGGAAAAGGGATTTGGTGCGGACTTTAGGAGTTATGGTCGAATCCCGAAAGTGGGTTTCGTCCATGTCTCAGGTTATATGAGAATTCAGGCCACTTGTAGTTCGACACGCTTGATTTAACGCATGATTTGAAAGAATTCAAAAGTCATCCTGATACCGAATTATGAAAGGAACGGAATGCTTGAGAATAAGATTTAAGTGTGAATGTTGGAATACAGCCGAGTTTCATCATTGATTCTGCCTACATATCTCTCAACTTAGGGAATCAGGCTACTTGTAGTTCAACTCAATCGGTTGAAAAGGAAATCGATTATGCAAGATAGCCTTCGATTCTTGAGGAGTGACAAATAAGTCGAGAATGGAAAGGAGGTGTGCAACCTCTTAGCCATGAATACGGAGCTCTACACATCCATAAGTAAGAACTTACACGGACATAATTTTCGAAGCTCTTTGTATATTGTCACTCAGATTGGAAAGTTTCTTCTAGTAGAGAAGTTTTTTTTTTTTTTTTTTTTTGGATGCGAAACTGAAACTGAAAAACCCAAAGAAAAACCCACATGCTTTCTGATAAAGGTGTGGTTTGATTGTGGTAGAAGCCGCTCCTCCGCTCGCGTCCTAAGAGTTTGACATTCCTCTTCAGACTATGTCCCAGTTCGCTGCTAAGAAAAAGTTCCACGTTGTGCTACATCCTTTTTGATGTCATCCGCACCTGTGGTTTGTTTTGAGAATTCATCCTTTCGGATGCTCTCGGCAAAGACTGAGATAAAACTCATTAGCATAAAAATGTAATCCCAAATGAGGAGATAGTGTCTTTTACCATGTTGACACTTAGTCGCTCTCATTGAATGTTTAACGTCAGTTCTTTCATCTTGACGTAAAGCAAGTAAAGTTCATATTTCATATTTGCAATATAACTCTTCAATGTACTCTTCTTTTGGTACAAAGTAATAAGAAATAGACTGATGTAATATGTTGATAGTTCTCTTGATATCATTCTTGCAAATGAAAATAACAATGATGACTCTTCAGTAGTAAGATGACGATAATCCATAGGTAGGATGATGTTGATCCATTAATAGGTAATGTTAATCCATTGATAGGATAATGATAATGAAGATCCGTCGATAGGATAATGTTGATCCATTGGTAGGATAATGTTGATGATCCATTGGTAGGATAATTATAATGAAGATTCGTCGGTAGGATATGTTAATCCCTTTATATGAATAATATTAATAAAAATCCATCGGTAGGATGATGTTGATCCATTGATAGGATGATGTTGATCCATTGATAGGATGATGTTAATCTATTGGTAAGATAATGTTAATCCATGGTAGGATAATGTTTATGATCCATTGATAGGATAATGTTAATGATCCATTGATAGGATAATGTTGATGATCCATTGGTAGGATATAAATACATGTCCATCGATAGGACAAAGGAAGATGATCCATCGAAAGGATTTGTTAATCCATAGATGGGATAATGATAATGATAATCCATCGGTAGGATTTTGAATGTATGTCCATCGGTAGGACGAATGAAAATGATCCATCGGTAGGATATGAATGTATGTCCATCGGTAGGACGAATGAAAATGATCCATCGATAGGATATGAATGTATGTCAAATGAAAATGATCCATCGGTAGGATATGAATGTATGTCCATCGGTAGGACGAATGAAAATGATCCATCGGTGGGATATGAATGTATGTCCATCGGTAGGACGAATGAAAATGATCCATTGATAGGATATGAATGTATGTCCATCGGTAGGACGAATAAGGATGATAATCCTTCTGTAGGATAAGGATATCCCATTGATAGAATGACGATGATGTCCCTTTGGGTGATGGTATTATCTCATTTGATAATATTCTATGAATGACTCTCTGCGATGCATGAATTTCTCGTGAATTTTTGCGATTTTTTTTTTTTTTTTGCGATGCATAAATTTCTTTTCGCAATGCATGATTTATTATTTTTTTTTCTATGCATGAATCTTTTCTCCACGATGCATGATTTTTCCTCTCCGCGATGCATGAATTTTCTCTCCACGATGCATGACTTTCTTTCCACGATGCATGACTTTTCTCTTGCAATGCAATGCATGAATCTATTGATGATGCTCTCCTGATATTGAACGAAGATAATGCATCACCAAGCAATATATGCGATCTTCCGGGTATCTTTGGATGGCCGTATCGTCTCAATCGACAATATAAATAACCCTCTGAGTAGTGGTATCATATAAATGACTCTCCAAGTAATGGTATCGTCTCATTCGACAATACAATAAAAAATAACCTTCAAGGTAATAATATTATCATATCTGATAATATAATGCAGATAAACATCTTTCAGATATTTTGGTAGGTGGAAAATAATAATATTGCTCTCTTCAATGGTTTTCGTTTGTTCCGTCTCTAAACATAGTAGCTTGTTCGTTATAGATTTCGCCTTGCTGGGGATTGAATAATAATATTTCTATTCCCAATTCTTTGGTATAAGAAGCATAAAATATTTCCTGCGTCCACAGAGAAATTGTTAGTTTTGAGGAGATTCTCGCCTTTTGACTTCTCCATGTTTGTTGAATATGATGATCTTGAGGCAAACTTATAGACCTTCATCCACAGAAAAATTATTAGTTTAAAGTGAACTGATCTGTGCCGATCTCGTCGATTGTCTGATCCTTGTCTGGCTAACTCCGATTGATTTCTCCGATCTCCTACTTCTTGGTAGATAAGACAAGACCTTTGTATGCAAAAATAATTAAAATGCGAAAGAAAAGTTTTTAAGGAGAATAGATTTTCAAAAAGTAGTATTTGAAAAAGATCGTTGCCAAGTGTCATGTCACGTTAAGCTTAGTGAACGTCTTTGACGTTGATGCCTCGAGGTCTATCTGATTACTTGCTGGGAAGTATTCAAAGTTGTTCTAAACTGCCGATGAGCCTCACTGAAATTTTGAGGTCATCCTCAAAATTTCTGTCCCAGTTAACTATCTTGGCTTAGTTTATATCGTTGCTGATCAAATCACGGAATTTTTGAGATTTTCTTAAAAATGATGTCCCAGTTGTAAATCTCAAAGTAACTTCAGTCTCGACTTTGTTGGAGAGATCTTCTTCTTGAGGATTTTTGAGTCTCTCTCAAAAATTCTGTCCCAGTTTCTATTACAAAGAGAAATAGAAATCTTACGGGAAATATGACCGAGCCCTTGTGGCGCCTACGTATCCCGTTGAGGCAGGAATCAGGTCAAACGTAGTTCCCCTCTCGAGGATTAACAAAATAAGAAAAATGACAAAGAAATCGACCGAGGCCGACATAGACCGCCTACGTATCTCATTCTTGAGAATTCAGATCGAATGTAGTTCAAATAAAGGAAATATTTAAAAAGGAATAAAGGGGTGACCGAGGCCGACATAGGCCGCCTACGTATCTCATTCTTGAGAATTCAGGTCAGACGTAGTTCATTTACAAGGGAATAAATTCTAAATATAAACGATTACAAACAAATAGAGGCGGTTACAAGGAAAAGATAAAAATCGAGTCTTCAAACATGTTATCTTTTGATAGCATTTAAGTAGATCGATAACTTGTGAGATCCAATATTCATGCTTAACTATGTGTTGTCATTAAACAAATGTATTGATGTGTTCTCCAAGCAAACTAATGAGTTCTCTTTCCTGTGTTTTTGTCAGATAGGCACCAATTTTGATTTCTTTAACACCTTCATCATGCTCTTGATTCACTATTTTGGTCTCTTCCGAATTTGGCTTATCGTTACTTTTGAACTGCTTGAATCCCTCAACCAGGTGTTTAGGTACCATGATCATTTCATTGTAGTCCTCAAATTCGTTTGCATCTATCCCATTTTGTTCATTTAGTTTGTGACATGACATGCTATTGATAGATTTGAAAATATTTTCACTGAAATCATAGATAAGTAAATATTAGGTTTTCGCATTTAAATGAGGTTTTCATTTGAAACAAGAAAATCATTTTGTCTTTTTCAAAATATAAGGAAGGGGATTAAAACATAGTGAGACAAAAATAGAGTAAAGGATGGGTCTCGAGCCTCTTTCGGAACACCATCAAATTTAGCAATAACATAAAAAAATTTACGTCTACCAAGACGAGCGAGGAATCAAGAACGAAGTGGATGTCCAATTAGGCATTTTCTCCTTTGACTCGCTATCTGACATGACTGGTGTCTCGATCATCTCTTCAAGCAGAATCTCACCTTCTTTGAACCAATTTTTGATTCCTTCCCCTAGACCATTTTGCATTGGGAAAAACTGATATAAGTGAGGTAATGATTTTGAAAAAGTTTGATCGAACTTCTACCTATTCTGACCCTCCTTCGACACTAAAGCAAAATCTTTATGAGGTGCCATGATCATAAATTCGGATTTCTCTCTTTTGGTTGGAGAGGCTACAGCTTTCTCAAGTTTTTCAAGGTTGGCTGAGATTATAACTTCTTCATATTCAAATCTTCTTCCACTTCAACCATATTAATAGTTATCCCTCCCTGATTCGGCATGGGGTTACAATTAACATTAGGATTGGCGGTCTGAAGAGTGACGACCTTTTGATCTATCAAGTCTTGAATTTTATGCTTCAAGTTGATACAATCCTCAGTAATATGCCCAACACCTCCTGAATGGTAAGCACAGCAAAGATCGGGTCTATAAAGCTTAGAGTCGACATTGATATTTTTTGGATCAATTGTCTGTATTAGGCCAACTGATTTCAGTCTCTCAAAAAGTTGTGTTCGGCTCTCAACCAAAGGAGTAAAGACTCTGGAAGGTTTCTTCTCAAGATTTGGATGAGGATAATAATAATTATTTCCTGGATGTGAAGGTCCTTGACAGTAATTTGGAGGATTTCGGTGATTTGGCACTTGCGTTTGAAAGATTGGGTATTGTGGGGCTAGGTAGCTAGGAGAGGTGTTTTGGCAGTATGGGGGTGGAATTTGGTAACTTGATTGGATATTTGAACAATTAACTGATGGAGCTTGGTAATATGGGTGGGTATTTTGGTAATGTGGAGGTGGAGTTTGGTAAGCTGATTGGGTATAATAAGCTGGATATGGATTTTGCGGAGCTCGGGGATAACCTTTGTAAGGTAAAGATTTTCTAAAGTGTCTCTTTCCGTCGTATGCGTAGGAAATGGAAGACACATCCTCTTTTCTCTTCTTCAACAATCCATAAGATTCATTTAGGGCGGCAACGCGGGAAATCTTTCCAGTTTTAATCCCATCTTCGATAGCCTCACCTATCTTGACTATCTCCACAAATTTGGCTCCAATGAGCAATATTATCCTGTCATAATACTCCGGCTCTTGAATGCGTATGAACACTTCAACGATCTCCTTCTCAGTCATCGGAGGTCGAACCCGAGCGGCCTCTTTTCTCCATCTATATGCATATTCACGATAGCTTTCAGTGGATTTTCGCTTAATTCTCTCCAAAGAATAGCGATCAGGAATGATCTCCACATTGTAGGCGAACCGTTCGACGAAATCCTTAGCCAGTGCATTCCAGCTAGACCATTGTTTTATCTCATGAGAGGTAAATCATTCCAACGCTTCTCCACTTAAACTTCGGCTAAAGAGCCGCATTAACAAAGCTTCATTCCTACCAACTCCTATGAGTTGGTCACAGTAGGCTCTCAGATGTGCCAATGGATTCCCTGTTCCTCCAAATGTGTCGAATTTCGGCATTTTAAATCCATCCAGGAGGTCCAGATTCGGATGTATACACAGATCCTCATAACTCAATCCATCAACTTCAGGAATATATTGCAGCTCTTTCATAGCTCTCCTGTTCTCTTCTTTCATATTTTGTTTGGCTGCCTCTTTCTTTGACCTCCATTCTCTCTCTTGTTCCTCATAGTGATCAAGCTCGAAACAGTTGGCATAGGGTTCATTTGGATTTGGAATTTGAAAAGTAGTCTTTTGATGCAATGGCGGAGCAATGAAGGGGTTCTTGGTATTTTGGGTGGCTTGATAATTTTGGGGAAAAGTCTGGGGGTTGGTATGTTGATTTTGGTGGTGGGTGAAGGTTTGCGGACTGCTAACATTTTGATTTTGAGGGGTAAGGAAAACTTGCGGGTTGGCATTTTGATGAGGAGGGAAGGTTTGAGGGTTGGTACCTTGAGGAAGGGGTGGTGTCTGATAAGAAGCGGAGGCATGATGGGGATTTGTGGCGGTTGGGTCGATGATTGGGGGATTTTGAGCGGGGTTAGAGGGTGGATTCTGAATCTGTTCCGCGCTTGGAGGAGGAAAGTGGAGTGGAGGTCTTCTACCTCCCACAGGGTTGGTATTAAGCAAATCTTGTCTTCTTCGCATTTCATCCCTCATTTCGGCAATTTGTTGCATTAATTGCATAATTAATTCATTTTGATCAGTGACAGTGGGTTGAGCCACAACAACATCATTCAGGTCAAACTCTTCATTGTTATCACCCATATCTGTCTTTCCTGTTTTGCAAATCTTGATCAGGGAAGGAATCTTTGTGAGCCTTAGACCTTGTAAAATAAGGATGTTCAGTCACCTTATCAACACAGATCAGTTCTAACTACCTGTAGAGAAAAACAACTTAAAGGCAAATTTGTTAGTCTTGATTCATGACAATTAATACAGAATATCACACAGAGGGCATATAAACACATAAGAACTGCTTTGTTTGAGAACATATTAACCCACAAATATTGGGGACTGATCTTTTTTTTCTTTTTTTTTTTTTTTTTTTTTTTTTGAAAAGAAGTGGGTTAAAATGTCCTCATTCAAAGCAATAAATCATGTAAACAGTTAAAGCACACAAGCATATATCGCGTCCTAAATAGATATGTGACCCTTTTGTGCCAAGGGTAGGCCTAGCGATTTGAAGGATGTATAACGTCGTTTGAAACATTCCATTGTTCCCAAAACCCAAATTTATACAAATTTTACGAATAAACTAAATAGGGATATATAATAGGGAAAATGGGATACAAAATATCAGTCCCGCGCAGGGGCACAATCCTAATCTATGCTTCCAAGGAAAGATCCTATGTTATTGATTTCTTGTCATCTTCGAATATCCACGCTTTTTGTATGTTATGATAACTTGATCTTTCTTCGACTCGATTAAAACTCTACCCCAAGAGACAATGGTTTGCTAAATGACGCATACATTCTTCAAATTTAAACACATAAGTATGATCGTCCATTTAGGCCGTGGGCCATTGTGGACTCAAGGTGGTCTGTCTAATGGGCCTAACACGCCTTGGGTGTTGGGTCATCTTAGGTCAATGCGCTAAATTTTAGAGATTTTGATTTTGCTCTACCTTAGTCTGACTAAGAGTGGGTTTTCTGTATAGTGGATTGGTGACCCAAGCGGACTACTTGGGATGGGACAGTTAACGACCGTTGACTATCCAGTAGCCAACTACATTCGTCAGGGTGCCCCGAGAACAATTTGGTTAACGAACGACTGCGGCCCGCATAATCGTCCTTTAAATGGAAAATTAAAAATAAGTGTCGTTTGACGGAATATGTAATGCCATGAATGCAACAATTTATAGCAATTTAAACACATAAAGCACAAATAAACAATTCAACAATTAATAACAATTAGTTAAATAGTCAAATCTTATGGTTAGAACTTAATTAAGTCCCCAGCAGAGTCGCCATTTCTGTTGCGCCGTAATTTTTCCATCTGTAGAAAAAATCACTTTTTGAAATGTTCTAAGTATAAAACAATTTTAGAAAAATACTTAGAAAAGAGTCGCCACTTAATTTTTTAAAGAAATTAAGAAAACTTAAAATTTCCAAAGATTTAAATAGAAAAAATCATTTGAAAATACCAAAGAGGGCTCGGGGTTCAATTTACACTTCGAGAAGGGTTTAGGCATTCGAAGTGTCCGCTAACACGCGGTCGACCTGTGATCTGACTAAATGATTTTTTGACTAATTGTTTAGAAAATAACAATTCACAATAGTCTATCAACTTTAAAAAAGACACATTATTTTATTTTATTAGGAAAAGGGGCCTAAATATGAAATAATTGGATTAAAATGCATATAAATAAAATTTTAATAAAACTAGATTAGTTAAAATTTATATAATTCATCTTGAAACAATACATTAAACCAATTCAATAAATTAAACATGGAAATCAATTTTAATTAATTAACTAACATTTTTTGCAAAAAATGATCAAGTAGGAATGTGTGTGTGTGTATATATATATATATATATATATATATATTATCATTGTTTTATTATTTAAAAGGGTCTTGACTAATATTTTTTAAAGTTTATTTGAGAAAAAATATACTTTTTACTTGAACAATTTTAAAGTGAATAAAAAGGTGATTAAGTAAAAAGCTTAGCAATATTGTTTTTTAGAACCAAAGATTTAACTTAATTACGATGCATAATTTGATCGACATATTTGACTAAATAAAAAAAATCAACCAACGCAAAGAAAATAGCTCATCTTTTAGGGGATATAGTTAAGCTAATTAATAATTAAAAAGTTAGAGTTAACAAACAATAAATAATCATAAATAAATAATTAATAGAGCAATTAAATTTGGGCCTTTTGGGCCTATTTCGTTGGGATTTTTTGGACTTTAGTCCAATCCCATTTTTGGTATACACTGGCTGTATATCAGTGTATATCAGCGTGTATGTCAGCGTTTTTTACGCATTTTCTGCTTCCGAACACCTGTACACTGCCCTAGCCCTGTATTTTCACGTTCTTAGCCTGTATATCGGTGTATAACGCTGTATACAACATGTATACAGCCCCTGTTTCGGCCTTTTGAATATTCAGAAATAATTTCCAGCAGTGCATTGAGTCTCCATGACCTGTTCGTTTGCTTTTCTGTTCGGCAGTGAGGCTGACTCGAAAGAGAAACAAGTGGATGCGGGCCTTTACGGCCCATCCGAAATATGGGGGAAGACGATAGGAGTCCAAGAGGACCCGAATAGTATCACATGAAACAATATAAAAATAAAAGATAAGGATTAGTACTCAAAAATAACATCACAAAACCGTAGCTCCAAATTGCATAGAAAAGAGTATCTAATTTTCAGTCAAAGTACGAATCATGAACACATGAATGGAGAAAATCAATCCAAAAGCAAACATGAAGAAAACTATGTGAAATAACACCTATATCCACTTAACTCTAACTATTGGTAGCTCAAATATGTCCCCTTTTTATTGATATACGTATACGTTTTTTTTTTTTTAATTTTATTTTATTTTTCATTTTTTTTTCTTTTGGAAGAAGAGTGATAATCTACTGGAGCATCATATCAACAAGGGAATTCATGATTCCACTTTAAAGAAAAGCATTCATCAAATAAAACTACACATAATTTTAAATCTCGACTTAACCACTAACACAAGAATCTCACCAATAATGCTAATTTATAAATGGATATTGACCTTAGTGACTTGCCAACAGGGAATGGAGCAGGTATAATATCATCCATAAATTATTACCGGATACGCGAAAGTTGAAGAAATATCACCATTATGTAAATTATGGCAACTATGAGCAACAAACATATTATAATAAGCATCTATAAATAGAACTTTTCTTACACCATAATAGACAGGAAAATCAAACTAGACATGAAACGATAGATATATAAATTATTGACATCGAGCTAGGCGTCACAAAATCGCTACGTAATGAGTCATAGTGACCAAACAAGGAGACTCTGACCAAGGAGAAATGAACGAAATAATTAAGATTTCAAAGGAAACAAAGACCCAGCAAACAACATGAATATCAAACAAATTATACCACCGACTTGCCGTCAACAGTCTCAAAATTCTAACATCTGAATGACTTACAATAATCAAGAAATTAACAGTCGTCACATCAGTTGAGCAATAAGATCACAACATCAAGCAATAAACTAAATGATTCTTGACTCACGACAAAGAAAACTAAAATCGGAGAGGGGCGATTACCTTTTCGGGGGCAGCGATACTAGGACGACAAGTTTGAGAGGGTCAACCACTTCTCACACCAATTTATACCTTGAACAGTAGGCTAGGTGATTTGAATCCACTTTCAACGGAAACTTAGAAATTGGAAAATTGGCTCGAAATTTCTTAAATATACACGACTAATTGTTCAATGGAAATTCAAACTTCAAAATCCTTTTTTTTTATAAGCTATTTTTCGTATTTTGACCTCAAAATCCACTCGTTCTCCCTCAAGGATGGAAAATCTGTCCGTTTGCACAAGATTTCAACGGAATCCCATGAAATCCGGACGAAAAGATTGAAGTTGGGCGGTTGCAGCAGGTGGGTCTAGCAGACGCGATTTTCGGGTGGATTTGGTGTAAAGAAAAAGAAGGCAGGTGCAGTGGGGTCGTTTGTTTGCTGCTGGACTGCTTGGTTTGCAGCGTTTAGGTGGGAATTTCTCACGATTTTGATGGGATTTCTTCTGGGTTTGCATCACAGCTGGAAGAAGAACGTGTAGAGGTAGGGTCGTTTGGAATTGTTGTTTGCTGGATTTTGGTGTTGTTGTATGTATGGGTTATTGATTGGGAATTGGAGTGGGCTGGGGCGTTTTGGGCTGCTGTGTACATGCTGGGAATTCTTTTGGGCTGCTGGAAAATTTCCAGATAAGCCCAAAAGGAGTCTTTTATGGGTTTAAAAATGTGAGATCAAAATGGGTTATATTTAGAGTTTAAGAAATAGCCAAGTTGAGTTAAATTAACAAATTCGGCTAAATCCTAAACAAGAGAAATTAATATTAATTAATTAACGAGCTTCTTACTTTTAATGACATAAAATAACTAACTTAATTGTAAACTAATGATTCAAAATTATAACCATAATTTAAACTAAATTAATTTAATAACATACTTACTAAAATTAAAATCTTTTTGTATGACTTTGAAATGGTTATAAAATATACTAATTATGGATATATAAAGCTTATGAAATATATTTATAAATTATGAAAATCGACCAAAATTACTCACAATGATTTTGAAAAGTATTTGAAATTTTATAAAACTAATTATTTCAAATCGTTCTAAAATGAAGAAGCTCGATGATTAATTTATATTGTGGAGGGTCAAAATTGGGTGTCAACAAGCGTAGCATATTTTTTTTTGGGCCTCACTCAATTTCCTAGAATGTAATCTGATTAAATATTCATTTTTGTCATTGGGATTAATTTGTTTCAATATCCCACCATATCCAATATTAGACGCATTTGTCTCAATAATTTTTTGCCAAGCAGGGTTAGCAAGAGTTAAGCATGGTAAGGATTGAACTCGAAGTTTAATATATTTTACCAAAGTGGTATGACTATCAGTCCAAAGTGATTTATAATCTTTTTTCAGTCTATCATATAAAGGGACCAATTCACGAGATAAATTTTTATAAAAAGGGAATATGTAACTTAAACTCCCTAAGAACCTTTGCAATTAAGTCCTATCAGTGATAACATTAGGAAATTTTGATGCAAAGCCAATTGATCTTTGAATCGGGGTAACTTTTCCTTGACAAATATGATGTCCTAGAAATCGAACATCATTTTGGAACAAACTTATTTTTAGTTTAGAGATGACCAAACCATTTTGTATAACAATTTTCTTAAAGATATCAAGATGCCTAATATGCATTTCAAATGTTTTTGAGAATACTAAAATATCATCAATATAAACAATGATAAAATCCAAATATGGATTAAAAGTATCATTTATGATTTTCTGAATTTCAGATGGGGCATTTTTCAAACCAAATGACATAACATTTCATTCATATTGTCCAAATGGAACATTAAAAGCTATTCTATAAGCATGCTCTTTAAATGTTTAGATCTGCCAATATCCTAATTTTAAATCAAATTTTGAAAATATATTGATATCATATAATCTAGACAATAAATCTCTTTTGTTTGGAATAGGATACCTAATCCATTTTAAATATTTATTTAAAGGTTTATAATTGATAACCAATCTAGGGACACCTCGTTCCCTTTTAGCAACATTGTTCACATAAAATGTAGTACAAAAGCAAGGTGATTTTGAAGATTTTATTAAACCCTTTTGTAACAAATTATCAATTTCCTTTTTTGCAGAATTCTATCAATTTGGTGTTCATCTGACAAGGATGATATTTAGTAGAAATATCATTCTCAGAGAATTAATCTTCATATGGAAGAGTAACAATATGCTTTTTCCGATTCCAAAAGGCAATAGGATGATCGGCACAAATATCAACAACAATTTGTTGAGAAATTAATTTCATTTTTTCCTATACTTTGGTGGATTTCAAAGTATCAAATATATTTATGCTATATAATTCTCGTTGCAAAGTATCAACATGCCTTTGTTTCATATTAATCAAACCATTAATATCACGAGAAATAGGGTCAGGGATAAAAGTATAACTTATATTTCTATTTTCATAAGTAGCAGTAAATCCTTTAGTAGTTATGCTAGTAAATAGATAAATAGCATTTATAAAGAGTTCCAAGTATGATTGGAGGGTATAACTGATTTTTAATCCAAAAAAAAAAAAAGTGCGGAATGCAAACTTTATTTTAGCAAATACGAGTATTAGGTAATTTATACTTTATACCTAAAGCATGTCCAGAAGCAAATTTAATCGTATGAGTTGTTTTTTCAAAATATTTAGTAGGTACAAGACCTTCTTGAATACAACTAACATCGGCTCCACTATCAATCATAACAATATCAGTTATTGAAAAACTATTATCAATCAAAATGGTGCATTTAATATACCATTTATGAGCAGTAACAATTTGCATCATTCTTAAAAACATACCTTGTCTAAGATTCAGATTGAAAGGTTTTGCAAGAGCATCTTCTTCAACAATATTTTTTCCCTTGTTATTAACAGTTTCTATCTGAGTAAGTCTATGATCACAAATCATTTGATTTTGTTTAAGAGATTTAATCTCATTTTTAAAATTTTCAATTTCATTTTTCAAATCATTAAAGGAAGAATTCTTGTAGGAGTTGTTTGTTTATTAAGTCTGTTATTTATTTCAGACAATGAATAAGGTGCAGCATATTCATATTCGAAATAATTCTTTCAATTTTCTGAATTTTTCAAAGAACTTGAACTAGCATTATTATTAGCAGCTAAATGAATAATTTTTTCTCGAAGATTACTATTAGTGACTTCTTTTAAAAGTTCTATCACATTATGAGAAGTAATATTATTTATATTAATATCTTGAAATTGAGATTGCAATTTATAAAATTCATCATTTTCACAAGAACAAATATCACCATGACAAGAATTGCAAATATTCATTTTATCATGCTGATTATCATCAGAAATATCAAGCAAATCAACTTCTTCTTCAGAACCTGAATTAGAATCATAATCAAATTCAGAACCTGAAGTATATAAGAAGCTATAAATCTTATCATGAACCCCTTCATCAAGTTCTAAGGTATTCAACTTTTCAAGCTTACAATTAGGTGCTATGTGATTGAAATTTTCGCATCTATAGAACTTGATTTTAGCTAGATCACGCTTAGACCTATTTTTGATAAATCTATTAGATTTACGAAAAGCTCTTCTAGCGTTGCGTTCTTACTTAGATCTATATCTATACCTCTTTTTCCTATAAAATCCCTATATTTCTTCTTCTTGCTATTAGCAGAAGTATCAGGTAAATCGAACTGGGCACAAAAGTCTCCTAACTAAGATCTTTCTTTAAGGTTATCCATCTTAAGTTGTCTAGATCATTTTAATTTATTGCACAAATTTATTCCTTCTTTAGTGGAAACTCCTATCAGCTTACCATAAGTATAATCCTTATAAGGAATTTCACCATGATTAGTTCTTAGAACTTTTCTAACTCTTTTGGCAAATAAAGGGGGAAGGCTATCTATAAACTTAGCTTTTCCCAATGCTCATAACTATTTTCGGGAAATTCCATCACCCTACTCATGTATGGATCTTTATACCATCTAAATTCACCTAAGGTTCTACATCGTAGACCATTTAATAAGGTACGAACAGTCTCATACTGATTGATAAATCTACCATTAAAATGTTCTAAAATGGTTAAGACTAAAGTATAAACATCGTCTTCTCTATTTGTTTACTAGAGTCATGCCTAAGTTATCCCTAAATGTTTTTTTTTCTTTTTCTATATATAGGTTTTTTTTTTTTTTTTTTAGTTTAGACACAAGAGTTTGGGAACCCCTCTCTCTACTTTCTCTCTCCAACTGTAAATTACTCTCAATTTGTAAAGTTTTCAATTCGCTGGATATTGGTTGGAGGTTAATAAATCTTGTATAGTTTGCTCATAGGCATTAGAATCGGCCATCTCTTTAAGGTATTATATTTTATTTCAATCTTTTCGAATTTCTCCGATCTAAGCCGTGACTATGTCCGACTAAGAGATAAATATCTATGTCGAATAACTAACTTCTCTTTTATATCTACTATGAAAGATCTAGACTTTATCAAAATATAAATAAATTTATATATGGATTCTTGATTTGGTTTCAAGATGGTGGTACAGTCATATTCGATACTATTTTTATTGGCGTTTTCTTTGTGACTTCGTCTAGCCAGCTGTGGTTCTAAACCCGTTAAGGAGTTGAAAAAGGGCGCCTATACCCGGTTAGAACTGCTAGACACATGGGCTTAATAAAAATATGTATAAATCTTGGCATGCCCATTGCTCGGGTAAAAGGATATATCCTTCCATACAATCATAAAACTATATAAAAATTTGTATATATTTGATTCAAATTTCTTCCTTGAATTCGGATGCTAAACTAGTTTGAAGTTGACCGCGCGAATTACCGCCAGTCTTCAGAGATCCTATAAATTGGTATCAAATCGGTGACTATATATATATATATATATATATATATGTAGAGAGAGAGAGAGAGAGAGCGCTTTAAGTTCCTAATTATTGTGATTTATAATATTTTTTTACGTAATTTTCATATAATATATATTACTCCTTTTGTGTTGATTTATGTGATACAAATGAAATTTCAAAAGTTAATCAATTTTTTTTATAAATTCTTCTTGATATTTAAGTTATTAATTATTGTGATTTACAATATATTTTATGTATTTTATATAATGTATCTCTCTCTTTATCTCAATTTATGTGGCATAGATGAAATTTTGAGAGTTAATGGAAACTTTTTATATATTTTAAAATATTTTAAGCTATTAATTATTATGATTTATAATACTTTTTACATAATTTTTAATTTATATAAAATTATAAAAGATTAAATTTTAAAAAAGAAAATAATAAATTACCAAACCATCCCTGACTAGTGACTACAAACATACATGTTGACAAAATCGCGTCTGCTTGTAGTCTTTTCTACTATATAGTAAAGTACTGTGTATGCTTATGCATTGTAAAATGTTAGCATTTTTAATGCACATTAATATGTATTTCAGAGAATCGTCTGTGTGATTTGAGAATTATAAGATACAAGGGAGAAAACTTCAGTGAGAAGAGAATTTTGCACCAACGCAATCTATACGTAAAAATGATCTAATATCTCAAAAAGTAATATTTATATTTCTATCTCAGGTTCATTCATCTGTTGTTAATGACTATTAATATTTTATTTAACATATTTCTATATTAGTGTTTGTGAGAATTATCTAATCATGGAATGGTATTCACTATTGAATTAGTATCATTATAATAAAATTAGTGTACTTAACCGCGTCGCGCTTATAAAAAAATTAAAAGAAAATTATAATATCATTAACTACTTTTAAAAAAAAGGAAATTGACTTTTACTAATCACACAAATTTCATAAAAGAATTGCTATAAAAAATGAAGAAAAATGAGATATTAAAAACAAAATCAATAATTAAATGAAGAAAAATGGTCAAAAAAGAGAAAAAAGATAAATTTGAATGGAAAACATAGAGAAGTGTCACATCATCTTATATATGTTCCTCCTTTATATATATATATATATATATATATATATATATATATATATATATATTGGTAACTATTCCCTTCATTCCATATTAGTGGATCATCTTCCTAAAAATAATTTTTTTTATACTAATTGTTCACATTACTAAATCAAGAAAGCACTAATTAAAATTTTCTTATATTACCCTTGCAATTAATTCTTTTTGAAAGTGTTCACATTTGTTTGTAAAATTCTTAAGAAATTTGTTAAGGGGTGAATAAGTAAAATTATTTTCTTATTTATGATTTCTTAATATGTGTGGAAAAAGGAAAAATGATCAATTAATATGGGATATATATATCATACTATTCATTTCTCGTTATTCCTCTCATTAATTATTATTCCATTTTTGCCTTTTTAGGTTGTTGCAGGCTTTGGCCTTGTGGATTTGACGTATAAATCTAGTCCTCTTTTATCACAATGATATAACACCAAACGTTCAATTAATCACATGACAATTATTATTAATCCATTACACATAATATCACGGTTCGATACAATACAAAATACCCATGTTATTTGCTGTAGGGTTCATCTTTTTATTCACCATAGGAGGACTCATTGGAATAGTTCTGGCTAATTCTGGGCTAGACATTGCTCTACATGATACTTATTATGTGGTTGCACATTTCCATTATGTACTTTCTATGGGAGCCGTTTTTGCTTTATTTGCAGGATTTCACTATTGGGTAGGTAAAATCTTTGGTCGGACATACCCAGAAACTTTAGGTCTGATTTCTAAGGTCATGATAACATCTACCATAATTCACCAGTAGGTAAGCCAATATGTAATCACGAACGACTAGTAATGGATATAAGGGTAAAAACAAAGCAAGAGTCAATTTAACATAGATAAAAGAAGAATAATATATATACAAAACAAAAAAATCAACCAAAACCTGGAAGTCACAAGTATAGAGCTACTATAAAATGAGTACAAGTCCAAAAAGTGGACCAAAACTATACAAATTTGTCTCAAAAGACAAAAAACTAGTCAACTAGTACAGAAGGAATCATGCATGATCCAAGATGTCAAGAGTTCACCCTTGACTCCGGATAATGCGACAATTGGCTCTAACTCAAAGCTGATAGCTGGTGCTCGGACTTGTACCATGAAACAAATGCAAAATGTAACATGAGTACCAAAACATCACTCTCCTCAAGAGTGTCTCCTTCAAGAATGCTTAGAGCCCCTTCTACCTTTCCCAGGCGTCATCTAATAATCTCAATTGTGTCCATCCCCACATTAATCTTTATAATCCACTCTCTAATACTAGAGACTTCCTTGGGCAGGACCTCCACATCATTGTCGCTCACCTTAGTGGTAGAATGTTCTCGGGATGTAAGTCCTTTATTTGACTCAACCTCGAGAAGCACCTTCTAGTTCTTATTGGCAACATTCCTCTTTTTGTATAGCACTTCTTACCAGCGACATACTAAGTGATGTTGGCTCGAGCATTAGCAACGTTGATTTCTCCATCATTTATCATTTCCTTAGTCACAATCTTTCTCTGATACCACGTTGTCACATTCTTAGTCTTCAACTAAGCGCACATGTGATACTTGACAGCTCATTCATGTTCTTTCACAAGTTTAACACGATCTTGCTATGCTAGGGATCAGTAAGAAAATGACAGAGATAACTCAAGAGAATTGCTAGGAAGAATTGTGTTGTGGAGAGCTTTAATATTTTTTTTTTCTGATTTTACAAATGAATACCACTTTATTTATACTATTAATTTGGGGGCTAATAGGTAAATAATTATCATTATACTCCTTACATATTTACAAATAAGTGTCTTTTCTAAAATACTCTACACAACTAGAATGTTTCAAAGACCATCCATGAAACTTCTAGGTCTTCCAAGGAAATTCTCCACATATTCCACTAAGGACTAGTCTTCTTCCTTTATATATAAGTCTTCACATGGACAACTTTATGTCACGTGGTGCCAAAGTGTTGTGATGACATGGTGGGTTATCGATCCCACTTGGTAAATGAAAAATGGAAAGAAAAAGTTGTGGTCTTAACTGTTGGATCAAATGGACATACAATTAAGAGATTAATGCCTCATTTGTTTTCATTAAGATTAAGATGCCCAAATCTGAATGCATATATGAATAATGAAGATGTTGTCTCTAGATTTGAACATTGAAGGATTAAGACTATTTATTTTTAGCATTTGAATGTATATAATTCATCATTATATAAGCATAATAAATATATAATTCAAATAAAATTATAGTTGTGTGTTTATATTAATAAAATATTTTAAAAATTAATTTAAACAAAACAAACTTTTTATATGATAAAACTTTAATATTTTAAATAAATAGTTTCAGTTTGATAAAGCATTTAGCTATTGGACTGCAAATAAAAATTTTTATTATTAAATAATTGATGTAAGAAAATATAATCTTAATTTTTAAAACAAAGCATACATTAATCTGTAATTTTTTTAATCAAATTAAACAATAAAATAAGTTATTCTAATTTAAATGCACATAAAATTGTCCAAATAACAAGAATAAAAATATATAATTATATTTTTCTAAAGCAAGGGAGTCGCAATTTCTTATCTATCTCAAGAATAAACTTGAACTAGTAAAGTGTCAAAAGTTATTGACGAGCCTAATCTGAAAAAAAAAAAAGAATATAAGAAAAATATAGGAGAAGAGTGAGAAAAAAAATAAAAGTAAGGCACGTCCCTCTAAAATTCTAACATATTGATGAAAATATTATTCATTTGCATGATATTTTTATTTATTCATTACATATTTTAGTGATATGTATATGAGCTAAAAAATTATTCAATATAACTTATGCAAGTTAACAATACTAAACCTTGAGTTTTTTTTTTTTTTGGTTATAATTCTCTTCGCTTTTTGTTTGGTCCATATTAAATTCTATCTTCATCTAAACTTATTATCCTTTGTATTACCACTATATTTTTTATAATCATATTTATTTATAGAGAATTTTTATGGAACTATTTTTAATACTTATGATAGTTTTTAATAGGATTCTTAACTAATTTATATTTTGTTTGAGAATAATTTAGGAATAATCAAAAGGATAAAAGTGAAAGTAGCCTTAATTTTTGTTCTTAGGGTGTACTATATCCCAACATGCCATCAACCATCATGTGCCAAGAAAATAAAGAAAAAACATTTTATTTGTGTATCTTAATTCATAAAACTAGTTCAAACTTTGTATTATCAAATAAGCATACACGAGACTACTAATTTTATAAACAAAATCTAAAATTGCAAGCAAAATTTCAAAGCTTTTGAGAAGCAAACAGTAATACCATGAATATTTTGAATATATAAACAAAGTCTTATAAAAGGTTTTAAAAACTTACATGTTTGATTACATCATGGATAACATAGATAATATGAAAGTTTTAGAGGAGCTTAATGGACACCAAATAAAGACATATAATGTGTTGAAGATTATTTTGATGGGATAGATAAAAGAGGCTATTTGTGCAAGTGATCATCTCTTAAATCCATGAATTCACAAAAGAAGACAACCAAACAAGGTATTTATCTCATTAAGGGTAAAATTGTCAAAGAAGTGTCTTCTTTATTTTCTTAGTATAAATAGTACTCCCTCCGTCTCATTTTATGTGAGGTAGTTTGACTCAATACAGAGTTTAAGAAAGAAAGGAAGACTTTTAAAACTTGTGGTCTAAAATGAATGATAGAAATTTGTGTGACTATAAATCATTTCATTAAGGGTAAAATAAATATTTTAAAATTAATATGTTACTTAATATAGAAATGTGTCATTCTTTTTTGAATTGACTAAAAATGGAAGTAAGACATATAAATTGGGACAGAGGGAGTAATTTTTATCATTTTGGAAGACTTAGAATATAACAATTTTGAATGTTGAATGAAGAAACTCTTTCAAGAGTGTAGTTTAAGGGTGGAATCCCTTTAGTTTAGTCTAGCTTAATATAGGGTAGTTTGATGAGTGATTTTCATTGCTTATTGAAGAATTCATTTCTTGATTTCATAATGAGTCACTTATTTGTGGATTTCAAGTAAGTTTCTATTTTATATTGAGTTCAAGTTTCTTTTCTTCCTTAGTTGATTGTTTGTTCAATTAACATTTCTTTCTTCCATTCTCATCTATCTTACTTTTGAATTGTTTAATTTCGCATTTGATTTCAATTTGTTTCATTCCCAATTGGAATTCCTATAATTTGGTATTAGAGCCAAATTTATGTTTATTTTTACAAATATAAGGACCCGCTTGACCCCAAGTTTTTGAGAATATTTGGGAAAAACTTGGAAAAATTTGGCCGTTGGCGTTTGACCACATAACTTAGCAAATTTTTTTGTCAAGAATCCCAAGTTTCATATTGGAAAAAAAATAGTTTTTGGGTTGGAAAATATTTGAGAACTTTAAAAAGTTCAAAAATTACCGCAATTTTTTTTATATTTTATAAAAAATACTCATCATTTATTATTTTATGCTAATATATATCTATAGGAATAGATTGTTACTACCTCATCTGAAAAAGTTTGAGTTCTAATTTGAGTGATAAAATTGAGAAAAAAATTATTTTTTTAATAGATTGTAATTATAACCAAATCAACTAATACTTATCTACCATGTGAAACATAATCTTTATTTAATAGCATGCCACCAACAACTCTATCTATTAACGTGTCACCAACCGAGTATTAATATCTACACAAACCATATCTATCTATTGAAAATATCACTCATCTCTATCTATTAATGGAACATATTCATTATAAATAGATAATACAACTTATATGTATTTTTAATAGTTTTTAGAACATAGGTGGTATAAATCATATTTTTGAAATAGTAAAATATTTTTGAAATAATCATAATGTTTGAACTAATTCCAAATTATTTTGAAGGTATTGAGAATTAATAGGTGTTTTTGGTGTTCTATGTGTTCTTTAGATTGTTTTGAAGAAGACGAGGAAGAAAGAAAGTGCATTTCATCCAACATTTTCAAGTCAAAGTTGTTCAAAAGTGTCTTTTGGTCCATTAGTAGAATTTTGTAAAAAGAAATTTAAAAATATGTGAAAAAAATTAAATTGAAATTTCATGTGGACATGTCACATAACAATCAAAGTTCAAAGTCAACGGTTGACTACCGAGTTAGTAGTCACGCGAGCACCAAGTAAGCGTCAACATAGGGCCACATCAGTAGTAACATGTCAAGCCATTTCTGATGCACCACATGGCGTGTGTACAACAACTTCAAAGGCTATTTTCTTTATCAATGAAGTGTCTTCTTTATTTTCTTAGTATACATAGTAGTTTTAATCATTTTGGAAGACTCAAATTATAAATTTTTTGAATGATGAATGAAAAAACTCTTTCAAAAGTGTAGTTTAAGGGTGAAATCCTTTAGTTTAGTCTAGCTTAGTGTATGCTAGTTTGATGGGTGATTTCCATCATTAATTGAAAAATTCGTGTTCTTGATTTCATATTGAATAACTAACTAGTTAATCAAACCCGCACGAATATTTTTTTTTATATTTAGTTGATGTAAATAAATTAAGAAATTTTAATATCAAAATATCTCTCTCTATATATAAATAACAAAAACCATAAAATTAAATTAGTTTCAAGAAAAAAACAGAGAATTATAATTTTGCCTTGAAGCAATACAAAGACATATTTATGCGCCAATTTTAAATACGTTGGTATCTAATTTTTTGATGTTTTAAATTATTTAACAATAAAGAGTATATCAACATACAAAACATGAGCAATAATATAAAATAAAGGTTGTCGGAGTTTGAACCCCTCCGGCCAGATCTGGTAAGAAAAACGAAGTGAAAGGGGGTTGTTTATTTACTGGAGTTGGAGCCATGCCGGTGATTGTTGATTATTATCGTTTGCTAATTTCTCCGGAGTCGTGGGTTCATATTTAATCAGAGCTCGCCGAGGAAGAAGGAGGAGAAAAGGCCGCGGCTTCGTGGTGGTTCACCGGCGAGGTCGAGAGAAATGAATAGAGCTTGGAGCTCGTTTGAATGGCAGCTGGTTGCATGTAAGACAAAAGAAACATTGTAAAGGGGAAAGGGGATGGGGACTAGAAGCAGTCGAGTAGTTGTTCGTTGGGGTTTTGGTCGTTCACTGGAGATAAAAAATTGATGGTTTACCGGAGAAAGGAGTGGGAAAGAAGGCGATGGTGGAAGCTGGGTTGTTTGTTTTTTGCTTCGATGGGTTTTTGAGTTTGTGGTGAAGCTATTGTGGTGGTTTGCCAGAGAAAACGGGAAAAACAAAAAAGGCTTTGGACGGATTTTGGGTTTCCAACAACAACCGAGAAAGAAGAGAAAATAGGGGTCTTTCGGTGGTGGATTCGCCGGTTTCCGGCGGAGTTCCGGCGACTTGCCGGAAAAAATAAGGAACAATAAAAGAGAACTTTTTGAAGACCTAAAATCTGATAATTACCCCTAAAATTTTATCAACCACCCCTTAACTTAATGAGCAAGCTATTCTTTAAATGGACAATTAAAAACCACCAATAGTACAATATCATTATTTTAAAACTGTGGGCCAAAACCATCGGTTAGTAAAATATTCGTGTATAAAATCTTATCCATATCATAATGAATTTCTAGACTGTGCAAATTGTCAAAATGAATATAAACAAATGTAACAGATAAAATCAATATGAAAAAATGTAACGAACGTAACCAATGCCATGTAAAAAATACAATTTAACAGAAATAATGATTTTATAAAAAATTAACAAATATTTGAATGTATTCAACCGGCTGTGAAAAAATTATATAAACAGAATTAGCCAATAAAAGTCATAATACTTTGAGAATAAGGATAATTATCAACAAATTGCATTAAAATGGCAAAACATGTATTTTGAACTATTTAAAAAATAAAATATTTGAGAGTATGAACTTTAAAAATATCAGACCAAAATTTGGCGTCAACAGTAGGTGAAAAGTTGAGTAATTGAATGTTAAAACCTTTTAAGATATTAATAATAAAATAAATAAATAATGAAGGAAAATTGGTCAAAAGAAGAAGAAAATTGATAAATATGAATGGAGTCAATGGAGAGATGCCACATCACCTTCTCTATGTTTCTTCCTTATATATATATATATATATATATATATATATATATAGATTTGTGGATTTAAATAAATTTTATTTTATATTGAATTCAAGTTTCTTTTTCTTTCTTGGTTGATTGCTTGTTCAATTAATTTTTATTTCTTTTATTCTCATCTTTTATATCTCATCTATATTATTTTGGTATTGTTTAATTTTGCATTAGATTTTAATTAGTTTCATCCCCAATTGGATTTCTTATAATTTGGTATCAGAGCCAAGATTAGGTTTGCTTTCACAAATTTAAGTCTTGATATACTCAAAAATGAAAAAAATTCATATGAATATATGTATTAATTTATTGTTGTTGACACTAGATCCTTGTTTTTTAATATTTTTTGAGTCTAGATTTCAAATTTCGTTCAATTTGGAGTTATAGAAGTGAAGTTGCTATTGAATTTCTTTTAGCTTTTGAAACATTTTAAATTTTGAAAGTGGGTCTTGTGATTGAATAAAAATTATGAAACTAAGTTGTTTGTTGTTTGCTCCAATGGGTTTTTGGATCTGTGGTGAAACTGTTTTGGTGGTTTGTTGGAGAAAACGGGAAAAAGCAAAAAGGGTCTTGGACAATTTTTGTGTTGCCGGCAAAAGCCAAGATAGTAGAGGAAATAGCGGTCATTTGGTGGTGGATTCGCCAATTTTCCAGTGACTTGCCGGAAAAAATAAGGAACAATAAAAAAAACTTTTTGAAGGCTAAAAAAATCTGAAAATTCCATAAAATTTTATCCACCACCTCTTAACTTAATGATCAAGCTATTCTTTAAATAGAGAATTGAAAACACCAATAGTACAACATCACTATCTTAAAACTGTGGGCTAAAATCACCAATTAATAAAATATCCATGTATAAAATCTTATCCATATCAGAATAAATTTCTAGACTATGCAAAATATCAAAATAAATATTAACAAATGTAACAGATAAAATAAATATGAAAAATGTAACGAACGTAACCAATGACATGTAAAAACTGAAATTAACAGAAATAATGATTTTATAAAAAAAATTAACAAATATTTGAGTGTATTCAACCGGTAGTAAAAAAATAATATAAACAAAATTAGCCGATAAAAATCCTAATACTTTGAGAATAATGATAATTATCAACAAATTGCATCAAATTGGCAAAACATGTATTTTGAACTATTTATAAAAAATATTTAAAAGTATTATCTTTAAAAACATTAGACCAAAATTTGGTGTCAAGAGTAGGTGAAAAGTTGATTAATTGAATATGAAAACTTTTTATGATACTAAAAATAAAATAAATTAATAATGAAGGAAATGTGGTCGAAAAAATAATAAATTGATAAATATGAATGGAGTCCATAGAAAGGTGTCACATTACATTTTCTATATTTCTTCTTTATATATATATATATATATATATATATATATATATATAGAGAGAGAGAGAGAGAGAGAGAGATTTGTGGATTTAAGTAAGTTTCTACTTTATATTGAATTCAAGTTACTTTTTCTTCCTTGGTTGATTCTTTGCTCAATTAACCTTTATTTCTTCGATTCTCATCTTTTATATCTCATCTATATTACTTTTGTATTGATTAATTTCGCATTAGATTTCAATTAGTTTTCACAAATCAAAGTCTTGATATTTTGATCTACTCAAGAATTAAAAAAATCCATGTAAATGTATGTATTAATTTATTGCTGTTGACACTAGATCCTGTTCACTAGTATTTTTTGAGTCTAGATTTTAAATTTTGTTCAATTTGGAGTTGTAGAAGTGAAGTTGCTATTGAAGAATTTTTAGCTTTTGAAACATTTTAAATTTTAAAAGTGGGTCTTGTGATTGAATAGAAATGGTGGAAGCTGGGTTGTTTGTTGTTTGCTCCGATGGGTTTGTGGAGCTGTTGTGGTGGTTTGCTGGAGAAAATGGAAAAAAAAAAGAAGGGGCCTTGGATGACTTTTGGGTTGCCGGCAACAGCCGAAAAATGAGAGGAAATAAGGGTCTTTTAGTGGTGGATTTTCTGATTTCCGATGGAGTTTCGGCGACTTGTCGAAAAAAATAAGGAACAATAAAAGAGAGCTTTTTGAAGACTAAAAAATCTGAAAATTACCCTTAAAATTTCATCCACCACCCCTTAACTTAATGAGCAAGCTATTCTTTAAATAGAGAATTAAAAACCACTAATAGCACAATATCACTAGTTTAAAACTGTGGGCCAAAACCACCGATTAGTAAAATATTCGTGTATAAAATCTTATCCATATCATAATGAATTTCTAGATTGTGTAAAAGATTAAAATGAATATAAACAAATGTAACAGATAAAATCAATATGAAAAAATGTAACGAACGTAACCAATGACATGTAAAAAAAATGCAATTTAACAGAAATAATGATTTTATAAAAAATTAACAAATATTTGAATGTATTCAACTGACTGTGTAAAAATTATATAAATAGAATTAGCCAATAAAAGTCCTAATACTTCGAGAATAAGGATAAATATCAACAAATTGCATTAAAATGGCAAAACATGTATTTTGAACTATTTAAAAAATAAAATACTTAAAAGTATTAACTTTAAAAATATCAGACCAAAATTTGATGTCAACAGTAGGTGAAAAGTTGAGTAATTGAATGAGAAAACTATCACGACCCAAACCGATTCATGAGTGACACCCACACTTAACCTCCTAGGTGGGCGAACCAATGAAATCAACCTCAACTTATATTTATCATTCAACTTACAAGATACTAACAATAATGCGGAAGCTTAAATCTTATTAGTGTAAGAAACACAAATCCATTAAAGTCTACTATATGTCATTACCAAAACCTAAAAGTCATCCCATCAAGGACATCTAATCTTCAAATACTAAGTCTAAGAGTATTAGAGACACCAAAATAAATGAATAAAATAGTTTATGTCAAAAAACTAAGGACATCATGCCATGACCAAGAGAATCCAACACGAGCTTGAATGAATAGCTCACTGAGACTGGCTAGAGCTGAGGGCAAGTCGAAGTCGTTGGTACACTCGCTGCACTCCACAAAAGAAAAACAAAAAAGAACACAAGGAGGGCTCAGTACAGGGCAACATGTACTGAGTAGATATCATTGGCCGACTCAAAGTAGTAACATATATGCATAAAGTAATAGTATAAAATCAACTATAGCACTTAGCAAGTGATAAACAACAAACAACATGAACAAGTGACAAACGAAGCAAGTGCGTAATCAATCACAATATCAAGTACACACACGAGGACTCATGCCTCCACACCACACTTGTTTGGGAAATGGATTATTTGAGATTGAGTACATTCAATTAATTCAATATGATTTCCTCTTTAATGTTACTATGTCGGAACGTGACACCCGATCCAATAATACCATGTCAGAGCGTGAAATCCGATTCAATAATATCGTGTCGAAAAGTGACATCTCGATCCAATAATACCGTGTTGGAAAGTGACACCCCGATCCAATAATACCGTATCGGAACATGACACCCCAATCCAATAATACCATTAATTTATCATTTATTATCACCACTTTTCACTTCATTAACAATAGTTCATCAAGCCTTCTTTATTCAATGCATCACTTCGATAGAGAGGGTCAAGATTATAAATTTCACGGTATCAGGATTTCAGACCAATCACAAACCACACAACCAAGCCACACAACCACACAATCAAGTACATAGAGGACTTCACAATATCACTCAATGCATATCAATCACTATTAATAGTCTATCTATCAAATAGAATAAACCATAACCTACCTCCACCGAAGAATTGAAGTCAAGCAACCTACTTCTCCAATATTTTCCTTTCCTTAATGCCTCCGAACCTTTCCAATCTATCAAGTATATATGCATAATTTGTAAGTTAACGAGTCTATAGACACCCCTGTTACTATGTGTCTAGCCTAGACCCAATAATTCACCAAACACAAATCTATATTCAAGTTCTTAATCTTGAGGTCAATTAATATGCCAAGTCTCCTATTTCTTAAATTCAAGCATAGCGTTCAAGTCTTAATTCCTCCAAATAACATAACCTTAATAGTATTCAGATACTATAATATACCTAAAATTTAATTACCTATCTCAATATATCAAAACTTGAATAATAATATGATAAACGTAAGAAAGTTTAAAGGTTGAAATCAGATATTTAAACTTTACCGTAATTAACAATTGCCAAACTCATATTCCGTGCAGCCTATACTTCTATAAATTATTCCCAGCAGTCACTACCCCATCATTGGTCACAATCGTTATGAAATAAAAATGGCATCAAGACTTTGTCATTAGTTCCTAATTATACTTTCTATTTGCTGAAGCAAAATTCTAACAATTATAAACCTAGCCCCTCAATTCATTAGCATTTATTAATATTATTTATACATATATTTGTTGACACAAATTTCTGCAGAAACCCAATTGAAAATTTGATGCCACACATATGGCCGTGTAACGACAATATATTATGAAATCTAAACATACTAAATATTAATCTACTAATTAAATAATGAAACCTCCCCACCATCACACAGCTAATGCTTTCCATATATATATATATATATACCTCTGTCTTAACAAATTACATTCCAACGAACATTAAGATTTAAAGACGTAGTTTTACCTTGATCAAGACTTGCAGCTCCTCATGTCGTCTTCAGGTAAGTCTTATTATCAATTTGATTTCAACGCTCGATCATTACTGCCTAATTGTTATATGTAACTAATTATAAAAGTAGACCACTACTAATTTTAATTTTATCTTCTTTAACCAACAACTAAATTAATTATTAAAACTGCCCCACTAATTTCATAATTGTAGTTACGAATAGTCCAAAATATCCATTTTGAATCTATCAAAAGAGTCTTTTATGAAATAAAAAGTTCTAGTACTCAAAACGACCAAACGGGCCATTACATTAGATACCAATTTATCCATCGTTCGTCCTCGAATGATCAAAAGAAGACGAGGGTAAGAAAGGGTACTTGAATCGACAAAAATGTGTAAATATCTTTTGTGCATATCATGCTCAGTCACCCAAGGTCTTACCTCAAATGCATCAAACCAACCAATGGGAGAGCTACATCTCCTCTCATACTGTGCCTCAAATAGGGTCATATCAATACTCAAGTGGTAGCTATTGTTGTATGTAAACTTAACTAACAACAAAATGTGTTCTCAGTAACCATCAAAGCTAATCCTACACACATATGCAACATGTTCTCAAGGACCTTGACACAACCATTAGGTGGAATCTTTTCTCACATAACCATGATAAAATGTTGAATCAATACTAACTCCAATCAAAAGTGAACCTAAACCAACCACCACACACTCATAATGCACAAACCATCATAGATCTTATCAATATTTCACTCTCACAACATAAACTTTCCACGAGCTTAAGTTATAAAAATTTGATCTTTAGACATCAGGTACTCATCAAGGGAAAATTAAACTTATCTAACCTCAACAAGAAAATGATCAAGTAACCATCCATTTACCTTACTCTCAAACTATCACTCGAATAAAAGTCTTCTTAGCAAACACATTGTCGCCTCTAAAAGTTTCAAACTATGGCTCCCTCTCTTTCCATTTAAACATAATACAGGCTGTAGAACTAAATCCAAATGTAATAGTACTCTCCATCAAGATAGAGCTATCAAATCACACACAATGTACAACTCTACATAATCTTTCATAAACCTAGTTTCAACTACCATTCAAACCATTATATACCTCATACCAACACTTAAGAAATTCTTGGTCACCACAATTATTTATATACTATGAGCACATAATCTCTATTTACTATCAAGTGTCTATGAAACACATCACATCAGTGTCTGTAGTCCTATTTAAAATAGTTGTTTCAATCTCCTCGAAATCCTCAATAACCATGTATAATTGTAGGTCCAGACTGTTGCGCATCCATAAGTCACCTACTATAATTTCAACAATATATCCCCACATAACAACACATAATATTACACATATCATTTCTTGTCACCAAAACCCAAATTCAATCTTTATAAAAGTCGATGATAAACCCCTAGTAAGTCTGTACCAAACTAGTCCACATCTTACAGTCATATCTAAACTCTTATGCAAATATCAATACAAACTTCAGCTACAAACCAAGGATTTATACGAGAGGTCTTATTCCTTCACTTTTCTTAAATTCTTTCCATGACACAAAATTTAAAATATCTTGAACTCTTCAATACATCATACTCTTATTCCTTTTGTTGACTCTCTTACCCATCTTATTATTTGGCCAAAAACCCTTGCCATTTTTACCTTAGCCTCTAAATCAAAACATTACGTGAAACCCCCATTAGGTTCCTTAACAATCAAAAGTAACCAAATTTCCGACTTAAATTATGCACAAGTCCTTCCAAATGCTCAATACTCACTGCGATCAATCATTTCTTACCTTACCAATCCATACCTTTATAAAACATACTACCACAAATGTAGACTTACAATGAAAAACTTGAATTATAAACCTAATTGTGTAACTCAATCTCCTTATCTATTCACATAGCTCATACCTTGAAGATTTTTATGAATTCACGTATCTTAACTTATCATTGATCACCTCTTCATAGATCTTATCATACCATTCACTAAAAATCCAACCGTAGTCATTAACAAACTCAAAACCACATGAGAACTTATTATCACACTCGAGCTGAACATATGTACACTCATTTCTTAAGCCTTTATTACCATACAAAATTTGTTTAACCAACAATTTGTATTCTATAATTGCATCTCAATCACAACCCATCACTAACTCGTATTACCATCATGCTCAGCAAACCCTTGTCATCACCACGAAGTGAACATTTTCCTCAACATGACACCTCAACTCAGTTATACCAATCAGATCCAAAGGACTAACCTAATTTTATACACACTTTCTATCTAAAATCTTCAACTGCATTCACCCAGGTATACTCAATGACTCTTTTATCCTTAAGTATTTCATTCCAGTATCAATCCACTCCTTTGCAGTTTAAGATAAAATCACGAGTCCTCCTTTAAAAATCATCAAGATACATTTCACAACCTAAATGCATTAATACCGTACCAAATATCCACCATTCTAAAAAATAATGTTTAACCTAAGCATCCATAGTAACAAATTAGTTGATTTCTCAAATGTGAATGCAACACCATATATCATTATCTGAACATGTCATACAACTGATAACTCCTTAAGTAGTTAGAATTTATACTTGTCAATTGATGTATTAGTTTCCACATACCACTAGTACCACACCGTGAAAGTTCGTTAGATCCATCACGAGAACACATCATACCTATCGAGAAGATTGTACCCAAATAGCCACACATTTATACCCATTGAATAGCTGAGAAAAACATTATCTAGTTTGTTTTGTCTCTAGACCAAGCGATTTGTATTATTTCTTATATCAGGTCGATAACAAAAGTAACACACATCATAACCCTACCCAAGTAAGCATTGATACTATTGTAGTAATAGTATTATGATCCTCTTTGATATACATTCAATCTATGAAATCGTAGTAGAGATTCTGACCACAATTAGCGCAACCTAATTTCATCATTCTCTAAGCAACCCATACATGTTATGACCATTTTACTAACTGTATTTTCCAAAGTAATGGTGTTCATTATCTAGTCGTTCCTTACGAAACTTCTTGAATGTTATCACATTGACAAAGTCATCCAGCTTCACCCCCTCTACCTCTATTACAAATCAACCACTTCCTCAAAGAATTTTGCTAAAGAAGCCACATATAAAGCTTGAATCTACAATTTAGACCTCAATCCCTTCATAATGCAGCAAATCCACTCTTTCGTACTAAAGCAAAGCTAAGTCGCATAGTTGAAATAAGCATAAAATTTGGCTTCATAGATTTCAACAGATAACTTTCGTTGTTCTATATTCAGGAACTCATCTCTCCTCATATTTTGGGGTATATATTTCTCCATCAAAAGGCAAGAAAATGTTGTTCAAGTCATAGGTAGTGTCATTACTGGTAGGACTTAACACGACACCGCCACCATATTTTCATATCTCCCCAAAATTAGTATGTCAAAAACTCAACGTCCAATCACTCTACCATATCCTTCTTATGAAACAAGTCATGACAATCAACAAGGAAGTCATAAGTATCTTCATATTCAGTATGCATGAAGGATGGGGGTTTCAACTTCAACAACTTAATAAAAAGATCATCCTAGTCGCTAGTCATTACATGCCTATAGTGAATCGGGGAAACATATCTATTTCTAAGGGCGTATCCTCTCTTGTTGGCGTTGTTGTTTCCAATTCTACTACTCTAGTACTAACCATATGCAAAGTAGAGTAAAGAAGATCAGATACCAATTTGTATCACCTAGATACCAAGTGGATTCAAGTAGTAACACGAAAGAAAAAAGGAGAAGAGTTTTTTTAAATTTGTATAGGCTCTCGAAGAAAAGTAAAAGCATCCACGTATCATTCCGCAAGATTCTACTAGACCTGTCCTTATGTGATGAGATTACCAAACCTAAAGCTCTGATACCAAGTTTGTCACGACCCAAACCGATTCATGAAATACACCCACACTTAACCTCCTAGGTAGGTGAACCAATGAATTCAACCCCAACTTATATTTATCATTCAACTCACAAGATACATAACCATAATGTAGAAGCTTAAATCTTATTAATGTAAGAAATACAATTGCATTAAAGTCTACTATATGTCATTCCCAAAACCTGGAAGTCATCACTTCAAGGACATCTAATCTTTAAATACTAAGTGTAAGAGTATTAAAGACACCAAAATGAATGAATAAAATAGTTTATGTCCGAAAACTAAGGACATCATGCCATGACCAAGAGAATCCAACACGAGCTTAAATGAATAGCTCACCCTGAACCTGATATGCTGGAGACTGACTAGAGCTGAGGGCAAGTCAAAGTCGTTGGTACACTCGCTGCACTCCACAAAACAAAAACAAAGAAGAACACAAATAGGGCTCAGTAGAGGGCAACATGTACTGAGTAGATATCATCGGCCGACTCAAAATAGTAACTTATATGCATATAGTAATAGTAAAAAATAAACTATAGCACTTAGCAGGTGATAAACAACAAACAACATGAACAAGTGACAAACGAAGGAAGTATGTAATCAATCACAATATCAAGCACAAACACGAGGACTCATGCCTCCACACCACGCTCGTTTGGGAAATAGGTTATATGAGATTGAGTACATTCAATTAATTCAATATGTTTTCCTCTTTAATGTTATTGTGTTGGAACGTGATACCCGATCTAATAATACCATATCGAAACGTGATACCCGATCCAATAATACCGTGTTGAAACGTGACACCCTGATCCAATAATATCATGTCAAAACATGACACCCCGATCCAATAATATCGTGTCGGAATGTGACACTCCGATCCAATAATACCATGTCGGAATGTGATACCTTGATCCAAAAAATACCGTTAAGTTATCATTTATTATCACCACTTTTCACTTCATTAACAATAGTTCATCAAGTCTTCTTTATTCAAAGCATCACTTCGATAGAGAGGGTTCAAGATTATAAATTTCACTATCTCAGGATTTCAGACCAATCACAAACCACACAACCAAGCCACACAATCAAGTACATAAAGGACTTCACAATATCACTCAATGCATATCGATCACTATTAATAGTCTATCTATCAAATATAATAAACCATAACCTACCTCCACCGAAGAACTGAAGTCAAGCAAGCTACTTATCTTATATTTTCCTTTCCTCAATGCCTCCGAGCCTTTCCAATCTATCAAGTATATATGCATAATTTGTAAGTTAACGAGTCTATTGACACCACTGTTACTATATGTCTAGCCTAGACCCAATAATTCACCAAACACAAATCTATATTCAAGTTCTTAATCTTGAGGTCAATTAATATGCCAAGTCTCCTATTTCTTAAATTCAAGCCTAGGGTTTAAGTCTTAATTCCTTCAAATAACATAACCTTAATGGTATTCAAATACTACAATATACCTAATATTTAATTACCTATCTCAATATATCAAAACTTGAATTATAATATGATAAACGTAAGAAAATTTAATGGTCGAAATCACATATTTAAACTTTACCATAATCAACAATTGCCAAACTCATATTTCATGCAGCCTATACTTCTATAAATTATTCCAGCAGTCACTACCCCATCATTGGTCACAATCGTTATGAAATAAAAATGGCAGCAAGACTTTGTCATTAGTTCCTAATTATACTTTCTATTTGCTGAAGCAAAATTCTAACAATTATAAACCTAGCCCCTCAATTCATTAGCATTTATTAATATTATTTATACATATATTTGTTGACACAAATTTCTGCAGAAACCCAATTGAAAATTTGATGCCACACATATGGCCGTGTAACGACAATATATTTATGAAATCTAAACATACTAAATATTAACCTACTAATTAAATAATGAAACCTCCCCACCATCACACAATTAATGATTTCCTTATATATATATACCTCTGTCTTAACAAATTACATTCCAACGAACATTAAGATTTAAAGACGTAGTTTTACCTTGATCAAGACTTGCAGCTCCTCATGTCGTCTTCATGTAAGTCTTATTCTCAATTTGATTTTAACGCTCGAGCATTACTACCCTAATTGTTATATGTAACTAATTATAAAAGTTGACCATTACTAATTTTAATTTTATCTTCTTTAACCACCAACTAAATTAATTATTAAAACTGCCCTACTAGTTTCATAATTGTAGTTACGAATAGTCCAAAATACCCATTTTGAATCTGTCGAAAGAGACTTTTATGAAATAAAAAGTTCTAGTACTCAAAACGACCAAACAGGCTGTTACAAAAACTTTTTAAGATATTAAAAATAAAATAAATAAATAATGAAGGAAAAATGGTCAAAAAAAGAAGAAATTGATAAATATGAATGGAGTCCATAGAGAGGTGTCACATCACCTTCTCTATGTTATATATATATAGAGAGAGATTTGTGTATTTAAGTAAGTTTCTATTTTATATTGAGTTCAAATTTCTTTTTCTTTTTTGATTGATTGTTTGTTCAATTAACCTTTATTTCTTCCATTCTCATCTCTTATATCTCATCAATATTACTTTTTTATTGTGAATTTCGCATTAGATTTCAATTAGTTTCATCTCTAATTGGATTTCTTATAATTTGGTATCTGAGCCAGGTTTAGGTTTGTTTTCACAAATCTAAGTCTTGATATTTTGTTCTACTCAAAAATTTAAAAAAATTCATATAAATATATGTATTTATTTATTGCTATTGACACTAGATCCTTGTTCACTAGTATTTTTTGAGTCTAGATTTCAAAATTCGTTCAATTTGGAGTTATAGAAGTGAAGTTGCTATTGAAGAGTTTTTTGCTTTTGAAACATTTTAAATTTTGAAAGTGGGTCTTGTGATTGAATAGAAATTGGAGGTTAATAACCATTGGTGTTTGTTCTTTAAGTCAAGGGAAGATAATCCTAATGTTTGACCTAATTTAAAGTTGTTTTAAAGGTTTTGAGCATTAGTAGGTGTTCTTAGTGTTCTATGTGTTTTTCTAGTTGTTGTTGAAGAAGAAGAAGAAAGAAAGTACATTTGATCCAACATTTTCAAGTCAAAGTTGGTCAAAAGTGTTTTTGGTCCATTAGTAGAAATTTATAAAAAAAAATACGAAAACAAAAAAATATTAATTTGAAATTTCACGTGGACATGCCACGTAACAGTCAAAGGTAAAAGTCAATTGTTGACTGTTAAATCAGCAGGCACGCGGGTGCCAAGTCAACGCCAACACAGGACCACACCAGTAGCTGCATGTCAAGCCATTTTTTATGCGTCACGTGACACGTGTATAACAATTATAGAGGCTATTTTCTTTATGAAAGAAGTGTCTTCTTTATTTTCTTGATATAAATAGTAGTTTTTATCATTTTAGAAGACTTAGATTAAAAATTTTTTGGATATTGAATGAAAATATCTCTCAAAAGTGTAGTTTAAGGGTGAAATTCCTTTGTTTAGTCTAGCTTAGTGTAGGCTAGTTTGATGAGTGATTCCCATTGTCGATTGAAGATTCCATGTTCTTGATTTCATATTGAATCACTTATTTGTGAATTTAAGTTTCTATTTTATATTGAGTTCAAATTTCTTTTTCTTCCTTGATTGGTTGTTTGTTCAATTAACTTTTCTTTCTTCCTTTCTCATCTCTTATTTTTCATCTATATTACTTTTGTATTGTTTGATATCGCATTTGATTTCAATTGGTTTCATCACCAATTGGAATTCTTATAATTTGGTATTAGAGCCAAGTTTATATTTGTTTTCACTAATTTAAGTCTTGAAATTTTGATCTACTCAAAAATTTAAAAAAAATGCATAAAAATATGGGAAAAGGCTTATATTCACCCATGAACTTGTCCCGAAAAGTAGTTACATGCATAAGCTAATATGGTGACCTATTATTACATACTTCTGCTACTAAATAGTGAATTTTTTTATCCATTGAGATGTGTAGCACCACTCTCACAATGGGAGGTGTATCACACTTGCGCCATATCAATGTCATGTCAAATTTTGACTAAAATTCTTCATGTCATTCAATTGTTTCTTCTTCAATGAGCACCACCATGAAACCACTACCATTGCCGCAATATTACTATCAAATCTATATATTTAACCAAATCAAAATAGTCATCAGAAATTTCACCATCGAAATCATACTATCACCATTATCCCCACAAAAATTATAAAGATCCACCACAAAATTTGACACCCATAAACAAACTCATCACCAAAATTACATCATAACCATCAAAAGGTACAAACCAACCATCAAATATCACTACTACCATTGTCAATATAGATTTTATCTTCTCCACCACCTTCAATTCCCGCTTCTTTGTCACTACTCACCAACAAATCCTTCATTATATTTTATTTTTAAAACTTAATCATCAATTTTATCAACTACCAACAAAGCCGAAGAGAAAAAATCAAATATAATGAAAATGGTGAAATCGAATATGCATTAATATAAGATATGATGAGGGGTGAGGGAGAGGATTTTGGTGTAGTGGATAGAAATTGGGTATGAAAAAATGATGAAAAAAATAAATAAGAAGAAGATGACGGTTGCTTGTGAAAAAGAAGAAGAGGCATGTAACGACCTGATTTTCGTCGTTATGCAAAAAGCCAATGGAGAAAGAATTAGGGTCAGAAAACTTTTTTGTAGTAATTTGAAATTTCCTAGCCTAGTCTAGATTTGGAAGAAATCAGAGTCTTTAAGGTGTAGGAAGATCTAGTAACAATTGGGTGAATCATTTATGATTTTGACTACATGAGTAGTTAGATAACTCGTTAAGGAATCCGTATGACTTGACGAAATTTAATTCGGGCGAGTAGAGCTCCCGAAATTAATCTAGCGTCAAGGGTATTTACTGAGCGTCGTGGGTTAGAGGTGTGCTGTGAAATGGAAAATTTGGAATTCTTGAAATAACTCTCTATCTTGAGAATGCCGCATTGGTGCTGGGTTTTGCCACTTTGATGGGGTCGCTGTGGCGGGGTGGTGGTCATTATGGCGGGTCCAACGCGAATTAAAGTCATTAATAAATCCCTAAATGACCTCATTATGCACTTTTCAACTTTTTGAGCTAAGGAACGACCCCCATGTGACTCTTACTCCTTTTTCACCATTCTTGAGGCTAAAGGTAAGTTTTTCACTCCCCAAATCCGTTTTTTGATTCGTAGAACATAATAGAATGGGTGAATATTGATGGGGGAGGGTTTTGTTATAGATTTTATGGTGGAAAAAGCCCTAAATTGGGTATTATTATCTTAGGTTTGGTCTAGGGTTATTGAGTTTATTATAATCCGGATAACTAGACCTTTAATTGTTGATCCTTGCATATAAATTGTTGTTTGTAGACCTGAATAAGCGAAAAGAATTAAGAAAGGGAAGATTCAAGAGCCTTAGGGGATTCAAGCTTGGATTCGAGGTAGGTAATGGTTGTGATTTTATGATTGTGTGATGTATGTTTGTTCTTGCTTCATTATGATACATGTATGTATGTGAATGTTGCATTATTGATCACACTTGTTGTAAATGAGGATAATTGAATAATTGTATACCATGAATCACATCTTGTTGTATGATTGTGAGAATATACATTGTGATTGTGATTGTGGTTTGTTGAATGGGCGGGTGTGTCACAATCCGACACACTAACTTGGATCGAATTGCCATATTCCGACATAAACATAGGATCGATTGCCACGTTCCAGCATAAACATGGGATCGGATTGCTATGTTCCGGCATGCTAATTGTTTGGGTTTGGGTTCCATGAGAGGACCATTGAATTGGGTTCCACGAAAGGACCATTGAATTGTGCTATGTATCTACTTGTGATAAGTTCATTCATATCTAATGGTAATGGATATTGGAAGATGGTATGTTGCTCTGAATCGATATAACTATGATATGTGAGAATTGTGAAGTTATTCATTGTTCGTATATGTTGATGATATTGTATATGTTCGATATGTGCATGTGATTATATTGTTGTATTGACTAATGTATGTTACACTTAGTAGGATAGCCGATTGATCCTAGCAGTACACGATGGTTGTGTACTGATACTGCACTAGCTCTTTTTTTATTGAGTACAAGGCATCTTCAGGTGGCTATTAATAGACCCCAGCTAGGTGACTATGAATGTGACCGGATTCAAGGGTGAGTTAGTTTTTTCAGGCTTCCATGGATCTTCCTTGTTTAAGTCCACTCTTTTTGGACTCAAACATTTTGTTTAAGGCATTGTTTAGTTTCGGGATTGTACTCCTTGTTCTTAGACTTGTCGTTAGTAGAGTTTTGGTACATTGACATTCAGGTTCCAGGTTAATTCTTCTACATTTGTTAGTTATTGTTGAACTTTTATTAGAGCTTATGGAAACTCTATTTTCATTCCTTAGTATTTGACTTATATGCCTTAGTTCTTAGATTGATTGTTTGATTTGGGTTGTAGTAGTGGTTCTCCTATTGGATGGTTAGTGTGGGTGTCAATCACGACGATCTGGTTTGTGACAAAGTTCGTATCAAAGTCTTAGGTTCGTTGATCTTATTGTACCAAAATGAGTCTAGTAGAGTCTTGCGGAACGGTACGAAGACGTCCGTACTTTTCTTCGAAAGGCTATAGGACTTTAGGAAAAACTCACTTCTTTCTACTTCTTCGTGCTATGAATTGAATCAAATTGGCATCTGGGTGATACAAATTGGTATCTTTCCTCCTTCACTCTATGGTTCGAACTAGAGCAACAAAAATGGTAACACCATTACTAGCAAGAGAGGATGTGTATAGACTACTGAATAGAGTGTCCATTTGGAACAAGTATCCATTGCCTCAGATAGATGATCTTTTTTATCAATTACAAGGTGCATCGTTTCCTATAAGATTGATTTAAGGTCTAGTTACCATCAGTTAAAGATTGAGGCGGTTAAGAATTGCGTTCGACCAAGTTCCATGATTGAAATTAGCAGTTTTGTGGCGCTCGTTAGCCACTATTGTCGCTTGTGGTATGAGTTGAGTCCAATTGGTATCTTTCGATTTCAATTGGTATCTCAACGAAGTGAACTAAACGTCGTGGTCGCGACTGAGGGGCCACAAGCAAAGCAAATTGGAAACTGAGAAGGTTCCAATTGGTATCTAGCCCTAAGGGGTGTGAATGCATGGATGATCAAGAATGGTCATCCATGGGGTGAAATAATTAATTAAGAATTTGGACTTTTCTGTAAAATGTATCTTGGAAACATTAAATGTGTGCTTATGGTTGTCTGAATTAACTACGAATGTAAAGTTGTAATTGCTTGAATATGATGATGTGATTATGTGCACAATAGATGTGTGTCTGAACTTTGATATGTACAATATGTTGGCCTGATCGTTGAAGTTATACAAGTTGTAAATACTTGAGTATCGTGAAATTCGTTGTGAAAGGAAGATCTTGACTAGGGATCATGTGAGTGTCTGGGTGTATCCTGGGGATGTGTGGGTTGTGGGGCTGAATTGAAAAGAATGAATTGGTTCGTGTATCGTGGGATTGACTGGGGTAAACAATGATTATCCTAGTTAGGAGGATTATTCTAAAATTTCTAAGTAAAGCTGGGAACCTTTGTGGAATTTAGAAAAGAACAAAACCCCAGAAAAATTATTGGCAGGGGTTTTGTTTTCGTTGTAGTCGTTGGGGCAGGATTCTTCCCGCCAAGAAGAGACTGTCGGTACAGGATTTCCCCCGCCAGAGCGAGACAAAGCGAGACAGAATCTCAGCCATGTATCCCCTATTTTCCTTAATCACATTATGGATCCTGAATCGTACTCGAACTAACCCCGCGATCTAATTCAGTGTTCAACAATCGAATATAAGTTATGAGATGTGTTAAAATTTATGGAGAACCTGGGCATATGAGGAGGAAATCAGCGATGTCATGAAGGCCGTGGAAATGGTAATGCATGCAGAGGAGTAGTGCAGCCAAGCAATGAGGTTGCCCGTCAAGAGAACAGGGCTCAATTTTATGTTTTCCAACCAAGACCAAGTTTTGAGGTGTGTGATGCAGTGGTCACTAATGCTACTCTTGTCTATTCCTAGATGGCTATTGTTTTGTGTAATCTAGGTTCTACTTATTTGTACATATCAATTCAATTGCCTTGGGATTTGATATAATTTGTGACATACTTGATACCCTCATCCATGCTTTTACCCACTTGAAGAGTCAGCCATAGTCATCCTTATATATCGTGTTTGTCCTATTAGGTTTATAGATTTTCAAATTTGGGTTGATTTGGTTATGTTGGATATGACTGACTTGATATAATCTTAGGCATGACTTGGTTGTCCCCCTATTGTACCGGGCTTAATCATAATACTAAGTCTTTAGAGATCTCCATTAGGGAAAGGTTAGAGTGAGAAGGGGGTAGAAGCCTAAGTTAGCTAAGGTCATATCTTTCGTGCGGGGTATGAAACTGGTGGGGTATGATTGTTTGACATAATTGGCTCATATTCGGGATGTTGAGGTCAAATCCCCCTATATTGAGTCTATTCCTGTGGTGTTTGAATTGAGAGAGCTTAAAGCTCAAATCGAAGAGCTTCATGATAAAGGTTTCATCCGTCCTAGTGCTTCCTCGTGGGGTGCCCCTATCTTGTTTGTTAAGAAGAAGGAGGGTGTTATGAGGACCGCTGAATTCATCTTAAGCCATTAGAGCTTCCTCGTGAGGTGCCCCTATCTTATTTGTTAAGAAGAAAGAGGGTGTTATAAGGACTGGTGAATTCATCTTAAGCCATAAATAAGTAGATTAATGTAGAAATGAAAAGATTATGGATACAGAAAGTCCCATTGAGTATACTTGGGTGAAGTAAATTGAAGTATTTTAGTAAGAAAGTGCGTAAAAATTGGGTTAGCCCTCTGAATTTGATGAATATAGCTGAGTTTGAGGTGTCGTGTTACTGAAAGATTAGCTTCGTGGTGATAGTTAAGGCTGATTGAGCGTAATGGTAATAAGAGTTCGTGATGGATTGTGACGAGATGCAACTATATAATAAATTGTTGGCTAAACAAATTTTTGTATAGTAATTACAATTTGCGAGTATCTAAGGTTATGGTTTTCTAATATTTGGTGAGTAACGTGGTTGTATGGAAAGTTTTAAGAGATGGTGGGACACCATTCGAATAGAAATTAAAGAGCTAGAGTCATAATGAAGAAAAATAGTGGGAGGTAGTACAACCTTTAGAGACAGGTGAGAGCAAGAAATTTTTATTTAATTGCAAAGGCTGAAGAGATATCTTCAGAGGGGTAGATAATTGGGTTAAGAGATATGTGATTTCATTCATTTTGTTGTGGCTATGGTAATAGTGTCACAAGTCCATTAGATTGGTTAAAAAAACTATTGAAAAAGACTTGAGAAAGGAGTGTACGGACATTAGCATAAATGTGATGACAAATGCATGGTTTTGTTTTTGAGTCCAGTAATGAGTATGATTGAAATTTTAGCGAAATATATTGTAAGATCGATGGAGATGCGATCAATGATAAGCGAAGATCTACGAATTCATAAGAATCTTCAAGGTACAAGCTAATGTTGATAGAGAAAGGGATTGTGTTATATGGTGGAAATTACAATTCAGATTTTTCATTGTGAGTCTACATTCGTGTTGATGTATTTTGTCAAGGTATGAATTGGCAAGGTGAGGAATGATCAATTGTATCCAGTATTGAACATTTGAAAGGACTTACACCTGGGTTTAGTTGTAAAGTTAATTACTGTTGATTGCTAAAGTACCTAAGAAAGGTTTTCATTTAAAAAGTGTTGGTTTAAAGTAAGGTCAATGGTCGGAGTGGTTACGATGGTTGTTCGTATTAAAAGTGTTGGCTTCAGTTGAAGGATGTGAAGAGTAGGTTGAGCAAGTGAATGTAAATGGCTGGTATCGACTCTTCAAAGGAAAACCTTTCGTGTTATTCGATAAATTCTTATGTGACCATCTATTTCATTTTGTACATGATTGTGAGTGTGATGAACTAACTAGCTATGGTCACACGTGTTTTTCATGTTGTGGGTGAATCTCTAGTGGTGGATCAAGTTTACTAATCCTGTGATGCTCTCTTGGTTGAGGTGAAAGATTTAGTTATTTCGAATGACATAATTGGTGTTGTCTTGGATCCATTAAAGTATTTTAGTGGTTCTACATGTACCACCTTGCTTATAAGAATTTATAGAAGAGCTACCCTGCGTATTTACAGTTGTCTGACAATATAATATTTCATCTTTTCGTCGAGGTCATGTATAGATTATGTGTAGTTGAATGTGGGGATCATTGAATCGAATTCTACTGTTCTTAAGAGGTAATCTATAATTACTAAATCTAACATTTCAATAGTGTTGTTGGAGGGGTTGTATGCTTGGACATATCCCTCGATGAGTATCTGATTTCAAAAGATCAAATTGTTATAACTTAAGCTCATGGAAATTTATGTTGTGGGATGGAGATGTTGTTAAGAACTATGATTGGTTAGGTATTATGAATGTGTGTTGGTTTGTTCAGGTTCATTTCTGATTGTAGCGAGTATTGATTTAGAATTTTATCATAGTTATGTGAGAAAGGATTCGTCTTAATGTTTGTGTCAAGATCCTTGATAACATGTGGCAGAGGTGTGTACGATCACGATCAATTTTGATGGTTGTCGGGAATCATTTTATTGTTAGTTAAGTTTACATACAACAATATTTATCACTCTCGTGTTGAGATGACTTCATTGAGGCATTGTAAGAGAGGTGGTGTAGGTACTCAATTGGTTAGTTTGAGGTTGGAGATGTGAAACCCTTAGGGGGGTAATGTGATTAGGGAAGAAGGGCATGTGATACAAATATCCCCAGTAATTCGACGATTCTGATACTACTTTACCCTTACCTTAATCAGTCTTTCCTAGTTGATCACTCAGGGATGAGTGATGGGTAAATTGGTATCTATTGTAACGACCTGATTTCTGTCATTATGGAAAAGCCAATGGAGAAAGAATTGGGGTCAGAAAACTTTTTTGTAGTAACTTGGAATTTTCTAGCCTAGTCCAGATTTAGACGAAATCGGAGTCATTAAGATGTAATCGAGTGAATCATTTATGATTTTGACTACATGAGTAGTTAGATAACTCGTTAAAGAATCCGTATGACTTTACAAAATTAAATTCGAGCAAGTAAAGCTCTCGGAATCGATCTTAGTGTAAAGGGTATTTACTGAGCGTCGTGGGTTTGTTATAATCTGGATAATTAGACCTTTGATTGTTGATCCTTGCATATAAATTGTTGTTTGTAGACCTAGAACAAGCGGAAAAAATTCGAAAGGAAAGATTCAAGTGCCTTAGGGGATTCAAGCTTGGATTCGAGGTAAGTGATGATTGTGATTCTATGACTGTGTGAAGTATGTTTGTTCTTGCTTCATTATGATACATAATGTATGCGAATGTTGCATTATTGATCACACTTGTTGTAAATGAGGATAATTGAATAGTTGTATGCCATGAATCACCTCTTGTTGTATGATTGTGAGAATATACATTGTGATTGTGATTGTGATTGTGATTGTGGTTTGTTAAATTGGTGGGTGCGATGATCCAACACACTAACTTGGATCGGATTTCCACGTTCCAGCATAAACATAGGATCGACTGCCACGTTTTGGCATAAACATGGAATCGGCTACTATGTTCCGACATAACTAACTTAGATCGGATTACCACATTTCGGCATAAATATGGGATCGAATTGCCACGTTTCAGAATGCTAATTGTTTGGGTTTGGGTTCCATGAGAGGACCATTGAATTGGGTTCCACGAGAGGATCATTGAATTGTGTTGTGTATCTACTTATGATGAGTTCGTTCATATCTAATGGTAATTGATATTGGAAGACGGTATGTCGCTCTAAATTGATATAACTGTGATATGTAAGAATCGTGAAGTTGTTCATTGTTCATATATGTTGATGATATTGTATATGTTCGATATGTGCATGTGATTATATTGTTGTATTGACTAATGTATGTTACACTTAGTGGGATAGCCGCGTGATCCTACCAGTACATGGTGGTTGTGTACTGATATTGCACTAGCTCTTTCTTTGTTGAGTACAGGGCATCTTCAGGTGGCTATTGATAGACCCCAGCTAGGTGACTATGAGCGTGACCGGATTCAAGAGTGAGCCAGTTCTTTCAGGCTGCCATGTATCTTCCTTGTTTAAGTCCACTCTTTTCGGACTCAGAATTTTTGTTTAAGGTGTTGTTTAGTTTCGGGGATGTACCCCTTGTTCTTAGACTTGTCGTTAGTAGAGTTTTGGTACATTAACTTTCAGGTTCTAGGTTAATTTTTCGGCATTTGTTAGTTATTCTTGAACTTTTGTTAGAGTTTATGGAAACTCTATTTTCTTTCCTTAGTATTTGACTTATATGCCTTAGTTCCTAGATTGATTGTTTGGTTTAGGTTGTAGTAGTGGTTCTCCCACTGGATGGTTAGTGTGGGTGTCAATCACGATAGTCTGGGTCGTGACAAGACGTAGGGGTGGAACGTGGGGGTTGTATGTTAGCACAAAGAGGATTTTAATTTAATTAATTTTACTTTATTTACCTTCAACCAAATTTTTCTTTTTTTCTTTTTTATTTTTACAATTTTTTGTCACGTCAGTTTTAGGGGTAAAAAATTTATTTTTAAATAGTAAAAGAGTGTAATATGTCGTCATGAAAGTTTAAGCATGTAACTGACCTTTGGAGTCAATAGTTCACGGGTGAATTTATGCATTTTTTTAAAAAATATTTGTTTTGATTTATTGCTTTTAACATTAGATCCTTATTCCGTAGTGTTTTTTGAGTCTAGATTTCAAATTTCTTTCAATTTGGAGTTGTAGAATTGAAGTTGCCATGGAAAGATTTTTAGCTTTTGAAACATTCCAAATTTTGAAAGTGGGTCTTGTGATTGAGGATAAATTGGAGGTTGATAACCATTGTAGTTTGTTCTCTAAGTCAAGGGGAAGATAATCCTAAAGGTATTTCCTAGTTGTGTTGAAGAAATTCAAAATTAATAGTTGTTCTTAGTGTTTTTGTGTTCTTCAAGTTGTTATTGAAAAAAACAAGAAAGGAAGTACATTTGATCCAACATTTTCAAGTCAAAGTTGGTCAAAAGTATTTTTTTGGGGCATTAGTAGAATTTTTTTAAAAATTAAACAATATAAAAAAATATTAATTTGCAATTCCACGTGGACATGCCACGTAATAGTCAAAGGTAAAAGTTAAATGTTGACTGCTGAGTTAGCAGTTATGCGGGCGCCAAGTCAGCACTAACATAAGGGCACGTCAGCAGCTGCATGTCAAGCTAATCCTGATGCGCCACGTGGTGCGTGTACAAAAACTTCAGAGGCTATGTTCTTTATCAAAGAAGTGTCTTTCTTATATTTCTTAGAATAAATAGTAGTTTTTATCATTTTGGAAGACATAGCTTATAAAGATTTTGAATGTTGAATGAAAAAACTCTCTCAAGAGTGTAAATTAAGTGTGAAATTCCTTAGTTTAATCTAGCTTAGTGTAGGCTAGTTTGATGGGTGATTACCATCGTTGATTGAACACTCCATGTTCTTGATTTCATATTGAATCACTTATTTGTGAATTTAAGTAAATTGCTATTTTATATTGAAGTCAAGTTTCTTTTTCTTTCTTGATTGATTGTTTGTTCGATTAATCTTTCTTTTTTCCCTTCTCATCTCTTATTTCCCATCTATATTACTTTTGTATTGTTTAATATCGCATTTGACTTCAATTGGATTCATCACCAATTGAAATTCTTATAATTTGGTATCAGAGCAAAGTATATGTTTGTTTTCAGAAATCTAAATCTTTAAAATTTTGATTTACTCAACAATTAAAAAAATGCATAAAAAGATGGGAAAAGACTTATATTCACCCCTAAACTTGTCCTAAAAAGTCAATTAGACGCTTAAACTAATATGTTAACCTATTACACACCTCTGCTAACGAATAGTGAAATTTTTTACTCTCTGAGATGTGTAGCACCACTCTCACAATGGGAGGTGTATCACACTTGCACCACATCAATGCCATGTCACTGCCACATCAGATGTCATATCAAATTTTGACTAAAATTCTCCATGTCATTCAATTGTTTCTTCTTCAATGAACACCACCATGATATTACTACCATTGTCGTAGTATTACTACCAAATCTATATCTTTCACCATGAAAATCAAAATAGTCACCATAAATTTCACCACCTACAATCAAATTCCCCATCGAAATTATACTCACCATTATCCCCACAAAAATTATAAAGGTCCACCACAAAATTTGACACTCATAAACAAACTCATCACCAAAATTGCATCATCACCATCAAAAGGTATAAACCCACCAACAAATATCACTACCACCATTCTCAACATAGATTTTTTCTTCTCCACGACTTTCAATTCCCGTTTCTTTGTTACCCTCACCAACAAATCCATCATTATATTTATTGTTAAAACTAAATCATCAATTTTATCAACCACCAACATAGTCGAAGAGAAAAATCAAATATAATGAAAATGGTGAAATAAGATATGATGAGGGGGTGGGGGAGAGGATTTTGGTGGAGGTATAGTGCGGTGGATGGAAATTGGGTATGAAGTAATGAAGAAGAAGAAGAAGAAGAAGAAGAAGAAGAAGAAAGCAGTTGCTTGTGAAGAAGAAGAGAGACGTGGGGGGTGGACGATGGGGGTAGGATGGTAGTAAATAGAGGATTTTAATTTATTTATTTTTAAACTTTTGTCATGTCAGTTTTAGGGTAAAAAAAATTCATTTTTCAAGAGTTAATTTATGTTTTTTTCCTAAAAATTATTTGTTTTGAGGTATTTCTTTTGCCATTAGATCCTTTTTCCCTAGTGTTTTTTTGAGTATAAAATTTAAAGTTCGTTCAATTTGGAGTTGTAGAAGTGAAGTTGCCATTAAATATTTTTTTAGCTTTTGAAACTTTCCAAATTTTGAAAGTGTGCCGTGTGATTGAGGAGAAATTGGAGGTTAATAACCATTGGGTTTTGTTCTCTAAGTCAAGGGGAAGCTAATCCTAAAGTTTAAGCTAATTCCTAGTTGTTTTGAAGAAATTGAAAATTTGTATGTGTTCTTCAAGTTGTTCTTGACAAAGAAGAAGAAAGAAAGTACATTTGATCCAATTTTCAAGTCAAAGTTGATCAAAAGTATTTTTTGGTCCATTAGTAGAATTTTTTTTAAAAAAAATAAAAAGTATAAAGATAAAAAAAATATAAAATTGAAATTCCACGTGAACATGCCACGTATTAGTCAATGTCAAAGTCAACCGTTGATTGCCAAGTGAGCAGCCACGTGGGCACCTAGTCAGTGCCAATACATGGCCTTGTCAGCAGCTGCATGTCAAGCAATTTCTGACGCCCCACGTGACGCGTGTACAACAATTTCTGAGGTTATTTTCTTTATCAAAGAAGTGTCTTCTTTACTTTCTCAAGTATAAATAGTAGTTTTATCATTTTGGAATACTTAGATTTTAAAAAGTTTGAATGTTGAATGAAAAAGCTCTTGCAAATGTGTAGTTTTAGGGTGGAATCCCTTTAGTTTAGTCTAGCTTATTGTAGGATAATTTGATGGGTGATTCCTATTGTTCATTGAAGACTGTTTTTAATTCCATATTGAGTCGCTTATTTGTGAATTTAAGTATGTTTCTATTTTATATTGAATTCTATTTTCTTTTCTTCCTTGGTTGACTGTTTGATTCAATTAACCTTTCTTTCTTTCCTTCTCATCTCTTATTTCTCATCCATCTTACTTTTGTATCATTTGAATTTCGCTTTTGATTTCAATTAGTTTCGCCCCCAATTGGAATTCTTATAATTTGGAATTTCAATCTACTAAAAAATTTTAAAAATTTTCATAAAAGATTCATTTTGTTTTATTTGCTTTTGACACTAGATCCTTGTTAACTAATTTTTTTTTGGTCTAGATTTCAAATTTTGTTTAATTTGAAGTTGTTGAAGTGAAGTTGCCATTGAAGAATTTTTTGCTTTTTAAACTTTTTAAATTTTGAAAGTGGGTCTTGTGATTGAGGAGAAATTGGAGGTTAATAACCATTAATCCTAAAGTTTGAGCTAATTCAACGTTGATTTGAAAGTCGTGAAAATTGGTAGGTGTTCTTGGTGTTCTTCAAGTTATTCTTGAAGAAGAAGAAGAAAGAAAGTACATTTGATCCAACATTTTCAAGTCAAAGTTGGTCAAAGGTATTTTTTTTTGTCCATTAGTGGAATTTGTAATAAAAAATCGATGAAATATATATATGTGTGTGTGTGTGATTGAAATTCCACATGGTCATGCTGCATAACAGTCAAAGGTCAAAGTCGATCGGTAACTGCTAAGTCAGTAGCTATGCGGGCGCCAAGTCAGCGCTAACAGAGCTATGTCAGCAGTTAATTGTCAAGCCATTTATGATGTGCCACATGGCGCGTGTACAACAACTTTAGAGGCTATTTTGTGCAGAATTTTAAAGGACCAAAATTTGGCTAAGTATGAGAAGTGCTTTGAACCTTTTTTTTTTTTTTTAAGTGTCCAAACTTTGTGATTTTTTTCCTACAATTTTTCAACTATTTAATAATTAATTAACATATTTAATTACTTGTTAACTATTTTAAATCATCAAATCATTCAATAAAAGTATTGCAAGTGATGAACTTCTTTGAGGCTTCAAAATTTTTCTAAGTGTCCAAACTCACTTCTTCTTTTAAACTCATTTTTCTTTCATGTCTCAACAATTTAATAATTAATTAACATCTATAATTACTTGTTAAATAGTTTTAATCATCAAATTATTTCTTTGATCCTTCAAATTAAACAACAACATGCAATTCTTGTACTTTTGTTAGTTTGTTTTGAGTTTGAATCTTTTGGTTCTTCTTTCTTCTACTATTCTCATCTTAATTCGTTGATAACCTTCTTGATTCAAGTCCTTTAGCTTTTTGGGTCATTCTTCTTTCAAGAGTCGAAGACACTTTAGGAAGTTAAGTGTGAGATCAAAACCAAGAGGTGTGAGGAATTTTGCCACTCACCTTGTTTTCTAAGTTTTGTAGGTACCCAAGGTGATTACAAGAAAGAATGTCATTTGTAACTTCCGAATATTGTGGAGATGACATTTATGAATGTGCTTGTAGCAATATGAGCTACGAGCATGGTGAAAATGAGTTTTGTGAGAGCTATGTTGGTCCTTATGAGCATGGTAATGGGGCTCTTGAGTATGGTGGTGATTCATAGGAGGACTATGATGGTCCATGGGATAATGAACAACAAGTTGGTTAAAACTACTACTCCGGAGACGATTATGAGATGAATGGAGCTTATGACTCTTGTGATGATGTTGAAGGGGTAGAAGAACCTTATGGGGTATACCTTTGTGAAGATAAAGGTTTTCATGCTTTGCACTATGGTTATTATGGCGATGTAAGGTACAATTGTTCCTCCCATAGGTCTTATGAATCATTTTAATGGAATCTAGATAGCAATGGAAGTTATGAGGTTTAATTTCCCTCCTCATCTTGTGCTACTTCCTATCCTGAAAAAAAAGGCATATATGTTTGGACGGGACCATTTCAAAGTCATCGTGTGGACTATAGAAGAGGTACATTCCCTACTTATTGAAATATGATAACTTATTCTTTTCATCCTACTTCTAATGTTTCTTATTCTCCGTATGGTGATGAGGTTGGAGATAGAACGAGAGGAACATTAAGACATGAAGTAGTAGAGTTAAGAGAATCATTTACCACGTTGAGCGAAAATTTTGATGATTGCTTTCATATATTTGAAAAGGTCAATCCATGGCACAAAAGAGGCAAGTTATTCATCATGAAGATAAACCTAAGAAGTTACCCTTGGAAGCAAAACAAGATACTCCTTCTAAGGATGTCACAAAGGAGTTGAATGTGGAAGTCAAAACACCCACTTCTTGTGCATCAAAATGGAATTTAAAGTTGAAGGGATCTTCTAACCCTTCACAAGAAATCCTTGGCACTTGTCCTAACTCCCATAAAATTAAGACACAAAAATCTTTAGAGAAGTAAGGGTGTGAAAAGTGACAACTCTAAAGTAGAAAAATGAGAGGTTGGGTGGAGTGATGTTAGAGGGTTGTCACATTTTTCTCCTAACTCATGTAACTCTTCTTTCTCTGGTTGTTTGAAAATTTGTGCAGGTATTCTTGGAAGCAAGCCTAGTGAGGCACCTCAAAATGTGAAGAATCACAAGGTCCTTGAAAGCTTCCAAAAGGAGCAATTGTGCTCCAATGTCGATAACCAAGGTGAAGACACTTCTTTCTATGAGCTACAAGGTAAAAATGATAACTAGTAGACTTCCTTGAACTTGGAACATCATTGTATGGCTAGTAGCCCATGAGTGTAAATGATAGCTTGTCTATATGTGAGCATAGTGAATCTTAACCTTGTGATGCTCTTTATAGCACTTTGTTGTGTGATGATAATATCATTGTTATGAGTGAGCAATCACTAGTTTATCCTATTGATGACCAAATTGACTCTTTTATTAAGGTTGATTTGTGTCTAACTATTGTTGACACTTGTAGCTTGAATAAGGGTACATGGTCATGCAATGAAAGTGATGCTACACTAGTTGATCCCATTGATTACCAAGTTGATTGTTATAGAAAGATTGATTTGTGTCCACCTAGTGTTAACATTACTGATTTGAATGAATCCTTTGACTATCACGACCCAGCCCGTCATGATTGACACTCACGTTAACCCTCCAGTGGGATAACCATTAATACAACCCAACTAAAGTCACTTAAAGAAGCTAAACCATTTAAAGATACGAAAGCAGATTTAAATGATGGATAAACATAGAGTTCCCATAAACTCCAAAGGTTTTAAATAAACAATTAAACAAACTATTGCGGAAGTCAACCCCTAGAATTTGAAGTCATGTACCAAAAATCTACTAACGACAAGTCTAAGAACAAGGGGTAAAACCCCGAATACTAAACATAACAGCCTAATAGATAGTATGAGTTCAAAAAGAGTGGACTTAAACAAGAAAGATCCATGAAAGCCTGAAAGAACTGGCTCACCCTTGAATCCGGTCATGATCAATAGTCTCTTAAGTGAGGTCTATTAGTAGCTGCCTGAAGATGCCCCGTACTCAACAAAGAAAAAGCAAGTGTAGTATCAGTACACAACCATAGTGTACTGGTAGGATCACGTGGCTACTCCCATAAGCACAATATACAACGAACAAATACAACAGAGTAAGCACACATATACATAATACATAGATTAGTCATCCTGTTAAGGACAACATACAATTCCCCAATATCAATGTCAGGTAACAAGAACATAATAATCACAAGTGGTCCTCTCATGGAACACACACCCAAACGGTTAGTGTGTCGGAACGTGACACCCGATCCAATATATGTGTCGGAACGTGACACCCGATCCAATATATGTGTCAGAACATGACACCCGATCTAATATATGTGTCGAAACGTTACACCCGATCTAAATCAGCACAACCATAGTCACAATCAAATCCACAATGAATAATACTTATAATCATACAATCAAGTAACAGTTCATGGCATGTATTGATCACACATCATCATTTCATTAGATTGATTCACATTCCCTATTCACATACATGCACGCATACAATGAAGCATTTATCCGGCATATATCACACAACAGGAAATCAAACCATCACCTACCTCGAAACTAAGCTTGAATCATCCTAAGACACTTGATTCTTCCCTTTCCAAATTCTTTCCACTTGTTCTTCGTCTAAACACAAGAAAAATATGCAAGGATCAATAAACAAGGCCTAATTTACTTGGATTATAACAAACTTAATAACCCAAGACCAAATCCATGATCTTACTGTTCAGCTAGGGCTTTTTCCCACCATAAACTTCAGGCAAAAACCCTCTCACCCTATGATAATTACCCAAGAATCTAAGTTCTACGAATCGAAAAATGAATTAGGGGAGTAAAATCCTTATTTTTAGCACCAAAAGTCATGGAAAACTATCAAGAAATCACCCTGGGTCGTCTCCTAACTCTTAAGAAAGAAGTTTGCAGAAAAATAACAAAATTGGGGTTTTTCCCGACTGAAGTTCGCGATAGTTCTCCCATAGCGGACCCCATCCCGCCACAGCGGCCCCCACTCTGACGGCTTACACGAAGACAGAAACTCGAAATTTGAGTTCCAAGCTCCCATTTCACAACACACCTTCAACCTTGACGTTCATAAACTACCATTTCACGCCAAGAGCAGTTTCAGGAGTTTTACTCGCCCGAATTCCATTTCGTAAAGTCGTTCGAGCTCATTAACGTCTTAGCTATCCACTCATGTGATTAAATTCATAATCAGATCCCTCATTTATTACTAAATTTTTCTAGACCTCACCTGACTCAACTTTCGTCCAAATCTGGACTAGGCTACAATTTTCCAAGTAACTATAAAAAGTTTTCTGGCTCAAATTCTTTCCCCATTGGCTTTTCCATAATGTCGGGAACATGACGTTACAATAGAGACCAATCTACCCATCACTCGTCCCCGAGTAATAAACTAGGAGAACTGGATAAGGCAAAAGTAGAGTAGTATCTGAATCGTCGAATAGTTGGGGATACTTGTCTCACATGTCTTTCTCGATTTCCCAAGTAGCTTCCTCAACTGAAAGATTCTTCCATTGGACTTCGACGGACTTTATTTCCTTGGTCCTCATGATACTTTTTCAACATGTACACATAGAACACTAACTGGACTCTAGATAGGCTAGGCAGTAAAGCCAACATATAAGCCACTGGCCCTTCACAGTCAAGAATCTCAAGTGGCCCGATGTATCGAGGATTAAGCTTGCCGAATCTCATCACTCCCTTTATGGGTGACATTTTTAGAAGAGCTCGCTCCCCATTTTTAAATATCGACTTTGGACTGTTAAAAGCTTAGCTTGGATGCTTCTCACCTTATCTTGAGCATATTTCACCAAATCAACCCCCTAAGGGTTTCACATCTCCAACCTCAAACCAACCAATTGAATACCTACACATCTTCTCATACAATGCCTCAATGAAGTCATCTCAATACTTGAATGACAAATATTGTTGTATGTAAACTTAACTAACAACAAAAGTGATTCCTAACAACCACTAACGTTGATCGTACATACGTCTGCAATATGTTATCAAGGACCTTGCACTACTAGAAACAATCAAAAATTGATGGCCAAAAGCGACGGACTGCATCGCTTTTTTGGTCAAAATCGACGAAAAAGCGTCGCAATCAAGTTCGTCGCTTTTTGGCTCGACGCTTTTCAAAAAGCGATGGACTGAGTCTCTTTTTATTTATTTTTTTAATATGTTATCTTGGATAATGTGATGTCGTCCGTGGCTTTTTCGTATTTTTTTTAATTTCCAAAAAGCGACATAGTCCGTTGTTTATTTCAATTTAAAAAATTTTAAAATCTTGGAAAGCGACGAACAAAGAGACACCGTCCGTCACTTATTTTTAATTTTATTTTTTTAAGATTCCAAAAGAGATACTATCCGTTGCTTTTCTGCAAATTATTTTTTAAAAAAACCCATAAAAGTGATGGACTAAAGGACCCTGTCCGTCGCTTTTCTGGGTTTTTTGAAAAAAAAAAATGCAGAAAAGCGACGGACAAAACCATCTTGTCCATCGTTTTTTTTGCACATTTTTACACCAGAAACTGTAGTTTCTGCTGCCCACCTGCAAATTAAATTAATTTCAATATCATATCAATTGAGCCCATTCAAGCAAAAACACATAATTAACATGCTACACAAAGTATAAACTAACAAGCTTAATCAAACTTTCAAAAATATATAAATCACAATTTAAAGACTTATAAAGCCTTTCAAAATTCAAAATTAGTTCATAAACACTACATTTTAATATCTACAAAGTTCAAGCTTAACTAATTGATAAACAATAATTAGGTTTAAGATTTCAAATAACTAATTATATTCCTAATTAAGTTCAAGTTATTATAAATGAAGTTCAAAGTTCTAACTAACTTCAAATATATTAAGATCAATAAGATTTTAAGTACTTCAAAGTTCAAATTAAGATCAAGTTCTAATTAAGTTTAATTATTAAGTTCCAATTAAGCTCAACAAGATTTTAAGTTCATATTCTTAATTAAGTTCAAGTTGTTATAAATTAAGTTCAAAGTTCTAATTAAATTCAAATACACACCAAGGTCAATAAGATTTTAAGTAATTCAAACTTCTAATTAAGTAAGTTCAAATTATGTTCAAGCATAATTAAATAGTTCAAAGAGACTACATTTCATCAAGATTTCTAAAGTTCAACCTAATAATTAGTTCATAAATTCTACAAATCAAGATTTTTAAAGTTCACAACCTAAAGTTCTAAAATCCTACAATAATTCAAGATTTCAAAAGTTCACAACTTAAAGTTCTAAATCCTACAATAATTCAAGATTTCTAAAGTTCACAACTTAAAGTTCTAAAATTCTACAATAATTCAAGATTTCTAACGTTCACAACCTAAATTTCTAAAATCCTACAAAAATTCAAGTACTCTAAAGTTCACAACTTAAAGTTCTAAAATCCTACAAAAATTCAAGTTCTCTAAAGTTCACAACTTACTGTTGTAAAATTCTACAATAGTTCAAGATTTCTAACGTTCATAACCTAAAGTTTTAAAATCCTACAAAAATTCAAGTTCTCTAAAGTTTACAACTTAAAGTTCTACAATTCTATAATAATTCAAGATTTCTAACGTTCACAACCTAAAATTCTAAAATCCTACAAAAATTCTAGTTCTCTAAAGTTCACAACTTAAAGTTCTAAAATCCTACAATAATTCAAGATTTTTCTAAGGTTCTAAAATCCAACAAAAATTCAAGTTCTCTAAAGTTCACAACTTAAAGTTCTAAAATCCTACAATAATTCAAGTTCTCTAAAGTTCACAACCTAAAGTTACAAAAACTTGTAAAAATGCAAGTTCACTAACGTTTACAACCTAAAGTTCTAAAATCCTACAATAATTCAAGATTTTTAAAATTCCCAACCTAAAGTTCTAAAATCCTACAATAAATTCAAGATTTCTAAAGTTCACAACCTAAAGTTCTAAAATCCTACAATAATTCAAGATTCTAAAGTTCACAACCTAAAGTTCTAAAATGCTACAATAATTCAAGATTTCTTAAATTCACAACCTAAAGTTCTAAAATCCTACAAAAATCTAAGTTCTCAAAAGTTCTAAAATCCTACAATAATTCAAAATTTCTAAATTTCACAACCCAATGTTGTAAAATCCTACAAAAATTTAAGTTCTCAAAAGTTCTAAAATATTACAATAATTCAAGATTTCTAAAGTTCACAACCTAAGTTATAAAATCATACAAAAATTCAAGTTCATATCTAATTTCTAAAATTTGTTCTATATAAACTTCAAATTCAAGAATTTCTAAGTTCAAGAATTCAAGTAACCTTTTTTAAAAATATTTGACCAACATTTTGACCAAAAGGCGACGGACTAAGAGACGATGTCCGTCACTTCTTAAAAATGTTTGACTAGATATTTTGACCGAAAAGTGACGGACTAAGAGACGTTGTTCGTTGCTTTTTTTAAAAATATATTAATAAAATAAAACAAATTAAAAATGACGGACAACATGGTTATTGTTTAATTTATAAATATTATTTTTAATAAAAAGCGACGGACGGTGTCTCTATATATATTAAATAAATAATTATTAATTATATATATATTTGGCGCAAAAATCTGCGAAAAAAAACGACGGACTAAAAGATGCCGTCCGTCACTTTTTGTAAAATAATTTTAAAAATAATATTTTTATTAAAAAGCGACGGACAGTGTAGCAAAGTCCGTCATTTTTTTGAGCGACACCGTCCGTCGCTTTTTTAGCAGTTTTTTAATAGTGTTGCACAATCATCAGGACGAATTCTTTCGCACTTAAGTATGATAAAATTCCAAATCAATACTTGCTACGATTAGAAGTGAACCTGAACCAACCAACACACACTCATAATATCCAAACAATCATAGTTCTTAACAACATCTCCATTCCACAACATAAATTCACATGAGCTTAAGTTAAAAAAAAAAATTGATCTTTAGACATCAGATACTCATTGAGGGATATATCCAAGCTTACGAACCCCTTGCTAGATTTAGCAATTGTGATTGTAGATTACCCTTAAGAATAGTAGAATTGGACCCAATGATTCCCACATTCAACCTAGAGAACATCGCAGGATCGATACATCTGATCCACCACCAAGGATCCACTCACAAAAGTGAAAACACATGCGAGCATAGCTAGTGAATCATACTCTCAACCCTATACAAAATGAAATAGATGGTCACATAAGAATTTACGGAATATTTATTGAATAGCACTAAATGTTTTCTTTCGAAGAGTCGATACCAGCCCTTTACATTCATTTGACTCCACATACTCTTCACATCATTCCACTGAAGCCCACACTCTCAATACTAATAATCATCATAAACACTCCGACCATTTACCTTACTATAAACCAACACTTTTAAATAAAAACCTTTTTTAAGTACTTAACAATCAACAGTGATAAACTTTACGACTCAATCCAGGTGTAAGTCCTTTCAAATGCTTAATACCTGATACAATTGATCATTTCTTACCTTGCCAACTCATACCTTGACAACATATATCACCACGAATGTAGACTTACAATGAAAAATATGAATTGTAAATTCAATCGTATAACATAAACCCCTTATCTATCAACATTAGCTTGTACCTTGAAGATTTTTATGAATTCATGGATATTCGCTTATCATTGATTGCATCTCCATCGATCATACAATATCCTTCGCTAAGAATTCACTCGTACTCATTACTAAACTCAAAAACAAAACCTAAGCACTTATCATCACGCTAGAGCTAATATCTGTAAACTCCTTTCTCAAGTTTTTTTCCATAGTTTTTTAACCAATCTGATGGCCCCGTGACACTATTACCATAGCCACAACAATGAATGAATTCACGCGTCTCTGAACCCAATTTTCTACCCCTCTAACACCTCTTTTGCCTTTGCAATCAAATAAAATATTATTGCTCTCGCCTCTCTCTAAAGTCTATACTACATCCCACTATTTTTCTTCATTATGACTATAGCTCTTTTAAATTCTATTCGAGTGGTGTCCCACCATCTCTTAAAACCTTCCATGCAACCATGGTACTCACCAAATATTAGGAAACCACAACCTTAGATACTTGCGAGTCGTAATTACAATACAAAATTCTCTTAACCACAATCTTATTATATATTTGCATCCCATCACAATCCATTACGAAATCTTATTACCATTATGCTTAGTCAGCCCTGGCTATCACTACGAACTCAACCTTTTTATAAACATGACACCTCAAACTCAGGTATACTCATCAAATTCAAAGGAATAACCTAATTTTTATATGCACTTTCTTACTAAAATCTTCAATTTCGTTCACTCAGGTATACTCAATAGGACTTTCTTTATCCATAAGCTTATCATTTCGGTATCAATCCACTCCCTCATGACTTAAGATAAAATCATCAGTCTTCATATTACCATCCTTCTTCTTAACAAATAAGACAGGAGCATCCCACGGGAAAGCACTAGGATGGATGAAACCTTTATCAAGAAGCTCTTGGATTTGGGCTTTAAGCTCTCTTAATTCTGCCGAAGCCATGTGATAAAGAGGAATGGAGATGGGGCGAGTGTCAGGTTCCAAGTCAATGCAGAAATCTATATCTCTATCCAGGGGCATACCAGGCAAAGTGGTAGGAAACACTTCCTTGAATTCAGACACTACATGAATAGACTCAATAGAGGGAGGCTTAAAATCAACCTCCCGAATATGAGCCAAAAATATGACACACCCCTGCCCCACCAGTTTCCTAGCCCACACGAAAGATATGACCCTAACTGGCTTAAAATTGTACACCTTTCCCCTTCTAACTTTTCCCTACCCGGGATCTCTAGAGTCACAAACTTAGCATTACAATTAAGCACAACATAATAGGGGGACAATAAATTCATGCCTAAGATTATATCGAAGTCAGTCATATTCAAAATAACCAAATCAGCCCAAGTTCGAAAACCCATAAACAAAATAGGACAAACATGATATACTTGGTGTCTATGACTAACTCTCCAACTAGAGTAGAAACATGGATGGGGGTATCAAGCGCATCACAAACCGCACCAAATCACACGACAAACTAAATTGACACATATGAATAAGTACAACACAAATCAAACAAAATGGTAGCCATTTGGTCACAGACAAGAATAACACTTGTGACCACTACATCAGAAACCTCGGCCTTGGTCTTGCTCGAAAAGGCATAAAACTGAGCCATGTCATCTTGACGGGCAACCTCCTTGCCTGGCGGTACTGCTCCCCTACCTGCATTACCATTTCTCTAGCCTCCACAACCTCGTTGATTTCCTCCTTACATGTCCAGGTTCTCCACAATTTTAACACACTTAATAACTTAACCAAGTAAGCATCGCTGCTATTGTAGTAGTCATATTATGACCCTCTTTGATATACACTCAATCTAGGAAATCCAGTAGATATTCTAACTTCAATTGTCGCAACATAATTTCATCATTTACTAAGCAACCCATACATGTTATGATAACAATACTAAATGCATTTTTCAAAGGAATGGTGTTCATTATCTAGCCTTCCCATTCAAAACTTCTTGAATGTTGTTACCTTGGCAAAGTCTTCTGACTTTACCCCCTTCTACCTCCGTCACAAAATCAACTTCCTGAAAAGATTTTCCTAAAACAGCCACCTATAAGCTTGAATCTGCAAATCTAACTTTAATCCCTTCACAACACGATGAATTTACTCTTCTAGACTGAAGCAAAGTGGAGTACAATATTTGGATAAACACAAACTTTTGCGGCTGCAATAAATATATTATATTGCTTTAAATTTAGGAACTCATCTATCCTCATATCACTCAAAGTTCAGGGTATATACTTCTTCATAAAGAAAGCTATAAAATGTTTCCCAAATCATGAGTAGTGCATTTACTAGTCTGCACTCAACATGATCCACCACCACCTTTTGGTGTCTCCCTTGAACTGGTATTTCATAAACTCAACGCCAAATCACTATACCTTATCCATCTTATGAATCAGCTAATGACAATCAACTAGAAAATCATAAGAATCTTCAGATTCAATACCCAAGAAGAATGAAGGTTTCAACCTTAAGAACATAATAAAAACCTCATATTTGTCACTAGTCATTACTTGCCCACATTGAATCAGGGAAACATGCTTATTTGGAAGGACGCATCCTCTCTTGCTAGTGTCGGTGTTACAACTTCTGCGGATCGAAGAGTGAAAGAGATTAGATACTAATTTGGATCACCAGATACCAATTGGAATCAAGTCATAACACGAAAGAAGAAAAGACAGAGAGATGTCATAAAGTCGTATAGCCTTTCAAAGAAAAGTGCAGACGCCTCTTCACCATTCCACAAGACTTTACTAGACTCATTTTGGTACAATGAGATCAACGAACATAGGGCTTTGATGCCAACTTTGTCACGACTCATCTCGTCATGATTGTGTCACAACCTAGGGGTACCCCCTAGATGTAACAAGGCACATAGAACCCCGAAGGGCACCTTGTAAGCCACTTAGCATATCATAACATAAAACATTAAAACAATAAAAGTAAAAACACATTTCAAGTCCAATATTTTCATAAAGGAAAGAAGAAGTCAAGACTTGTCTCAATATAGTCATCTATTACAATACTTGAATCAAATAGGGACACAACCCTTACAACATAGTCCGAAAAGAAAATACAAGAATTAAACTACTAAATGAAAACTTTCGTCCTCGAATCATGAGGACTCACCAACAAGCAAGGAGAAATGATTAATTCCAAGCTCTAGCCACAATGAGGACCGCCTTGAGAATGAACCCTACACTTAGGGAAAAGATGTAGGAAAATATAGGTTAGTACAAAAATGCACGAAGTATGATAGTCATGCATAAAAACCTTGAAAACATGCAAAAAGGGACATTTTAGTTGAATGCATGCAATTTACTAAGTTAAAGCATCATTGTGAAGGTAGTGGAACAACACAAGTCATAAGCATAATCAACTCATAGATCATCATAACATAGGAGGAACATATCATAAATACCCTCAAAGCATACCTGTGCAATGCATGAATAAGATCCCATAATCTCACCCATACTAAGTAAAGCTTCTTGAGTAGCCATAGTTCATAATTCATGTTCTTGTTCATAGCTCATAAGTAATAGTGGGAATAATCTTTAACCGACATAAACCATGTGAGCTTAACATCGAATCCGGCGTTACCCACACTGAAAAGGGTTGTCCTACTTGCCTAAGGTAAGACCATGGTTTGCTATCTTTAGGTGGATCCACTAGCTAAATGTCTTACGGGGGCACTTAGTTTATAGGATAAGGAAATTGCTACTAGAAACCCGGACTCAACTAAGTAGAAGGTCTCCATCTCATGAGATACATACTTTGGGTACTCTGACTCAACTAGTGTAAAAGGTACCATTGGGAAGCCAAACTCAACTTGTGTAAAAGCTTTCATCTCATATTCAATATCCACTCAGTGCTAAGTATTACTTCCCATGGATTACATATTTATTCTTGACTTAAGTTCATTTTATGGAAGAATGTCTTGACACTCAATCCAACATGATTCATAAGATAGTTCATAGATTCAATAGGTGAGAATAGTCTTTCAACCTTAGAACCATCATATTGTGAGAAAAACTTTCAAATCATATCATATTCATATATAGGTTTGTATATGAGGATAACCTTTCAACAACAAAACAACTAGATCATAATCATAATCACTTTACTCTCAAAGTGTTCATAAAGCATATACAAAAATCTCATAATCATATATATATAAAGCGTGGCACCCAGTGAACAAAATTGGCTTGTGGTGCCATGGTTGGAGGGCAGCTTTAGATGGCTAATGTTGTGCGTTCGAATCCCATTTGTACCTATTTTTTTTTTTGAGAAATTTGCTGCAGACATTTTTTAAGGAAAAAAAAGTCTCCAAGCATGTTTTTTTAAGGAAAAAAGCTGGCACATTAATCGATAAGTCTATTTGACACCCACGGATTCTAAATCCTGGATCCGCCCACATATCTAGAATTCACTACATTAGACATGTATATGATCATAATTCAAGTAATCAATTCATTTCATACACAATCTACTAATACTCTTCTTTCATCAACAAACCCACATCTCAAGATCATAATTGGGAAGTATGGGGGTTTCATGGGTTCTTGGGAAATTCATCATAAAAACATCAATATTCATCAATTTCATTCATAATATATCACAATTAAAGCATCAAAATCGTTTTATAAAGGAACCGATGAATTTGGAGTAAAACACTAGCTTTTAGGGATTTCTAACTTTGAAATTTGGAGTTTGAAAGGACTCCATGGATTAAAGCTATCCATGAATGAAAGACTACCATACCTTAGCATGAATCTCCAAAGAAATTGTGTGGAAAACCAATTATATGTTGGAAAATATGAAGAAGAAGAAATATCATCAGTCATGGGGAAAATGACATATATATAATAAACTTGTCTATTAGGTTACCCTCAAAGTATGGCAATTTGCAAGGTCAAGTTTTCCAAGTCTGAAACAATTTCCCACCAACTGGTCAGATATGGCAAAATTCTTAGAGAACTACTAAAAGATCATATGGATGCCCCCAAATTCAAATACTATAAAGGCAAGAGCTCTTATGCTTATTGCCTAAGAGATCGGGAAGGAAATTTAATCTTTGCACAAGCAGATGAGATACCAGAAACAACTAACGTGGAAGCAGAAACAGTGGCAATAAAGGAAGCAATATATCACTGTACAACAAGGGGATTTCCGAGAGTAACAATAAAGACCGATTCATTGCTATTGAAAAACATACTAGAAGGAAATTGGGAGATACCATGGAACATTAGAATTATAATGGAAGACACTCTAACACTGATGCAATATTCTACCGTTAACATTGAACACATTTATAGGGAAGGGAATACATTAGCCGACTACTTAGCTAATTAAATGACAGAGAGAACACAGTTTAATACATACCGCGAGCTACCATTGCATGGGAGGAAAATCCCCAACTTGGACAAACACTCGGTACCAAATTTAAGAATCAAGAACAAGGAAATCAGGTGAACAACACACAAATAATTGATGATCACGAGTAGTTAAATTGCTAGAAGAAAGTAAAGAGTTAACATGCATGGAAAACGAAGCCAGAGCACAACAATTATGCAACTCACGGAAAACAAAGCCAGATCACAACAATTACGCTACTAACATAGGTTATAGATCTAAAATAAGATAACTGTAAGGCGAAAAACCAGGGTTATGGAGACAATATTCAACGAAGATAACTCTATCATTGATGAAACCATACAACAACAAGGGACTACATGGAAAATCGACAAACAAAAAAGAAAACAATTGAGAAATGCAGATTGAGGAATTGAAAGGAAAGGAAAAGAGGTGAACTTACCAGTTAAACCCGCAAAAGCTCAAGTTCATGCTTTGAATGAGACATCACTTTCCTAATTTCAAACGGGAGCTTCCATCAAGAGGAAATAAAGGACTTCTTCTAGAAAGATTGATGTTTTTTAGGATATATTTTTTTTGGCTTTTTTTTTAATTTTATTTTATTTTAGCTTTTGTTTGTCTTTTTCTTAGCTTTCGGGCCCACCACTATTGGGTTGGGCAAAACTTTGTTCCTTTTTTCACTTAATCTATAAAACGGCCCATGGCCAATAGCTTAATTAAAAAAGGTTAAATCACTGAGATATGTTATATTGAAAAAATATTTACCATTTATGATAATAATTTTTTTTAACTAAATTTATCAGTTTCATCGAATTAAAATTGCACAACTTCGAACTCATTTTTTTTCCTATTTGTTCGTCTCTTTCTCTACATATGATTTCTCCTTTTTTTTTTTCTTCTTCTTGTTCTTTAAATTTTTAATTCAAAGAATCTTTAAATATTCATCTCTTTAAATCGATTTATATCAATGTTGCACGATTTACACTGAAAATATCATGAGGAGAAGAATACAAAGAACCAAAAATTGTACAAAATCGTGTGTGCAAATTGAGATTTTAAATCTCTAAAATTGTAGCAACAAGCCATTGATGACCATCAAAAAGTTTCAAGCTTTGAATTCATTATTTGGATTTTACGAAAGTGTGATGTGTTTGTATAAGTTGTTCTTCCATATTATTGAAAATAACATTTTGGAGTTTATATCATAATTTAAGGGAGATCCATTAACCATAACATTGATTTTATGAGAAATTTCAAATTAAAACTTGAAGAAGACGAAGAGTTTGGAATTGTATTGCAACTGTATTAAAATTGAATTAGATCTATTTCATAATTGTATTAAAATTGAATTAAAATCATGAACAATATAATACATTTATAATATATATTTCAAATATATCATCTTCTTTTATAAATCAAAATAATTTATAAGACACATATAATACATGTTTTATTCATGAATAATGATATATGTTTAATTCAGTTTATAGATCATTGTCTTGTCTTTCGTTAGTTACGTTTTCAATTCATTCTTAATTCTTTCTTAATTCTTTCTTCTAATTCAACTTTAATATTGTGTAATACAATTTTAATTTAAATTTAATTCATTTTGAAGTTTTTTGATTTATTTGTTACTATTGGATACTTATTTGATATAACTTATAAGTTTAATTCAATTTGTAGATCATTGTCATGTCTTTCGTTAGTTACGTTTTTCATTCATTCTTAATTCTCTCTTTTAATTCAATTTTAATACTATGTAATACCATTTTAATGCAAATTTAATTCATTTGGTAGTTTTTTGATTTATTTGTTACTATTGGATACTTCTTTAATTCATTATTGATACAAGTTTAATTCACTGTATATATTATTGTCTTGTCTTTCGTTAGTTACATTTTTCATTCATTCTTAATTCTCTCTTCTTATTCAACTTTAATACTATGTAATACAATTTTAATGCAAATTTAGTTCATTTTGCAACTTTTTGATTTATTTGTTATTGTTGGATATTTGTTTAATTCATTATTGATACGATTTACTCTATAGATCATTGTCTGGTTTTTCATTAGTTACGTGTTTTTATTCATGCTTAATTCTCTCTTCTCACTACTAAAAAATTGTCAAAAAAAGGGGCAAAAAGCGACTTTTTGGGTCAAAATAGACGGAAAAGCGACGCAGTCACTTCCGTTGCTTTTTAGCTTGATGTTTTTCAAAAAGCAACAGACTGCGTTGCTTTACAAAAGCGACGGACTGCGTCGCTTTTCAAAAGCGACGGACTGCGTCGCTTTTCAAAAGCGACGGACAGCGTCGCAAAAAGCGACAGACTCGTCGCTTTTTGCCTTCCTTTTTTTTGAATTTTTTTTCATAAAAGTGACGGACTCCGTCTCTTTATTTTAATTTTCATTTTTTTTTATTTATGAAATGCGACGGACAGATTCACGCTGTCCGTCGCTTTTATGGAATTATTTTAAAAATAAAACCCTGAAAAGCGACAGACAAAACCATGTTGTCCGTCGCTTTTTCTGCAATTTTTTTGGCAGCCCAAATTGGCAGTTTCTGCTCCACACCTGCAAATAAAATACAATTCAATTCAATTATACATTATTCAGCCCAATCAAACACACAACTATTCAGCCCAATCAAACATATAATTATAAACAATCTAAACAAAACATAAAATAACATTCAAAAATATCTAAATCATAAATATAAAGTCTTTCAAAATTTGTTTCAAAAAGTTCATAAATGTCCAGAGATCTAAACTAGGGAGTGAGATCTACATAATCATCCTCATAACTCTTGTCGTCGATGCCATCGGGAGCCAAAGTAGTAGGTCTACGAGTGAGGTTCATGACTTGTTCTTTGATTTGCTGAACAGTCTCATTTCATGCTTTCCTGTTCAGCTACTCTTCTCCGCTCCAACTCTGCTAGTGCCGCTGTAAGTTTAGCTATTTGATCCGACATAGCAGTAATTTGAACACCGTCAAGTGCCTCGGCTTGACGTGACGATCCAATACCTTCTAAGCCTGACTGGAGTCGTCTAACATCATTTCGAGAGCCTAGACCATAGCATCTACCCTTGTGTGTCTCCTCTACCACTTTTTCTTTCCAAATCTGGGTGGACAGTTCAGGTGTCAGTTGGATCGAACTATCTAGATTCTAAACGACGTATTGCTGAAAGTCATTTGCATATTAAATATAAAAATTGACATCAATATATATACATATCATATATTCACTATTAATACATATTATTCATATTAAATAACTTATAAAAGTTCGTTCGGCCCTTTCCTCCACCCACACATCCGGATCCGACTCATTTTCTTTCTTTCTTACATGAGTCCTCTTGAAAACCTCTGGTTCAATGGCAGTGCATCCCGATTTTTTTTCTATAAATAAAAATTGAAATTTATAACGATATATATGAATCAATTAACTATTTATTTAAAAGTTTGAATAAGAACTTACCATCTCTCGTTTAATTGTTCCAACCGTCTTTGCACCTTCGGTGTGCAACGAGCCACCTTTAAGACTGCCTCTAGCCTTTGTGGATTGATCTGATATTGCCTTAAACTTGTCTATTTTCCAATACAGACCCAATTCAACAAAAACATGAGGCAACATCCAACCGGGACGTACACCACTATCTCGAATTTCTTTAGCCAGCTAGACAGTCTGGCGGATACCTTCCTCTGAAATGTGGTCGCAATGAATAAAATTGTACCTCGACTCCCAAATACACATAGTCTGAAAAAAAATTGGATAACGTTAATTAGATCGATAGTTAAAAAAAAGCAAAGTATATTAAACTTAACTAAAAAATATATACCTTAAAGTTATTAAACATCGTCTGGCGTATACTGTTTGGAATCTCACTCCAAGAGTGATAAGCCTGTGTATAGAGTCTTCTAACACATTCTTTTAAAGCCCGGGCAGCATCCTTTGCAGGATACCACCTGCAAAACACATAATAAATATGTTAGTTCATGAATAATATATTAAAGTATAAGAAATAAATAAAATAAACTAACAAATAGATAACAAAACAAACTTACGATGATCCATCCGGCTCAATCATGACTCTACCAAGTCTGTCCTTCTGGCCAGGAGCTAGAGTATAAATCATATCATGTGGTGTAGCACTAGGTGTAGCTGTAGATGAGGGTGGTACATCAGGATGCACAAAATGCTGAGTTAATGGAGGGGTACCGGCCATAGCATCTGACTGCTCGCCACTAGAATCTCCAAGCTTCATCGAAGATAACTGAGGAGATGTACCTGTGAGAGATGGAGTACCCACCGATAAGGGTCGTGCTCGACGAATAGCCTATAAAGGTAGGTCTTCGTAGTGTCGTGCAGGCAATGGTTGTGAAGTAAATGAAGTACCGAGTGGTCGACGGTAATTAGGATAATATTGCCGAAGATCCGCCGTACCAAACGGAACAGCAAATAAATGAGTATCATGGCTGATGCGCTCTGGCGCAGAAGAAATAGATCCGGCAATATCCTCAGGATCTATCGGTCTCCTAGACTTCTTCTTCTTAGCCTGTTTAGTCTGGCTAACTCCAAGATTCTGGCGATGTCTATCACCGTCATTGCCTGATGACATCTGTATGCAAATTTACATGTATAATATATATATAAAAATCATAAATTAAATAAAATTAGAAAAATACACTTACATATATACTAACTATTCCTCCTCGCTTGTTTCAATTCCATCATTCTCCCATTCTTCCTCCTCAGTTGTTTCATTTTCATTATCGTCCCATTCTTCGTCATCAAATGATTCACTTTCCTCATTCTCGGATATTTCTTCCTCAACATTTAGTATGTCATCATCAGATACTTCTTCTAATATGTGTTGAGGATGTTGTAGTGTGGTTTCCAATTCAACATCAACTTCTTGCTGAACAATTGCAACATCATTTTGATACGCCACATCTAAGACATAGTCAATTTCAATTCTTCCCACAGGCTTACTTTTTATAACAACCCACCAATCAGTTTTGTCTTTACGCAATGGATATGAAGCATAATATACTTGTTTAGCATTTTATGCAATAATAAAAGGATCACAACTTCTGTATTTCCTAGTGTGCTTAACTTCAATTATATTATATTGATGGTCCTTCTTTGTGCCTCTATGTGATGGGTCAAACCACTCACACCGAAACAATACAATCTTCTTCTTAGGCCAACCTGAATACCTCACTTCAATAATCTCTTGAATGACACCATAATATTCAATAGTTTGACCAGTACCATCAACATCACCTTGTATGTAGACACCGCTATTATTTGTTTTTTTGTTCCTTGAAACTTCTTTAGTTTGAAACTTAAAACCATTGACACAATGCTTATTCATTGTCAGTACTTGAGATTCAGGTCCAAGTGTTACTTCTTTCACTAATTGCAAATGCTGGACACTTGAGTATTCATCGTAAACCTATGTGATTGTTATTTCAAGTAATATAATTTAGTATAACATGAATATATTATTAAATACTTAGTGATTGGACACTTACATAGTTCCTTAGCCATTTGGAAAATTCTATATAGATGGCTTCATTACCCCATGTGTTTACGAACAAGCTGATCATTTTACATTCAAGTATTTCGTTAGTTAATGATCACTTATTAGTATGTAATTTAATAACATATTTTTAACACTTACTTGACATATGATTGAATCTCTGGACAATTAAGCAAAACATGTGTCACAGCTGATTGCATTTCCATATCAGTGAAGCTTTGCTTTCCATGCTTTTTAGATCCTCGACCATTTTGATTAAAAATTGATATCGGTGGAAATAAAGAATCACTATCGCCTTCATCATTGCGATTGGGCCTGTTTCTCCTACATAACACATCATGACCAAAGTAATAAGAACAAAAATCACCAGTTTCTCTCCCAAAATGACCTTGAGCAAATGATCATTTGATCCTTCCCCTTTGCTTAATCGTTTGCTTCGAACTATCAATTTTTCTGCATGTATATATGTATATATATGTTAATATATAAAAGACTTGGTTAATATATATAACTTAGTGAATATTTCAAATGCATACCTCTCAAATGGATACATCCATCTTGTTTGAACCGGACCTCCGAGGCGAGCCTCTTGTACAAGGTGAATTGGAAGATGCTCCATCACATCAAAGAAACCACATGGAAATATCTTCTCCAACTTAGTAGTAGTAACAAAAATATTTTCTCCATCCTGTCTAAACTACTCTCCAACAACTTTCCAGAACACAAATCTTTAAAAAATAGACTTATCTTTGTGATTGGTTTCCATATCCTTTCGGGTAGATGGCTAAAAGCGATAGGAATTAAAGTTTCCATGAAAAGATGACAATCATGACTTTTCATACCTATCAATTTTCCTATATTCATATCTGTTCGCTTTCCTAAATTCGAAGCATAACCCTTCGACATCCTCAAATTTTTAACCCACTGAATAATTTCACGTTTCTCATCCAATGTGAATGAAAAGCTGGCTTTGGGCTTAACTATTTTACCATTTTGTAATTCCTGCGGCCATAACTCTTTTCTCCTACAATATTCCTTTATGTCCATTCTAGCTTTTGGATTGTCTTTTGTCTTACCCTTAACATCCATCACCTTGTTAAACAAATTGTCAAAGTAATTTTTTTCAATGTGCATCACATCTAGATTATGTCGTAGCAGATTGTCCTTCCAATACGGCAACTCCCAAAATATGCTTTGTTTGGTCCAATTATGTTCAACACCATATTCAGGAAGTCTAGAAGGTGAAGCTTTTGTAACTTTAGGTAATTGAGAAACTCTCTCCCAAATTTGATGCGTTGTGAGTAATGGAGGTGAGGGGTCACTTTCAACCTTCTTTTTCCTAAATGCATTTTTCATCTTTCTAAACCCATGGTCTATTGGCAAGAACTGGCGATGACAGTCAAACCATGTATTTTTTCTGTCATGCTTTAAAGTGAATGCCTTACTATTTTCCATGCAATGCGGACATGCTAGCTTTCCAGGTGTCATCCAACCAGACAACATCCCGTATGCAGGAAAATCATTAATATTCCATATTAAAGAAGCACGCATAACGAAATTCTGCTTAGTTGATATATCATAAGTCAAAACTCCTTCAAACCACAATTGTTTGAGCTTATCTATCAATGGTTGTAGGTAGACATCAATCAAACTTTTTGGATTATGGGGACCTGGAATAACACAACTTAGAAAGATGTAGGGACTGGTCATGCACATTTCAGGAGGAAGATTATACGGAGTAAGAAATGCCGGCCAGCATGAATAAGGCGAAGCATTATTAGAGAATGGTGTGAAGCCATCTGAACACAACCCCAATCTAACATTTCTTGGTTCACTAGCAAAATCAGGATATACATTATCAAAATGCTTCCATGCTTCACCATCAGATGGATGATACAAGGCACCCGGCGGCCTTCTATATTCACGTTGTCATCTCATATGTGGGACAGACCTCATCGATGCATACAACCTCTTTAACCTAGGAATGAGAGGTAGATAATGCATCGCTGGGACCATCTTTCCAGCCGGAGTCCTCTTATAACGAGCATGTCCACAAAACTTACAATTTTCTAATTCATTATCAGTCTTGTAAAACAACATGCAACCATTAACACAACAATGAATTCTATCATACGTCAATCCTAACTTGGACACCAAGTGCTTTGCCTGATAGAAGTTCTTTGGTATTTTAAACTTCGAATTAACTAGTTCACCCAAAAGATCAACCATTGAGTCCATAGCAGTATTAGGAACATTCCAATATGATTTAATATTCATTAATCTAACTACAACTGACAAAGCATAATGCGGACTCCCATCGCATAGTGGACGATTAGACTCTTCTAATTGATCATAAAAGTGTCTTGCTTCTTCATTAGGAGCTTCATCAAAATATTGTTCCAGTTCCATCCCACCTTGAACCCCAAAAGCATCATTGATCATTTCATGAACCCTATCATGTTCAACCCTTTCGTGTTCAACCCTAACCTGTTCAACCCTAATTTGGCCATGTGGTGCAACCATATTATATACATCCACACGCACCAAATTCTAAAACATACCATCCAATCCATCACTTTCTCCATAATCAATCCATACAAAACATCTAGGCTTAAATCCATTACGATACAAATGAACCATAACTCTATCTAATTTAAAAAATTTTAAGCACTTACATGCACTACAAGGACACCTAACCAATCCATTATTCTTGAAAATGTCAAGTGTCATCGTATGTTCAATAAAATTTATAACACCGTCAATAAAATCAGGTTTCAAACCAGCACCAGTTTCATAATTCATATTATACATCCACAAACGATGATCCATCTACAAAAATATAGATATTCAATTATATTATAAATAATTATTTAGTTTAATTTATTTAAACAATATAACAATTTAAACTAGTTTAGTTTTGACTTAATACAACAACCAAATCCACCAACTAAACCACATTATTTATTTAAACTTATTTACACAACTTTAACTAGTTTAGTTTTCACTTAATACAACAACCAAATCCACCAACTAAACCACATTATTTATCTTAACTTATTTACACAACTTAACAACTTTAACTAGTTTAGTTTTGACTTAATACAACAACCAAATCCACCAACTAAACCACATTATTTATTTTAACATATTTACACAACTTAACAACTTTAACTAGTTTAGTTTTGACTTAATACAACAACCAAATCAACCAACTAAACCACATTATTTATCTCAACTTATTTAAAGATCATAACAACTTTAACTAGTTTAGTTTTGACTTAATACAACAACCAAATCCACCAACTAAACCACATTATTTATCTTAACATATTTACACAACTTAACAACTTTAACAAGTTTAGTTTTGACTTAATACAATAACCAAATCCACCAACTAAACCACATTATTTATTTTAACATATTTACACAACTTAACAACTTTAACTAGTTTAGTTTTGACTTAATACAACAACCAAATCCACCAACTAAACCACATTATTTATCTTAACTTATTTAAACAACATAACAACTTTAATTATTTTAGTTTTGACTTACTACAAGAACCAAATCCACCAACTAAATCACATTATTTATCTTAACTTATTTAAACAACATAACAATTTTAACTAGTTTAGTTTTAACTTAATACAACAACCAAATCCACCAACTAAACCACATTATTTATCTTAACATATTTACACAACTTTAACTAGTTTAGTTTTGACTTAATACAACAACAAAATCCACCAACTAAACCACATTATTTATTTTAACATATTTACACAACTTAACAACTTTAATTAGTCTAGTTTACAACAACCAAATCCACCAACTAAACCACATTATTTATTTTAACATATTTACACAACATTACAACTTTAACTAGTTTAGTTTTGACTTATTACAACAACCAAATCCACCAACCAAACCCCATTATTTATCATTACTTATTTAAACAACATAACAACTTTAACTAGTTTAGTTTTGACTTAATACAACAACCAAATCCACCAACTAAACAACATTATTTATCTTAACATATTTACACAACTTAACAATTTTAACTAGTTTAGTTTTGACTTAATACAACAACCAAATACACCAACTAAACCATATTATTTATTTTAACATATTTACACAACTTAACAATTTTAACTAGTTTAGTTTTGACTTAAAACAACATACAAATCCACCAACTAAACCACATTATTTAGTTTAACATATTTACACAACTTAACAACTTTAGCTATATTAGTTTTGACTTAATACAACAACCAAGTCCACCAACTAAACCACATTATTTATCTGAACTTATTCAAACAACAGAACAACTTTAACTTGTTTAGTTTTGACTTAATACAAAAACCAAATCCACCAACTAAACCACATTATTTATCTTAACATATTTACACAACTTAACAACTTTAACTAGTTTAGTTTTGACTTAATACAACAACCAAATCCATCAGCTAAACCACATTATTTATTTTAACATATTTACACAACTTTTGACTTAATACAACAAACAAATCCATCAACTAAACCACATTATTTATTTTAACATATTTACACAACTTAACAACTTTAGCTAGTTTAATTTTGACTTAATACAATAACCAAATCCATCAACTAAACCACATTATTTATTTTAACATATTTACACAACTTAACAACTTTAACTAGTTTAGTTTTGACTTATTACAACAACCAAATCCACAAACTAAACCACATTATTTATCTTAACTTATTCAAACAACATAACAACTTTAACTAGTTTAGTTTTGACTTGATACAACAATCAAATCCACCAACTAAACAACATTATTTATCTTAACATATTTACACAACTTAACAATTTTAACTAGTTTAGTTTTGACTTAATACAACAACCAAATCCACCAACTAAACCATATTATTTATTTTAACATATTTACACAACTTAACAATTTTAACTAGTTTAGTTTTGACTTAATACAACAACCAAATCCACCAACTAAACAACATTATTTATTTTAACATATTTACACAACTTAACAACTTTAACTAGTTTAGTTTTGACTTATTACAACAACCAAATCCACCAACTAAACAACATTATTTATTTTAACATATTTACACAACTTAACAACTTTAACTATATTAGTTTTGACTTAATACAAGAACCAAATCCACGAACTAAACCACATTATTTATCTTAACATATTTACACAACTTAACAACTTTAACTAGTTTAGTTTTGACTTAATACAACAACCAAATCCACCAACTAAACCACATTATTTATCTTAACTTATTTAAACAACATAACAACTTTAACTATTTTAGTTTTGACTTACTACAAGAACCAAATCCACCAACTAAATCACATTATTTATCTTAACTTACTTAAACAACATAACAATTTTAACTAGTTTAGTTTTGACTTAATACAACAACCAAATCCACCAACTAAACCACATTATTTATCTTAACATATTTACACAACTTTAACTAGTTTAGTTTTGACTTAATACAACAACAAAATCCACCAACTAAACCACATTATTTATTTTAACATATTTACACAACTTAACAACTTTAATTAGTTTAGTTTACAACAACCAAATCCACCAACTAAACCACATTATTTATTTTAACATATTTACACAACTTAACAACTTTAACTAGTTTAGTTTTGACTTATTACAACAACCAAATCCACCAACTAAACAACATTATTTATTTTAACATATTTACACAACTTAACAACTTTAACTATATTAGTTTTGACTTAATACAACAACCAAATCCACCAACTAAACCACATTATTTATCTTAACATATTTACACAACTTAACAACTTTAACTAGTTTAGTTTTGACTTAATACAATAACCAAATCCACCAACTAAACCACATTATTTATTTTAACATATTTACACAACTTAACAACTTTAACTAGTTTAGTTTTGACTTAATACAACAACCAAATCCACCAACTAAACCACATTATTTATCTTAACTTAGTTAAACAACATAACAACTTTAACTATTTTAGTTTTGACTTACTACAAGAACCAAATCCACCAACTAAATCACATTATTTATCTTAACTTACTTAAACAACATAACAATTTTAACTAGTTTAGTTTTGACTTAATACAACAACCAAATCCACCAACTAAACCACATTATTTATCTTAACATATTTACACAATTTTAACTAGTTTAGTTTTGACTTAATACAACAACAAAATCCACCAACTAAACCACATTATTTAATTTAACATATTTACACAACTTAACAACTTTAATTAGTTTAGTTTACAACAACCAAATCCACCAACTAAACCACATTATTTATTTTAACATATTTACACAACTTAACAACTTTAACTAGTTTAGTTTTGACTTATTACAACAACCAAATCCACCAACCAAACCACATTATTTAGCATAACTTATTTAAACAACATAACAACTTTAACTAGTTTAGTTTTGACTTAATACAACAACCAAATCCACCAACTAAACCACATTATTTATCTTAACATATTTACACAACTTAACAACTTTAACTAGTTTAGTTTTGACTTAATACAACAACCAAATCCATCAACTAAACCACATTATTTATTTTAACATATTTACACAACTTAACAACTTTAACTAGTTTAATTTTTACTTAATACAATAACCAAATCCACCAACTAAACCACATTATTTATTTTAATATATTTACACAGCTTAACAACTTTAACTAGTTTAGTTTTGACTTAATACAAGAACCAAATCCACCAACTAAACCACATTATTTATCTTAACTTATTTACACAACTTAACAACTTTAACTAGTTTAGTTTTGACTTAATACATTAACTAAATCCACCAACTAAACCACATTATTTATTTTAACATATTTACACAACTTAACAACTTTAACTAGTTTAGTTTTGACTTAATACAACAACCAAATCCACCAACTAAACCACATTATTTATCTCAACTTATTTAAAGATCATAACAACTTTAACTAGTTTAGTTTTGACTTAATACAACAACCAAATCCTAAATTAAATCTTAGTATCAACACTAGATGAACACAAATCGATCTTGCAATTAAATCAATTTTGTCATCAATAGGATCAACTAGTGTTGGTACTTAAGCTTAACAAACACATAATTCCTAAATTAAAGCTAAGTGTCAACACTAGATGGACACAAATCAATCTTGCAAGAAAATCAATTTTGTCATCAATTGGATCAACTAGTGTTTGTACTTAAGCTTAACAAACACATTATTCCTAAATTAAAGCTAAGTGTCAACACTAGATGGACACAAATCGATCTTGCAAGAAAATCAATTTTGTCATCAATAGGACCAACTAGTGTTGATACTTATGCTTAACAAACACATTATCACAAAATTAAAACTAAGTATTAATACTAGAGGGACACAAACACATTATTGAAAACATGCAATTGCACTTGAACTTAATAAACTTAGAAGCACCAACCTTATCTCCAGCTTTGTGAAAGAAGCAATATAGTCTTGTATCAACTTTTTTTGATGTTGAGCTTCCTCAGTTGCCTAACATGAAAAATTCTTAAATATAAACTTCAAATCCAAGAATATATATATATATATATATATATATATATATATATTGAAGTTTTAATAAGTTGAAGTTTCAATTCAAGTTCATATCTAATTTCTAATTAAACTTAATTAGTTATATATTCAAGCTAATTAGTTTCAACTACCCCAATCTAATTTCAACTTCATATTCCTAATTAAGTTCAATTTATAGTAAATTCAAGTTCTAATTAATTATAAGTTTTAATTAAGTTGTAATTCAAATCCCTAAAATTTCAAATTCAAACTTTAGTGCTGAAATTCCAAATTCAAACTATTAGTAGTCCTAAAATCTCAATAATAAATTCAAACTAGTCCTAAATTCAAAATTCAAACTAGTCTTAAAATCACAAAATCTAACTTGTGCTAAAAACCTAAATTCAACTAGCTAGCTATTCCTAATCCCAAATTCAAACTATTAGTCCTAAAATCTCAATAATAATTCAAACTAACTCAAATAATGCCCAAATTCAAACAACTCCTTAAATACCCTAATTCAATTTAATCTTACATGCAATTGCAAAATCAAACTAATTAACTCAAGAAATACCAAATTTCAAACAAATCCTAAGATACCCTAATTTAAACTAACCCTAACATTAAAATTTTCAATACACAATCAACAAACACAAACTAACAATCAAATAATCCCTAATTCAAACTAACAATCAAAAACCCTAAATCATTCCCTTACTAGCTAACAATCAATCAATTAAAAACTAATTCAATACACTAATTAACAAATTCAATACTCAAATTGAAAGAAATTAAAAATAGTATTATGAAACCCTAACCTTGAATTAAAGGAGAAGGGCAATGGGTCGGGATGGAGGCGGCGCCGGTTGGGATGGAGGTGGTGTCGGGCGTGACCTCGATCTACTACTGGTGCGAGCTACCGCAGCATGACCTCGATCTGTTGCTGCTGCAATGGTGGCGTGGCGCAGGTTGGGGTTGCTGCGGTGGCGTCAGTCGGGGTTGCTGCTGTGGCGCCGGTTGGAATCGTGGATGAGAGAGAGTGAGAAAGGAGTGAGTCACAGATGAGAGAGAGTGAGAGAGATTGATATTATTAATTAAAATTATATATATATATATATATATATATATATATATATATATAATTTAACTACACATCAATAGAAGTTTAATTTAATAAATTCAATTTATCGATCAAGTTAATTTTATAAATTAAAATTACATACATATATATGTGAAATATAACTACACGTCAACAGAAGTTTAATTTAATAAATTTAATTTATTGATCAAGTTAATGTGTGTGTGTGTGTGTGTGTATATATATATATATACATATATATAAAATTTAACTACACATCAACAGAAGTTAAATTTAATAAATTTAATTTATTGAGGTTGATTTTATTAATTGAAATTACATACGTATATATATGAAATATAACTACACGTCAACAGAAGTTTAATTTAATAAATTTAATTTATTGATCAAGTTAATGTGTGTGTGTATATATATATATATATATAATTTAACTACACATCAACAGAAGTTAAATTTAATAAATTTAATTTATTGAGGTTGATTTTATTAATTGAAATTACATGCACACATAATATATATATAAACCTCGATAAATTAAATTGATTAAATTAAACTTCTATTGATGCGTAGTTAAATTATATATATATATATATATATATAAAATTTAACTACACATCAACAGAATTTTAATTTAATAAATTTAATTAATCTATCCGTCAAGTTAATTTTATAAATTAAAATAACACACACACACACACACATATATATATAATTTAACTACACAGCAACAGAAGTTTAATTTAATAAATTTAATTTATCGATCAAGTTAATTTTATAAATTTAAATTATATACCTTCTAATTATATAAATTTAATTTTATTGATCAACAAAAATTTATCAATATCAAATTTAATATATAAATCTCCTTGAATTGATCATGTGTATTTATTTAATTGATAATGTATTTCATATCTGAACCGCTAGTTTATAAGATTTGATTTGTTAAACTGTTCGAGGAGTATATAATTAATGAACGTATTTCATACTCCGATGAAGTATCTTTTACATGTCATCATAATTAGGAAGTGATCACTACACTTGACATCCATTCAAGATCGAACATATATAATAATACTATCTCGCATTTCATACTTGAATAGATTATATGTTAGCTCTTCACCTCTACATAATGAGATGAGATATTAAGTTTACGATTAGACAACGGACTGATAAAATTTGTACATTACTTTAGAAATATAAGTATATATAATTTTCTCCAAATTCATATCAATGTAGTTTCATACTCTAAATATGGATTATAGATATTTTTTTATTTATTCCATGAATTCTAACTTTTTATTTATAAAATTATACAAAATTGTTACACTTTTTGAGCAATTAATTGTAGGTGTAAATGAAATTTTAGTATTATGCACAATAGCAAAATTATGATTAATAGGAATATTTAAACAAACCGACCTCTGAATGTCACTTTTATTAAAAGTAATTAGATTTAATAAAAAATACCGACCTCATGAGGTAGGACCTTAGAGTCTCTATGTCCGTCGCTTTTTTTGAAAAAAGTTTGACCAACCTTTTGACCAAAAAGCGACGGACAAAGAGACATTATCCATCGCTTTTTTAAAATATTTGACCAGATATTTTGACCAAGAAGTGACGGACATAAAGATGCTATTCGTCGCTAATTTAAAAAATAATTAAACAATTATAATTAATAAAAAGCGACGGACGGCATGGCTTTTTTTAAATTAATAAGTAATTATTTTTAATAAAAAGCGACGGACTGCGTCTCTATCGATATAAAATAATTAATTATTTATTATATATATTGTTGGTGCAAAATTCCGCGAAAAATAGCGATAGACTAACCGTCGCTTTAAAAAAAATAAACAAAAAAAAATTAATTAAAAAGCGACGGGCTTGGCGATGCAGTCCGTCGCTTTAAAAAATTAAAAAAATAAAACATTTAATTAAAAAGAAATGGACTTGGCGATGCAGTCCGTCGCTTTTAAAAAAAATAAAAAAAGAAAAATTTAATTAAAAAGCGACGGACGGCATCGCTTAGTCCATCGCTTTTGGGAGCGATGTCGTCTGTCGCTTTTACTTCCGTCGTTTTTTAGCAGTTTTTTAGTAGTGTCTAACTCAACTTTAATACTTGTGTAATACACTTTTAATACAAATTTAATTCATTTGCAATTAATTGGTTGATTTGTTACGATTGGATTACTTGTTTAATTTATTATTGATACAAGTTTTTTTCAGTTGACATGCAGATCAAAGAATGTTATTTTGTTTGCTACATTTTGCATTCATGTTTAATTCTCTTCTAATAATTCAACTTTAATATGTTTGTAATACATTTTTAATTCAAGTTTAATTCATTTTGCAGTTTCTTATGTCTCTTTATTTGTTATGATTAAATTACTTGTCTAATTAATTATTGATACAAGTTTTATTCAGTCTAGAATCATTGACTACTCTACGAAAGAAAGGGAAAAAGAGCAATAGTAAGAGAGGGAGAAAGAGCAACAAAAAAGAAAGGAAGGGAGAAGGAACAACAGAAAGAAAAAAAAAAAGAAAGAAAGGAACAGAGAAAGAGCGAGACAGAGAAAAGAAAGAAAGAAAGGAAGGGAGAAAGAGCGAGACAGAGAAAAGAGAGAAATTCAAGAAGTTGTTATAAATGGTAATAATTAAAGAGTATATTCAAAATAAGTAATTATTTTTTAAAAGGGATCCACTCAAGTAATTAATCCATTAAAAAAAAAAGGGAGAAAGACTTAGATTATAAAGATTTTGAATGTTGAATGAAGAAACTCTTTCAAGAGTGTAGTTTAAGGGTAAAATCCATTTTGTTTAGTCTAGATTAGTGTAGGTTAGTTTGATGAGTGATTATCATTGTTGATTGAAGACTCATTGTTCTTGATTTCATATTGAGTCACTTATTTGTGGATTGCAAGTAAGTTTCTCTAATCTATTAAATTGAAGTGTCTCTTCTTCCTTGGTTGATTGTTTGTTCAATTAGTCTTTCTTTCTTTCTTCCCTTCTCATCTATCTTACTTTATTGTTATTTAATTTCACATTTAATTTTAATTGGTTTCATCCCCAACTGAAATTCTTATCATTGTTCCAGAGGAATAAAATTCAACACACATTTAAAAGAGAGAAGACAGACACTAATAATGGAGAGAGAGGGACATAGGAGAAAACATATATAGAGAGAAAAAATAACGATGTTTTAACTTTATGAGGGAATAAATTAGTTCTTAAAAAATGGCCTAAATAGAAAAAAGACTCTCATAGATCTGATAGAATCAGACTAGGGTTGTGCATTAATCGATTCAGTTCGATTTATATGTTATCAATCCAATTTATCGATTTTCGGGTTTAAGTATGCTAAACCAATAAGATATATTTTATTAGTTTTTGGTGTATCGATTATGAATCTTAACGGTTCAGTTTTCAGTTTAAACAATAATAAAATTCTCATAAAATAATTATATGAGTTCTCCAATAATTTGACACGATAAGACAATAATGTAACTTTAGGAAATTCTCATAAAATAGAAACAATGATAATTAACATGAAAAGAACTATATAAGTGCAACAATATAAAAGAACTAAGACAAAATATGAATTGAAGGCTAAAGGACAAATGCAGTAATAAATAAGGTATTGATACTAATATTATATATATATATATATATATATATATACACACACACACACACACATACATACTAGTTTTTTCACACGTGTTACCAATTCCAAAAATATATGTTATAGTAAATAGTATTGCTTATTTAAGCGAAGATTTGAATAATAAGCTTAGCAAAAATTAATATTGCAGATTCTTTTATGAATGTCCAACGTGGATCGTCATATATATCTCTTATTCACGAAACCTATGAAGATGATCAATGAAATATTTTATTAGTTAAATGCAATAATGTATATATTTATTTCAATTTGATGAGGTTCAATTATGTAATTAGTCTTATCTCACTAGTATTACCTTATAGACAATATTCGTTTTGTATTTTTCTCGTCATCTAACCAAATGTGCTTTTCATGTGTATTCCATGTTAAATTATTTAGATGTCATATCACAACCCTTTAAAAAAAAAGTCACAACTTATTGAAAAAATCACAACACATCGAAAAAGTCACAAGCTAAGTTAGGGATATTATAGTAATTTAACATTCAAGTTAGGAGTTCATGATTTTAAGGTTATATATATGTATATATATATATAGATATAGATAGATAGATAGAGAGAGAGTGAGAGAGAGAGAGGTAGAGAGAGAGAGGTAAAGTAGTACATTAAATTTGTCTAATGGGTTATCAATATATGCAATAACTCAATATTAAAACACCAATATCGAATCAATAATCTGATAATTCTTTTTATAAAACCATTAAAAACTCATTAACCCAATAACTCAATAGTGATAACCCGATGACATTTTTCGATTTGGTTTATTGGGCGGTTCAATTTTTGCATACTCCTATTTCACACCCATTAAGTAATTTTCTTTTAAAAAAACAAATAAACACACTAATGACCTAATGTCTGAAACACTCAGATTCGAACCTCCATTAAGTGTAAACAAATGAGGCCTAAGAGTTGAGGTTTGAGATTTTCAAGCCCAAGTCAAAAATAAATAACTAAATAATAGAAAACTGAATAATTAAACATCAATGTGAAAACAATATAACCGATATGTTTTCTTTCATTTTTTGTTTCAAACAACTTCAAGAACAAAAAACACTAAAAAAGCAACTAAAGAAATTTATAAAAATCCTAATCACAGATTAAAAATCCATAATCGCATAGGTTGAGTCTTAAAAACTACATCACAAATTTCAAGTTCTTGTTGGATATTTTGTAATATGTAGAAGTCTTAAATTGAACAGACATATCTGTTCGTGAAAGAACATGACTGTTATAAAAATTCATTTATTCATGAAAGAACATGACTCTTATGAAGAGTAATCTTTTAAATCTATAAATATAAAGACTCTCTAGAAATAGCCTAAGAAAAATCTACATGTATAAACAAAGGGCTTTGTTGTATCCTTAAAGAGAATTATTTGTATTTAAATCAATATATATATGAGCAACATCTTTGTAAAGAAAGTGATTACACACCTCAAAATTATTTTCTTCTTCAATTATATTTCCTACAATTTTCTTTTAACAATTTTGAAGAGATATTGGTTTGAAGAAGATAAACAGGACAAGATCCTTGAATTCTTGAGTGTAACATCTCAGAATTAGAAAAGAAAGAAAAAGGGTTTTTGGGTTGTAGGTTGTGTCTATGAGTGTTCATCTACGGATTGTAGAAGCTTCTACGGGTCGTAGATGGCATCCGTAGAAGACGGAAAATAATTCTCTGAAAATCAAGTCCTAGTAGCTTTTCAACGGTTCACCAAGATGGCCCGTCATTCTTTGTACGAGTCGTAGATGGGTCTCGTAGGTAGGTTCTAGACTTGGTGAAATTTTAAGACCAAAGTTGGTTTCTATGGTTGGTGTCTACGAACTGTCGAAAGACCTACAAGTCGTAGATAGTTCCCATAAAAAATGGCCTAAGTTGAGAGTGTCTAAACTTTTCTACGGTTGACCAGGACGGTCCGTAGAAAGTTCTACGAACCGTAGAAGGGTCTGACAATTATTTTTAAGGGGCTTTTGAGTCTTTTCCCTAAGTGATTAATACCTAAACTTAGTCGTTTTGGTCCTACCCCTAAGCCCTATATAAGCCTTTTAAATCCTAAAACTACCCATTCCAAATCATTGCCTTAAACCTCCAAGTTCACCCCCTACAAATTTCCTCAAATTCAAGGAAGAACAAATTAGGATTTCAAGCATCAAGGTCTCAAATTCACCATAACAATTGGGCTTTGAACTCCAAGGTATGTTAGTATTCACCTATGGAGTCCTTTCCTCCATAGGGTTCCTAAAATCTCCAATTTTACAAGATTAGATTCTCAATTCAAATTTAGGGTTTTATTTAATCTTCATGGATTCTTTTCAATTATAATCCAATTACTTGTTTCTTACTTTCTAATGCATGAACTGAAAGTATTTACATGATTTTTAGTTGAATTCATAGGAACCCATGCATGATCCATGCTTTTTGACTATGAACACATGATAAAACTTATGAACTATGATTTATTGAAATTATGCATGTTTTATGGAAGTATTGATTATGACTCAAGTAAAGCTTATAGATGAAGATATCTATATTTTCTATGAAGCTTGGCCACATGACATCAATGACATATAGATTTGTCATCAATACTTTTGGGTTATTTTCCTAAATTAGGTCTTGATTAGTATCATATCTGGATATTCCATCAATGATTATAGATCACACTTTTAAAACTATTTTCATCAGTACTATGACATGTCTAATATAATGGTAATGATTATAGGCTTTATAAAGTTATTATGAAAAGATCACGGATGGTAAAAGGTTTTCTCATGCATGGTCTAACAAGCTACTCTATAATGTTTCTACCTTGGATAGTATATTTATTATAACGAGCTACTCTATAATGTTTCTACCTTGGATTAGTATCTTTATTGTACTTTTCCATGAATGATAATATGAATATAAATAATGACTATGCTGTGGGAGTTATACTTAGCACCGAGTGGACTAACAATGATTATTCATGTTCCATAAACTATGTGTCGCCATAGGATTGTCTTAAATGACCTAGCTAGTGGATCCACAAATATCATATGAGTGATGTGTATGAATACTACCTTGCAAGTAGAATCCCCTTCTTTCGACATGAGGGATATACCGGATTTCATGTTATAACTTACATGGTCTATGTCGGTTAATGGTAAACTTCCCACAATAATGAACTAAGGTTACTCAAGTTATCTCAAAGTGTTTTTAATATGTTGAACTTGCATTGACCTTGATTATTTGTTATGTTTTCTAATCCTCTTATCTTATGATTTAGCTTGGTCATTGCACGTCATGTAAAGTCCTTTTAGCATGATTTTATAACTTTTATGCATTGCTATCATACTTACTACATTCTATGTACTAATGCATACTTGTGCCTGTATTGTTTTATATTATAGGGTCTGACGCTCCTACCACTCATACTCGTGACTAGTTGATCTTTTGGAACTCAAGGATTTGTGAGTCTTCATGTTCCGAGGACTGAGAAACTTTTATAACTTTATGTCATTTCAGTTTCAGACTTTGTATGTGATGTATGTGTTACGTCTCAATCACTTTCCTTATGATGTAATAGATGGCTTATTGAGACTTATGTTAGACTTCCGCTTTGTCAAACTCTTTTATGATATAAGACTGCTTCATTTGAAATCTTTATTTCTATTATATTGTATGATGTATGCTAAGTAGCTTGTGTAGGGCCTCTCAAAGTTCTATACGCCATGTTATGCCTGTGGTGTACTTTGAGTCGTGACATTGAGGAAGTGGGGCTATAAGAGGAAAAAAATATTCAACTGATTTAAAGTATGATTCTAAGGCAACAAGTCATATGACAAAAGTGACGTAACAATGGATCACGTAGGAAATGACATATATTGTGTTCTCTTTTCTTAACTTCTCTTATTATTTATTTATGAAATTTTATCCTTTGAAATCTTTGAGAAATGATTTTTTTATAAATGTTAGGATAAATAATTCACTTGTGATGATCTTCACATTCATTTTAAATAAGTTTAATAATAACATATTTGGTATGTTTAATATAAATTTGTTATTTGGGCCAAAGAAAATTATTATGAAATAATTGTGTTGCGTAAAGATCATATGAATTTTATTTTCAAGTTATGAGATGATATGTTTGAATTCCTTTATTTGATGGATATTATCTATATTTGAAAGTTTTTAGAATAATTTGAAATTAAGAGAAATGATAATTTTTGTCAGAACATTTTACGTTCATTAGAGGTTGAAGACTTTGTCTTCTTATTGAATGTCCATGTGTTATAGTATTGGAACGCAATAAACTTGACAATCAAACGAGTTACAAAAGGACATTTGAAACTTTCAAAACGTGGGGATGTTTGAATTATGATTAATAGTCAATAATATTTGAAGAAGTTTAATATATAATTTGTTTCTTCAATGCCCACAAGATATATCTATGATAATTAGTTTATTAAAGTACCAATGTGATGATTAGGCTATAAGCCTTGATAAAAATATTATGTAATTTTGGTGAAGTAGTATTACTTAAAATGTTCTGATTTCTTCATGAAAAGAAGTATTTTAGTAAGATAACTTCATAGATGAATTGATGTGTTGGTCAATAAATAGTGAATCTTCTAATGATAATGATAAAATCCTATAAGTTGGATTTGTAACGTGTATGAAGGTCCCATAAGTTTTGCATAAAAAATAGGCTTGAATTCTATAGTGTAATAGTAATATATTTAGCATATAAATGCTTGAAAAAAAATGAAATAGTTGAAGAAACAATATGATTTTGAAATGTTGTGGCCACAACTGATGCAACCATTCTAAGCTTTTGGGATAATAATGATATATGTGATATGCCTATGTGAAAGATTTGTTTATAATTTATATTAATCTTGTAAAATTTAGTTTCAAAAGATGTGGTACAATAAATGTGTGAATGAATATATAAGGCAAAAATCCTTAAACTAAACACAAGTGATGGAAACACAACTTTGAGTTAGTATAAACTCTAACAATACAAGTTCAACGGCTAATAACAAGTTACTTTGTGTTGCTAAAGCACGAATCTTTTTTTTAGAGCCTTGATTCAAGTGTACTGCATATTATTATGTGAGAAGTAGATGAGTTGTTAAATGCTTGAAATAATAGGGGCATAGTGACAAACTCCATAGTGCATACTGTTATACGGATGTTGAATTAATTCTTAATGAAATTAATAAATGTATACAATAACAGAGACATAGTAGCTAATTTCACCTATATATGTAGATTGAAATGGTGTCGCTTCAAGCACGATCTAAAAGATTGGTCTTGTAAATATTCATGAAATCAGGATGAGCACATGGTCATAAATGTGTTATAGCAAATACCAAGATTTCAAAGCCATAAATAAAATTATGTGTGATAGTTTTGGTTTTGACACTTGAAATTGTGGTTCAAATCTTTTAAGATACCAATTACTTCGTCAGAACTTTAAAGTACTTGCACTAACGAAAAGTTCAAATCTATTATATGATGCTCTTTGGTATGAATGATATTATGAGAAATATTACGAACTAGTGGGGAATTTTGGATATTTTGTAATATATAGAGATCTTAAATTTAACAGACACATCTATTCGTGAAAGAACATGATTGTTTTGAAAAGTCATTTGTTCATGAAAGAACATAGCCTTTATGAAAAATCATTTATTCATAAAAGAACACGACTCTTATGAAAAGTCGCTCTTAAGTTCTATAAATATAAAGATTCTCTAGAAGTAGCCTAAGAAAAATCTACATGTATAAACAAATGGTTTTTTGTATCTTCGAAGAGAATTGTTTGTATTTACCTCAATATGTATATGAGCAATATCTCTTTAAAAAAAGTGATTACACGCCTCAAAACTATTTTCTTCTTCAATTATATTTCCTACTATTTTTTCTAACAGTTCCATGTTACAAACTACATTAAAAAAATAATCAAACCTAAAATTGTATCTTTAAGTTATAGAAGAATCAATAAAATAATGAGTAAAAAACAAATATTAGGGATGAGTGTTGATCATATAAAAGAAGCATGATTATTGTAGACAGGAAAGCAAGGATGGGTCATACGTAAGAACCATAATATAAAACCTATGCTGGCAAATATATGTGACCATTAAAGTAGGCTTAGTGAGTTGTTCAATTTTTTTAAATGTAAGAACCATAATATAAAACCTATGCTGGCAAATATATGTGACCATTAAAGTAGGCTTAGTGAGTTGTTCAATTTTTTTAAAAACTAATCAGGTCACCCTTCTAATGAGTTGCTTTATGCCTTTCAATAAGATTGGGTCAATGTTATCATGAATTAATAGTTATTTAGCACCTCACTTAAATAAATCTTTAATATTTCTGATATAATTATGGGCAAATTACATAAATCACATACTTTTAAGGCAAAATTACAATCTATCCCTTAAAAGTTTATAATTACAGAAATTCCTCAAACGGATACAATAATATAAGCGTTGATACATTAATCTGATGCGCGAGATACATTAATCGTTAAGTAAGATACATTACATTTTATACATGATACACTAATCTGATGCGGGAGATACACTAATCTAATGCATGAGATACACTAATTTAATGCGTGAAAATGAGGGATTTTGGAGATTTGTAAAACTTATATGGGATAATGATAATAAGTAAATTAAAATGTGGGATTTCTATAATTTTTCCTATAATTATTGGGTGGGTTACTTGTCTTTAATTATTTTTTTTGTCTCAATTAGTGACTGGAGTCCACGTCAATTAAATTTGATTTGCGCACTACAGGGCTCATTTGAGTTAGGACTCGAACCTGAAACCTTTGGGTAAAGGTGGAAATGGAACCATAGGCGAACCCAAGATTTAATGACTTCGGATGTACCAATATTATCTTTTTACTTAAAATAAAAACAGTGAAAAAGGATTTCAACTAGATTCAAACCCCGGTCTCATGAATAGTTCCTCTACCTTGTACCAACAACACAATGGCACTTATATGCTTCTCTAGGATGCATTGCTAATTATATTCTAATTTATGTCGGCTTTTCAACATAGATATACATATATACACATAATTTTTTTAAGTTGACGGGTGCACGTGCACCCAAATTTACAAGTGTGGATCCCCTCTAGGTAGAACAGTTCAACCACTGCACCACAAGACAAACAAAAAAAACCTCAGAATTAAATAAAAGAAAGATATATACTAAAAACAAACTATAATGATATTCAACACTTTATGGGTGTTGACCCAAGTAGGCCTAGGCCCAGACAAGACACCTTCCCACCTTCCTTCACTCTGCAATAGCCCGGCGTATACAATCTGCGGAACCACGCCTAGCTGCGGTGTCGAACTCATATCCTCTGCCTCTTTCTTGAAAAGAAACTATGCTTGATAAGGCGAATAAAGACTCATCTTCTTTCATATCATATGTGTCAGAAGCATCAAATGATGTTTTATGTTATTTGTTTTTAATTTTGATGTTGCATCTTTACTTGCCTTAGCCCTTATTACACGTGAAATTTTCTATTCCGATCAAAACAAGAAATAATTTCTTACACATCATAATAACTCTTCAATTTTTACATCATCTCCCTTACGTTAAAAATGATTTAACACTATTGATGTTTGCCGTTTTGACCTTTGACTATCAATACAATTACAGTATTTGTTTGCTCAAATAAATTGTTGTTTGCCACAAATTTGATCCTCATAAATAAATGACTTATAACGGCAAACAGCAAATGAGTTGAGCTTGTGTCACCGACCATAAATAAATTCCGCATTTATTACCCTTAATCAATTTATACTACCAAATAGAATGTGTAACCGAACAACAATATACTATTAAATTCCCCAATTTAAGAGGTACCGCTGCAAATACTATTTTCCGAAAATTCTAATTTTCGTCCTTACTGCTCACCATATATAAATCTTTACTAATTACTCCATCCGTTAAGTTTTACTTGTCATTTATTTCTAAAATAACTTTTTCTTTTTTACTTATTATGGCATGGAAAAAAAATTTTGGCCAGAAAATTTGGTCAGAATAGTAAAATAACATATTTTACACTATATTATTTTACTTTTTTGAACATTTTTACCCTTTTAACTTTAATACATTTTCATTAAAAAATAAAAACAAAATCAGTTTATTTTAAAATAAAAAGGATATTATAGATTTTTTAAATTTCTTGGCCAAATTCTGGCCAAATTTTCTAGCCATTTAGCATTACCCTTTTGGCATATATCAAAACAATTGTTTTCGTCCATGTTTTATCCTCATTATTAAATACTTATTGTTCAAATCATTTTCCAATATCTAATACTAAACATCATTTAATATGGATAGTTTGATAACAATACTTATATCAAAAATTTTATTTTTCTTAATGAGTGTGCCAAGTTAATTAGTAACAAGTAAAAATGAATGGATGAAATAGCTTCTCTAAACTTGTCATAACAAACATGGTTATTTTCCTAAATTATTAAATTTCCAATTATGAGTCCGTGGAATTTTCAATTGACTGTTGAGCATATTTAAATCAAGAAAATTATGCCACAATTTTTATTTAGACATCCCTTCGGAAATTATGCATTTTTACCATCATATTCTTGTTTATTATTTAATCATTTTCTATTTAGCCTCTATCAATTAATGAGAAGTGTGGAAAATTTCAAATTCTCCAACAAGTATTATGATTTTTTATATATAAAAAATAAATATAAATTTTGACTCATATATTTATATTTTATAATAAAAAGATTCGTTATTTTAAGTTTTGTGAAAAAAGACTCATACTCAGCCTATTATGTATAGCCTATCATGTATTAAAGAATAATTAGTTACTACTATTACTGACTAGTGAATCATTATATATTTAGGCATATTTGAAAATTTAAATTACATACATTTATTTATAAAATAAAAATAGAAAGATTAGTGATTGATCAATGTACACATTAGGATAGTAAAATTGTATAAGAATTGTGAAATATTTGATTCTTTTCACACCTTATAGGATTTTCATATTTATGAAAAAAAATACAATTCAAAATTCAAATTGTATATCTAAAACTTCAACTTTATATCAATTTTATTTTCCATTATAATTTTAAACATTGTTTCATATTGCATGTCCAACTAGGTTATTAATCAACATTTCTTATCTTAAATTCGTCAATTTTTACTTCCGAAAATAGTTACTCTCGACCAAAAATAAAAATTGAAAAAATAAACTCAATTATGTATTATTTTTTTAAAAATGTAAATATTGTGGATATTTATTTTTAGTAAAAAAATGATAAAGTGTCGGTTAAGGGATCAGGCGCAATTAATTATCCCTAATGGGGCAGAAAATTGATTACAGGTGTAAACATCTTGGAGAGACCGCCTTAATTGACTAATTTAACAACTATTCCCCCCTACTTTAATTTGTTTTTTCTTATTTTTATTTTTAGTACATGATAAAAAATTTAGCAACCTTTTAATTATATTTTTAACTTATAGTGTTTAAAATTAAAAATATTTCTTTATTTTCTAAAAATTTCATGCCAAATTAAAATACTTTTTCCATTCATTATTACTTGACACGTTCATTAAAAAATAATTATTAACATAAATATTTTATCATACAGTCTCTACTAATTGGTTTTTAGTATTAGTCATAGTCTTGAAAAATTATTTTAAACAATAAATATTCAGTACTAAGGATAAAATATAATTTTTTAAATCTTTTTTAATGTATTGAAAAGAATAAATAAAATAAAAATTTATTTTTAAAATAATAACAAATAAAAATGAACTAAGAAAATAGGCCAGAAAAATTAAATGGAAAGGAGAATGCATTTTGAAAGTCAATTTCCATCTAATTCTGCCCAACGTGTAGGAATTAGTCGTCTAAGCGAAAAAACATTAAAATCGTGGACCACTTTTTGGTTTCGGTACGTCTTTCGATAAAAACATTTTTCCTAGTTTTTTTCCTTTTATTCTGCTCAAGATGCAACAATCATAAATATTTATTCTCGCATTTTTTAAAAAAATGATGTACTTTCTTTTGTTCGTTTTTTTTATCTAAAAATAACTTCTTCTTTTTTTTTTGCAATATTTTAATTTTAATTTTCACAAAGCAGATTTAAAGCCATAAGATAGGACACTTAAGTATATTTGACAAACTTTAATTTAGAACAATAAGGTTGAAAAATATTTTTTAGTCTTTCGAACTCCATACCAATCAAACTACTTATCAAACAAAACCATTTTTTATTTTAAAAGGGTAGAAGTATTATTTAGACTTTGATGAAACTTATGTTTACCACTCTGGAAGCTGCGAAAATCCTCCACTTTTAACGACTAAGTCTTGATTTGAGCTATCAGAACAAGCTGCTTTCTTTTTGTGCATTACCACGTTGCCAAATACATAACTTCTGTTAACAGTGACCAATTTTAAATATATATCATTTAAATGTAAAAATTTGACATATATATACAACATAATATTCCGACAGGATAGCTATAGCTACGCCCCTGATTCCTTCCGGTTAGCAACAGTAGCAATCTTGTGGGAAGAAAGAATTGCTTGTACAACTTTTTCAGCAATTGGCAGCTTACAGATTTCCTTAGACATGATGTTAGAATGAAGAATCTACTCTTTACACTAGTAACAAAATAATCACACTTTTTAATTAGCTAGCCATAAACAAAGAATGAGAGAGTGGAATTATCAATCAGAAACAAAGGAAATTGGACCACTAGAGATGCTGCCATGGCTATCATCAAATGCGGCCAACGCTCTCTCTAAATTAGAAACGATATCAGATATGGTTGGTCTGTCTCTCCCTTCCAAATGTACACAATGCATTGCAGTATAAGCCACCAATTCCACTGCTTCTACTTCTTCACTTGCCTCTGCTGTCCCTACTCTCTTATCCAAAATCTTGTTCAATTCTCCAGCCATAATTCCTGGTACTCCATAGTCCACCACACTCATTGGTGCACCTCCGTTCTCTTCGCTCTTGAATATCGCTCTCTTTCCTGTCAAAAGTTCTAGCAATACCACTCCAAGTCCATACACATCGCTCTTTGCTGTCAACACATTAAGACCGTAGTACTCAGGATCAATGTACCCAACTGTCCCAGCAGCCTTCATTGGCCTGCTGCTGTAATCGCGATTACTCTCAGGCCCCATTAATGATAATCCAAAATCAGACACTCTTGCAATCCAGTTTGCATCAATCAAGATGTTGGATGACTTAATGTCCCTGTGAATTATAGGTGGAACTGCATAATTGTGAAGGTATTCGATGCCTCGTGCAGCGTCTAAAGCAATCTTGATCCTCATTTTCCAAGAATTCACTATACTACTACTCTTCTCCACATTGTTCTTATCATGTAAATGATCAAAAAGTGCTCCATTCTTCATGTACTCATAAACCAAAAGCCTTTCATCCCTTTCTTCGCAATAACCAACAAGTCTAACTAAATGTTTGTGATGTAGCCGAGACAAGAAAGCTAATTCTGATTCAAATGCACTTTCTTTCTCCTGAAATTTCTTTGTTCTTGTACCCGTTTCTCCACGTTTGATGGCAACCTCACGACCATCCGGTAGTTTGCCCTTGTAAACCACCCCAAAACTACCAGCACCAATCTTGTTCTCTAGAGAAAAATTGTTAGTAGCTGCAGCAAGGTCTGTAAACAGAAATTCCTCTGCCCTGTCTGCGTGTTTAGAAGAAGTTCCACTCCTTTGATGCCTCATCAACCGCGACCCTTGACGCCTAAGAGTTGATGATCTTGAAATAGGACCACTACTGGATAATTGCCCACCATTAGAAGTAGCAGTAATAGTAGGTTGAACTGAATTATGCACTTTCTTCTTTCCAAAACAACCACCAGCCCAAAGAAAATAAATTATACTGCAAATCCCTGCCAAAGTGCCCACTGATCCAACAATAGCAAAAGCTAATAAACCTCTACTTAGCCTTTTAGAAGGCGAAGAAGGTGCCAATGGTGGCGGTGCTGGTGGTGGTAGTAGTGAAGTAGGTGGTGTTAAAATTGAGAAATCACAAGGCCTACAAATATTACCATTGCCAAAACAGAGACTTTGAGACTGCGGATATAAACCACAACTACAATTACTTTGTACACACGGACCTGGAAGAATCATTGGTAAAGGAATGGCAGCCCCTTGAGGAACCATCTTACTAGTCCAACCTGGCCCCCAACACACCACTGAAAAATTGTTTGTGGTTAATCCACACGTAAAATCTAAACCAGCTGAGACTGATTCAAAAAAATATCCTTCTGTTACATTACTTGAAAATGCACCATTTCCGCCCCAACAAACTACCGTGCGATTCACCCTACGAATTCCACAAGTATGATTAATCCCCAAAGCAAATCCAAAATACTCGTAAGACAAATTAGAAGGAACATCAAGCTGACCGTTTGTGTTATCACCTCTGCAAATTAAAAATCCGGTAGCGTTCACCCCACAAGCGTGCCTTCCGCCGGCATATATGTTCATCATCGTTTCATTACGGAACTCAGATTGGATAGTTGAAGCAATATCACTATTTCCCCAACAGACAACCCTGTTTGAACTTTCCAAAACTCCGCAAGAAAATTCAGACCCAGATGCGATTGATATAAATTGTGATGACCCATTTGGCTGTTCACTCAAATCGCCTCTCCAGCAGGTTGCATTTTTTGTACTGTTCGTTATGCCGCAAATATTGTCGCCACCCATTGTAACGGTTGTTAACACGTTTGAGTTGCTGAAATACAGTCGTTTGGGAATGAAACTCGTGTTCCAGAAAATGAGAGAAAATCCACCGGAGCGAACGGCGGTGAAGCCGTCCAGGCCGCCGGCGATGAAGTCGAACGAGACGTTAGGTGAAATTGGTGTAGCCGTAGACTGATTGTCTTTCCAACATTGGATTGTTTGTATTGGTTGGTTAGCAACTATGCCGCAGATAGTGGCGGTGCTTCCATAGACGACGGCAAGAGTGGTGGCGGAGCCACCCAAGGCTTGAACATAAATGAAGAGGTTTACTAGGGTGAAAACGACGGCGACGGCGGCTGAGGGCGTCCTCATCTAAGTAAATTTGACAATTCCTCCGTCATCTGTGTCTGTAGAGAGAGAAAATTTAGGTGTTTGTTGAAAAAGCTAAAAGGTAAAAACAGTGAAGAGAGCTAAAAGAGATGGGACTTGCTGGATTTTCTATATCGCACGTGGCTGTGTGGGTCCGTTGTAGCTGAATTTCATCGAACATGACAACTCACAATGCACACGTAATTTTTTATTAGGATTAGAGGGGTTTGGCAAATGTTGACCGGAGGCTAAGTATAATTTTCATTTCTCTTTTACTTTTCTCATTGGATAGGATTAGTTTGGGTAAATACTTGGATTCGGTAATAATCAAGATAAGGAATTTAAATTTAATAGATAAATATTATAGGGAGAATAATACATATTAATATTAAATATTGAGTGAAAATACGTTTTTAGCATAGAATTAGTTAAATAATTATAATTTTCAATTTTGAAATTCTGAATATATTATTGACTTAAGACTTGATCTCAAATGAGATGAATTTGTGGCTGCGAAATGAGCTTGTAGAAAATGTGAATAGTTGCTGCTTTGACCTAATTTTTTTAAAATACCAGCATATATAGATAAGTTCGTTTCATGCAAAATTAGAGAATGTTTGGACAAAAATATTGCAACTTATTCAATCATCCTATAAGCATAATTTTATTTATTTGCAATTAATTCAAACTTAAGATTGTCAATTTACAAAATTATTTGATTTGATCAAGACTTTTAGTACTTTTATTCCTAATATTATTGTAACTTTTCCGAAAAAAGGAAAAGAAAAGAAGTCACACTTTGTTCTATTTATTTCGAACATTTTCTTGTCAAACATACCAATTTAGTATTTATAGTTTCAATACTTATATTTAAACATTAACCACATAATTATTTGTCTATGAATTAATTTCAACAGATTTAATCCACGAGATGAAAATGAAATCCTTTCTAGGAAAAAATTATAGTTTGTTTTATTTTTTTTAATTAACTTGGGGAGACCATAGCTCTTTTTCATTCATTCAAAAGTCCCTACAAAAATGGGCCAAGTTAGCCCAAGTAAAAAAAAAACCAAAACACCAAAGCCCAATCCATAAACATAACCACCAGCCTCTATATCATTTTCCTAAAAAATAGGTTTCTCATTTTGAGCTCCCATTTTTCTCTTTCAAGTCACCGCTTGAAGCTTCTCCCAATCTTGCCTTCCGTTTCCTCCTGATGTGGGTCATCAGCGCCTATTATAATGATGATACAACATTTCTTTCTCAGCTCACATAAATTATCTCTTTCTTTATCATTTGTGCTTCTTCTTTTGAATAGGTGTATTCAAGTGGATGCCGTCTCTAATATGGAGTTGAAAGAGGTGCCAAGTCTTGTGAGCTTCGAAAGTTACTTTACGTAAGCTCCTAAACTCTCCCTTGTACTTCCTTTGCCTCTTTTTTTTATCTAGCCTTTTTTTTTCTGCTGGAGCGGTGAAGATATCAAATGCTCCTCAACTCTTTCCTTGGAAAGTTCTTTCTCAGCCACAGTATCAAATTTTTCCGTCGGACTTCAAGAACCTCTCTTTTTGTTTGTGTCATTTTTTGGAAGCTGACGTAGCTTAGAACTCACAGTTATGTAAGCCCTGAAGTAGTACAAACTATTTCTGTAAATAACATATATGTGAGACCTACTGATGCTTTTAATCATGTATATACTCATGCTAATGTTCATCAATCCTTATCCTTCTTGTTTTGATCCTCAACGTTGGTATTTGAGCCTTATTTGCATTTAGAATATGTCTCCTCTTCACTAATAGTTGGTTAAAATTCTAAAAATGATTGTACATTTCATTTGCCAACTTGTTTACTAATTTATATGTCTTTGATTGTGTTAGTGTTAATAGTTTCTGAATTTCCTTTATGATCTCTGTATGTTGCCATGGTATCTTCCATTCCTTTTAATATTTTTGTGAGAGTCTGTGAGTCTGATTTCACCATCATCTTTTGAATGTTGTTAATATTTGAGAGCATTTAGAATGGCTTGTGCTTCTGTCTCTGTATTAGTTCCATGCCCGATCTTCTTAGCTTCTGTATGCATTAGATTTCTCAGGTCATCTCTCACGCAAAAGATATATACACTCTCACTAATTGCCTCTACAAGTTCCTATTGCATTTCACCCTTTCTTCTTGTGGCATCTCCCATTTCAAATGATGAGTTAGTCTAAGAATTAATTGCACCGAATGACTTTTGACAAATTATAGTAACTGAATCCACACCCTCTTGTAAATCATAAAGTCAAATAAAAAATGTACAACCCATGATAAGAAATAGCTTCCAGTTCACTTCTTCCATCATTTTTTAAATCATTTCCAATCTTCCTTTGCCAAATGAAAATTTTTTAGTTGTCTCTATTGTAAGAAGTGTCACGCATTACTCAAATTCAAACAAAAACATGACATTTTTCCTTAAGAAAGTTGCCTCTCATTCTATCATAAGGAAAGACCAACTCCATTGGACACAAAAGTAAAAGACTCAAGAAAAAGAAAATAAATTTTGTTCCTTGAAAAATACTATGGTATGAAGAAAACCCTTGGAGTTCATTTAACTATATAATATTCACAAAGATGATTTTAAATAGTGATCTCCTAAATTTATTGAGAGAACAAGGCCTATTGAATGCACTAAGGGGTCGTTTGGTGGGAAAAAAAAAACGCAGAGATTAATAACGCAAGGATTAGTAATGCAGGAATTAATAATGCTGAGATTAGTAATGCAGGGTATATTTTTATCAAGTGTTTGGTTCATTGCTTTTGACCTCATCTTGTGTTTGGATTAAAATTCTACAAAAAAGTTTCTTTCCAATTATACCCTTGCATTATTATGAGATTTTCTATTTTATGTAATCGATCAAGGTAGATAATTGCCAGGACAATATTATTTTTTTATGACCTTCTAACTAGCTAGGAGAAACAATTTTGTTGTCATGTTTGCGATTTTCTCACTTGAATTGTTTGAGGGTAAACAATTATTATTTTAATAAATTAATCACTAAAAAAACGTTAATTTTCAATTTAGAATAGATATACCATCTACTTTAAAACCGAAAAGCCGGTAAACAATAGTAAAATCGAATAAATCATCTACATTTACACATAAAAATTACAAGTTGTAGTTTTAATATGTATGCAATTTATAAATTGTTCAAAATACAAATAATTAGAAGCCACATATAACTCAACAAATAATATATTAAATTAAGATCACAAACGTCATGTGGTGATATATTTTACCTTTTCAATTAGTAAATGTTAAAGAACTCACATTTTAAATATTGCATTGATATGTATTGCATTTATTTATTAACAAACAACTCTCTCTAAATAATAACATTTATAAATTAATTTATTTAAATAAATTTTCTAGTACAAATATAAAACATAAAATCAAGAAAATGATTAAAATGATTGAGAGATATTTTTGTCTTTACATATATAATCCCATGGTATTAAATCAATGTATTACTAATACCACCAAATGGAAGGTATTAGTAAGACATCCTATAATACCATGTAGGGTGTATAACTAATTCATGGATTAGTTATACTTGGGTCCAAAAATTATATCAAACATAGTACTAAATAATATCACACACAATACATGGACTATTTCTCTTAATACCTTCTACCAAACGACCCCTAGTGTATTAAGCACGAGTAGCAAGACAATAAAGAAATGTAAGATCAACCCAGCTAAAAGCAATAGTAACCACAATCCATTCAAACTAAATTTCCAAATTCCACATACCCACCCCTAATCATCTAATTTAATACACCATTCAAACTAAATTTTCCAAATTCCATATACCCACCCCAATCTAAAAGACAAGCAATGTCCTCAAAGCTTGAGGAGAAAAAGAGCAAGAGCACTCCCTGACATTAAATGCGTAGAGGTTGCCTAGGAATGCAAGCATGAACTGGATCATTTACAACTTCATGTCGGATAGAATCATAGGGTCGATGGACAACTCAATTCTACTTGATGAAGATGTCACTTCCCACCTATCCGACAGAGTCATTATGTGATGATAGGAAAAATGAGGTGTAGGCCCCACTAAGAATGTCCTAAGGTGGTGAATCCCTTTGATGAATAGTTGTGCATCACAATATTTATGTCGTTATTCTCTCCCTAGACTCGAATTCAGAGGTATCATAATCAACTCACCAATCCCCCGGTGGGCTGGAAGCTGGGTTCAGAGATTCCAATTCACTAGCGGGTAGATTCAGATTTAATTCTTGAGGAGGAGAAGGTGGTGTTGGGTCTCTTCGCCTTCGCATCAATGCAACTTCTCTCTCTAAGATGTCAATTTTTTTTCAAACTCCACTCATTATTTTAGTTACCGGCTTCATAGAAGTCTTGAGTGCTCTATGAATGAAAAAGGGTGAATTGTTGCCAACTTCGACAATTGGTCTCTATGATATCCGTTCATAACAGTCAACTTGACAAATCCTTGAGCAGACGGTGTTGATGTTGTGATGGGTGGTGGAAGCATTTCTAAAACTTGTGGTGAATCACTTGGGGATGAAGAGGTTGTCCTCTTTTTAAACCTTGGTGCATATTTGTCCATGTTGTTAACCATGGTGATCATGTGCTTATCTCGAATACATCTATCCACCACCCGAAAATTTGGACAATTCATTTGCCAATAAAAGTAGATGATACGGGATGGGAAGGGCATAATGCCCTTGCATTTTTTAGCAACCCACTAATTTTCTTGGCCACTATCTAACTCTCAACATGTAGACCCTTCATAATACGAGCATTAGGCTTGCACACACGAAGTCGAACCATATTCATGCTTCTGATGATAGCTTGTCCATGAAAGGGAGCCCTCTAATATAATCTTAGCTACCCTAGCGTATTAATTATGTTTTGGTGTTCTTTGACGGGTGGAACTAGTTTTTGAAATTGTCACCCCACCCAGCAAATGGAATATATGGTAGCAACAGTAGTATCAATTTGTTCAAACCAAAACATACATTCTACATGGACTTGTCTTTGCACTCCCTTTATGAGGTGCTTGATCTATATGGGCGTGATATGTCGCATAGAACTCCCACACCAATTCAAGGAAGTAAGAGCCTGCAGGGGTAAGGACCCCATCCCAAATGCTCTCCTCATATTTGATGGTGATAATAGGAAATTCCTTATTAAATGAATCAATGTCTAACACATCTTCATCTATAATAACATGTTTGTGCCAAAAGTACATGTATTGAGATTCCATTCCAACTGCCCCAAAACGTAGTTGATGTGTCAGTTGGTTGATCCGCTACTCAGGCATCTAATATTCCCCAATGGGTAGAGGGTGTTGTTCATTTGCCAAAAAACATGATCCTGTAAGAAGGGGTGATGTCACGATCCAAAGTACACCCTAGTCGTAACATTATAGGACCCCACGAGACTCCATACAAGCCACTTAGCAGACATACATCATACAAGATAATATAATTCAAAGAATTCAAAAGACACTTTTATATCACGAAGAATTTGACAAAAGCAAAAGTCTAACATAAGTCTCAAAGCCATCTAGTACATCATAAGGAAAGTGATTGGGACGTAACCCATACATCATATACAAGTTTGAAAGGAAAGACATAAAGCAATAAAGAGTCTCGATCCTCGCAGCATGAGGACTCACCAATCTTCAAAGCTCAAGAGGATCAACTAACCACGATTGTGTAGAATGGAAGCTTTGGACCCTACATTAGTGAAACAATGTAGGCACAAGTATGCATTGGTATAGGAGATATATTAAGTATGATAGCAATGCATAACAGTTATGAAATCATTCTAAAAGGGACCTTACATGACATGCAATGACCAAGCTAAATCATAAAATAACATGCTAGAAGACATAATTCATAATCATGATCAATGCAAGCTAAACATCATTAAAACATATTTGAGATACTTCTAGAAGTAACCTTAGTTCATTATTGTGGAAAGTTTTCCATTAACCGACAAAGACCATTGAGGAAACATGGGAACAACAAAAGAGTAAACTATGAGGAACTAAATACCTCAAGCAAAAGTAGGAATGAAGGGAAAGAGATGATGATAACGAGACATTATATCGGCCTTGGCCTCCCAAGTATCACCCTCAACTAATTGATTCATCTGAAGAACCTTTACGGAAACAACTTCTTTGTTTCTCGACTTCCAAACTTGCCTGTCCAAAATCTCAACCGGAACTTCTTCATAAGAAAGACTATCATTTATACCAAGACTCTCCAATGGTTCTATAGATGTCAAATCACCAACATATTTCTTCAACAAGGAGACATGGAAAACCAGATGCACCGATGCTAAGTCATTAGGCAAATTAAGTTCATAAGCAACTTTACCAATACGCCTCAAAATATGATATGGGAACACATAATGGGGACTAAGCTTCTCTTTCTTCCCAAATCTTATTACACCGTTCATGAGTGAAATTTTCAAATAGACCCAATTCTCTACATTAGATTCATGATCTTTTCTTCAAACATCGGCATAGGACTTTTTTCGACTTAGAGCCATTTTCAATATTTTTCTAATAAGCTGAACGCTCTCCATTGCCTCATGTACCAATTTACGAGATCTACACCTTCTACTATATAGAGCCTTAAATGGAGTCATACTAATGCCTGAGTGATATCTATTATTGTACAAAAACTCAATCAAAGGCATATGTTTATCCCAATTACCATTGAAGTCAATAACACAAGCTCTCAACATATCTTCCAAAGTTTGGATAGTATGCTCCACTTGCCCATCGGCTTGAGGATGAAAGGTCGTACTAAGCTTAACACGAGTACCAAGCCCCTTTTGGAAGGATTTCCAAAACGGAGAAGTGAATTGGGTACCATGGTCGGAGACAATGGATTGGGGCACTCCATGCAACCTAAACATCTCCCTTATACAAATTAGCATAGTCTTCCACCGATTAAAAAACCTTTACAGGGATGAAATGCGCTAATTTTGTCATACGATCTATTATAACCCAAATTGAGTCATGTTGTCACCGAGTGCAGGACAAACCAACATTGAAGTCCATATTCAAATCTTCCCACTTTAAGTAGGAATACTGATATATTGAGACAAACCTCCTGGTTTTTTATGCTCAACTTTCACTTGCTAAGAATTAAGACACTTAGACATAATTTCAGCAATATCCTTCTTCATTCCATTTCACTAATAGACCTCTCGCAAGTCATGGTACATTTTGGTGGCCTTCGAGTGAATGGAATATCGAGAAATATGGGCTTCTGATATAATTTTCTCCCTCAAGTCATCTACATTGGGAACACACAAATGACCTTACTATCGAAGCACTTCATCTCCCCCTTGGGAGAAAGCATCAACAAACTTTTTAAGCACCACTTCTTTTAACTCAATCAATATTGGGTCAAGACCTTACTTTGCTTTCACTTCCGGCACAAAAGGCATTTCTAAACCATTATGAACCATAACACCACGTTTGGTGGAGTCAACCAATTGAACACCCAATCAGGACAATCTATGAACACATCACAAACCAACTCCTTCTTATCTTCCTTGAAATGAGCAACACTACCCATGGATAACCAACTAAGAGCATCCGCCACTACATTCACTTTTTCGGGGTAATAAAAGACATTAATGTCGTAATCTTTTAGTAACTCAAGCCATCTGCTTTGGCAAAGATTTAGATCCTTCTATTTGAACACATATTACAAACTTTTGTGTTCGGTGAAGACATTAACATGAACACTATATAAATAATGCCTAAAAATATTTAAAGCAAACACAACCGCCACTAGATCTAATTCATGGGTAGGATAGTTCTTTTCATGAATCTTGAGTTGCCTTGAAGCATAGGCAATGACTTTCCCATTTTGCATAAGGGCACATCCTAGCCCGATTCTCGAAGCATCACAATAAATGACAAATCCATCGGATCCTTCTGGTAAAGTCAACACCTAAGTGGAGGTAAGCCTATCCTTCAATTCCTGAAAACTCTTTTCACAAGCTTCCAACCATAATAATTTGACTTTCTTTTGGGTCAGTGCCTTCAATGGAGAGGCAATCAAAGAAATCCCTTCCACAAACCTTTTATAGTATCCGACTAAACCCAAGAAACTTTGAATATCTGAAAGGGATAGAGGTTTAAGCCAACTCCTAACCACATTTGTCTCCATAGGATCTATTTCAATACCCTTTTCGGAAATAATATGACCAAGAAAAGCCACAGATCTTAAACAAAAGTTGCATTTACTAAACTTTGCAAAGATTTTTGGTTCTTGAGGACTTGCAACACAATCCTTATATGATCGGTATGCTCATTTTTACTCCTTGAATAAATCAAGATATCATCAATAAACACGATCACGAACATATCAAGGTATTGTCTGAACACCCTATTCATTAAATCTACAAATGCGGTCAGAGCATTAGTCAACCCGAAGGAAATAACCAAAAACTCATACTGACCATATCCAATCCGAAAAGATGTCTTCAAAATATCATCTTCCTTCACCCTCATTTGGAGATAACCTGACTGGAGGTCAATCTTAAGGCTCAAAAGGGAAAATACTAAGGATTAATGTTATTTAGGGGCTTTAAAAGTCTCAAACGGGTCAAAAAAGGCCTTCAATAATTTTTCAAATCAAATGTTACTCAAACTTTCGCCTCAACAACATTCAGGCCAAGCTCTAGATCAACAAAGCAATACAATTGAATTCAATCAAAAGCTCACCACACAATGCACATGAAAAGATGAATCTAATTTTGTTCTAATCTTGAATGTATGCAAGAGAATATTTTCAAGTGTAACAAAAGTATGAATGAGAGGTACCAAAAGAATCTATGGTTTAACAAAAAGTTAGTCATCTCCATTGTATCAATTATTTTTACATATGCATTCTCACATTGTGTTGACACCAACCAAGTCAAAAATGATTCCAAAATATAAACATTTTAAAAGAATAAATAAACAAAATGAAAAATCTTTTGAATAAAGAATACTGAATCCTAGAAAGGTTGCCTACGTATCTTATTGATGAGAATCAGGTTTGCGTAATTCTTTCATATATGACATAAAATATATTTTGAAGAATGATTGAATTTTTTGAAAGAAAATAATAGACAAACCGATGAGTCACATTGAAGAGAGGACAACCCAAATTTAACAAAGTTTTTTTATTTAAAGAAAAGGTAAAAAAAAAAATCAACGGGTCACATTGAAGGGTGGACCACCCAAACTTTAAAAATGTCAAATAAAATCTTTTTTTTTTCAATGGAATGTAAGACAAATAAAAACTGTGATACACATTGAATATAATAGCATGTACAAAAATTAATACAAAGGTATAAACCAACTTGGAACAGTGCCTCTTAAATCTAGAGTCTCCGTACAACTATGGTGAAATTTTTAAGGGCTTTACTTAAAAATTTTGCCCCTGTTTCAACTTTAACAATCTCCGATATTCAATCTTGTAGCAGTTGTCTCCTTTATCAAATTTTTGGAGACATTCTTAAAAAAATTTGCCCCAATTTTTTTTTTTGAAATATGGAAAAGCTTGCGGGGAACATGACCAAGCCGTTGTAGCGCCTGTGTATCCTGTTGAAGCAGGAATTAGGTCAAATGTAGTTTCAACACATTGTTACTTGAATTCATATTAGATAAATATTATGAATTTTCTAAAAATAGGTGATCAAGAGTGAGCTTTATTTGAAATTGGACCGGTGACTCAAGCCGACTACTCGAGTTGGGAAAGATAGTGATTGTTGATCATTCAGTGGATAATTACATTCATTAGGGTACCCCGATAAATAATTTGGATATCGAATGACTGTGACCCACATAATCGTCCTTTAAGTAAGAAATAAAAAATATCAAATGACGGAAATTATGTCATGATGCAATGCCAACACACATACAATTAAACAAATAATAAATAAATAAGAGAAAATGCATAAAGTCCCCATTAAATTTAGACCTTATTTTGAATTTGGCACTTAAAGTTTGCGGAAGTCCTATTACCCCACTAAACCATCAACCAAACTAAATACGCTATTTTTAGCAATTTATTCTCCAATTCTCCACTCGTGTCTCTCACTCCCTAATAAAATAATATAATTATTTATATTTTTCTACCCATTTTTATAAAGGCCAGGTTCTTAACTTTACCTGCCCACATTTTAACCTTTCCTCCTAATCAATTTTTTCCTATCTTTTCTTCCCCAAAATTGTGATATTGAGTGATCTGAAGTAAGATTGTTACAATTTTCACTCTTTGGGCTGTTTCAATTCTTACATAAAATTAATATTAATGAGTTCTATTTTATTTGTATCAGTTAATGAGGCAGTTTTGAGAGAATCTAGTGGAGTATGAACAATAAATATTTTTGAGGTCAATCTCTTTTTTTTTTCTTTTTTTTTTTTGCTTTCTATGTGTTTAATATGAGTTTTTCTTCAATTTTTGAATAATAATTTTCAGTGGATGAAGGAGAAGCTAGCATCTGCGTGTGGTATCCTCTTTCTAAAAATGGATTTTTATAAAAAAAAGTCAAAAATTTGAGGATTGTTGTTGACTTAATATAGTACTCATCTTTTGAAAGTGAATCGAAGTTTGAGAGATATTGCAGTGTTGACTCGTCATGACAGTATAGTAAGCTTCAATGGCTATCGATGGTGTTTGAATTAATTTGGGGATGATGGGTCTTTTTCTAAAATAAAGAATTTAATTTACAATGCCACATGACTATTTTATATTGGTTTGGGGTTGTTTTTAAGACAATCACACGCCGTGGAAACGTGAAAACACAGTAGGTGTAGAAGCGAGTCAAAATGGCATATTTAGTTTGATAGAAAGTAGTTCAACGGGATAATAGGACTTCCACAAACTTTAAGTGTCTACTTCAAAATAAGGTCAAAGTTCAATGAGGACTTTATGTATTTTCTCAATATATAATAAGTACAACATACAAATAATCAACTAAATATACAAGGTATAATATAAAACATAATAAAAGAATAATCTCCTCAATTTGAAAAAAATAAACTCATAATGGTTAGAACCTTTACATCTCTAGTAGAGTCGCCATTCTGTTGATATTTTTTGAGTCATCGCGACGTTGCGCCCTTTCAAAGGATGTCAACAGTGATGATTCTGAACCATAATGAACAACGACACCACCCTCATTAGAATTAACCAATCAAACGCCCAATCATGACAAACTATGAACATCGCAAACTAACTCATTCTTATCTTCCTCAACATGAGCAACACTCCCCATCGACAACTGACTAAGAGCATCTGCCACCACATTTGCCTTTCAAAGATGATATAGGACACTCATGTCGTAATCCTTTAGCAACTCAAGTAATCTCCTTTGGCGAAGATTCAAATCCTTTGAGTGAACACATACTTCAAACTTTTGCGGTTGGTAAACACATCTCCATACAAGTAGTGTCTGAAAATCTTGAGAGAAAACACCACCCCAGCTAACTCTAAATCATGTGCCAGATAATTCTTTTCATGCGCTTTTAATGGCCTTGAAGCATAAGCAATAAATTTCACATGTTGCATCAAAACACAACCAAGACCAATTCATGATGCATCACAATAAATCACAAAATCATCTGATCCTTCTAGTAATGTCAAAATAGGGGTTGAAGTTAGTCTATCCTTTAACTCTTGGAAACTCTTCTCATAAGTTTCATGCCACGCTCCAAACTCAAGGGGTGCAACTAGTACCTAATGCCAAAACTTGGGCCTGAGCCGACCCTCCTTAGTCATTTTATAATGGCACGGAGAAGCCACACGTAGTTAAGAAAACAAACAAGTATATCTCAGCTTAAAAGTATGCCCTTAACCAGCAAGGTCCCTGTTAACAACCCTATAAAAAATATAACTACCCCCATAGTTCATATAAAAAAGCCATCTAGCACATAAATTCTGTTTGGGCCATCGAGGCCACCATGATATCTAGGAAAATGTAAATGTTATATGGGTTGTTAAAGCTGCCATTATCTCTACATAGAAACGAAGAAATACTATGTATCAAGACAATAAAACGAACAATCACCAAACTTCGGCCAACCAATAAACAAGGCCAACAAGGATAATAACGTGACTATACAACCCGAAACACGAGTCTGTAAACCTCTAAAAGTATTAAATCTTACTCAGGACAGGGCCCCGACATACCAAATAACTATATACAACATATCCAACAAACCTTTAAACTCTGGCAGCTCTAGAGAAATGGGGTTAGCCAACCTACTGGGACTCAACCATGTTGCTGGAGAGGTCTATCAAGTCGTCTATCAGCATCTGCAAACATGAATACAGCACCCCCTAGGCATTGAGGTGTTAGTACGAAATAATGTATTGAGTATGAAAGGCGATAGACTAAATAAGCAAGTATCATAATATACCAAAATCAATCAGGTAAGAAAATCAAAATTTAGATAAGCATGCTAACCCACTACTGAATCTAAACATACAAAATAATCAAACAACAACCTAACCAAGCCCCTATAAGCTCGGCATGTACAAAGAACATACCACTTACCTATGCCCCCATATGCTTAGAAGGTGTCAATCAATCTATATACCCCTATGGTAGCCCCTTGTCTTTGTAAGAAGTCACATAGCCTTTTTAGGCAACAATATAGCCTCGTAGGCAACGCATAGCCCTCTTAAGAAACAACATAGCCCCATAGGCAACACATAACCCTCTTTGGCATCAAATTAACACCGTAGGCAACACATAACACATTTTGGCATCAATATAGTCCTGTAGGCAACACATAGCCCTCTTAGGCAATAATATAGTCCTCTTAGCCAACAGCACCCATAGGCAGTTTATATCTCAGCAGCTAACCACAATAGCCCCAAGGGTGATAACAAACAATTCAATAGGCTAAAGGTGAGCAATTTAGCTATAAACAATATATATGAATAGTCTCCAAGTAGTTCCTAACTTAGGGCCGTTCCTAACAAATTATGAGCCCCTAAAATGAGGGTTTATAAACATTCAATCAACCAGCCACTCACAATTATATCTACAAGATCACCAACGCTAACAACCCTATTATATCACTCCCAAGCTTTAAGGAAACATGCCGAACGAAGGGAATAGCCTTAACATACCTTTTCCTTTATTGTTTATGATGAATAATACCTCTGTCCGCACCACTACAATACTAAAAAATAGTGAACTCAATCAATAATTAAGGATAAGAATTACTACGACAATACGACAATCCATAGAGATTCCTATCGTAAATTACTATCTGAGACCTAAGGTATCTATAAACTGATAAAAGATGGTTCCTACCATTCTTTACACGCCACTCAAACCATTGAAAAACCCTGCTTCCACAACATCCACGAAGCTACATTGCATAATTCACCATGAAGACTATACCAAAACAACGAGCTCGCGATGTGAACTGTCATATACAATTACATCCCATATAATACAAATATCAATAGTAGGTATATTACCTATCCATCAATAATTTTTATAAAGCGCCATGAAGAGATCATGAACACACAAGGATGATTTGAGGAGAAATTATGTAATTTTTTCTAGGATTTTTACGAGCTTGAATGAAAAATAATGAATAAGATGCTATCTTATAAGGTTCCACCGACTTAGGGACCCACTAGCCGCCTCTATTGCGCAGCCGGTACAGAAAGGTAAATATATCTATATTTTGATGTCATATGAATGAACGGTTTAATGTGTTGGAAACTAGACTCGTACACCTTGATTTGATATATTGTGGGACTCCTAACTCTTCTTATATTGGAAGAAAACCTTTGAGACATTTGCACCAAATTTCAGAGATATCTTTAAAAAGGAACTTGCGATAACTTTCGCCAACTTTTATTACAAAACTCGCTTAACTTCAAAAATTAAGATGTGACTCTTGAGAACTTAAAATATGACTTACATCATTACGTATATATTAATCACTCTTTGTCTTACCGTAAAGATACTAGTTAAGTTAGAGTTCCAAAAATTTGGGGTCTTATATTTTCCTCCCTTAAACACATTCGTCCTCGAATGAAAAATCTAAGCCACGCGGTTATGTCTTAGTAGTTGACAAAATTTTGGCAGAGTGCCCTCTATAACTGTGAATATCCAAGAAATTAAAATGCAGAAGATTCCAACAGAAGCACCTCAAAGGATTATACAAACAACAACAAGAAGAAGAATAAATGGGTATCCTACCTCATTGTGCTAATCAAAATTGATATTTTTACCACTGTGGGATCTAAAACAACTGAGGATATTTGGATCTCATGCCATCCTCAGCTTCCCATGTCACATCTTTCCTATTTTTTCATTTCTCCACAATACTTTAGCATAAGCCATGTCTTTGTCCTCAACCTTCGGACCTATCGATCTAATATTGCAATTGGAATTTCCTTATAGGACAACTCCTTTGTGATCTTAACATCCTTAACAAGGACAACCCGAGAAGGGTTTCCTATGCACTTTCGTAGCATCAATATATGGAAGACCAGATGAACCGATTCTAGCCTCGATGGCAAATCTAACTCACAAACCACTTGTCCTACCCTCCGAAGGATCCGATATGGCCCAATGAATCTTGGACTAATCTTGCCTTTCTTTCCAAATCTCATAACACCCTTTATAGGTGAGACTTTCAAGAATACTCAATCATCAACACAAAACTCTAAATCTCTTCGCCGCACATCTGAGTATGAGTTTTGGCGACTTTCAGTAGTCAATAAACATTCTCGGATGAGCTTAACCTGCTCCATTGTCTATTGTACCAGGTCGAGTCCAACCAACCTTGACTCACCTACCTCAAACCAGCCAATAGGGGATTTGCATTTTCGATTGTACAAAGCCTCATAAGGTGCCATCTTGATGCTAGAATGATAACTATTATTATATGCAAACTCAATAAGAGGTAAGTGATCATACCAACTTTCGTTGAAGTCCAACTGCATGCCCATAGCATGTCCTTAAGTGTTAAAATAGTGCATTCAACTTGGCCATCTGTTTGAGGGTGAAAGGTTGTACTGAGATTAAATCGGGTTCCTAATTCTTTCTGGAAAGACTTTCAGAAGTTAGTAGTAAATTGTGCTCTTCTATATGAGATAATAGATATTGGGATGCCGTGCAACCTAACAATCCCTTGGATGTAAAGCCCTGCATAGTCTTCAGCTGTGAAGGTAGTCTTGACCAGTAAGAAGTGGGCTGATTTTGTTAACCTATCAATAATTACCTAAATAGAGTCGAACTTACGCCGCGATCCAGGTAACACATTAATAAAATCCATATTAATTGCCTCCCACGTCCATAAAGGAATGGCTATCTCCTGGACTAGCCCAACAGGCTTCTGGTGCTCAACCTTCACCTGTTGGCAGTTAGGACAGTGTGCTACAAAGTCAGCAGCATCCTTCTTCATCTCGTGCCACCAATAGATATCTTTAATATCATGGTACATCTTCATAGATCCAAGGTGAATAGAATATCGAGAATGATGTGCCTCTGCCATAATCTGTTGTGGAAGCCCTACCACATTTAAAGCACACAATCGACCTCTATATCTGAGGGCTCCATCTCCTGCTATATCAAAGGCTAACAACTCATTGTTATGAACTTTGCCTCTGAGTTTCTCTAAGTAGGGATCCTCATGCTGTCGTGCCTTCACTTCCACGATAAAAGATGATATATTGTGTTTTGAACTCTAACCCCACTATCACTTGCCTCTTTTTATCTAACTCCCAAGTTGGCTAATTAATGAAGTTCTCGAGCTAATTCACGCCTCACAACACCTAAATATGATAAACTTCCCATTGATCTACGACTGAGGGCATTAGCTACCACATTTGCCTTCCTAGATGATATAAATTATCTACGTCGTAGTCTTTTAGTAACTCAACCCATCGACGTTGTCAAAGATTCAATTCCTTCAGTCTGAAGATATACCAAAGACTCTTATGATCAGTGAAAATTTCCACATGAACGCTATATAGATAGTGTCTCCAGATCATCAGTGCATGCACAACTGTAGCCAACTCTAAATCGTGAGTTGGGTAGTTCTTCTAATGCTTCCTCAACTGCCTTGAAGCATAATCGATCACCTTACCATGTTACATTAGTACACATCCTAACCCAATACTAGAAGCGTCATAGTACATTGCATTTCCCTCTGAACCTTCTAGCAAGGCTAGGACTGGTGCTGATGTCAAGCTGTCCTTTAGCTCCTGGAAACTATGCTCGCAAGCCTCAGTCCACTGAAACTTAACTACTTTCTGAGTCGGCTTTGTTAGTGGTGCTGAAAGTGAAGAAAACCCCTCTATAAACCTTCTGTAGTACCCAGCTAACCCTAAGAAACTATGAACCTGTGTCGGAGTTGTGGGTCTAGGCCAAGCCTTCACAACTTCAATCTTCTCTGTGTCAACCATAATTCCCCCATCTTATACAATATGGCTTAAGAAAGCCACAGAGCTCAACTAGAACTCACACTTAGAGAACTATGCATAAAGTTCCTTCTCTCAAAGAACCTGAAGGACTGCTCGCAAATGATCTACATGCTCAGCTTTTGAATGTTAATACACCAAAATATCATCAATAAATACAATCACAAACATGTCTAGATATGACTTGGATATGTTATTCATCAAGTTCGTAAACACTTCTGGGGCATTGGTGTAACACTTCGGAAACTAGTAGGCTAAACTAAAGCTTAACATGAGGGTTAGAGTCGTAAATGTAACTTCCCATACTTATAAATAAAGGGTTTCGTGTTAGAACATCAAGGTACAACCCCTAAGGACCAACCATGGGTCCTTGAGGAAGACCCTAGAAAAGTTGCCTGGACAATGACCCACGAAGGGGACCTACTCCCCGTAGGTCAACCCACACCCGTGGGTGAGGGGTCCATAGGTCAGGCCCTAAAAATCAATCCCCAGAACACAACCCACGTTTCACTAGCACGGGCCATGGGTCCAACCACGGTCCGTCAGTGGTGGGTCGTGGATGGTCACCTCGAGGCTGATTTGGAGGTTTAAGTTAAGGGAACTTTGGGGTTTTTCAGTTTTAATTAATATTAAGTGACATTGTTTAACTCTAATTTTAGACTAACTATATAATGATTTTAGACCCTTAAATTAAGTCATCTTCCTCATAATTCAAAAATCTTAAATCAAAACCAATTCCCCCCCTCCCCCCCCCCCCCCCCCCTAATATTCTCTCTCTAGAACTTCAAGGAAGAAGAAGAAAGTTGGAGCTAGGGTTCAAGGAGCAAGGTTTTCTACTCAAATTCATTGGATTTCATTGATAAGGTATGGTAGTCCTTCATCCATGGATAACTTTCATCCATGGAGTTCCTTCAAAATCCCAATTTCAAAGATATAAATTCCCCAAAAGCTAGGGTTTGACTCGAAGTCATGGATTTCTTTCAAAAATGATTCTAATGATTTAATTACTTTATATTATGATTGAATTGATGATTTATTATGGTTTTTATGTTGAAATCCCCAAGAATCCATGAAATCCCCTTATTCTTAATTTATGACCTTGTGATGTGGGTGAATTGATGAAAAAAGGATATTGTGAGATTATGTTTGTAGTAATTGAGTTATTTGAATCATGTTATTATCCATGTATAATGTAGTTATTCTAGATGTGTTGATTGAATATGATCTTTGAAGGACAAAGTATGAGAATTATGCATGATTATGAGATTTATGTATATGCTTTAAGAACACTTTGAGAGTAAAGTGATTATGATTATGATCTAGTTGTTGTGTTGATTGAAAGGTTATACTCATATACACACTTATGTATGAATATGATATGATGTGAAATGTTTTCTCACAATATGGTGATTCTAAGGTTGAAAGGTTATTCTCACCTATTGAATTTATGAGCTATCTTATGAATTATGTTGGATTGAGTGTCGAGACATTCTTCCATTAATATGAACTTAAGTTAAGACTTAATATGTAATCTGTGGGAATCAATGCTTAGCACCGAGTGGATATTGAATATGAGATGAAAACCTTTACGCTAGTTGAGTTCGGCTTCCCCATGAAAATTTTTACATTAGTTGAGTTCGGCTTTCCAAAAGGGTTCCTTCTACCTTAGTTGAGTCCGGGTTCCGAAAGTATGTATCTCATGAGATGGAAACTTTCTACCTTAGTTGAGTCCGGGTTTCTAGTAGCAATCTCCTTAACCCATAAACTATGTGCCGTCATAGGTTGTTTAACTAGTGGATCCACCTAAGATAAGAGTATGGTTCTACCTTAGGCAAGTAGGATAACCCCTTTTTGGTGTGGGGTAGACACCGGATTCCATGGTAAGCTCACATGACCTATGTCGGTTAAGGCTTATTTCCATTATGAGAACAATATGAACAAGAATATGAATTATGAACTATGATTACTCAAGAAGCTTTACTTTGCATGTGTGAGATTTATGGGGTCTTATTCATGCATTGCACAAGTATGCTTTGAGGGTATTTATGATATGTTTCTCTTATGATATGATGATCAATGTAATGAATATGCTTATGACTCATGTGTTTCCACTATCTTCTAAGTTATGCTTTAACTTAGTAAATTGCATGCATTCAACTAAAATGTCCCTTTTTGCATGTTTTCATGATTTTTATGCATGGCTATCATACTTTGTGCATTTCTGTGTTAACCTATGTTTTTCCTACATTTTCTCCAAGCGTAGGGTCCGATTATCAAGGTGGTCATCATTATGGCTAAAGCTTGGATTTGCTTATTCTTCTAGCTTGTTGGTGAGTCCTCGTGATTCGAGGACATATGTTATCTTTGTAGTTCTTTTCTTGTATTTCCTTTTCGGACTATGTTGTGTGGGCTACGACCCTATTTCTTTCAAGTATTGTAATATATGGCTATCTTGAGACAAGTCTAGACTTCCTCTTTCCTTTTTGAAAATTTTGGACTTGAAGTACATTTTTACTCTTTATTGTTCTATTCTTATGTTATGATACGCTAAGAGGCTTGTATGAGGCTTCTCGGAGTCATGTACATCGTGTCACATCTAGGGGGTACTCCTGGGTCTTGACAAACTTTTGAATCACAAGGTTTAGAATCATTCTAGGATGATGTATCATAAGCCACGTCTAGTAGAGTCTTGTTCATAAGTGTGAAGCGCACCACATTTATGAATGAAAGACTACAAGATGATTAGGAAACTACACTTCTTTCATTACTCTTAAGTCGTGCCATAGAGTTTAAATCTATAAAGTCCCTCTCATGATCAATCTCTTAAGTCTTTAGGAAAATAATACACGAAGGGCTAACGCTAAAAGGATGGAAAATGAGAATGTGAATCAAGGAGCTCCTCCTCAAGCTAATCAAGCTCCGGTTGATCCTTTGGTTGAAAATGTGACCCATGCGGAGTTTAGGTCTATTATCCAAATACTGGCTCAAGTCGTGATGGCTTAAGCCAATAGAGAAGTTGTAGCTCCGGTGAATCCTAATGTGAATTTGGCTGCTTCAAGGGTTAGGGATTTTTCTAGAATGAACCCCCCTCCAATTTCATGGCTCTAAAGTGGAAGAGGATCCTCAAAGGTTTATCGATAAGGTTTATAAAGTTCTTGCTATTATGGGGGTGTCTTCGGAAGAGAAGGCGGAGTTAGCCGCCTACCAACTAAAAGATGTTGCACAAGCATGTATGATCAATGAAGGGTGGAAGACCCATAGGAGCAGGCTCGGTAGGATGGGAATAGTTCAAATCGGCATTTCTTGATAGATTTTTTCCTTAAGAGTTGAGGAAAGCTAAGGTGGAAAAGTTCATTAACCTTCGTCAAGGAAGTATAAGAGTGAAAGAGTATACCCTAAAATTCACTCAATTGTCCAAGTATGCTCCGACTATAGTGGCGGATTTGAGTAATAAGATGAGTAGGTTTTTGATGGGTGTGTCCGACTTGGTTTAAAGAATGTCGTATGATAATTCTCCATCATGACATGGATATCTCAAGGTTTATGGTGTACACTCAACAAATTGAGGAGTCAAAACTCAAGGAAAAGAATAGGGAAGTGCAAAGGGCTAGAACTGGTGATGGGAACTTCTCCAATGCTAGGTCTGATGGATAAGGTTGACCAAGATTTAGACAAAGGTTTGCCAACCAAGGATCCTCTAGTGCTCTAAGGGTCAACAAGGATAGGGTTTCCAATCCTAAACCTCAAGGAGGTAATAGTGGTGGTTCTTATGTGGCTAGGCCTAATTGTGCAAAATGTGGAAGAAAACATGAGGGTAACTACCTGCTTGGTACCGATGGGTGTTTTAGTTGTGGGAAGATTGGCCATAAGATGAGAGATTGTCTGATGCTCAAGGTTAAGGAAAGAGAAGAGAAGATAAACAAGCTCCTCCAAGTGGTTCAAACTCTAATGCCCTAAAGCAAAACCGCTTTTATACTCTTCAATCCCGAGGTGACCAAGAGAGCTCCCCGAATGTGGTGATCGGTATTTTAAAAGTCTTTCTTATTAATGTATATGGCTTGTTAGATCCAGATGCTACTTTGTCCTTTGTGACACCTTATGTGGCCATGAAGTTTGATATACCCCCCGAGGTGTTAGTAGAACTTTTTTTGATCTCTACCCCGATTGGTGATTCTGTGGTAGCTAGGTTCATAGAAGTTGTCCCATTTCCTTGTCCCATAGAGCTACTTTGGTGGATTTGATAAAGTTAGACATGTTAGACTTTGATGTGATTTTGGGTATGGATTAGTTGATGCATGTTATGCCCCTATCGATTGTAGGACTCGGATGGTTAAATTCCAATTTCCAAATGAACCTATCTTAGAATGGAAGGGGGGAAATTTTATACCTAGAGGCCAATTTATCTCTTATCTTACAGCTAGAAATATGATCTCCAAAGGGTGTATTTACCATCTTGTTAGGGTGAGGGATGTTGAATCTGAAACCCGTTCTCTAGAGTCGATTTCGGTAGTGAATGAGTTCCCGAAAGTGTTTCCCGATGATTTACCCAGTATTCCTCTCGAGTGGAAAATAGATTTTGGTATTGACCTTTTATCGAATACGCAGCCTATCTCTATTCCTCCTTATAGAATGGCTCCGGCGGAGTTAAAAGAGTTGAAAGAGCAATTAAAGGATTTGCTAGATAAGAGTTTTATCCAATTGAGTATCTCTTTATGGAGCGCTCCCGTGTTGCTTGTTAGAAATAAAGATGGGTCTCTTAGAATGTGCATTGATTACCGTCTATTGAATAAAGTGACCATCAAGAACAAATATCCTCTTTCGAGAATTGATGACTTGTTTGATCAACTTCAAGGGGCTAGTTGTTTCTGAAAAATTAACCTTTATTTGGGGTATCACCAGTTGAGGGTGAAAGGGATTGATATTCCAAAGACGACTTTTTGAACTTGGTATGGTCATTCTGAATTCCTAGTGATGTCGTTTGGGTCGACTAATGCTCCAACGACGTTTATGGACTTGATGAATAGAGTTTTAGGAAATACCTAGACATGTTTGTAATTGTGTTTATCAATGATATTTTGATCTATCCAAGGAGTGAGAATGATCATGTTGACCATTTGAGAATGGTGTTGAAGTTCTGAAGGACCACCAATTTTTTGCAAATTTTAGCAAGTGTGAATTTTGGTTGAGATTCATAGCTTTCCTTTGTTGTATTATGTCAAGCAAGGGTATTGATGTAGATCCTAAGAAGACGGATGTGGTCAAGAGTTGGCCTAGACCTCTTACTCCTTATGATATTATAAGCTTTTTGGATTTGGTCGGTTACTATTGAAGGTTTGTTGAGGGATTTTCTTCCATTGTTTCTCCTTTGACGGCTTTAACTAAAAAGAAGGCTAAGTTTGTGTGGTCGAAAGCTTGTGAGAAGAGTTTCCAAGATTTGAAAGATAGACTTAATTCCGCTTCGGTGTTGACCTTACCGGAAGGTAGAGATGGTTTCGTGGTATATTGTGATGCCTTTAGAGTGGGGTTGGGATGTGTGCTCATGCAAAGTGGTAAAGTGATTGCCTATTCTTCAAGGCAACTTAAAGTCCATGAGAAGAATTATCCTACCCATGACCTTGAATTAGCGGCAGTTGTGTTTGCCTTAAAAATATGGAGGCATTATTTGTATGGGGTCCAAGTGGATGTTTTTATTGATCACAAGAGTCTTCAATATGTGTTTAGTCAAAAGGACTTGAATTTTCGACAACGAAGGTGGTTAGAACTCTTGAAGGATTATGATATGAGTGTTCTTTATCACCCCGACAAAGCTAACGTGGTAGCAGATGCACTTAGTAGGTTGTCCATGGGTGGTGTGGCTAATGTAGAGGATGAAAAGAAAGAATTGGTACGTGAGGTGCATAGATTGGCCTGACTAGGTGTCCAACTAGTGGATTCCACCAAAGGTGGTGTCACGGTCCATAATGGTTCCGAATCTTCCTTTATGATAGATGTGAAGTCTAAACAAGATCTTGATCCTTTATTACTTGAGTTGAAAGAATCGGTACTTAAGAAGTATGTTGAGGCTTTCTCCGAAGGGGGTGATGGGGGTGCTTAGGTACTAAGGTCGGTTATGTGTTCCGGATGTTGATGGTTTGAGGGAACAAATTTTAGAGGAAGCTCATAGTTCTCGGTGTTCTACTCATTTGGCAGCCACCAAGATGTAACGTGATCTACGAGAAGTCTATTGGTGGAATGGTATGAAGAAAGATATTGCGGGATTTGTAGCCAAATATCCTAATTGTCAACAAGTTAAGGTTGAGAATCAAAGGCCGGGAGGTTTGTTCCAAGATATAAGTATTCCTACTTGAAGTGGAAAGATGTAAATATGGACTTTATTGAGGGTTTGTCTCGCACCCGAATGAAACATGATTCTATTTGGGTCATTATAGATCGGATGACAAAATCAGCCCACTTTATTCCTGTCAAGGTTTCTTTTTCAGCGGAAGACTATTCCAAGCTATACATAAGAGAGCTAGTGATGTTTGCATGGGGTTCCTCTATCTATTATTTCCGATCAGGGAACTCAATTTACTTCTCACTTTTGAAAGTCATTCCAAAAAGGGCATGGCACTAAGGTGAATCTTAGCACATCTTTTCACCCCCTAATAGATGGATAAGCGGAGCGCACCATTCAGACCTTGGAGGACATTTTGAGGGCATGCGTAATAGATTTTAAAGGCAATTGGGATGACCACTTGCCATTAATAGAGTTTGCCTATAATAATAGCTATCACTCAAGTATAAGTATGGCTCCCTTTGAAACATTGTATGGTAGGAGATGTAGGTCTCCGGTTGGTTGGTTTGAGGTTGGTGAAATTGCTTTGATAGGTCCCGAGCTAGTTTATGAAGCCATTGAGAAAGTTCGGCTTATTAGAGAGAAGTTGAGAACAGCTTAAAGTAGACAAAAGTCTTATGCCGATGTAAGTAGAAGGGATATAGAATTTGAGGTTAATGATTGGGCCTATTTGAAAATCTCACCCATGAAGGGTGTGATGAGGTTCAGAAAGAAAGGGAAACTTGGTCCCCTGTATGTAGGCCCATACCAAATTTTGAAACGTATTGGGAAGGTTGTCTATGAGTTGGATTTGCCAAATGATTTGGCCCCGATTCATCCGATGTAACGACTCAGAAAGTGACACTACAAGAAAAAGCCTTATTTAAGACCAACATTTAGGGATGAGTGAATTATTATATCTCTAAAAGTATATCTATTGGGACGAGATTATATTCCAGTCCTTATTTGTACATTTTATTGAGAAGGTATTAAATCTAGTCCTTAAAAAACTAATTCAGTGGTCCCAAATTCTATTGAGGGCCTTGAGTGGGAGAAAAAAAAACACAAATTTCATTTTTGACAAAACTTTAGGCGCTAAACTTTTATACAGAAGGTAAATGAAAAGACCAGCTGCTGGCATCGATCTTTTTTTTACTCAAAATTGCATCCCGTCCTAAAAGTTTCCCTAGTTTGAGCTCGATCATAATTCATAAGAACGCCATTACAGCTGAGATCAAGGTTGTCACTCTGCCCTAATCTCAATTTTTTCAGCTTGATCTTGACATTCCTCTGACCTAATCGTTTCTTTTCTTTGTATCATTGCTGCTCTGCTCTAATCATTTCTTTGTATCGTTCCACCACAGGTTTGCTCGAAATAGAAATCTAGGTTGGTTCCTCTCTTCTGATCAAGTTGTTGTGTTTATGTTTTATTGATGTCCTCTGCCCTAATCGTTTTTTTCTTTGTATCATTGCAGCTCTACCTTGTATCATTCCATCCCAGCTTTGCTCTAAACAAAATTCCATGTTGGTTCCTCTTCCGATCAAGTTGTTGTGTTTCTTCCATATGTTTTATTGATGTCGTTTTTTCATTATTGTATTCAAGCTACTCTTTTTGTTCTTTCTTCTTTTTAACAATAAATAGGTTAATAGTTTCAAAATCATGTCTCTTTTCTATTGTAAAACTAGTGGGAAGATTATTGGATTGCAATTTCTAATAAATAATTTGATTTTGTAAAGTGTATTTTGTGTCTCAATATTTTTTAATCTTTTTAAAAGTAGAATAGCCAAGTAAACTCATTGATTAGGCAACCTGATACTGATCACTGAGAACACTAGGTTCAGAATTCATTATTTTAATTGAGTTGCAAGGAAGGTACATTATTTTAAGTGATTCCGGGTCAATCATAAGCACCTTACATGCTGCATTTGAGAGTGAAACAGGTGTATCCGCACCAATTTCACTAGCCGAAATTGATTCCTTGAGCCAATGGTAGTGCACTTCCATAGTTGATTGTACAAGTTGAGCGTCTCATATATTGTTTCAAAGAATCACTTCCTGCCTCATGGCCACCACCAGCACCTGTCTCACCTCCAAAAGCACCGCCAATTTCAACTCCATTTGTTAGGATATTTACATTGACGATGCCACAATCACTTCCTTGAGGTCCAATCCACTTAAATATATTATCTAGATTTAAGGTGAAGATGGAACTACTTAAACCTTGGGGGACAGAGTTTTTTATTTCAATTGCTTCGTCAACGTCTTAAACCTGATTACATACAGAACTGGAGCAAACAATTTTTCCTTCACAATTTCAGCTTTGGAAAAAATTTCAACAATTGTTGGATGCACAAAATTACCCCCAGATTCTACGACTGAACCACCTGTAAGGATCTTTCCACCCTGGGACTTAATATTGTGGATTCTCTTCTCAATGTTTTCCCTAGAAGTTTTCTCAAGATTCATATTTCATATAGAGTCCATATAATATTTGAAGAAACTCACTGTTTCATGAATAACATACTAGTTTTATATAGACCACTACGTAGGATGGCTCCTGATCAATAGGCATACATATAATCATCATATCATGGTGTATACTCCACTGAATTGGATCAGATCTTCTGTTGGTAAATTGAGCAAAACGACAATGTTTGCCTAATGTTATTTTAACATAAAGTATTTTCTTGTAGTTTTAAAAAACATTCCTGAGGTAATCCTCATTTTGAGTTTCAGTAATTTAAATTATTGTGCAATACTTGATCAAGGTGCGAGGAAAGATCAGGGGTTGCTATTTGTTTCTTGTTAGGCATTTAATCACACTAATATACTTGAAATATGGTAGTTGTAAGTTGATAAAACACTAATATTAAAAGAATGTCCTCTATTCAATAACGAAAATAATAGATCTAATGAGTGTACCTCATCTTTAGGCAAAGGGCTAGCACCAGTTATAGTAATGTTCTGCTTCTTTCCTGTACCCTTATCAATAGCCATGAAAGAAAGAATACCGCTGGCATCAATATTGAATTTCACTTCAATCTGGGGAACACCCCTTGGAGCTGGAGGGATTCCATCCAGGCAGAACCTTCCAATAGACTTGTTATCTTTTACAAACTCTCTTTCACCTTGACGCACATTAATCTCAACACTGGTTTGCCCATCTGCTGCAGTTGAAAAAACTTTAGACTTTGAAATTGATAGTGTTGTATTTCTTGGGATAATTTTTGTTTACAATGAAAATAGTCATATAACTAGGGGTCATCCTCATTTTGAGTTCCAGTAATTTGATATGAAGCTTGCATTTGGCTTCCAACATTCTTCTTGTTAGCTGCAGAATTGATGTGTCTATGCCTAGTGGAGCAAAACTTTCAATTCATGTCAGGCATAGTGATAAACTGATCACATTCATCCACAAATCTAACAAATTGACAGCCTCGTTATGTGCCATATTTCTCTATCTATTACAGCCTTAACTCTATTGATTGAGGCATAGCTGCCAAGCCACCTACATAAATATAGTATATTTAGTAGTATTATCTGAATATTTTTCACCCGAATCATCAAGTCCTGCCCAATTGAGCCGAAAATTTTGCTTAATATTAGGCATTAAGGTACCATTGTATACTTGTATTTGCGCAACTGAATAACTAATAAATCGATATATAGAAAGGGAAAATGTAGTGTTATGGAGTTTGGACTTATAGCCAATGTAGCATATAGTTGCAATTACTAGTATTAGTTTGAGGATGCTACTAAGTCATTCTTAACTTTATAAGAAGTTAGTTGTGAGCCAAGACTTTTTAATCATAAGAGACTACCAACAAGAACTTTTTTAATGACAGGCGACTATTTTGTGTAAGTACAAAGCTATAGAAGATTACATGTTTTAAGATAAGTAATCTTTTATGTTTCTTAGTGCAATCTGATATATGTTTTTTTTTTTGTTAAAAATAGCATTTCATTCATTTTTGGAAACAAGTAAGATATTTTAAATAAACTTTTCAGAATTGATATTAATAGCTCATTGTGTGTCCTGTTCTCAAATGTGTTAGTCAATATTGAAATGACTAGGTGCCACAGTTGTATAAACTTAAGTGCTAAAGCAGGTTGTTACGATAATGTGCTTTTTTTTTTTTCTAAAAATGAGAAGCGAAAATATCATACTTTTATCAGTTTTTTGCCCTTAAGTGAATCGATAGTGAAAAGTGACCCCTTGTTATTTTTTTCTATATAATGACTAGTTTTTTCTCTCAAAATCTAATCTTCTCTGTGTGCCGTTGTTATTTCTTACGGCTTCTCGCTCTCAAAAGGAATATTTTAAAGTATTAATAATATGATTTGTTTTCTCCATGTTATGTAGGAAAGGGTCGAGGGCAAGGACTTATAAACTCTATTGTGCTTACTAGTCAAGGAATGACAATGATACCTAAGAACTCCATCGATCTTGAGAAAGAGAAAAAGAAAATTAACCGTTCAACTCATGCATCGACTAATCTAGGTAAGCAATACACCCAAGAATTTGAGACAAGTAAGATTTTTGGAAATCTGCTATGTTTTCAAATATAAGTTCGAAGTATCTTGTGTGTACATTCCATTTGTATTTGCTTGCAAACTGTTCTTGGTCTTGAGAGTCGTTGATTCCAGCACGCTTCATTTCTTGCGCCTCATATGTGATACATAATTGCTGATGTGATTGTCCATATTCGCTTTGCTTACTTTCCCAGCAACCTTTCTAGCAATTCTATTCCACCATCCACATAGTGTCTTCTTTGTTTACAATATGCCAGACGTACTTTGCCACAACTGATTCATTCCATGTTATCCCTTTTATAATCCCCAGCCCTCCCTCTTTCTTAGGTCTGCACAACAAGTCCCAGAAAGTTACGGCAAATTACAATGATTCTCTTCATTACTCTCTTAGGCAGTATTAGTACAACAGACCACTAAGAGTGTACTCTAAATAGGACTAAGTTAACATGTTGTACTCGACCTGCATAAGACACATTTTTAGAACCCCATGTGTTCACTCTACTACTCATCTTGTTAGTAAAATCTTCACAATCAATTGCAGAGAGCCTCTTATTCGTTATAGGGATACCCAAGTATTTAAACGGTAGTTTCCCTTTCTCATACCCTGTTAGTTCACTCTGTTTATTGCTTGAAAGTTAAAACGAGAAGCGAAATTTGCCAACTAAAAGTTTTGTTTATCAATCTAATGATCTGGTTAACCAGTACATCTAAATCTAATCTTCTCTTTGAGCCATTGTTATTTCTTACAACTTCTCGCTCTCAAAAGGAATATTCTAAAGTATTAATTATATGATTTCTTTTCTCCATGTTATGTAGGGAAGGGTTAAGGAAAAGGGCTTACAAACTCTACATTGTTTACAAGTCAATGATTTCAAATAAAAGTTCCAAATTTGTCCGTAATACCCTAGAACTATTTTCAATTCCTTACTTTCCAGATGTAGCACATTGTAGTTAAAGAAGAGGACGAAACATGCTTGATATGCTGAAACATGTATTCATATTTTCATACCTCCTGTTTATGTGCACAATAAAATTAGTAGTAACATGGTCTTACTTTTATAAATCTCACAGATTTTTCCTATTTCATGGCTGCATCCATTTTTTTCTCTGCTTTGTATTACTATTTCAATTTCCCTATTACGCTATGTTTTTTTATTCTGTTTAACAATGTAATCTTCTCTACAATTACTTGTCAATTTTTTCAGCTTCTTGCTCTTTGAAACACTATGCTAAAGTATTGGTAATATGATGTGATTTCTCCAAGTTCTATAGGGAAGGGGTGTGGACATGTTTGACTTTGATGTAAAGGGTGGTAAAGATGGCAATCCACCAGATTTGACAACTATTTTCTTTGAGACTCGTAAGAAAGATAGCAAGCTTATTGAACCTGAAGCAATTGAAAAACATGTACGTTTGGTCAATTGAATAAGTTAATCGCTTGTAATTGTTAAGTTTTTTGATAGAAAATGTCCTTTTATATATATATTATAGGCTCAACTTGAGGAAATGATTCAAGATCCATCTCTATCTATTATAGAGATTGTTAAAAAATGTTGTGGACCACAAAATCGTAGCCATGTATTTGGATTTGGGGGTGGAGTAAAGGCAAAAGATTTGAAAGGTGAAACTTCTTCAAAGGCTGAACTATCGTCCGCTCTATGTTCAACTCGAGATGATAACAAATTCTTGAATGAAGAAAACAAATCCTTGAATGAGTAAAACAAATCTTTAAATGATTGCTTGTCTACTGTAGAAAATGAGATGAAAGAAATAATGAAAATGAAAGAATTATTTGCTGCTCAAAAATCTTATGTCCCACCTACAATATCACCCGTTTCAACTGAATGACAACTTTTTTTCTTCTCACCATGTAAGTAACAATATACCCAACTTTATTTTATTGAAAGAAGGCTTTTAATTCCTAATTTGATAGTTCTGCCTCAATCTCTCTACGATGTCCTCATCCTCGTTGTGAATGGTTTGTCTTTATTTTTTTTCAAGCAAAAGATGAAATACCTAAATGATATCATCAAGATTATCTAGAAGAGAAGTTACAGACTAAGCATCCACAACCTTAAATAGGTCTCATATAAGTTCACTGACATACATAATAGCAAACAGTAGTCCGTACGATGCAAAATTAGCAGTTCCCAGTTTCGACGTTCCACATCCCTTATATTTATAATACTGATGGTTAGGGTATTACCATTATCAAAAACTATTTTATGCTGTCTATGGTATGGTATTCAAGTTTTAGATTTGTTTTATAGATAGAAACTGTTAGGAAGCTCAAGAAAAAGTAAGTTTGCATAATCGAGGATTGTTTTACGATAATGAAAGAACCTGCTCCTATAAAGTTTTATGTATGTTGTTCTCATCTAACTAAAATAAACCACTTTTATGGGTGCTTTAGTTCTCCATATTCATTTCTGAGGCCAATCATACATCATACAGGCTCTTCACCTTCAACGGACCAATATCTTCTTCTATATTACTGTAGTGCAGATTGATGCTTCAATACATATTGGTCTGATTTAGGTTGGAATATTGTTGACTGTAAATGGACTGTCTCTGCTCCTAGTTTCCCCAACCTCATAGTTCTGTACCTCCCTCCCCCACTTGTTGTGCTAAGATGACTCCTTACGATCACCTCTTTCTCCACTGTCATTTCACTTCACAGATATAAAAGTTCCCTTTATAGCATCCTTGAGGTTACTTGGGTTTTAATGTACACTACGAGTTCTAAAATCTTGTAAGTTGTAGATAAATTCTACAATAAATCTGCATTATTAGATGCTCCTATTGCACTAGTAGGGGTATATAAATGGAGCAACATGATTCATATAGCCAACCCCAGCAAGATAAGAATTGAGTTGTAGTTTGAGTTTCAGTGCTCATATATGGTATGAAAACCAGAATTATAATTGTTGGATGAATATAATTAATATTTGCTAATTTCAAAGTATTTCAAAGCTAAAATTAGACTAAAGGATTAAGATTTTTAACATTGTTGTCTCTAGCTACAGATCAGTCATTCAACTCTCGTCCCTGTAAATGCCTGTGAAACCAAACCTGTTGGTATATATCCTCTGACTTGGATACACAACCAGCACAATATTTTCATTTATTATCCATATGCACTTTCTTCTCATTGTTGATTATAATATTGATCTTGGTTTGGAGTAGATCAATTCTCATAACTTTCATTTTTATAATTACTTGTCTCCATTAGCCTTGTTATCAAGTTCAGCTTGTTCTTTTTCTCGGTTCCACTACTCTATTCTAGCACGCCTCTCTTCGCTGCCATCCCTAACTGGACAAATGTTATGTATTTAGTTGTAAATCTTCAAAATAGATATTGGATTCTCGGTTAATGCATCTCAAACTTTTCAAATGGACTTTATCTTATTTTCTTGCAGTTTTTTTTTTATGTTTCTGGATAACACTCGATGAAGATCGGAACTTTAAATTTTTTGCCTAGCTTTTGTTCATTCTCCAGTGGAAGATACAAGTTTAGAAGAAGATAAATGTGCTCACTATTAGTTTGCTACAAATTTTATGCAAAACTTGTTGTCATGGTCTAACTCGGATGTTAGCTATTTTTTTTGGCTAAGTATTGAAACTAATATCATAGATGTAAACTAGTTTATTGTAATTAATTGCTCTCTTTACGTATCTCTTCTTCTCTCTGTCTCTTCTTTGTCTCTCTGTCTCTCTGTCTCTGTCTCTCTCTCTCTCTCTCTCTCTCTCTCTCTCTCTCTATATATATATATATATATATATATGTATATATATATATGTATATATATATCATCTTTTTGTAGTGAAAAGTTTAGTAGCAATTTAATATTTGTTGAAATGTATTAGTGGTCAATCCAAGACAAGAATTATTGTTGGTCTCTAAAGGTTAATCTATGACGACCAGGCTTGTTGCTCGTCTCTATTGGATAGGCCTAGAAATGATGCTCATCCCTAAAGCTATTCTACGACCGGGTTGTTTATAGTCGCCAAAGCAATTCTAGGATGAGGTTGGTGATAGTCGCTAAAGTATTTCTAGGACTAGATAGTTCTCGTATTTAAAGCTATTCTATGGTCAGGTCTTTAATGGTCCCTAGAAATTACTAGGACCATATCTATATCGTCTCTAAATATTGTTACGACTAGTTTTTGGTGGTCGCTAAAGAGTTTTGCCGACCTGGAAAAATTATTTCCCAAAATATATTTGGTCTAATTGAGACCAAAAATAACGTCTCTATAGGTATTTTGTGATCATATTGGATCTCCGTCCCAAAAACTTTTAACAACTGGTTTTTTTGTCTCGTTGTTGTTAAGCAATAGCGAAGGAAGCTTTTAGGATGGGTGGCGACCAGATTTTCTAGGTCTTAAATACTCATTTGGGACTGGATTTCGACTTTCAGGGACCATATTTCCCTTCCTTAGAGACTATTTTTCTTGTAGTGTGATATGTTGAACTAGAGAGTAAATGTAAGGGTTAACGTCAAGGGTTAAAGTCAAGGGCTAAGGGTTTTGGGTGTAGGTCATGGTGAGGGGCCAAGGCTGCCTAAAAACTAGGCCTAGCCACTGCCTACCAAGACCATGAGGGTCTTCTCGACCCGTGGTGGACACCACGAGTCATGGTGCCATCCGTGGTTAGCAAGGTAGTGTGCCCATGATTGGTGCCAAGCTAAGGCTCCCCTTCACGAGCCACTTCACGGCTTCGTGTTCTTGACCATGGGCCATGGGAAGGCTCGTGGGGTTTCCTTAGCTTGGTAGGAGTTGAGTTAAGTTGAGGAGGCTACTGCCTCACAGACCACGGGCACCACACGAGCCGTGGTGCCCTTGACGGTTCGTATAGAAGGTCGTGAAGACCACTTAGACTTATGAGAGGGCAAGGCAAGGAAACTTGGACGCTGCCTCCATGATCATGACCATCACCACGACTCGTGGTCTTGACCACGGATCATGGGAGTTCTCATGGACTTGCCTTAGGCCCTTGAAGGTTTGACAAGTTAGAGAGGCACACTGCCTAAGGGACCACGGGCACCACCACAATCTGTGGTGGCCCTCACGACCCGTCAAAGTGGGCGTGGTCCTTGACGGGGCTGCCTTAGTTAGGGGTTTTTAAGTTATTTCATTTTAGTTAATTATTATGTGGGGTTGTTTTTAATTATTTTATGTCACTAGTATATATAGTTTTAAGTCTTAAAACAAGTCATTTACTCCTTCTTTCTCCCAAACCCAAATCAAACAAAAGAGTTCCTCCTTTCAAAAATTCTCTCTCTAGAAGTTCCCAAATAAGAAAAAGAACAAGTGGGAGCTAGGGTTTGTGGATTCAAGGTGTTCTTCTTCAAATTTCTTGTGGATTCACAAGCAAGGTATGGTGATCCTTCATCTAGTAGCTTTCACCCCTAGAGTCCATTCAAACTTAGTTTTCAAAGTTTTCAAGTTTCTTAAAAACCTAGGGTTTTACTCTAACTCATGGGTTCCTTCTTCAAATGTTTTCAAATGGTTATTAATGCCAAATATGATTGTATTAGTGTTTAATTGATTATTTATGATGAAAATACTATATGAACCCATGAATTTCTTTAATTCCTAAATTGTGCCTTTATGAAGTGGGTTTATTGATTATGAAAGCATGTGAATGGAATTTGTCTAAACTGCTCTAGTATATTGAATTATATCACTATCCATGCCTTAATTGTAGTAAATTGTTGGTGTATTGGTTATTTGATATTTATGACCTTGAAGGGCATAGTATGAGGAATTTAGTATTATCATGATGTCTTGTATATGAATATGAATCTAATAAAGGTAATATGATCTTCCCTTGAATGTAATTGTGCTATTATTGAAAGGCTATTATCAATTTGACACTCATGAATGTGATGCTAGAATGTGAAGGGTTTCTATAATGTGAATTTATATCTCAAATTGGTAGGCCTAGGCATCCTTTTCTTGTATAAATGAAAGTAATGTGGATTGATGTATCTTGAATTGGTAGGATTAAGGCATCCTTTTCTTGTATTGATGAATGTGACCTTGAATTTAATGTCATGTCTTGTATTGGTAGGCTTATGAATGCTCTTCTTGTATGAAATGAATGTGTCTTGACTTGATGTATCTTGGATTGGTAGGCTTATGATACCTTTCCATAAATGATGTTAATGAACTTTTGGATCGGTAGGCTTATGGCACTCTTCCATGAATGTTGATGTTAAACCTTGAATCGGTAGACCTAAAGTTAGTTGCCCTTTCATGTGTGAAATAATGAACCTTGAATCGGTAGACCTAAAGTTGGTAGCCCTTTTATGTGTGAAATGATGAACCTTGTATCGATAGTCCCAATATTGATGGTACCCTTCTTGGAAAGTCAATGAGTTATCCTTAATGTACCTTGAATCGTTAAACCTAATGGTGGTGGCCCTTTCTTGTATAATGTACTTGGGTTGGTAAGCCTAATGTTGGTAGCATTCTCAAGTACAATAATGTTAATGAAAATGAAATACTCTATGGGAATGAAGGCCTAGCACCGAGTGGATATGTTAAGATGGAAACTGTCCCGATGTTAGGCTAGGGTTCCAATGAACATATTCCTATCCCTTAACTATGTGCCCACATAGGATATTAGTTAGTGGTTTCGACCTACGCTAAAATATTATCGGCCCTACCTTAGGCAAGTAGACGGCCTCTTTACGGTGTGGGGTCATACGACACCGGATTCCATGGTTAGCTCTCATGGTCGATGTCGGTTAATGCCTATTCCCATCATGTGAGATGTGCACTATGGTTTCTTGGAAAATTCTATGAAGTGTGGGTGGTAGTATGAGATGCTATCCATGCATTGCATGAGTAGGATTTGAGAGGGTCATAGTGAGTTCTCTAATGTCTTAATGACTTATGAATGAAAGTGCTCTAAATGAAGATAATGAAGAATGTTGACTTAAATGTCTAATGTAATGATACATGCTATACTTGGGTTGTATTATGAGTTATTTTCCCTTATCATGACTTATGAAATGAATGTGTTCCTTATGCATGAGTATTGCTTGAAGTTAAGTATGAAATGGTAAGTTCATCTAAGGTGGCCTCAAAATGGCACTTAGTAGGGATAGTAGTATGGGATGATATCCTTACATTGCACAATGTAGCTTAGGGTTACTTAAGGTGAATGTTCAAATGTGATGATTATGACTTGTATGATGATTACACTTTTATTGTATGTCTCTTACACTAATGTACATGGTATTTCTAAAAAGTGGCATAATGCATGGTGTCCAACCAAAATGTCCCTTTAAAGCATGTTTTTGCATAGTCATCATACTTGATTACATTTTTGTGTGCTAACCCATATTTCTATTATTTACTACAAGCGTAGGTTCCGACAAGTGAGTTGCTTTCTCTTTAGTTGAAGTTTGGATTGAGATTCCTCCAAGACTAAGTGGTATGTCCTCATAGATCGAGGACAAGTGTTTAGATGTTTCTTTTCTTTCATGTAAATGACTATTGTTAGACTTTCGATTGAAAAAGGGTTGTGACACTACTTTTGTTTCGGATATTGTTAAGATGGCCATGTGAGATAATATACTTTCGTTGTGTTTTAAATGAGTATTTTTGATTGTATGGATTTAAATAAGTTTTGATTCCGTACCATTTTCCTTATATCGAATGTTATAAATACTATGAGGCTTGTACGAGACCCCTTCGGGGTCAAGTACGCCGTGTTGCTTTTGGTGTATAGGCTCGGGTCGTGACAAACATAGTATCAGAGTACAAGATTTTGGAAATGGTTTTTAGTATTGATGTCTCACAAGCCACGTCTAGTAGAGTTTTGTTCATCTGTGTAAGTCGCGACACATCTATGAGTGAGAGCCTATAAGACGTTAGGAAGTTACACTTCTTTCATTATTCTTGAAGTCGTGCCTTAGAGTTTATAAGAGTCCTTTTACTAACCCTTCTCTTGTGTTTATAGCATATGAATACAAGGGCGAACCTAAGAAGGATGGAAGAGGAGATTGTGAATGAGGGAGTTCCTCCCTAAGGTCCTTAAGGTGACCAAGTTCCTCTAGGAAATCAAGACAATCAAGTTCCGGTAGATCCCGGCTATGACCAATGAGGAAGTTAGGTCGGCTCTCTTGATGATGGCTCAAACCGTAACTACTCAAGCCCAAGCTATGATGGCTCAAGCAAATAGGGGTGTTGAGGCTAATGTGAACCCCAGTGTGAGTACTATGGCTTCTAGGTTGAGAGACCTTTTGTGGATGAATCCTCCGATATTTCTAGGATCTAAGGTGGGAGAGGATCTCCAAGAGATTTTGGATGCGGTGTATAAGGTAGTCAATGCTATGGGGGTGACTTCTATTGAGAAAACGGAACTTGCCGCCTATCAATTGAAGGATGTGGCCCAAATTTGGTTCACTCAATGGAAAAGTAATAGGCCGGTAGAAGTGAGGCCTATAGATTGGGAATTATTCAAAGAGGCATTCCTTGGTAGGTTCTTTCTCCGTGAGAACAAGGAGCTTAAGATGGAGGCGTTTATCAATCTTAGGCAAGGATACATGAATGTTCAGGAGTACTATTTGAAGTTTACCCAATTGTCTAAGTATGCCCCATCTTTGGTGTCAAACCCTAGGGATGAGATGACCCACTTTGTTACGGGAGTATCTGACCTATTTGAGGAAGAGTGTCGTACAACGATGCTCCATGATGATATGAACATTTCTAGACTTATGGTGTATGCTCAATCTATTGAGGAGTCTAAACTCAATAGGAAGAATAGGGAGTTGAAGAGTTCTAGGCCCGATGAGAAGGGTCAACCAAGGTTCAAAAAGAGATCTCCAAACGAAGATTCTTCAAGCACTCCTAAGGTTAACCAAGAGAAAGGTGATGGGTCTTCATTTTCTAAACCTACTTGCACCACTTGTGGAAAGACGCATTTTGGGAAGTGCCTAGTCATTACTAATAGGTGTTATGGTTGTGGGAAGAATGATCACCAAGTGAGAAATTGCCCTCCTCTTGTGGCCAAAGGAAGGGAGGCCAAACAAGTTTCTCTTAGTGGCTCGGATCCTTATGCTATAAAGAATAGTCATTTATATGCACTTTGGGCTAGAGATGACAAAGAAGCCCTTCCGGATGAAGGCACCGGTAAGTGATGATTTTCTTATAGTTGTGAATATTGTATTGAGGTCCTTATGTTGTTATCATGTTTGCCTTAGAATGGGTTTACTCTTAAGGGAGAGATAGTATATGAATAGTAAGGTTGTTGAGAGTTTATATATCCTTACCACTTTTCTTCTATTCCTATTCAACCTTGAGACTAAGAGTTCCTTGTAGCTTGTTTCATGTTTTGGATTCATGTGTGATTATGTCTTTCCATGATCTCGTTATGTTATGCATGTTTTGATGAAATTTATGTTTAATGAGAAATGAGCCTTTTGATATATGTGTTCCTCATGTTGATATGCATCTATGATAAGTTGCCTAAATGCTTCATGAGTTGAATTATTGAGCATGCTTAAATGTGGGTTTGAGAAAAGTTGCATAATTTGCCTTATGATGTTGTAATGAGCATGATGTGAGTTGGAGAAGGAAATTCCTCTAACGAAATGAGCAATGTTGATATTTTGGTGCATAATGAGTTTGTTAATGTAGCTCCTCCTTCCTTATATTGCATTGAGCTTATTGATGTGGAGTTGATGTTTCCTCCTATTATTTTGCGCAATGTTTATGATATTGCATGCATGATGGGCTGCTAGTCTTGAGTTGTTATCCCTTAATGCGTTTAAAGTGTCATTCGAGGAAGAATGTTCCTGAAGGGGGGATAATGTAACAACTCGAAAAGTGATAGGTTGAACTAGAGCCTAAACGTGGGGGTTAATGTTGAGGGTTAAGGGCAAGGGCTAAGGGTTTTAGGTGTAGGCCATGGTGAAGGGCCAAGGCAGCCTAAAAACTAGGCCTAGCCACTGCCTACCAAGACTACGAGGGTCTTCACAACTAGTGGTGGCCACCATGAGTCGTGGTGCCACCCGTGGTTGGCAAGGCAGTGTGCCCAAGAATGGTGCCAAGCCAAGACTCCCCTTCATGAGCCACTTCACGGCTCGTGGTCTTGACCACGGGCCATTGGAAGGCTCATGGGGTTGCCTTAGTTTGGTAGGAATTGAGTTAAGTTAAGGAGCCTACTGCCTCAAAGACCATGGGCACCACCACCAGTTGTGGTGCCCTTGACGATCCGTATAGATAGTTGTGAAGACCACTTAGACTCATGAAAGCCTTGACATTGCCTCCATGACCACGACCATCACCACGACTCGTGGCCTTGACCACGGATCGTGGGAGGTCTCGTGGACTTGACTTAGTCCTTGAAGGCTTAGCATAATTAACATTATTCAATTTTTTTTCATACTATATGTACTTGGGAGTCGAGGTACAATTTGGTCATTGCGATAACATTTGAGAGGAAGGCATTCGCCAGATTGTCTAGCTGGCTAAAGAATGTTCGAGATAGTGGTGTACGTCTCGGTTGGATGTTGCCTCATGTTTTTGTTGAATTGGGTCTGTATTGGAACACAGAAAAGTTAAAGGCAATATTAGATCAAGCCAAAAGGGCTAGAGGCAGTTTAAAGGTGGCTCGTTGCACACCGGAGGTGCAAATACGGTTGGAACAATTGCACGAGAGATGGTAAGCTCTTATTCAAACTTTTAAACAAATAATTAGTTGATTCATATATATCATTATAAATTTCAATTTTTATTTATAGGAAAAATAATTGGGACACACTCCCATTGAACCAGAGGTTTTCAAGAAGACTCATGTAAGGAAGAAAGAAAATGAGTCGGATCCAGATGTGTGGGTGGAGGAAAGGGCCGAACGAACTTTTGTAAGTTATTTAATATAAATAATATATATTAATAGTGAATATATTATATGTATATATATTGATGTCAATTTTTATATTTAATATTCAGAATGACTTTCATCAGTACGTCGCTGAGAATCTAGATAGTTCGGTCCAATTGACACCTGAACTGTCCACCCAGATTTGAAAAGAAAAAGTGGTAGGGGGGACACACAAGGGTAGATGCTATGGTCTAGTCTCTCGAAATGATGTTAGACGACTCCAGTCAGGCTTAGAAGGTATTGGATCGTCACGTTAAGCCGAGGCACTTGATGGTGTTCAAATTGCTGCTATATCGGATCAAATAGCTAAACTTACAGCGGCACTAGCAGAGTCAGAGCGGAGAAGAGTAGCTGAACAAAAAAGCATGAGTGAGACCGTTCAGCAAATCAAATAACAAGTGATGAACCTCGCTCGTCTACCTACTACTTTGGCTCCCGATGACACCAACGACGAGAGTGATGAGGATGATTATGTAGATCTCACTCCCTAGTTTAGATCTTTGGACATTTATGAACTTTTTTAAACGAATTTTGAAAGACTTTATAATTTTTCAATTTATGATTTAGATACGTTTGAATGCTATTTTATGTTTTGTTTAGATTGTTTATAATTGTGTGTTTGATTGGGCTGAATAGTGTAGAATTGAATTGAGTTGTATTTGCAGGTGTGCAGCAGAAACTGCCAGTTTGGGCTATCAAAAATATTTCAGAAAAAGCAACGGACAGCGTGGTTTTGTCGGTCGCTTTTCAGGATTTTATTTTTTTAAAAATCCCAAAAAAGCGACGGACAGCATGGTTTTGTCCGTCGCTTTTCAGGATTTTATTTTTTTTTAAATCCTAGAAAAGCGACGGACAACGTGGTTTTATCCGTCGCTTTTCAGAATTTTATTTTTTTAAACATCCCAAAAAAGCGATGGACAGAGTCATTTTGTCCGTCGCTTTTTTGGGTTTTATTTTTTTTAAAATACCAAAAAAGCGACGGACAGCGTCGCATTTTAGAAATAAAAAGATGAAAATTAAAATAAAGAGACGGAGTCCGTCGCTTTGATGAAAAAAATTAAACAAAATAAAAATGCAAAAAAGCAACGCACTCCATCGCTTTTTGCAACGCCGTCCATCTCTTTTTGAAAAGCATTAAGATAAAAAGCGACTGAAGTGATTGCGTCATTTTTCCGTCAATTTTGACCAGTAAAGCGACGCAGTCCGTCGCTTTTTGCCGTCATTTTTTGACAATTTTTTAGTAATGTCATTTAATATCGGGACTGACTCAAGAGTAGGGGTCTCATAATCTATATCCCTAACCCGAACCAGATGATAAATTCAACCCTTAGAAATTATTTTCCTAGATCTTAGGCAAGCTACAAATTGACCCTTAAGAATACAATTTCCCCCTTCCCATGACATGACAGGTTCATTCGGAACCTTGAAAGTGACCAATTGGGTCCTACAAGCTATGAAAGCATAACATGCATGAAACCAATCCATCCCAAGAATAACATCAAAATCTAACATATCAAGTTATACAAGATCAACAATTATGACTTTATGAGTAACAGAAATAGGACACTTTCTATCACTACCAAAAAATTGTCAAAAAAAGACAGCAAAAAGGGACGGACTACGTCGTTTTTAGGGTCAAAATCAACAAAATAGCGATGCAGTCACTTCCATCTCTTTTTGACTCAACGTTTTTTAAAAAGCGACGGACTGCATCGCTAAAAAGCGACGGACTGCGTCACCTTTTGTAAAATATTTTTTAAAATTTTTTTCATAAAAGCGACGGACTCTGTCTCTTTTATTTTAATTTTTATTTTTTTTATTTCTAAAATGCGACCCTGTCCGTCGCTTTTTTGCGATTTTTAAAAAATAAAACCAAGAAAAAGTGATGGACAAAACCACGGAGTCCGTCGCTTTTCTGTGACTTTTACAAAATAAAATCTAGAAAAGCGACGGACAAAACCACGTAGTTCGTTGCTTTTTTGGGATTTTTTAAAAATAAAACCCAAAAAAGCGACAGACAAAACCACGCAGTCCGTCGCTTTTCCTACATTATTTTTGACAGTAGAAACTGAGAGTTTCCGCTGCGCCACCTGCAAATGCAATTCAATTCTACACTATATATCCCAATCAAACACACAATTATAAACAATCTAAACAAAACATAAAATAACATTCAAAAGTATCTAAATCATAAATTAAAGGACTATAAAATCTTTTAAAATTCGTTTAAAAAAGTTCATAAATGTCCAGATATCTAAACTAGGGAGTGAGATCTACATAATCATCCTCTTTACTCTCGTCGTCGGTGTCATCGAGAGCCGAAGTATTAGGTCGACAAGCGAGGTTCATCACTTGTTCTTCGATTTACTGAACGGTGTCATTTATGCTTTCTTATTCAGATACTCTTCTCCGCTCCGACAATGCTAGTACCATTGTAAGTTTAGCTATTTGATCCGACATCGCAGCAATTTGAACACCGTCAAGTGCCTCGGCTTGACGTGATAATCCAATACCTTCTAAGCCTGACTGCAGTCGTCTAACATCATTTCGAGAGCCTAGACCATAGCATCTACCATTGTGTGTCCCCCTACCACTTTTTCTTTTCAAATCTGGGTGGACAGTTCAGGTGTCAATTGGACCGAACTATCTAGATTCTCAGCGACGTAATGTTGAAAGCCATTCTGCATATTAAATATAAAAATTGACATCAATATATATACATATCATATATTCACTATTAATATATATTATTCATACTAAATAACTTACAAAAATTCATTCGGACCTTTCCACCACCCACACATCCGGATCCGACTCATTTTCTTTCTTCCTTACATGAGTCTTCTTGAAAACCTCTAGTTCAATGGGAGAGCCGAGAGCGTCCCAATTCCTTTTCCCATAAATAAAAATTGAAATTTATAATAATATATATGAATCAACTAATTATTTATTTAAAAGTTTGAATAAGAACTTACCATCTCTCGTGCAATTGTTCCAACCGTCTTTGCACTTTCGGTGTGCAACGAGCCACCTTTAAGACTGCCTCTAGCCTTTGTGGCTTGATCTGATATTGCATTAAACTTGTCTGTTTTCCAATACAGACTCAATTCATCAAAAACATTAGGCAACATCCAACCGGGACGTACACCACTATCCCGAACATTCTTTAGCCAACTAGACAGTCTGGCAGATGCCTTCCTCTCAAATGTGGTCGCAATGACCAAATTGTACCTCGACTCCCAAATACACATAGTCTGAAAAAAATTGAACAACATTAATTAGATCGATAGTAAAAAAAAGTAAAGTATACTAAACTTAAATAATATACCTTAAAGTTATTAAACATCATCTGACGTATACTATTTGGAATCTCGCTCCAAGAGTGATAAGTCTGTGTATAGAGTCTTCTAATACATTCTTTTAAAGCCCGGGCAGCATCTTTTGCAGGATACCACCTGCAAAACACATAATAAATATGTTAGTTCATGAATAATATGTTAAAGTATAAGAAATAAATAAAATAAAATAACAAATAGATAAAAAAACAAACTTACGATGATCCATTCGGCTCAATCATGACTCTACCAAGTATGTCCTTCTGGCCAGGAGCTAGAGCAGACATTGTATCATGTGGTGTAGCACTTGGTGTAGCTGTAGATGAGGGTGGTATGTCAGGATGCACAAAACGCTGAGTCAATAGAGGGGTACCGGCCATAGCATCTGACTGCTCGCTATTAGAATCTCCAAGCCTCATGGTGGATAACTGAGGAGATGTACCTATGGGAGATAGAGTACCTGTCGATAAGGGTCGTGCTCGACGAATAGCCTTTAAAGGTAGGTCCTCGTAGCATTGTGCAGGCAATGGCTGTGAAGTAGATGAAGTACCGAATTGTCGACGGTAATTAGGATAATATTGTCGAGGATCCGCCGTACCAAACGGAACAACAAATAAATGAGTATCATGGCTGATGCACTCTGGCGTAGAAGAAATAGATCCTGCAATATCCTTAGGATCTATCGGTCTCCTAGACTTTTTCTTCTTAGCCTGTTTAGTCTGGCTAACTCCAAGATTCTGACGATGTCTATCATCATAACCACCTGATGACATCTATATGCAAATTTACATGTATAATATATATAAAAATCATAAATTAAATAAAATTAGCAAAATACACTTACATTTTCATTCTACACTATTCATCCTTGCTTGTTTCAATTCCATCATTCTCCCATTCTTCCTCCTCAATAGTTTCATTTTCATTATTGTCCCATTCTTCGTCATCAAATGATTCACTTTCCTCATTCTCGGATATATAGTATGCATAGTATATATATATATATATAGAGTATATATATACATGTATATATATTGTGTGTGTGTGTGTGTGTATATATATATATATATATATATATAAAGAGAGAGAGTATATATATACATGTATATATTAACTATAGTGACATAAATTGGTGTAATAATAAAATAGATTGGATATATAAAAATTTAAAAAAGGAAGCAATTTTATTAGGATAGTAAATGCAAGCTTTAATTAAAAAAATATAAACAATTTTCACAATGACTTCAAGATGAAATAATTCATAAAGACGTACTAGGTACTACAGAAAAAAACCTTAAACAACAATTAGTGATAGAAAAGCAATTAAACATGGAAGAATCAGAACATAATATAAAATATATTAATAGAAGATTAGATTACACTATAAGACAAATAGATATCTCTAAATTACACATAAAAAGATATAAAAAGGCACTTGACTATATACACTTTGGCTAAAATACATGCCTTTAGAATATATTAAAAGAATAAAACAAAGATATAATTGGCTCTAAGACGAAATAAAATATAGAATTAAGCTTAAACAGACTCTAAAAAGATTAATAGAATTTCTAAGTTAGGTAGACGAAGAATTAGAAAAAGAACAAATAAGCAAATTTTTAATTTGGTCAAAAGAAGAATTAGCTAACAAAGAAATATCTAAAACTTATACTATAGACTTGTTGATAGAACATAAAGCTAACGTAGTTAAAGAAATTAGTAACATTAAATTAAATATAAAATATACTACTAAGAGAATAAACATTATAAAAAAATTAGTCAAGTTAAAAGTTCTTTAAGATAAAATACTATAAAAAGACTTGTTTCATTAGAAGTACATTAGGGTAGAAAAATAGATTCGCTAAGACATCTCGAATACTTAGACCTAAAAATACACCCGGAGAAAAAATATAGATCATTATATAAAAATAACATTTTAAAGTGTAATTTCACTGAAGGAGAACATATACTACATTCTAAAGAAAAACAATATAATACTTTAATAGATTTAATAATAAATCTTAGTGAAAAAATTCAACAACAAGATAAAATCATAATAAAATTATTAGAAGAAATAGAAGTAGTACAAAATAAAAAATATAAGATTTTAGATAAATTAGAAAAGAATCTTGATTTTTTAAAAGCACAAGAACTAGAAATAGATAGAAAAATCCAATATTTAAATACAAAATTTAATCTAGAAAAAATACCTACAAAATAGAAATAGAAAAATTGGTAAAAACTATAATATAAAAACCTAAAGAATTAGAAATTAAAAATACTCAAGTAGTAACAAAAATCATAGAACAAGTAGAAAAAATAACTACTGAAATTAGTCATCTAAAGGAAATAATTATAAGACTTGAACAGATATCACTTTCATGAGTGAAGAAGATATAAATTATAAAAAAACATTAGAATATACAACAAAATTTCATCAAGAAGTAGTAGGATATTCTAGTCACGTTCCCTCTGGCCAAACAAACAAAGTAATTCTAAAACAAAACAATACAATAATAGCATTACTAATAGAATTAAACATAAAAATAGAAAAACTATTAAAAGAAAAACAACCTGAACAAATTCATAAAAATACAGAAATAGACGAATTAATAACTCAACTTAAAAAAGTAGAAATAACACCTAAACAAGAAAAACCAAAGTTAATTAAAAAATCTCAAAAATGGACTTTCTTTCAAATAACCGAACAACCCAAGAAAGCAGACCTAGTTTTTCAGAAAATAGAATAGGAAATAATTTAATTTCACGAATATTATCTAAGAAATCATCAACTATAAAAGAACATCAAGAATTAAATGAAATAATAGACATAGATAGAGATTTACAAATTTTTAAACAAAATCAACTAAAATTATTAAATCCAAAAACTTTATACAATGTAAAATATTTATCTAAAAATAATCAATTATATAGACACTATAGGGAAGAACAAATATCAGCAATAGGAGACAACTTTGCGATTTTAGAATTAGTAAACCAAGCCTTCACAAATAAGACAAAAAATGCCAATATAATGTTAATGCATATGGGATTAATAGTTATAGGAATAAAAGGTTTAACTATAAAAAATTTAGGATCTAAAGTACTAATAGTATTATACGACAACAGATGGTCAGACTTAAAGAAATCTATTATAGGATTAACGGAAGTAGATATGACTAATAATGGTGAAATATTTTATATTAGTCCAGACTTTTTAATAAATTTAAAAGAATTTGGAAAACATATTAAAATAGGAATCCAAACTAAAGGATATGAAGAAATGGATAATGGAAATAATTTACTAATGTGTGTAGGTTTTATTGGAAAAATGACTTTGAGTAGTAATACAAAATTTAAACTTCAAGTAAATGATGTGGTAGAAATAATGGGAAATAAAGGTATAAAATTAATCAAACCAATAAAAATAAACCCAGAAGAATATACGACTTAGAATGGAACTTAGATAAATTAAGTAAGCCAAAGGTGTTTTCTCCCGAGCAACATTTAATGTATACTAGTTCTAAAGGAGAAACATTAATTAGGTTTACAGACTATAATTATACAAGTCAAAAAGAATTAGATGATAATGAAATAGAAAGTACCATAGAAACAGAACAAGAAGAATTTATGAATATAGAATTAATACAAGAAGGGTATGAGGTAGAAAGAGTCATAGAAGAAGAAAAAAGACTATATCAAGAAAATAATAGGACAATTTTTAAGTGCAGAGGAAGTAGAAAGGGTAAAATGGATATAATAGAGACAATAGAACATTTTAGAATATGTCAAGAAAGAGATGATAATTTAGCATATAGAATGGATGAAATAGAAGACATAAATGAAGAAAAAATGGACACTTTATCCATAACTAGTTATACGGAACTAATGGAAGAAGCAACTAGTTCACACAGTGTTAGTCCTTTCCAACGAACTAGTGCAGCCCCGAATATTAATTATAGTACAGGTAATCTGCCTAGAAAATCGTGGATAAGACCTGATCAAGAAATAAAAGTTAATATTAGACCAACAGGAAAAAGAATGCCTATAGAAGAACCTATTAGACTACAAAAAGGAGGAAATAAAGAAAAAATATTAAATATAGCTGCACATGATCCACAAATGTGGAATACAGTAATAGATTTATGGAAAGGAATAGTAGTAGCAGACTTTATTAAAAATTATCAGGAAACTGACCCAGAAACTATGTATAGATACTTAGAAACTTTTTTAGGAGAATCTTGTAAAGCAGTATGGAAATCATACAAACAGACTTTCCCTCTAGAATTTCAAGCACTAAATGAATTAGGACCAAACCCATATAGTTTTACAAATAAAATACATGTATTATTAACAGGAGAAGACCCTAATAGTGGCTTAGTAGCATTATAAAGAAATGTTGTAATTAAATTAGAACAATTAAGTATATCTAATTGGATGCACATAAAAAATTTTCTTAAAGACTATTTTTACTATTGTACTATTAGTGGAAATACATTTAATGAAGAACTACGTAAAAAATTATTTAATAAACTACCAGGAGCTTTAGGAAGAGAAATAGAAGAAAGATGGTATAAAAGAGAAGGAGTGGTGCAATGCCCCACACTCTCATGGCCTATAGGACAAAAAATAAATCACATAATGGAAATACTAACAGAAAAATGTACAAATATACAAATTCAAAAGCAGTTAAAACAAATAATGAAATGAATTTTTGTAAAACAATGATATATACTACCCAAAGTTATGACAAAGAACCTAGTAAAACGAGAAAATATAAAAGAAGAACCGAATATAACCAAAGACCTTATAGACGTAAAAAATATTTTTTAAGAAAATCTTCAGCTAGAAAACCATATTTAAATAGAGATAGACATGTTAGAAAATATAGAAATGATAGAAATTACAAAAATAAGTTAGAATGCTATACTTGCGGAAGTATAGAACACTTAACAAATATATGCCCTAAAAGAAATAATATAAAAACTAGAAATTCTCAGTTAATAGAAGACTTTCAAGAAACCCTATTAAATGTAGATGAATACATGTAGACACAGAAAGTATATACTCAGTTGTTAGTATGGTATAATAGAAGAAAGAAAGAAATCAGACTCATCTGATTCAGAAAATGATAATTTAATTAATGAATTAGGAATAGAAAGAAATGAAGATTACCTAGACAACATATTAATAAATACTACGATGAATATTTCTCAAGAATGTAGACATGAGTTTGAAAGATTAAAATGAATAGATAGTAACCAATGTAATATATGTAAATGGTATCCTAGTAAAATAAATAGAGCCAAATGTAAAAATTGTTATATGGAAGCTTGTATTAGTTGTATAGAAAGCAAATTAAATCAAAAAGTGAATCAAAATGAAGAAAAAATCCATATAAAAGATCAGGCTACTAATCTAAGACTAATAACTTTAGAAACAAGAATAAATGACCTAGAACAAAGAATAATTAAGTTAGAAAAAGGTAAACAAAAAATAGACATAGATAGTACACAATCACACAGTACAATACATCTAGATCAAATAGAAGAAAGTAAATTAATGAATATAGAAGAAAATAATACTAGTTTTATATGCAATGAATATAAAAAATTTGGAACAATAAAAATATTAGTAAGAATAAAAATAAAAGACGTAGAAATAGAAACATTAGCATTAGTAGACACAGGTTGTACTATCTGCCTATTTAATAAAGAGATATTGCCACATAATTTATTGTCAACTCTAAAAAATTTCAAAGAACATATACAAGCAATACAAATGGATGGAACTTATAATCTTTATGGTCAGTATATAGAAAAAGCACAAATAAGTTTTATAAATACATGTAGTGAATTCTATAAACCTACATATAATATGTACAAGATATTAGTAAGAGATCTTAATATTAAAACTAACTTAGTCTTAGGTTTACAATTCCTTATACAAAATAACGGAAGTTGTTTAATTTCTAGAGATGGAATAATGATATTTAGGAATACAACATATACTCATGTACAAACTAGAAAAATTCCAACTAAGAAATTAAATAAAAATAATAAAATAAAAAATACAACTCCATGTTGTGACGATTGTAAAGATAAGGGTAGTCGTTGTTCAAACAACTTATATGAAGAAAAACAAGAAGAAAATTATTCAGACTATATAGACCTAGAAGACATAGAAAAAGATTATACTTTAATACATATAGAAACAAAATTTTACAATTTTCAAAAAAGGAATAAATACTATAGGAAATATAAAAAATCCTAAAGACTTAGAAAATATAGTAGCAATATTAGACGAAATGGAAATAATAGGGGGAAAACCCTTCATACATTGGGGAAGTAATAAAATTATGTGTAAATTAGATATAATAAACCCCGAGTATACTATAAAAACTGCAACAATAGAAGCTAATGATGAAGATACGGAAGAATTTAATAAACAAATAAAGGAATTACTAAAACTAGAAGTAATAAGAAGATCTACATCTAGACATAGATCAGCAGCATTTATGGTTAGAAACCATAGTGAACAAGTGCGAGGAAAAGTTCGCATGGTAATAAACTATAAAAGATTAAATGATAATACTAGAACAGATGCATATAAATTACCCGATAAAAGTGAGCTAATTAATAGAATACAAGGTAAAAAGATTTTTAGTAAGTTTGATTGTAAGTCAGGATACTGGCAGGTTAAAATGCACCTTGAAAGTATAGAATGGATAGCTTATACTTATCCAGAAGGACATTTTGAATGGCTAGCTATGCCTTTTGGGTTAAAGACAGCTCTGCCCATATTCCAAAGAAAAATGGATGAAATGTTTGGAGACTATAAAATTTTTGTACTAGTATATGTAGATGATATTTTAGTATTTAGCAAGGATATACAAGAACACTTAGGACATTTACAAACAATATTTAGATTATTTGTTAAGTATGGAATAATAATAAGTCAAAAGAAAATGGAATTGTTTAAGACACATATAAATTTTTTAGAAGTAACTCTAGGAGAAGGAAATGTAAAATTACAACCATAGATAGCTAAAAAAGTATTAGAAATGCCAGATAAATTAGATAATACTAAAGAACTACAAAAATTCTTAGGATTAGTAGATTATGCTAGAAACTTTATTCAAGACTTAAGAAAAATAGCAGGATCTTTGTATGTTAAGACAAGTAGTGAAGGACAAAAACATTTTAACATAGAAGATATAAAATTAGTACAACAAATTAAAGATAAAGTTAAAAATATACCAGACCTACAAATACCCTTAGAATCAGATTATTTAATAGTTTAAACTGATGGAAGTAAATTAGGATGGGGGGGCTATTTTAAAATCCCGACCTAATAAATACAGTTCAAAAAATGAAGAAAAAATTTGTACATATCAAAGTGGAAAATATAAAGAAAAAGGTAATATGAGTAGTATAGATGCAGAAGTATTAGCAGTAATATATGGACTTAATAGTTTTAAATTATATATATTAAATAAAAGCGAAGTCTTAGTAAGAACAGACTGCGAAACAATAGTTAAATTTCACGAAAAAATAAATAGTAAGGCTAGCAGTAAAAGATGATGGTTAAATTTTATGGATATAATATCTATATATAATAATATTGTTTTTGAGTATGTTAAAGGAAAAGATAATTATCTAGCAGATAAATTAAGTAAATTACAATTAAAGACTAACTAATTTATATTTCAGTATGAGACCAAGCATGCGACCAACTGGTCAACTGCCAGCAGACAAAGGCAAGAGCATGACCCAGCCAGACTCTTATGCTCAGACTTTATTAGGCAGACAAAATTTCAGATCATTAAATACAACAGACAATTTAATGGAGTGAATTTATTTCGGTAAGTATAATTTAATTTCATATCCTAAGTGTAATTTATCATTTAGGGTAAATCTAGACTGTAATATAGACAAGGCTCAACAATGTTTAGTAGATAATTTATGGATGACATACAATAAACAAGATTCTAAATATTTTATAGCAGCTTCTAATGCTTCATGCCAATATTTTTCAGATAAAAATAGAGATAATAAATTTAAATATTATATAGTTATACATGGCAAGGCTAAAGGTGTTTTTCAAACTTGGATAGAAGTATTAGATTCTATAAATGGGGTTAAAAACCCACGTTTTAAAGGTTTTAATAATTTCACCGAAGACTTAGACTATGCGAGAGGAATACTTGGGTCTAATTATTACATTTCACCAGCTCTTAGACAAAGCCCAAACCAAATACCCCAATACAATATCCAAAAAGACTCAGACAAAATAATATTTTGTGATCACTATTCATCAATGACCGAGGGTTTCAAAAGACTCAATACAAAAAACGAAATCCTTATTCAGGAAAATATGAGACTTATGAAACAGCTTGAGACTTTTCAGAATAAATATGTTCCAAGAACTGACAGCACTCAGACGCAGGAATTGAGTTCTCCTTCTCCTTTAAATATGGATGAGACGGGTGTGCATTCCCCTTTAAATGCTAAGAACTCTACTGTATCGGAGCATGATACAGCTAGTCCGGTTCAAACGGTGACCATTAAAGACTTATCAAATCCGTTAAAGGCTGTCACTTTGCCAAAAAGTGAAGAAGAGGAGTCTTCTTTCTCACGAAGGAGATTACCTAAATATTTTCAAAAAGACACATTAAGACAAAATGAATTATTAAAAAAGAAAAAAATGAAAAATTAGAAAAAATAATTAAGCATACTTTAGAAAAAATTTTCCAAGACAAAAGCCAAGACAAACATATTATCAAAGACATTCCCAGTAATGGTTCAGAAGACAATATTCATAGTCCTTCACTATCAGACGAAGAACAAATAAACAATATTCAAGACTCTCAAAATAATTATGAAGATGATGACTCAGGCATGAGTTTTGATATCATTGCACTACACAACTTAGACACTTAACTATATTCTTTTTTAAGACTTCAACGGAAACTAAAGTCACAAGATAAACAAATAATAAATTGCAACAAGACAAAAGTGACAAAAGGTTAGGGGCAAAATAAATGGCATGTGAATGGCAAGTCAAGAATGGATGGCTAAGAGAAATTCAAGAAAAGAAAAGTGACTAAAAAGACACGGAAAAGTAGCATAGAAGACAAGGAAATAAATGCTACAAAAAGACAAAAATATAAAAAAGTTTAGGTGGTGTTATTCATCAAAGCAAAGCATGGGATAAAAAGACAATATATATATATATATATATATTAAGAATGTTAGGTGGGGATGCCCACTGCGTGTCTTGTAATATTTATTAGTAGGTGGAGATGCCCACTACGTGTCTTGTAAAGGAAAAAAAAGTGTGTTGTCACTTTATCACTACCCTCAAAAAGAGGGAAAAACTATTGACATAGCACACGTCCAATGACTGTGTCAGTCTGTAATATAAGTCCAACAAGATGAACTTAATGATGCATGTGACGATGGGGCCCAATGAGTACCCGACTTGCATTATTAAAGGAATCTTATCAAGTTGTCGGCCACTAATAAAGGCCAGTAGCAAGTTTAGGACTGGGGAATCATTTTTATTTGCCTATATAAGAAGGCAGAAGATGTGAAGTTGAGACAGAGAAAAAAGTGGAGAGAACGTAGAGTGTGAAAAAGAGTTGAAAAAACAAAGAGAGGAAAATACATAGAACAACCAAAATTCTCCCAACTCCCTTTATGTATATTACCTTGTTTGAAAAAAGTTGGTGAAATAATAATAAGTGTGTTTGTGTTTTTAAGTTTTTAAAGTTTTCAAGAAGCTTTTCGGGGTTCCCGAAAGGGAAATCTCTCTCCGTTTATCATGTAAATTTTACGATGTTTATTCCCTAAAAAATATGTTTTTTATTTTCATGTTATCTTTATTATTTTTCATGTTATGTTAAGTTTTAGCTTAATGTAAATTACTGTACATGCGTTAAATGATTACCCTTAGTATATGATTAGCCTCTTAATTTCTTAAATAACGATTATGGATTAGCCTGTAAAGTCCTAGGAATTCTTGACCTTGATAGTCCTCTTGATAAAAGACGTAATTGTTGCCAGATAAATATTCGAGGTGTGGCTAAAGATGAAGTTTTTAAGAATAAAGATTAAGAGGAATAGATGAACGGGGTAAGATTAAAAAAAATGAAAAATAATATAAAAATGGGAAATTAGGGTATTTACATCATAATTAAACTTGATAAATCTAAAAGAGAGAAGGAGTACTGAGTAGGATTTACAACTTTATTTTTTACATTTGTTTTATCTAACAACCTGCTTATATTTAATACTCCTATTGAAATATCTATATCTAAACGCTTATATAATAAAACCTACACACATTAGTAAATTATTTTCATTATCCATTTCTTCATATCCTTTAGTTTGGATTCCTATTTTAATATGTTTCTCAAATTCTTTTAAATTTATTAAAAAGTCTGGACTAATATAAAATATTCTACCATTATTAGTCATATCTACTTCCGTTAATCCTATAATAGATTTCTTTAAGTCTGACCATCTGTCGTCGTATAATACTATTAGTACTTTAGATCCTAAATTTTTTCTAGTTAAACCTTTTATTCCTATAACTATTAATCCCATATGCATTAACATTATATTGGCATTTTTTATCTTCTTTGTGAAGGCTTATATATATATATATATATAAAATTAAACTTTTGTTGATGTGTAGTTAAATTATATATAATTTAACTACACATCAACAGAAGTTTAATTTAATAAATTTAATTTATCGATGTTGATTTTATTAATTAAAATTATATATATATATATATATATATATATATATATATATATATATATATATATATATATATATATATAATTTAACTACACAACAACAGAAGTTTAATTTAATAAATTTAATTTATCGATCAAGTTAATTTTATAAATTTAAATTATATACCTTCTAATTATATAAATTTAATTTTATTGATCAACAAAAATTTATCAATATCAAATTTAATATATAAATATCCTTGAATTGATCATACGTATTTCTTTAATTGATAATGTATTTCATATTTGAACCACTAGTTTATAAGACTTGATTAGTTAAAATAACAAAGAGACATTGCCCGTCGCTTTTAAAAAAAATTAAAAGAAAAAAATTTCATTAAAAAGCGACGGACTTGGCGATGCAGTCCGTCGCTTTTTAAAAATAAATTAAAAAAATAAATTAAAAAGCGACGGACGGCATCGCTTAGTCTGTCACTTTTGGGAGCAACGCCATCCGTCGCTTTTACTTCCATAGTTTTTTAGCAGTTTTTTAGTAGTGTATAGACTTTCTTAACCACAATAGCATCACCCACAGTAGATACATGAAAATGATTAGAAAGTATTTTAGGACCAATATTAAATCTCATGGACACACAAGGAATAACAAAGGATAAGGTAACACCCAGATCAAGTAAAGCATAAACATCAGGATGAAAGACTTTCAACATACCAGTCACCACATCCAAAGAACCCTCATGATCATGTCGATTCTGAAGAGCATATAATTTATTTGTCTTTGGAGTATCCAAATCGGAACCACTATGTTGAACTTGCCTACCATCCTTACCCTTGCTAGCTTGCAATGGAATTTTTTTTTCACTTTATGACCGCTCTTCCCACAACCAAACAAGCCATCCATATCAGCTAAGCATTTTTCTTCATATTTCCTACCACACCTTAGTTTTTCATAATTTCTAGGGATCAAACTTTCCGTCATTATAATTTTCTTTAATTCGTAGGAATCAAACTGATGTCTCCATAATTTGAAATGAATATATACCTACGTTCCCCTGGTGGTTGTGTATTGATTTGCCACATTGTCAAGTTCAATTGAGTCCATCTCTTGTCAAGTAAGTCCTTTCCCAAACTCTTATTTTCGTCACTTTTTTCTATAGCTCAGCACTACTGTGGTAGAAAATTTATATCTCATCATAGGAATATCTAAATCATAATCCATTTGATTTTTCAAAAATTAGACTCATAGAGATGCGACATATCCGAAAATCACGATCAGACTACTCCTGGATTCACTCAGGTGATTTCTTAAATTTGGCTTAAAGTTATGATGAACTGACTACTCCAGCTTTGTGCGGCTTCACGAAAAAGTTCATACCTTGACGTAGGAATAACGAAATCACAAACGGTTTGCGGCATTGGAAAGAGGATTTGTTGGGTTACATCATAAATGAATACCACAATTAGATTGTGTCTGTATTTATTTTTTTTTGTATTCGAAATCAGCCTTCAAGTTCTGTATACCACTGACTGCATCAACTTCGTATAGTTTCATGAAAAACCTTGTACCTTCACTTAGGAATTACGAAATCACAAGCAATTTGTGGATTTGGAAAGAATACTCATAGAGATACATCATATATGAAAACCACAATTAGATTGCATCAATGTTTGTTCAGCTTTTATTTTGAAATCATCCTTCGAGCGACCGCAAAAAAATTGAAGTTACAATCTTTGTTTTTGGACCTGCTCTTACAAATCTAACCTCTTCTTTTTAATTCATTTTTCAGATATTGAGTACAGTTGTACTGATTTAATCCTGCAACACGATGAAATTACATGACCATGATATGCCGCATCCTCATCTAGGGGTAGTGGGTGATCAACGAAATTCGAATGCCAAAATCTCAATTTAGGAGGTTCAGACTGTGGAGATTGGCATGTTCTTGCTTTGATAAAGTGGGATGTCTGATGAATATCTTCTCCTTAAAGAACGGTCACAAATAGATATCCAAGACGTCATGATAAACTTCTTGAGCAAAGCTACTAGTATGAATGTTCCTTCACTTAAATCCACAATTCAACAGGAAGTAGTATATGTCAAATCTCCTCATCCTAATGGATGTTTCAACAATTGGAGTGTTCTCGCTTCTAACTTTGGCAACGTGTTCTACACATCTAGTTACTGGGAATGGGTAGAAAATGTGCTACCCCGCTATAAGGAGACTTTGGAGTGCATCAAGATTTATGATGTTGAATTCCCATTTTCTGTTATTCTTGTACACAATTGGTTATTACTGTTTAGAAGTAGTTAGTAAGGAATTAATCAGTTAGTGGGTTAAAAGGGTAATTAGTTGTAATTAGATGGTTGATAAAAGTTAGTTAGAGAATCCATTTCGGATGAATTGAATATGAAATGTAAGTATATAAATAAGCCACAAGTGTAACACTTACAATGTGATGAAATAAAAAATTCTTCTTCCTCTTTTCTGATTCATTTTTCTTCAAGAACCTTCAATGGTGAATTAAGGTCTTTAGCTTAGATTTTCACATGGTATCAGAGCAGGTGATGCTTGTTATCTGGTAGATCAGAGTAGCGTTTCACTGTAACAGAGTTACGAAGAAGACGACAATGACAACTACGAGAATAGATCAGAATGATCCTCTATATATAGGTCCATCAGGTGCGACTTTGATCCCTATTAAAATTACTTGCCCTGAGAATTATGGAAAATGGAGTAGATTAATACAAATTTCTCTATTAGGGAAGAGGAAATATGGATTTGTTACGGGAGCTTGCAGTAAATCTCTGTATCAAGATGAATTGCATGAACCTGACATACAAAACAATTGTAGTGTTGACACTCAATTTTGACCTAACATTTTCAAAATTTTGTAACTTTTAAGTTTTATTAATTCACTAGTTTAAAATACATCTTTTTTATATATAATTTTAAATAAGTTTATCAATATTTATGCTTATTTTTCAAAATTTTGAAATTTTTATCAGTTAATTTTAGTTACATTATTTTCATTATAATTGATCAAATATGTTCAAATATTTGTTTATTTTGATTAAATAATTATTGGTTATGTTGATTCCCATTTTTTTAATATTCATTTTAGTCGTTGCATTTATTAATATTTATTTTGATATTTTTTACTTAATCTAAAAATTTATTTAAATATAAATAAGATTTATATACACAGATTAATCAATGATTTTGGGCCACAATCTCAATCCCATGACTTGAGCCCATTGTCTAACAATTTCCTATTTAAGTTATTCATTAGGTCAATTGTGGAGAATTATTTTTTAGGAGGGAAGAATTTTCCAAATAGTAAAAAATCCTAAGTTTTTCCTCTCCCATTTTCCTCCCTTAGCCATCACAACCCAAAATTCATTAACTCTTCTTCTCCGGCGAAACCCAACCGGAGAACCAACACCATTGCTCCACCTACCAAAACCCCACCATATAACAACACGAAATCCAACCAAATAACTTTTGAAACCACCGGAATCCGACCGAAAACAACCCAAAGACCCCCATCTCCCTCTTCTCCATTTTTCCGGCGAAACCTCACCGGAACTCCACCCAAACAGAGCTCAAGCAACTCCAAAACCGCCGCCAGAACACCATCAACAACAACTCCAAACAACAACATCAAATAAAAAAAAAAAAAAAAAGAACAAGACCCTTTCCCCTTTCCCCCTTATTTTAATTTTCGTTTGTTTAGCAGCAGATCCAGCGAAGAAACCCTACAACAACTATCAAACCGGCGAGCTCAAAGCTCGCGAACAACAACTCCGGCAGTCCCCATTGGTGAGCTCAATAGTGAGCCGCCGTGAGCCTCATCAGCGAGATCCGACGAAACTCCTATAGTAATTTGAATTTGTTCCATGTTCATTTCTTTTGGTTCATTACTCTTACTTCAGTTTTTATGTTTGTTTTTTTTTTTTTTTCAGATTTGCTCTATTTTGACTTTGTTGATTTATTTTATTTTATTTTATTTTTTTTTTGTCATTATTTATTGCATTGTGAATTAATACTTATGCATTTATATGATTTTTCTCCATTGTTTTGACTTAATGTTGAAATGAAGCTGCCGGATTTTATTTTGTTGGTTTGGATTGTTACTAATGTTGTTTGCCTCCATGAATATGAGTTGGTGATTGATAGCTTTATTTGAGTTAATTTTATTCTATACTTGGATTAATGGTCTATTCATATTTTTATTTGTTGTTGTCGTGGTAACTAAATATATTATGTTAAGTTGGATTTAATTTTTTCTATAGCCTTGTGGTACTTGCTTTAATCTCATCTTCTTTAATGATATTTTATCTAAGTTCGTTTTATAGTTATTTTGATATATTAATTTATTGAGATTGATTATATTCACTTCTTCTAGTTACTTATTATTTTTAATTTTAATATCGAATTTAGTTGCTTGTGCGTTTTGTTTTATTTTAAATGCTAAATTTTTTACAGTGAGATATTTTAATATTGTGCTTACATGTAGGCAGTGTTTGTTAGTATTTATTTATTTTGGCATTTTGACTATAAAGTTTGGTGGTGTTTGTATTTTTTTTTTTTTTAATTTCTCTATTATTTGTTAGGTCATTATTTATTGTTTTATTGTTAACAGTTATGTTGTTAGTGATTATTGTTTGGTTAGTTTATTTTTTTTCCTCATTCATTTTGTTATGTTGATTATTAGTTAACTATTGCATATTATCTTATACGGTTTTTATCAACTTCATATAATTGTTGTCTATGGTTGATTGGTCCATTTTATTTTTTTTAATCTTAATTACTTTGTTAATTTACTCAATAGTTAAATTAGCCAATGAGAAAATCTCTCCATCGGTTTTGGAGGCTTTTACATTGTAAAAGACGGAAATTTAGTTTAAATTCATATATTTTGTTTGTTTAAAATTGGCCGATAAAGAAATTACCATCGATTTCTAGGGCCTCTCATTTTAATAAGACAGGTTTTTATTTCTAAGTTATTATTGATTTCATTTATTTTTATTTGTATTTATTTACCACTAACACTTTTATTAAGTGTCTTTGTAAGTACACAGAGCTGCTTCTCATTGGAGCTATTCGAATGAAGTTCAAATTATATTATTTATTCATTATTTTGTATATATTGATATTAGGCAAACTTTAGGCCGTGTTTTATATTATTGTCTTTATTTTATTATTTGTGTATATTGCATGTTTATCATACGTGTATATTTATTTTATTCTCCTCCTCAATATGAAAAAATGAATTCAGTCGGGATCCACATTTGTGGATTTCGAAGGATGCATAACACCTTTCCTTCGGAATAACTTGAACCCCTTACTTAGAATCTCTTGGTTTCGTAGACATTTTTTAAATTGGTTTTCTAGTTTTCCTAAAATTAGGTGGCGACTCCTTTAAAATTCGTTTATTCTTTAAATCCTTTTAACATTGAATTAATTGATCATTTTTTGAGTCATCGCGATGTTTCGCCCCATTTGAATAGAGTAGGGATGTAAACATGTGGAACTCAAAACAATGAGAAAATAGTTGCAAGTGTATCACTGTAGGACTGTGGCCTATGACATAGAAGAAGTGGCCATCCTTCTCCTCATATTTTGAAATGCTTAGATTTACTTCATAGTAATAAGGATGTTGAACTACTGAATAGTTGTTCAGTCTGCCCTCTAGCTAAGCAGACTAGATTGTCATTTCCTATTAGCATGGACCTATGAAACCATATAAGATTCCCACATTTGATAAGAAACATTACTTCCTGACAATTGTTGATGATTATAGCAAATATACATGTATTCATTTACTGCAGCTTAAATCTAAAACTATTGTAGCCATAAAGAATTTCTTCTTAATGATTAATAACCAATTTGGTCACATCATAAAGACAATAATGTTAGACAATTGGACAAAGTTCTTCAACTCCCAGTGCAATGAGTTGTTCCTAAATTTAGACATCTCACATCAGAGTAGTTGTCCTCACACACCACAACAAAATGGTGTGGTAGAGAGGAAACACAAATATATTTTGAATGTAGCTAGGGCAATCAGATTCCAGTCCTGCATGCCCCTCAGATATTGGGGCCTTTGTGTCAAAGCAGCAGTATATCTCATCAACAGATTACCATCATCATCCCTTAATGGTGGCAAGAGTCCATATAAGATGTTCTTAAAATCCTTTTTCCAAATTGGAATCCGTAAAAGAAGTCTATGGGATCATATGGATGCTTGTCCCTATTGTGACTCTTGTATGAGGAATCATAATAGGTGTACTAGTAATTGTTTGGTTAGAAAGAGAAATATCTACGAGAATACAACAACGTACCTACCTTGGTCATTTAAGAGTCATAGGATGTCTTGGCTATGCATCAACTATTCCAAGGAATGACAAGTTCTCAGAAAGGGCAAAGTTTGTTGTCTTGATGGGGTACTCAAAAACACAAAAGGGATACTTGTTATTGGACTGACATACAAACAAACTTCTAGTCAATAGAGATGTTGTTTTTTAAGATCATATATTCCCATTTGCCTCTCCACAACTTCCTAAAGAACCTGTCAGAAGTGTGTTACCTAAATGTTCTGAAGATTCTACTTTTTTGGAAGTGGTAGTACCTGAGGGTTGCCTAACTGTTGTTTCTGTTGCTGCAGACTTGGTGAAGTCCCTGCAGAGATATTGCCCAACATTGACACCTCAGTTGACATAGCTGATTCAATAGATGTCCAACCATCTGTAACCTCTGCTAGGAGGTCTACTAGGACAACTAAACCACTTATATGAATGAAAGATTACTCAGCCCCTACAATGGAACACAACAACACGTACCCCATTGCTAATCATCTCAGTTATACTCATGTGTCCCCAAATTATCACAAATATCTTGCCAAATTTTCAACCTTAACAGAACCTCATACCTTTAAACAAGCTAGTACAATTGATAGATGGATTCATTCCATGAAGCTTGAAATCAAGGACTTGAAGACAACAACACCTGGATGGTAGTTGATTTGCCTAAAGACAAACATATAGTTGGTTCTAAGTGGATCTACAAGATTAAGTATCTAGCTAATGATGAGGTGGAAAGGTTTAAGGCCAGGCTTGTAGCCAAGGGTTATAGTCAACAAGAGGGAATAAAATACCATAAACATTCTCTCTAGTTGCAAAAATGGTTACTGTTAGATGTGTCATTGCTTTAACTGTTTCAAAAGGCTGGTCACTTTACCAAATGGATGTATACAATTCTTTTTAACAATGAGACCTGGATGAGGAAGTTCATATGGAGATGCCTGAAGGTTTTAGAAATCAGGGGACCACTTAAGTTTGCAAGTTGATCAAGTCCTTGTATGGCCTTAAGCAGGCTTCTATACAGTGGAACATCAAACTTACCAACACTTTATTAGCAGCAGGCTCCATTCAGAGTTCTCAGGATTACTCCTTGTTTACCTTGAAGAAGCCAGAGGGGATGGTTATTATTTTGATCTATGTTGATGACTTACTCATTACTGGGATAATGAGGCATTAATCAAAGAAGCAAAAGAGACATTGCATTAACAATTCAAACTTAAAGATTTAGGAGAGCTTAAATATTTCTTGGGAATTGAGGTGTTAAGATCCAAGAATGACATCATTCTGAATCAAAGGAAGTATATGTTATAGCTGATTTATGATACAGGTTTAAGTGGTGCAAAAATAGTAGCTACTCCAATTTAGAATCCAACTTGAGATTAACCTCAGTGGAATTTGATAAGGCTCATGGAATACATGGAGATGAGGTATTAACATATTGTTCAACTTATCAAAGGTTGGTAGGTAAGCTAATGTATGCTACAATTACTAGACCTGACATCAGTTATGTTGTTTAGACACTTAGTCAATTTATGTAACATCTAAAGAGGTCTCACTGGGAAGCAGTTGTTAGGGTGGTGAGGTATTTGAAAGGAACAATTGGCCAAGGTATCTGGCTAAAGGCTCAACCTACCACAACATTGACATGTTGGTGTGATTCAGATTGGGCTGCATGCCCTAATAATAAAAGGTCAGTAATAGGGTATATCATAAAGTTTGGAGAGTCTATAGTGTCATAAAATCAAAGAAACAACATACATTATTTAGAAGCTCAGTTGAAGCTGAGTATAGAAGCATGGCCTCAGTTGTAGCAGAAGTAACTTGGTTGATAGGGTTGTTCAAAGAGCTTAATGTGTCTATTCAGATGCCAATCACAATAATGAGTGATAGCAAATCTGCCATTCAACTGGCAGTAAACCATGTATTACATGAAAGGACCAAACACATTGAAATTGATTGCCACTTCATTCCAGAAAAATTCAAGGCTGGCGTGATTCAAACAATGTATATGCACACACAACAACAAATAGCTGATTTGTTAACCAAAGGGTTGAGTCATACTCAATACTTGCACTTGCTAGGCAAGCTAGGTGTGCTTAACATCCTGCACCCTTCAGCTTTAGGGGGAATGTTGAATTCCCATTTTTTGTTATTCCTGTATACAGTTGGTTATTACTGTTTAGAAATAGTTAGTAAGGAATTAATCAGTTAGTGGGTTAAAAGGGTAATTAGTTGTAATTGGATGGTTGATAAAAGTTAGTTAGAGAATGCATTTCGGATGAATTGAATCTGATGAAATGTAAGTATATAAATAAGGCATAGGTGTAACACTCACGATATGATGAAATAAAAAATTCTTCTTCCTCTTTTCTGATTCAGTTTTCTTCCAGAACCTTCAATGGTGAATTGAGGCATTTAGCTTAGATTTTCACAGATGTTATGTATACTTTCTTTGTTCGCGTCTGACTATGACGACAATGTGTACTCTATGCTTTTTGTGAGCTTTGGTGTCCATCTACTTACATGCTTTCTATTTTCATTAGAGAGACGTTCATATTACTTTGAGAATGACGGGCGATTGGAGGTCTTCATGTACAAGGTTCTTTTATGACGAAGTCGTTCCCTCAGCGAAGGAATTGACACACATATGGATATTAAAGGAAAATTGTTTCTTCCCACAAGTTGCTTATATTTATTTTTGGCCTTCTATAGATTAGTGAAAGCTTATCTCCACAAGGTTATCCATGACTAGGTAAAGTTCTGGTTAAGACTTAAGAGGACCTAATATATATGCCAAGCCTCTGTAAAAGGTGTCAAAGGTACGAGCCACGAAGCCAAGGTTGAACCATAATCCCTCTAGACATGTTGATTAGACTTCCTACCACAGACTGACGAGGAGAATGCTCCCTTTGGTGAGCTAGATGTGGAAGAGTCACTAGAGATGAGACTATTTTGGCAGCATTCCTTACTTATTGGCTTTGCAAGCTCATGCTTCCACACAAGAAAGTCGACTATGCCCATTAAGGCATGGATTCTCGATCGAACTCAATATAAATGAAGAATGAGGGTGATCAAACTCAATAATTATCTAAACATTATACTATAGTAAGAAGTTCATTTAATATGTAATAAATATTATTAATTTAAAATTTAATAGCTTAACAACTTCAAATTCTAGGTCAGCCGGGAGGACTTGATGGATGTACGGACCTTCATTTCCTCATTATCTATTTGTCAATCAATTGTTATTTTGAAGATTAGGAAGAATAAAGTCATGATGATTAAAAAAAAAAAAGTGTTCCTTCATTAAGTAAAACTCCCGTTTAGTTGGGATCATGAGTACTAAACAACAAGCTAAATGATAAAATAAATTAAATCTAGGAAATGATTAGTTTAGTCATATGCCTGTATGTGAGCGACAACCCGCCATTGCTAGGACACGTGATTTTTAATTAAAAAGTTACAAACGATCATCGATGCTCAATGAAATTTGTCATGCTTTGATGAATTCAATATTTTGAAAAGTTACAATGACGTGACATTAGACCAATGGAGATGTCTCGAAGTCAAACCCTTGATTAAGAAAAGCACTAGCTATCCATAGCTTCAAATTGCCAAAGTTTATGTCCACCTCATGACATTCTCTCACCTGCATATCCATTTACACAAAAAAAAAAAAAAAAAAAAAAGACAAAAGATAACTATACTTAGATTTCTAATAAACAAGATAGGTGTAAATGAATTGATAATTAACTAATACTTTCTTCATTCAATTTATTCATCTTAATTTGACTTGGCGTATTGAATTCAAGAAAATAAAGAAACACTTTTAAATCTTGTAGCTTAAATTAAAGATGTCTAAAATGTATCAAAATACTCTTTAATTTTGAGATCTTAAATATATCAGGTGGAAAGTTGAAACTAAATACTTGTAAAAAAAGAAATTAAAGAGACTTTTTGTTTATGAAGAAAACAGAAAAGTAAGACAAACTAATCGAAACAATAATAAGTTTGGTAACTTACATTAAGAGTGAAGGTGAAAATGTAATCATTGGTAGAAGTAGCCAAGTTGGAAGTTTGAACATTGAATCCAGTGAGAGACTCAAGAGCTTTGAAAAGAGAAGCTGCAATTTGTCGCCCTTTGTTGCAAATTAATCTCACGTAAAATCCCTTTTCTTCTACTTGATAAATGTCCATCTGCAATACCATTAATTTATTTATGTTTTTGGTATATATTAAATAAGTAGTTAACAAGTTTTTGGTTTTAGTAAAAACAAACCTTTGTTATCCTCTTGATTGCTGGATAATAGCTTGTGAAATTCATTTTCTTGGCATTTTGAAATATTTTACTTTGATTAATTGATGACTCAAACTCTGCTATTTCTACTTTTAGTTTCTTGGCTTTCGTTTGTAGTCCTTGTACGTATAATATTGCATCTCCTATAATGGATGCTTTATCCATCTGCCAATACAAAACGTTCATCAAACAAAATCATGCACCAACAATGTAAAATTCACTTTTTTTTCCGCTCTACGGATGGATAGTATTTGCACTTACCCTCCAGCGATTCAAGGTGAAGGTGTTCAACCACTTACGCAAGCCTCAATTCCATATATTATCATTTTTTTCAAAGTGTCAATAAGTAATTTAAATCTACATATTTCAAATTAAGCTAGTCCCTCTCATATGAGTTTATTATGTGACATTTTTTCCCTTTTAGTCATTTTCGTCATAGTATTATATTTAGCAACAGTTTAACTTAAATCTTTTAATTTTACTTTTATTGAGGATATGTTCACACTAATATGAGTGGCTTATATTGGACGATAAGTTAAAAGAATCTTTCTTTTCTTTTTAAGCTCTTTTTTCAATCAAACACCTTAATATAAATTGGGATGCTAAGAGTATATACCTTTGTGATATTAGGAACTAAGGATCGCAAAGCGTAAAGCTTTTCCTTCATTCTTCCTCTCCTTTTGCGCTCGGAAATCAAAGTTCTGGACCGGTCAGTCCTCGTGCCTTTGGTTGTTGGAGTCATTTTGGTGGTAGCCGTTGTGCCAGAAGATTCATCACAATCTTCCTCTTCTTCTTCTTCATCTTCATCATCGAGCTTTATTTCACCAGGAAACGAGGTATATAGCGAAATAGGATCAGGCAAGGTTGTATCATAGAAATCCATGGATGTCGGCTCAAATTGGGCATTGGCAGCGGAAAAACAACCTGTGATATGTTCACAATCATAGTTTGGGCAAAACTTTACAATAGGGTCATCAGTTTCACCCCTAATAAGCTCAATGAATTGTTCAAAATTATCCTCGTCCAAGAAATTAATAAGCCCAATATCATTAACATTATTTTCCATTAATGCATTACCACTCTCCATTTTAATTAAGATGGATAAATAGTGAGAGAGGTCTAGTTAGGATTTATAGATGTTTTATTTTATGTATATTAATATTATACTATGTGAAAGGAATCGAATATAGTTACTTGGAGTTGTTAAAGCTAATATTAAAACCCTAAGGGTTGTTGACAAATTTTAATTTAATCTACTTCAGCTTCTTATAATATAATATTGAGGCATCAAATGAACCTTCACCAGATTCGACCTCGTACAACTTTTGGTTTCAAGTATTGATGATGTAAGAGAGGATGTCATGATCTAATTTTACTTATCTAACCAAAGATTCTTTATATTTATTTGTTCCTCAATATACTAGTATCAGGACTAAGACATCATTTAATATGCTCACTACTCTCACTCTCGGGCGGAGCTACGGTGTCTTCAGGTGGTCAATGGGACGTTATTCATTGAAAAGTTATAGGAAAAATTACTAGGATGGATATATTTTAATAAATAATTATTAATTTTAGAGATATTTTTTTATTTATTACCATTTATAGCAATTCTATAATAAATCTGCAATATGCATTAAAAGTGAATTATGTATGCAATATACATATGTATTATAACTATTTTAAAATATATTAAGCTTGTTTGGTAAGAAATTGACACATTGTATTAAAATGTGTGATGAATGTATTATTCATCAATAAAACTTGTATTATATGTGTTTTATAAATTGTTCTCTATAATATGTGTTAAAACTTTATTATAAATGTATTAAAAGTGATCAAGTGAAAAAATAATGATATTGCTATAAATGATAAATATTTTCTTAATATAGTATATTTATACAAGTTTCTCAAAATTATAGTGTGTATAAAGGGTGACAATTTCAGCTCATTTAAGTGAAAATGATTCATTTTCTCCATATTAAAGTAAATGGATCACTTATATTTTGTTAAAGTGGAATTTTCGCATATAACCACTCAAAAATAACTTAATTATGCTTCTTATAGTTTGCTAATTAGGATTCATAGTTACATCTTGAAGGTAGTAGAGAGGAGAACGGGATTGCGAGAGAGGCGAGCAAGAGCAGCATAGAGTGGAGAGAGGCGAATTGAATATGTATAATTCTTGAATTGTATATGTAAATCTATCAAATAATTGTATATATGTAACTGGTATACATATTTATTTGTATATATAGCGAGCAAGAACGGGAGAGGGAGGAGAGAGGCGAGCAAGATTGAGAGAGGGAGGAGAGAGGCGAGTGAGAGAGGGAAGAGAGTGGAGAAAGGCGGACTGTATATGTATAAAAGAGGACATACGGCATAATTACAGCTAAAATTAAGTTGTGAGCCGTAATTAATTTAACTATAGCTATGTTAGCTAATTGACTAGTATATGTTTGCTTTTCTGCTTAATTTTCTCTTTCTTAGATGGGTAAATATGGACTACAATCTATTTAAGCTCATACAAATATGGACAAAATGGGTAAACATGAGAATCCATATATACTCATATATCACTAACTTATAATAAAAATCTCTAATTACCCTATTTGTTTTTGAAAATAAAAAAAATAAAAAAATTGGAGGGTGGGGGGAAATTTCTTTTTTTGGGGGGAAATTTTCTGAAAAAGGCGTGGGTGCGAGGTATCCTGGGGGTGGGGGTAGGGTTGGCAATTTTTTTCATACAAAAAAGTTTTTAATTTTTTTTTAAATGGGGGAGGGGGGGGGGGGGGAGGTTGGTGGCCGTACTGACCAAAAAAATAATTTCTTTCTTTTGTATGAAAAAATATGTTTTGAAAGACAATAATATAGAGATAGGGTGGGGTAGTAGGGTAGTAACAATTTAGCTTTGATTTAATATATTTTGGTTTTAGGAAATTAAAGTGGATTACAATCATTTTACTTAAATCATTTTTGAGCAAAATCATATTTACTTATAGTAGATTATGATCTAATTTATTTTAATTCAATCTATAATCAGTCCATCCAAATCCAATCTAATCCACTTATTTGCCACCTAGTTCAAAAGAACCTGTAGCTCTTAAAAACTATGACTTAACTTGTAATTTTTACTTTTTACTATTCCCCATTTTCAAGAAAATTAATAGTTGTAGCATTATTTAATTTACTTTTTACTTTCTACTATACTTGTTTAACTATATAGGTACCCCGTTATTTAATTTTATGATGAAACCACCGCAAAGACCTATATATGACGCAAGCTAAGCCCGTGGATGGAATTTTCTATATGAGAATCATTCATCCAATTAAATATAAAAGCTCGTGCTTGCGTTGTGCAACACGTTGTGTCACACAAGCGCACCCTCTACCGCCACTAACAATCATATATTAACTTGATTTACTTAATTTAATAGAGTATGATCTCAAAAATTAATGACTTTCGATAGAGGTAGGTGTTTGGTATTCGGTTCGGAATTTTCAAATTTTAAATTCGGTAATTGGTAGTTAATTATAGATATACCAAATATCAAATATTTAAATTTCGGCTTGGTAATTCGATAATTGGTAAATTAAATTTTGATTTAGTACTGTATTCGGTAATACAGTATTGAAGTTCTAGCTGATTGTATTACAAAGTTAATACTCATTCTCCAATTATTTTTTATTTTTTTTATGTGGAGGCACAATAAAATAGAATATCAACAACTAAGAAGACATCAAGAAAAACAAATCAATACAACTAAAATATATGTGTTTGAGTTGTTAATATTTAGAGAAAAGATATAAAGTGACAACTGAACTTGTCCCGAATTTTCAAAAAAAAAGCCTTAACTATGTGGGCATCCTATTATACCAAATAATCTTGAACTGATATTATTACATAGAAAGTGTGTGCACTCCCTCAAAGAGAGTGAGCAACTTGAAATAACTAATATAATTTTATTTTTGCAAGTACTTTATTATAAAATATATATATATTTTTTATTATTTTAACTTTTTTTCCTTATTATTTTTTCTCTTTCTTTCTTCTTCAAAAATTCATTATCATCTCTATTGAAGCTTCTCACTTTCAATGTCACCATTTTTACCACAACTTCACCTTTGTTTTTTTTACTACTACTAGTTTTACTTTCTTTAATATTAAATTTTTATCTAAATATTTTATTACATTTCGAACAATTTGATAAACCCATTAGATTTTAAGATGATTAGCAGGTATCATATAGCTTTTTTTATTCGATATCGATCAAGTTCTTTCAATTTTCGGAAAATTCATTGATTCTTTTAAATTATCATTTCTAATTTTGAAGTTATATGAAAAGGAGTAATTGTTGATACCTTCAAAAATTTAAAGTTTCTTAGAAAAATAATTAGTTTTGTAATCAATAATTTAATAAAGTCTAGAAAATAGTATGATTTTTTTTTAAAACAAAAAAATCACTAAAATAAAGAATTTGATTGGAGAAGAAGAAGAAAAGGAAAAGCAAAAAAGTGGAGAGGGCTTCAACTTGACGTTGGGGGTGAGGTGAGGGTGGGAGGTGAAGAAAAAGAAAGAAAATGGAGGGATGGATTGGCTTGAAAGTTGGGGGTGGAAAATGAAGTAGAATTTAAGATGAAATCAAAATTAAAATAAGTCAAAAATAGAGAGAGAGAGAGAGAGAGAGAGAGAGAGAGAGAGAGAGAGAGAGAATAAAGAAAAAATAAGATAAAGAGAAAGCTTAAAATGAATTTTTAAAAATATTTTTAATTAAATTAACACATGTCATGTAATGATTGGTTTGTGAATAAATTTGCTTTTTAAAATATGGGGCTGATTGAAAAATGATATAATAATATTAGTTCATAATTGTTTAGTGGGGTAATAGGATGGTTTCAAAGTTAAGCTGTCTTTTTGAAAATTCGAGACAACTTCAATGGTGACTTTATGCCTTTTCTCTAATGTTTATTCTTTAATTTTTTTTTTTTTTGGAATTATACTAATGAGGAATGAACATGTTAATATATGACCTTCATTAAGTAAATAATTCGGTATTCAGGAAATACCAAATATCAAATGATACTAATGTTTCATAACTAGAGATCAGTTAGGTGATAAATCATCAAAGGGGATGAGATTATAGCTGAGGATAAGTAATCATAATGATAATTTTACCTAGCAGACTTGAGAAATCAAAATCTAGATTCAAGGAGATCAAACAAAGTTACAAATTTCAGTTCAACGTTGTTGCTAAACTAATTCAAATCTCAAAATAAAACAATATTCAGAAGAAAAGATAAAATGTTGAGAGTCTTTAAAGATTTCTAAGTTTGATATGACACGATCAAATAGCGTATATACGAGTTACGTGTTTAAAAATATCTATGTGAATGTAAGATGTAAGCCGCCTCAAGAAGAATTATTAGTGTAAGACTAGTTTTTTATGCACTCATGAAATTATGTTGTGTTCATGACTTAAATGAACATAATAATGAGAACTAAGAACAGTTAAGGATTATTTGTGTGACATATGTTATCTAGGTATACATAAAAGCTTGTCGGTTTAAAGATATTAAATCTATTGATTTACCAATTTACCCAATGTATGTTCACTATGAGATTTCAAAGGAAACCATACTTATCCATATGTGATTAATTCTTATTTTTATATATATCACACAATTTTTTTGTAATTTATATCATATTATACTATAAGTCGGAAGCTACAAAGTAAAAGTTGAAATTCTATTTTATCCCTACACTTAAATTTAGTACATTATAAAATCATATCATATTATACTATAAGTGGGAAGCCATAAAAGTAAAAGTTGAAATACCATTTTACCGCTACACTTAATTTAGTACATTATAAAATATTAAATTAATTAACTATTTAAAAAATAATCAGAGCATATTATGATTAAATATTAAAATTGGAAAAAAAGTGTTGAGTCAAATGAAGAAAGACGAAAATAACCATGGAAAGATATTAGATAGTTTTATCCTTTTAAAAATTAATTAATTACATTTTTTTTATCTTTTTTTTTTTTTTGTATTTATTTTCATTGCACTTGATATCATACGAACTATTTTTTTCCTCTTATTTATTTATTTATTTTTCACTTTTATTTATTTTAAATTCATATTCATGGCTCATATTTAATAATCTACTAGGGAACTTGACCGTGCTTCGCACGATCATGAAAAAACCTATTAGTTTACATGATGATTCTTATTAATAACGAAATACTAAAATAATAGAAAAAATTGTTTTAGTAATATTACTAAACATATTTCATTTTTCAACCTTTATTTAAATATAAAAGAGAATCATACGGAAAACAATAAAGAATAGGAGAAATCAAATATTAATCTAAATTTTCAGAGTAATGAAAAATCCGCACTGAGTGAAATTTAATATTGTCTTTTGATAAAAGATTTTATGATAAAGTACCTTTTGCCACTTTAATTTTTCATGTTTTGGACATCTATTTTTGATAATATAGTTACTTTTTCTTTTGGTTTACTTATATATCACTTCAAAGCAATTTGATCGAGTTGGAGATAAGAGAGAAGAGCTGAAGTTATTTACTATTATTGTAATAAATAAAAGGTGTAAACATCTAAATTTTTATTCTCCTTAATTACTTTTTAGATCTTTTTAATTTACTCTTAATTTCTTTTTAAGAGATTTTTATGAAGTTCAAACTAAAAAAATCACATTTTTAGTGTATATGCAAATCTTACGCCCTAAAGAAAAGAAAAAAAGAATTTTCATGTTCTTCACTCACAAGAAGGAATCAAACGTGAGGGGGCATGTTAAATATAGGAGTAATAATTAAGTAAATTGAAGTATGCTAATGGAATTTATACTTAATTGTGCCCTATAAAATTGATTTATGTTAGAGATTTTTGGATGTCGATGGAAGGAAACAAACTACATTGAGATTATATTATAAAGGGAAATGGTTGATTGACGAACTTTGTCGGAAGAACATAATTTTTTTTCTTACAAAATGATGAAAATATGTCTGCATCACAAGGTTTCAAGCAACTAAAGTGGCGGAAATTAATAAGATGAAATTGAGGTATAATTAAGTTAATTCTTACTACATGATAAAAATATTATTGTAAATATAATTTAAAGAGTTATGTACTTGTAATTATCTTATAAATAGCACAAGTTCAAGCACTTGCTATTCATGCAGGCCTTAGTTTATTTTCTCCAATCTCTCTGTAACTTAATACTTCAACTTGGTATCAAGAGCATCATGGTTTCCCAACTACTTCCGCTCAAACTTCTTCCTCAATTCGAGTCGTCAACTCTCAATCCTCTTTGGGTCATCCAAATCCTCCTCCAACTATTTCAAAACATTAAAGGTTTTGTACCTTTGAAATTGATATAACTTAATTATCTTACTTGGAAAAATGTTTTTCTTATCGTTCTAAAAAGCTTCAATCTTTTCCCTTGGTTGATGGATCTATTCCATGCCCATCCTCAACTCATGATGAGTACCGTTTGTGAATTCAATGTGACAAAATTAGTCTAAGTTGGATTAAAGCCGATCTCTCCCCTTTGGTTCTTGATTCACTTCTCAGCTACACTTGCAAAACTTTCAAGTAGTCATGGAATATTCTTGCTTCCCTTTACCTAGATTAGGTTTCATCCTCGTCAATTCATTTTCAATCAAAATTTCAGAATTTTAAAAAAGTTTCCCCATCCATGGAGAATTATCTCCAACAATTGCATTCACTTTCCTGTTCCCTTACAGCATTTGGAAAATCTGTTACTAATGATGATTTGGTGACCCAAGCATTGCAGGGACTTCCACCTTCTTATCGTACTTTTTTCTCCAGTTTAAATACTACAGGAACACTTCCGTCCTTTCTCGCTTTATGTCCATTGTTACTTGTTGAAGAAGCGCATATTAATGCGACCAACAATGAAGATTCTCTCACACTGCATTAGTGGCTTCAGCTCAAGCACCACCACTTTCTCAACCTCCTTCTTCAAATTCATCTCATACTAATCAATACCCAAGAGGATCCCATAATGGTCACGGTTGTCGCTGAGGTAGAGGTCGAAATCAATACTCTTCTCGCTCTAATTTTTCTCCTCACTGGGCTGATTTTCAACCACACTTTTGCCCTTCTTCTTCGGGTGATGGAATTCTTGGGCGACCTTCTTTCACCTCGACTAAACAATGTCAATTTGCTTCCACGTTAATCATACTGCTTTGGAGTGTAGGAATTGTTTCAATCATTCCTATATTCCCAATTTACTACCAAAATCATTTGTTGCTATGAATTTGGAGGAAGTACCAACATTAGTATGGTATCCTTATTCTGGTGCTTATGCGCATGTGACGAACAATCCATCACTTTTATCATCTTCATCTCCTTACAGTGGTTTGTCACATGTGATGGTTGGCAATGGTAATCTTCTTTCTATTTTATCTACTAGCACTTCTTTTCTTCTGACATCTTCTAAGTCTCTTCTTTTAAATAATGTTTTATATGTTACTTCTCTTCAGAAGAATCTAATGGTTGTTCACCGCTTGTGTGTCGACAATAATTGTTTCATTCAATTCACTTAATCTAGTTTTTTGTTAAGGACAAGAACACCAAGCAAGTCTTGCTCCGTTTTAATAATAATGACTCTCTCTATCCTATTCCCTCGACCTCCGGTTGCTCCTGTCATGTTGCTCTCTCAAGTGTCATCTCACCTTCCTATCTTTGGCACAAACGTTATGGCCATATATGGGAACATTCTCTTGCAACTTTAGTTCGTAGGGGTTTCATTAATTGTAATTCCTCTTTTGGAAGTTCTTGTTGTAATGTTTGTCATCTAGGAAAACAATCTAAGTTACAATTTCCTCTTTCTTATAATATTGCACCTGCTCCTTTTCTTTTAATTCATTCAGATGTGTGGCAAGCTCCTTTTAGTTCAAATTCTAGTTTTAGTTATTATATCTTATTTCTGGATGACCACACCAAGTAATCTTGGATTTATTTAATGCCAAACAAGTCTGAGGCATTTGATAAATTTAAAGAATTCTATAACATGGTCACAAACATTTTTCATTCCTCTATTCCTTATTTTCAATCCGATGGTGGCAGCGAGTATAACAATTCTCATTTTGTTACTTTTTTAGCGAGCATGGAATTATTCATCTTTTTTCATGTCCATATACCTCTGCTCAAAATGGTCGTGCAAAAAGAAAGCATCGACATGTTAATAATCAGATACATGGTCTTCTCTTTCAATCCCCAATGCCTTATTCATTTTGGGAAGACGCTTCTTGATTCAGAGTTCATTTAATTAATATTACTCCTCTTCCTATTCTTAATTTTATGTCACATTATGAAAAATTATATGGTAAACCACCCGATTACAATTTGCTTAAGGTCTTAGGGTGCTTATGTTTACCTTATGTTGCACATTCTTTTGCTCACAAGTTTTTTCCATGATCTAAAGTTTGTTTATTTCTCGGTGTATCTCCACAACATAAAGGATTCAAATGTTTGGATCTGTCCACTGATCGGATTTTTCTGTCACATCATATAAATTTTAAAGAATCATCTTTCCCGTATAGTTCTATGTTTCGAGTGAATCCTAGTACTCTTAGAGTTCCTTTCTCACAAACCACCCCTCCTATATTTTCTTCAATTCAGTTCCCTTATATGTGTGCTTCACCAATTACTAACTTTGATTTTATCTCCATGTCTGATACAAACTTCTTCCCCTTCTATCTCTATATCTCCTAAAAACATGTCTATAACTTCTCCTAGGACTCTAATTTCCTCATGTTCAAATAATCAGTTTTCTCAACCAGCTACCCACGTACATGTTGTGCGCAGTTCTCCTATTTATCTCCATCACCTTCTCTTGTGCATAATTCACGTATTCTAACTACTTTTCCTTTATCCCCACAAAATCAGCAACCTCTTTCTTGTGAAACTACCTCCACTACATATCCTGTTATGCGTCATTCTCGCCAAGATGTATCATCTTCTTCTAATTTAATTTCTTCTCCAGCTTTAAATCCTAATCACTCAGTTAGCCGTGCCCATTTCATGGTTACTCATCCGATGATCGGGTCACTAAAGCCACATGTTTTCCTCTTACTTAATGTCTCTGTTTCCACTGCACCAGTTGAGCCAACATGCTTCACACAATCATCCAACAACTCTAGGTGGCTTAATACAATGAGTGAAGAGTTTAATGCTCTCATCCAAAATCATACATGAACATTAGTTCCTCCACATCCTATTGTGAATATAGTAGGAAATAAATGGGTATATCGGATCAAGTATGGTCCTACTGGCTCTATAGACCGCTTCAAAGCTCGTCTGGTTGCTTGGGGCTTTTTTCAACTGCCCGGTTTAGATTATACATAAGCTTTTGTTCCTGTGATCAAGTTAAGCACTGTTTGTGTAGTGTTATCTTTGGCTCTTCTTAATAATTGGTGTATGCATCAATTAGATGTATCTAATGCCTTTCTACATGGAGAGCTAAATGAAGTTGTTTATATGCGGCAACCCAAAGGTTTTGAACATTTTGATTATCCACAACATGTGTGTAAGCTAAGTCGTACCATTTATGGGTTGAAAAAATCGCCTAGAGCGTGGTTTACTCGACTTGCAACTTATCTTTTAGACATTGGTTTTAAGCAATCTACCTCCGATCACAACACGTTCACTTTTCGACAGGACAGTTTTATTTTGATACTTCTTATTTATGTTGACGACATTGCTATTTTTGGATCCTCACAACGACTTGTTTATGATTTTATCAAATCCATGAACGTTGAATTTGCAATGAAAGATCTTGGTTCCCTTCATTATTTTTTAGGTGTGGAGATAGTTCACAATCCTGCAACAGATATATATATCAGACCTTTTGCATCGATTTGATTTGGCCGAAGTTAAGCCTGCCCAAACTCCTCTCTATAGTAAGCTTGATTAACATTTTGTGGATACCTAACTTCATGATGATCCTTCTTTGTATCGTAAGATGGTTGGCAGTCTTCAATAATTATCCTTCACACGACCGGATATACAATATGCTGTGAATATGGCTTCCCAATTTCTGCATCAACCTCGTCTTATTCACTTCAAGCCGTTAAGCGATTCACAGACTCAGAGGGATGTACAACAACTCGTTGCTCTACCTCTGGATTTTGCATTTTCCCTGGGACTAATTTGATATCTTGGTCTACAAAGAAACAACCAACTGTTGCGCGCTCAATCACCGAAGCTGAATATCATGCTCTGGCTGTTGCCATAGTCGATGCTATATGGATACAATTTCTTCTACGTGACTTGGGTATTTATCTTCCCTCTCCTATTCTGGCCAAATGTGATAATATTGGCGCCATCCATCTTGCACATAATCCGGTCTTTCACTCCAAATCGAAAAATATTGCTTTGGACTATCATTTAATTCGTGAAAAGATTGCCCAAGGTGACCTTACGGTTTCTCATGTTTCCACCTCACAACTTGCAGATGTTTTTACGATAGGTGTCTTTGTTACAAAATTCAAGGAGTTTCGGGTCAATCTTCATGTTTGTTCTTCCACTTCAGATTGAGGGAGGGTGATGTTGTAAATATAATTATTTAAAATAGTTATGTACTTGTAATTGCCTTAAATATAGCACAAGTTCAGGCAGTTGCTATTCACATAGGCCTTGGTTTATTTTCTCCAATCTCTCATTAACTTAAAACTTCAATTCTACATTCTTTTATAATTAATAACTAACATCAATTCTTACAATATTAGACTACAACTAACAACAATTCTTACAACATCAGACAAAAATATTTTTCAAATTAAAACCCAAGCCAATCTCAAATGTAAATTACACTGCTAATATGAAAATGTGGCATAAAGTAAAGAATAAACAATAGAAAAAATGTACCTGATAAGTACTATACAACCATCCGATGTAAACTGAGTAGCAATATCAACAACACAAAATTCAAAATCAAGACAAAACACGTGGAAAAAGACGATGAGAAGCCAAGAGTTGTTAAGGAGAAAAAGATACAGAAAGGGAGAAGTGAACAACGAAAGAAGCAATAAAGAAGACGTAGTTGATAAGTTAATGGGAAAAAAATCGTTGCAATAAGCTAATTAGGAAAAGATTACATTTTCATAATTACAGCTAATTTTTAGTCAATCAGTCACATCTTGGAATAGGAACGTTTTTTAATAATTACTGCCATTTTTATAACGGTTATAATTACTACCATTTTTACAATCCCTTTTAGAAGAAAGAGTTATAGGTAATATATAAATTCTCATAATCAGGAAAGAGATTAATTTTTTAAAAAGATTTTTCCATAGAAAATGAAGAAAAAAACTCAAAAATTCTAAGAAAATAGATAAATAGTAATAGAGGCCGACGAGGCATGCCACATCTGCGTGATTATTTTCAGCTATATATATATATATAGAAGATAGATTTAGAATAGTTTTAATTATGTAGTGCAATGTTGTTTTCTGTAATGACGAAAACTCAGTGTAAAAACCTTTTTTCGCTTAACAATGAATAGACACGAAGGATATTATAGTAGTTGGAATATGATAGGTCGGGACTTTTCATCTTTGTTGCCTTTTAAATTAAGCAATCAATGTAAACAGTTATAATTTACAGAATGGCTAGTTAAGAGAGTTGGCTGTGATTTTTCTTATGCACAAAAAAATGGAAAAACATATGAAAAGATTGCCAAAAATATGAGAAAATAGATAAATACCTTTCCTCGATTATGAGAGGTGCCACATAAGCTTTTACATATCCTCCTTTCTATATATATAGATTTGATTGTTACTCTTAATATCTATCTCTCCTTCTTTTCATACTCATAACTTCCTATATTAAGAGATGCTACATATAAAAGTTCTTAAATACATTATTTGCATTATAATCTTTTCGTATTTCAACCTCATTTGTTTTATCCTTTAAGCTTCCACATTATTAGTATTAATAATTATCTATTACTCATATTTCTTAGGGATAAAGGTCTGAAAAATATCCCAATTTTAATCGAATTTCCTGTTGCGTACTAAACTTTCATGAGGACCTATTACCTTCCTAGACTATTTAATAGTGTATTTTTTACCCCCTTGAACTATTTAATAGTGTATTTTAAAGGTATATATGTGTCCACGTGGACACATTACTATTTATAATTTTGCATTATTTTTTATGTCCACGTGGGCAAATATATATGTTTAAAATACTGTATTAAATATTCTAGGGCGGTAATATGTCCTCATGAAAGTTTAGTATCGCAACAACAAATTCGACCAAACTTGGGGTATTTTGTAGACCCTTATCCCTATTTCTTATCTTGCTTGCACTATATAAAGGTATACAAAATAATAGTAAATTATGATTTTCTTCTTTCTATAAAAAAAATTATTGTTTTTGATTTTGCTCATTATTAATGGGACACGTAAATTTATTTTCCTTTGTGTTTAAGAGCTTATATTTATAAGGTTACATGAAATTAATATTATTATTTACTATTTGAGTCATGTTTTCGTTTGATTTAGTAAAGAAGATTCTTTAATTTTTATTGATTGTGGAAAAAGGTGTTGATAAGAACCCAAGTTATTATGCACTAACCATGTATATTGTTATGATCAAAGTCTTAAGGAGGATTTGTATTTTTTTAATTTTATGTTTTTATTTGTTTTTTTTCTCATTATTATACTTCTTTAATTTGATTTTCTATGAATTTTCGAATGTCGTAGTTCTATAATTTTAACCATTTTATCAATCTATAAAAAAAAATACATGAGACAGTCTAGAGACTAGTTTTCATAATATAGTCATTCCCCATTCAAATAGGGATTATTGGGTTTCTTTAAACGCTAAGCTTTAAAGATGGGGAATAATGAAAATTGGAAAATAGAAGAAAATAAGTTGAAGAGAAACTAAAGTTCATTTCTCCCCCATTGATTGTGAAGAGGAGACCTTTTTATACTTTTGAGTAAAAACACTCATCCTAGCTATTAAAGGGTAGAGAAGAGAGACTCCCAACGCATTGTCGTCATCATGGTTCACCCGATTTCAATTTTGACTTCGACTGCGTATTTGATTGAACAAAATTTCTTTTCATTTTCACTAATTAATTTTCTTTTTTTTTTCCTGATAGTAATATTAATTGATTGATTCTTAAAATTTGTAGGGAAAGAACCTGTTTCTTTCGAACGAAAAGTCACTTCCCTTTGACAGAAATAATATATCTAAGCATTGAAAACTATAAACTAATTTAAAATATATAAACAAAAAAGATTTTAACTATTAGTTTTTAATGTATAAAAAAGTGAAATTATATATTATGCCGGTTTGTTTTGGGTTCGATTTAACTTCTTCTTTTCTTGTCAATACCAAATCAAATAAAGAGTGGTCAGTTTTTTTTCTCAAGGCCAAACCAACCAAATCAAACTACAAGTCCTTTTTTTAGTTTGACATATTTCTTGGTTCAATGTTAGTTGATGGTTTGACTCATACACCGCTAGTTGGCATATTACAATTAATTAGTTGTTTTTTTAATATAAACTACTTATACTTTTTGGATTATAGTGTATGAATCTACATTTACTATTTTCTCTTCTTATCCTTTTGTCTCTATTTACAATACACATACTTTCATATATATATATATATAGGTATACATTGAGAGTGGAGAGAAACTAATTCATTGTAATACATTTTGATATGAGATTTTTGAGATTAGAGTTAAAATTTTTAAAGTATGATGTCTATATTTTTGTTGTTTATTTCGTATGTGCTCTTTAACTTTATTTTAACTGAAATTCTATCAAAAAAATTTTTCATTACTTCACATGTATGTTGTCTTATACTTTTTTTTTTTTTAAAAAAATTATAGTCACGATTAGTTTATCTTGACTTAATTTATTAAATTTGTTTCTTTAGCTGTTGTGACAACTCTAATCACATACAAGACTTTCAAGAATGATTACTTTGTTATTAAGTAGGTGTTTGATCATGAAAATATTTTTTTTTTTTTGGATTTTTCAAAATTGATATTGAAATTAGAGTTATGTTTGACCAAAAGTTATGTGATGTGTAGGACCCGTTTGAATTTATTTTTCTTTGTTGGACTACCGTTGTGGAGAGAAAATGGCCACTCACTCTTCGAGGCAAAAGGGACGACAGTCTCAGAAGGTAAAACCTAGGTTTTAGTAAGTTCCTACGAACATGTGACACGGTTAGAATCTCAAGAGTTTATTATTTTTGTACTTTTGATTGAATATCTACATCAAATTTTTTATGGTTTTAAAAATAAATTTACATATTTGAATTATATAAGAAGTACCATAAAAATAAATTTACATAGTTGAATTATATAAAAATTATTATAAGTTATAATAAATTATAATTCAAACTATATGAAAGATAGAAAAAAGTTATGTCAAAAGAAACATTTGAACCTCAAAATTTAGAAGTTGGTATATAAAATGAGATGGAAGAGTACATTATACGTTTTCTTAGTATTTACACCTTCAATTTTCATTTGTTAGAGTTTATTAGACTTTTTTTAGTAATTACTCCAATTTTCATTTGTTGCTTTTCTGATTTAGACCAGTGACAGAGAGTCTAAGAATGTACCGAAAACACAGTAATGCTGAAAGTATAAAAAATACTCATTAAATTAAAGAGTTGGATAAATAAATAAATAAATAAATAAATAAATAATCTTTTTTCCTAAAAAGAGCTAAAAATAACAATAAATCAAATAAATAGAAATGTAGGAAGTATTTGTTTTGTCCATAGTGACTGTTTGTCATGCCCCGAGCCTACACCCTAGACGGGACTGACACTTGAGAACCATTGCTGGGCCCAAGCAAACCCTTGGCCAGGCTAGACTCTCAGCGGAAGACTTACTCAGCAGAAAATGTACTTAAATACAATCTTAACAAATTGTCTGATTAGATAAACTGTGAATGTTTTAAAAGTAAACATTCAACTAACCAAAATGACAACTCAAGTCTTACAACAAAACAACTGAAATGCAAGACTAAAGAACTATATCTATCTGTCTATGAAGCCTCTAAGACTATGGGGGATGTTGGGACAAGACCCCCAAGCATCCTAACTACGTAAATACTAAAAATAATATGAAAAGGGATCCTCCGAAAAGCAAGAAGGCTCACCAAAATGACTCTGAATGCTCAATTGGATCAACGAAGCACTGGATGCTGATCTTGATTACCTGTATCTGCATCATGAAACGATGCAAGCCAAATGGCATCAGTACATTGAACGTACGAGCATGCGAAGGGAAATCTAAATAAAACATAAGCTTGAACTGTAATCAGAAATAAACACTTACCTCTTCTTAACTCAACTTATCTTCAATATAATGCGGAAATAAATATGCAATACTAAGAAATGCTTTAAAGCAATATAAAAATACAAAATATCTCTGTGGGAGTTTCTCTAACCGACAACCACCACTACGAGCTAAGTGATGGTACAACGTCTTGCCTCACGCTGCCAGGGCCGTCCAATACCTTGTTGGGGTATATAACCTAACTCACTAAGTGGATCCACTAGTCTATGCTAAGCATCAAGGAATCATCTAAAGAGTATGACCCTTGTCTACCCATGTTTGTTACACGATTTATGGAGACTTTGAATAATCTAAACTCAAATTCGTCCCCAAATCACTGCTCAATAACACTCCCAAAATATACTAGCTCATATGTTTAAAAACAAACATCTTTCTATGGTTTGAGATTATTATTCAAAAATTAACTCAAAAGCTCTTTTTGAAATCGATGTTTCCTCTCTTTTTAAATGTGAAAACATTTTAACTCTTGGGAATACTTAGTTCCCAAATAATATTTTGAAGAGATTAAGTACACTCTTACTATTACTCAACTCAATGCTCAAGTCTTTAAAATAAGTTTAAAACAATTGCGAAAGACTCTAAGAACTTTTTAGACTTGACTCTTAACTTTCCTTGAATTTGAATTATGGGTTCAAGGTTTATGATATCATGTTATGGATGATCTCTCTATGTTTATACATACCTTAGAGTGTAGAAATCAGTTAGAAAACATAGGTACGATTCAAGAAAACTCAAACAGAAAGAAGTGGGAAAGGGTAGATGACCTGGCGACCCTGGCGTGTTGAGTGGCGTAGGGACCCAGACCTTGAACTGCAGAAGCTGGGTTGGGGCGCAGTGAGTGGTACGGCACCCTAGAGCCTATCCTACAGACACCTTATGATGGCGCACTGAGTGGCGCGGTGCGCGAGCCCCTTTCCCAGAAAACCTACGAATTTTATTTTCTTGTTTTTCAACCCTAAATCATCCAGATTTAATTGGTTTCTTCCCCAAACACATAGATTCGAATACCCAACAAAAGTATATAAGAATCTACTAAAACACAACCTTAAATCTCATTGAATCATCTCAAGAAACTTCTCCAAAACTCAACAATCAAGATTCAAATGAAACTTCAATAAGATCCATCAAGAACTCATAAACTTAGTTTTTGAGAACATAAATATGTTGAATTAAATCATGATTGGCGCGTGGATGAATGAATCCAATGCTATGAATCTCTCACATACCTCGTCGAGATTAACCCTTGGCGAAATCCCCAAGCAAAATCTCAAGAACGCTACATACCTTGGCTTTTTCTCCCTTTTTCTCCTCTTTTCTCTTCTCTCAAAACCCTAACGTAATTTTGTGAAGCATAAACTAAACCAAATTAGTTCAGACCCTGAATAAATTACTAAAAATGAATTTAACTAATTGGGTAATGAAAATACCAAAATACCCCTCTAAAATACGGGTGACTTTCCTTAACTGGACAGCCCGACTTCAAACGGACATATTTCCCTCATACAAGCTCGAAAATTAGCAAACTCGGTGGCGTTGGAAAGATAATTCAAAGAACTTTTATTTGACATCTTGTAGCCCACCTAAATCATCATTTACAAAGAGTTATTGTCCTTTGAAGTTGACCCAAAACTCATACTTAACATAACTTGCCAAATTTTAGATTTTCATTCTTTCCAAAAATGGTTCTTTCTAATTCTAGTTCTTTCAAGTAGCAGGGTCTTACAATATCTCTCCCTTGGGAACATTCGTCCTCAAATGAGATTACTCTTAGTAGGCTAAGGGTGTAACATCTAACATCCATCTCAAGCACCCAACAAGCAAAATATAAATATAACATGCCAACTTAAAACAAATTCCAAGAAAATGATTAGTACCTTAATTTGGAATTTCTCCGGACTCGAAGAGATGTGGGTATCTCTTTTTCATATCCTCATCCCTCTTCCCAAGTAGCTTCCTTAACAAACTGATTCCTCTATAGAACCTTGACTGATGCTACTTCCTTGGTTCTCAACTTGCGAATTTGGCGATATAGAATCTGAACGGGAATCTCCACATATGATAAGTTATCCTTAGTACCAATATCTTTAGTAGGCATGATAAGTGAAGTATAGCCCATGCACTTCTTCAACATGGAAATGTGAAACGCTGGATGAACTACTGTTAACTCTTGCGGTAGCTCTAGCTCATAAGCTACATTACCAATCCTTTTGGATATCTTTAAGGACCAATATATCGGGGACTAAGTTTCCCCTTCTTAGAAAATCTCATAACACCCTTCATCGGTGAAACTATCAAGTAAACCCAATCATCTACTTGAAACTCTAAGTCTCTTCTCCTAACATTTGTATAGGATTTCTGATGACTCTATGCTATTTTCATTCTCTCTTGAATAACCTTTACTTTTTCCATAGCTTGATGCACTAATTCTGGTCCTATCAACCTGACTTCACCAACCTCAAATAGGAGATCTGCATCTTCTCCCATAAAGAGCCTAATACGGAGCCATTTGGATGTTAGAGTGGTAACTATTGTTATAAGCAAACCCGATGAGAGGTAGGTGATCATCCCAATTACCTTTGAAATCAATCACACAAGCCCTCAACATATCTTCTAAAGTCTGAATGGTGCGCTCTGCTTGACCATCAGTCTGAGGATGAAAAGCAGTACTCAAATTCACTTACAAACTCAAAACTTTCTAGAATGACTTCCAAAATTGTGCAGTAAATTATGCACTTTTATCTGAAATAATCGACACTAGAACTCCATAAAGTCTAACTACCTCTTGAAGATATAACTTGGCATAATCCTCTATTGAATTGGTAGTCTTTACTGATAAAAAGTGGGCTGATTTAGTCATTTGATCTATAATCACCCAAATGGAATCATGCTGTCTGTGAGATTGTGGTAAACCTGTAATAAAATCTATATTAATCATTGCCCACATCCCTTCGAGAATCTCTATATTCTGAGCCATACCACCAGGTGTTTGGTGCTCTACCTTAACTTGTTGGCAATTCGGACACTTAGCAATGAACTTTGCAATGCCCTTCTTCATACTACTCCACCAATAGACTTCTCTCAAGTCATGATACATCTTTGTTGAACCTGAATGGATATAATGTATGGAACTATGAGCTTCCTCCATGATCCTCTCTTGGAGTTCATTCACCTTTGGTCACACAATCTACCTTAACACCTCAATACGCCATCTCCTTCTTGTTCAAAAGCCATCACTTTTTTCTTATGAACATTTTCTTTCAATTCAAACACTAATGATTATTCAGCCCCATTCATCACGACCACTCCTCCTTCGCTGGAATTCATTAAACGAACTCCTAATCGTGCAAGTCTATGCACATATTTTGCTAACACTTTCTTGTCTTTTTCAAAATGGGTGGTACTACCCATAGACAATCTGCTCAAAGCATCAGCAACAACATTAGCCTTACTTGGGTGATAGAGAATACTCATGTCATAATCCTTGAGTAAGTCTAACCACCTTCTCTGTTGAGATTAAGCTCTTTTTGACTAAACACATACTAAAGGCTCTTATGATCAGTGAACACGTCTACATGAACACCAAAAAGATAATGACGCCATATTTTCAAAGCAGATACTACGTCAGCGAACTTTAGATCATGGGTTGGGTAATTCCTCTTGTGAATCTTAAGTTGTCTAGATGCATAAGCTATAACCTTGTCATTCTGCATTAACACACAACCAAATCCAACTCTAGACGCATCACAATATACCATAGAACCTTGCATACTCTCCAGTAAGGTCAACACCGGGGCACTAGTCAACCTTTTTCTCAATTCTTGAAAGCTTTTCTCACAAACTTCAGACCATTGAAACTTAACTATTTTCTGAGTCAACTTAGTCAACAGGGATGAAATAGATAAGAACCCCTTGACAAACCTTCTATAGTGACAAGCTAATCCCAAGAAACTCTTAATGTCATTTGGAGACATGGGTCTAGGCCAACACTGCCTCTATTTTCTGAGTATCAACTCTAATTCCATCACCAGAAATGATATGGCCTAAGAATGCCACAAACTCAAGCTAAAATTTACATTTAGAAAACTTAGCATATAACTCTTTATTCTTAATAGTAACCTTGTTCAACTGACAGTAATCTATGCACATCTAAGAGAACCATCTTCATTTCTCACAAATAAAATCGGAGCGCCCCAAGGTGAGACACTTAATCGAATAAAACCATTCTCAACAAGATCTTTCAACTGCTCTTTTAACTCTTTCAACTCTGTTGGAGCCATTCTATATTGCAGAATAGAAATATGATGAGTATCGGTAAGAATATCCATATCGAAGTGTATTTCTCTCTCATGAGGGACTTTAGGTAGATTATTTGGAAGACTTTTGGAAACTTACTAACAACTGAAACTGACTGAATAAGTGGCTTCTCAACACTAGATTCATTAACTCGGACTAAGTGATAGATGCACCCCTTGGAAACTAACTTTCTCGCCTTAAGGTACAAAATGAAACGACCCTTAGGCACTACTGAACTACTCTTCCACTCTATAACTGGATCATTAGGAAACTGGAACTTAAAGGCTCGAGTTCTACAATTGATTAAGGCATAATAGGCAAGAAACAAGTCCAGACCTAGAATGATATCAAAATCTACCATGTCTAACTCGACCAAGTCAGCCATGGTGCTCTTGTGTTTGACGAAAATGGTACAATCACGATAAACTCTCTCAGCTAGAATAGATTCACCAACAAGTGTGGAAACACTGAAGGGCTCAAGAAGTTTCTTAAGAAGAACATCAAAATTCATCACAACATATGGAGTCACGAAAGATAAACTCGCTTCTGGATCTAGCAAAGAATAAATATCAAAATTAAAAACTTTGATCATACCAATGACAACATCTGGAGAATCCTCTTGCTCTTGGTGACTATTAATAGCATATAGACAGTTTGCTCCTCCGCCTTCCCCTAAAGTAGCTCCTCTAGATGCAGCCTTGTCTAGTGGAGCAACTGAAGAAGATTGGGCTTTATTGCCCCCATTACCATAACCTTGCCTGTTCTTAGGGTATTCTTTCATAAAGTGACCATTCTGACCACACTTGAAGCAACTAGTGAGCCATCACGACACACCCCTGAGTGGATCCTACCATACTTAGCACAGACAGGAGTCCCATTACCTCTTTGTACAACACTACCTTGAGATTGTACATGTTTGACTTTGTAAATTTGTTAATTCTGATTATTGAACTCACCTCTATTCCTTGGTGCAGGTGTACTAGCAGATGATGGAGTAGGTCTCTTTTGCTTATGTTGGAAAGAAGACCGGTTCGCATTACTCTTCTGCTGCTTGGATTCATTCCCTAATGTCTTAACCCTCTTGTTTCTAAACTCTTCTCTATCCCTAAGCTTGTCCTCCTCAACCTCTTGTACATGGATCATTAGCCTTGCTATGTCCATATCTCGTATCAGCATAGCTGCCTGGCCTTCCTTACTTGACAGATGAGGTAATCTAACAACGAATAAACTCATGCTGCTTCTCATGTCAGCAGCCATCTCCGAAGCATAATAGAAACGTTGGGTGAACTTCAGACTGTACTCATGAACACTTATAGATTCCTGCTTTAGAGTGAGGAATTCTCTTACCTTTGCCTCGCTTAGATTATGGGGAAAGAAACGCCCCATAAAGGCAGTCTCGAACATAGCCCAGATCATAATTGGTGCATCCTCAGCTCTACCCTTATTTATTGGTCAAACCAGATTCTAGCAACATTCTTCGATTGATATGCAACTAGTTCCACTCACTCTGCATCGGCAACATGCATAATCTCAAAAAATTTCTGAAGCTCTTCAACAAAGTTTTACAGATTCTCAGTGACATGTGAACCAGTGAAGCTTGGAGGATTCATTCATAAGAACTCACATATACTAGAAGTATCATCACTTTCCTGACGATTCTTTCTTTGTTGCCCAGCTTGGTTGGTCACAGCTTGGCTCAACATTCGGATAGCCTTACGAAACTCAGCATTGGTGACCTCTCCTTGGGGTTGCACTTCAGGTGCATTAGGTACCCCTTGTTCCTCGACATTCCTTCTAGATAAACAACCTCAGAAAACACTTTATGGAGGCATGATTTGAAAGATACGCGCAAGCACGAGTTAGAAAAGAACTTGTATAGATATAAACTCTATCACACGAAATGAATATGAAAAAAGTGAGATAGTTCCTAAATGTTGTAGCCTTATTATAGATGTGGCACGCTTCATTGTGATAACTAGGACTCTATAGAAACGATTTCATAGACTCCCTAGGACTCTTGAACTCTGTGCTCTGATACTAAGTTTGTCACACCCCGATCCTACACCCTTGGCGGGACTGACACTCGAGAACTATTGTTGGCCCCAAGCGAACCCTTGGCCTGGATAGACTCTCAGCGGAAGACTTACTCACTAGAAAATGTACTTAAATACAATCTTAACAAACTGTCTGAATAGATGAACTGAGAATGTTTTAGAAGTAAACATGCAACTCAAGTCTTATAACAAAAACAACTCAACTGTAAGACTAAAAAACTATAGTTGTGTGTCTATGAAGCCTCTAATACTATGAGGGATGTCGGGACAAGACCCCCGATCATCCTAACAATCGAAATACTAAAAACAATATGAAAAGGGATCCTAGGAAAAGCAAGGAGGCTTACCAAAATGACTCTTAATGCTCAATTAGATCAACGAAGCACTAGATGCTGATCCTGATTACCTGTATCTACATGATGAAACGATGCAAGCCAAATAGCATCAGTACATTGAATGTACGAGCATGCGAAGGGGAATATAAACAAAACATAAGCTTGAAGTAAAATATGAAAGAAACACTTACCTCTTCTCAACTCAACTCATCTTCAATATAATGTAGAAATAAAGGTGCAATATAAAGAAAAACTTTAAAGCCAGTACATAACAACTCAGTGTATAAAAGGCACAATAATAACTTTGTTTTGTATATGAATATACAAGTAACTCTGTGTATATAAGAATACAAAATATCTCTGTGGGAGTTTCTCTAACCGACAACCACCACTACGAGCTAAGTGATGGTACAACATCTTGCCTCACATTGCTAGGGCACTTTTATACTTTGCCGGGGGTATAGAACCTAACTCACTTAGTGGATCCACTAGTCTATGCTAAAAACATCAAGGAATCATCTAAAAAGTATGACCCTTGTCTACTCAGGTTAGAAGCACGGTTTATGGAGAATTTGAATTATCTGAACTCAAATTCATCCCCAAATCGGTGCTCAATACTACTTTTTAACATATACTAGCTCATATGTTTAAAAACATAACTCTTTTTGCGGTTTGAGATTATTACTTAAAAACTAGTTCAAAAGCTCTCTTGGAAATCAGTGTTTCCTCTCTTGTTTAAATGTAAAAACATTTTAACTCTTGGGAATACTTAGTTCCCATATAATATTTTGAAGAAATGAACTTCACTCTTACTCAGACTCAACTCAATGCTCAAGACTTTAAAATAAGTTTAAAACAATTGCGAAAGACTTTTGAAAGACTCTAAGAACTCTTTAGATTGGCTCTTAACTTTCCTTGAATTTGAATTATGGATTCAACGTATATGATCTCATGTTATGGATGATATCTTGATGTTTATACATACCTTAGAGTCTAGAAATCAACTATAAAACATAAGTACGATTCGAGGGAACTCAAACAGAAAGAAGTGGGAGATGGTAGAGGACCTAGCGACCTTGGCGTATTAAGTGGCGAATGGTGCCAGACCCTGAACTACAGAAGCTGGGTTGGGGCACACTGAGTGGCACAGTTCCCCACGGCCCATCCTACAGATACCTTATGCTGGCGCACTGAGTGGCGTGGTACGCCAGCCCCCTGCCTAGAAAGCCTATGAATTTTCTTTCTTGGTTTTTAACCCTAAATGGTCTAGATTCGATTGGTTTCTTCCCCAAATACTTAGATTCGAATACTCAACCAAAGTTTATAATAATCTACTCAAAAACAACCTTAAATCTCATCGAATCATATCAAGAAACTCCTCTAAAACTCAACAATCAAGTTTCAAATGAAACTTCAACAAGATTCATCAAGAACTCATAAACTCAACTTTCAAGAACGTAAATAAGCTGAATTAAATTATGATTGGCACATGGGTGAATGTAACCAACACTATGAAAGTCTCACATACCTCGTAGGGATGAACACTTAGCGAAATCCGCAAGCGAAAGCTCAAGAACGCGATGAACCTTGTCTTTTTTCTCCTCTTTTGTCCTTTTTTCTGTTCTCTCAAAACCCTAACATAATTTTGTGAAGCATAAACTGAATCAAATCAGTTTAGACCCCAAATAAATTACTAAAAATGAATTTAACTTATTCGGTAATTAGAATAACAAAATACCCCTCTAATATTCGGGTGACTTTTCTTAACTAGACAACCCAACTTCAAACGGGCATATCTCCCTCATACGAGCTCAAAAATTAGCAAACTCAGTGGTGTTGGAAAGATAATTCAAAGACCTTTCATTTGACATCTTGTAGCCCACCTAAATCATCATGTACTAAGAGTTATGGTCATTTGTAATTGACCCAAAACTCATACTTAACATAACTTGCCAAATTTCATATTTTCATTCTTTCCAAAAATGGTTCTTTCTAATTCTAGTTCTTTCAAGTAGCGAGGTGTTACACTGTTCATGTAATTAATGCGTCTGTATTTTTCTTTTTTCTCCATGGCAAAAGGCCAACATTCTTTTTGGGATGATTAGAGTTGGCTCAGCGTGTGTCTTTTTTTAATTTTATTTTATATCATTATTTAATTTAATCATTTGCCCCTCTCTTATATGAAAAATCTAAAAGTCAAAGTTGTTAATATGCTATTTAGCACCGGAAAGGGTGGTTGAGTTGGTGTGGTAATATCCCATTAGAAAGATCAGAGATCAGGGAGGCTAGCTGGACTTGTCTAGTATAGTTCACCGAAAACATGTGTTTCATTTTACTTTAAGAGATATATAAAGTAATTTAGATTAATACTCTATTGAATATCTTTCTTAATGAAGGACAAAGTTGCCCAAGCCTGTTCAAACATTATGATTATAAAATAAATGAAGGAGTTTTCAACATCTTAAAGTACATAAAGCAGTGTCCAATATAAAAGTCAAGTTGTTAATATCATATTTAAAACTAGAAAGGGTGGTTGAGTTGATGTGGTAATATCCCATTAGATAAATCAGAGGTCTAGGAGGCTAGCTGGACTTGTCTAATGTAGTTTACCCAAAACATGTGTTTCATTTTACTCTAAGAGATGTATAAAGTAATTTAGATTAATACTCAATTGAATATCTTTCTGGAGGAAGGACAAATTTTCCCAAGCGCGTTCGGACAAATTTGCCCAAGCGCGTTCGGACATTGTGATTATAAAATAAATAAAGGAGTTTTCAACACCTTAAAGTACCTACAGCAGTGTCCAATATAGATTCATTGAACAGGTTTCAATTTTTGGATATTGTATTGTTATTTCATTACTTAGGATGTTTGTTTATGCCTTGTTCTACTAGTATTTAAGGGATATGGATTAACATTTAGTTAGTTTTTAATACAATTTATTTCAAAGTCAATTTATTGATTTGTTAAAATTTTAGGTCCAAAATAGTTTAACATCAATTCATATTGCACTATGATTGGGTTATTCTTTTTCATTTTTGTAAAAAGATAAAGATTTTATTATATAGTGCATTTTGAGTTGGACAAATAGATTGGAGAGATTTATTTTGTGCATCAAGATTTATGCTCTGTAATAGGTTGTCTTTGTTATTTTGAAAAAATTTCCTGTCCAAAAGAAGATATTAATAGTAGCGTATAGTGTGTCTAATGGTATAACATTCAAGTACAAAAAAAACAAACTTAAATAGAATACTCGGAATATGCCGGTGGATATGTTTTTGCTTTATAAGGAGGATTTTATTATGAAAGATAAGCTTGTTAGCTTAAAGAAGACGAGAAGTTGATTTTTCTAATTGTGATTTAGTAGCTTTGTGTATCTGATGACATTCTTTCTCCACATATTTCACTGTGTCATGTGGTAATCTTAATTATGTGAAACAAAAATAGCTGAAAGGAACTTTGGTAACATCTAGATCCTTGTTCATTGTCAAAACTAAAGAGCAATATAAACTTCACTCAAGTGGGATCAAGAGTTTGTCACCTTCTAAATTTCTTATTTTTTCTATATGAACTTTCAGAAAAAGATTTGTGAAATTTTCGGTGATAATTATTACCTATTATTAGTGTAAAAATGTTGAAATCCATCGGTAAGTTCTCTCTCTCTAGCATTAAAAGGTGAGCAACAGTTAGGAAAGTTGAAACCCATGACTCTTTGACCCATACTAATTGCTATTGAATAAATGATTCAATTAAAAGAAGAGAAAAATTATTGCATCTTTCTATTAGTATTTTACTACACTTTGACTTAGATTAGGATAGTTATTATTTGGTCCTTAAGTTTCTCATTTTAGTTGAAAGCAGTATGTAGTTAGTGCCCTTTTATCTGCATTTTAGTTGAGTTGTAAGCCTATTTAAACGGAATCATTGGTGATGGATATAATCAGAAAAAGAAGTTACAATTCCACCAATCTTTCTGCCTTTCAAACATTTGTTATATTTCCTCTTCAACTTGTCCGCTAGTTACTTCTTTCCTTTCCAATATTTTGTTCTTGAGTGAGCTTGAGATCTATATTCTCCAACATTTGTGGTATCAGAGCACACTTATATTGAGGCGACCTAGTAACAAAAACAATAGCATGGCTTCTAATGGAGGTTCTTTTAACATATCTCAGTCAACCATCCCCATTTTATTGGACAAAGCTATCAAATTTGGAGCATCAAGATGAAGACTTTATTTTAGTCTCAAGATCTTTGGGACTTGATAGAGACTTGATATGTAGATTCGAATGAAGAGCGGCGGCTGAAGGAAAGTAGAAAGAAGGACGCAAAGGCATTGTCCTTCCTTTAACAGGTAGTAAATGGGACAATATTTTCTCGAATTGCAGCAGCCACCACTTCGAGGCAAGCATGGAGAATTTTTTAAACAAAATTTCAAGGTTCATCAAAGGTAATAGTTGTAAAAGTTCAAACTCTTCGGCATGAGTTTGAAAAATTAATCATAAAAGGAAATGACCCTATGAAAAAAAAAATTGTCTAGAGCAATGGCTATTATTAGTCAAATGAGGTCTTATAGAGACCAAGCAACTAATCAAAATGTTGTTGAATTTTTTTAAGTAGTTCAACTCAGTTTAATCATGTTGTGGCTGAAATTGAGGAGTCCAAAGATTTCTCAAAATTTTCATTCGATGAATTGATGGGTTATTTACAAGCCCATGAGACAAGGATAAATAGGTCAGTAGAAAAGCAGGAAGAAAAAACATTTCAATCTAAGATGGAGGCACCCAATTTAAGATATCATCACAAGGAAATAATAGAAAAAGGACAAGGTAGAGGTGCAATTCGTGGAAATAGTCAAGGCAAAGGCAGAGGATTTGAACAAAAGCACTTTAATGAGAAAATATTCAATAGAAGCAACAAACAGTGTCATCACTGCAAGAAGTTTGCGCATGTGCAAGCAGATTGGTTTTACATGGAGAAACAAGTGAATTATGTAGAGACAACTAAAGGAGAAAGTATGTTATTCATGGATTATCATGATACTAATGACGTTGGGAATAATATGTGGTTTGTAGATATTGTCTGTTCCAATTATATATCAGGCATGAAGTCAAACTTAAAAGAACTTAATGAGACACTAAAATTGGCTGTCAGACTTGGTGATAACAACGAATTCTGAAGGAAAAGGAACAGTAGCAATCAGAAACATCCAATGGTAAACTAAAAGCTTCTTTAGGATGTTCAATTTGTTCCTAGATTGGCACCCACACTAACTCTCCGGTGGGAAAACCATTACTACAACCCAACTAAACAATATTGTCATGACCCGAGCCTACACCCTGGATGGGACTGGCACTCGAGAACCATTGCTGGCCCCAAGTGACCCCTTGGCGTGGCTTACTACTTAATGGAAGACTTTACTCAACAAAGATAAATCTATGTAATGAACTAGAATTTTATGAAAGTATACATTCAACTGGCCAATAAGGTAGCTCAAGTCTTATATTCAAAACAACTGAAATAACAAGACTAATGAACTACTAACTAACCATCTATAGAGCCTCTAAATACTAAGAGGGATGTCAGGGCAAGACCCCTGATCATCCTAACAACTGAAATAATAAAACATAATACAAGGGATCCTCTGGAAAGTAAGGAGGCTCACCAAATCACTCTGAATGCTCAACTGGATCAACGAAGCACTAGATGTTGATCCTGATAACCTGTATCTGCATTATAAAATGATGCAGGCCAAATGGCATCATCATATTGAATTTACGAGCGTGCAAGAGAATTCTAAAACACAACTTAAGCCTGAAAAGGAACTGAAGAAACTTACCTCGCCTCAAATCAACTCTACTCATTTCAATATAAAGCAGTAAAAAGGATGTAATATAAAGAAAAGCTTTAAAATTGAAGATAATATCTTAGTGTATAACAAAAACATAATAGTACTTAGTACTGTATATGAAAGTACAAGTAACTCTGGTGAAGATTCTTTAATCGACAACTATCACTATGAGCTATGTGATGATACAACATCTTTCCTCACGCTGCCAGGGCTGTCCTATACCTTTCCAGGGGTATAGAACCTATTATTAAGTGGATCCACTAGTCTATGCTAAAATTATTAAGGAATCATTTAAAAATTATGATCCTTTTCTACCTATGTTGGCTACACGATTTATGGAGACTTTGAATTATCTGAACTCAGACTCGTCCCTAAATCGGTGTTCAATAGTACTCCCAAAATATAACTAGCTCATATATTTAAAAACATAACTCTTTCTGTGGTTTGAGATTATTACTCAAAAACTAGCTCAAAAGCTCTCTTGGAAATCAATGTTTCCTCTTTTGTTTAAATGTAAAATATTTTACTCTTGGGAATACTTAGTTCCCATATAATCTTTTGAAGAACTTAACTTCACTCTTACTCTTACTCTTACTCAAGTCAATGCTCAAGTCTTTAAAACAAGTTAAAACATTTGTAAAAGACTTTTAAAAAGATTCTAAGAACTCTCTAGACTTGGCTGTTGACTTTCCTTAAATTTGAATTTATGGATTCAAGGTTATGATTCATGTTTATGGATGATTTCTAGATATTTAGAAGTCATTAAGAATAGTTATAATCGACAGACTCTGACGAGCTAAACGATGGAAAAAGGGTGATGGAACACGTCACGGGCGCACTGCTGGTGCAGGGGTGCCAACCCCTAAAGTTCAGAGGCTCAATCTCGGCGCAATGCTAGCACTCTAAGCCATCCCTACTGGTGCATCAGTCGGGAGTCACGCCACCCTTTTCCCAGTCCAATCCAACGAATTTTTCTTCTCATTTTTTGATCTTCATTCGACTAAATTCGATTCTTTTTCTCAATTTTTCTTTAGATTCAAATACCTAATATATGTTCACAAGAATCTACTCAAAAACAATTCTAAAATCGACATGATTTCCTCAAGAACTCATCAATCTTATCCCAACTCAAGACTAAAAATCAATTTCAAGAACATCAAACCTTCAACTTTCTAAAATGATTTTAGCGCTGAAATTAACATGATCGGCGCATGGGTGAATGAACACAACTCTATGTAAACTCACATACCTCTTTCGGATGAACCCTTGGTGAAACAACTTCGATTCCGCAAGAAATCTCCAAGAATGCCTTGACTTTTCTCCTCTTTTCTCGTCTTTTCTCTTCTCTCAAAGCCCTAGCGTAATTATGATGGTGTAAATTGAACCAAATCAGTTTATACCCCTAATTAATTATGAAAAACAAAATAAATTGATTAGGTAATGGAAAGACAAAAATACCCTCTTATGTACTGATAGTTATGGTCGTTTGAAGTTGACACAAAATTCATACATAGCATAACTTGCCAAAATTTCCATATTTAAATCTTTCCAAAAATGGTTTGTTTCTAGTTCTAGTTCTTTCATATAGCGAGGTATTACAAATGCTAACCAAAATACAACCATTTAAAGATGTGGAAATAGGTTCAAATAATCAATTTGAAAGTTAAGTCCCATAAACTCAGTAAGTTATCATAACAAACATAAACAAATAGAAATTCAACCCTTAGAACCTAAAATTCATTGTACCAAAAATTCCAACTAAATGGTCTAAAGATAAGGGGATGCAACCCCAAAACAACTAAACATAAAGTAAAGAGTATGAAAGGTCTAAGTCTGAAGGAAATGGACTAAGATCCTAGATGAATCCATGGTAGCCTGAAGGAACTGGCTCGCCCTTGAACTCGACAAGTCAGTGATCTCATAGTTGAGGTCTCTCAACAGCCGCCTGAAGATTCCCTACACTCAACAAAGAAAGAGCAAGTGCAATATCAGTACACAAAACAACGATGCACTGTTAGGATCACACGACTATTTCATTAAGTGAAACATACATAAATAACTACGACATAGTAAACTACACATAGACAAAAATAATAACAATCTACTAGTTCATGCTCAATATATAAGTTTCACAATATCAATCTCAAATGCAACAGTCAATGATGGTTCTCTCATGGAACCTACTCTTAAACTGTGATGTCCGAATGTGACACCCGATCCAATAATGTGTCAGAACGTGACACGTAATCCAATATGTGTCGAAACATGACACTCGATCCAATTATTTGTCAAAATGTGACACTCGATCTAATCAACCACAATCACAAAGACAATCAGTAGCACAATGAATGATTTACACACTTGTGTCGTACAATTAGGTAAAAGGTTCATTGCATGCCACGAAATCATAAATAATCATTTCATTAGATTCATTTCATCTTTCCCTCTTCACATACATGATTGAATATAACGGAGTAGTTAGGAGGCATATATAACACAGACGGGAAATCAAACCATCACCTACATTGAAACCAAGTTTGAACACTCTTAAGGAACTTGAGCTTTCCTTTTAAGGAGTCTCTCAACTTGTTCTTGGTCTAAAACAAGTAATTTATGCAAAGGATTAGAATAGTGGCCTAATTTCCTGGATTATATCCAAATACTAAACCTTGGCCAATATCATGATCCTAACAGCCAACTAGGGCTTTTCCACTATTAAATTCAAGCCAAAACCCTGCCCTAAGGATAAATAGCAAGGATTCTAAGTTCTAAGAATCAATTTATAAATTAAGGGAGTAATTGACTTACCTTTAGTGCAAGAATTAGTGAAAACCCAAAAGAAATATCCCTAGGTTGCCCTTTTTTCTCTCCAAGAGCGAAGTTTGCAGAAAAATAACGTTTTGGGGACTTTTTCATTTTTACTCGCGACTAGCCCGCCATAGTAGGAAAATCCCACCATGGTGGGAATATTCCCACTGTGGTGGGTTGCACGAAAACAAAGATTCGTGATTTGTGTTCCAAGTCCCCATTTCACAACTCACCTTCAAACCTTGATGTTCTAAAACTACCCTTTCACGCTAAGATCAATTATGAGAGTTCTACCCACCCAAATTTGATTTCATAAATTCCTACATGCTTCTTATCATCTTGGCTATTAACTTAAATGATCAAATTCATAATAAAATTCCCCGTCCATTACCAGATTACCCTAGACCTCACCTGATTCAGATTTCATCCAAGTCTAGCATGGCTCACAATTTCCAAGTTGCTACCCAGAAGTTTACTGGCCTAAATTCCTTCCCCATTGGCTTATCCATAATGACAGGAACATGTCATTACAAGGCCAAACTTAAGTTGAATCAAGTGGTACCAGAGTGAAATATTTGGCCAAACTATGTGAGTTAGTTTACTCAGATGTATATATAACACTTATACCTTTGAGAATTTTCTTTTTGATTTTGGAATTGTGAATGTTTCTCTTGTAATATGTATACTTGCATTGTTGAATGCATTAGTCTACCGTTTCTCCATAATCTTACTTTACCTTTGGTGGTTTGATTTAATCATTTTTTTCTTCTAGGGGTGGTACAATATAGATTGAAGGTCAATGTCATTTATTGGAGTTTTGAATTGATATATGAAGGACACATTGTTGGATTTTAAAAGGTGTAAATGAAATATGAAGAGTTGCGACTTTCATGCGAAGTTATGACTTTTATGAAAAGTTACGACTCTTATGAAGAGTTATGACTTTTATGAAGAGGTGTGACTTTTAGAAAAGGTTTTGGCTTTTCTAAAGGGTTTTAACTTTTCTAAAGAGTTGTGATCTTTCGATAAGGTAAAACAAGCACATGTTCACACTACCTTTTATTGTCTATAAATAAAAGAATTTTCTCTCATTTTGAAACAACGAAAATTCTAAACTTCGTCTTCTTCTTCTGCATAGTTAAATAGTTTTGTACTTTGCTTATGTTGAGTGACTCGCTGACACCATTGTTTTTGTATCAATACACTTGTGAATAAAATCATTCTGTCCTAAGAGGATCTATTCCTTTAAACCTCGGGTACTAGAGGAGAATAATTTCCTAAGGGGATACTTTGCATTCAGTGAACTTGATTTTTTCCTTTCTCTTTCATTCTATTGTTATAGATCCTAGAATGATATTTACAGTCATTAATATATGCTTATGTTATTAATTGTTGTTTTTGAGTACATATTTTAAACTTTATTGTTCATGTTTCTGCAAAGTTATTGTTATAAGTATTTTTTAGAACGGATTAAATAACACATATTAATTAGGTATTCACACAAGTTTTCTCTACTGAAATTGTTGAAGGTACAATAAAAAATTCCTTATAGATCTATACTACCATCTCTTGAAGACAAAATTCAAATTTGATATGCCATTGTAAGGACATAAAGAAATTAAAAATATTACCGCACCTTGATATGTGAAGTGAACCAGGAAAAGAAAGCAAGAATTGATAAATTTTTGACATGGCTTCATGGATTTGTGTTGGATGGCCTATAGAGGAAGATGACTAGACTGTAGCCTCTTTTAATCTCAAAGATATATATAACTACACAATAAATTAATTGTTCATATTAAATATGAAGTATCGATAGGTTCTCAAGTTTAATGCAATTTGTAAATACTTTTCTTGAAGTAATAGATATGTTTCTCAACATTGCAATAGGAATAGAAGTGTAGTTTTAAATTGAACTCCATCACTTTGGTATGTTGATTTTTTTAAAAGCACCCAAAATAACTGAATATTTGTGTAACATTTTTCTCTTCCATGTATACATAAGAAGTTGAATTGTTGTCCAATATGATACACTCTCCCTTTAATTTTTAATAGTTACTTATGATGCATTTAAATGAGAAACTTTAAAATGATATATGAAAAGCAAAAGGTAGGTCGGAACTTTCTACACGTTAAAATCATACTGTTTCTTCACTTTTTCAACCTTTTAAAATTTATTTATCTCTTTACCAACAATTATTTATTTATTAGAAACTTTAATATCTTAGGTTGATGTTCATTTGATTCCCCAAAAATACCAAATAGTATCACTTTTGGAAAGCAAAAGGATAAATTATAAAATCAAATTAAATATGACTCATTGAAGTATAAATGATAAGATGTTAAAATTAACATTTCCCTTTACATTATTAATGTTCGTTACTACATAATCTTATATGTATGATAATGTAGTGTTTTAGTTTTAATGACAGATATGTTTTAAGTATTATTTTATAAATTCTATGTTACTAAATTCCCGCGTCTGGCGTGGGTAATTTGTAACAACCCAAACCGTCGTTAATTAGGAAGATCAAAACTTAAAGAAATACTGGGCCACTGTACTGCCAGGGCAGGCCAAATGCCGCTAGGGCAGTGGAGCCATGGCGGGGTAAGTTTGCGCTAGAGCGGGATAGGCGAAACAAAATATATATAACGCGAAATGCTATTTCCTCCTTCTTCCTAAAATACCTAATTCAGTTGTAAAACACCCTAGAAATCATCAGAAAGCTGCTCTAAACTTGGGAAGGAATGAGAAGGAGATTTTTTGCATAAAGAGGACTATGGGTGGTGGATTTCCAGTCAAGATCACTGTCACAAAGTCTGAAAACAAGAATTTAAGCCAAAAACTCCGTGCAGCTGCTTGGCGCCTAGGTTGGCTAGGTATTACTAATTGAGTAATTATAAATCTGTGCTCATTGCATAATATAATGTAATTCAATGGTAGAAGTTATGTGTAGGACTTCGTGCACCGAACAAAAGATGATTTAATCATATGAAGAAGCCTTAGGTAATGAACTAGGGCAAGTTGCTCGAATTATGGTTAAGTGATATATGTCATTGAATACTTCATGGTGATGGGTGTGATTGTATGATTATGTGGTATATGTTGTTCTTGCTTCATTATGATACGTGTATGTATGCATATGTTGCATTATTGATCACATTAATTGTAAAAAAGGATATACGAATAATGAATTCTATGAATCATGACTTGATTGAATGATTATGAGAATGTGATTTATGATTGTGATTGTGGCTTGTTGAATGGATCTGGCGTTGCATTTCGACACACTAACTTGGATCGGTTGCCATATTTCAACATAATTATAGGATCTGTTGCCACGTTTCGGCATAATCATTGGATCGGGTACCATGTTACGGTATGCTAACTATTTGAGGATTGTGAAATTGTACCTTGTTTGTAATGATAATTGATGTTGTATTTCCCAGAGTTGTTTTATGGTTATGAGGACTTATGTTTGATTGTTCTTCTATGTTGAGTAAACTTGATATGTACCTTGATGTTGAGTGAACCGGAAGGGGCACGCCTAATCGGGATGTGATACGATCTGTGGGGAGTCAACGTTTCAAGAATTGCTAATGTCCAAGTAAAGGGCGTCGTGTGTTGTAATGGCGAGGAGTAGGGGTAGTGTACGTGATGTAAGTGCTTAGGTGGATTTCACTTTGGAGAAAGGGACTTGTAGTTAGTGGCTAGAAATTTGGACGTAATGTACTATGTGGCCATGACTGGTAATATGAAGAGGAAGTAAGGGTATGACGAGAGTTGCTAGTTGGAATGCTTGTAGTGGTAATTAGGGACTTTTCTATGTGTTAGAATATTTAGGCTATGATCAAGAACCTAGTAAGTAGGTTGACCGAGAAGGTGGTTAGTAGTTAGAGTACTGGCATGATTCGAAGGTATTTCGAGAGACGGTAAAGGTGGAGAAGCAAAGGGTTATTGTATGATCTTATCTAGTTGTTTTCTTATGTTATGTGGTGGGAATCGGATTGACCAATGATGCCTACCAGTACGTGTGGTTTGTACTGATATTACTTTTGCTATGTCTTTTTGACATAGTCTGGATGCAGGTTTGTCATGTTTCATTAGATGAAGATGAAGAATTCTCCAGCAGCTTCTACTTTTTCTTCCGTTTGGTGGGAGCTGTTTATTTTATTAATTATGTCCAGTTCGTACTCTTAGTAGCTCTTGTACCTGTTTAGACTAGATTCTTGGGGGTGTTAGTTACTTTACAAATTTTTACTCTAAATTGTTCAATATTTTTATTTATGAAAACCCTATGATTTCATTTATCTCCGTTTTCGTTAATCTTCCGCATTTTTTCACTATTGGGATATAAGGGTTCTCCTACTTAGGTGCTAGTGTGTAGGTGTCCGCACGTCTCGGTGGGTTGGGTCATGACAAATTGGCATTATAGCCCAGGTTACTGGTCTCCCAGTATAAGAGCAAAATGTGGACTAGACTCTTGCGGATTGGTGTCTTGACGTTCACATCTAATCTTCAGGAAGCTAGGAAAATATTCTAGTAAGTTATTCCACTTATTCTCTCCTTTCGTGCATGTGTCGCTTATGGTATGAGTTAGGTCCTATTGATAACTTTCAATTCCAATTGGTATCTCAACAAAGTAAACCGGACGTCGTGATCACGACTAAGGGGCCACAAGTAAAGCAAATTGGAAACTGAGAAGGCTCCAATTGGTATCTGGCCCTAGGGGTGGTGTAAATGCATGGATTATCAGGAATGATCATCCATGGAGCGAACTAATTAATTAAGAATTTAGACTTATCTGTGAATTGTATCTTGGAAACTTTGAATATGTGCTTATTGTTGTCTGGATTAACTGTTAATGTGAAGTTGTAATTGCTTAATGTGATGAGGTGATTATGTGCACAATAGATGTGTTTCTGAACTTTGATATGTGTAATATGTTGGCCTGGTTGTTGAAGTTATGCAAGGTTTAAATACTTGAGTATCGTAAAACTCGCTGTGATAGGAAGATCTTGACTAAGGATCGTGTGAGTGTCTGGGTGTATCCTGGGGATGTGTGGGTTGTGGTACTGAATTAACAAGAATGAATTGGTTCGTGTATCATGGGATTGAATGGGGGGTAGACAATGACTATCCTAGTTATGAGAATTATTCTAAAATTGCTAAGTAAAGCTGGCAACCTTTGTGGAATTTAGGAAAGAAAAGAATCCCAGAAAAATTGTTGGCAGGGGTTTTGTTTCAGTTTTGGCCATTGGGGTGGGACTTTTCCCGCTAAGGCGAGGCCGCTAGTGCAAGATTCCTCCTACCAAAGCGGGACAAGGCGATACAGAATCTCAGCCCTGTCTTCCCTATTTTTCTAGTCATAAATTCAGACCCCGAATGGTATCCGAACTAACCCCTGTAAGTCAATCAATGCTCAGCAATAGAACAGGAAGCCTTAACCTTAATATTTAAATATCAGCTGCATGGAACAGCAAAAACTAGCATCCATGTGCTTAAAAAACATAAGAAAGAAGAAAAGATAAAAACAAAGTTGTCCTAAAGTACAACCTAAGATGGGGCGAAGAAGCAAATCAAGAAACCTGGGATCGAGAGCTGTCAGTGTCAGAGTCTAGCTCCTCCGGGGGCACCAGGCCTGTCATGGCCTCCTCTAGACTCGAGAACTAATAGAAATCTCCCTTCTCCACTATGGGAATCTCCCGCCCAGGAGCGACGTAAGTTGATCTTCACCGCCTTCTAGATCTGAACCAGAAAACAATGTCTCTCCAAACCCTTCCTCTTCTCCTGGTGCATCTCGCGATAAAGCATCTCAAGCTCTAGGGCAGTGCTGGGGCAATCGGGGTGGTGGGAGTGATAGAGCACTTTATCCTCCTCTGCACAGCTGCCAAGTCCTCCTCTACCTGTGTTGTGGAAAACGGAGGCTGAGACCCGGTGGGACGAGTGTTGTCACCTCCCTCTTCGTTCGACTCTGTGGCCTCCTAACTTCTACTATCCCTGTCTGTCCTCCTTCTCTCGCTCCGAGAAGTGGAACCATGTCTAACCAAAAGAGGGTGAAAGGGGGGATCCATGGGAAGTATCTCATCAGTATCGAGGAGTGGCACTCCCGCCCACTTGAACAACACAGTGATAAGTCCAGACAGGAAGACCACCTTCTTATTGCCCCAATAAAACATCTTCCACTTCGATAAAATTAATGCCCCCACATCTAGCTCAATACCCTGTATGGCACATGCCACCACCAAAGCCCAAGGGAAGGTCACGTCAGTGCGGTTGCCCGATGGGCGGATCCTTTTGGTAACCAAGTGTTGCCACCTCTTAGTATCAGGTGATCAATCAGTGTTAGTAATACCCTAGGCAGCAGCCCATCAGACCTGGTCCCGGCGTGCAGGATCGATCAGGGTGTCCCTCAGCCAGCCTAGGTCGATCTCCCTCAACTTGGCCTTGTACTCCACATTTGAGACCTCGGGCACCTCTAGCGCCTCGTTAATGGTTGTGGCATTTAGGGGGATGTTAAATCCCTAAATACGGATAAAGGGTAAGGGTCGTCCCACTGAATAGTAGGCGAGATGACGTAGAACTCCCTCACCCAGGTAGAGCCAGCAGCAAGGGGAGCCTTCATCAGTGGGGCACATCCAAACTCCATAAGTCGAGCATAGAAGGCAGGCTCATTCTCCTCCAGTTTCAGTAAATGGAAATCCTGCTCGTAATAGAATATGGTGTTCCACTGGTCATGGAAACTCTCCTGACTAGCAGCATCGGGGAACCAGACGAAGGGGAGATTGTCCTCGTTAAGACCATCCATTTAGAGAAGTATGCAAGGGTTAATAAGTACGTCACAACATGATAGAAATAGGCAGTTTAAGTTTGGGAAAAGGGAAGAGGGATAAATCTTGAGTTGGGGACTCAGGATACTGGTTCCTTAAATCCCCCCACAGCGGCCTAAATCCTGCCAAAGTGGGATGAAGGTTGCCAGAGCGGCCTTTATCTGGGACGAACAGCAGGCGCGATCATAGTGCCTCTTCGTCCCAAACCCCCATTTTTTTTTTTATAGAATTTCAGAAAATTAGAGTATAATAACTACCCTAGAAACTAAATATGAAAGCATATTAGAAAATAAACCCCTATAAAATGCCCAAATCAGAGTTTTCATCAAGAGACTCTTCAACTTCCCCCAACCATTTTTGTACCAATTTAACCATATTTTTATGAAATCCTTATGCCAAGGATATTGTGGAAATGTTGGGGATGTAAGGGAAGTGCCCATGCTACGTTCTTCTATCAAATAAGCACCATATGTTCAACTTTGGAATAATACCGGAAACCATTTATAATCGATTACACAACAACATCCATTTGTTGTTAATCAAATATTGAAGTAAAGAGAGTAAAAAGTAAGAAATTAAATTGATTTGATGACTAGAAAATACAGTGATTATAGAGTGTTTTTGGAAGTTCGGGGCTGAGTTTAGGGAGAAATTAAGAAATGATATTTTTTCCCCTTTATTGCCTTCGATCTCCCACTTCAGCTGGAGATCTCTTGCCACAACGGCCTCGCTTCAGCTGAAAGGCTGCCGCCCTGGTAGGGTTAGGCTACGTAAGTTAGGCATATTCATTTCTTCGTGTGTTGCCTTATGTGTCTGACTAACCCTTTAGAGGTATAGCCTCTTTTGTGTTTCAATTCTGAAAAAGTCACCATCCGTTGTGGTTTCCGTAATGAACCATTTCTATACTCTGAGAATAGGGTATGTGATGTCCCATGCGCTAGTCGTTCGACAACGAACGAGGGGTAAATTGGTATATATTGTAATGACTTGAACCATCATTAATTAGGAAAAGAATAATTTTGAGAAATACTAGGCCACTGTCCCACTAGGGTGGCCCAGATACCATTAGGGCGGCGGCTCCAGGGCGGGGTAAGTTGGCGCCAGGGTGGAATAGGCGAGATAGAATGTAAATAACGCAAAATCATATTTCCTTCTTTTTCATAAAATACCTAATTTAGTTATAAAATACCCTAGAAACCCTCAGAAAGCTACTTTAAGCTTGGTAAGGAAGAAGAAGGAGATTTCTAGCATAAAAAGGTCAATGGGTGGTGGATTTTCGGTTAAGATCACCATCACGAAGTTTGAAAACAAGAATCAAAGCCAAAAACTTTGTGCAACTATTTGGCGCTCAGGTAGGCTAGGTTTTACTAATTTAGTAGTTATAAATCTATGCTCACTGCGTAATATAATATAATTCAATGGTAGGAGTTATGCATAGGCCTTTGTGCACCGAACAAAAAATGATTTAATCATAGGAAGAAGACTTAGGTGATGAAGTAGGGTTAAGTTGTTCGTATTATGGTTAAGTGATATATGTCATTCAATACTTCATAGTGATGGGTGTGATTGCATGATTGTGTGGTATATGTTGTTCTTGCTTTGTTATGATATGTGTATGTATGCGAGTGTTGCATTGTTGATCACATTAATTGTAAAAGAGGATATATGAATGGTGACTGCCATGAATCATGACTTGATTGTATGATTATGAGAATGTGATTTGTGATTGTGATTGTGGCTTACTGAATGGATCAGGTGTTGCATTTCGACACACTAACTTGGATTGGTTGCCACGTCCGGCATAATTATGGGATCGGTTGCCACGTTTCGACATAATTATTGGATTGGGTACCATGTTCTGGTATGCTAAGTGTTTGGGTTTGGGTTCCCTGAGAGGACCAATGATTTAACATAATTGTATGCCTTGAGGATTGTGAAATTGTACCTTGTTTGTAATGATAATTGAAGTTGTATTTCCCGGAGTTGTTTTATGGTTATGAGGACTTATGTTTGATTGTTCTTATATGTTGAGTAAACTTGATATGTACCTTGATGATGAGTGAACTGAAAGGGGCACACCCAACCGGGATGTGATACGATAGGCAGGGAGTCAACGTTTCAAGAATTGTTAATGTATGAGTAAAGGGCGTCGTGTGTTGTAATGGCGAGCAGTGAGGGTAGTGTACGTGATATAAGTTCTTAGGTGGATTTCACTTTGGAGAAAGGAACATATGGTTAGTAATTAGAAAGCTTGACGTAATGTACTATGTGGCCATGACTGGTAATATGAAGAGGAAGTAAGGGTATGACAAGAGCGGTTATTTGGAATGCTTGTAGTGGTATTTGGGGACTTTTCTATGTGTTAGAGTGGTTAGGCTATTATCAAGAACCTAATAAGTAGGTTGACCGAGAAGGTTGTCAGTAGTTAGAGTACTGGCGTGATTCAAAGGTATTTCGAGAGAGGGTAAACCTTGAAAAGTGAGGGGTTATTGCATGTTCTTACTATAACATCTCGCAACTAGAAAGAACTAGAAGGAAGTTTAAAATCTGGAAATAGTTATTTTTGGAAAGTATAAGGAAATTTGGCAAATTTTATGCAAGTTCAAGTGAGATTTTGGTCAACTTCAACGCCCATAACTCCTAGCTCAAGATGAGTTAGCTGTAGTTTCAGATATGGTTGGAAAGCTCTTGGAATGATCTTTCCAACGCTGCTACGTTTGCGCGATTATTAATTTATATGAATGAGTTATGCCCTTTGGAAGTTGGGTTGTTTGAATAAGGAAATGCCCAATTCGGATTTTTGAAAGGTAGTTTGGTCTTTTCCTTACCCAATTAATTAAATTCATTTTTAATAAAATAGTTGGGGTTCAAACTGAGTTTGTTCCGTTTACACTTTTGAGAAATAAAGTTAGGGCTTTTGGAGAAAGAATGCAAGAGAAAGGAGAAGAGGAAAAGCAAGATTCACAAAGAACGATCGATTTTGGTTGCGGATTCACCAAGGAATTGACCCTACAAGGTATGTGAGTCTCTCATAGCGTTGGGTTCATTAACCCACATGCCAAACATGTTTAGTTCAGTGAAATTTGTCCTAAAAGAGTTTGAAAGTTGATGTTCTTGACATGAATTCTTTAATTTGAATGTTGTTCTTGAATTGGGATGAATTGAGATGTTTTTGAGTTCGTTATATCGCATTATAGAGTTTTTTCGAGTTATGTTCTTAGGTACATTTGCTGGGTATCTGTATCTAAAGGTAATTTGAGAAAAAGAACCGAGGTTGGGTGATTTGGGGCAGGAAAATGAAGAAGAAATTTCATCGGACTAAATTTTAGTATGGAAGTGCATCACACGACCTGTTCCCCGAATTGAAAAATTCTGCATCGCGTCATAGAGTTGACATGAGGTGTTTTGCCTCAAATGACATTTTCGTAACCAATATTTAATTATGCCTCTACGTCGCGGACCCACCTTCAAATCTTTATTTTTGATCTTTTCTCATGTTTAGCTATCTAAAATCATTCCTAAACAACATGAGATCTGTCCAAACACCAATCATAATCCTTAAATCCATAATTCAATTCAAGGATCACTTAAGAGTCAAGTCAAGAGCAGTTAAGATCAAAGTCAAGAGAAGTTCATTTCAAGTTTTCATAAGTCTTTTACAAACGTTTTAACTTTGTTTTAAGACATAAGTTTTGAAGTTGAGTAAAGAGTAAGAGCAAAGTTCATTTTCTTAAAAATGATATATGGAACTAAGTATTTCCAAGAGTAAATGCTTTTACATTTAAGATGAGAGGAAACTAAGATTTCCAAAAGAGTTTTGAACAACTAAAGGGAACATTGATTCCGAGAGAGGTTTTTAAGCTAAGTTTGAAAAATTATCTCATATCAGAGAAGAAGTTGTTTAAAAAACATATGAGCTAAGCATATTTTGGGAGTAGTATTGAGCACCGATATAGGGACGCGAGTTCATATTAACTAAAGCCCCCATAAATCATGTAGCCATCATGGGCAGAAAAAGGATCATACTTTTTAGATGATTCCTTAGTGCATTTTAGCATAGACTAGTGGATCCACTTAGCAGTTCAGATTCTATACCAATGGCAAGGTATAGGACGGCCCTTGGCAATGTGAGGTAAAATGTTGTACCATCACTTAGGCTCATAGTGATGGTTGTCGGTTAAAGAATTTCCCACAGAAGTTATATTACTGTCTAAATTAGTAAAGTTAAGTTTGTTATTGCTTTATCTTTAACGAACAAAGATTTTTTTCAGTTGTTTTATAAGTTTTATATATACAACGCATGTATTTTATTACTTTATATTGAGATGAGTTTCCATGAGTTGAGAAGAGCCAAGTAGGTGTTTCTTTTGTAATCTCATTCGAGCCTATGTTTGTTTGAATTCCAATTCGCATACTCGTACATTTTTTTGTACTGATGCTAGTTAGCCTACATCTTATGTTGATGCAGATGCAGGTAACAAGAATCAGTATCCAACGCCCTGTTGATCTAGCTTGAGCATGTAGAGTCTGTTGGTGTGCCTTTATACATTTCAGAGGGCTCTTTTATTTGCACCTGAAGGGCAACCTCAAGGCGAAGTCACCAATGCTGAGTTCTGTGAGACTATACAGATGTTGAACCAACCTGTGACTAACCAGGTTGGGCAGGAAAGAGTGGCTTGACAAGAAGATGTTGATACTTCAAGGATTTGTGAGTTCTTGAGGATGAATCCTCTAAGTTTCACTGGTTCCAGCACTACTAAGGATCCAAAGAACTTTATTGAGGAACTGAAAAAGGTATTCGACGTGATGCATGTAACTGATACTGAGAGAGTTGAGCTAGCTGCATACCAAATGAAAAATGTTGCTAGGACCTAGTTTGATCAGTGGAAAGGGGGTAGAGTTGAGGATGCACCTCCTGAGAGTTAGCCCTATTTTGAGGAAGCTTTCTTGGGGTGTTTCTTTCCCCGGGAACTGAAAGAGACCAAAGGTATGTGAGTTCCTCACACTTAAGAGGGATTCTTCAAGTGTTCATGAATATGGGTTGAAGTTCACCCTACTATCCCGTTATGCTCTAGAGATGGTTAAGGACATGAGAAGTAGATTAAGCTTGTTCGTTGCTGGGTTGGGTCGTCTATCAAGCAAAGAGGGTCGAGCAGCAATATTTATTTGGGACATGGACATTTCGAGGTTGATGGTCTATATGTAGCAAGTAGAGGAAGAGAAGCTTAGAGATAGAGAGGAGTTCAAGAATAAGAAAGCGAAGACAGTAAATGAGTTTGGGTAGTAGAAGGGTAGTGTGAATCGTTTGTCATTTCAGAAGCAAAATAGGCCTGCACCATCATCTACTAGTGCACCTGCACCTAAAAACAAAGGTGAGTATATGGCCAGAATTCACAGAACTTCAGAGCTAGACCAGCACAGTCTCAAGGTAGTGTGGCACAAGGAGATAGTTGGGCTCCTATATGTGGTAGATGTGGTAGAAACCACTCAGGTAAGTGTCGTGATGGCCAGACATGTTGTTTGAAGTGTGGGCAAGAGGGACACTTCATGAAAGAGTGTCCTAAGAATAAGAAAGGTAGTGGAAATCCAGGCAATAGAGCCCAGTCTTCATCAGTTGCTCCACCAGACAAGGCTGCACCTAGAGGAGCTACTTTCGGTACTGGCAGAAGAGCAAACCGCCTCTATGCAATCACTAGTCGCCAAGAGTAAGAGAACTCTCCAGATGTTGTCACTGGTATGATCAAAGTCTTTACTTTTGATGTTTATGCTTTGCTAGACCCAGGAGCAAGTTTATCTTTTGTAACCCCTTATGTTGCAAATAAGTTTGAAGTTATTCCTAAGAAACTTTGTGAACCCATCAGTGTTTCTACACCTGATGGGGAGTCTATTCTAGCTGAGCGTGTTTATCATGATTGTGTCATTTCCATCAACCACAAAGACACCATGGCTGATTTAGTTGAGTTAGACATGGTGGATTTCAATGTCATTCTAGGTATGGACTGATTTCATGCCTGGTATCCATTAATAGATTGTAGAACTCGAGTTGTCAAGTTGAAGATTCATAATGAGCCAGTCATAGAGTGGAGTAGTAGTTCAACAGTGCCTAAGGGTCGTTTCATTTTGTACTTTAAGGCGAGAAGTTAGTTTCGAAGGGTTGTATCTATCACTTAGTCTGAGTTAATGACTCAAGTGTTGAGGTACCTCCCATTCAATCAGTTTCTATAGTAAAAGAGTTTCGAGAAGTCTTTCCTGATGACCTACCTGGAGTTCCTCCTGAGAGATAAATAGGCTTCGGTATAGACATTATTCCAAATACTTGTGCTATCTCTATTCTACCATACATAATGGCACCAACAAAGTTGAAAGAGTAGTTAAAGGATCTATTAGATAAGGGTTTCATTTGACCATGTGTCTCACCTTGGGGCACTCTGGTCTTGTTCGTGAGAAAGAAAGATGGTTCCCTTAGTATGTGTATAGATTACCGTTAGTTGATGATCTTTTTGATCAGCTTCAGGGTGCTTCTTGTTTCTCAAAAATTGACCTCAGATCAGGCTATCAACAATTAAGAGTAAGGGAATGTGATATTCCAAAGACAACTTTCAAAACCAGATATAATCATTATGTGCTTTTTGGCCATGTCCTTCAGTTTGACCAATGCACCAGCAACGTTCATAGATCTTATGAATAGAGTCTTCAAACCTTATTTGGATATGTTTGTTTTTGATCTTCATTGATGATATACTAATCTATTCAAGGAATGAAGAAGATCGCGCTAGTCATCTCTGAATAGTTCTTTAGACTTTGAAAGATAGAAAGTTTTATGCCAAGTTCTCTAAGTGTGAGTTTTGTCTTGAGACTGTGGCATTCTTGGGCTACATAGTTTCTGGTGATGGAATTAGAGTTGTTACTCAGAAAATTAAGTCAGTGCAGAATTGTCTTAGACCGACATCTCCAACTGATATTAGGAGTTTCTTGGGTTTGGATGGCTATTATAGAAGGGTTGTGGAGGATTATTCATCCATTTCGTTCCCTTTAACGAAGTTGACTCAAAAAACAGTAAAGTTTCAATGGTATGAATCTTGTGAGAAAAAATTTCATGAATTGAAGAAAAGGTTGACTATTGCCCCCTATTTTAACTTTACTGAAAGGTACTCAAGGTTTTATGGTGTATTGCGACGCATCTAGAATTGGCTTAGGTTGTGATTTAATGCAGAATGAAAAAGTTACAGCTTATGCCTCTAAACAGTTGGAGGTTCATGAGAAGAACTACCCAACCCATGACTTAGAATTGGCTTCTATAGTATTCTCTTTGAAGATATGGCGTCATTATTTGAATGGTGTTCATGTTGATATATTCACTGATCATAAGAGCCTTCAATATGTGTTCACCCAGAAAGAGCTTAATCTCAGACAGAGGAGGTGGTTAGAATTACTTAAGGATTATGACATGAGTAATTTTTACCACCCAAGTAAGGCAAATGTGGTTGCTAATGCATTAAGCAGGTTGTCTATGGGTAGCATCGCCCATGTTGAAGAAGTAAAGAGAGAGTTAGCAAAAGATGTGCGCAGACTGGCATGACTGGGAGTCAGACTTATGGATTCCACAGAATGAGGTATAGTGGCGACGAATTGGGCTGAGTCATCATTAGTGTCAGAAGTAAAAGGCAAGCAAGAACAAGACCCATTTTGCTTGAATTGAAGGCAAATGTTCATAAGCAAAAAGTATTAGCTTTTGAACAAGGGGGAAATGGTGTATTGAGATATCAAGGTAGGTTGTGTGGACTTATGGTGGATGGGCTCCAAGAGAGTATCATGGAGGAAGCTCATAACTCCAGATATTCCATTCATTCGGGTTCCATAAAGATGTATCGTGGTTTGAAAGAAGTGTATTGGTGGAATAGTATGAAGAAGAGCATTGCAGAATTTGTTGCTAAGTGTCCAAATTTCCAACAAGTTAAAATAGAGCACCAAAGGCTCGATGGTTTGGCGCAGAATATAGAACTTTTGAAATGGAAATGGGAGATGATTAATATAGATTTCATCACCGGTTTGCCAAGGTCTCGCATACAACATGATTCTATTTGGGTGATCATTGACAGAATGAGAAAATCAGCCCATTTTCTACCGGTATAGACTTCCCATTAAGCAGAAGATTATGCCATGTTATATATTCAGGAGATGGTAAGACTTCATGGAGTTCCAATCTCCATTATTTTAGATATAGGTACAAAATTTACTGCACAATTCTGGAAATCTTTTCAGAAAGGTTTGGGTTCGAAGGTGAACTTAAATGCGGCCTTTCATCCTCGAAATGATGGACAAGCAGATAGTACTATTCAGACATTAGAAGATATGTTGAGGGCTTGTGTGATTGATTTCAAAGATAATTGGGATGATCACCTATGTCACATTGAGTTTGCTTACAACAACAGTTATCACTCGAGCATCCAAATGACTCCTTATGAAGCTTTTTATGGGAGAAGATGGAGATCTCCTATTGGATGGTTTGAAGTTGGTGAAGCAGGGTTGATAGGACGATATTTAGTTCACGAATCTATGGATAAGGTGAAAGTAATTCAAGAGAGATTGAAAACAGCACAAAGTCGTCAGAAATCCTACACTGATGTTTGGAGAAGGGCATTAGAGTTCGAGGTAGATGATTGGGTATATTTAAAAGTTTCACCCATGAAGGGTGTTATGAGTTTTGGTAAGAAATGGAAGCTTAGTCCTCGGTATATTGGACCTTATAGAATAGCCAAAAGGATTGGCAATGTAGCTTATGAGTTGAAGCTACCACAGGAATTAAGAATGGTTCATCCGGTGGTTCACATCTCCATGTTGAAGAAGCGCATGGATGATCCTTCATTGATCATATCAACTGAAAATATTGAGATCAAGGATAGCTTATCTTATAAGAAGATTTCGGTTCAGATTCTAGATCGCCAAGTTCGCAAGTTGAGAACAAAGGAGGTTGCGTCAGTTAAAGTCCTTTAGAGGAACCAATTTGTTGAAGAATCAACTTAGGAAGCTGAAGAGTATATGAAGAAGAGATATCCACATCTCTTTGAAATTGAAGAAAATGCAGACCAAGGTACTAATTTTCTTCTTAGTACTATCAAAATTATGAGTGAGCATGTTGTTTGTTTGAAATTGCTTTTGGGATATTTGAGCTTGATGTCTCCACCCTTAGCTTAGTAAGAGTAAATCTCATTCGAGGACGAATGTTCCCAAGGGGGATATATTGTAACATCTCGCAACTAGAAAGAACTAGAAGGAAGTTTAAAATCTGGAAATAGTTAATTTTTGGAAAGTATAAGGAAGTCTGGAAAATTTTAAGTAAGTTAAAGTGAGTTTTAGGTCAACTTCAAACAAATATAACTCCTAGATCATTATGAATGAGGTGTAGTTCCAGATATGGTTGTAAAGTTCCTGGAATGATCTTTCCAACACCACTAAGTTTGCGCGATTCCGAGTTTGTATGAGTGAGTTATGCTCTATAGAAGTTGGGTTGTTTGAATATGGAAATGCCCAATCCAGATTTTTGAAGGGTGGTTTGGTCTTTTCCTTACCCAATTAATTAAATTCATTTTTAATAAAATAGTTGGGGTCAAAACTGAGTTATTTCAGTTTACACTTTTGAGAAATAGAATTAGGGCTTTTGGAGAAAGAACGCAAGAGAAAGGAGAAGAGGAAAAGCAAGATTCGCTAAGAACGATCGATTTTGGTTGCAGATTCGCCAAGGAATTGACCCTACAAGGTATGTGAGTCTCTCATAGAGTAGGGTTCATTCACCCACGCGCCAAACATTTTTAGTTCAGCGAAATTTGTCCTGAAAGAGTTTGAAAATTGATGTTGTTAACATGAATTCTTGAATTTGAATGTTGTTCTTGAATTAGGATGAATTGAGAAGTTTCTGAGTTTGTTACGTCCCATTATAGAGTCTTTTCAAGTTAGGTTCTTTGGTATATTTGATAGGTTTTTGTATCTAAAGGTAATTTGAGAAAAAGAACTGAGGTTGGGTGATATGGGGATGGAAAACAAAGAAGAAATTTCATCGGACGAAATTTGAGTATGGGAGCGATTTACGCGACCTGTTCCCTGAATTGAAAAATTCTGCTTTGTGTCGTGGAGCTGACACGAGGTGTTCTGCCTCAAAATATGTTTTCGGAACCAAAATTTAATTATGCCTCTGGGTCACGGACCCACCTTCAAATCTTGATTTTCTGTCTTTTCTAATGTTTAGATATCTAAAATTATTCCTAAACAACATGAGATCTTTCCAAACACCAATCACAATCCTTGAATCCATAATTCAATTCAAGGATCTGTTAAGAGTAAACTCAAGAGCAGTTAAGATCAATGTCAAGAGCAGTCGAGAGTCAAGTAAGAGAAGTTCATTTCAAGTTTTCACAAGTCTTTCACAAACGTTTTAACTTTGTCTTAAGACATAAGTTTTGAAGTTGAGTAAAGAGTAAGAGCAATGTTCATTTTCTTTAAAATGATATATGGGAACTACGTATTTCCAAGAGTAAATGTTTTTATATTAAAGATAAGAGGAAACTAATATTTCCAAACGAGTTTTGAACAGCAAAAGGGAATATTGATTCCAAGAGAGCTTTTTAAGCTAAGTTTGAGCAATTATATCAAACCAGAGAAGAAGTTGTTTTAAAAACATATGAGCTAAGAATATTTTGGGAGTAGTATTGAGCACCGATATGGGGGACGCGAGTTCATATTAACTCAAGCCCCCATAAACCATGTAGCCATCATGGGCAGAAAAAGAATCATACTTTTTAGATGATTCCTTAGTGTTTTTTAGCATAAACTAGTGGATCCACTTAGTAGTTCACGTTCTATAGCGATTGAAAGGTATAGGACGGTCCTTGGTAACGTGAGGTAAAATGTTGTACCATCACTTAGGCTCATGGTGATGGTTGTCGATTAGAGAATCTCCCACTGAAGTTATATTACTCTCTAAATGAGTAAATTTAAGTTTGTTATTATTTTATCGTTAACAAACTAAGATTGTTTTCAGTTGTTTTATAAGCTTTATATATATATATATATATACATATATATATATATATATATAAATAAATAGATATATCGCATGTGTTTTATTGCTTTATATTGAGTTAGTATCCATGAGTTGAAAAGAGCCAGGTAGGTGTTTCTTTCGTAAACTCTTTCGAACCTATGTTTGTTAGCTTTCCAACTCACATACTCGTACATTCAATGTACTGACGCCAGTTGGTCTACATCTTATTATGATGCAGACACAGGTAACCAGGATCAACATTCAGTACTTCGTTAATCCAGCTTGAGCATTCAGAGTTTGTTGGTGAGCTTCTTTGCATTTCGAAGGACTCTTTTATTTTCTTTCTAGTCTTTCAGATGTTAGGATGATTGGGGGTCCAGTCCCGACATCCCTCATTGTTTTAGAGGCTTCATAGACAGTTAGTAGTTCAGTAGTCTTTGCATTATCATTCTTATGTTAAAGACTTGGGTTGCCACTTTTGGCCAAGTTGAATGTTTAATCTTTAAAACATTCTCAGTTATTTTACTATTCAGTTCAGTTAAGTTCATTGATTATTATAAATATGAATATTTTCTTCAGCTGAGTTAAGTAAGCTAGGACAAGCATTCTCTTGGGTCTAGCAATGGTCTTCGAGTGCCAATCCCGCTAGGGTATAGGTCGGGGCATGACAAACTTGGTATCAGAGCAAAAAAGTTCAAGAGTCCTAGGGAGTCTATGAAGCCGTGTCAGTAGAGTCGTAGTTATTGGTGTGAAGTGCGCTACATCTATAATTAGGAGGCTGCAATACTTAGGAAATTTTCTCACTTCTTTCACACTCTTTTCATGGGTTAGAGTTTGATCTCTAAAAAGTTTCTTCTAATTCGTGCTTGCACGTGTTTTCAGATAATCATGCCTCCACGAAGAGCTGTAAGATGTCATCCTGTGAGACGCAATGTTGAGGAACAAGAGTTACTCAATGCACCTGAAGTGCAACCTTAAGGCGAAGTCACCAATGCTGAGTTTCGTGAGGCTATATGGATGTTGAGCCAAGCTGTGACTAATCAGGTTGGGTAGCAAAGAGGGCTCGACAAGAAGAGGTTGACACTTTAAGGATTTGTGAGTTCTTGAGAATGAATCCTCCAAGTTTCACTGGTTTCAGCACTACTGAGGATCCAGAGAACTTCATTGAGGAACTGAAAAAGGTATTCGACGTGATGCATATTGCTGATACTCAGAGAGTTGAGCTAGGTATCTACCAGATGAAGAATGCTTCTAGGACCTGGTTTGATTAGTGGAAAGTGGGTAGAGCTGAGGATACACCAACTGCGAGTTGGGTCTGTTTTGAGAAAGCTTTCTTGGGGTGTTTCTTTCCTCATGAACTGAAAGAGACCAAGTTACGTGAGTTCCTCAAACTTATGAAGGATTCTCTAAGTGTTCATGAATATTGGTTGAAGTTCACCCAACTATCCCGTTATGATTCGGAGATTGTTAAGAACATGAGAAGTAGAATGAGCTTGTTCGTTGATGGGCTGGGCCGTTTATCAAGCAAAGAGGGCCGAGCAGCAATGCTTATTAGGGACATAGACATTTGGAGGTTGATGGTCTATGTGCAGCAGGTAGAGGAAGAGAAGCTTAGAGATAGGGAAGAGTTTAATAATAAGAAAGCCAAGATAGGAAATGAGTTTGGGCAGCAGAAGGGTACTGTGAATTGTTCATCCTTTCAGAACAAAAAGGGGTCTGCACCATCATCTGCTAGTGCACCTACACCTAAGAACAAAGGTGAGTATAATGGCCAGAATTCACAAAATTTCAGAGCTAGACCAGCACATTTTCAAGGTAGTGTGGCACAAGGAAGTAGTTGGGCTATTGTATGTGGTAGATATGGCAGAAACCACTCAGGTAAGTGTCGCGATGGCCAGACAAGTTATTTGAAGTGTGGGCAAAAGGGACACTTCATGAAAGAGTGTCCTAAGAATAAGCAAGGTAGTGGAAATCCAAGCAATAAAGCCCAGTCTTCATCAGTTGCTCCACCAGACAGGGTTGCACCTAGAAAAGCTATTTTTGGTACTGGCGGAGGAGCAAACCGCCTCTATGCAATCACTTGTCACCAAAAGCAAGAGAATTCTCCAGATGTTGTCATTGGTATGATCAAAGTCTTTACTTTTGATGTTTATGCTTTGCTAGACACATGAGCAAGTTTATCTTTTGTAACCCCTTGTGTTACAAATAAGTTTGAAGTTATTCTTGAGAAACTTTGTGAACCCTTCTGTGTTTCTACACCTGATGGGGAGTCTATTCTAGCTGAGCGAGATTAGTGTGATTGTGTTATTTTCATCAATCACAAAGACACCATGACTGATTTAGTTGAGTTAGACATGGTGGATTTTGATTTCATTTTAGGTATGGACTGGTTTTATGCCTGTTATGCATCAACAGATTGTTGAACTCGAGTTGTTAAGTTTCAAATTCCTAATGAGCCAGTCATAGAGTTGAGTAGTAGTTTAACAATGCCTAAGGGTCAGTTCATTTCGTACCTTAAGGCGAGAAAGTTAGTTTCGAAGGGTTGTATCTATTACTTAGTCCAAGTTAATGACTAAAGTGTTGAGTTACCTTCCATTCAGTCAGTTCCTATAGTAAAAGAGTTTCCAGAAGTCTTTACTGATGACCTACCCAGAGTCCCTTCTAAGAGAGAAATAGACTTTGGTATAGAAAACATTCCAAATACTCCTTCTATCTTTATTCTGCCATACATAATGGCATCAACAGATTTGAAAGAGAAGTTAAATGATCTATTAAATAAAGGCTTCATTCGACCAAGTGTCTTACCTTAGGGCGTTTCAGTCTTATTTGTGAGAAAGAAAGATGGTTTCCTTAGGATGTGTATAGATTATTGTCAGTTGAACAAGGTTACTATCAATAATAAGTATCCTCTTCTGAGAATTGATGATCTTTTCGATCAGCTTCAGGGTGCTTCTTGATTCTCGAAAATTGACCTCAAATCAGACTATCATCAATTAAGAGTAAGGGAATGTGCTATTCCAAAGATAGCTTTCATAACCAGATATGGTCATTATAAGTTTTTGGTCATGTCCTTTGGTTTGACCAATGCACCAGCAGCGTTCATGGATCTTATGAATAGAGTCTTCAAACCTTATTTAGATATGTTTATTATCATCTTCATTGATGACATACTAATCTATTCAAGGAATGAAGAAGATCATGCTAGTCATCTCAGAATAGTTCTTCAGGATTTGAAAGATAGAGAGTTGTATGCCAAGTTCTCTAACTGTGAGTTTGTGCTTGAGTCTGTGGCATTCTTGGGCCACATAGTTTCCGATGATGGAATTAGAACTGATACTCAAAAAATTGAGGCAGTGCAAAATTGGCCTAGACCCATATCTCCAACTGATATTAAGAGTTTCTTGGGTTTGGTTGGCTATTATAGAAGGTTTGTAGTGGGTTTTTCATCCATTTCTTCCCTTTTGACGAAGTTGACTCAGAAAATAGTGAAGTTTCAACGGTTTGAAGTTTATGAGAAAAGCTTTCAGGAATTAAAAAAAAGGTTGACTACTGCCCCAGTTTTAACATTATTGGAAGGTACTCTTTGTGGTGTATCGTGACACATCTAGAGTTTTCTTGGGTTGTGTTTTAATGCAGAATGACAAAGATATAGCTTATGATTCCAGACAGTTGAAGGTTCATGAGAAGAACTACCCAACCCATGACTTAGAATTGGCAGCTGTAGTATTCGTTTTGAAAATATGGCGTCATTATTTTTATGGTGTTCATGTTGATATATTCACTGATCATAAGAGCCTTCAATATGTGTTCACCTAGAAAATTTTTAATCTCAAACAGAGAAGGTGGTTAGAATTACTCAAGGATTATGACATGAGCATTCTTTACCACCCAAGTAAGGCTAATATGGTTGCTGATGCGTTAAGCAGGTTGTCTATAAGTAGCACCGCCCATGTTGAAGAAGTAAAGAGAGAGTTAGCAAAAGATGTGCACAGACTGGCATTCCTGGGAGTCAGACTTATGGATTCCACATAAGGAGGTATAGTGGTTACGAATGGGGCTGAGTCATCATTAGTGTCAAAAGTAATAGGAAAGCAAGGCCAAGACCCATTTTGCTTGAATTGAAGGCAAATGTTCATAAGCAAAAAGTATTATCTTTTGAACAAGGGGGAGATGGTGTATTGAGATATCAAGGTAGGTTGTGTGTACCTATGGTGGATGAGCTCCAAGAGAGGATCATGGAAGAAGCTCATTGCTCCAGATATTCCATTTGTTCGGGTTCCACAAAGTTGTATCATGATTTGAAAGAAGTGTATTGGTAGAATAGTATGAAGAAGAGCATTGCAGAATTTGTTGTTAAGTGTCGAAATTGCCAACAAGTTAAAGTAGAGCACCAAAGGCCCGATGGTTTGGCACAGAATATATAACTTCTAGAATGGAAGTGGGAGAAAATTAATATGGATTTCATCATAGGTTTGCCTAGGTCTCGTAGACAACATGATTCTATTTAGGTTATCATCGACAAAATGACAAAATAAGCCCATTTTCTGCTGGTAAAGACTATTCAGTGAAAGATTATGTCAAGTTATATATTCAGGAGGTTGTAAGACTTCATGGAGTTTCGATCTCCATTATTTCAGATAGAGGTGCATAATTTACTGAACAATTCTGGAAATCTTTACAGAAAGGTTTGGGTTCAAAGGTGAACTTAAGTGCTGCCTTTCATCCTCAGACTAATGGACAAGCAGAGCGCACTATTCAGACATTAGAAGATATGTTGAGAGCTTGTGTGATTGATTTCGAAGGGAATTGGGATGATTACCTACCTCTCATCGAATTTGCTTATAATAACAGTTATGACTCGTGCATCCAAATGGCTCCTTATGAATCTCTTTATGGGAGAAGATGCAAATCTCCTATTGATGGTTTGGAGTTGGTGAAACAGGGTTGATAGGACCAGATTTAGTTCACAAAGTTATGGATAAGGTGAAAGTAATTCAAGAGAGATTGAAAATAGCACAACGTCGTCAGAAATCCTCCAATAATGTTAGGAGAAAGGTGTTAGAGTTCGAGGTAGATGATTGGGTATATTTAAAAGTTTCACCCATGAAGGGTGTTATGAGGTTTGGTAAGAAGGGGAAGCTTAGTCCCTGGTATATTAGACCTTATAGAATAGCCTAGAGGATTGGCAATGTAGCTTATGATTAGGAGCTACCACAGGAATTAGCAGTGGTTCATCCAGTGCTTCACATCTCCATGTTGAAGAAGTGCATGGGCGATCTTTCATTGATCATATCAACTGAAAATATTGAGATCAAAGATAACTTATCTTATGAGGAGATTCTGGTTTAGATTCTAAATCGCCAAGTTCGCAAGTTGAGAACAAAGGTGGTTGCATTAGTCAAAGTCCTTTGGAGGAACCAATTTGTTGAAGAAACTACTTGGGAAGCTGAAGAGGATATAAAGAAGAGATATCCACATCTCTTTGAAACCGGAGAAAATGCAGACCAACATACTAATTTTCTTCTTAGTACTATCTAAATTATGAGTGAGCATGTTCTTTGTTTGAAATGCTTTAGGGATGTTTGAAATTGATGTTACCACCCTTAGCTTAGTAAGAGTAAATCACATTCGAGGACGAATTTTCCCAAACGAGATACTGTAACATCTCGCAACTAGAAGGAATTTTAAAATCTAGAAATAGTTATTTTTGGAAGGTATAAAGAAATCTGGAAAATTTTAAGTTAAAGAGTGTTTTTGGTCAACTTCAAATGATCATAACTCCTAGCTCAGGATGATTTTTGTGTAGTTCCAGATATGGTTGGAGCGCTCTTGGAATGATCTTTCCAACGCTGCTAAGTTTGCGCGATTCCAAGTTCGTATGAGTGAGTTATTCCCTTTGGAAGTTGGGTTGTTCGAATAAGTAAACTCCCAATCCGCCTTTTTTGTAGGGTAGTTTGGTCATTTCCTTACCCAATTAATTAAATTCATTTTTAATAAAATAATTGGGGTCAAAACTGAGTTAGTTCAGTTTACACTTTCGAGAAATAGTGTTAGGAATTTTGGAGAAAGAACGCAAGAGAAAGGAGAAGAGGAAAAGAAAGATTTGCCAAGAATGATCGATTTTGGTTGTGGATTTGCCAAGGAATTGACCCTACAAGGTATGCGAGTCTCTCATAGCATATGGTTCATTCACCCACGTGCCAAAAAATTTTAGTTCAGCGAAATTCGTCCTAAAAGAGTTTGGAAGCTAATGTTCTTGACATGAATTCTTGAATTTGAATGTTGTTCTTGAATTGGGATAAATTGAGAAGTTTCTGATTCATTGTGTCGCATTATAAAGTCTTTTCGAGTTTGGTTCTTAGGTTCATTTTTTGGGTATCTTTATCTAATGGTAATTTGAGAAAAAGAACCGAGGTTAGGTGATTTGGGGCTGGAAAACGAAGAAGAAATTTCATCGAATGAAATTTGAGTATGGGAGCATGTCGCACGACTTATTCCCTGAACTGAAAAATTTTGCATTGCGTCATGGAGCTGACACGAGCTGTTCTGCCTCAAAAGACGTTTTCGATACCAAAATTTAATTATGCCTCCGTGCCGCGGACGCACCTTCAAATCTTGAATTTCTATTTTTTCTCATGTTTAGCTATCTAAAATCATTTCTAAACAACATGATATCTTTCCAAACACCAATCATAATCCTTGAATCCATAATTCAATTCAAGAATCAGTTAAGAGTCAAGTCAAGAGCAGTTAAGATCAAAGAAGTCAAGAGTCAAGTAAGAGAAGTTCATTTCAAGTTATCATAAGTCATTTACAAACATTTTAACTTTGTTTTAAGACATAAGTTTTGAAGTTGAGTAAAAAGTAGGAGCAAAGTTCATTATCTTTAAAATGATATATGGAACTAAGTATTTCCTAGAGTAAATGTTTTTACATTTAAGATAAGAGGAAACTAAGATTTCTAAAAGAATTTTGAACAACAAAAGGGAACATTAATTCCAAGAGAACTTTTTAAGCTAAGTTTGAGCAATTATCTCAAACCAGAGAAGAAGTTGTTTTAAAAACATATGAGCTAAGTATATTTTGGGAGTAACATTGAGCACCGATATGGGGACGCGAGTTCATACTAACTCAACTCTCCATAAACCATGTAGCCATCATGTGCAGAAAAAGGATCATACTTTTTAGATAATTCTTTAGTTCTTTTTAGCATAGACTAGTGGATCCATTTAGTAATTCAGGTTCTATACTAATGGCAAGGTATAGGACGTTCCTTGGCAACGTGAGGAAAAATGTTGTACCATCACTTAGGCTCATAGTGATGGTTGTCGGTTAGAGAATCTCCCACAGAAGTTATATTACTTTCTAAATGAGTAAAGTTAAGTTTGTTATTGCTTTATCTTTAACGAACTAAGATTGGTTTTAGTTGTTTTATAAGCTTTATAATATATCGCACGTGTTTTATTGCTTTATATTGAGTTGAGTATCCATGAGTTGAGAAGAGCCAGGTAGGTGTTTTTTTCGTAATCTCTTTCGAGCCTATGTTTGTTAGCATTCCAACTCGCATACTCGTAATTCAATGTACTGGTTTCAGTTGGTCTGCATTTTATTATGATGCAGACACAGGTAACCAGGAGCAGTAACCAGCACCTCGTTGATCCAGCTTGAGCATTCAGAGTCTATTGATGAGTCTCTTTACATTCCGGAGGACTCCTTTATTTGCTTTCTAGTCTTTCAGATGTTAGGATGATCGGGGGTCCTGTCCTGACGTCCCTCTTTATGTTAGAGACTTCATAGACAGTTAATAGTTCAGTAGTATTTGCATTATCATTCTTATGTTAAAGACTTGGGTTGCCACTTTTGGCCAAGTTGAATGTTTAATCTTTAAAACATTATCATTTATTTTATTATTCAATTCAGTTAAGTTCATTGATGATTATAAATATGAATATTTTCTTTCGCTAAGTTAAGTAAGTTAGGCCAACGGTTCACTTGGGGCCAGTAATGGTCTTCGAGTGGCAGTCCCGCCTAGGGTGTAGGCTCGGGGCGTGACACTTACTAGTTGTTTTCTTATGTTATGTGGTACGCGTCGGGTTGACCAATGATGCCTACCACTACTTGTGGTTTGTACTGATACTACTGTTGCTATGTATTTTTGACATAGTTTGGATGCAGGTTGATGATGTTTCATTAGATGAAGATAAAGAAATATCCAGTAGCTTCAACTTTTCGTTCCGCATGATGGGAGCTGTGTCTTTTATTAATTATGTCCAGTTCGTACTCTTAGTAGCTCTTTTACCTATTTAGACTAGATTCTTGGGGGTGTTAGTTACTTCACAAATTTTAACTCTAAATTGTTTAAAAGTTTAATTTATGAAAACCCTATGATTTCATTTATCTCTGTTTTCGTTAATCTTCCGCATGTTTTCACTATTGGGATATGAGGGTTCTCCTACTTAGGTTTTAGTGTGTAGGTGCCCACACGACCCGGTGGTTTGGGTCATGACATAATATATATATATATATACATTATATATATATATATATATATATATATATATATATATATATGTGTGTGTGTGTGTGTGTGTGTGTGTGTGTATGTGTGTGTGTGTGTGTGTGTGTGTGTGTGTGTGTGTGTGTATGTATGTTAAATGTTAAATTACTATAATATTCCCCAATTAAAAATACTCAATTTTATTTATTTATTTATGTAATGGTATTATATTAAAAGTAGCTACCTTCTCACATTAAAGGGTTGTGACTTTTCTGAATGGTTGTAACTTTTTTGAGGGGTTATGACATTTAAATGAGTTATGACTTTTTCAAAGGGTTGTGTATATATATATAATGTATATATGTATATGTGTGTGTGTGTGTATGTATGTATGTTAAATGTTAAATTACTATAATATTCCCCAATTAAAAATACTCAATTTTATTTATTTATTTATGTAATGGTATTATATTAAAAGTAGCTACCTTCTCACATTAAAGGGTTGTGACTTTTCTGAATGGTTGTAACTTTTTTGAGGGGTTGTGACATTTAAATGAGTTATGACTTTTTCAAAGGGTTGTGTATATATATATAATGTATATATATGTGTGTGTGTGTGTGTATGTATGTATGTTAAATGTTAAATTACTATAATATTCCCCAATTAAAAATACTCAGTTTTATTTATTTATTTATGTAATGGTATTATATTAAAAGTAGCTACCTTCTCACATTAAAGGGTTGTGACTTTTCTGAATGGTTGTAACTTTTTTGAGGGGTTGTGACATTTAAATGAGTTATGACTTTTTCAAAGGGTTGTGATATTTTCAAAGGGTTGTGACTTTTCAAAGAGTAGTAACTTTCCCGATGAGCAGTGACTTTTTCGAAAGGTTGTGACTTTTCTAATAAGGTACCTATTCATACTACTATGTTTAAGTATAAATAGAGGGGTTTCCTCTCACTTTTAATCTACAATTTTTTAAGTTTTCTACTCTTCATCTTCTTAAAAAATCTCAAATGTTATTTGCAATAGTTGATTCAATTCAATATTCAACGAAATTCTAGGTGCTGCATAAGAAAGAGTTGGTGAATAAATTGTAGAAAATCATTCATCAATTCACACTCGTATTTTCCTCTTACTATTTTCATTACATACACACTTCAATATTATTTGTATCATTTTAGAATAATAATACCCTTTTAACTAACCTACATATTTTATTTATTAAAAAAAAGACTTATTTACTACGAATAGTCACAACAATTTCAACCTTTATGTTTCTTCGGTCATAAATCACAACCATTCACTTCTTATAAATTATTGGGGATCTCTTTTCTGCAACAATTTGAGATTGGTTAAAATATTCATAAATGATTCATCTAAAATCCATTGATATGGTTCGCCGAAGTTCTTAGCATGAAAATTTAGGTACTGACTTTCTATTAAATAAGAAAAAAGAACATAAGAAATGTCCAATTAACTGTGAACTATGTTTCACACAAAAAACTTCTATATATAGTGCACGAGAAGTTTCATTTCTTTTTCTTATTTTATTTCTTCAATTTATTTCTTTTGGGTTTTCAATCGAGAGAGAATTTAATAAATAGTGTTCACATAACGAGTGAACAGTGAAGAATACATACATTGTGGATTATTTTTTCTAATTAAATTAATAGATCAAGTTGTGGTTGAGACAACAATAATCAACAAATACAAAAAAGGAACACAATTTTCTTTTTTTTTCCATTTTTTATTCTTTTACACTCAAACGAAGGAGTTTCTTCCTAATTTTTCTAAAATATCGGGCACCAACGTAGTTCATTGAACTATTAGTTTTGATGTTAAGTCCACTATTTCAAAAATAAATTTTTACTTTTACTTATGATAAGATAATATAGTCATGATAATAAATACATTTTTAATAGATACGCAAGTAAAAACAAATGGAGAAAGTAAAGTGTTGGTTTGTCACGACCCAAACCATAGTGATTGGCACCCACACTAACCCTCCAGTGGGAGAACCACTACTACAACCCAAACCAAACAACTAAACCAAAAACTAAAGCATTTAATGATACGAAAACAGGAATAATATCTAAAAACTAAAGTTCCCATAAAATTCCAAAAGATCTAACAACTAAACAATGCGAAAATTACACCTAAAACCTGAATGTCAATGTACCAAAACATCTAAAGTTCAACAAGTCTAAACAAGAAGGTATAAAACCCTAAACTAATGAACTAATAACTAACTAGAAAGTCTAAGTCTGAAATGTGGACATAAACAAAAGGAGAACTCATGGCAACTCAGAAGAACTGGCTCACCTTTGAATTTGAACGATCACTAATCTTATAAGCAAGGTATGTCAATAGCCACCTGAAGATGCCCTGTACTCAACAAAGAAAGAACAAGTTCAGTATTAATACACAACCACAGTGTACTGGTAGGATCACGCGTCTATCCCACTAAGTGCACATATATAAGTCAATACAATAGTAAAATAACCTGCATATATCAAACATATACATTATTATCAACGTTTACGAACAATAAACAACTTCACATTTCTCAAGGTACACAAATATGACAAGTCATTGGTCCTCTCCTGGAACCTAAACCCAAATTGTTAGCATACCAGTACGTGGTACCCGATCCAATGATTATGTCGGAACATGGCAACCTATCCCATAATTATGCCGAAACGTGGTAACCGATCCAAGTTAGTGTGTCAGAATGCAACACCCGATCCATTCAACAAGTCACAATCACAATCACAAAGTACATTCTCATAATCATACAATCAAGTCATGATTCATGGCATTCAAAGTCATATATCCTCATTTACAACAAGTGTGATCAATAATACAACATTCGCATACATATATGTATCATAATGAAGTAAAGACAACCATACATCACACAATCATGGAATTAAAACCATCACCTACCTTGAAACAAGCTTGAAAACCCTAAGAAACTTGATCCTTCCCTTTTTGAATTCGTTCTGCTTGTTCTTGGTCTACAAACAATCAATATAATACGGAAATCAATAAACAATCACTAATTATCTGGATTACTAACAATTCTAACAACCCTAGAGCATACCCATTATCCTAAGTATCCAAATTAGGGCATTTTCCAGCATAGTTTCTAGATCAAAACCCTCCCCTATAGATAATTACCCATTAGGTTACGGATAAAAAAATAGATTCGGGGAGTTAAAATATTACATTTAACCTTAAGAATGGTGAAAAATTGCCAAGAATCGCCTTGGGTTCATTCCTTAGCTCTAAAAATTGAAAAGTGCAGAATAAAGACATTTTGGGGTTTATTTACGACTTTTGTCACATCTGGCCCGCCACAGCGATCGTCACCCCGCTACAGTGGCCCTGCAGAGAGCGACAAAAATCACCGCCAAAACGACTTTTACGAAAAAATGTGCTATTTTAATAATTCCAAGATTCCCATTTCACAACACACTTTCCACCAACAACACTCAGAAAATACCGTTCACGCTAAGATCAATTCTGGGAGTTCTACTTGCCCGAATTTAATTCCGTAATGTCGTACAGATGCCTTAACGACTTATCTAAATACTCATGTAATCAAAAACATAATTAGTTCACTCAATTACTGCCAGATTTCTCTAGACTTTAATGACTTTGATTTCTTCAAAATCTAGACTAGGTTGAGAAATTCCAAGTTACTATGAAAAAGTTTTTCGATCCAAAATTTTTCTCCGTTGTCTTTTCTATAACGACGAAACTTGGTCGTTACAATAGATACCAATTTATGCATCACTCATCCCGAGTGACAAACTTAGGAAAAGCAGGATAAAGAAGGAATGAAGTAGTACCTTAATCGATGAACAATTTAGGATACTTGTCTCATATGTCCCTCTCGGTTTCCTAAGTAGCTTCCTCAACTGGACGATGCTTCAATTGAACTTTCACAGACTTAATCTCTTTGGTCCTCATCTTATGTATATCACGATCAAGAATCGCAATCGGTTCCTCTCATATTGGAGGTCCTTGTCTAACACAATTGAGTCCCACTTAATGATATAATCTTCGTCACCGTGATATCTCTTCAACATAGACACATGAAATACTGGATGATCTCCCGATAAATTAGGAGGTAAAGTCAATCTATAGCCACCAGTCCTACACATTCAAGAACCTCAAAGAGACCAATGTATCATGGACTTAGCTTACCTTTCTTGCCAAATCTCATCACCCCTTTCATGAGTGATACTTTTTGAAGAACATTCTCACCGGTTTGAAATGCCATGTCTCTTACCTTATGATCCGCATATTTTTTCTGTCTACTCTGGGCTGCTAAAAGCTTAGCTGGAATACTCCTCACCATATCTTGAGCATCCTTCACTAAATCAACCCCCAAAGGTTTCATATCTCCAGCCTCGAACCATCCTATAGGTGATCTACATCCCCTCCTATAGAGTGCCTCAGATGGTGCCATATCTATGTTGGAGTGATAACTATTATTATAAGAGAATTCACACAAAGGTAAGAACTTATCCCAACAATCTCCAAAGTCAAGCACACATGCCCGCAACATGTCTTCCAACACTTGAATAGTCCTCTCTGACTGCTCGTCTGTCTGTGGATGAAAATCTATACTAAAAGTGAGTTGTGTGCCCAATTCATCATGTAATTTCCTCCAAAACTTGGAGGTAAATTGAGTACCACGATCTGAGATGATAGAAAGGGGCACCCCATGCAACCTCACTATCTCTTTCACATAAACCTTAGCCAATTGTTCAGCATTTTAATCTATTCTTACCGGAATAAAATGGGTTGACTTCGTCAATCTATCAACCACTACCCAAATAGAATCAAACTTCCCCATGGTCTTGGGAAGACTAACCATAAAATCCATGGCTATTCTTTCCCACTTCTATCCCAAAATTGGCATTCTTCGAAGCAAACCTGCAGGCCTTTGGTGTTCATAGTTCACTTGTTGACAATTTTGACACTTAGCCACAAACTCCTCTATATTCTTCTTCATGCCCGGCCACCAATAAATTCTCTTCAAGTCTCGGTACATCTTGGTCACAACCGGATGAATAGAATATCGCGAGCCATGGGATTCTATGAACAATTTTTGAATCAAGTCATCAACTCGAGGAACACAAATCCTTCCTTTAAAACTGAGCACACCTTTCGCATCAAGAGCGGTCTCTTGTGCCTTACCAATTGCAATCATCTTTCTAAGATCCTCCAAGTTCTCATCATCAAATTGTTTGGCATTAATCTCCTTAATGAATGTGGCCTTCACTTCAATACTAGTTAACACCCCACCTCTTTCTGAGATGCCAAACTGCATGAACTTAGACTCCAAGGTCTGAATTTACTTAGTCAAGGGTCACTTGGATACACTCAAGAAAGCTAAACTACCCATACTCACCACTTTTTGACTCAAAGCGTCTGCCACAACATTAGCCTTGCCTGGATGGTATTGAATGGTCACATCTAATCCTTGAGTAACTCCATCTACTTTCGTTGTCTCGAATCCAGATCCTTTTGAGTGAACACATGCTGTAAACTACGATGATCAGTAAATACCTCACACTTAACACCATACAGATAATGTCACCAAACTTAAGAGCAAACACCACTACTGCCAACTCCAAATCATGTGTTGGGTAATTCGTCTCATGCCCTTTCAATTGACGCGATGCATAAGCTATAACATTCTTATCCTGCATCAACGAAGCACCCAAACCAGAATTTGAAGCATTACAATATATAATAAAATCTTTACCTTCAATCGGTAATGCTAGGATGGGTGCGGTGGTCAATAGAGTCTTCAGCTTTTGGAAGCTTTCCTTACAGTTTTTAGTCCATTCAAATGGTATCTCCTTTTTGGTCAAATTAGTCAAGTGAGTGGCAATAGAAGCTAAGTTCTTCACGAATCAATGATAGTAGCTAGTGAGCCCCACGAAACTCTTAACTTTCGTCACAGAGCTAGGTCGAACCCAATTCTTAACTGCCTCAATCTTCTGAGGATCTACCATTACCCCTTCTTTTGAAACTACATGCCCCAAAAATACAATCGAAGTCAACCAAAATTCACACTTAGAGAATTTTGCATATAACTTTTGTTTCCCAAGAACACCCAAAACAATACGAAGATGGTCGACATGCTTTTCCTCACTTTTTGAATAGACCTAAATGTCATCAATAAAGACTATAACAAATGATTCAAGAAATGGCTTGAATACCCTATTCATCAAACTCATAAAAGTTGCAGGTGCATTATTCAAACCAAAAGACATAACCAGAAATTCATAGTGCCTATAGCAGGCTCTAAACGCACTCTTGGGCACATCCTCATGCCCAATTTTCAACTGATGGTAGCCAAACCTTAAATCAATCTTAGAGAAAATTGATGCACCTTGCAATTGGTCAAAAAGATCATCTATTCTAGGTAAAGGGTACTTGTTTCGAATAGTGACCCTATTTAATTGTCGGTAATCTATACACATTCTCATACTACCATCCTTTTTCTTAACAAACAAAACTGGAGCACCCTATGGGGAAGCACTAGGAAGGATAAATATCTTATCAAGAAGCTCTTGGGTTTGAACCTTAAGCTCTCCTAATTCTTTCGGAGCCATGTGATATAGAGAAATATAAATAGGGTGCGTACCAAGTTCTAAATCAATGCAGAAATCTATATCCCTATCGAGGGACGTACCAGGCAAGTCATTAGGAAACACTTCTATAAATTCTGACACCACAGGAATAGACTTAATAGATGGAGTCTCAACCTCAACATCCCTAATATGAGCCAAATAAGCCAAACAACCCTGCCCTACCAGTTTACTAGCCCAAATAGAGGATATGATCTTAGCTTGCTTAGGCTTGTACACCCCTTCCAACTCTAATTTTTCCTTTCCCGGAATTTCTAGAGTTACAAACTTAGTATTACAATTAAGCACAACATAATAGGGGGACAACTAAGTCATTCCTAACATTATATCAAAGTCAGTCATATCCAAAATCACCAAATCAGCCCAAGTCTGAAAACCCTTAAACAAAATAGGACAAACACGATAGACATGGGTGACTATGATAGACTTTCTAAATGGGGTAGAAACATGGATGGGGCATCAAGTATATAACAAATCATAGAAAATTCTAAGGCAAATCGCACGAATACATATGAATAAGTAGAATTCGGATCAAATAACACATTAGCCATTTGGTCACAGACAAGAATAGTACATGTGATCACTGCATCAGACCCCTCTACCTCATTCTTGCCTGAAAAGGCATAACACTGAACCCTATCATCTTGACGGGCTACTTCCCTCCCTGGTTGCGCGGCACCTCTACCTGTGTTACCATTTCCTCTACCTCTATGGCCTTGCTAATTACCTCATCACCCATCTTGTGGATGCCCACGACCATTATTACTATTTCTCGCGGGTACCACTGCTCTAGTCTGCTAGTGTGTGAAATCCAACGCACGTGGGTGGGGACAATCTATCCTTATATGCCTAGGTTCCCCATAACAGTAGCAAGTATAATCAAAAGATGGTCTGCCGCCCATCGAAGGCGCGACTCCCTTGCTATCCTGAATAAGATTATGAGATAGAGTTCCTGAGTAGTTACCTGTAGAGGCTGGCATAGCATACTGAATTGGCTTGGCTGCAAGCGTTGGCCTTCCGCACCCCCTGGAGTAAGAACCTTGAAAGTTTCCAAAGTTCTTTGCCCTTTTAGCCAATGTCTTAGCCTGACCATCACCCCCTCCACTTTCTTAACAAGTCTGTTACCTCATTAAAGCTCCTCCCTACAGAGGTCATATGAACAGATAATACCTGTAACTCAGAATTTAGTCTCTTAATAAATAAACGGATCCTTTCCTCCTCAATAGTCACCAATTGAGTAGCATATCTAGACAAAACATGGAACTTAACTTCATAAGCAGCCACAGACATACCATCTTTCTCCAAAGCCATAAACTCATCCTTGTTGCGATCTCTCAAAGTCCTAGGCATATATTTCTCTAAAAATAGAGCATGAAATTTGGTTCAAGTGAGTGTTAGTAAAGTTGAAGATCTACATTCCATATACGCTCTCCACCATAGTTTCGCCTCACCTTAAAGCTGAAAAGTCACAAACTCAACCCCATGTTGATGGACAATTCCCAACTTATGAAGCCTCTCATAGCAGTCTAAGATAAACTCATAAGCATCCTCACTCTCAGAACCAAGAAATATAGATGCTTTAGCTTTAAAAACTTAGTCAACATTTCATGCTCATTACTAGTCATAACAGAACCCAACAAAGGACGAAAAAAAGCATCATTACCTCTATTCCCGCCCACCTTAGGTGCAATGCCAGCAAAAAAGGGATTAGCAGGAGCTTGAGTTGCTAGAACAGAAGAAAGCACTCCAAGACCAACCAACCCTTTCAAGAATGAAATGATCTGTTGAGCTAACACTAGGTTTTGGGAGGAACACCGGTAGTCTCATCCTACACCTCTTCCTCTTGTCCAACCTTCTCAATATTTTCAATCTCAATATCCTTCTCTATCTCTTCATGATGTACGGGAGGGGCCTCAATTTAGGGAGCAATTTCGATCGGTACCCTATCTCTAGTAGGCTCCACTCTTCCTCGACCTCTACCCCTAGCTCTTCCTCTACCCCTGCCGTAATCGTGACCTCTCGCTGCATAATCCTCAATTGTAGCATTGATGGGAGCTACGGGTCTGACGCCATTGAATCTAGTGTTAATCATCTGCGGACAGAAGAGTGAAGGAGGTTAGATACCAATTTAAATCGCCAAATACCAATTGAAATCAAGTCATAGCACGGAAGGAAGCAAGAGAAAACAAAGAGATTTCCTAAAGTCCTATAGCCTCTCGAAAAAAATGTAAAGGCGTCCCCGTACCGTTTCGCAAAACTCTACTAGACTCATTTTGGTACATCGAGATCAACGAACCTAGGCTCTGATACCAACTTTGTCACGACTCAGACCATTGTGATTCGCACCCACACTAACCCTTCGGTAGGAGAACAACTACTACAACCCAAACCAAGCAAGTAAACCAAAAACTAAAACATTTAAGTATACAAAAACAGGAATAATATCTAAAAACTAAAGTTCCCATAAACTTCCAAAAGATGTAACAACTAAACAATGTCGAAATTACACCTAGAACCTGAAAGTCAATATACCAAAACATCCAAAGTTCAACAAGTCTAAACAAGAAGGGATACAACCCCAAACAAATGAACTAATAACTAACTAGATAGTCTAAGTCTGAAATGTGGATATAGAGAAAAGGAGAACTCATGGTAGCCCGAAAGAATTGGCTCACCTTGAATTCGAACGATCACTAATCTTCTAAGCAAGGTCTGTCAATAGCTGCCTCAAGATGCCTTGTACTCAACAAATAAAGAGCAAGTGTAGTATCAGTACACAACCACAGTGAACTGGTAGGATCATACGGCTATCCCACTAAGTGCAACATACATAAGTCAATACAACAGTATAATCACATGCATATATCGAATATATACAATATTATCAACGTTTATGAACAATGAACAACTTCACATTTCTCAAGGTACACAAATATGATAAGTCATTGGTCTTCTCATGGAACCCAAACCCAAATTGTTAGCATACCGAAAAGTGGTACCCGATCCCTTAATTATGTTGGAACGTGGCAACTGATCCAAGTTAGTGTGTCGGAATGCAACACCCGATTCATTTAACAAGCCACAATCACAATCATAAAGTACATTCTCATAATCATACAATCAAGTCATAATTCATGACACTCATAGTCATATATCCTTATTTACAACAAGTGTGATCAATAATGCAACACTCACATACATACATGCATCATAATGAAGCAAAGACAATTATACATCACACAATCATAGAATCACAACCATCACCTACCTCAAAACAAACTTGAAACCCTAAGAAACTTGATCCTTCCCTTTCCAGATTCGTTTCGCTTGTTCTTGGTCTACAAACAATCAAAATAATATGGGAATCAATAAACAATCATTAATTACCTGGATTACTAACAATTCTAACAACATATATCATACCCATGATCCCAAGTATCCAAATTAGGGATTTTCCACCATAGTTTCTAGATCAAAACCCTCCCCCATCAATAATTACCCATTAGATTACGTTCTACGGATTGAAAAATGGATTGGGGGAGTTAAAATCTTACCTTTAGCCTTAAGAATGGCGCAAAACTTCAAGAATCGCCTGGGTTTCATTCCTTAGCTCTAAAAATTGAAAAGTGCAGACTAAAGATGTTTTAATAATTCCAAGACCCCCATTTCACAACACACCTTCCACCAACGACACTTAGAAAATACTGTTCACGCTAAGATCAATTTCAGGAGTTCTACTCGCCCGAATTGAATTCTATAAAGTCGTACGGATTCATTAACGAATTATCTAACTACTCATGTAATCAAAAACATAATTAAATCACCCAATTGCTACCAGATTTATCTAGACTTCAATAACTCTAATTTCATCCAAATCTAGACTAGGTTGAGAAATTCTAAGTTACTACGAAAAAGTTTTCCGACCCAAAATTTTTCCCTGTTGGATTTTCTATAACGACGAAACCCGGTTGTTACATGGTGACATGAGATTTCAATCAAATGAAACAATAGAATGAATATAGCATGAACATACATCATATATATATATATATATATATATATTGGTGGCGTATTGCTCTGCCGAATACACTTGATGAATGGACCTATATGAGTGTGGAGTGGGGCCACTCCTATGAAATTATGACAAATTTCTAGAGCATTCATGATTACCAGGCACATGCATGACTTAATTGGCGCAAAACCACGATGAACAATAAAGTGTATGGAGGCATGATGTGATAAATAGCACGCTAAATTTACAAAAAAAAAAAAAAAGATTCATAGAAGTTCTAAACTTCCTCAATTATTTTGTACGTTTAATCTTATTTTATCTAGATCTGGTTCATAATCCAAGAGACACCAAATTAGACGCATTATTCTCTTTGTGAAAACCCAACAAAAAATCATTTTTTCATTTCTATTATTTTCTAGATAAGTGGGGGATTGTTTAGAAAAACAATTTTTATAAAATAAGTGATCTCAAAAATATATATTAACTTTGGTCAAAATCATTTGTTGTTCAACGTTCCAATATAATGCCGTTGCCACCAATGTTCCAATTCTTCTTTAATTGGATACTACTGCCTTTATGGCATTTATCCTTTGGTAGTTTTAATTTTTCTTTGCTTTGGTATATATATGTCATTCTTGGCCTCTCTAGCTGGAAGTGAGAAAAAATATATCAACAACAACTTCATTCCTCTCCTTTCTTTCTGGGTCGTTCTTGTTCCAAGTTAATTCTAGAAGAGCTTGTTTAATCCTAGGGGATACACCATATCGGTGAAATATCCTTAAAGACTGACTTACACGCCTCCATCTATCAAGAATCCGTGATTGTACAACAAGATTTCCAACAAGCTTGACATCTCTGTTATCTAACAGTTGCTTCATCACCTTGTGCCATATCTATATGTTCTTTGTAATTTGTAAACCTCAAACATTGTCTCAATCCCAAACCCCTTCTTTTTTGGTTGACTTTCCATTTCTAAGGGAGATGTTGATCTTTTCACACAAGGGGTTGCGTCTCTTGAAGGAAATTACTAATTAGATTATCAACTTTGCTTTTCTTTTTTGGAATCTATTTTGCTTGTGGCATTCAATTCTCTTAAATATAGTCTGTATATTTTATGCATACATAGTCCCCTTCTTGTTTTAAGAAATTCTGTTTTTCTCTTCCTTTCAGATGTTGAGTGTTGGGCTATTATGTTAATGCACTAGTGGATTGGTGTTGTGAAGAAAGTGATATTGGCAAAGGGATAATGTCTTCATCACGTGGACTAGGAAATGTGCATTCTTAGGGATCCAAGTTACATGCCTCTGTATAGATTTGCCAGAGTACTATGCAACCAAAGAAACATAGTAAGTTTCCTCGTGGGAATCATATTAACTATGAAAAAGGAGGTCAGGACCGGAAAAGCGAGATATCTACCTGTTAAAGAAGCACTTGGTTTGTTATCAACCATCAAGAAATATGGATCTCCATTGATAAATACTATCTCCTCAAGAGTTGTGTCAACCAAATCCATGGCAATCATGACTCGAGGGAATTTTAGCAATCATAGAGTTAAAAATTCAAATTCATTTCCTGAGAAGAGCGCAGTACAACGGTCTTTAGGATCAACAGGATACACGAAATCTCAAAATCTTCAAAATGCCAAAATCATTGAACAGAGCAAAAAATAATACAATTATCTAAAGGTTAGGTGTTCATCACCATCCTTTGCATTCATTAATTAATTTGATTTGTCCTCTTCAAATTAAACCAAGTAATGAATACAAAAGATGTTGATGAACACTTAACATTTAGATAATTGTATTTTTTTTTTTTTGTTCTATGTTCATTGTTTTGGCATTTTAAATATTCTGAGGTTTCATGTATCCTGCTGATCCTAAAGACCGTCGAACTACGTTCTTCTCAGGAAAAGAATTTGAATTGAACTCTATAATTGCTAAACTTTCCTCGAGTCACGATTGCCATGGATTTGGTTGACACAACTCTTGAGTAGAGATAGAATTTATTAGTGGAGATTCATATTTCTTGATGCCTGATAAAAACAGACCAACTGCTTCTTTAACAGGTAGATATATCGATTTGCCGAAACCTTACCTCCTTTTTCCTACTTAATATGATTACCACGAGGAAACTTACTATGTTTCTTTAGTTGCGTAGTACTCTGATAAATCTTTGCAGAGCATCCCTCGAAATGCACATTTTCTAGTCCATGTGATGAAGACATTATCCATTTGACAATATCACATTCTTCACAACACAAATCCACCGGTAAATCTTCATAATAGCCCAACACGCAATATCTGAAAGGTACAGAAAATCATAATTTTTTTGAACATGAAGAAGACTATGTATACACAAAAGATACAAGCAGTATTTAAGGGAATTAAATGTCACAACATGCTAATGAAAGAATCAGTGTATCCTTTAGGTGGAACCTAATATCCAAACCATTAGAATCTTAATGCCAGAAATATTAGACAACTCGAAGAGGTCCTTACTCTCCCTAAGAGGTAAAATTACTTCCATTTAGGTATTTGGTGACAAGTTGCTAACCAGGGTCACTAAAAATAAAGAAAATAGTCAAAATTACCCTTGAACTATCTGAAATGGTGTACATATTATCCTTTTTATTTTTGGTATTAAAAGATGCCCCCCCCCCCCTCCCTCGGTCAATCTAAAGGACCACAAATACCCATCCTTTTGACGGACTACCACTAGATCCTACTTGGCATCCGACGTGTCAAAAAATTGCCTACATGGTTGTCCACCCAGATAACCGACTTGGCTAAAGCACCCTCCCTTTAAATTGATGCCTTGTTCTCCATTTAGAACCCTAATTTCATATTTCTTCTCTAATTTCTTAACAAAACTTTCTTCCATTGCAATTATTTGTTGTAAAAGAAATTGTTAAATGGTGGAAAGAAGGAAATAATTGTAACTATTTTTGTAATGAGAGGTATATAGACTCCAAATTTTGAGGAATATATGAGGCCTTTTCTCTTTTAAAACTACAGTTAACTCTTTATTTTGATGTCTTCATAACATCTTTTTAAAATCTATTTATTACTGTTAATGAAAAAGAAATTACAACCTGATTGATTTTCCCTCCCTGATATTATGCTCTTTAATTTGATTAATTTATTTTACAAATTATATTTTTTAGGAATTCAATTAGAAAATAAAACGAAATCGAATCAAGTTAATTCCTAAAGAAATAGGAAAAACGAAATAAAATTAAGTTAATCCCTAAAGAAATAGGAAAAAAGGAAACAAAATTAAGTTAGTCCCTACATAAATAGGAAAATGGAGAAGAATTGTGTAGGAGGTGTAAAAATAGGAAAGCAACCTTTAAACCAAATTAAAATTGGAATAGTATAACGGGTAGGAATTAATTTGTACAAGATTTGCATTACAAAATAAAAAAATATGGTACAAACCAGTAAACAAAATTAAAATAGTATACTATGCACAGAAACCTCCAATCCAATTCAATTCAAATCTTTTCATTAGTATGTTACCAGCAAGCAACATTGCACACCAATTCATCATTCTTTCTTTCCAATGGCGGAAATTATTGTGGAAGAGAGGCAAATTGCGAAATTATTTGGGCTCTTGGCTGCCCTGTATATGGGGTGATTACGGGGACACCACACCACTATATGGGATGAAGATGTGTAAGATTAAATACTTTAATACATAATATCAGGATTTTGAACACGATAATCTTACATAGAGATCGTTAGGGGTACATACCTGATGCGGAAGACATAATCACAAAAAGAAGTGAAAGCGTTAGTCGTAAATTGGTTTCTACTTCCTTACCCTAACTTTATATTACCACAACCGTCAGCGATGGAATTCATGTAGAGAATATGTGGTAACCCTAATAGGTGGAGGGAGAACCAATTTATAGAGGTTAAGACTTAATCTAGTACGTCCATCAAATAACCAATGTACGGACGAGATCTATTCCTTATTAAATATTATTTATGGTGTTACTTGGGTTACTAGTAAACTTGGGTCATAAGTAAGAAATAATTAACAATAATTCTTACATTCTCCCACTTGGCCCAATGACCATATAACATTAATATTTCATAAACATTAGTTGCGCGTATAATAATTCTCTTCTGTAATGTCCATCATACATATCACAATATAACAAACTACTAATGCGAGTTATGACGGTTGCACATAAATTTTAAGCTACATACTTCCTTCCATATACTACTACATTAGCAACTTATCATACTAGGTTCATAAGCTATAAAAATATATAACATTACGGTCCACAATAATGTCGCATAGAGACTTATCTTATAATATCTCAAACAATAATGTATACACCATTATGAGAAACAAGAAGTTCATTAATATATATCAGAAACACATAATTGATCTCAGAGTGTTCAAACATCATAAATGTATCAATCATAAGTACAACTAAGACACATTATTTGAACATGTTCTTTAAATGTCTTTGGTTGTAAGCCTTTGTTATCGGATCTGAAATCATGAGATCAGTTCTAATATTCTCAAGTAACACTTTTTGTTTCTGAACTTCTTCCCTAACTAGTAAATTACTTTAATTCCATACGTTTGACGCATTTGGAGTACTTATCGTTCTTGGAGAAGAATATTGTTGCAGCATTATCACAATAAATTTTCAGCGGCTTGGTAATGGTGTTGACAACCCCAAGTCCTAATGAAGTTCTGCAGCCATAATGCATGAATTTTGGCTTCATAACATGCCACAAACTGTCTTTGTAGTTTTTTCTTTTCATTAATCAATTCTAGGATTATTTTGATATCTTCCTAGCATTCCAACTGCAAAACTAATATCCAGTCTTGTGCAAGTTTGAACATACATCAAACTTCCAACAATAGAACATGAAGGAATTAATTTCATTTCTTTTCGTTCTACGTCATTCTTTGGGCATTGCATGAGATTAAATTTGTCCCATTTTTTGAATAGGAACTATTTTTGCTTAACAGTTGTTCATGTTAAATCTCTCTAGAACTCTTTCGAGATGGCTTTTTGAGACAGTACCAATAATCCTTGTGATCTATCACGAAATATTTTTATCCCTATCATATTGGATGTCTCACCCATATATTTCATTTCAAAGTTCATAGAGAGAAAGTCTTTCATCTCACGCAATATGCCTAAATCATTAGCAGCAAGTAAAATGTCATCAATATACAGGACTAAAATTATAAACTTACTCCCACTGATCTTTTGGTAAATACACCGATCAATGGTAATCTCCTTAAATCCAAAAGATGTTATGGTATTATTAAACTTTATATACCATTGTCGTGAGGCTTGTTTGAGTCCATATATTAACTTATTTAGCTTACACACCATTTGATCCTGTCCTTTAATTGCAAAACCCTCTAGTTGGTCCATATAAACAACCTCTTCGAGGTCTCCATTAAGAAAGACAGTTTTCAAAACCATTTGATGTAACTCTAAATCATAATGAGTACCAAAGCCAAAACAATTCTTAATGAGTCTTTCTTTGAGACCGGTGAAAAGGTCTCTTTATAATCATTGTCTCCTTTTTTGAATGTATCCCTTGGCAACAAGTCCGAATTTATATCGTTCAATATTACCATTAGAATCGTGTTTGGTCTTGAAGACCCATCTACACCCGATTATTTTAGAACTTTCTGGTAATTGAACAAGATCCCAGATTTTGTTGTATTCCATGGATTTTAGCTCTTCATTCATGGCATCAATCCATTTATCAGACTCAGTGCTTTCTATGGCCTGTGAAAATGAAATCGAATCTTTATTAATTCCAATGTCAAAATCTGACTCTTGTAAATAAATCACATAATCATCTGAAATGGCCGATTTTCTTTCTTTTCTTTGAGATTTTCTTAATGGCATTGTTTGTGGTTCATTTGCGTCAGATACCTGTGAGTTAGTTCCTTCTTGAATTGTTTCACCCAAATGTTGTTCAACATTGTTAAAGTTTTCTTCAACAAGAGGAACAACATTCGTGATTGGTGCGGAAGTAGTAGGTACATTCATGGGCAATGAAATATTTACCGTTACCTTATTAATTTCCACACTTTGTCATTCAACACTCCCACTAACTTCACCATTCTCAAGGAATTTTGCAAATGGACCAAGACATTATTATGATTCATTATACTTTTCATAATATTCACCACCCCTATCAAACCTAATGATTTTCACTTTCCTATCTAGTTGTCTTTCAACCTCATTAACGTATACTTTGAGAGCGTCCGTTGCTTAAGATTTTTTTCTTTCAACAAAAAAGATAAATCCATAACGTGAAAACTCATTGATAAAGACAATAAAATATTTTTCTCCATCTAAAGATGCAATATCAAGGGTCCTCAAATATCAGTGTGTGCAACTTCAAGAAGTTGAGTGCTCCTTGTGGCACCTTTCTCGGTATGTTTGGTTTGCTTTCCTTTAATGCAATCCAAACATCTAACAAGATCAAAAAAATTCAATTTTGAAATAATTTCATTATTTACTAATATTTTTAATCGTTCTTTGAATACATGACTCAAACGTTTATGCCACAAATAAGCAGAATTTTCATTTAGTGAACTACGTTTAATTCCAACATTTTGATGAGTGGTAAGAAGGGATTCAGAAAAATTACTATTGAGTTTCAATCTATATAAACCATCAATAAGAACACCAGAACCATAAAAAATAGTATTCTTATATAAATTGAAACAACCATGTCTAAACTTAAAATCAAATCAAGAAACATCAAGTCTTGAAAGAGAAATCAAATTCCTAGAAACTGAAGGAACATAAAGATTCTGTAATAGATCAATGTGATGTTTAGTCTCCAAGATCAAATGATAAGTCCATATGCCTTCAATTTTAGCCTTCATGCAATTTCCAATGAATAAGAAATCCTTATTTGGATTTGTAGTTTGGATCGTAGTGAATCCCTGCAACATAGTGGATACATGAGTAGTTGCACCAGAATCAAGCCACCAAGTATTATTAGGAACTTCTATTAAATTTGATTCGGAACATGCAAAGACACTAAATGTACCTTTCTTTTCAAACCAAGCTTTACGTTTCAGGCAATCTTTCTGATAGTGTCCTTCTTTTTTACAGAAAAGACACACATCAGCCTTGAGTTCCTTATGAGTATCCTGTGGAAATTTAGTAGGTGTTTTTGTTTCTTAAACTCGTTGGCTTTCACTTTAAGTCTTTTACCGGCTCCTTAACCCATGAGGTTAATGGGATGACCTTCTTGTTTCTTAAGTCTTGACTCATCTTGAGTAAGCATACTAGACAATTCACTAATATCCCACTTATCATTAATAGTGTTATAGTTAATTTGGAATGGTCCATAGTCAAAAGGCAATGAGTTCAAAATAAACTGAATCAAGAAGGTGTCATCCACTTTCATCCCCAAGGTGGAAAGTCTTGTTGCAATTTTAGTCATCTTGATGATATGATTTTGCATACTATGCGACCATCAAACTTCATAGCCATGAGTTCAGCCATTAGTGTACCAGCGAGAGACTTATCAGCAGAACGAAAATGTTCTCCCACTAACTTCAGGTATTCCCTGGCACTTTTTGTTTGTGGATTAGTACTCTTAATGTTGTTAGCAACTTCAAATAAACATAAGGCTTAATCTGTTAGAGCGTCGTGATTTATGAAAAGAATTCTCATCCTCACTGCTTATCAATAATGGCAGTAAGTTTGTCATTCGGTAGAGCCAAGTCAAGATCTATCACACCTAAGTGGAACTTGACTTGTTCATATCCAGAGAAGTTCATTCCATTGAACACAATAACAAATAACAAACAAAGCATGCAAATGAAGAGGAATAACTACAAAATAGATATACATGCTCACAAAATCAGAAAATAATGTGAATTCAGTAAAGCGATAAAAATATATCGTAATTCTCCTTTGGATAGATACTACGACACATTATCATAATTTAAATGTCATTTTTATCTTTAATAGGTGATTGAATAATTTTAATCAAATATATACGACATCTTTGGCTATACAATATATGTTTGACTAAAAAATATTAATTTACCTCATAATTTTCACTAATCGTAGAATGGTAGATTCACTTTTGGGTAAATTCTTAAGTTCAAGAAATAGTGAAAATCAATTTATCTATTTATTTTTCAATATAGGCATTTAATTAACCTTCATAGATAAATGACAATTTTATGAATGCATATTTTTCTTAACCATACTAGTTTGGCCACTTTGGTGACTAACAAACTATATGAATACAAATGCACACATACTATCATAAAATTTTTGTGCATGTGAATAATCTTATACATTTTAATTTGACCACTTTGGTGACTAACAAACTATAGAAATATAATGCATGTATCAAGTGATCATAAATATTATATGAGTAGAAGCTAATTTCTCTAGTTTGGTCACTTTGGTGACTAACAAACTATGTAAATACAAATACGCACATAATATCATAAAATTTTATATATGTGAATAATTTTATACATTTTAGTTTGTCCACTTTGGTGACTAACAAAGTATAGAAATATAATGCATGCATCGGGTTGAAAAACTAGACTCAGTCTCTTTTTGGAATAATGAATATGCCAATAAATAATGAATTGTATTAATCCACATATGTCAAGTGATAATAAATATAATATGTGTAGACGTTAATTTCTCTAGTTTGGTCACTTTGGTGACTAACAAACTGTATTGCACTAACTATACACATATTATATATTGCTTAGTATAACAACCACTTTAATTTATTGCACAATCTAAAACAAAAAATAATTATTACATTATGGGAAGATTAAAAATTTTCAGAATTTGTGCAATCTAAAAAGAAAACATAATTATTCATTTATGGTTGCTATTGTGGATGTCGCATAATTCCTTTAGACCACTATAGTTCAGCTATTAACATGTAAAAGTATTGCATAATTTTTATGTCGACCACTTATCCTTTGCCATAAGGCCCATAATTGTGGATTGTCTATGCCTTAGTGTGTATTGATTAATCAAATCTTAGCAATTCATCCTTAGGGAGAGGCAATCATTCCTAAATTCTATAAGGGTGATGGGTAGTGAATAGTCTTTATCACTTTACCAAGGCTGATGCGGTTATATAATTTTTGAAGATTATCCATTCAAACAATCCAGGCTCGGATGTCACATGTAAGATTAAATACTTTAATACATACTATCAGGATTTTGAACAGGATATTCTTACATAAAGATCATTAGGGGCACATACCTGATGCGGAAGACATAATCATAGAGAGAAGCAAAATTGTCAGTAGTAAATTGATTTCTACCTCCTTGCCCTAACTTTATGTTACCACAACTGTCAGCGATAGAATTAATGTAGACAATATGTGGTAACCCTATTAGGCGGAGGGAGGACCAATTTATAGAGGTTAAAACTTAATCTGGTACGTTCATCAAATAACCAATGTACGCACGAGATCTATTCCTTATTAAATATTATTTATGGTATTACTTGGGTTACAAGTAAACTTAGGCCCAATATGTTTATTTTGCGAAAAAATGTTATCATCTTCTGAATTTTGAGGTTAGTAAAGAAAAGTAGTGGATTCCTAAAATATACGAAACTGATTAGAAATAAGTTGTATTAATCTATCTATATATAATGGAAGAAGTAAGAAGTCAACACTACAAAAATTCAAAATTTTAAAAATTTTAAAAATAATTTAAACTTTTAAATATGTATCTTAAATTAACCAAAATGAAAAAAATAAATTTAGAAAAGTAATAAAATATTTATTTTGTGAAAGCATAATGTTATCATCTTTCGCATTTTTTAAGTTTCAAGTAGTGGATTCCTAAAATATAGGAAACTGATTCAAAATTATACCGATGAACCAGATCTCAGAAGATGGGCGGTAGTCCGTGTGATCATCTTCAATCTAGCTTATTAAAATCCGAATCCAAGGAAGAAATCCGAATCAAAATACATACAAACTTTTGTATAGTTCAATGATTGTATGGAAGGATCTAATCCTTTTACCCAAGCAAGGAATCTATCAAGATTCAAATACGTATTGTTATTGAGCTCATGTGTCTAGCAGTTCTAACCGGGTATAGAACGCCCTTTTCAACTTATTAACGGGCTTTGGACCACGACTGGCTAGACAGAGTCACTAAAACAAAGCCAATAACGTATTGCAACAAATCTGACTATACCACTATCTCGGAACCAAGTCAAGAAACCATATATAAATTTATTCATATTTAGATAAAGTTTAGATCTTTCATGGTAGATATAAAAGCGAAGTTAGATATCCTGCAAAGATATGATTCTTTTAGCCGGACATAGTCACGCTCTAGATATGAGAGATATAAAATATAAGGAAGAATTGAAAGTACCTTGTATAGGGCCAAAACCAGGGCTTGTGCGAATTACACAATCTTTATTCACAACTCCAGTAAGTATCCGGCAAACTTCAAAGTACAAAAGCAAAAGAGGCAAAGAGAGAACTTTACAAAAGAAGAGAGAGGGGGTTTTTAAAATTTGTTCCTAAAAGACTACAAATAAAACCTATTTATAGAAAAAGAAAAGCATCTATCTACAGTAATGGGTCCTTATTAATGGGCTCTAGTAACAGTGTTTCTACTGTAGATGAACAGAGTTTCTACTGTAGATGAATAGTATTTCTATTGTAGATGAATAGTGTTTCTACTGTTGTTAGTGCTTATCACTATTCTTAATGATCTTGATAATCTTTATACTTTGTCTTTCTTCTTCAATTGTCGGAGGAAATCTTCCGCCTCTGTCAGCATATCTGTCGCCGTTGGATTTTCTTCCTGAAATTTTTGGGCTTCCTAAATATCATCCCGAATAACATCACTTGTTTCACTCCTCATAGAAGTGTTTGCATAATTTTTTATATTAAGGAGTAGACTTTTCTTAACGTCTTCTAAATATTTATTAATAATTTCTTCTTGATCTCTATCTTGATTGGGGATTCTCCTAGCCATGAGCTTTACGGAACTATCAACAATTATTCCCTTGTGCGAAGAAGCACTATATTCTTGGATTGTTCTTGAAATAAGGTCCAGAAGTTCTTGTCCATATAAGGACTTTGTTTTGGGATCTTTCTTCATCAATTTGTCCCAAAAGTTGTTATAATATATGCAATATAAACATGAAATATGTTCTTCGGTAAAACCTACTTTCGGAGTCCACTTGTGAATCCATGGAATAGAGAATTCTATGAAGAAATAGATTTGTTCAATTTTTTCCATATAGTAGATATGATCTGGGTGATATAAATTATTAAGGTTTGGCAAAACCTTAACCCATTCTTTGTATAATTTTAAAAATGGTTCAGGCAAAATTTTCACCGTCGGACCGTGGTATGACCACCAATTTAGGAACCAATTATGAATTGGCTAGGCAAATATCTTTGGAAAAATCTTTATAAACCAAGTATGTTTATGCCTCTCATTATTGTACTGGAGGACTTAACTAAAAGCGTTGATATAATCCCCATAAGTAAAATTTGTAGGAATCTTGTTCAGGCTTATCTGCCTTTCTTTCATTGAGGAAATACCCCAATTTTAGATAGATATAATATGTTTTATAATCATTTTTGAGAAGTTATAAACATTCTCGCAGGTATTGTATCCTGAGAAGTGCTGAAATTCCGCACTACCAGTGTTCATCAGAATAGTCTCGTAATATGAATGGGTTTTGTATGACTCACCCGGGAAATATAATTCATTAATTAAATAACGTTGGAATATCTTCCAAGGTTCCTCTTTTCTTTGAATCTCATAGTTTTCAAAAGAAATATCATTTCTTTCTTTTCTACCTTTTCATATGACTTAATATCATCAATATCATCTTTAGCGATGGAAGCAAAGGTATCACCTTTCTTTTGGGAGAGATACTCCTGCAATTGTGCATATAATGATTGTTTTCTGGAATATCTTCCAGATGTATAGAAGAAGCTTCTTTTTGGAAACTTTTTAAATTCACCAAACTCATTCCTCCTCTTTGTATAATTGGAGGATTAGATTACGAGGATCCCTATGACGATCCTGATGAGACTGAGGATGATCTTCCTCTTCCTCCGGTATAATCGCCTTTTCCTCTGACCTTGGTCACCCAAGGAGGATCCATCCTACAAAAAAAACATTTAGTTTTATTCAATGTCATAATAATCACTATAAAAATCAATTAGTTCTTCACAAAAATAGATTTCCGAAATGATGTCTCTCATCATGGCATCTATAATTTTCCTTATAATTATTTCCTGTACATTTCTATTGAGAGGTACAACTTTTATGATAGTAATCAAAATTTTATCTGAAAGGAGAGGAGATAAAAATCCCATTAAGAAGATAAGTATTCTCTGGATAAGAAATCCGGAAGAGAGTTATCACACCCCTTCTTATAATTAATCTCAAAATCAAAAGGAGCTAACTGGGCATGCCACCTAGTAAATATTAATTTTTGATGCATCATGTTTAAAATCATTGTCAAACAAATATTTTTCTGATTGTGCATCAGTTTTTATCAAAAGTTTTTGATTATATAAATCGTCCTGAAATTTTAATATACATTTAACAATGGTGAGCATTTCGTGAGATACCGTAGCATATTTTTTCTGAGCATCGCTCCATTTTCCAGAATGAAATCTAATTGGATATTTTGTTTTATCATTAGAATTAATTTACTTTAAAATCCCACCATAACCGACGTTGGAAGCATCCGTCTCAATTATCTTTGCCAAACTGGATTAGCAAGAGTTTGACAAGGCAAAGATTGCACACGAAGTTTAATGGTTTTTACCAAATTGGTGTGACTATCAGTCCATGGGGATTTATAATCCTTTTTAAGCCTATCATATAAAGGGGCCAAATCACAAGATAAATATTTGTAAAAAGGGGAACTGTAGTTTAAACTTCCTAAAAATCTTTCCAATTATGTCCTCTTTGTAACAACATCAGGAAATTTTGAAGCAAAGTCAATCGATCATTGAATTGGGATAACCTTACCTTGACATATAAGATGTCCTAAGAATTTTACCTCCATTTGGAATAAACTTATTTTTGGTTTAGAAATTACCAAACCATTTTGTATAGCAATTTTCTTAAAAATGTCTAAATGTTCAATATGCATTTCAAGAGTTTTTTAGTAAACCAAAATATCATCAATATAAACAATAATAAAATCCAAATATGGATTAAAAATATCATTCATAAATTTTTGAAATTCAGATGGAGCGTTTTTTAAACCAAAGGGTATAACATTCCACTCATATCGTCCAAATGGGACATTAAAAGTTGTTCTATAAGAATGCTCTTTAAATATTTGAACCTGCCAATATCTAGATTTTAAATCAAATTTTGAAAATACATTGGCACATATAATCTAGAAAATAAATCTCTTTTATTCGAAATAGGATACCTAATCCATTTCAAATATTTATTTAAAGGCTTATAATTTATAACTAATATAGGGACACCTTGTTCCCTTTTAGCTCCATTATTAACATAGAAAACAGTATAGGACCAAGGAGATTTTGAAGGTTTTATCAAACCTTTTTGTTACAAATTATCAATTTCCTTTTTACAGAATTCAACCAATTCTGCGTTCATCTGATAAGGACGAGACTTAGTAGGAATGTCATCCTTAGAGAAATTTTCTTCATATGTAAGGTTAACAATATGTTTTTTCCGATTCTAAAAAGCAATAGGATGATCAGCACAAATATCAATAGTCATTTGTTCAGAGATTAATTTAATTTCTTCTCATACTTTAGTTCATTTTAAAGTATCAAATATATTCATGCTAAATAATTCAAGTTGTAAAGAATTAACATGCTTTTGCTTCATATCAATTAAAGCATTAATATCACGAGAAATAGAGTCAGTGATAAAAGTATAACTAATATTCTGATTTTCATACATAGCAAAAAAAAACCTTAGCATTTATGCTAGTAAATGGATAAATAGCATTTATAAAGGGTCTTCCAAGTATAATCGGAGGATATAACTGATTTTTAACCAAGAAAAAGAAATGCGGAATGCAAACTTTATTTTGACAAATACGAATGTTAGTCAATTTATAGTTTATATCTATAGCATGTCCTGATGTAGATTTAAGCATATGAGTAGTCTTTTCAAAATATTTGGTAGGTACTATACCTTCCTGAATACAACTCACATTAGTTCCACTATCAATCATAGCCACATTAGTTATAGAAAAACTATAATCAATTAATATGACGCATTTTATGTACCAATTGTGAGTAGTTACAATTTGTATCATTCCTACAAACATACCTTGTCTAGGATCAATATTAAGAGGTTTTGCAAGAGCATTTTTCTTCGGCAATATTTTTTCCTTTGTTATGAACAGTTTCAATTTGAGTAAGACGATGAGCACAAATTATTTGATTTTGTTTAATAGATTTAATCTCATTTTTAAAATTCTTAATTTCTCCCTTTAAATCATCAAAAGAAGAATCTCTGTTATGAACTTCAGACAAAGAATAAGGAGCAAAATATTCATATTCAAAGTCATTTCTTTTTTCCGAATTTTTTGAAAAACTAGCCTTGTTATTAACAGCTAATTGAATAATTTTTTCATGAAGATTATTATCAGTAACTTTTTTCAAAAGTTCTATTACATTATCAGAAGTAATAATGTTAAGATTTAAATCCTCAAATTGAGATTGCAATTTATAAAATTCATCATTTTCACAGGATAAAATATCACCTTGACCAGATTTGCAAGTATCACAAGCATGCTTACTATTATCAGATAATTCAGGCAAATCAAAATCTTTTTCAGAACCTAATCCTGACTCAGAATCATAATCGAACTCCAAACCGGAAGTATAAAGGAAACTATAAACCTTATCATGAATTTCTTCATCAAGTTCTAAAGTTTTTAGCTTTTCAAGCTTGCAATTGGGTGCTATATGTCCAAAATTGTCATACCAATAACACTTAATTTCTACGAGTTCCCACCTACACCTATTCTTGGTAAATTTTTAGATTTTCGATAAGCTTTTCGCTCGTCCAGTTCTTCCCTATATCTACGTCTATGCCTAGACCTTCTTTTCCTATAATGTTCATTGGGATTAGATTCTCTAGAATCTCTATGCTTGGTCTTCTTTTGGCTATTAGCCGAAGTATCTAGTAAACCAAACTGGGTACAAAAGTCTCCTAATTGAGATCGTTCTTGGAGCTTATCCATCTTAAGTTATCTATTTAATTTTAATTCATTGCACAAATTTATACCTTCTTGAGTGCAAACTCCTATTAATCTTCCATAGGTATAATCATCATAAGGAATTTCACCAAGCTCATTTCAAAGGATCTTTTTAACCCTTAGAGCAAATAATGGGGGAAGGCCGTCTATGAACTTATCTTTCCAATGCTCATACTTATTTTCTAGTAGTTCCATCACCCTACTCATATAAGTATCTTTATACCATCTGAATTCTCCCAAGGTTCTACATCATAAACCGTTTAACAGGTAACGAACCGTTTTGAACTGATCGATAAATCTACCATTAAAATGTTCTAAGATGGTTAAGACTAAGGTATAAACCGCGTATTCTCTGTTAGTAACTAGAACCATACCAAGGTTTTCAAAAACTTCATTATTAGAAATAATATTAATTATTGCAGCCTTTTGCTCGAAGGTCATATAATTATCCCACCAACCTCGAAGTTGGCCCGTAAAACCTACAATAATCATTTTATAAATATTTCTATACGTTTTTTTAACATTTTTACATATAGTTGCATACATAAGCATTCTATGAACAGGAATACTAAGTTGTCTATCAGTCAGACCATCAAGGTCCCATTCATAAATTTCAGACCCACTATAAGAGGTGTTGGTCTGATTCCACTCTCGTTCCTCTACAAGCACATGTTGAGGAGTTGTCCTGGAATAATAATAATAAGTTTGCATGCTTGGTTTATAGGAAAACTTAGTATTACCACTACTCTTTTTGGGATTACCCTGAAGTTTATTAAACTCTAGATCAACATGATTTTTAAAATCAAAAGTGTTTTCCATTTGATCAGCAAAACTTTCAGAAAAATTTATAGGACTTACCTTAAATTCAAAAAAAAATTTATTAAGAAGTTCTTCTAAGTCATAAACAGTTTTAAATTTGAATTCCGAAATCTCCGGAGGTCTCTGCATAGGAGTAGAAATAATGAGAGCTTCCTTATTAATTTTTGAAGTAGAGACTTTATGAAAAGTCTTTAAATCATTTTTAATATGAATAACTAGAGCTGTTAATTCATCTAATTTTTTATCAAGAGAACCAATATGTTCACCCAAAACTTTAACATAAAGTCCCAAATAATTATTTTGAGAAATCAAATTATTAATCTCGTTGATGCTGACTGCCGCAACGTCTTCTTCAACACATTTTTGAAAGGCAGTAAATGATATGCCAACATTATTAAGTAAAACAAACATTGACTGTGGTGGATAAATAACCTTAATAATATTACCAGTTCCATCTTTATAATATCGTTCTAAAACGTTGATGAACAAAGGTAAATAAATTGTTATAAACCATGGAACAAAACACATAATTTGATTATGCAAAGAACAAGTTTCATAAAACTCTTGAGAAATATTATTCAAATCATCGACACTATAAGTATCAAAAAACCAACTTTTAAACTGATTTCATTTATCACTTAAAAATTCATTTTGAATGTATTTTCTTGCCAGGGAACCTAGGCTAAAATCTATCTGGTGTACATTTATTATTAAGTATTATTTAAATCAAAATCCATTTAGGATTGAGAAGGAATATCTTTATTAGAAATATTAGAAGCGTTATCATTTGCTTAAACAATATTTAACCAAGGATTAATTTTGATTTTATTAACAAATCTATCACTTTGATCCGCAGATATAACCGATGGTAAAGTATGTAAAGAAGCAGCACGATTATGAGTTGGACCATATGTTGGATTGATAGGGGAAATATGATGCATAGCCGGAAATCTTCTAGCCAAAGAAAATGAATGTCTACTAAAAGAAATATCATTAAACTGCATACAAATTATACCATCAGGATTTTGAGTGATATGAGAATACTCAGAATTTGTGACTATATATGTCATCTAGTTTAAAGAAATAAGTAATTCTAAAGCCCTGATGATATTCGGGATGATATTCAGGAAGCCCAACCATTTCAGAAAGAAAATCTAGCGGTGACAGATATGCTGACAAAGGCGAAAGACTTCCTCCTACAACTGAAGAAGAAAGACAAAGTATAAAGATTATCAAGATCATTAAGAATAGTGATAAGCACTAAAAATAGTAGAAACACTGTTCATCTACAGTAGAAATTCTGTTCATCTACAGTAGAAACACTGTTCATGTACAGTAGAAACACTGTTACTAGGGCCTATTGATAAGGAACCATTACTGTAGATAGATGCTTTTCTTTTTCTATAAATAGGTTTCATTTTTAGTCTTTTAGGAACAAGTTTTAGAAACCCCCTCTCTCTTCTTTTGTAAAGTTCTCTCTTTGCCTGTTTTGCTTTTGTACTTTGAAGTTTGCCGGATACTTACCAGAGTTGTGAATAAAGATTGTATATTTCACACAAGCCCTGGTGTTGACCCTTGATACAAGGTACTTTCAATTCTTCCTTATATTTTATAGCTCTCCTATCTGGAGCCATGACTATGCCCGACTAAAAGAACCATATCTATGTCAGATATCTAACTTCGTTTTTATATCTACCATGAAAGATCTAGACTTTATCTAAATATGAATAAATTTATATATAGTTTCTTGACTTGATTCCGAGATGGTGGTACAGTCAGATTTGATGCAATACGTTATTGGCTTTGTCTTAGTGACTCTGTCTTGCCAGCCGTGGTCCAAAGCCCGTTAATAAGTTGAAAAGGGCGTTCTATACCCGGTTAGAACTGCTAGACACATGGGCTCAATAACAATACGTATTTGAATCTTGACAGACTCCTTACTTGGGTAAAAGGATTAGATCCTTCCATACAATCTTTGAATTATATAAAACTTTGTATGTATTTTGATTTGGATTTCTTCCTTGAATTTGGATATTAATAAGCTAGATTGAAGATGACTGCACGGACTACTGCCCGTCTTCTGAGATCCTGTTCGTTGGTATCAGAGCCTAGGAACTTTCATGGTACATATGAAATTGATGTGAAGTGTACGACATAGATATGATTTTTGTCTTCATGGATCTTGGAGAAACGAGTACTAAAAATACTAGATTGGAAAAAGTAGATATACCTCAAAGCCTTGATTTGTTAAACAAATGGACTATTCCTAAAATTAATATAAAAACCATTTATGATTATGATTGGTTTGATAAAATCTCTAATAAACAGTTGATTAAAATTATTGAACAATCTTTGGCGTTAAATTCAACAGAACAGATTATTCGTTTGTTAAATAAGCGAGATATTGATTTATATAAACTTCAGTATAATTTCTTGCATATTGGCATGATACAAATTGCTTTTAAGCCTTTACCTCTTGACGGGTTACCTGAAACATTTTTAGCTGATTTACGAGATGCTAGAAATTTGAATTTTAGACAATCTTTAATGGGATCGATTGAATCTACTGTGGCATATGGTCCAGTTTATTTTAATACTCAGCCGAATTTGCAGTTGTCTTTAACTGATGCTAATATTCTTGATGCTTTAACTTTGAATGTTAAAACACATGGTTATAATTATGCACCTGGATCTGAATTAATTTGCTTATCTTATAGAATTTATTTTAAATTGCTTTCTACGTTAGATTCAAGGTGTAAGTTATATGATACATCTGCTGAAACTATTCTAGTGGAACCTAATTTTGCTAGATCTAAGGTCACTTCTAGACGACCTATAAAATGGGAAGAAATTAATTTTTCTACTACTTGGACTTTAGAATCTGTTATTCCTTTAAACTAGATGTTAGATACAGTCACAAACTCTGAGTATTCTCATATCACTCAAAATCCTGATGGTATAATTTGTATGCAGTTTAATGATATTTCTTTTAGTAGACATTCATTTTCTTTGGCTAGAAGATTTCCGGCTATGCATCATATTTCCCCTATCAATCCAACATATGGTCCAACTCATAATCGTGCTGCTTCTTTACATACTTTACCATCGGTTATATCTGCGGATCAAAGTGATAGATTTGTCAATAAAATTAAAATTACTCCTCGGTTAAATATTGTTCAAGCAAATGATAACGCTTCTGATATTTCTGATAAAGATATTCCTTCTCAATTCGAAATGGATTTTGATTTAAATAATACTTAATAATGAATGTACACTAGATAGATTTTAGCCCAGGTTCCCTGGCAAGAAAATACATTCAAAATGAATTTTTAAGTGATAAATGGAATTAGTTTAAAACTTGGTTTTTTGATACTTATAGTGTCGATGATTTGAATAATATTTCTCAAGAGTTTTATGAAACTTGTGCTTTGCATAATCAAATTATGTGTTTTGTGCCATGGTTTATAACCACTTATTTACCTTTGTTCATCAACGTTTTAGAACGATCTTATAAAGATGGAACTGGTAAAATTATTAAGGTTGTTTATCTACCACAGTCATCATTTGTTTTAGCTAATAATACTAGCATAACATTTACTGCCTTTCAAAAATATGTTGATGAAGATGTTGCAGCAGTCAGAATCAACGATATTAATAATTTGATTTCTCAAAATAATTATTTGGGACTTTATGTTAAAGTTTTGGGTGAACATATTGGTTATCTTGATAAAAAAATTAGATGAATTAACTGCTCTAGTTATTCATATTAAAAATGATTTAAAGACTTTTAATAAAGTCTCTACTTCAAAAATTAATAAGGAAGCTCTCATTATTTCTACTCCTATGCAGAGACCTCCTGATATTTTAGAATTCAAATTTAAAACTGCTTATGACTTAGAAGAACTTCTTAATAAAAAGTTTTCTAAATTTAAGGCAAGTCCTATAAATTTGTCCGAAAGTTTTGTTGATCAAATGGAAAACACTTTTGATTTTAAAAATCATGTTGATCTAAAGTTTAATAAACTTCAGGGTTATCCCAAAAAGAGTAGTGGTAATACTAAGTTTGCCAATAAACCAAGCATGCAAACTTATTATTATTACAGGTCAACTCCTCAAGATGTGCTTGTAGAGGAATGAGACTGGAATCAGACCAACATCTCTTATAGCGGGTCTAAAATTTATGAATGGAACCTTGATGGCCTGACTGATAGACAGCTTATTATTCTTGTTTATAGAATGCTTATGTATGCAACTATATGTAAAAATTTTAAAAACACGGATAGAAATATTTGCAAAAATAATGATTGCAGGTTTTACGGGCAAACTTTGAGGTTTGTGGTATAATTATATGACCTTCGAGCAAAAGGTTGCCGTAATTAATGTTGTTTCTAATAATGAAGTTTTTGATAACCTTGGTATGGCTATAGTTACTAATAGAGAAGACGCAGTTTATACCTTAGTCTTAACCATTTAGAACATTTTAATGGTAGATTTACCCATCAGTTCGAAACGGTTCGTACCTTGTTAAACTGTTTACGCTGTAGAACCTTGGTAGAATTTAGATGGTATAAAGATACTTATATGAGTAGGGTGATGGAACTACCAGAAACTCAGTATGAGCATTGGAAAGCTAAGTTCATAGACGGCCTTCTCCCATTATTTGCTCTAAGGGTTAAAAAGATCCTTAGAAATGAGCATGGTGAAATTCCTTATGGTAATTATACCTATGGAAGATTAATAGGAGTTTGCACTCAAGAAGATATAAATTTGTGCATTGAATTAAAATTAAATAGACAGCTTCATATGGATAAGCTCCGAGAAATATCTCACTTAGGAGACTTTTGTACCCAGTTTGGTTTACCAGATACTTCGGCTAATAGCCAAAAGAAGACCAAAGATAGAGATTCTAGAGAATCCAATCCCGATAAACATTATAGAAAAAGAAGGTCTAGGCATAGACGTAGATATAGGGAAGAACGGGACAAGCGAAAAGCATATCAAAAATCTAATAGATTTACCAAGAATAGGTCTAGGCGGGAACTCGCAAAAATTAAGTGTTATAGGTGTGGCAATTTTGGACATATAGCACTCAATTGCAAGCTTGAAAAGCTAAAAACTTTAGAACTTGATGAAGAAATTCATGATAAGATTTATAGTTTCCTTTATCCTTCCGATTCGGAGTCCGATTATGATTCTGAGTCAGGATCAGGTTCTGAAAAAGATGTTGATTTGCCTGAATTATCTGATAATAATCATCATGCTTGTGATACTTGCAAATCTTGTCAAAGTGATATTTGTTCCTGTGAAAATGATGAATTTTATAAATTGCAATCTCAATTTGAGGATTTAAATCTTAACACTATTACTTCTAATAATGTAATAGAGCTTTTGAAAGAAGTTACTAATAATAATCTTTGTGAAAAAATTATTCAACTAGCTGTTAATAACAAGGCTAGTTCTTCAAAAAAATCTGAAAAAAGAAATGATTTTGAATATGAATATTCTGCTCCTTATTCTTTGTCTGAAGTTCATAACAGACTAAATAAGCAAACTATTTCTACAAGAGATTATTCTTTTGATGATTTAAAGGGAGAAATTAAAAATTTAAAAATGATATTAAATCTATTAAACACAATCAAATGATTTGCGATCATCGTCTTACTCAAATTGAAACTGTTCATAACAAAGGAAAAAATATTGCTGAAGAAAATACTCTTGCAAAACCTCTTAATATTGATCCTAGACAAGGTATGTTTCTAGGAATGATGCAAATTGTAACTGCTCACAAATGGTATATTAAATGCACCATATTAATTGATAATAGTTTTTCTATAATTAATATGGCTATGATTGATAGTGGAGCTAATGTAAGTTGTATTCAGGAAGGTCTAGTACCTACCAAACATTTTGAAAAAAGTACTCATGGTTAAATCTGCATCAAGACATGCTTTAGATATAAAGTATAAATTGCCTAACACTCGTATCTGCCAAAATCAATTTTGCATTCCGCATTTCTTTTTCTTGGTTAAAAATCAGTTATATCCTCCAATTATACTTGGAACACCCTTTATAAATGTTATTTATCTATTTACTAGCATAAATGCTAAGGGTTTTTCTGCTACATATGAAAATCAGAATATTAGTTATACTTTTATCATTGACCCTATTTCTCGTGATATTGATGCTTTAATTGATATGAAGCAAAAGCATGTTAATTCTTTACAACTTGAATTATTTAGCATGAATATATTTGATACTTTAAAATCAACTAAAGTGAGAAAAATTTAAATTAATATCTGAAAAAATGGCTATTGATATTTGTGTTGATCATCCTAGTGCTTTTTGGAATCGAAAAAAGCATATTGTTACCCTTCCATATGAAGAAAATTTCTCTAAGGATGATATTCCTACTAAGTCTCGTCCTTGTCAGATGAACGCCGAATTAGTTGAATTTTGTAAAAAGGAAATTGATAATTTGTTACAAAAAGGTTTGATAAAACCTTCGAAATCTCCTTGGTCCTGTACTGCTTTCTATGTTAATAATGCAGCTGAAAGGGAACGAGGTGTCCCCAAATTAGTTATAAATTATAAGCCTTCAAATAAATATTTGAAATGGATCAGGTATCCTATTTCAAATAAAAGAGATTTATTATCTAGATTATATGATGTCAATATATTTTCAAAATTTGATTTAAAATCTGGATATTGGCAGATTCAAATATTTAAAAAGCATTCTTATAGAACAACTTTTAATGTCCCATTTGGACAATATGAGTGGAATGTTATTTCCCTTTGGTTTAAAAAATGATCCATCTGAATTTCAGAAAATTATGAATGATATTTTTAATCCATATTTGGATTTTATTATTGTTTATATTGATGATATTTTGGTTTAGTCAAAAACTCTTGAAATGCATATTAAACATTTAGACATTTTTAAGAAAATTGTTATACAAAATGGTTTGGTAATTTCTAAACCAAAATTGAGTTTATTCCAAACGGAGGTAAGATTCTTAGGACATCTTATATGTCAAGGTAAGGTTACCCCAATTCAACAATCGATTGACTTTGCTTCAAAATTTCCTGATGTTATTACAGATAGGACACAATTGCAAAGATTTTTGGGAAGTTTAAACTACATTTCCCCTTTTTACAAAAACTTATCTGGTGAGTTGGCCACTTTATATGATAGGCTTAAAAAGGATTATAAATCCCCATGGACTGATAGTCACACCAATTTGGTAAAAACCATTAAACTTCGTGTGCAATCTTTGCCTTGTCTAACTCTTGCTAATCCAGTTTGGCAAAAGATAATTGAGACGGATGCGTCTAACATCAGTTATGGTTGGATTTTAAAGCAAATTAATCCTAATGATAAAATTGAATATCTAATTAGATTTCATTCTGGAAAATGGAGCGATGCTTAGAAAAAATATGCTACGGTAGCTCACAAAATGCTCACCATCGTTAAATGTGTATTAAAATTTCAGGACGATTTATATAATCTAAAATTTTTGATAAAAACTGATGCACAATCAGTAAAATATATGTTTGACAAAGATTTTAAACATAATGCATCAAAATTAATATTTGCTAGGTGGCAGGCCTCAAGTAGTTCCTTTTGAATTTCAGATTTATTATAAGAAGGGGAGTGCTAACTCTCTTCCGAATTTCTTATCCAGAGAATACTTATCTTCTTAATGGGATTTTTATCTCCTCTCCTTTCAGATAAAATTTTGATTACTATCATAAAGGTTGTACCTCTTAATAGAGACGTATAGAAAATAATTATATGGAAAATTATAGATGCCATGATGAGAGACATCATTTCGGAAATCTATTTTTGTGAAGAACTCATTGATTTTTATAGTGATTATTATGACATCGAATAAAACTAAATGTTTTGTTTGTAGGATGGATCCTCCTTGGGTGACCAAGGTCAGAGGAAAAGGCAGTTATACCAGAGGAAGAGGAAGATCATCCTCAGTTTCATCAGGATCGTCATATGGATCCTTGTCATCTAATCCTCCAATTATACAAAGAGGAGGAATGAGTTTGGTGAATTTAAAAAGTTCCCAAAATGAAGCTTCTTCAATACATCTAGAAGATATTCCAGAAAACAATCCATTATATGCACAATTGCAGGAGTATCTCTCCCAAAAGAAAGTTGATACCTTTGCTTCCATCGCTAAAGGCGATATTGATGATATTAAGTCATATATAAAGCTAGAAAAGAAAGAAATGATATTTCTTTTGGAAAACTCTGAGATTCAAAGAAAAGAGGAACCTTGGAAGATATTCCAACATTATTTAATTAATGGATTATATTTCCAGGGTGAATCATACAAAACTCGTTCATATTACGAGACTATTCTGATGAACACTGGTAGTGTGGAATTTCAGCACTTCTCAGGATACAATACCAGCAAGAATGTTTATAACTTCTCAAAAATGATTGTAAAATAGATTATATCTATCGAAGATTGGGGTATTTCCTCAATGAAAGAAAGGTAGATAAGCATGAACAAGATTCCTACAAATTTTACTTATTGGGATTATATCAATGCTTTTAGTAAAGTTCTCTACTACAATAATGAGAGGCATAAACATACTTGGTTTATTAAGATTTGTGCAAAGATATTTGTCGAGCCAATTCCTAATTGGTTCCTAAATTGGTGGTCATACCACGGTCTGACGGTGAAGATTTTTCCTGAACCATTTTTAAAATTATATAAAGAATGGCTTAAGGTTTCGCCAGACCTTAATAATTTATATCACGCAAATCATAGCTGCTATATGGAAAAAATTGAACAAATCTATTTCTTCATACAATTCTCTATTCCATGGACTCACAAGTGGACTCCGAAAGTAGGTTTTACCGAAGAACAAATTCCAAGTTTATATCGCACATATTATAACAACTTTTGGGACAAATTGATGAAGAAAGATCCCAAAACAAAGTCCTTATACGGGCAAAAATTTATGGACCTTATTTCAAGAACAATCCAGGAATATAGTGCTTCTCCGCACAAGGGAATAATTGTTGATAGTTCCATAAAGCTCATGGCTAGGAGAATCTCCAATCAAGATGGAGATCAAGAAGAAATGATTAATAAATATTTAGAAGACGTTAAAAAAATTTTACTCCTTAATATCACAAATTATGAAAAATCCTACACTTCTATGAGGAGTGAAACAAGTGATGCTATTAAGTCATATGAAAAGGTAGAAATAAATAAATAAATAAATAAATAAATAATAATAATAATAATAAATAATAATAATAATAAATAATAATAATAAATAATAATAATAATAATAAATAATAATAATAATAATAATAATAATAATAATAATAATAATAATAATAATAATAATAATAATAATAATAATAATAATAATAATCTATCTATATATAATAGAAGAGGTAAAAAGTGTCTTAGGTCAACACTATAAAAAATCAACAATTTTAAAATTCAAAAAATAATTTAATATTTTTAACATGTATCTTAAATAAACCAAAAAGAAATAAATAAATAAATTTAGAAAAGAGAACTAAATATTTATTTTGGGAAAAAATATATTATCATCTTTTAAATTTTGAGTTTCGTAAAGAAAAGTAGTGAATTCCTAAATATAGGAAACTGATTAAGAATAAATAATAATGATAATAATAATAATTTTTAAATTTGAAAATTTGTTTAAAGAATATTTAAAGGATAATGATATCTGAAAATCTATTTAAAAAAAATTAAACGGTAATAATACTTTTGTAGTTTAAAGAATAATTAAACGATAATAATACTTTTGTAATTTAAAGAAAAAAAAAGTTAAATTTAGAAAAGAAAAAAAACTAATTATAAATATGTGACTTAAAAATAAGGAAAAATTTTCAAAATGTCAATATTTTGACATTTAATAGGGCCCTTTGCCACACTTTCAATATTTATTTAAAATGTCAATATTTTAGTTTGGTATGTATCTGATTTATTTATTCTTTTATTTGTCTGATTTAAAAGAATACAATTATTTAATAACAGAAAAGAAAAAAATTTTTATCATGTTTTCTTCGTAATTGTATATGAATTACATGATTGTATCCCAATATAATCCAATCATTACATATGAATATGATTTATGAAAGGATACAAGATTCTGGAAAAAAAAAGCATACGTGGTAGAAATAATACAATCATGGATACAATATTTTTTTGAAAAACAAACACAAATTAACTATGAAAAAAAATAGGGATACAAGATTCTGAAAAAAAATAAAATAGCATACATAGCGAAAATAATACAATCTGTTGAGGAAGGATACAATATTCTAAAAAAAATACAAATTAACTATGAAAAAAATAGATACATGTTTAAGAAATACAAATCCATTTGGCATACCTATTGGAATGACTACTAACTAAAAAAGAAATACAGTGTTCTTAATACAAATATAAATGCTAAGTAAAAGAAAAACAATTGACAAAAAAAATTAATATGAATACAATTTTGGTATGAATACCATTTTTGCAATCTGCCTCTCTGACTCTTTCTTTCTTCTTCTTCTTAGTCATCTGCTATGTTCCTTTTTTCTAATTTTTTTGTTCACCAAATTCAAATTTGACAATCTGTATTCACTTGTGTATAAGTAACACTATAAGAAAAAATTGAAATTATTAAATATGAATGTATAAAAAATTAAACAATATATGATGTATGAATGCCAATGTAGATTTCTACAATCTACTAAATATCAAATATGAAAACAAAATTACAAAAAAATCGAACAATATTGCTTAAAAGACAGAAAATCTGAAATAAATAAAAGAGGAAAATCTCACAAAATGCTTGGTGAATATGAAAACAAACTACAAAAAAAATAAAAAAATACTGATTAAAAGACGGAAAATCTGAAATACAAAATACTTGGTGAATATGAAAACAAAATCACAAGAAACTTCACAAAATACTTGTTGACTTCGAATTTACTTTATCAATGGGTGAAGAATCTTTTAAATTAATTGTGAGATTTCTTAAACAAAGTCTAGGAAATTCAAAGAGCTGATTTTCTTGAACAAAGAAAGGAGATAACAATGGTGAAAAAGAGAAGAGAGAGAAAAGAGTGATTTGGGGTAAAACCTAGAAAGAGGGGTAAGTGGGTGATGAATTTTTTTTTTTTTTTTACGGCATAGTGAAATAAATTATGGCCTAATTTGAGAAATAAAAGGAAAGAAGATCAATTATATTAGGATTCAATTTATTTTCTAAAATATTGACATATTGACATTTTTAATAATTATTTTAAAGTGTAGATGTTTTTAATAATTATGTTAAAGATTGTGACTAGTTTGCTAATTTTCCCGAAAACTAGTTATTTTACAAACTTTTACTTAATTTGTTTTAATTAAAGCCTATATAGCCTTTTGAGATGACCAATTTTTTTTATGAAAGCCTAATTAGTCTTTCTGTTTATTTATTTTTTAGGCAATTATTAATTTTGACTAACATTTTGTCACGCCCCGAGCCTACACCCCAGACGTGACCGGCACTTGAAGACCATCGCTGGCCCCCAAGCGAACCCTTGGCCTGGCTTTCTTAACTCAGCGGAAACTTAACTCAATAGGATAACTCAATGCAATGAAAGGTTATAAAACAACTCAACTGAAAGTAATTTGCCAACAAGGCATCTCGAGTCTCAAAATAGGATATTTAAATATAAACATGCATGAGAGACTCCAAACCAACTGACTGACTGTCTGACTGTCTATGAAGCCTCTAAATACTGAGATGGATGTTGGGACAGACCCCGCAACATCCTAATAAAACAAAAACTAAGAACACAAAATAATTGAGTCCTCCGGAATGCAAGGAGGCTCACCACTGACTCTGGAGTGCTCAGCTGGATCAACGACGTGCAGGATGCTGATCCGGGGTACCTATATCTGCATCATAAGACGATGCAGGCCAACTGGCATCAGTACATGGAAGGTACTAGTATGCGAGCTGGAAAACTAAGTAACATAGGCTAGAAGGAAATTTGGAAGAAACTGAAAAGTTTACCTTGTTCAACTCAACTCAACCTGACTGACTTCTTTCAATATAAGGCAATTTAAAACAAGTGTGATATAAAGAAAGACTATTTAAAACATGCTATAAACTCTGTGTGTATACAAGGATACAATAAGCCTGAGATGTATATAGAAATACAATTGAACTGATGTATATAAAATACAATAATTTCCGTGTATAAAAAATACAATAATTGCAGTGGGAGTTTCTCTAACCGACAACCATCACATAAGAGCTAAAGTGATGATACAGCGATCAACCTCACGCTGCCAGAGCATCCTATACCCGGCCAAAGGTATAAGACCTGAATTGCCTAATGGATCCACTAGTCTAATATGAAAAGGATTCATCTAAAGAGTATGATCCTTTTTTTTTTTTTTTACCCATGGTGGCTAACATGGTTCTATGGGGGCTGTGGGTTCTTTGAACGCTCCCCCAATTCGATGCTCGATACTACTCCCAAAAAATGTACTGGCTCTTATGTTTTTAAAACACATTTCTTCCTGCTGACATGAGATAATTACTCAAAAAAAAAAACTATCCCGAAGGCTCTTTGGAAATTTCAGTTTCCAACCTTGTTTAAATGTAAAGACAATTCTTTAAAACTTCTTTGGGAATACATAGTTCCCTAATAACTTTGAGAAAATGAACTCAACTTGAAACTTGAGACTCTTTACTTAGCTTGAAACTCTAAGCTCTTTGCTTGACTTGACACTTGAGTCAAAAAAATAAAGTTAAAACGTTCAATAAAGACTCTTGAACAACTTTACAACTAGCTTGACTTGCTTAACTTCTAAGCTTAACTCTTAATTTCTAACTTCACTTGACTTCTAACTAACTCTCCTTAAATTGGAATTTTGGATTCAAGGTGTTTGCTCACATGTTACGGATGAGTTCTTGACTTTTAGAAGTACCTTGGAGTGTTGGAAACAACTAGGAAACATAGGTATAATACCTAGGAACAAAAATAAAATAAAAAAAATGGGAAATTAAGGTAACAAGAAGGATTGGCGTCCTTGGCGCTCTAAGAGGCGCGGGGCGCCAGCCCTCAACTTCAAACAGGACTGCTGGCCACTCTGCCAGGCACCAGCCCTCAGCTTCAAAGGGAACTGCTGGACACTCTGCATTCTGCCAGGTGCCAGCCCTTTTCCCAAAAAAAAAAAAAACCGACTTTTCTCCCTCTTTTCTTCAACTCTAAACCACCCTTACTTCAATGGATTTAACCCCAAACACTAGGGATCATCAATCTCTCAACATACAATAAATTACAACTCAAATACACAACCCAATCATGTCCCACAACCAACAATAACTTCAACAACATCAACAACAACTAACAACTTCAACAACTTCAACACCAATCCAATCTTTTCTCAAATCATAAAAAAAAAAAAGTGAGCTTGGTGTGTGGGGGAAAGGATCAAACCACACAAGGAACTCACATACCTTGATAGGGATCACCCCCGACGAAAATCCACGACGGAAACTTGTTGATCTCCTTTCTCCTCTTCTTCTCCTCTTCTTCTCTTCTTCTTCTCTTCTTCACTCTCAAGAACCCTAACTCTTTCTCTTTTAAAAATAGGATAAAATGATCCAGAATCAGCCTAACACACAATATAACCTCAAAAGAAATGGCTAGGGAAAAGACCAAAATGCCCTTAAAATTTTCGAACGGATTCCCTGCCAACTGCCCAACTTTCAATGGCCATAACTCACTCATACAAACTCGAAATCGAGCAATCTCAGTGGCGTTGGAAAGATCATTCCACAAGCTTCGCAACCATAACTGGAACTACTCCTAACTCATCCTGATCTAGGAGTTACGACTGCTCAAAGTTGGCCAAAAATCACTGATTTCCACACTTAGCCAAATTTTCCAGATTCTGTATTTTATTTTATTTTTTTCCAAAAATGGCTACTTCCAATTTCAAGCTTCTTCATAGCTATTTCAAATTGTCGAATGTTACACATTTTAAGATGAAGCAGTTCTACATGCATTTCCAATTATTTTATATATTTTTATGAATATTCTATAATTTCTATGTAACTTGTTATTATTTCTTTAATTTATAAAATATTACTCCCTTTGCTTCAAAAAGAATGATCAACTTTCTTTTTTAGTTTATTTAAAAAAGAATCACCTCTTTCCTTTTTTGGCAATACTTTAGTTTCAGTTTTCCACATGACATATTTAAGGACACAATATTAAAGGACATTTTGGTACATTTGACATAACATTAATTTAGGACCACAAGATTGAAAAGTATTCCTTATATCCTTAAATCCCATGTCAAATCAAACTAGGTCATTCTTTCAAAAATCGAGAGAATAATGTTTAAAGATTCAAGGGGCTTACGCCCTATTGCCTCGAGGCTTATACTTCGTCAGCTATAAGGTAAAACGTCCCATCTCACACCCGCACCTTTTAAAAGACTAGTCATACCATATCATGATGGATTGTTTTTCCAAATGTGCATCATTTTCAAAGGAATCTGCATAGTTGATGAAATGTGCCCTAATGGCTTTGAAAGTAACATGGGAGAGTTGGCAAAATAGCCCTCTAAAGGCTTAATGTGACATTAAGTCACAAGTCTTGAAAAATTAGTGGTATAGTCACTTTTAATGACATCATCCATGAGCCCTACTTGGGACATACAAATGACCTCCCTAAGTTTTCATATCTCCACTTTGGTCCCCCACCCCCCCCCCCCCCTCCAACAAATATGGAATAATATATTTATTTGCACCATAATATCCATTTTAAAGGTAAAATCATCATCTCTTACTCCATTTTTATGTTTACTCCATTTTCTTTCAAAAACCAAGATTCAAAATTAGTTTCCCACCATTTTAGAAATTTGAGAAATCTTCTATAATAATAACTTCATAACTCAGTATAGATTTCACATTTTAATATTTTTAAAAGCATTTAAAATCTGTTTCTCCATTGCAGGAGCTGGATTTTGAACCACTATCTCATTTAGTCGTGTTTTTATATGGATGTCGTACTTCATTGATCGTTAACGACTGATACTGTAATCTAGTATCTATGTTTGTAGTCTATAATGGCAATAGCTGAATTTGTTGTTGCTAGTGGTGATTATATGGGAGTATAGGAGGAGACTCCCAAGAGCTGGAATTGGAAATCTTTTTGTAAGATGATAGTGTCCATTGCATTGCATTGCAATGGTTCATATGACGATATGATTTCAAGCGTAATTGAGGCTGGTTAGTTAACTTGCAAGCCAAATGATTTAGTAATTAGCTATCAAATGAATGGGAGGGGAAAAATACATTCCACATTCCTAAAAATGATAGGCACATGTACATGTTAGATATTGATATTGATGGCTCTAGACGTACATTGAGGATAAACATCAATGCGAGGCCTCCAATTGAATCAATGAATTCATTTAATAGAGACAATGATTCGATTGGAAATGAAACACTTGGTGATCATTCAAAGGACAGCTTTTGTGATAATTCAAATGAGAGCTTGGGTGATCATTCAATGAATATACATGGATATCCAACTAATGTGGAAAAACAGATAGTAGATGCGGAAGATTCCGAACCCGAATGCTGTGAAGAAATGCAGGGAGAACAGGAATTGGGATCACAATCCAACCATTACTTTTCCGATGGAACTAATTTATGCATAAACCAAACTTTCAGTAACAAGAATGAGTTGCAATTATTATTAGCCAAAGCGGCGGCTAAGAAGTCTTTTGATTTTGTTACTATGAAGAGTTGTACTAAATACTTAAAGGTGAAATGTGTATCTCGCAACTATGCATAGATGTTGTGGGCGAGGAAATATGAATGTTTATGTAGATTTCGTATCTACAAGTACTTTGGTGAACATTATTATGGCGTTTAACATGCCAACAGTAGTCATAGAAAATTTTCAATCAAAGTCATTGCTTCACTTTGTGTAAATATGTATCGTGATGGAAAAGGTCCAAATGTTAAAGAGATTCAAAGAGCTATTTTTAATTCTTTTCATTGTAGTCCAAGCTATTGGAAATGTTGGAAGGGTGGTGTAGTTGCCAAGGAAATGGTCTGAGGGACAACAGAACGGATATTCATGCTTACCGACTTTTCTCTACATGTTCGACACACTTAATGTTGGTTCTAACTATTGTATCATGGTAAACAAAGATAGTCATACGTTCATGTATTATTTCTTGCCCTTCGATGCTTGCATTAAGGGATTTGCACATATGATAACGGTAATTGTGGTTGATGGCACTCATTTACATGGTAAATACGAGGGCGTGTTGTCACAAGAAATGGAGAATCATGATTATCCAATTGCCTTTTGTGTCGTGGACAAAGAGAATGATGCATCTTGGTCATTCTTCTTTGAGAAGTTGAAGGAGATTGTGGTTGATGAACAAGATTTGTGTTTTATCTCTCATAGACACAAGAGTATCGCCAACGGTATTGTGAACGTTTACAATCATGCTCGTCATAGATATTGTATGAGGAACCTTGGTGTAAATCTCCGCATAAATCATCATTGTGGATATTCCTCTATCTTTATTAAAATGCGGCGAAGGCTTATTAGTTGGAGGAGTTTAACAATCATTTTGTAGAATTCAAGAACAAATGCCCCGCGGCAGCCGTCATCCTTGAGCATGATATTGGTTTTGAGAAGTGGAGTAGGGCACATTTTTCTGGCACTAGATATGATGTGATGACCACAAATATCGCCAAGTCACTCAATGCTATGTTGATAGACGAAAGAGAGTGTCCCGTGGCATCTATATTTAATTCGATTACAAAGAGGTTTGGAGAATTGTTTAGGGAGAGGCATGCATATATCCTCAAACCAATGGATAATCAAATGGTGTCGGCTGCTAAAAAAATCAAAAGAAAAAAACTGATCGATGACGACTCCTTGTATGTGGAGAATGTAACTGGGGACGGCAATCAATTTATCATATTCGGTGTGGGTGTTATTGCCTATGTGGACCTACTGGAAAAGTTGTGTTTATGTAGGGACTATGACTTGATCAAGATACCTTGTGCTCAGACGATGGACGATTTGCTCGAATCATGGCAATGAGTATGGTATGAGCATCTATGAGTACTCTTCGCCTTTGTATAAAGTTGAAGCATACATTCTTGCATACATGGACTTTATTAATGTTGTCCTCTCGAGTCAGAATGGTGTGTGCCAGAAGAATTGCTTAATGTGAAGATTTTTCCGCCTCTTGTCTAACGATACCAAGCTTGGAAGAAAAAAAATAAAACGTGTCAAAGGCGTTGGTGAGAATTTCAAGAGCAAGAGAAGGAGCAAATATTCAATTTGTAAGAGAACCAGACACAACAGAACTACATGTGTGAACAACAACAAATCTTAAACAAGCTTGATTGAATTTGTTTTTGTAATCAAGCTACTATTTGTTTTTTTTGCTGCCAACATTTTGGTCAATTTAGTGTCAGCTATTATTGTAATTAGTCATGATCTAATATAGATCAATCAAAAGATGATGTACATTTTGTACGCTATCTATTAATGTTTATTATCGAGTCCACCCGTTTGTTGTTGTTGTTGTTGTTGTTGTTGTTGTTGTTGTTGTTGTTGTTGTTGTTGTTGTTGTTGTTGTTGTTGTTGTTGTTGTTGGTCGTCGTCGTCGTACACACACCACCGCACACATAGAGATGCATCGATTGTATAAGGAGTTAAATATTTTGACAACCAATACATATTTTGATATACAAATTTCTCAACGGTAATAAAAGTTCAAATGCTACTTTTCAATGGTATCATTTGATTACGTTTTTTTTTGTATAAAACGAAGGCAATCCCTCATAAACAACTCAAACTTTTATAAACAAATCAAACACCTCTATTTTTACAATGTCTCAAGCATCTCAAACATCCAATACAAAAAAGTTTTACAATTGTCATTGTGGTAATCCAGCTATGTTGAGGACGTCACACACCGATACAAATCCAGGTCGGCAATTCTTTAATTGTGCAGTTGGCATAAGCTCTTTTTTTAGGTGGCTTGAAAATGAATCATCAATGAGTAGCCAATTAAATTTTCAAGGCGTTGCCAAATTTAAAATTTTTAAAAAGCTATGGTAATTCGAATAAAATAGGAATCTGCTAATGACTTTTTTAAAAGAAGCCGAAGAGCAGAGGAATCACTTAAAAGTGTTGCTAAAAGATGCTGAAATAGATAGAGATCAACTAAAAGAAAGGTTGGTTTTGGCAGAAGAAAAAGAAAAACGCCTAAAAATTATATTGTGTGGTTTATTTTTGGTGTTTGATTTTTGGAAATGTGTAACAAATGTGTAACGGGAATGTAGTGCTGAATAAATAAAGTATTTCTCTCTATTTATTGCACTCTTATATCATTTATTTTTGATCGATAATGTTATAGATCAACAGAGATAACAATCTATAGTATTTGACATACAAGTTTATTGTCGATAATTGACTACTAAATAGATCAATAGTGATAGCACAAATCATATACTATTCAGACATAGATTAATAAAAAATCTAAAAATCCTTCATAAGAAAACATGTTAAATTGTCAGATATACATTTTTGTCGTCAAAAACAGCAAAACAACAAACCATTTTAACCATGTTCTTAAAAATCAAATATTTCAAAAAGTATTTGTCTTAAAAAACCAACTATCTCAAAAAGCCAATTGTCTTCAAACCAGGAAAAACCCAACTATCACAAAAACCAATTGTTTTCAAAAACCAACTACTTCAAAAACTGTCTTAAAACACCAATAACCACAAATTTCTTACTCATCGCCACCAACCTCACCATTAAGCTCCATCACAATACCCATCACGTCAACTTCTTTGTCCACTTCTGCCACATCAGTGACCAAGCTTTCTTCTTCCAATTTTTCCTTTTCTTCATCCTCTATCATCTTCTCCTCTTGTTGTTCTTTGTCCTCTTCTCCACTTGCTTCATTTTCTTAATTTTTCTTCTCTTCCAGCTTCTCCTCTCCAGCTTCTCCTCTTCTTTTTCTTCATCGTTCTCCTCCAGCTTCTCCTCTTCTTTTTTCTATCATCATTTCCTCATCTTGTTTTTTATCTTCTTCTTTCATTTCCTCTTCCTTCATATCTTCTATAATTTCATCAACTTCTTCAGCAAAGTATTCATAAACTGTAGCACGAACCTCATCGACTATATCTAATGGAAGGATCTCATCATCAACTGTTGGTGCTGAAAAGTTGTCATCATCTACTGCAAGATCAATGGCTAAGAATTAATACAAATAAATTATTTTACAGAAATAATATATAAATTTATCTACCTTTCTTTTTATTGTTCTTTTCATTTCTTCTCAATTTTTCCTCTTGTACATAAGCAACAATTTCCACCATTGATTGCTCGAGGGAAGCAACACGCTCACACGGAATTCTCACAAGGTTGATTAGGATTGTGATCACTTACATACTCATCCTCCACACTCTCTATTGTTGAAGTAAGACCAATCACATCTTTCAAATTTGCCTTTAAGGCATCGAGGACCGTATCCTTCACTTCGTCTACATATGGCTTTAATGTTTCCAAGTAATTCTTTTTTGTCTCACGGATAGTAGGTTTGAGGTATGGGTGCACAACCTACGAAAAAATATATATAAATATTACATGACATTCACCAATTTATAAATATTGCTAAATAATAATAAATAAACTTTATACATTTGTACTTTTTCCTATGTACTTAAATGGATCACCTTCGATAATATTATAGTTTTTTGTGGTGTGCCATCTAAGTAAACAAGAAATGGGCAAAGGAAAATCCAAGGACTTCATGGCATACTTTCCAAGATAAGGAAAAGTCTCTTATATCCAAACCTGAAATTAATAGAAGAACAAATAAATAAACAGAGGCTATAAAATACTACACAAATATATACAAATTTATCATAAATCAACTACATAATTTATAAGAAGTATCAAAAATGCCCAGGGAAATCCATACAGAGCATACGATGCATTTCCTCTTTCATTAAACACTTGACTCTGCTTCTTCAAATTGATTTTTTTCTTCAGATACGTCAATGTTAAATTAAAACTCTCTTACCCCCACAGATAACTATTGAAGAAATCTAAATCATCCACCATCTTAATGTGTCTTGAATCCACAATTTTAGATCGATCGTGGGCAAGCAACGTCGTGTGGATGAACAAAGCCAACGAGCACTTCAACTCCTACTCCTTATTCAACTTGGAACCCTTGATCAAGTGCATCAACTGTGTAGCAGTAATGTTCTTGTTCTTAGTCACCTCGTAGTAAAAAATTTCTCCCTTTTCAAGAACTTTTTTCAATTTCGCATCACAGGGTATGTTGAGCAATTCATCCCCGTAATCAATGCAAATTCTCTTAGCCAAAACAAGCAGGCTTATCATTCACACAAAAACAAATTTCATGTAATTTTTTTGTCACTTTTCACACATCGCAACAACATATAATGGACCATCTGTCCATTGAACTTGAAATGTTCTGGAATATGCCTCAAGTGTCCAAAACAAGTACCTTTAAAATCATCATAATTTTTTTCTTGAACTAGAAGATTTATTAAATCATGATAAATAGTCATCCTTGCCCTAACAGAAATTTTTGCTGGAAACGATCCTATTTCATCTATCCATGTCTTTAAATCATACAACTTACCAGAAATGTCTTTTGCACAAATTAGCAAAGACAGGGGATCATCATCCTCATCACAACTTTGGGTATCTCTACTGCTCTCATCTTCACTATCACTTTTATCATTACTAGATTCAACATCATCACTAGACTGGGCACTACTGTCTCGGTAGTTGTCAATCTCGGCCATTGTATCATAATCAGAGTTTGACTAATGTTCTTCCACAACAATTTTTTTCTTTTTTGAAACTTTGGAAACTTATTCAGTCTTTCTTTTCTTAATTTTAGAAGCATTAGGACCAGATCCTTTAATGATGCCGCCTCTAGTTTTAGCCATATTGTACTATGTACAAGCAAAAATAAATTTGTCATATCAAAATATCAACCACTAGTCAATTACCACAATCAAAGCTTACATTAAAAACACATGCAAAAGTAGCAGTTCAAACAGAAATCGACACTAAAATTGCAAACATAAACTTTAACATGGATTAAAATCAATCAAAATACAATAAAAGTTTTCAAATCGGTAACATAAAACTTTCAAAAATTTTATATGCACTATCCAAATCAAAACGTCATTAACGATGCCGAATTAGAAACATAAACTAAAAAGGGTCAGATTTTCAAAAGTTTAAGCAAAAATATAAACTTCACTACACTACCGTAGTTAAAAAATAAATCAAAGTTATTGGAAATACGATTAAACTTACCTGGTAGGAAGAAGATTGAACAAGATAGACCTGATTCACTTCGTTTGAAATCTTCAGGAACTATTATGGGATCTTACGTTTGTTTATGGTTTCAAGAATAGAAGATTTAAAAGGTTGGTTCTTGGAGAAAGGTGTTTTATTGAGGTTTACGATATCGATAAAGATGGTATATGGAAGATCAAAAGCCACATTGGAGAACAAAGTTCTAAGGTTTCATCGGAAAAAGGGTTTTTTAATAACCCAATATATTAATTTTTTTTTTATATTGGGATTGTACTTTATTTTTGGAGGGATTAAATTTATTTAATATTTGAAGTGTTGGAAAGAAAATGATTTTTTAAAACTTTTATTTTATCCCCCAAGTTTTTAAAATGTTAAAAAGGTCCCTGACCACACAAGTCAACCCCACTTTTTGACTTTTTCTTAAAAGAATCCTACAAAATAAATCAAAAAAAAATGTGGTGTCTATGGACTAAATTAAGTTAGGTTGGTGGGCACAACACCAAATCTTCTCAAGTAACATATATTATTAAGAAGACTTGCAGCATATGATTTTCATGGTCAAAATGACATTCATATATACCTATTACTTTTAACTATGATCATGCATACATATCATTCTCATGAATCACAAGCTTGGTACTGTGGAAACATCTTAAGGAATAATTATATCTGATGGGCTGAGCTTAGAGGACGTGAAATTTATCCATATCTAGTAAGAACAGTCAGACCATAGCATTTTACCAAAAGAACGTTGGAGAACACATGCTCAAGGTTTTTTTTTTTTGAAGTGTGGAAACCCTTAACTGATGCAATTTCATTCTCAAATACGCTTACACATATCATCTTAAAGTCTGTTGTGAGGGTGGATGCGCTCTTTTATCATATATTACTAAAAGTGGGATCAAAAAAAGTTAAAAGTTGAAATATCAAAATACCCCCTATAAGATTGAGTACTCTAAAAATATCATTGTAAGAAGTTGCATTTTGAAATTAATTAGTTATAATTTCTTTTCCTACATGTGTATTACTTTCTCTTTAATCCCTATTTTACTACTTGCCCAACGTTTATTAGGTGACTATATTTACATTTCATAATCAGTTGAATCCCCATTCTAGTAATTCTCAATTACTAAAGGTATGAGTAAATAAGAAGTAGTTTAACAGGTACTATTAAGTAGTACACGTTACAGCAATGCCAAAGTACCTTATTTATTGTAACATCCCAAATTTTCAAACTACGGTCCAAGTCATTCTTTAAATGTGTATAGACTCCAAATTCGATGATTTCTAATATTGGATAGATATTAAAAATATTTTCTTACAATGGGAAGATCTTTGGATGTGAATTAAGTTTATAAGGAGCTCCTAGAATATTAAGATTTTGTGGCCTTATACCAAGAAAATGAAAGTTCGTGAAGCCTTTGTTCCAACGCCATCGACAGTTAGTTAATCCAAGTTATGTTTTACTGGGCACTACGGGTCCTGTGCAATCCGCCATGCTAGGTGGACATCAGCTGCGCGACCATGTGACATAGTAGCATTGTTAAGGTCACGCGAAATAGGCTCCAGGTACGCGACCGCACACCGACTCCTAAGTTATTTAAGTCTTCTCTTCTCTTCACATTTTAAGAGGGGTTTTTTGTCCTTTCCTCATCTCATAACCCTAACCCATGACTATTAACTTCCCCCAAAATCCATATTCAAAGAGATTTAATAAGTTACAACAAACTATTCAGCTCTTCTTCCCTAGCACTTCAAGAAGCAAGATCTAAGGTATGTTTGAACACTCCCGACTTCAAACTACTCATAAAATATTCATATTATATTTTATTATTCGTATTTTATAAATTACGAATTGGGGTAAGGGTTGAGAGATGATTTCATGAAAATTGATTACAAATGTTCCTCTCTTGTAAATTGTGTTCAAATTACTTTACTATGATTTCAGAATTTGGATTGTTGATTTTGAATGGATGAATTTACTCATATGATTTTGTAAAGGGTTTTTACTATAAATAATGGATTTGGAAATCTATGATTCTTTCAAAAAGTTTGGTTTCAATGATGAACAAAGGATAATTTTCCATCCCGACTAAATGTTAATGATTTTACATTTTACATGTTGTCTTATAACTTGGAAAGACTTGAATGTTGGCATTGAACGGAATGTTGTAACATAAATGAGTCTTTGGTTTTTAAAGGACGGGTTAAGAGTTTTAAGGCTAACTATGAAATTGGCATGGTTACAATGGCGTGCAAGTTTTGGTATGACGATACCAATAAGAATATGCCTTGTTTGGATAATCTTAATAAATGGAAACTTGTAAATGTTTTAATTGGGGCATTAAAGAGAGTTTGGTAGTATCACTAGAAGGGCGTAAAGTCCTTGTGACTCATCACCCGAAACTGGGTTTGCCGATGTGGGAGGTCCCTGTCCTGAAATATGGATGACCATTATAGGTTGTTAATAGAAGCAGCCTCTACAGTCTTTTATTTGGGAGAGTATGGTTCACCATATTCTTATATTTCTCAAGTTCATGTGGCATACATAGATTGGGGCCCTCGGTCGGGCAGAGGTCATACCTATATAGCCCATGGGTCGCATTATGTTGGTGAACACTACCTTACTCAAGGTCTATGTCCAAATGTTTTGGGTCTGCACTTATAATTTTTCCTTTCTTTTAGGGTTATGTTTTCTATACGTACATTGTTTATCCTTTCCCCTGGTGTGCATGCCAATACTCGTTGTACTAACCATTCTCAGATGCTATAGGATCAGAGACAGAATTTTGTGGTTCCGAGAAGCAATAGATCATTGAAAGATAAGAATCAACATTATGGTAAGCTTTCCATCTTTCGGAAAGTGGACTTTTCTTTATCTATCTTTCCTTTGGTTTTCATGGTATGTCGAGAGTCATGTCCCGATATAGACATTGTTATTCTGTTAGTAGAGGTTTCGTATACCTATGGTTATTTGGATTTGGTTTTCTAATTAAGAGTCAATTGGTTTTCCTCTTTTGAATTCTCTTCAAGGTTAATTGAAATGGACCTTACTTTCGCATTAATGTTTATATTGGATTATTCGGGTTAAGCAGGTTGGTTGGTACTCTCAGACTTATGGGGGTTCCAAGAACCATGTCACATCTAGGGTGGGTCTCAGGGCATGACAAACTTGGTATCAGAGATTAAGATTCAAGTGTCCTAGAATGTCTATGAAATCGTGTCGAGTAGAGTCCCTTTTATGATTGTGAAGTGTGCCACACTTATAATGAGGAGGCTATGATACATTTAAGAAATGTTTCTCATTTTTTCATATTCCTGATCGTGAAATCGAGTTGTCTATGATAAATTCATCGAGACTTCCTTCTTTACTCTAATTTTGTTGACTATGCCTTAATTTTTGAAATAATGGACGTGTTTAAAGCTTATATTTACAATGGTGAGATTCTTTCATATTTAGTCATCAAAATGGGTACGAAACTCACACTACAGATTTAGAGTAGTCCGTTAGTGCATCAAAGTTTATTGGTTCAAGTGTATACCCTTATTTTCGTGAATCATGCATTTAAGCTAAGGTAGGATGGGTGTCCAAGTGCTCTCATAATTTTTTTTTATATGCCAACTTAAGATAATATATGTATATATGTATCTTAATATGGAGGTAGTATTTTCACTCAGTATAAAATATAAATTAGGGTTTTGTGACCCATAAGCAGTGAGATGACCCTAGAGCTTGAGATGTGGAGTCATATGTTTAGAAGTCTCAGAGTGTGAATAGGAATTGATTGGACAAAATAGCGAGAGTATTTTCCCCATTAATTGAGTGATGAAGGTGGTACATACTTATTGTGTTGGTTGTGTCTAGCAATATTAGAAAAATTTATGATAGTTTATAGAAAAATGGTAGTTCCTTAAGATGTTTTTGGAGTTTATTTGAAATAAGGAAGGAGTTCTTGAAGAACAAACATGGGTGGTTAATGGAAAGACAGGGTGGTTAAGAATTTACAAATGTTAAGTTCAATTGGTGGTTTTGTGGAAGAACTTCTTGTTGCTTAGAACTATAAGTATGATTTAAATGTATGTATGAGTAGATAGATGTGATGTGAAAAAGAAGAATATGCTAAGAGATTATAATTAGATAGAGTGTACGATAGGTTTTACTACTTTATCATGGGATTAGTGGACTGGTGATCCTCAATTTATTTTCTAGTATATGCAGGCCGATCTAACAAGTGGGGCGGTGTGTAGTAAATTTAAGGTGCAATAGTACTAATATTGCCAAAAAGATGTGTATGTAGGCCATAGTTGTGTGAAATTAGAAATTTAGGTTGATTTCCTTACCAAAATTTTGATGGACTAGTATAGTATGTGGAGATTCTATCAGTATTCCATGATTTTTACTAGACATTAAGCCTGAACTCTAGATGTTGATGGTTGATAAAAAAGATGATATCTTGAGGATGGTAGAATAATCTTTGTGGAAATGGATCTATTAGGCTAGATGTGGTGTGAGAAATAGTTTCAATGTGTATCTCTTGAAAATCTTTAATATGTGCGCATGATTTATGTGAGGACTAGTGTTGAAACAGTGAATTGTGGCTAAGTTTGTAGGTTAATAAGAGCCTTAAGTTTGTAATAATATATTGTACCTAAGGTATAATACTATTAGATGAGATCTTAAGTTTATAAATGTTATGTGTACCTAGTAGTATGCTAGATTTGCTTCTTATGGAGAAGGTTACATGGTTATTATATAGTTCTCATTAGAGTTGAATTAAGGAAATTATAGTTGGATGATGTGAGCCCTTTGTACAGCACTAAATCCCTTTGATGGGAAGGATATGAGATAAAAATTTTAATGCTAGTAGACTAAGGAGTGGTAAATAAATTGTTAAGTGTTAAAGAATAGGGAATGTGTATGCCCATGAGAGTTAATTTTTAGGATGATGACATAATTGGTATAGGTAAAGATACCGTCTTTCTAAAGGGTGGCCTAGAAAGAAGTTGGTAGCTTCCAAATATAGTATTCATGTGTATAGAATTCCTCGTCATATCGAGTATTGTGCTTATAGATCTGTTAATACAATAGGCTTATAAACTTAGGATTATGACCTTGGAGACAAGGACAGTTGATTAAGTATTGGACCATGGCAAGCTTTGATTTTTATAGAGATGAGTTTCATAGGGATCCTTTCTTATTCTAACGTATCACTTGTACTTATTTTTAAGAATAAACTCTACCTATGTTTTGTTCCTCTCAGCCATGATTATGTCTGAGTTCCAGAATCGGTGTGCATACCTACGTTTAAGTCTGACCTGCTGACCAAAAGCAATAATGATTCTCAATTGATACAAGCTCCCCTAGCCTCTAAACTTCCAGATATTCAAGTATGATTATGTGATGCTCATGTAATTCTCAACTCTATACAACCTGAATCTGTAGTAGGTTATCAATCTGTATCATATTATGTCTAAGCCCAAGATGGAATGTGGGTCATGTCTTACACACTTATTCTGTGTGTATGTCTATGGCACAAGCACTTTATGCAAATTCTTACTCATGCTTCACTCCTTGAGCAAGGAGGAAATGTCTCATATGGTAACCAGGGTTTCACCCTAATATTCAGATCCCAAAACTTTGTGTTACCCTTCTCATGAGCTATGAACTTATGTTTCTCGATATGCTCATTTCCTGAGAACTCGTGTCATGTTATATGTATGTTAGAAAGATCATATATCCATTCTCTATGAATTTTATTGAGGAGGTATATGCCTATTATACGATATCTTACTCCTCCCTTGAGTAGTGCAATAAATATAAGTCATAATTGAGCAGCATTACTCCTTTTTCTTGAAGCTTGTATACCTCAGTGACCTCCCTTATCTTATGATGGTACATAGTGGTGTTTTAAAGCGAGGGAGCAATGATATATATAAGAGAGTAGATATTCCTTGTGGGAAGGTTGTCATGTGAAAATTTTGAGCTAAAGTGACGGATGGGGTAAGAGTGAGATTAACAGTCGTTATGTGGAATTGTTAGAAAGTGGATATGTGATGCAGATCCAATGAAAACGATTGAAGTTGTTGCTTTTTGGTTAAGAGATCTATAAAGTGGATGTAGTAATGTTAGGCTTGAAATATGGTGATTTATAGATTCGCAGATCATGATACTATTAGTCTAGTACTCCTTGATTAGACCTTGAGTTCTTGTGATTATAGTGATGATATGGTGAAGTATTTCTGTTGGAAATGATGAAGGGAGGTAGACATAGTTGAAAGCATAAAATTGTTGCTAAACTTAAGGGCGTGAGTCAATGATCCTTTGGAAGGTTGGGCAGACCACTTACCCCTAATTGAGTTTGCATATAACTATATCTAACACTCTAGTATTCAAATGGCCCTATTCAAAACTTTATATAGTATGAGGTCTCGTTCCCTTATTGTGTGTCATGAGGTAGGTGAGAAAAGATTTTTAGGTACTATTGAAACTCTAGATCGTCAATTTCATAAGTTGAGGAATAAGAAAATAGTTGCGGTGAAAGTATTATAGAGGAATCAAAAGGTAGAAGAAGATACTTGGGAATCGTTAGAGGACATGAAGGAGAAATACCCCTTTTTATTCACTCCTCCGGATGAGGCTAACGAAGGTACCAATCCTAATCTTATATCTATATCACTGTGTATCCTATCTACGTGCTTATCCTTAGATGCAGCTCTATAATGGTTGGGTTCATAGGTTCTATGTTGGGTCAGTGGTGCTAAAAGAACTGGGTTTGGCGATTAAGGTCTTAACATGAGTTCCATTGATAGTGTACATTCCTCACATCGTGCTATACGTGTCTTAACTTCTCATTCGAGGACAAATGATTCCGAGGGGGATATTGTAACACCGCAAATTTCCAAACTATGATCCAAGTCGTTCTTTAAATGTGTATAGACTCCAAACTCGATGATTTCTAATATTTGATAGATACTGAAAATAATTTCTTACTATGGGAAGATCTTTGGATGTGAATTAAGGTTATAAGGAACTCCTGGAGTATTAAGATTTTGTGTGGTCTTATACCAAGAAAATTAAAAGTCTTGAAGCCTTTGTTCCAACGCTTCGACCGTTCATTAATTCAAGTAATGTGCTAAAAGTTATGCCTATTTTACTAAGAACTACGGGTTCTGTGTGATCCGGCGCATGAAGTGGACGTCAATTGTGCGACTGCGCAACATAGTCAGTAGCACTGTTAAGGTCACGTGAAATGTCATGCGAAGTAAGCTCCAACTACGAGACTGCGCATCGGCTCCTAAGTTATTTAAGTCTTCTCTTCTATTCACATTTTAAGAGGGGTGTTTTTGTGTTTTTCTGATTTTATAACCCTAACCTGTGACTATTAACTTCCCCCAAAATCAATATTCAAAGAGATTTGATAAGTTACGACAAACTCTTCTTCTCTTCTTCTCCAACACTTCAAGAAGCAAGACCTAAGGTTAATTCTCAAGGTCCCTTTCTAAGTTCTTCGTCAAAAGGTATGTTTATACACTTCCACAAGATTCATATTATATTTTATTATTTGTATTTTCTAAATTACGATTTGTGGTAAGGGTTAAGAGATGATTTCATGAAAATTGATTACAAATGTTCCTCTCTTGTTAATTGTGTTCAAATTACTTTATTATGATTTCAGAATTTGGATTGTTGGTTTTAAGTAGGTGACTTTCCTCATATGATTTTGAAAAGGGTTTGTCCTAAAAATAATGGATTCGAAAATCTATGAGTCTTTCAAAAACTTTGATTTCAATGATGAACAAAGGCTAACTTTCCGTCCCAGTTAAATGCTAATGATTTTGCATTTTATATGCTTATAACTTGGAAAGACTTGGATGTTGGCATTGAACGAAATGTTTTTAACATAAATGAGTCTTTGGTTTTCAAAGGAGGGTTAAGAGTTTAATGCTAACTATGAAATTGGCATGGTTACAATTTGCAAGTCTTGGTATGACGATACCAATGGGAATATGTCTTATTTGGATAACTCTTAATAAATAGAAACTTGAAAATGATTTAATTGGGGGCATAAAGAGAGTTTGGCAGTATCATTGGGAAGGTGTAAAGTCTTTGTGACTCATCACTCGAAATCGTGTTTACCGATATAAGAGGTCCCTGTCCTAAAATATGGATGACTACTGTAGGTTGTTAATCGGAGCATCCTCGATAGTCTTTTATTTGGGAGAGTTTGGTTTGCCAACTTCTTATATTCCTCAAGTCCATGCAGTGTACATGGATTGGGGCCCTCGGTAAGGCAGAGGCTGGACCCATATATCCCGTTGGATGCATTATGTTGGTGAACACTATCTTACTCGTGATTAATGATTTTTGAAAGGTCTATGTCCAAATGTTTTGGGTATGCAATTATGATTTTGCCTTTTTGTTATGGTTATGTTTTATATATGTAGACAAAATGATCCAAAACCCCTCCAACCTATATCTGAAATCTCAACTACACACTCCAACTTTGCGGGTGTCGTATCACCTCCTTGGACTATTTAAAAATAAAATAAATAACTCCTGAAATGCTGAGTTGGCACAGATAGTGCATTCACTCTCTTTGAGAGAGTGAGCTGACTATTTTTTCATTTTTATTTCCTTTTTTATCGTTTTTTCTCTTTCTTTTTTCATTGTTTTCTTTCTCTTTCTTATTAGCTAAACTATTTTCTTCATCTAAATTTTACCATGGTCGGATTTTGAAGATTTTCCGGTAACCTTTTTGGAATTCATCTCCTAATTAATTCTTAATCTTTGTAAAGAATAAATTTGTAATCTAAACCAATTCATCAAACTTTTTCTTTTTGTGTCTTAACCTTTTGAAGAAAGGTACTTTTTTTTTACTGTAGAATATAAATTCAGACATTGTCTATACTAAAGTGGGTTTAGATTAAATTTATTTGTTATAGAAGACTAAATTTTGTATTCAATTCATTGACAAGACAACAAATATTTTTTGGGTTAAAACTTTGAGCAGGTGAAGAAAGTGAAAGAGTTAATAGTGAAGACATGGAAGGTGATAAGACGGAAACAAAATCCGCTGCCGCGTTCATCATTTTCTTAAACTCCTCAAAAATCATTTGGCTTCTAGATCTCTATTCAACAAAAAAAAAATCTCCCAAGTTGGATTCAAATCCCTCAATATTATTTTTAATCGAAACTTTCACAAAGAATTAAGGTTGAAAATAATTGAGGAAGAAAGGATAAAGAAGAAGGAGAAAAAATAATTATAAAGGATTAATTGGTGAAAAACACGTGTCAAATGTGTGCGTTTCACCACAAGACATATGAATGGTAATAGCGTTTTAAGGGGTTATTTATTTCATCTTTAAATAGTCCAGGGGGGGTGATAAGACACCCGTGAAGTTGGAGTGCGTAGTTGAGATTTCGGGTATAGGTTGGGGGATTATTAGACCATTTTCTCATATGTGTATATTGTTTATCTTTTCCCCTAGGTTGCATGCGAGTAATCGTCGTACTGACCATCCTCGGACGCTACATCGTTTCATGATGTAGGATCAGAGACTGAAGTTCGTTGTTTCGGACAACAATAGATCATTGATGTTTAACAATAGCATTGTGGTTAGCTTTCCATCTTTCGAAAAGTGGACTTTTCTTTATGTCTTGTTTGGTTTAATTTCATGGTATGCCGGGGGCCATGTCCCGATATGCACATTGTTATTCTGTTAGTAGAGGTTTCGTAGACCTATGGTTAGTTGGATTTGGGTTTGTGATTAAGTGTTAATTAAGTGTCGATTGGTTTTCCTCTTTTGAATTCTCTTGAATGTTTAATTGAAATGGGTCTTACTTTCTGCATTAATATTTTTATTGGATTATTCGGGTTAAGCTAGTTGGTTTGTACTCTCGGACCTATGGGGTCCGAGTGCCATGTTGCGTCTGGGGAGGGATCTCGCGGTGTGAGATTTATAGGCACTAATAAATGGCCCATTATTTATGTGATGATAAATACTAATAATATCTTTTGCATCCTCTTCAAATTTCTAAAAACAAATCCACACATGGTTGCCTTATTTATAATCATATATCTATATTACCTTAAAAGTATGAACTCCTAACTTGAATGTTAAATTACTATAATATCCCTAACTTAGGTTGTGACTTTTTCGATGAGTTGTGTCTTTTTCGATAAGTTGTGAAGTTTTGAATTTTCTCAAAGGGTTGTGATTTTTCGATGAGTTGTGACTTTTTCAATAAGTTGTGACTTCTTCAAAGGGTTGTGATTTCTCGATGAGTTGTGACATCTCCAAAGAATTGTGACTTTTCCAAAGGGTTGTGATTTCTCGGAAAGTTCATGACTTTTCAAATAAGACACCAAAACATTTGTTCATACTGCCCTTTGTTGACTCTAAATAGAGGGGCTTCCTCTCATTTTTCAACCACAATTGTTTTTAATCTTCTACTCTTCTTCTTCTTGTGTTTCAAAATTTTTGTGTGATTTATTGCCATTGAGTGAGTTAAAAGTTTAGCAGAGTATGAGGTACCACTATTCTGATGAAGTAAATCATTCTATCCTAAGAGGGTCTATTCTATAACCTCGAGTACTTGAGGAAAATAATTTTGATGATATAATAATTCTTTTTTCTTAATATATATATTAGTATGTAATGTTCCAATATATGAAGTTAACATGATAGTCTAAATTCATTTGTTTTTGTTAATAATTTCTCTTGTGATGTATATATATGCTTCTGAATGTCTTTTTCCAAAATTTAGAGAACAACCACGATTTTTTTTTTATGCTCAAGACAAAAGAATGACTTTCTTTATCAATGCTACTTATGTGATTTAGATTGTCAGAAAGTTTGCTTCAAAATAGTTAATACTATATAAACATTGCCCTTTCATTTTACTTATTAACTATTTCCTAATATTTCAATATTTTAAACGAAGAAAAGTTCATATGACTTGTAATAATGCCAGTTGAAGTTTGTATTAGTTTAATTTTTATATACACAACAAATATCGTCCATAAGGTAATATTAGTGAGATACAACTAATTACATGATCAAACCTAATCAAATTAAAATAAATAAAAACATTATTACATTTAACTAATAAATTTTTTCATTGATCTTCTTCATAGGTTCACGTGAATAAGAGATATATATGATGATCCACATTGAACATTCACAAAAGAATCTGCAATATTTTATATATATATATATATATATATATATATATTTGATGCTCCTAACTTGAATGTTAAATTACTATAATATCCCTATTTTAAGTTGTTACTTTTTTGATGAGTTGTGACTTTTCTGATAAGTTGTGACTATTTCCAAAGGGTTGTGATTTTGCAATAAGTTGTGATTTTTTTCGATGAGTTGTGACTTTTTTGATAAGTTGTGACTTTTTTAAAAGGGTTGTGATTTTTCAATGAGTTGTGATTTTTCCAAAGAGTTGTGACTTTTTCTAAGGGTTCTGACTTCTTGCAAAGGTCATTACTTTTCAAAAAAGATACAAAAAAACACTTGTTCATACTACCCTTTATTGACTATAAATAGAGGGATTTCCTCTAATTATTCAACCATAATTTTTTTTAATCTTCTACTCTTCTTCCAAGCATTTTAAAAAATTTTGTGTGTTTTATTGTTGTTGAGTAAGTTCGTAGTTTAGCGGAATTTGAGGTATCACTATTCTGATAAAGTAAATTGTTCTATCCTAAGAGAGTATATTCTTTAACCTCAAATACTTGAGGAAAATAATTCTGATGATATAATAATTATTTTTTTACTTAGTATATACATAAGTATGTAATGTTCCAATTATGAAGTTAACACGATGTAGTTTAAATTCATTTGTTTTTGTTTACAATTTCTCTTGTGATGTAAATATATGCTTCTGACTATCTTTTTCAAAAATGATTAATCTTCTCAAGAGTTAGACAATTGTCATGATATGTGATTTAGATTTTCAGAAAGTTTGCTTCAAAATTGTTATTACTATATAAACATTGTCTTTTTGTTCTATTGATTTACTATTTCTTAATATTTAAGTATTTTCGACGAAGAAAAGTTTATATGACTTATAATAATGTCAGTTAAAATTCGTATTAGTTTAATTTTTATTGTAGTCTAAATTAATTTGTTTTTGCTAACAATTTCTCTTGTGATGTAGATAGATGTGAATATCTTTTTCCAAAATTATAAAACTTCTCAAGAGTAAGAGAATTGTCACGATTTGGTTTTTTGATGCCCAAGACAAAAGAATGACATTATTAATCAATGTTACTTAAGTGATTTAGATTGTCAGGAAGTTTGCTTCAAAATACTTATTACTATATAAACATTGCCCTTTTGTTTTACTGATTTACTATTTTTATATTTCAATATTTTCAACGAAGAAAAGTTCATGTGACTTGTAATAACACCAGTTGAAGTTGTATAAGTTTAATTTTTATTGTATTATAAATTCATTTGTTTTTGTCAACAATTTCTCTTTTGATGTTGATAAATGTTTTTGAATATCTTTTCCCAAAATTATTAAACTTCTCAAGAGTTAGAGAATTGTCACGATTTTTTTTTTTTATGTTCAAGACAAAAGAATTACTTTATTTATCAATGTTACTTATATGATTTAGATTGGTAGGAAGTTTGCTTCAAAATAGTTATTACTATGAAAACATTGCCCTTTTGTTTTACTAATTTACCATTTCTTAATATTTCAGTATTTCCGACTAAGAAAAGTTCATATGGCTTCTAACAACGCCAGTTGAATTTTGTATTAGTTTAATTTTTTATTATTTATTTAATAGCTACTTTTTTTTAGATATATATTTTCATTAAATATGGGAGCAAGAGCAGATACAACTTTCAGTGACTTCTTGCTTCGTATTGGAAATGGAGAAGAAACCACAATAAAGGATAATTTAACAGCACTTCCAGAATAAATGACTGTCCAACTAAGTCAGGATAGTAATCCAAAAGAATCATTGGTGAGGGAAATATTTCCATTGCTTCAACAAAATTACAGATCTGCTAACTATATAACAGAATGGGCAATCTTAGCAAGTAGAAATGAATTTGTAGATAACCTAAATGAAATGATGATTGGGAAATTCCCTGGAGAAACCAAAATATATATCAATTTTGACTCAGCGGAAGATGATACCAACAATTACTATCAAGAAGAATACCTCAACACCTTAACACCAAATGGACTCCCACCGCATAGGTACATTATCAAATCCTTCTAAACTTTTACAAATATCTTATTATGTTACTTCATAGCGCAAAACTGAAGTAAAAAATTGTGTGCTTACAAATACATAACAATTAATGAATTTTTACATTGTACAAATAAGGTTAATGCTGAAAGAAATGTGCCCATCATGATGCTGAGAAATCTAGACCCGTCAAATGGTTTGTGGAATGGGACACGATTAATTTGTAGAGGTTGTGACAAGAATGTCATACATGCCGAAATAACAACAGGACAATATGCCACAAAGTAAGTTTTTATTCCAAGGATACAACTATCACCACTCGATAATGAAGGATATTCTTTCAAATTTATTCGGAAAAAATGTGTCTATGTTTTGCGATGACAATAAATAAAGCACAATGACAAACAATACCGAATGTTGGATTGAACCTACCACAACATGTTTTCTCACATGGACAATTGTATGTAGCACTATCTAGAGGAATATCTATGGCGAAAACATAAGTATTGGTCATGACTGAACAACCAGATCGGCACAAAAGGACGTACACAAGAAATATTGTGTACAAGGAACTTTTAGGCGAGATTTGATTACTACTAAGAATTGGAAGAAATCACACATGGAAAGACATACACACAATTTGAAGCAAATGAAAGATTAATTGGATGTATTCAAAAGTTTGGTGGAAGAAGAGACTGTATGAACAATACCAGAGAACTACCAAATATGACAATATTGTTATGTAGATTCAATTATGTAAATATACAGTTAAATTAATCTACACTATTTTAAGGGGACGTGTTTTTCATGGCATAACATAACTAACAACCCAAACTATTAAGTCCTGCAGAATTATTCGCAAACAAATGTCGTAACAACAAATTTATAATACGACCCACGCCCATACATGTGTTACAACACAAAGCAAAGTTGTGTGACCCTTACTAAGTATGGCGTACTGAATAATAAAATAAAAAGTCATATTATGTACAACTGAAATACACATTATCGATAAACTTCTCCATGTATAGGGATGTCAAGACTTGGCATACACGTCGAATGCATGGCCATCTCACGTTACCATACACCTTCGCCCATTGACAAAATATTTCACAAACAGACATGACTTCCAACAATCACATCATGGATAGTCACCAGCGACCATCCACTAACAAACGTACCTACTTGCTAACCTTTCTTTAAAATGAACCAACGCAGATTCAACAATAAACAAACTGGCAGTATCACAACAAACATCCAAATATACCAATAAACGAATAGCTAGGCCATGTTACATCCTCTAGGCCCTGTTACTGCCTTAAAATATTAACCTTCAGACTCGCATTTATGAAATTCAATAACAGATCTTCAAATGGTCCTGAAATACTCCCAACAGCACCACAGGGGTTGTCAAACATAACATGACAATATGAGCCTACTACTTTATGCGATCCCACATCTCCAAAAATAGAGCCGCCCCTACAATACTCAAATAATAATATATCCTTGCACCTACAAAGAAACGGTTCCAACAGAGAAGTTCGCACTTGCGACTAAAACATTGCCACAGCGGCAAACAGGCTACAGTGAAGCCCATAGTTGATTGTGACAAATAGATTAGGAATACATTTTAATAGATGGATCAACCTCAAGACGAGGCAACTACGTGCAATGCACAAGTGGAAAACCTAGTATTATTATAAGTGAGAAGCTCCTAACCTCAAAATTGGATTACCATTTTGCCCTTATCTTATCCCTAAAATAAATTAAATATTAATATCTATTTAATTAATTAAATATTAAGTATATCAAATTCATCCATCAACCAAGATCTTAATGCAATCATATATTCATGTACCTCGACTTAATGCAAGATCTTAAATGTGGGTAATGAAGAGTCTAATAACCTTCAATTTTAATTTGTAAGATAAGTGGGGGTAATGAAGAGTCTATCAAAGACACTCACACAACAATATTTATATTTCCTACTTTCATCCAAATTTGAGCTCATCTTTCATTCTACATTAGGTTAGTCTACATCGTTTGTAAAATTTTCATCACCAATTTGTAATTGTAAGAATTCTTACTGATTTATTTATTTGTAATATTTAAAGTTTCATGTATATTCATCTTCTTTTTGTTGAGAAATATGTGAATTATCATAGTTACAAGATGAATATTCTCGAGAAAATGGCCAAAAGCCCCCCAACCTATAGCCGAATTTCCAACTACACACTTATACTTTACGGGAGTCCTATTACCCCCCTGAACATTTTTTTTTACTTATTATCACACCCTTATTTGCTGACATGTCCACATAAACCAGATATAATAAAATGTTTGCTTACACGCGCTGCCACATAATGAGTGGACCCCAGAAGTCTAGAACCTACGAATTTCCCTTAATCTTTTCATTTTCCTCTTTCTTTCTCTAAACCCTAACCTTTTTGATTTGACCAAATTCAACCCCATTCTCTTCATGATCTGAGATTTCCTTTCAATGGAAGTTTGCTGGGAAGGTTGGGGAAGGTTCATTTAGCATTTTCGTTTGTTGGGTCAAAGTTTTCTCTAAGTAAAGGTTAGTTCTTTTAGTTCTTTATAAGCGATTTTGAACGATATTGATTATTGTGTTTGATTAGGGTTATGAAACTGACAATAAAATGAAGAGCAATAACTGGGTTTTGGTATAATAGCATTCCATTGTTGAATTTATACCATATTATCTTCATATTGTTAGCCATGTGGTGTTTCCTTTCTCGTTTAATGTTGTCTATGTTCGTAATGATATGATACTATGGCATAGTAAGTTTACAATTTTCATTGTTAGAATGATGATATGTTCATATTTACCTACTGTTTGTGTGTTTAATGTACAATGTGTAGTTTAACTATTCTCTGTTTTTTCATTCCATTCAGGTAGGAGATGAGTGGGTTCACTTTACCTTAAGATGGTATCATGGTGGGGTGTTAGATTTAAGTAGTGGACAACCAATATATAAGGGTGGGCAAGTTACAGAATTTTTAGATGTTGATGTGGATAAGATGTCCTATGGTATCATGGTGGGGTGTTAGATTTAAGTAGTGGACAACCAATATATAAGGGTGGGCAAGTTACAGAATTTTTAGATGTTGATGTGGATAAGATGTCCTATTTTGAATTAAGAGGCTACATTAAAGAATTGGGATACACCACAAGTTGCACACTTAGTATTAAACCCCCTGACAGTGGCATTTTGGAAGATATAGACAATGATATGGATATTTTAGACCTATGTTGTTCTTTGGAAGATGGAGATATTGTGGAGATATATGTGAAACACATGATTGATGAAGCAGTTGTGGACCCCGACCTTATTTTATTAGAAAATGTTAGCCATGAAGATAGAGAGGATTCTGGTTCAACTTTCAATAAAGGGGCCGAACCAAATTGTGGTCCAAACATTGTGGTTGGTGATGAAACTTTATCTGGTGAGGACCCTTTTACTACAACACCTCAAACTACAACTGCTACTAAAGCATCTTCTACCTCAACTCCAATCAATACCACAAATACTTCCACTACATATCTTGCTACTAATCCTGCTAGTACAGATCCAGATCTAGCTACTGCAGATCGTGTTAGTGTAGATCCAACTATTGTAGATCCTAATAATATAGATGTAGGTCCAGTTGGATCTGATTTAGTGGAAGGAGCTGGTTCTGACTCAACTGAAGAGAGTGTTGATACTGAAGGTGAATTAGTTGGAGATGATGATGAGGATTATGGTAGTGATGTGCATGATGAGGTTAGGGAGTTGAGGGTTGAAAAGAGGACTTTTCAAAGAAGAAAAAGAAATGAGAGAGTACAAACTGACCCTGAAGAGGTACCAATAGGTGAAGCTGGACCAGATTTAGGTTTTGATGAAACTGAAACAGGAAAAATAAGTGTTGAAGGAAGGTTATGAGGTGATGAGCCATACTATCCAAGTTTTGATGCTGACAGTTTTGAAATAGATGAAAATGAGTGTTGTAATGAAGATGAACACAATTCTGATGCTGACAGTTCTGATTTTGGTTTGGTTAATTTACCTAAAAGGGTAAATACATCAAGAAGGAAAAGCACAAAAAAAAAATTGTTCATGACCCTACTGTTAAGAAAGTTGTATGGCAGTTGGGTATGATCTTTTCAAATGTGAATGAATTTAGAAGAGCAGTAACTAAATATGCTATCCAAAGAAGAGTTCAAGTAGAGAAGTGGGTGAATGAGCCAAAAAGAGTTAGAGTTAGGTGCAAGGATAGTTGTCCATGGCTTTTGTATGCATGTCTTGACAACACAACAAATGATTTCATGATTAAGACTTACAATCCAAAGCATACTTGTAATTCAACAACCAAAAATTATTTGTGTAATGCAAAGTACCTATCTACAGTCTTTAGACAAAGAATCCTTGAGCAGCCAGGTATAAGAGCTTTGAAGTTGCAAGACCTGATTAGAAAGAAGCTTAAAATTCATGTTGGCAAGACTACTGTTAGGAGAGCAAGAGCTAAGGTGTTGAAAGATATTATGGGTGATCATATTGTTGAATTTGGAAGAATTCTTGACTACAAGGATGAACTACAAAGGACCAATCCAGGAACCACTTGTGTTGTCAAATTGGATGAACCTGATGCACATGGTAGGCCTATATTTAAAAGCTTTTATATCTGTTTTGATTTATTGAAGAAGGCATTTTTGAATTGTAGGAAGTGCATAGGTTTAGATGGTTGTTTCCTTAAAGGGGTTTGCAAAGGGCAGTTATTAGTTGTTGTTGCCAGGGATGGTAATAACCAGATGTTGCCACTAGCTTGGGCAGTGGTTGAGTATGAGAACAAAAATACATGGACATGATTTGTCAATATATTAAAGACTGATCTGGGACTAGGAGATGGTGGAGATCTCACCTTGATTACAGATATGAAAAAGGTATGTGTACTTTTAAATTTTTTATTTGTATTTATTAGTTTTAATGTTGCATATGTTATTATAACATAACTACATATATTTATAGGGATTGTCTGCAGCCATTCAAGATTTATTGCCTGCTGCAGAACATAAAATGTGTGCTAGACACATCTTAGCTAACTGGGCTAAGGACTGGAGAGGCCTCCAAAGAAGACAACAATTCTGGAAGATTGCCAAAAGTACTTTTGAGTCTCAATTAGGAAACAATGTGGAGAAGATGAAGTGTCTTGGTCCAAAAAAATGATGGATGACTTAATGTACTACAACATAGAGTACTGGTGTAAGATTTACTTCAATACTAGAACAAAATGTGATTCTGTAAATAATAACATGTCTGAGTGTTTTAATGCATGGATGTTAGCAGCAAGGCACAAGACAATTATTACTATGCTTGAAGAGATTAGAGTGAAGATGATGACAAGGATAGGCAATTTAAGGGAGTTTACAAATACTTGGAAGTGCAATTTCTCTCCAATGGCTCTAAAGGTACTACAAGAAAATATTGACAGGTCAATGAATTGTAGTATTGAATTTAATGGAGTTGCTGGGTTTGAAGTGAGAGAGGGACTATATCAACACACTGTGGATCTTGGCAGGATAACTTGTAGCTGTAGGGTATGGCAATTAAAGGGCATACCATGTGCACATGTTGTGGCTGCAATATACTTCAAGAAATGTGATCCTGTTGATTATATTGATGGTTGCTACAGTAAGGAAACTTACTTGAGAACCTATGCTAATATTCTTCAACCAATCACAAATATGGAAATGTGGCCTATATCTACTAATCCAACAGTTGCACCACCTGAAATTAAAAACAGGCCTGGAAGGTCAGGTAAGCTTAGAAGGAAAGAAGCTGGAGAGACAAAGAAATCAGGAAAGTTGTCTAGAACTGGACTTGCCATGACCTGCAGTAATTGTAATAGTAGAGGTCATAACAAGAGAGGTTGTCCACAAAATGTTCAATCATCAGCAAGGGAGGAACCATCAGGTTCAGGTAATGGAAGAGGCAACACATCAAGTTCAAGTAGGGGAAGAGGCAAAACATCAGGTTCAGGCAAGGGCAAAGGCAGACCAAAGGTAATATTTTTACTTGTATTGATATTAACTATAATCATTTTCTAACTTCTTCTTTGTATATTTAGAATTCATCAACAGAAGGTGAGCCCCCAGCAAAAAGTGGAAGAGGAAGACCAAGAAAAACACCTACTGCACCTCCAGCACCTCTTACACATCCAACACTTAGTGCTCCTCCTCCACCTACTGCAACTTCCTTGCCTACTACTAGTAAAAGAAGAAGACCAAGAAAAACACCTTCAGCACATCCTTCATAACTTGAACATCCAGCACGTCTAGCACCACCTACTTCATTGCCAACTACTAGTAAAAGAGGAAGGGGCAGGGGAAGTGAAAGCACAATCCCATACAAAAGATCATCAATCATGGGAATGGGTGTGCTTCAAGCTGAAAATGGGATTCAAAGCATTTAATGTGAGTATTTTCTACTAATTATATTAATCATCTTCATAAATTAAGTTTTTGCTACTATAATTCATAAATTGGGTGCAGCCTGGCATGCCAAGCTTTAAGATACTCTCTACTAGTGCAACCAAAGTGACAAGATCAGCTGACCTAACTGGTGACATTGGTTTCAAACCAAGTACGGCAAGCAAGTTTAAATGGAAAGGGAAATCAGCAATATCAACAAGAAAACTTCAAGAAATGAGTGAGCAACAAAAAAAAAAAAAAAAAAAAAAAACCAAAAGGAGGTAGTTCAAACAATCCAGGTCAATCCAAGGAGCCATGGAAAATGTAGTACCAAACGAATTATGTTTTTGTTTTGGGTTGTGACTGACAATATTTTCTTGTCCCTTTAGTTTTTGTTGTTGAATGTTGATGGATTAGTACCAAACGACTTCTGTTTTTGTTTTGGGTTGTCAATGACATTTTATGACAATATTTTCTCTATGCCTTTTGATTTTGGGCTGTGACTAAATGATGTATTAAAGCATTTAGATTGTTTTCTCGTTTACTTGAATAACTAATTTACAATTGCACAATCATCCGTTGGAATCTTCATTGACATAAATAGAGACATAAATACAAAGCATTACAAGAAAAACATAATTCCTTGTTACATCAAAATCTAAAAATCTAACATAGGGTACCTTACTATGACAAAGCAAAACCTAATTCTTTATTATGCCAATTCAACTAGATCAATACTTGATTTACTACTTTGGAATAGGTTGTTGATAAACATAGCAACAACACATATCAAAACACACAAAATGATCTTCCAACAGAACCTACACCTTCCAATAGAACCTACGCCATTATTATTGTTGATCACTTGCTCATTGATTTGTGTCTGCCTCCTCAAAACTTCTTTTTCCAACTCTTTGATTTTGTTCACCAATTTTGGGAGAATAAATTTTGATCTTGGGTCGACTTCTTCTTTGTCTCTCCATCGAAAAAACTTATAATTCTTAGACTGAAATATCAAATTAGTACATTAACATCAATTAAATTCAACGAAATAAATAATAGAAGAAGAGAAATCACATACACCATAGTAGGGGCATGACCAAAACTGCCTTCCGGGATTTGACTTCGACCAAGAAGTTTGCATATGCAGTAAAACGCCATGTTTGCACCGCACAATGGCTTTGAGCATTGGGTCTGATTCTTCCATACAAAGCTTATTCAAGTCCGCATTTGCCATTATTAACCCTAACAAAGCAAAAAAACAATGAATTTGAAGAAAAATTTTGAACCCTAACTATTAAATTAGAGAAATTACAAGCCCTAAAGCTTCAAGCTTTTTCGAAATTGAAACTACAGTTAAATGCTTTGACAAGTAAATTCAAGTTTTAAGCTGATTTGGGAGAGAATGAAGGAATATACCGTTGGAGATTTTCAACAATTAGAAGAATTGAGAAAATGAGGAAGAAAAAGAGAGTTTAATTTTGGGAGAGATGAGATTCTACCATTGGAGCTTTAATATAGTTGTTTGGACTTACACATCAGCTTTTAACGTTTGATTTTCACTTCTTACGCGCCTAAGGGAGTTGGTCTCACTTTCTTGGCCATGTCAGCAAATAAGGGTGTGATAATAAGTAAAAACAAAAATGTTCAGGGGGGTAATAGGACCCTCGTAAAGTATGAGTGTGTAGTTGGAAATTCGACTATAGGTTGGGGGGGCTTTTGGCCATTTTCTCAATATTCTCCAATATGAAGTTGTAAGTGATTTTTTTATTTTTCATATCTCCATCTTTTTGAGTTTTAAAATATAACTTCGTAATCGATTACTATATTTTTATATTCTTTATTTCTTCTATCTTTAGGATATAAATATAATCAAGCTAATCCTAATTTATATTTATAATTAATTGTTTTGAGGGTAAGCATGTTAAATCCCGCAGAATATTTTCACAAGTAGACCTGTAAAAGAGTAAGTTTTTGATAAAGATTTATAGTTATGTATTTTTCGTTGTTTGGTAATCATTTATCTTTTTAAAACTACATGTTTGTACTTTTACCTTTATATATGTAATCTCAAATGTTTATAAAATTCGTGTACTTAACTATTACATAGAGGTACAAAATTAGTGCACAAGTAAAAATAAAATAAAAAATAATGTAAAGTAAAAATTAATGCAAATGTTGCATTGAATTTTATTGTATTATAATTCATATTTAATTTTTTATATATAGATCCTTTAATATATAATTCAACAAATATAGTGTATTTGTATTTTTAACATATTCATGCTTTCTTTTCTGTTTATTTTCTTATGATTTTAGTTTTTTATTACGTATGAAACATTTTGTCTATAGCAAGTCGACTTCTAACAAAATGTAATTCAATTAATATGACAATGTTTTTGTCTATATATTTTAATGTGATGTCTTTTATTATGGATGTCATGTCTTTATTTACTTATCTTTCTTTTCCGTTTGAACTTGTAATTTTTTCTATGAATTTAATGTTACACCACCTAGATATTTTGTAATATTTTTCTATATACGTATCTTTTTTTATAGCCAATTTCTTTTAGATTATTAAAGCTTACATTTAATAATTAAAATATATTAATTCCTCTGATATATAAAAGATTTTTTTTTTTTTCATGAAGCTTTAAAAATATCAAACCTCCAACATCTGACATAAGATTGTCATGCTATATTTTGTGAAGAGTTATATTCTTATGTCAAACTTACATACAAAAGAACTTAGCTTTGAACTTAACGATGAATATATGTACGCTCCACTATGATATATTCACTTATATAAATTAACTTTTCTAATGTCAATTAGGGACGTAGAACGCACGTTCCAAGGACTAGTTAAGCTAAATGTTAATAAATAAATTTACGGCCAATTCAGAATTTATAGATACACTCACAATGTTTTTGGTTGTCTTAATTAATGCTATATTAAATGCTAATAGTATCATTCACAATCTTTTAAAATTTGTACACGGTCAGAACTTATGGCATTGTAGCGGGTTTTGGCACTCTGTTTTCCTTCATTCAACCAACACTATCAATAATAATTTTATATTTACTTTTAGTCATTAAACAGCTTATATAAATGGACATTAAGAAAATATGTAACCCTCAATCACCATATATTGTATGAAACAAAGTCAACAGGTATGCCTCTTCTACTTCAATTTTGTTTTGTTACTTGAAGCTTAAAATCCTCTCATTTATCTAATTTCATGTCTAATCCCTTTCGTCGTCATTATTATATAGGTATATATATTGGTTTCATTTTCCTATGACTTAATGTCTGCAATTGAGATTCACAGTGTAGTTTCTCATGTTAATTCAACTAGGCAGCATTGTTCATCTAATTCCAGTAGTTTCATGCAACATCAATCAGAAATTGCTTCACATTGTCCAAAGGTACTCAAGCAATAACTTATTCAAGATATTTTCAGCTTCTATGTTTTTCATTAATTGATCATTACTCTTACCATTTGAAATGATTCATATTGTTTGTACTATTTTATGAGATACACGTGCAACATCCAAATACTAGTTTATATAAGTATCTAGAGGTGTCAAATGAGCAGATTGAATTTGATTTAAGCATGGCAAAATGGGCATAGCTAATAAATAGATGGGTCATTGAACCACCCAAAAGCTATTGGCCTGAAACAGATTGAACTAAAGCGAGCTTAAACCGAATTATCATCCAACCTGCGCCTGTGTTCTTATAATTTATTTGAGTACCTCAGAACTTCTTCTCTTTTTATAACTACATTTAACGTATCAAATAAAAATCAATTTTAAAATGGACCGAATTTAAGGGATTGAACTAATAAAATACGAGTCACTAACACACCCAAACCTAAACAAATTGAGCGGGTCAAGATTATATGGGCTGATTTTGCCACCCATAAGTAACTTTTAACAAACTCGAAAGCTAATTCATTATTGCAAGGGAAAAAGAAAACTTAGTCAGACCACTCCTCCAAGCTTCTTTCAGGACATGTCTGTTTTCTGTTCTATGTATATGAACTAAATCAAAATCAACTATATCCAAAATGAAAAAGAATGCTTCATCTATTGGAAAATCAGCCAATACTGAACATTTCTGTAATGATAAAGTTGATTTTGTCAAACTATGTTTGTGCGTATCTTCTTCGTCGTTGTATTTCAGCTTCATTCATCCGTTCAGAAAGCCACTGTAGGCCTTTATAACCCAAATATACTGAAGCAATTAGAGCTATTATAGCAATAACAAATAGAAGAAATCTCCTGATGCCAGCTACAATTCTCTGTCAAGTTAAAATAACTGCAGTTAATCATTTGAAACTTGGAAAGGAGAACGGACGCATCATTAATTCTAAGACAAACCTGCAGTGTCGAAGTTTTCTCGTCTTCAAGTACCCGTACTCGTCTCCGTCTTCGCTTCGCATTATCCTTTGTTTCTGGTTCCTTTTCCTGTGCAAGGAAAATTTGAGTTAAATTTCAACTACTTATTGGGGATATTTTGGGTCAATAAACTATTCAACGCAAAGATAAAAAAGTAAACCTCCTGTTGTTGAACTCCAGAAAATAATGTACAGCAGATGCGACAAAGCATTTAAAAGAATTATAGAGGTTTACCTCGGGAGCTTTTGATTTACGATGTTGCAACTCTGCCTCAGAAGCTTTCACTTTGCTCCTGCAATCTGAATTGCAAGGGAGGATGCCAAGTCCATATTGGTTTCTTGATACATCTTTAGGATCAGTACCACTACTTCGATAGGCTGTTTGGACATCCTTACATAGCAACTCTTTTTTCAAACTTTGGCATCCACAACGAACATTAACCTAATAAAAGAATCATTAAAAATGAACAGTAGATAGGACATGCTCATCAGAAATAGTGGATAGAACATGGAAAAAAGATTGAAAAAAGTACAAGGTAAACAAAATAACTGGAACTATTTCTGGGATATAGGGTCAGCATTTTCTGGCTCATCAATTGCGAACTCATACTATATGCCATCAATCAAAAAAGAGAATCCGATTTAACATTTTGCACTAATTAGTTATATGGGTTAAGGGCGCTTATAGAAAGAGTTATCTTAGGAGAAAAATTCATGTTCCACTTTCTGGGATGGAGTATAGTTGTATTCGGATGAGCTCACAGAAGTTAAAACTTTTCTGAAATATTAGTAACTATTTCTCACAGAAGTCAACTCTTTCTCTTTTCTTTTATCCCATTTTTTCCTTTCTCCTTGACAATCAAAATCAAACTTTCTTCCTTTTGTGGTATACTTAAATTTCAATAGATAACTGACACAAATAAGAAGCTGCTGATGGAAAGCAATTCATAAAGATGACTTGAAAACACCAGTTAGTGGAATGTTTAATGGCATCAAGTGAATGAAGCCCATCAATCCCAAATGTGTGATTCTTTGATAGGATAGCATGGCAAAGAAAGTGGTGGAGGGAAAAATGTTATGCGCCGGCAATATTGAAGTTAAATCCTTCCTTGAGCTAGAAAAGCAAGTAAAAGAAAATGAAAAGGCAAATGATGTTAATGATGTTTCCTTGTTTGGAGGCATCATGGAAATTACACCCTTTACGTGCCAAACGCGGAAAGACATTTCTTGATTTCATTTTCTATTTCTCCTTGCTCTATTTCATATATACATGCACACATACTTACACACATAGAGCCATAGATACACACCTATCACATGTCTCTCCCTCTCCCTCGCCCTCCCCCTCCCCCTCCCCGTCCCTCGCCCTCGCCCTTGCCCTCCCCCTCCCCCTCCCCCTCCCCTTCCCCCTCCCCCTCTCCTTCTCTCTCAGAGGAGAGGTCTGGAAGAGAATGGATATGACTGGGTATTGTACGTCCAGAACCAGTAAAATGCCCTCCTCGGCTCCTTGGCAACTAAAAGTAAAAAAGGTTGAAAGGATATTCACTTTGGTGAGAAAGGTGTGATTTCCTCCTTCAATAATAAATATGGTTTTAGGAATTATTATGTCTGATTTAAAACAAGATGCTAAGAACATCAACTCTTTGTAATTAGGATTAAGAAGTATAACTAACTAATATAGCACATCAATCAATTACCTTCTTGGAGCATTGATCAGGAGATGGACATTCACCAGGATGACATGTTTCAGGGCAGAGGTGCGTACAATTAGGTAATTTTCTGCACATTTGGCATCCAAACAAAGGGCTCATCGAGATTAGTTAGGGAGTTTCAGATTCATTGCAAATGCACATAATTCAGCATTTTATAAGCCTAAAGGGGAAAGGGGTTGTGCAAAGAAGTTGATAAGCCTAATAGCCTCTGTAGCTATCAAGGTGCATACCTCTTTTGCTTTTTGGTGATATAAGAAATATAGTCTTATCTATAAAACATTGAAATTTTAGCTTCTGGTGATGCTAGATTTGAAGGAAAAGCGGGCAAAGTATATGAACTACCTATGGCATGGTCCACCACATGACCGAACAGTTAGCTGCTCTTTTGCTGATAAGCTGTTGTAGTATATGCACTCAAATACATGAACCATGGAACCGCAGTGACATGAACGTTTTATGAGTGCTTTGCAAGGGGGACATTCTCCAGGATGACAAGGCAAGGGACAAGGATGAGGACAAGTAGGTCTCCGCTCCTAAATAAGGATCAACAAAAGTATACAGTTAATACCCAAATTACTAACTATAAAGTGCCAACTTATAAAGAATGCCACATCAAACTGATAGAGCCAGCATATATGTCATGGGAAGTATTGATTGTTGAATTAGGCCCCAAAGAAAAACCTAGTAAGACAAACAGATGAGAGTGATAGAAAATTTATTCATACCTGTTGGCAAGGAAGAGTACACTTTTCACAAGTCTCAGCTCTTCTACTACTATCTAATTTTGAAGTACTAGTAACCAAGGTATGGCAAACATTAGTGCAGTAGTGATTTCCACAAGCAAGAGGATTTCCACACAGATTGTCACATGAAAATATTGCCCTGTCTGAGCAGACCATCTGAAACGAGAAAGAGCTCACATGAATTCTTGTTGGCAAGTAAATATGAAGCTTCTGACAGAAACTAAAGAATAAATAGCTCCTGAAGAGAATGAACAAAAGGTAAATGAAAGTATTGTCCATGATTTAAGGATAATATGATCCCCACCATTCTTTCTGCTCCTACATGATTACCCAAACAAGACCTCCAAACAAGTTGTGGGCATGGGGGGCATGGTGAACCAGGCGTAGGTTCAATTTGATTGTTCGGTCTTCTTTTCTTTGGTTTCAAAGTGAATTCTGGAAGAGGAGGAGGCGTAGGGCCATGGCACCTGCTTACAATCAACGAACAACAAAGATTCAATGAATGAACCAGTATACATTAGATATCCAGAAATGTAATGAACGCAAACCTCAATTCACACTTGTGCCCACAAGGATATTCTGCATCACAAAGCAAACGACATGGTGGGCAAGCTCCATAGTGACACCTATGTGGCTAGAGAAATTAGCACACATGTTAGGCTCCACATTAAACAGTATTTTATTTCACTCTAGAAGTTGGATTAAAAGACGTTCATATGATCACCAAGTACATGGTAAGTAGTACATGCAATAAATACAACCTTGCAATTAGAAGCGTGCCTGCATAAGCGACCTACACAACATGATTTACGACATTTTGGAGGTTTTTGTTCAGCTTCTGCACCACAAGGAACCTGACAAAAGCAACCAATATTAACAGAAACAAGTTAGAAAGAATCTTCACAAAAGGATTCATGATATTAGCACCATATTTGTAAATACTGAACCAACATTTTCTAGTTGGTATTCTAAGGCCTTCTTTGCTTTGTTTTTTTTTTTTTTTTTTTTGGTGATGAGTAGATACAGTCATCACCTTTAAAAAGAAACATCTTAAAATATACACTGTAAAAAGTTTATACTTTTTTTTTCCTAATATCTTTAAATATAGTCAAGACCATGTCAGACATCACCTAAGTTTTCTATTCTTTTTGATTGGTAACTATAAATTTTTATTGATGACAATGACATTCAGCCATCCTAATTCAGAGTAGCAATATCACAGAGAGAGAGAGAGAGAGAGAGAGACTCAAAAAGTACCCTTGAATAAACCAAAAGAAAATTAAAGAGAACAACTAAATTACAAGTGTACTATTTTATTGGTCTACCAGATTGGTTGTAATGTAAATGAAATCTATTCCAGAGTTTAGCAAGAACGATCAACAAGAACCTAACAAACTCGGTCATTAAATTTTTTCACTTTTAGTGAACACCCAACTGGATGGAAGAGAACAAAGAGAGCATACAAAAGACCCAGATTCTGGCATTTTGACACCTTACAGGTAGCAATCTTAGGGCCGCTTCTGTAGATCAAAATGAACCTCAGCAGCGCATACAACTAGAGGTGTCAAAATTGAGCCCAATTGTATTTTAAGGGTTGGACTCAAGATGATTTGGATTGGGTTCAATCTCAATCCATTCAAGTCCTAACCCACTTAAGAGAATCCTCAATTGAGCCCAATTTTATCTCCAATTTCAATCCGTTTTAAGACTCTTTAATTTGCGTTGACGTAATGTATGCTCCTATATTAAATGTATGAATTACTATCTATGTTATATCTTTTAATATTTATCTATCCATTTATAACTTCTTTTTTAAATTTTTCTTTAGTTGAAATTCAAATTGTGGTCATAAAACTTAAATAACAATATATTAAAATTATTGAATTAAGCGGGTCAAATTGGGCGGGTCAAGACCCAACCCGGTTTTAAGCCCATTGGAGCCCAGCCCATTTGAGCCCAAAGTAAACTTGGGCGGGTCAAGACCAAACCCAATTTCTATTTCAACCCATTTTAATATCACCAATTTCAACCCAACCCACCCATTTGACACCCCTACATACAACAATAGATAAAGCGAGATAAACTTGGGAACCCAATTAGATTTCTTTATATTATTTTACTATATTCCTTTGGGATAAGTTCCAGTAAAGAAAATATTTTTTTTACTTTTTAACATAGTAGGGTATGTCACTTTTTATTCTTTTGATACAGTAATAAATTTTATTAAATGTTTGGGGAAAAAAACATGCCCATATACAAGAAGTACACCAAAAATAGAAATCCTACAAAAAGAGATGGTCCTCTACAAACAATACTCAATCTACTAAACATAAAGGAATCTTACGGTGCACCAAACAGATAAGGAACAAGATACTACCCTGAGCTGAACAAAATTCATCTATAGGGTATTTTTTACTTTTTTTTTTCCTAATGAAGAGAAATTTCATCAAAAAGGCATCAAGAAAATGCAGGCAAAAGTTGCATTAAAGAAAGAGTGTCTGCTATGATACAAAAACTAGTCTACCACATAAGGCAAACACAGTCCAAAAAGTGATCACAGCTAGATACAGAGCCTGATTGAGTGAACTAAATAAATTAAGCTTGAGCGCATAATTTGGAGTTGAGACACTATCAGAACATTTCCATTTTCTTTCATTCTAAATGCACAAAAATTGTAGCATGCACCATCAACCAAGTTTTTTGACGGAATACCAACTTTCCATGAAGTATGAACACCAGTTTTCATATGCTTCCTTAATATTGTAAGGCATGACCTGAGGTAGTAAAAAATTAGGAAAGAACACACTTCACATCTCTTGCTGCTGTAAAATGTAGGAAATGGTGTCTCACACTTTCAGACTCTTGTTACACATGTAACACCTGTTCACTATCTGAATGCTTCTCCTCTAAGGTTGTCTTGAGTTAAGCAAGCTTCATATATAAGGCCATCCACCAGAAACAAGCCACTTTAGTGAATGTCCCTGGCCACTTGTCTATCAACTGCTTGTTGGATCAGAGTTGTGAGTATCCCTTCTTCACAGTGAATGTCCCGCCTTTTGAGTCCTCCCATAGCAACTTATATCTCATTTGAGGATTAATTTCACTAGTTTCTAGTTTGTCAAGTAGTTCCTTTAGCTCATTCAACTCTCAGCACTGTTCAGTACTGGAGTGTTGATTAGTTGACAGAGAGTACATGTTTGGAAATTTATCTTTCAAGTAGTCAGGCCTTCCAAAATATATATGTATGCTGTACTTCCTAACTTGAGAGTAGAGTTGAGCAGGAATTCCAACCAAAGTATAGAGATGTGCTTCCATGGCCTTGTGCCATGAGATGAACAGATTTGCCTGGTGCACCAGTTGCTCAATTCACCTTTATTTTTCTTCAATCACGGCTTTCCACAGCCGAGTATTATCCAGGTTATACCTCCAGTGCCATTCCAGTAGTATACTCCTGTTATGTAGTGACAAGTCTTTTATGCCCAATTCCCCATATTCCTTTGGAAGTATTACTCTTGGCCATTTAACCGGGTAGGATTTATGACTTTGATTGTTATCTTTCCATATGAATGCTCTCCTGATTTGGCCCTGCCTCTTATGTGCGCAATAACTGGATTGAACATATGGACATGAAGTATGTTGCAAAGCTATCAAACACACTATTTATGGGTGTTAGCCTGCCTCAAAAGAAAGACACTGCATCTGCGAAGAAGTCAAAACTTCTTGAACCTCTCAATTACTCCATTCCTTGTGATTTCTAACTTCATCTAAAGGGAGGCCTAGGTAAGTTCTGAAAAATGCCCCCCATATTGCAACTCATTTCTCAGCCAAATCTTCTATTTTCTTGCTTTCAATCTTTTCATAAGATGGTTTGCACGCAGCTTGATACTAAGATTAAAAAATTTGAGGAATGATAATGGGACGGAATACATGGATAGCTGACTTGATACTTGGAGTCTAATGGGATGATCCACCAAATCAGTTGCCCTTAGCCTCTTACACTAGTGCACAAAATGGAGTGGTTGAACGGAAAAATAGACATTTGTTAGAAGTTCCTAGATCTCTTGTTCACTATGAATCACCTAAAACTTTACTGGGGAGATGCAACTCTCGCAGCTGCTTATCTTATCAATAGAATGTCTGTCAAAGCACTCAACTTTAAGAGTCCTTAGAGATTTTACGGGGGAATATTGTTTACACTGTTCCTCCAAAGATGTTTGGACATGTGTGTTTCATTCATTAAATGTGTGTTTGTTGGCTATTCTCCAACACAGAAAGGTTATTGGTGTTACTATCCTCCATCAAGGAAATATTTTGATAGTATGGGTACTATTTTTAGAGAACCTGAACCTTACTTCGATGGAACCAAATCACCTCTTTAGGGGGAGAAAAATGAAATAGAAGAGGTGATTGATCTTAGGCGTATTTATATGCCTAGGAACCGAATAATACCATTTAAGCCAAGTTTGGAATCAATTTATGTTTATTTATAGTCGTATTGAGTCTTTTCTTTGCATATATACTGACCAACATGATTAGTTGTGTAGGTAAGCTTGAATGAAGAAATGAGCACTATAACAGGCATTAGGAAGCACGAAAGGATCCAAGTCAAAAAGCAACAAGAAAGGCGAAAAGAAGAAAATGACAAAGGCAAGTCCGTATCCTCTCCGCGTCATGGAGAGGGATTTTTTCCTTTTGTTCGTGAAATGCAAGTTGAGACAGAAACGATTCGTGTCATGGAGAGGGAGTTGTAATTTGGTTCGTAAAGTTGAATTGGAGACAGAGTGGTCCGTGGAGTGGCCGCGTCGCGTAGAAGAGTTGATTGCCATGAAGCGAACCTGAGAAACGCCTCCGCGACGCGCCTCAGTGTGTGATTTTTGGCCGTTTCGATATAACTATAAATAGATTAATATTTTATTTTATTAAACATTCTTTTTCTAGGTTTTAAAGAACGATGATTTGGAGAGCTATTTCATCAGTTTTTAGGGTTCTTTCCTAAACCTTTCTACTTTTGATCCATTTATGATATTTAAACTTTGTTTGATCGAAATTACTATTTTGAGTAGCTAATTTCCCTAGTTTTAGGGTTGTGGCTACAGGATGATTGCAACTTATTGAGTTTTTATGGATTGCAATTAACTATCATATGAATCTCTCTTATGTTCTTGTTTTTCGTATTTCAAGCTTGATCACCATTGAAATAAACATATTGTCTGAATTGAACTTGGGAGAGGAATAAAAGGATAGAACATGGAACATAAGGAGCATGATTTTCTCTTAATAATTAGAGTTAAATTGTATCTAGGATAGGGATATACCTAAAAACCTTGTTTGGTCATCGTACAGGAAGAAATCGTAATGCTCGATAATTGGTCCAACCTATTCCCGCTCAACAATGTAGTTAGGTTGCCATTTATTGTAGGCGATTAAAGATCGGGAGACCATAATCATAAATTTAACCTTGTGATCATTGATTCGATAGTTGATGAATATCCGTTTTACAAGATAATGTGCATGATTTCTGAATTGAGCTACAACCCTGGACCTTACCCAATCATTGTTTGAAACCTTAGAAATTGAGTCGCGTTTGTTTAGTTCTTGTTTAACTTTTAGATTATAAAATCACTCAATCTTGTAACCTTGATAACACTTGTATTTAACTGAAAGTATTGGAAAAATCAAGTTATTCTAATTGTGAGTCTCTATGGGTACAATACCCGGCTCTTAATAAGAACTAATTTAATACTTGAACGACCACATACACTTGCGTGTGCGATTTGGGTGCAACAAGTTTTTGGCGCCGCTGTCGGGGACTTTAGAATTAGAAAGCATTTGATTTGTCTAATTTCTGAAGTTAAATAGCAAGTGTTGACAACTTGATATTAACAATTCATTTTGCAGGTTGTGTTGAATTTCCAAACTGGAAGACGATTAGGACTTGGTAGAGCATGTAGCTGAACTAGAAAGATTTGTTCATTACCGAAGAAGGCAAAGACGACTCACTTATCCAGTCCCTCTTGTTGCTAGTGAACCAACAACTCCTATAGCAAGAGTTGAGCGAGAGCAACTTGTACTAATGGCTGAGATGAAAGTAAGAGACGTGCCAATCCCACATACCATAAATGTGACATCATGCATTCAGAAACCTGAACCTGGTGAAAGATTTGAACTAAAGCAGAGTATGGTGCAGCTATTGCACACAAATGGACAGTTCACTGGTTTATCGCACGAGGATCCAACAGACCATATCCAGAATTTCTTCGAGATCAGTGATACTTACGCTCCAGTTGGAGTGAATGTAGATTACGTGAGGCTCACTTTATTCCCCTTTTCTCTGCTGGGCAAAGCAAAAAGATGGTTGAATTCTGAGCCCGCTAACTCCATTAACTCATGGAATGATCTCGCACAGAAGTTCCTTATTAGATTTTTCCCATCTGGGAAAACAGCTAAGCTAAGGAGCGACATACTCAGTTTCCAATCAAAAGGAGGAGAGAACTTGTACTAGGCTTGGGACAGGTTTAAATCAATGTTGATGAGCTGTCCGCATCATCATCAAGCTAACGAGGTGTTGGTCCATACCTTCATTGAAGGATTGGAGCCTAACACCAAGATTTTACTCGATCAACTACAGGTGGACAGGCTTTGGAGAAAACTTATGTTGAGTTGTTCACTCTGCTGAAAGTATTTCACAAGGTAACCCCAAGTGGAACAGAGGAGGAGCTAAACCCGTGCTATAGAAAATGTTGGAATGTTGGAGGTAGATGCAGTGACTGCCTAAACTGCACAAACTGTTGCAATGCAGAACATGATGAACACTCACTTCAGCAACCTATCACTGGGACAACAGCCAGCTTAGGTGAATGCAGTCCAACAATCACCGACTTGGTGTGAAATTTGCGAAGGAGGAGATCATAGTGCAGAGGTATGTGGTGCAAACCTGAATTCTATAAACTTTGTAGGAAATGCACGTGGAGGAGGTCATCAGAACTATGGAAACTCCTACAATCCTAGTTGGTGGAATCATCCGAATTTTTCCTGGGGAGGTTATCAGAATTAGGCCCAAGGCCAGAATCAATAGAGACCCAGGGGAATGCACATGGGTATCAACAACAGGCCCAACGGGAGCAGCCCAATAAGCAGCCAAATAACATGAGCATGGAGGAGATGTTGAAAAAGATCATGGCTGATCAAGCTCAGTTAGTTGTTGATGTAAGAAACAATCAGTTAGCTACCCAGAACCTGGAGAAACAATTCGGGCAGTTTGCTAGTGCCCAGAACTCATGACCGCAAGGAGGGTTGCCGGGAAACACTGATCCTAATCCCAAGCAAGTGAATGTGGTAGGTACACGCAGTGGTTTACAGTTGGAGGAGTTGGCTCCCAAGAAAAGAAATGTTGAATCTGCTAGCAAGGAGAGTGAACCTAAGGAGAGTGAGGTTGTTTACACGAAGAAAGAGTGCAACCTATAGTGAAACCACCTCCTCCATTCCCTCAGAAGTTTAAAAAATAGGAGGACGAATGTTTCGATAAGTTTCTCTCTCTTCTAAAGCAAGTTCATATTAATTTGCCATTGGTAGATGTTGCAGGGTATACCTAGGTATGCGAAGTATGTGAACGAGATCGTGGCAAACAAGAGGAGGTTGACTGAATATGAGACTGTAGAACTTACTGAAGAGTGCAGCTCCCGAATCCAGAATAAGTTGCCCACCAAACTGAAAGATTCGGGTAGCTTTACGGTTCAGATCACTATAGGGAAGAGCATCCATGCGCGAGGATTGTGTGATCTAGGAGCTAGTATAAACTTGATGTCAACATCGTTGTACAAAAAGTTGGGGTTGGGTAGTCCTAAACCCACCACCATTATCTTGTAGTTGGTAGATAGATCCGTTGCTAGGCCAGAGGGTGTTGTAGAGGATGTCTTAGTGCAAGTAGGATCTTTGATATTCCCAATAGATTTTGTGGTGATGAATTTTGAGTCAAATCCTGAGGTTCCATTCAATTTGGGGAGACCTTTCTTCGCTACAAGGCGTGCTATGATAGATGTAGCAGCTGCGCAACTTACTATGCGGGCACATGACAAAGTGGAGGTGTTTGATGTCTAAAAGGCGCTAAAACTCCCCGCCGTGAATAAAGAGTTGTCTGTGATAACAATGATAGATCTTGAAGCAGAGGCCAGATATATTGCACCCAAAGACCCATTGGAGCGTGTGTTAGTGGGTGATGATATCTATGGGGATGTTGAAGCACAGGAAATGGTACAGTTTTTGGATGTGTCAAGTGTGGGCACATCAAGAGATCACTAGGAGCCTTTGAGCAGGGTGTTAGGTCCTACACCCAAACCTTCCATCGAAGAAGCACCCAAGTTGGAGCTTAAAACATTGATAGCCCACCTCATGTATGAATTTTTAGGTGAAGATAAGACCTTACCGGTTATTTTGTCTGCAGCCTTATCTGAATCACAGGTTTAGGAACTTATAGGGCATTATTTTTCCTACCTCTTTTCTTTCTTCCCCACAAAACCAAGAATTTCCACCCTATTTAGTCTCGCCATTGTTTTCCCTATTTTCATCTTAACATAGTGCATTAGGGATTATTTTGGGATCAAAACCGACAGTATCAATAAAAGGGGTTCGGGTCAATTACGTAGGTTAGAACAAAATCAAGGCAAACAGGGCTATACTAGGGATATTATTTCTAAAACGGCTAACCTTCACATGACAAAGCAAAGAAGGCCTATTATCATTTTTTAAGCAAAGCAATACTTTCATTTCGCTTCAATAACGTGCTGGGCAAGACTCAGATGCATTACATGGATACTACAATACCTCACGCCCATGGCACAAGTTCTACTCAAGATGGATCAATCACAACAACACAATCGGTTCACGCACAAGGTTCTATTTAAGCTTAAGTTGCAGTCATTAAAGCTAAATACAAGAATTCAAATGCATTCATACATCAACTTTCCAATCATGCTTTCATACAGTCTTCTTTCGGAATTTCAAGCTTCAGCACATGCCAACCCAACACTCCACGAAAATTGCCCTTAAGACGGTCGTCATCCATCTATCATTGGGCAATGTGACTCAACTACAACGACTAACTCAATCCTAAAATGACAAAATATTTTTGTATTTTGTACGGTTCAAAAGGACTTTCCCTGGCCAAAGAATCGAAAACAACCTCCAAGGAACCCAAAATAAAAGAGACATAGACACTATCAGTGTTGATTAATATATACAGACCAGAGATAATTTCACCCTCACCCCACACTTAAACATTAGCATTGTCCCCAATGCTTTACAAAATCACAAAATTCAGTACAGAGGTAAGGTGAAACACTTCCTGATCAGTCCTCCATAACATCTCCCCCATCGACCTTATCACCGTCCTAAGCAGGGTCCATCTCCTCATAAGAATCTGACTCCACATCCGATCTAGTGCACACTCGCTCCTCATCGATCGGGATGCCATCGTCCACAGGCTCATGAAAAACAGGATCAATGCCAAGCAAGGCCTTAGCATGTGCACTCAACGGTTACCTTCTCTAGACGTCCCCTAGTTGCACTTTCAGTCGACACTAGCAACCATTTTTGTGGCGCAACATCTCCGACTCATGATCAGCTCATCACATCTGTGGCGCTCCGTGGTAGAGAGTGTTGGGTCGAACTCAGTGTCGGGCCCCTTAGTCTTCCTGATATCTACAGGCGCTGGGAATAGTGGTGCCATATAGTCCAAATTTTCCTCCGGTACACCTGCAGCACGATAGAGTCTAGTAATGAGACCACCAAATGCATACCTGCTCCCTTTATGAACCTGGGCTTTCCTTATTTCCAATTTCAACACAGCCCCAATGTTTAACTCTGTAGGCGTCATCAGGGCGTAGACCAGACACCTGGGTGATGTCTGTGTAATGTAGCCCAGGTATCAAATAGTTCATCACTATTGAGCCAAACCCGAGCCTCCCTAAGCATGTGCGTGTATGGTAGAGATTGATGGTATCTTCTCCCGCTGTGTTTGGTCCATTGCACCATGGACTGAGGGCCGCAAAGAGTGTGTCGAATGGCCCGGTAAGGTGCACGGATGTTCAACCCTGTGAGCACAAGTGGACCAGCATCTTGTGACGTACCAATAATCTCATTGAGAACCGTAGGAGTGAGAGTCACATCCACTCCCCGCACCTTTACAAAATGGGATCGGGACTTCGTTGCCCAGTTGGCGTACGAACCATGTGCAAGTTGCACTAACTCGGCTCCGCTAAAATGAACTCCATGTGCAACTCTTGGATCCACCTTAGTATCCTAGGAAACTCCCACACCTGCAGTACCTAGGGGTCAAACCAAGCGGTTCGGGGTTCGAGCCATGGCTAAGGAAGGGAAAGTATGATGGAAGAAGCACACCAAAGCAAGGTATTTTTCTCTCGTGTGCATTGACAGGGACGGCTTGGCACGGGAGTTTCCCGAGATACTGAGCCAAGAGTTGCACATGGAGTTCATTTTTGCAGAGCCCAGTGAGTGTAACTTGCACATGATTCGTGAGTTCTACGCCAACTGGGCAACGGAGTCCCAATCCCATTTTGTAAAGATGCGGGGAGTAGATGTGACACTCACTCTTGCGGTTCTCAATGAGATTATTGGTACATCACCAGATGCCGATCCACCTGTGTTGTGTTCACAGGGTTGAACATCTGCCCACCTTACCGAGCCATTCGTCACACTCTTTGCGGCCTTCAGTCCATGGTGCAGTGGACCAAACACAGCAGGAAGAGATATCATCAATCTCTACCCTACGCGCCCATGCTCAATGAGGCTCGGGTTTGGCTCAAAATAGTGATGAACTATTTGACACCTGGGCTGCATTACATGGACATCACCCGGGACAGAGTGTGTCCAGTCTACACCCTGATGGCGCCCACAGAGCTAAACATTGGGGCTGTGTTGAAATCGGCAATGAGGAAGACCCGGGTCCATAAAGGGCACAGGTATGCATTTGGAGGTCTCATTACTAGACTATGTCGTGCTGCAGGTGTGCCGGAGGAGAATTTGGACTACATGGCACCACTTTTCCCAGCGCCGGTAGATATCACGAAGACTAAGGGGTCTGACACTGAGTTCGACCCAACACTCACTATCGTGGAGCGCCATAGACGTGATGAGCTGATCATGGCTAGGATGTATGGGCTGGAGATGTTGCGCCACCAAAATGGTTGTCAGGCGTCGACTGATGTGCAACTAGGGGACGTCGAGAGAAGGTACCCATTGAATGCACATGCTAAGGCCTTGCTTGGCATTGGTCCTGCTTTTCATGAGCCGGTGGACGATGACATCCCGACCGATGAGGAGAGACTGCGCACTAGCTCGGATGTAGAGTTAGATTATGATGAGGAGGTGGACCCTACTCAGGTTAGTGATGAGGCCGACGGGGGAGATGCTATGTAGGACTGATCAGGGAGTGTTTCACCTTACCTCTATACTAAATTTTGTGATTTTGTGAAGCATTGGGGATAGTGCTAATGTTTAAGTGTGGGGTGAGGGTGAAATTATCTCTCGTTTGTATATATTAATGAACACTGGTAGTGTCTATGTTTGTCTTTTATTTTTTTGTTTTATTTTGGGTTCCTTGGAGGTTGTTTTCGGTTCTTTGGCCAAGGAAAGTGCCTTTGAACCGTACAAAATACAAAAAGTTTGTCATTTTAGTTGAGTCGCAATGCCCAATAATAGATGGATGACGACCGTCTTAAGGGCAATTTTCGTCATTGAGTCTTAGGTTGGTATGTGCTGAAGCTTGAAATTCCAAAAGGAGACTGTATGAAAGCATGATTGGAAGTTGATGTATGAATGCATTTGAATTCTTGTATTTGGCATTAATGATTGTAACTTAAGCTTAAATGGAACCTTGTGCATGAACTAATTGTGTTGTTGTGATTGATCCATCTTGAGTAGAACTTGTGCCATGAGCGGTGAGGTATTGTAGTATCCATGTAATGCATCTGAGTCTAGAACTTGCCCAGCATGTTATTGAAGCGAAATGAAAACATTGTTTTGCTTAAAATATGATAATAGGCCTTCTTTGCTTTGTCATGTGAAGGTTAGCCTTTTCAAAAATAATATCCCTAGTATAACCCCGTTGAGCCTGTTTGCCTTGATTTTGTTCTAACCTACGTAATTGAGCCGATCCCCCTTTATTGATAGCATCAGTTTTGATCCCAAAGTAATCCCTAATACATTATGTTAAGATGAAAATAGGGAAAATAGCAGTGAGACTAAATAGGGTGGAAATGCTTGGCTTTGTGGGGAAGAAAGAAAAGATGTACGAAAAATGATGCCCTATAAGTTCCTAAACCTGTGATTAGCCCTGGTCCTGTAGACATTGTGCACTTCGACTAAGGTTAAAAGCCTAAGTTAAAGGTGGATAACTCGGAGATTACCTTAATAATGGCCCTGGTCCTTACAAGGACAATGTGCACCTTAACTCGAGAGAAATCTATAAGTTGAGGTGGCTACGGTTAAGTGTCAAAAAAAAAATAAGGGGATGTGTAAAAAAGAATGGCGAGGTTGGAAGTACTAGTGGGAAAATATGCAGAAAGAGGGGCTAAAGAAAAGAAAAAGTTGTGAATGCAGCAAATCGAAACAGGTGCATTAGGGAGGATAAGTCACTAATTTTACCTAAATGTATCCTCCCTTACCTCAAGCTTGCATTACAACCCGTAAAGTCCTATTTAGTCCTGTTTGATTATGGGCAAAGCACGCTTAATTAGTAGAGATGTACATAATGGGCAAGCTTATTGTTCTCAATGCATGCATGTATGATGTCTTTGTTGAGTGAGAGCACATTATGTTTGTAAAGTCCTTAAACTATATTCAATTTGCTGAGTTGAGTGTGTGGACTATTCTTTTGAGTGAGGGGCACTTGTTGTATGAAAGATAGGTTATATGTAATGGTGCACATGAAGTTGAATGCATCGGTTGCAAAAGGTTATAGAGTCAATACTTGAGTTGTATGATGTATGAAGGTGGGCAAGGCCTATTGTGAGCGAGAACATGCTTGTTTTAACGGATTACAGATCCTTAAAAGGAAGTGGCGGATGCACAAATACCATAGTAGGGAGTCTAGGTCTAGGAGTAGTTAGTAAGTTGTTCGAGGACGACCAAAGCTCTAAGTGTGGGGTAGTGATCCTAGGCGTATTTATATGTCTAGGAACCGAATAATACCCGCATTTAAGCCAAGTTTGGAATCAATTTATGTTTATTTATAGTCATGTCAAGTCTTTCTTTGCATATATGCTGACCAACATGATTAGTTGTGTAGGTAAGCTTGAATGAAGAAACAAGCACTAAAAAAGGCATTAGGAAGCACGAAAGAATCCAAGTCAAAAGGCAGCAAGAAAGGAGAAAAGAAGAAAATGACGAAGGCAAGTCTGTATCCTCTCCGCGTCGCAGAGAGGGATTTTTCCTTTTGTTCGTGAAATGCAAGTTGTGGCAGAACGGTATGTGTCCTCTCTGCGTCGCGGACAAGGCATTGTAATTTGGTTCGTAAAGTTGAATTGGAGATAGAGTGGTCCGTGGAGTTGTCGCGTCACGGAGAAGAGTTGATTGCCATGAAGCGAATCTGAGAAATGCCTCCGTGTCGTGCCTCAGTGTGCCACTTTTGGCCGTTTCGACTTAACTATAAATAGATTAATACTTTATTTTATTAAACATTCTTTTTCTGGGTTTTAAAGAACGACGATTTGGAGAGTTATTTCATCAGTTTTTAGGGTTCTTTCCTAAACTCTTCTACTTTCGATCCATTTATGATATTTAAACTTTGTTTGATCGAAATTACTATTATGAGTAGCTAATTTCCCTAGTTCTAGGGTTGTAGCCAGGATGATTGTAACTTATTGAGTTTTTATGGATTGCAATTAACTATCATATGAATCTCTCTCTTATGTTCTTGTTTTTCGTATTTCATGCTTGATCACCATTGAAATAAACATATTGCCTGAATTGAACTAGGGAGAGGAATAAGAGGATAGAATGTGGGACATAAGGAGTATGATTTTCTCTTAATAATTAGAGTTAATTTGTATCTAGGATAGGGCTATACCTAGAAACCTTGCTTGGTCGTCATACAGGAAGAAATCGTAAAGTCAATAATTGGTCCAACCTATCCCCACTCAACGATGTAGTTAGGTTGCCATTTATTGTAGGTGATTAGAGGTCGGGAGACCATAATCATACATTTAACCCTGTGATCATTGATTTGATAGTTGATGAATATCCATTTTACAAGATAATGTGCATTATTCTTGAATTGAGCAACAGCCCTAGACCTTACCCAATCATTGTTTGAAACCTTAGAAATTGAATCGCGTTTGTTTAGTTCTTGTTTAACTTTTAGATTATAAAATCACTCAATCTTGTAACCTTGATAACACTTGTGTTTAACTGAAAGTATAGGAGAATTAAAGTTATTTTAATCGTGAGTCTCTGTGGGTACGATACTCGGCTCTTAATAAGAGCTACTTTAATACTTGAACGACCACGTACACTTGCGTGTGCGATTTGGGCACAACAATGATAGCTAGTTCTAGATTTATTGGTCATTGCTTTTATACACTAGACCTGACATAACATATGCAGTTAGCATGGTGCGCCATGCATGATCCTCGTGAGTCTCACATGTAGATCCTTAAATAAGAATGAAAAAAAATTTAAATGTGACAGTATGAAGATGTATATTTTTCCTAATAAGTTCTATGTGATAAATCTCTATCTATGCTATTATAAAGGCATAAATCTCCAACGCGAATCAACCTTTTTAACCATTCAAAAATATATTTCACATTGGACAAATTGTTATTTATTTGTATTTCCTATTATTTGGGACTTTGGTATTAACTAAATTTTAGTTATTATATCTTTCTTTATTTGATCTAGACAGGAACTCCTAACAATTAGGAATTCAAGATTGAACTTTTTCTCAAAAGAAGCTTAATGATAGAAGTGACAAGTGTCTTCAGGAAATCATTTCTGACTGTGGGCCAACACTTTTGAAAGAACAGCATGTTTGAGCCATCTCGGTCAGGGGCTTTGTTACAAAGGAGTTGCTTTAAAGCAAATAAAACATCATTCGTAGGAAGGTGTTATCATTCAGTTTCTTTCACCTTCTGTTAGCACCACCAACTTGTATCCTCTCCATTTTGGTCCCCATTCTTTATCTTCCATGTAATAATTTTTCATAGAAGCTCAATAAATGTTCCTAATCAGCTTTGCATCTTCTATTGACTTTCCATCCACTTCAAATTTGTTAACGTTATTATATCTCTTGTGAGAATTGGCCATCTTGTGAAAGAACTTAGTATTCTTATCACCATCTTTTATCCAAACGCATTTAGACTTGTCTCCATGATATCTCCTCCATTCAAGCAACAAACTCCAGTTCCTTGAAAGGGGTTTCTTTCCCAGATCTATTACCAGATTGCACTTCATCTACTGAAGAATGATCCAGTTCCTCAAGTTTAAGCACGATACTCATCTTATTTTTCATCCAGCTTAGCATAGACCTCTCTGTTCCAATTTTAACGTCGCTCTTGAGGAATTTCAGCTTCTTGGCAAGTATTGAGTCTGGCCTTCTCTGAATCTCATCAGAATTCCACCATTTGTCTACCATTTTCAGAGAAATCTATCCAAATGATCAAGACCAGTTGCTCAAGGAAAACATGAAAATATCTGACATGTAATGACCCGTAATATTCAAAGTACCTTTATCCAGAATTACAAAAATATGTGGGCATAGTAATCAGCCATCAGCCAATATGAATAAACAAATTCAGAATCACTATGTACAAAAAAGAAGTCAAAGAAAATACAAAACTCTACAATACTCAGTAGATTGTGCTTGTTAAAACTTTGAAGGATGGTAAAGAAGAGTGTGGATGCTCAACAGAAACAACAAACCCGGCATAATCCCACAATTTGGGTCTAGGGAGGGTAGTGTGTACTTTGACCTTACCCCTACCTTGAGAAGGTAGAGAGGCTGTTTCAGATAGACCCTCGTCTCAAAACAGATGAAAAGGACAACAGTAGCAACAGTTTGGGTGCTCAATTACTGTAACAGAATTCCAGTAGAGTTCAGAAAACAGAAATCTGACAGTGGTGAGAAACTGAATGAGGAGAGTGACAGTGCCATCAGATAGAGAATTTGCAAGTTGACGTGTTTTAATGGAGTCAAGTATGGAATGAAGAAACTTCCTTGCGATGTCAAATCATCTGACAAGATGAAAGAGGATAGACTGGAGAGGCTGATGGAGGCCTTATTTCTACAGAGGTAAATTGTCATGCTTTTAGTACTGGTGATCTGGTAGTAGATCTGACAATTTACTTCCTACAGTTCATTGTCATACTTTTAATAATGGAAAGAGAGAAATCAGAGGTGTTCTGAAGACAAGGAATGAACTTCAGAGTTTCAAGATGAATTGTCTAGTTTTGTTTTATTTTTGGTGTAAACAGAATTTTAGTTCAAGCAGAAAATAATCTTGGATGTTTTAGCTTACTTGTAAGAAATAGAGGTGATAGGGGGCAATATGATTACTATGCAATACCTTTTGAAGGGGAACTACATATTTTGGAGTAGTATACCAGTGAATATATAGCTTACTGTTACTATCCTAAAAAAAAGTATTGGTGATTGTTTTTGGTGCATACCATAGAACATCTGATGATGAGCACCTGTCACCATCAGTCACTAGGTGCATCATGCTATATCATGTGGTTGAGACCACAACTTGTCCAATTAGTGAGGGAAATATAAACAAGTGTAAGTGAAGAGGAATATAAGTAAGCACCATTAGTTACAACCTATTAATAGATAAATGTTCATTCCTAGGCTCTTTCATCATCACCCGAGCAAAATGATCTAGATGCTCCAAACATAAAAATTTCTAAGTGAAAAGCCTAATGATGTTGTTGACTCATCATAAAATACTGGTGAGGACTTCTAGTAAAAAACTATGTTCACCAGACACAGTGAAAGTCATAATGAATGGGAAAAAACACTCTCTTCTATTTGGTTAATCGATAGAACAGGAAACAGATATAGAGTAAACACAACCATCTTTCCACTGTATGAAATATAAATCTTTAACAAGGTTATTAATGTACATATAGTTACCTCAAAATGTGTCTCTCCGCACAAACATGAAATTGTGACCATTACCGGGCAGGGTGCACAAGAGCCTCTGTAGTAACCACAGGAAATTGGTCATATTTTGTTCAAATACAGATGCAGGCATACAAGATCAGCGACTGTCACAGTCAACCAAATATCCAATATAAAACAACTAGAGTACTAAGCTCATAGGACATTTTTTTTCTTAGCAAATCAATGCTAAAGTAACACAACTTTAAATTACAAGTGACCAACATGTATAAATTGTTACTTTTCCTACATATCATCAAGTGTTTTGTTATTGATGCATTTGTCGGGTAGGAGCAAGAATTAATATGACAGATAATGATTAATATTTTCTGAATTATTTTGTTAGTCGAATAGAACTTCCCTGAGTGGATTAGGATTCTTATCATTTCAGTCTTATCGGACTTCTTTTATTTCTAATTTATAAGGAGATCTTGCTACTGACCTCTATTTAAGAGAGTTGACATTATTAATAAAACAAGTTGGATCTTATCAAGTTACAGAGATTCAAAATTCCCAAGTCTACAATTCCCAGAATGAATTGCAAAATTCAGCAATCATAGGCAGGTCAAGGAACAAAAACAAGGGCTTAATCCACAGTGTTGGGCCTCACTTTCTAGTTAATCGTCCAGCGATTTGATCCAAAACTAGGGACCTTGACAAATTGGTGCCAGAGCTTGTCACCATGGACGAAAATACTATAGAAGCAAAGTCGCCAAATCTGTTACAGGAAGCCCAAACTCAAACCGAAGCAAAAGTAGAAGCTTCAGAAGCAAGGATGGACGCCAAATTCCAGTAACTATCGCAACAAATTGAAAACTTTATCCGCACCACGGCACATGCGAAGGGACTTGAAGTTGGAGACAATAGCAGTGTTTCTGTCCATCGAACCAGCAAGGCAGGTGAACAGCTAGATGTGAGTCTAGGAGGAAGAAACAACAGCAATAACTTTGGTAGCAATGACAAATATGGAGGAAGAGGTATTGTTCCCAGATAACACTAAATTAGACTTTCCTACTTATGATGGAAGTGAAGATCCTCTTATTTGGCTTCGCCATTGTGAGATTCTTCACTAACCAGCATATAACCAACCAAGAAAATAGATTTAGCTGCTTTTCACATGGTAGGGGAGGCACAATTGTGGGTTTATCAACTGGAACACGAGGAACCCAATTTAACATGGGATGTCTTCAAAGAATATTGTACTCTTCGTCTTGATCCACCAATGAAAAGCAATCTGTTAGGAGAATTGATCAGCTTGAAACAAACTAGTTCTGTTGAAGATTATCAGAGGAACTTCCCAAAACTGTAGACTTGTGCATCATTTGTATATTTTGACCAACAAGTAGATATGTTTACAGCAAGGTTAGTTGATTTGATTTGTCTCAATGTTGAATTGCGCAACCCATCTAACCTAGTACAAGCAATGAGTTTGGCGAGAGCATTTGAGAAGAAGATACAAATTTCTTCTAGCACACGAAGGGGCTATAGTTCAACCTCAAACATTAGTGCAAGGGTTGTCGCTACAGCAGTAAATCTGAGTGCTAAGGTAACTGCTTCTAATCACTTTGTGAAAAAGCTGACTTGCGCTGAGATGGCTGCCCGACGTGCAAAGTAGTTGTGCTACAATTGTGATGATCCCTATGTTCAAGGTCATCGGTGCAAAAAGTTATTTTGGCTGGAAATAGAGGGTGGGGAATCTGAAGATGTACCAACGGATAGTGGAGAGCCTGCCATCTCAGTCCATGCTATCACAAGAAAACAACATGCAAAATTAGGCAATAGCAAGTTGTACTTGATAAGAAGTTGTTAGTTAGCTTAGTGGATTCGGGCAGTACACACAATCTTATTAGCTCAACGGCCGCCCGACTTTAGACTTGCCTATCCAACATCAAAGAAATATCTATGCATCAGTGGCAAATTGTGAGAAGATTTCAGTTTGGGCATTTGCACAACAATGCAATTGTGTAGTCTATGTTGATTTAAATGTGCTTGATTACTTTGGATGGTTTTGATATAGTCCTAAGTAGTGGTTGAAAACACTAGGGCCTATTATATGGGATTTTAGATTATTGACCATCAGCTTTCAAGTAAAAGGGAAGCAGATCATTTTACATGGACAACAACAACTATATCAGCCACACAACATCTTTTGTGGGATTCTAAGCAAGGTGAGCTCGAGAAGGTATTAGCCGAATTCAATAACCTATTCCAAGAACTTGTAGGTCTGCCTCCTCCATTGCATTCGTGCGGCCATCGCATATGTTAACTACCAGGAACTGGTTCAGTGGAAGTTCAGCCCTATAGATACCCCCTCAATATCAAATAAATGAGACTGAGAAACAATGTGATCAAATGCTTCAGGCTTCAGCAAGGTATTATTTGACCCAGTCATTCACCGTTCTCATCACTTGTACTACTAGTTCGGAAACACGATGAAACATGGTGCTTTAGTGTGGATTATAGGGAGCTAAATGCCAATATAGTAAAAGACAAATTCCTTATTCCACTAGTGGAGGAATTAATTGAGAATTGTATGGAACACAATTTTTCACCAAGCTTGATCTATGCTCTGATTATCATTAATTCAGCATGGAATCTACAGATATTGAGAAGACAGCTTTGAGAACACATCATGGACATTTCGAGTTCCGTGTCATGCCATTCAAATTGACTAATGCTCCTTCTACCTTTCAAGCATTGATGAATGAGGTATTCCAAAAGTACCTACATCAATTTGTACTGGTATTTTTTATGACATCCTTGTATAGAAAGACTTGGAAGGATCATTTGTCACACATGTCAATCATCTGAGTTGATGCAAGCTTATTGCCTTTATTTTAAAAAATCCAAATGTTCCTTTGGCAAAAATCAAGTAGCTTAGCCACATAGTCTCAAACATAGGTGTGTCCGCTGATGTTAGCAAGATTGACGTCGTGGTGGACTGGCCTCAACTGCAATCAACAGCAACGTCATGTGGATTCTTAGGATTGACAGGATATAACCGTACATTATCCAGGATTACGATATGATTGTTGCCCTTAACAAGTATGCTTAAGCCAATTTCTTTTAAGTGGAATGATGATGCACTTGCTTCTTTTGAAGCTCTTAAAAAAGGCATTAGTTGTTGCCCCGTGTTGCAGTTACCAAACTTTGAAGAAGAATTTTTTTTTTTGCGTGTGATGTTTCGGGTGTTGGAATAGGAGCAATCCTTCAACAAGAAGGACATCCAATTGCTTTTTTACTCGTAAGCTAGTTGACCGACACTTGAAACTTCCAACAAAGGTATTTCATCTCTTCTTCTTTTTTTTTTTTCTTTTTTTTTTTTTTTTTTTATGAAGTGAGATTTCATCAAGGCATCCAGAAGAGACACCAGGTGCAATAGTGTCAGTGAGGCAGTGACCCCAAAAGAGAAGATTCCAAAGGAGCTTAAAAATCTGGAACCAAGCAGCAATTTCATCAGTTTTGGAACAAGAAGTAGAGGGGGATGTTTCGTGAATATTCCCAATGAAGGTTAACATAGTGTCATGGCATGTAAGAGGCCTCAATGATTTGGGAAGAGGTTGTTGATCAAGAACAAGTTACACAAATGGAGAGCAAATGTGTACTATTTTCAGGAATCAAAAATAAGAGGTGACATAAGGGAGACAATCAAAGAGCTATGGGCTTACAAGAGGGTGAAATAGCACAATTGGAAGCCAGAGGCACTAAAGGAGGCATTATCATTCTACGGGACAGCAGTATATGGAAGGGAGAAGTCTGTGAGGTAGGGGCTTATTGCATTACTGTTAGATTCCTAGGCAAAACTCAGGATTTTGGCTGGCACCTATCAAGTGTTTATGCCCCAAACAACAGAGAGGAAAGGGAAGAGGTATGGTGGGAGTTGGGAGCACTAAGGAGCCCATTAAATGGTCCTTGGGTGATTGCTGGAGGCTTTAATGTCATAAGGTTCCCTTTAGAGAAAAAGAACTGCACCACAACGACTAAAGTCATGGAAGATTTCTCAGACTTCATTGAAGATATGTAACTAGAAAATCCACCACTTACAGGGGGTACCTTTACATGGAGAAAAGCAGATAGGCATGACATAGCAGCAAGACTGGATAGGTTCCTATTCTCATTAGAATGGGAAGTATTCTCCAAGAAAATCAAGCAAACTATTATGCCTAGAATCACTTCTGATCATAATCCGCTGCTACTAGAATGTGGAAACTGGAGAGGTCACTATCCTATTTTGAATTTGAAAATTGGTGGTTGCAAACTGAGAAATTCAATGAACGAGTTAAGGGGAGGTGGGATTCTGAATCTTATACTAGAAGACCAGACTACATTCTAGTTTGCAAGTTGAAAGCCCTCAAAGTGAAGTGGGTCAGGTTGGGCAATGGGAAGAAAATCTCTTTCTGGAGAGATGACTGGTTTGGGAATGGGCCTTTGATAGATCAATTTCAGGATCTGTTCATTTTATCCTCCTTTCCTGATGCCACAGTTGAAGAACTTTGGACTCCACAAGGGTGGAATATTGTATTCAGAAGGCTCCTTAATGATTGGGAAATCCCAAGAGTTACTGATCTCTTTGGTAAACTCGAAGGTTTCCCAGGCCTAAAGGAGGAGGAGGATTCTCTCACTTGGATAGGCGGCATCAAGGTTGTTTTCTCTGTCAAAACAGCTTACAACTACTTAATGGATTTGGAGCAGTTCAATGACCCATGGCCATGGAAAGAGATATGGAAAGCAAGAGCTCCTTTTAAGGTGGTTTGCTTTACTTGGCTAGTTGTTTGGAAAGCCTGTCTCACTCATGATAAACTCCAAAGAAGGGGTTTTCATCTATGTTCTAGGTGTTTTCTATACCATCAGGAAGCTGAAACCAATGGGCATCTTTTCTTGCATTGTTCATTTACCAGACAACTATGGCAACTTTTTGCAGCATTAGCTCAAATTGCTTGGGTGATGCCCCAGAGTATGTTTGACCTAATATGTGGTTGGAACAATATCCAAGGAGAAACTTGTCACAAGGAGTGGATTGTTCCAGCTTGCATATGGTGGACAATTTGGAAAGAGAGGAATGCAAGATGCTTTGAAGTTAGGTGCAGTTCAATCTAGAAGATCAAGAGCTCCTGCATATCTCTTCTCTATTTTTGGTGTAAAGTTAGTTGATGATGTTGAATCATTACTAGACTTTATGGCCTCTTTGTAAGTTCTGTTTGAGGCTGTATCTGTAGATATGATATACCAGGCCTTTTTTTAGGGTGCTGATGAATATAACATGTTACCAATTTCCAAAAAGCCCTCAAAGTGAAGTTGAAAGAATGGAGCAAAACTGTTCAAGGCAACCTAGGTCTACAGAAACAAAACATTTTAAATCAACTTTCAGATTTTGATGTGATCGAGGATCAAAGATGCTTGTTTGATGATGAGTCTTTTCTGAGAGATGTACTATCAGTAGAAATGGAGGAGATGGAGAAAAGGGAGGAAGCGGCATGCAGGCAAAGGGAGGGGGATAAAAACACACAGTTTTTTCGCAGAACAGCAAATTGTCACAAAAGATACAACAACATTGATAGCTTTTTGATCAACGGGGCAACTGTATCTGAGCCAGCAGTGATCAGGGAGGAGATCATAGGTTTCTTCCAAAACCTTTATAGAGAAAATGAACACTGGAGAACTCAGTTCAATCCCAGAGATCAAGCTATGTTGAATGAGGAAGATAACTTATTGTTGCAAAGTCAATTTGGAGAACAGGAGATCAAAGAATGTATGTTTGCTTGTGCAAGAGATAAGGCCCTTGGCCCATATGGTTTTACTATGGCATTTTTCATACAGTGTTGTGAGGTAGTGAAGACAGATGTAATAGCAGCCATTCATAATTTCCATAGTCAAGGCTACTTTGAGAAAAGCTTAAATGCTACTTACATAGCTTTGATCCCTAAAAAGATGGGTGCATCAGAATTGAAGGATTTTAGGCCCATTAGTCTGATAGGCAGTGTCTATAAAATCATATCCAAGATCCTAATAGAAAGGCTTAAGAAAGTGATGTTTAAGTTGGTGGATAAACATCAATTAGCTTTCATTAAGGATAAGCAGATCATGGATGCCATTCTTATTGCCAATGAATGTGTGGATGTGAGGAACTTAAACAAAGTCCCTAGGATCCTATGTAAGTTGGAAATAGAAAAGGCTTTTGATCACCTCAATTGGAACTTTCTCTGGAACACACTTGAGAGGATGGTTTTGGAAATAGATGGATAAAATGGTTAAAATATTTTGTGAGTACAATAAATTTTCAGTATTAATTAATGATACTCCTTCTGGTTTCTTCCACTCTGAAAGAGGATTAAGGCAGGGAGATCCTCTTTCCCCTTTCCTTTTTATACTTGCTATGGGAGGATTGAGTGATATGTTGAAAACAACAATGTTAAACAATAAGATCAAGGGTTTCTGGACGAATGATAGTGATATTCTGGGCTTAAATATGACACTTTAGTGTTCTGTGGTGCAGAGAAATAGCAACTAAAGCATCTAAGGGTCATTTTTATTTTTTTCAAAGCTATTTCCAGATTACACATAAACTGGGGCAAAAGTTGTCTACCCAGTGAATGAAGTTCCAGCTATCAATAGTTTGGTTGGTATCCTAGGAGGTAAAGTGGGAGAACTACCTATTACCTATTTAGGGATGCCTCTGAGAGCAAAAAGTAAATCCAATGTTCTGAAAGGCGTTCACCATCGCCAAAGGCGAAAGGCGAGGCCTCGTCACCTATTATAGGTGAGGTGAGGCGATTTCAAAAAGGCGACCAATGGCGAAATTAGGGTTTTTTTATGGTGGAAATAGAGGCGACCAATGGCGAAATTATCTTCTTCTTCTTCTCTACTCTGTTTTTCACTGGCAGTGGCGTGCTGTGTTTTTCTTTTTTATTTTGGAGCTACTGAACAGTAAACTGACTGCGGCTGCCATTATGTTTCTGCCTATATATATTTTTTTTAAAAAAAATCAATCCTTCTATATTTATTTCTGCCCTACTTAATTTAGTTTTGTACTAATTAATATAGTATTTATTTGTCCATAAATAGTGAATGTTGATCTTCAAGATTTCGAGAATCTAGAAGAAGAATAGAATTTTAGAGTTCTAGTATTGCTTGTCAATTGCCAAGTTCAAGACTTGTAGTATCTACTATTAGTTGAATTGAAATATTTGCTAATATATGTTATTTCTATTAAGATTTTGGATATTAATATATGCAATTAAATATTTTAAATTTTTGGTATTAATTGGCGCCTCAATTCAAAAAGGTGAGCGCCTCGCCATGAGGCATGCCGTTGTCACTTTTCGCCGTCCAAAACACTGAGTAACTCCAAGAATATTTGGAATGCAGTGGTGGAATAATGTGAAAAGAAGCTGGTAAATTGGAGAAGCCAATACCTATCTTTAGGTGGAAGATTGACTTTAATCAATAGTTTTTTTTTGAGAAAGTAACTTTGTATTCACAAAAAATCATCATCAAAAGAATGATGAGGTGGGGCACTTACAACCCACAATGGATGGGACACATCCTTCACAAAAACTAAAAAGCTTTATAATTTGGCAGGGTGTGTCTTAAAGAAGCTAGACTTTTATCAAGAGGAACTTTTAATGCCAAGGAAATGGAGAGGGGGAAAAGTAGCATCACCATGTGAAATGGGATGCTGTCATCAACAAAAAAAGAGGAGGAGGAATGGGCATAAAGCACCTCAAAGTACAGAATCGGAGTCTTCTCTTGAAGTGGCTATGGAGATTTGTCCCTGGAGAACAGAGTTTGTGGAAAGAAGTTATAGCTTCTAGATATACAATGGAAGACCTATGTATCACTCAGGAAGCTACAAGCCTTATGGGGTAGGTTTAAGGAAAACAGTCAGGATCCAGTGGCCTAAAATATGGAGAAATTCAAGGATTGAAATAGGAAAGGGAAGGAAGACATCATTATGAAATGATGTGTGGGTTGGTCAACACCCCTTGAAACAGTTGTACCCTGTGATCTATAATCTGAACCAACAAAAGGAGGCAGAAGTAGCAGATGTCAGGGGCAACCAAGGATGGAACCTCTCTTTCAGGAGAAGGTTGAATGACTGGGAAATAGAAAACCTCACAGATTTCTTCAATTCTTTGGAGCAGACAAATAACCTTAACACAAATGAAGCCAGTCTACAATGGTTGAGAGCCAAAAATGGGAAAATTCATAGTAAAATCAGCTTACAGACACCTTGATAGATCAGCTGCAATGCTCTTATCATGCATGGCCTTGGAAGATGATATGGAAGGTAAAGATACCCCGCAAGGTGGCTTGTTTCACCTGGTTGGTAGCCAGGCAAGCAGTACTAACTCAGGACGATCTACTGAAAAGGGGAAGGGAATTATGCTCCAGGTGCTTTTTTTGTGAAAGAGAAACAGTAACAGCAAACCATCTCATCATTTATTGTAGAGGACCTTGAAACTATTGCATGTGTTTTTTTAACTTGAGGGGTATCAGTAGGGATGGAAATGGGGCGGAGCGGTTGAAGAGCGGGGTGGGTAATAGTATTTGTGGGGCAGGGCGGGTTAGAGCTTTTGCGAGGCGGGGTGGAGCGGGGCGGATATAAAATATTTTTGAAAAGAAATATGTGGGGCGGGGCAGGTTGGGAATTTTTCTTTTGAAAGTTAACTAAAGAATAAATGTGTTGAGAGTTTCTTGGAAACAGGGGAGGCAACTGCATGTCTAACAAAATCTTGTTTAAAGTAAGTTTTCATTTTTCAGAGGAATTAATTGTTTCAACTTATGCCATAATTATTATTAACTCATACTTAATTATTAATTTACCTATTTATATACATGGTCCATTTGCTAATGTTTGAGTCTAAAATTATGGCTTTATGTACAAACCAGAGGCTAGAGCAATGAATTGATAATAATCAAGAATTTGTACGTATACATTAGAGAGAACAAAATAAAATAAAATTCATTCCTCTCTAGTTCAACAAACTTAATTACTTAAATGACTCTTGAATAATTAACACACAATTAATAAAATTTATTTACAAAAGAAAAGGCAAAAATGGAAGAGGACTTAAAGCTTTATTCAGTTAATGACTATATATATTCTACAATTTGGCTTTGAAATGAAGGCACCTATTATATTTTAACATTAGCAGTAGATTGATAACTGGTTATGCGGGCGGGTTTATGTGGGGCGGATTCATGCCGGGCGGAGTGGGGCAGGGCAAAAATAAAAAATTATGCGGGGCGGGGTGGAGCGGGCCAAAGTCTTGGCGGGTTTATGCGGGTTTGCCCCGCACCCGCCCCGCCCCACCCCATTGTCATCCCTAGGTATCGGTTGGTCCATGCCAAGGCATACATCAGAAGCCCTACCAGATCGAATAGAGAAAGAAACATGTCAGGCCATAAGGAGAGATGGAAGATTGTCCCTGCTTGCATCTGGGGGACAATATGGAAGGAAAGGAACTAGAGATGTTTTGAAAACAAGAGCATCCCTTTCCGGAGCTTGAACTGAAATGCCATATAACCTTTTATTTTTAGTGTAACTATGTACTCCCCAGAAAGGTGAAGGATATTACTCACTTTTTAGATAGTTTAGGAGGAGTATAGGTGATAGTTATATTTGGTTTTGCTAACTTTGAACTCCTAACGTAGTTACTATTGAAATACACTATGGTGTAGTTCGTCTATAAAATGTTAACTTTCTCAACAAAAAAAAAAAATGGTAAATAACTCTTTCATGTACGAAACCTGCCAAATAAGTGAGTATATCAATAAGATAATAATTTTTTTCCTTTAAGACGAATAGCATGGAAATTATCTTCCATTTGATGAAGGGGAATTGCTACTCAGAAAGACAGAAAGAACAATATCAGACCTGTGGCATGGAGCTGGACACTTGTGGTTCCTACAACGGAGCTTTCTGTCACACATCTATCACTTGACAGATTCAGTACAAATTAGGAATAATAGTCATTAACAAAATTTTCAAATATGAACCGCCAAACACACCTCAGAACAAGGTGGGCAATCCCCGTCACAGCAGCGGCGTTTACACGCATGTTTTCCACAGTCCCGCAATTTCTGACACTTCCTTTCACATGTCATATCTTGATGGCAAGGAACCTATTGTAAGTTCAATTTAATGTTGACAAACTTTGAACCGAAAGATAATTATGAAAGTTAAGTCAATTATTCAAAATAAATATAATTAAATCTTACATGTTTCTTATAACTCCCGCACCTACATGATTTGGTAACTACCACCCTACAAGTTTCAATGCAGGGGCCTCTGTGGCACCTTTCAGGGCACCTATGAAATCCACAGCTCAGCATTTTACCACATGTTGCTCCACATACTGAAACCACAACATCACAGGCAATCCCTTCATAACCTTTTTTCCCACAAGGGCAAGTCCTCTTCCCTTGAAGTGGACAATCTCCACAGTAACCCTCATGACAACCTTTCTCACACTTATGCCTCCCACACCCAAGTAACTTCTCACATGGATTTTCACACCTAAAGACCCTATCAAAACACTCTCTTTTCATCTCAACCTTCCCACACTGGCACTTAAACATGCCTTCAGCTTTACAAGGAGGGCAATCATCCTCATGGCAAATTTCATTGCACCTGTGAGTGTTGCAATCCAACATTTTTTTACAAACACCATTACACGAGAAATTTTTAAACCCACATCGTTTGACATCTTCCACAGCCCCACAAAAGCACTTGGATTTCACCAATTTAGGACAAGACGGACACGGTCCAGGGTGGCACAACAATAAGCAATTGTGTCCACAATTGTACATCAACGGCCTCCCACAAATTTCACCGCAAGAATGAGGTAAAACCCAAGGATCATGAGGTGGGTCTGGAAGTTTTCCACAGAAACAATAGTATGCTTTAGGGATCTGCGATTTAGAATACTCAATGCGGCATTTAGGGCAGTGCCATAGAAGGGAGCTGTCATTTGGAGTGGCAGCGCGCGTGATGGCACGGACTGCAGCCAAATTGGAGGATTGAACACCCCACGATTGAATGCAGTGGAGATGAAAGACGGCGAAACAGCGAGAGGAACAGGACCATGTGGGATCAGAGGGACGGATTCTTTCGAGGCAAATGAGGCATGAGAGAGCACCGGAACGAGAAGAAGTGAGAAAAGCTTGGATTTTGATGAGGTCATGTTTTTGGTTGTGTTGGTCACCAGAAAGTTCAAGGTAAGACTTGAAGATGGTGGAAGAGAGGTCGAAATGATGGTGCCGATGGCAGGAGGAATCGGAATCGGAGTCGGAAGATGGCGGTGAGAGAGGTGGTGCAAGGCTGGTAGAAGTGGAGATCATTTCGTCAATTTACTGATAGCTGAATTCTGCAAACATTTACAAGTGAGAGATCGGATCTTCCTTGGGTTGGTTTTGAGATGGACGTATAAGCTGAGAAAAATGATTGAAAGCTACATGTTGAATTTTTATTAAGTGTATTATTTTAATTAGCTTATAAGCTAAAAATTATAAATCCAAATCTAATTTTTAGCAACTTTTTTGTATTTCTCAAATACCTCCGAAAATAAAAAAAGAATTTAAAATTCAAAAATTATTTAGAATAAGTCTATCCAATCAGTCACTTATTCATCCCTTTTGACAAATAATAATTAATACAAATATTTTATTATAATATTTATATTTATTGATGTATAATCTTACTTATTATTTGAGAGACAGACTTGAGACTTGTACTTATTTTTCATATCCGTACTTTATGTATTAGTGGCTTATATAGGTGACAACCAAGTTTTGGGTGTTAATAGAAGGCGAAATGGTCTAGTAGACACTTATATTTGTATGCGTTTGTATTATGGACCCTTCTACTTAACCATTTATCAACTGAATCCTTAGATTCAATCAAAAGAAGATTTTTAAACCCCTTCTAGCATGTGCGCAGTTCACTCTCCCTTAGATAGATGACATGTCAAATTCATGTCATATAAATTAATAACATGTCATATTAATCTTCATTAATTATTTTTAAAAAATATTAACCAAAATTATTAAATAAAAGGTACTAATATAATAAAATTTTAATTTTTTTTCTTCAAACTAAAATTAGGAGTCCACATACCGGCCTCCTTGTTCCCATTTTTTTTTTAAAAAAAAAAAAAAGTCCACATGACCGTACATCTTCCTTCATTGCCATGGTGAAATTGCCAAATTTCACTGGAGAAAGTCATCGCCGTCGCCGCCAGCCGATGAATCACATATTCTTCCTCCCTCAGATCACCTATCTCCATCTCCGACAGACCCTCACTATTTTCCTTTCCTCCTTCTCCAACTCCACAAATCCAGCAACCTGCTGCTGCACCATCAACTCCGATCAGTAAACCACCTCGCAACCTCCCATTTTGTAAAAAAAGAAACCAGCGCCACCTCTCTCTCGCTCTCACTCCACTCTGAAACAGTGAACTCTAGCAAACATCGTCACTCTCTCCTTCAGCAGTGAATCAGTAGATTGAAGGATGTGTTAATGTCAATTTTGAGACATGAATTAGATGAAAAAGGGTTGGCAGGGATGATAATGGTTGAAAAGGGGTTGAGTGGGTGAAGAAGAATGTTAAATATTTTATTTTATTTTATTTTATTTAGTTTTATTCTTGTATGATTTTAATAATTTTTTTAACTGAAATATGATATTCACTTGCTTTTAATAGGCGAGTAGATACACTCTCTCGCCAACTCAACTATCTTAATGTCACATCAGCATGGTCAATGGTCAGACGGGTTTGATATACTGTATTTTATTGAGGTTAAGGGTTCTATTGGTAAAATATTAAATAGAAGGGTCCATAATACAAACGCGTACTAGTACAAGGGTCCATCAGACCCTTTTGCCTTAATAGAATGAATAAGTTTTTCGCTTTTATCATGTTCTTGCTTTATCTTTCCACATTTCTTTCATTTTGTTGGATTGTGGCTGACTTGTTTTGATGGAAATAGACAAGTGTCATCACATTTATTTTTGGATAGTGACACAATTAAAACTCATGACACGTACTTCGAACAACACATTGATGTGGTGGGTGGATTTGGATAATCTACTTTACAAAAAATTACCATTGTATTTAAATGTTGGCATACGGTTTGCTAGTGGATGCCACTAACAAATATGTGAAAATTGGAGAGTCAATTTGTCACGCCCCTACCTAGAGTGAGGCGGATCAGCACTCAGTGCTTAACTTTGATACCATCACACGACCTAGTGAACCACTTTATTGGACATACATATAAGGGACATACACAAATGGCTTTAAATAATGCATTGACCATCAACTAGCATGAGAAGCTATTCTTTTATACATATAAAAGGCATAGCTATAGATGCTATCTCAGTGGACCCATAGGGCAGTAGAGAGACATAATTCTAAATATATAAACCTAATTTAGACATAGTTTATGAAGTCTCTATCATATGACATGATCTATAAATGTGTTGAGACAAGGCTCCGACATAGCTTAAGTCATCTATGTAATTCATATGAACAAGACAAGGCCCTGAATAGAATTGGGGCTCACGACCACAACAAAAAAACCAGCCAAGGATGTCTGCCGAGCAACTTGCCACCTGAAGTATGTACCTGCAATATTAGTGCAGCGACCTGGACATAATAAAAAAGGCGTGATTACATATGAATTTATACTTGTATGTACGACTGATTGAATAATATGATAAGTACTGAAGCTCATATAAGAGAACGTATGAAAAATAATAGATTGGAATCAAGTTGAAACAATAAACAGAGTATGGATCTATTAAAACAAATTATGGTCATTCAAGCTTAAGTACCTATTCTTGGTCGAGATGATAACTCAAATAGATGTATCAAAATCGCATGAATCGACATAAAATAAAACACATAATTAGATCCCCTTTTTACGATTATATATATTTCATCATGATACTTTATCCTAACGCATTTATCACTTAAGAAAATAAGCATATATGGGAAAATAGTTGATGAACTAATAAGTCACATGAAGTATATAACATACATTCAGATAAGCACAAAAAGGCATTTAACATATGGACAAGTGAGTTATAAGAACATGTGGTGCGTGAGTATGAGAGTTGTGAAGACATGTAGCATCTGATCAAGTGAACTATAAAACATGTGTAAGTTAATTATGACACATAAGAAGGTAAACTATAACATATAAGCAGAAGACTATATGAGGTACGTAGAACATAAAATAGTGAGCTACAACACATGTGACATATAAGCGAGTGAGCTGTAAAATATGTAATATATATACAAATGAGCCATCAGGGGCATATAACACATTTATAAGGAGGATGCGGCATATGAGATATGAGAGTAGGTGACACATGAACAAGTAACTATGAGAATATATGACACGTGAACAAGTGAACTATTAGAACATATAAATGCATGAGAAATCGGAGCATCTGGAAACTAGGAAGAACCTGTAGAATCACCAAGCCATGTTTTACCATTCTCAACACGTTAATCAATTATCTTTGGATCTAATTATTAGCACTTGGGCACTGTCACAACTTAGGGGTACACCCTAGATATATCATGTCCAAACTGAAAATAAGAAAGAAACTAAGAATAATGAAAAATTGTCCTTAAAGCATGAGGACTCACCAAAGCACGGGAACTTCGCAATCTACCATTAACCACGAAACTGAGAGACCTGGCTGTCGGACCCTACATTTGGGGAAATGTAGGCAAGAGTATGCATTAGTACAAAATAATATACCAAGTATGTGTAACGACCCTAAAAATGAACTAGTGAAACTAGAGCCTAATGTGTGTGCATTTGTGTTTGTCTTGAGTTTTGAAGGTGTTTGATGTTGTCCCAAGCCATGGTTGAGGTGTTTAGGGGTTAGACGTCAAGGTACGACTCCCCAAGGACCACCTCAAGGGTCCTTGAGGAGGACCCTAAGTCTAAACCCCAAGACCCCAAGGAAACCACCAAGCTGCCAAAAATATTGTGAACCACAGAAGCAATCCACGGCCAGTAGACTGAGCTACAGCTCGTTGTCTTGCTCCGTGGGTCAAGGGGCCCCAAACCACCTTGCAGTTATGAACCACACTTCAAAAACATGGTCCGTGACCCCATCCACGGTCCGTAGATTGGACCTGCAAAAGTTGTATGGGTTAGGCTAAGGTAAGGTTAATTGGTTAAATTATTTAATTGATTAGTTAAGTGTTTGGAAGACTATTTTGTGGTTATTTAAGTATTTTATGTATTAAAACATTAAAATGGTATTTTAGATTTCATTATTCACTTTTCCCCAAATCAAAACCCTCCCTCTCAAAATATCTTCTCTCTAAGAACTCAATTGAAGATCAAGAGGAGAAGATGACTTAGGGCTTGAAGAGGAAGGCTAGTTGGGTTGGTTTTTTTGTGGATTTCCTTCAAGTTAAGGTATGGTGATCCTTCATCTAGGGTCAGTTTTCACCCTAGAGTCAATTCCAAAGATGTTTTCAAGGTTTTCAAGTTTCACCAAAAACCTAGATTTCACTCAAACACATAGGTTCTTGCATCAAACATTTTCAAATGATAAACTATGATTATATTGATGTTTAATTGATGATTTAAGATTATTTTTACTCTATGAACCCGTGATTTTTCTAAATTCCTAAATTTGGACTTATGAAGTGGGTTTATTGATTATGAATGAATGATGATGGATTTATGTGTAGATTGATTTAGATTATTGATTTGTATCATTATATATGTCTAATTATAGTGAATTGTTGATGAATTGAGGATTTGTGCCCATAGCCTTGAAAGGGCAAGTTTGACCTAATTTTCATGTTAATGTAGAATTGCTCTTAAATTGTTGATCCGCTTGAAAGGTGGAGTGTTTACTTACTTTGTATATTGATCCACTTAAAAGGTGGAGGTGTTTACTTACTATGTACATTGTGATCATGGCCTTGAAGCCATAGTTGATAAATTGAAGTATTATCATGTTATTGTATATGTGAATGCGATGTGAAGGATTTGAATGAAAATCTAATGAAGTAAAGGTAATCATGTTGTATATGTTAATGTGTATGATTTTGTACAATGTGAAGGATTTACATGTGATTCAATGATAGAATGATGAACATGTATTCAATGCATTTGTGTTAGTATTGAAAGGTTATTTCTCAATTTGACACTTATGAATATTGATGATATAATGTGAAGAGTTCTATAATGTAATATTGTATCATGGATTGGTAGACTTAGGTGCCCTCTCCTTGATATATGAAAACTATGTTGAATGTGACTCTTGACTTATTGTCTTAATGTCTAAAATTGGTAGGCTTAGGCATCCTTTTCTAGAATAATGAATGTGTCTTGACTTGATGAATATGAATCGATAGGCCAATGACATTCTTTTCATAAATGAATGATAAGGCATTTTAGACTATGTCTTGAACTGGTAGACCTAAGCTTGGTAGCCCTTCATGATGAGTCTAGATCCCAATGTGAATGTAAAAACCTTGAATTGGTAGACCTAGTGTTGGTAGCCCTTTCATGTGTGAAATGATGACCTTGTATCGGCAGGCCCAATGTTTATGGTACCCTTCTTGGTAAGTCAATAAGTAATCCCTAATGTACCTTGAATCGGTAGACCTAGTAATGGTGGCCCTTTCTTGTGTAATGTACTTTGGGTCGGTAGACCTAGTGTTGGTAGCCCTTTTAAGTATAATGATGTCAATGTGAATGAACTACTCTATGGGAATGGAGGCTAAGCATCGAGTGGATATGGTAAGATAAAAACTCTCCCAATGTTAGGCTAGAGTTCCAATGAACATCTTCCTATCCCATAACTATGTGCTCGAATAGGATATTAGCCAGCGGATTTCATCCAAGCTAAGGATTCATCCGAACTAATGTTATCGTTCTACCTTAGACAAGTGGAACACCTCTTTATGGTGTAGGGCTATATGACACTGAATTCCATGATTTAGCTCTCATGGTCTATGTCGGTTAATGCCTATTCCCATCATGTGAGATATGCACTCTAGTTACTTGATAAGTACTACAAAGTGTAGGTAGTAGTATGGGATGCTATCTATACATTGCATGAGTAGGCTTTGAAGGTGCTATAGTGAGTTCTCTAAGTCTTAATGACTATGGTTTGAATGTCCTCCTAGGAAGAAGTTAAGGAGAATGTTGATCTAATGTCTAATGAATGAAAGTCCTCTCTATGCAGGAATGTGTCCTAAATGAAGTTAATGAAGAATGTTGGCTTAGATGATTAAATGTAAAGATGCATGTTATACTTGGATTGTATTATAATTTACTTCCTTGTCATGTCTATTATATGTGAATGTGCCTTGTCTATGGTGACTTCAAATGAGTACTTAGTATGAGTAGTAGTATGGGATGCTACTTGCACACTGCACAAGTATGACTTAAGAGTTGTCTTGGATGATGGTCTTAATGTGATAATGTGATTCATGTAATGTTTATGTCTCTTAAATGTTTTATTGTGTAAAGGTGCAAATGATGAATGGTAAGTTCACTTTTGGTGACCTTAAGGTTGTGCCTTAGTGTGGGTGGTGGTATGGGACGCGACCCATGCATTCCATAAGGTATAGCTTGAGGGTTACTTGAGGTGGAGGCTCAAGGTGAAGGTAAAGGTTTATGTGTGATTTTTGCTCTAATATGAATTATGTGACTTTGCATGTTGGTTGTGACTTATATTATGCCTCTTGTATCAATGTTCATGAAGTTTTACAAAAATGGCATAAAAGCATGGATTTCAATCAAATATCCCTCTTTAAGCATGTTTTTGCATGGTCATCATACTTAGTACATCTAATGTGCTAACCTTATTTTTTTCCCTTTTTACCAAAGTTTAGGCTTTGGATATGTTGGTGTTCTATGCTTGAAGGATAGGTTTCTAAGGTTCTTGAAGATGAAGACTTGGGGAGTCCTCATAGTTTCGAGGACAAAACCCAACCATGTTCCTTTTATGTCTTTTAGTATTGTTTAAGCTTTTTGTATGGGCTAAGTCCCAATGTTGTATTCAAGTATTAGATGGTTTGAGACACAGTGTATAAAGTCTAGAAAGTCTTTCGCTTGCTATTTAATGAAAATGTTTTTAACTGTAAAGAAAGTTTTTAATTATTCTCTATTTTCAAGTATCCTATGCAATGAATGAGCTATGAGGGTTGTATTAGACGTACGCCATGTTACGACTAGGGGGTGCTCTCGGGTCGTGACAGTAAGATAGCTATGCATAAAACTTTTAAATCATGCTAAAAGAGGACATTTCATGACATGCAATTGACCAAGCTAAAACATGATATAAAAAGGTTAGAAAACAGAAGTCATAAAACATAGTCAATGCAAGCTAACATATTAAAGCCTTTGAACACATGTGTGATACTTCTTGAAGTAACCTTTGTTCATTATTAATGTGGAAAGTAGTCTTAACCGACATAGAGACCATGTGAGTTATAACATGATCCCCCGGTGCCTCCCACACCAAAAAGGGTTGTCCTACTTGCCAAGGTAAGGACTATGAACTTCTAGCTTAAGTGGATCCATTAGCTAATATCTATCTAGACAATCATCCTACGAGGGCACATAGGTAAGGGATAAGGAGATTGCTTCTAGAAACCCGACCTCTACTAACGGGAGAGATTCCATCTCAATATCCTCTCGGTGCTAAGCATAAATCCCACAAAATAGTCATTTCTTACTTGTACTCATTATCCATGGAAAGGCACCTCATCTTGTCAATCCAAGTTAAGTCATTATCCATGAAAATGTATCATTCAATAACCAATTCAAGCTAGGTTTCACTAGGATAGCTCTTAATCGTTGATTCAAATAGGTGAGAAGACCTTTCAACCTTAGAATCCTTATTATGTGAGAAAACCTTTCACAATCATGTTTTCATGTGTACATGAGAAAATACTTTCAACAACATAATAATAGCATCATAATTTATACTTTACTCTCAAAGCATCCTTAAAACATTTGCATAGATTTCATAAGAACATGCATAATTCCATAATTTACCTTTCAAGGTTCAAAACCCACTTCCAATCATCAACATTTAGAAAACATGGGTTAGATATGGATTTCATCATAAATTCATGTAAATCTATCAATTCATGCTTGATTTCATAAAACTCTTCCTTCATAATGCAAAACCCACATCATTTGATCATAATTTGGAAAACATGGGGATTTCATGGCTTCATAGGGGAATCATCATAAAATCATAATGTTTCATCAATTCATGCATAAGAGATCATAATTCAATCATTTAAATCAATAATCAAGAGAACTCATGGCAATTGAAGAAAACCCTAACTCAATTAAGGAATTCTAACTTTGAAAATAGGTGAATTTGGGAACTCCATGAAAGGAATCCATGGATGAAAACTATCATACCTTAAAGCCAATTGATTATCTTCAATGGAGGAATTGAGAGTTGACTTGAAACCCTAGGTTGAATCCTTCTTCTTCAAGCTTTCTGGAGAGAGAAATATTTTAGAGACGAGACTTGCTCTAATTTTAGAAATTTGAGCGAATGATTTCTAGTGAGAAAATTTGGGGGTTAAAAGACTTTTTTTTTGTTTTCCACCCAGTGTTCAGTACCCACATTAGAGCCCAACTAAATCCAAATTCACATCGGGAAGTCCCACATTGGGGGGTAAAGCGCTCCCTAACAAAGGCGACTCTGTATCCAAGGGGACTCGAACTCGAGACCTCTTGGTTAAGGATTAAGGAGTAATTATCACTCCACCACAACCCTTGTTAAAATACTTATATAGGGGTCCTACTGAAGGGTAAAACAACGTAGTAGAGGAATAAAATAACTAGGAAAAGGCCCAACCAGCCACGACCCACGGACCATGATTGACAGACTGTGGTTTGACTAATGACTCGTCCTGTCGATCCGTCATTCATCATCAGAAGCTAGATTCTAGGGTCATGATCCACAGACTGTAGACTGACCAACGATCCGTTGGTCAGGCCGCGATTCTGGGCCTGTAGATCTAAGTTGAGGTGACCAACCACGGACCACACCTACAGTTCGTAGTCCCATCCACGAACCGTGGGTGCTTCCGTTGGATGGCACCTGCAACATCTGAAAATTGATACTTTGCCCTTTTTGAATCTGGGGTGTTACAATATCTTCCCCATGGGATTATTCATCCTCGAATGAGATTTAAGCTAGTATGAAAAGAGTAGGAATGGAACTAATAACCCAACCATCAATGCAACTTCATCTATATGCATATAACCAAGGAGGAATTATCGACTCTAAGCTACGACATAGTCAAAACATAAAAAAAGGGGTGGAACTAAATCTAACAGCCCATCATGCATGCAATACACCTATCCAAGGAGGAAACATCAACTCCAAGCTAAAATCTGAGAAGGAAACATCAACTCCAAACTAATATGCTCATATCGTCATATCATGTAGTCTACATGCAATTCATACTCAAATGCACATAAACATATAGAAATCACTCATATTGACTCATTTTCTCAAAAATTAAGCTTTTCATGAATCATGCATAGTAAGAAGTCATGGAAACATTCAAGACACATGACTCCAAAACGAAGATTGAACCATGAGAAACTCATTACCTAAAGCTAGAGTAGGGGTAGAAGGAAAGAGATAAGGATATCGGGACATCATATCGGCCTTGACCTTCCAAGTAGCACCCTCAACTAACTGATTCTTCCACAACACTTTCACGGAAGCTACTTCTTTATTTCTTAACTTCTTGACTTGACAGTCTAAAATATCAATCGAAACTTCTTCATAAGAAAGATTCTCCTTAACTCCCAAACCTTCAAAGGGAACTATAGATGTTGGATCACCAACACATTTCTTAACATAGAGACGTGGAAAATTCGATGCACCGATGCCAACTCATTAGACAAATATAGCTCATAAGCAACCTTACCAACACGTCTCAAAATCTGATATGGGCCTATATAACGAGAAGGACTGAGCTTTCCTTTCTTACCAAACCTCATCACACCCTTCATGGGTGAAATTTTCAAGTAAACCCAATCATGAACCTCAAACTCAAGATCTCTTCTTCTTACATCGACATATGATTTTTGCCTACTTTGAACCATTTTCAACCGTTCCCTAATAAGTCGAACCTTCTCTATGGACTCATATACCAACTCGAGACCTATTATGGCAACTTCACACACCTCAAACCAACCTATAAGAGATCTACACCTCCTTTCATATAATGCCTCAAATGGAGCCATATCAATACTCGAGTGATAGCTATTGTTCTAAGAAAATTCAATCAATGGAAACTGGTCATCCCAATTACTGTTAAAATCAATCACATAAACTCTCAATATGTCTTCTAAAGTTTGCATAGTACGCTCCACTTGCCCATCGGGTTGGGGATGAAAGGTCGTATTAAGCTTAACACGAGTACCGAGACCATTTTGGAAAGACTTTCAAAACTGAGAAGTGAATTGGGTACCACAATCAAAAATGATTGACAAAGGCACTCCATGCAACTTTACCATTTCCCTCAATTTAACTTAGCATAATCCTCCGCCGAATAGGAAATCTTGACATAAATAAAAATGAGCTTATTTCGTCATCCGATCTACTATAACCCAAATCGAGTCATGTTGTCACCGGGTGCGAGGCAAACCAACAATAAAGTCCATGTTCAAATCTTCCCACATCCACGTAGGACTGCTAATGTCTTGGGACAAACCTTCCGATTTCTGATGCTTAACTTTCACTTGTTGACAATTAGGACACTTAGTCACAAATTCCGCAATATCCTTCTTTATCCTATTCCACCAATAGATCTCCCGTGAGTCACGGTACATCTTGGTGGATCCTGGTTGAATGGAATACTGAGAACTATGGCCTCCTAACAAAATTTGTTCCCTCAAGGCATCAACATTTGGAATACACAAACGACCTTGATATCTAAGTACACCATATCCCCCTTAGGAGAAAGCCTCAACGGATTTCTAAAGCACCGCTTCTTTTAAGTCAACCAAAATTGGATCAAAATCTTGCTTGGCTTTCACATCCTCCACTAAAGACGATTCTGAACCATTGTGGACCATAACACCACCCTTGGTAGATTCCACTAACCGAACAACCAATCGGGCCAATCTATGAATATCTCAAACCAATTCTTTTTTTTATTCTTTAATATGAGCAACACTTCCCATGGATAACCAACTAAGAGCATCTGCCATCACATTTGCTTTTCCAGGGTGATAGAGAACACTCATATCATAATCTTTCAATAGTTCAAGCCACCTTCTTTGGCGAAGATTTAGATCCTTCTGATTAAACACATATTACAAACTCTTGTGGTCGGGAAACAGATCTACGTGAACTCCATACAAATAATGCCTCCAAATCTTTAAGGCAAAAACAATTGCCGCTAGTTCAAGATCATGGGTTGGATAATTCTTCTCATGAATCTTAAGTTGCCTTGAGGCATAGGCAACGATTTTCCTATTCTGCATAAGCATACACCCTAACCCAATTCTAGAGGCATTACAATAAATCACAAAACCATAATTCCCTTCCAGTAAAGTCAACATCGGAGCAGAAGTAAGTCTATCCTTTAATTCTTGAAAATTCTTCTCACATGCTTTGGACCATATGAACTTAGCCTTCTTTTGAGTCAAAGCTGTCTAATGAGAGGCAATTGAAGAGAATCCCTCAACAAAACTTCTGTAATAACCGGTTAAACCTAAGAAACTTCTAATATCCGAAGGAGTTAGAGGTCTATGCCAACTCTTGACCACATCCTTCTTCTTAGGATCTACTTCAATACCCTTACTTGAAACAATATGGCTAAGGAAAGCTATAGACTTAGCCAAAACTCGCATTTGCTAAATTTGGCAAATAGTTGTTGGTCCTTAAGAATTTACAACACGATCCTCAAATGATCAATATGCTCATTCTCACTTCTCGAATAGATCAATATATCATCAATAAACACAATTACGAATTTGTCAAAGTATTGTCTAAACACCCTATTCATCAAATCCAAAAATGCCGCTGAAGCATTAGTCAACCCAAACAACATTACCAAAAACTCATAATGACCATACTGAGTTCGAAAAGCCATCTTCAGAATATCATTTTCTTTTACCCTCAATTGGTGTTAACCCGACCATAGGTCAATCTCGGAAAAGTAACTTGATCCTTGAAGTTGATCAAATGAATCATCTATCCTTGGAAGAGGATACTTATTCTTAATAGTCACCTTATTCAACTAACGATAGTCAATACACATACAAAGAGAACCATTTTTATATCTAACAATCAAAACTGGAGAACCCCATAGAGAGATACTCGAGTGGATGAAACCCTTATCCAATAAATTTCTCAATTGCTCTTTCAACTCCTTAAGTTATGTCGGAACCATACGATAAGGAGGAATAAAAATAGATTGCGTATCGAAGAGGAGGTCTATACCGAAGTCTATTTCCCATTCGGAAGGAATATCGTGTAAGTCATCTGGGAACACTTTTGGAAACTCCTTAACAACAGGTACCGACTCAAGAGTAGGGGTTTTGGAATTCACATCCATCACCCTAACTAGATAGTAAATGCAACCCTTAGAAATCATCTTTCTAGCTTTAATATAAGAGACAAATTGACCCTTAGGCATAGAATTTCCCTCTTTCCACTATAGGACAGGCTCATTTGGGAACTGAAACTTGACTACACGAGTTCTACAATCAATAGAAGCGTAACATGAGTGCAGCCAATCCATCCCAAGTATAACATCAAAATCTAGCAAATCAAGCTCTACCAAGTCAATAAGAGTAACTTTATGGGACAAGGAAATGGGACATTTTCTATAGACCCTTTTAGCCATAATAGAATCACCAATAGGAGTAGAGACATAAAAAGGATCTAACAATACATCCGGAAGAACATCAAACCTCATAGCCATATATGGCGTCACAAAATACAAGGTAGCACTGGGATCAAGTAAACCATAAACATCGAGTTAAAAAACTTTCAATATACCGATAACCACATCGGGAGAACCCTCTTGTTCACCACGAGTCTAAAGTGTATAGAATCAGTTTTTCTTGGGATCATTGAGACCCAAAAACTAGAAGGAGTTTGTTTGCCCTCTCTTCCTTTAGCCGTGAGCATTGGGCAATCCCTCATCTTATGACAACTCTTACCATAAGTGAAGCAACCATCCGTATTGGCTAGGCGCTTACCCTTGTGCTTCTTTCCACACCTAGCACAAGTAGACATAGGCAATAAAGATCCATTACCATTCCCTCCTTGAGGCTTAGGGTTAGACACCCTATATTTGTTGAAATTAGAAGGAGATTTTAAGGAACCTTGACCAAAAAAACCTTTGTCTAAATCTAGAATGACCATGTCCATCAGGCCTTGCACGAGAGAAATTACCATCACCGTTCTTAGCCCTCTTTGCTTCCCTATACTTTTCCTTACTTTTTTCCTCTTCGATCTATTGAGCATGAACCATGAGATGAGATATGTCCATATCATAAATGAGCATGGCAATACACACTCTTTAACCACCATTTCGGACATATCAGAAACGAACTTACTCATCCTGCCCTAGGATCGGTAACCATTGTTGGAGCATATTTAGACAATTGTATGAACTTCAAAGCATATTCCTTTACACTCATACTTCCTTGACGAAGGTTGATGAACTCAAGAACCATTGATTCCCTCATCTCAAGGGGAAAAAACCTATCAATAAAAGCAGTCTTAAACTTCTCCCAATCAAGAGGACCTGCATCTTCCGGTCTCCCTTCTTTCCATTAGTTGAACTAAGTTTGAAAAACACCTTTAAGTTGATAAGAGGCCAACTCTTCCTTTTCCACAGGCGTCACTCACATGATCAACAACACCTTATAAACCTCCTCAATGAACTCTTGAGGATCTTCCTCAATCGTAGAACCATGAAACTCCAGAGGATTCATCCTAGTAAAGTCCTTCACTCTAGATGTTGTCGTACCCACATTTGGGTTCACGGGAACCTCAACCTCCCTATTGGCTTGGGCAATCACGACTTGAGCCAATACTTGAAAAGCAATCCTAAATTTCGCATTAGTCACTTGCTCAACCAAAGGATAGACCGAAACTTGAGGAGCTTCTTATTTGTCATTCTCCCTCACATTCCTTCTAGCATAACCTCTTCGAGTAGCCATGTCATATAGAGCATCAGATAAGGATCAGGAGAGATACATTATAGATTTAATCTTTATCGCACGACTTTAGAGTAATGAAAAAAGTGGAGTTTCCTAATCATCTTGTAGCCTCTCATTCATAAATGTGTCATGTATCACACTTATGAACAAGACTCTATTTGACGTGGGTTTTAAGACATGCTAGGACCATTCTAAATCTTGTGCTTTGATTACCAAGTTTGTCACAACCCAGGGTACACCCTAGATGTAACATGGTAGGACCCCAGAGACCCCATACAAGCCACTTAGCATTCATAACATAAGAAATAGAACAAAAGAGATAAAAACAGCATTTCAAGTCCAAAGTTTTATAAAAGTAAAGCGGAAGTCGAAAACACTTTGTCTCAATATCCATCTAATACAATAGAATGAAATTAGGCCTAGCTCATGCATCATGTCCAAAATTGAAAATAAGAAAGAATCTAAGAATAATGAAAATTTGTCCTACAAGCATGAGGACTCACCAAAGCTCGGGAACTATGCAATCAACCACTAGCCACAAAATTGAGAAACCTGAATGTCGGACCCTACATTTGGGACAATGTAGGCAAGAGCATGTGTTAGTACAAAATAATGTACCAAGTATGATAGCTATGCATAAAAAATTTAAATCATTCTAAAAGAGGACATTTCATGACATGCAATTGACCAAGCTAAAACATGATATAAAAAGGTTAGAAACATAATTCATAAAACATGGTCAATGCAACCTAACATCTTTAAAGCCTTTGAGCACATGTGAGATACTTCTTGAAGTAACCTTAGTTCATTAGTAATGTGGGAAGTAGCCTTAACCACCATAGAGACCATGTGAGCTATAACATGATCCCTCGGTGTCTCCCACGTCGAAAAGGGTTGTCCTACTTGCCAAGGTAAGGACCATGAACTTCTAGCTTAAGTGGATCTACTAGCTAATGTCTATCTAGAAAATCATCCTATAGGGGCACATAGGTAAGGGATAAGGAGATTGCTTCTAGAAACCCGTCCTCTACTAACGGGAGAACTTTCATCTCAATATCCTCTTGGTGCAAAGCATAAAACCCACAGAATAGTCATTGCTTGCTTGTACTCATTATCCATGGAAGGACATGTCATCTTGCCAATCCAAGCTAAGTCATTATCCATGGAAGGACATGTCATCTTGCCAATCCAAGCAGGAGAGAAGACCTTTCAACCTTAGAATCCTTATTATGTGAGAAAACCTTTCACAATCATCATTTAATGTTTATATGAGAAAATCCTTTCAACAACACAATAACAACATCATCATTGATACTTTACTCTCAAAGCATCTTTAAAACATTTGCATAGATTTCATAAGAACATGCATAATTCCATAATTTACCTTTAAAGGTTCAAAACCACTTTCAATCATCAACATTTAGAAAACATGGGTTAGATGTGGATTTCATCATAAATTCATGTAAATCTATCAATTCATGCTTGATTTCATAAAACTTTTCCTTCATAATGCAAAACCCACATCATATATATGATCATAATTTGGAAAACATGGGGATTTCATGGCTTCATAGGGGAATCATAATGAAATCATAGTATTTCATCAATTCATACATGAGAGATCAAAATTTGGTCATTTAAATTAATAATCAAGAGAACCAAGTAACTTAATTGGGGATTTTTAACATTGAAAATAGGAGAATTTGGGAACTCCATGAATGAAAGGAATTCATGGATGAAAATTGTCATACCTCAAATCAATTGCTTATCTTCAATGGAGGAATTAAGACATGACTTGAAACTCTAGATTAAATCCTTCTTCTTCAAGTTTTCTAGAGAGAGAAATATTTTGGAGAGGAGACTCGTTATTCTTTAGATATTTAAGAGAATGACTTCTATTGGGGAAATTTGGGGGTTAAAATACTTACATAGAGGTTTTAGTGAAGGGTAAAACGACATAGTATAGGAATAAAATAATTAGGAAAGGACCCAACTACCATCCACGACCCATGGACCACAACTAATAGACCGTGGTCTGACCGACGGCCCATCCTGTCAGTCCATCGTCCATCATTAGAAGCTGGATTCTAGGGTCATGATCCATGGATCGTGGACTGACCGACGGTTTGTTGGTGAGGCCGTGGTTTTGGGCCTCTAGATCTAAGTTGGGATGTCCAACCACGGACCACACCTATGGTCTGTGGTCCCATCTACGGCTCGTGGGTGGCCTCCGTCGGATGGAACCTGCAGCATCTAAAAATTGATACTTTTCCCCTTTTGAATCTGGAGTGTTACAGGCATATGATACATTATTATACTTGGATGCCTATACATTACATTCTTGTCATTAATCTTTGTTGTTTTATAATCTTTATAAGGCATATAAAAAATGACTAATTTATCGGTAGTAGAAGAGGATTACCCATGCTAGGCATTCAACTCATGGGATGTTTTCCTCACAAATATATAAATTTGGATCGACTCATGCTAGGTTTTTTCCCGTAGGATGCCACCCTTATACACAAATTATGATCAACCCATGGTAGGCTTTTTCCTCTGGGCTGCCATCCATAATTATATAGATTGGGATTGATCCATGCTATGTATTACAAATCCCTTAGTTGTTTACCCATAATTATAAGAATTTGGGTTGGCCCATGCTAGATTCACTTTACCATGACACTGTAATCTTTTAGATTGTTCTTTTGTTGGTCATAATTTTTTTGAGATTTAGGACTATATACCAATGATGTAGACATGTGAATAAAATACTTGAGGTTGTAACAATGATATAGAAAGATAAATGTAACTTCGATGTGATATTTAGAAACTTATATAACTCAATGAACTTCATTAGGTACAAAGAATATATACATACGATCTATGATGGTTTGTGGAATTAAAGACATTAGGACATGTAGCTTGGTTTACTTGAAACACATTTGAAAATTTCAAATGAGGGCATACATGCATTTCAAATGGAAATCTGCAACTCCTCAAATATAGAGAGGTAAGGACTGTATAATATGTTACGATAGGCAAATACTTAGTAGTTTATGACAAATGATACACATGGACAACTCCAAAATAAGGGACACATGTACATTCCATGTAAGGACATATAAAATGTATAATGGACATAATATGTATTGTCATATGAACACTCGTAACATGTGTAATGAAAGATCGACTCAATACTCAATGAATCCTCATTTGACTTAGAGGACAACTCACGAAAATTATTGTTTAGAATACCTTTATCAGTATAGGATAATGAACACATATAGGAGTAGTTTGTCATATTTGTGAAACCACGAATGGTAAGAGGATAATCATTAACTACATGGGAGATTGTACACTATCACAACGTATATTTTACCATGATGATCACTTGGAAAGCTCACTTTGTTGGTACACATAATAAGTACTTCATGCCAAAAAATATGAAATTAAATAGCCTTACATACCTCGTCTCCCGACCAATAGTATGTTGTACCATGATTTAGCCTTTCATTTATGTCCTTAATATATAATAGTGACAAGTAATAGCGCTAATATTAGCAGCTAACCAACAACCTTGGACCGCTTCAACTTTTAAACAGTAATTGGGCAGCAAACTTGTAACCCCTCTATTAATGGGTGTTCTTTTCACATTTTCCCTTCTCACCATGTTTACATAACTTACGACCTTCCCGTGAGGTCATCAAGCACTACTCGATCTTTAGAACATCCAAAAATAAGAAATAGAAAAATTACAGGAAGCACGCCCGCACAACCCATAATTTAGATGGTGTATCCTCATTTCTACCCTAAAGCACCTCACACGACTTTCTCTTAATGCTAGCCAACACTATAAACGCTAATCTACAACATATATCAACTACATCATAATATGGTTAATAGGTCAAGAAATTGACCACTGCGACACTAGGTCGAACACCTGGCAAGCATAAACTTCTACCACTTTTCATAAATGGTGTTTCAACACCCAACTTCCTCATACCTACAAACAACATATTTACTACCATATGTAGGTATAAAATATGTCCTTCGCCACTACTAAGTCCAACCATCCATTCAATACTTCCCAAAACTTCACTACATATACACAGCCCCAACCTTTCTAAAATAATCAATAAAACCTAACCTCACGGCTTCCTGTCATTGTCCCATGAATTTGTAGTGAAACACAAAGAGAAATCTCACTCAAGTTGATACAGAAAGAAGGGTTCTATTTGATGAAGAGTTCCCTAGCTAGAGGGTTTTGCACCGAGAATGAATGAATGAAATAGTGGAGTCTTAATAAGAGTAAGGATCGAACACCCGATTCCTATAACAAACGATTCTATGAAAAGTGGTTGAAAATTGCATTTTGGGAAATCTGTCTTCCCGGTGAAGCGCCTTGGAATCTCGTTGAGAAGCATGACAATGGGTACGACCTTTTGTGAAATCGGTCGTTCAAGCTCTTTCCTACCCCTTTCTATTTCGACTTCTTTGAAAGGTGAAAGAGTAAGAAGCTAGACCGACTTGCTCTTAAATTAAAAGCAGTTATATATATATATATATACACACACACACACACATATATTGACACAAAATAGGGCAGTAACCTTACCTTTGTTGGTGAAGATTCTTATACTCTTGACTTCTAATTCTTCAAGAACTTGAATTTTCCTTCAACTTGAACAAAAGAAGAGGATAAATCTCTTAGAAATCATTGAAAAGTTGGTCTGCCAAGCTTGGAGAGGGATTTCCTATATTTTAAAAATAAAGAACATGATTTCCATAACCTTCCATGGTTGAATGAGTTAAACACATGAATTATCTTACTTAACTTGGCTTGAAAAAGAAGAAATTTAAGAACCCTAGGGGGATATAAGGGTGGCTATTTGAGGTCCAAGAGAGAGATCGAGAGAGAATTTATAGAATCTAAAATTTTGCACAACTACTATTGCAAGTATGAAGAGATTTTGTCGATATACCGTAGAAGTTTTCGGTGAGTGATTTTTGAGATCACCAATACCTAACGATGTTGTGAGGCTTCTACACATCGATGAGTAGCGTGGTTTCCCGGGAATGTTAGGTAGTCTAGATTGCATGCACTGGAAATTGACAAGAAGAGTACTTATTGAATTGACACCACAAGGTCTAAGACTTCCAAAGGGCTAATACTGAATTAAATATCTCCAACTACTATGCCTATAAACAGCAGTAAAATTAGATTTTTCACGGAATTTAAAATATGAAGAAGTAAACACATAAAGAAGTCAAATGTAGTTCAACGTCTATATATATATTAGTATTTAAAAATAATATCAATTAATGTTTAAAATTAATATCAATTCAGAAACATCTATTTGATCGTTTCTGCTGAACTTACTGAATTTCAGATTAATTAGTGTTTAAAAATAATACTTATCTCCAAAGCTATGATCAAATTCAGATTCAAATAATTTAAGGAAAACTAATTAGATCGATATCACTATCATATATCAATTCATGTTAAATCATAAAATGCAATCATGTTCCTAATTGAACATAAATATAATTGACCTAAAGAATGACCTTATCATATTCAAATAAAATTTTAATCTCACAAATTACCTAAAACTCATCTAAAGAATTTTCGATGGAACCATCAAATTTCAAGTCAATCAGAGATCATAAAATTCATGACCACCTAAACTATGACCTAATTTGAAAAATAATCGTTTTAGACATTGTTAAAGATTAAAATAACTTGATTCACAATTCCATTCTCTTTTGATAATGATCTCATGAGCATAAAACATAATGTGTCTTCCCTTTGTCTAAGACATACAACACCTTCTTATATCAAATTGTCCTTTCTATTAATACATATGAGAATTCAAGACATTATGTTTCTCTGTTTTAGACCAATAAAACGTGTAATATCTATTCTCATGAATTAGTTAAGTGTTACTAGTATCTAAAGGTAAATTTCCTTTCGGGTAAACACATCTTTACTAGTATACATTTATGCCCGACAATTTATATATGATACATTGAGTATATTCTAATGACTCAGATAAATAGATCACTTTCGTAAATTCTATTTTTAATCATAATTCTCAATTCATACACGGTAATGTCACATATATAAAATATTAAGAATAACGAATAATTCTAAATAAATAAACCATTTAATGGTAACCATTTATTAATTATAAAATTCTTAATATCTATATGTGTTAATATATTTACATGAGAAGGAGAAATACTATGCTCATATAATTAAAAAAAATTATAGAATAAAATCAAGCCAATTCCAATTAGCTCTAACTGGTGCATCATACTACGCAATTAGACAAACTAATAATTTCAATGGACCACAAAAAATTATAGCTAACAAGACAAAAGATTAACAATAGGAATAAAACTTTTATGCCACAAGAAAGTTTATACTTCTCCACCAGGAACATCAATTGCTTACTATCAGCCCAGGTAAGGATAAACATTTCTCACTTTTGTTTTGTTTTATTACTTTTTATTTTATAAAAATGGAAGTCCAACATGATTCTAAGAATCAAGGAGTACTTTTGTTAACAATGTGATTCAATCAAGAGTTGGAAAAATATTTCTCACTGCCACATCTTACATGAACAAGAAATTGGACACTTGATTTTATTTTCACAGAAAATAAATTATGAAAAATAGGTCATCGCCACCGTTTTCTTTTTGTATTTGTTTTCAACAATATACCAATTAAAACTCATAAATTTTATGAATTTTTAAAGCTATTTCGAAACCAAAATTGTCGCTAACACTTCATAAACTTTACACCTTTCTTGTGAGAAAAATACTCATGATATATACTTTAGTTACCTAAAAAGATATAAGCATTGCTTATGATGCCAATTGTTGGAAAATTATATTGTCACGGCCCAGGGTACCTCTTAGATGTAACATGGCGTATAGAACCCCGAAGGACTCCATACAAGCCACTTAGCTCTCATAATATAAGAAATAGAACAATAAGAGTAAAACAATAGTCCAAGTCCAAAACATTTTATAAAACGAAAAATGGAAGTCTAATACACTTGTCTCTTCATAGCCATCTAATACAATAGAATGAAATTGGGCCTAGCCCATACATCATGTCCAAAAGGGAAATACAAGAAATGGAATTAAACAGTAAGAGTCTATCCTCGAAGCATGAGGACTCACCAAAGATCAGGAATCAATCAAATCACCCACTAGCCACGAAACAAAGCATCCTGAATATCTGACCCTACATATGGGGAAAATGTAGGCAATAGTATGAATTAATAAAAAACAATGTACCAAGTATGATAGCCATGCATAAACCATTTAAATAATGTTAAAAAGGGACATTTCATTTCATCACATGTAATTGACCAAGCTAAAATATGATATAAAAGAATTATAAAACATAAGTCATAAATCATGGTCAATGGAAGCTAACTTTTTTCTTTAAAAGCTTTCAACTCGTATGCGATACTTCTTGAAGTAACCTTATTTCATTATTACTTGTGGGGAAATTAACATTAACCAACATTGAGACCATATGAGCTATAACATGAATTCAGTGTCTACCCCATACTGAAAAGAGGTGTCCTACTTGCCGAAGGTAGAACCTTGAACTTCTAGCTTAAGTGGATCCGCTAGCTAATCAACCTATATGGGCACACAGTTATGGGATAAGGAGATTGCTACTAGAAACCCGGACTCTACTAACAGGGGAGCTTCCATCTCATAAGATCACTTTGGAAACCCATCCTCTACTATGGGAGAGCTTCCATCTCACTCTCAATATACACTCGGTGCTAAGCTTAAATTCCCATGGAATGGTCATTTCTTACTCAACTTCATTACTCATTAAAAGGTGCCTTGGACAACCAATTCAAGCTAGTTTCATTAAGATAGCTCTTTGTCTTTGATTCAATTAGGTGAGAAAGTTCAACCTAAAAATCCTTTCTATGTGGGAAAACCTTTCACATCATGCTAGTATGTGTTTATGAGAATATCCTTTCACAACACAACATCATCGTTGGTACTTTAGTCTCAAAGCACCCTTAAAACATTTGCATTGATTTCAAAAAGCAATGCATAAGTCCATAATTTACCTCTTGAGGTTCAAAACCCACTTTCAATCATAAACTCTTAGAAAACATGGGTTAGATATGGATTTCATCATAAATACATGTAAAGGTTGCAATACATGCTTAATTTCCAAAAACTCTTCCTTGAAGATCCAAATCCCACATCATATGATTCATAACTTGAAAACGTGGGGATTACATGGGTTAATGAGGAAATCATCATACAATCATTGTAATTCATTAATTCATGCATAAGAAATCATTATTCAATCATTTAAATCAATAATGAAAAGAACCCATGACAATTGAAAAAAACCCTAACTCAATTAGGGATTTCTACCTTTTGAAATAGAGGAATTTGGGAACTCCATGAATGGAAGGAATCCATGGATGAAAACTATCATACCTTGAGTCCAAATTCTAGCCTTCAATGGAGGAATTGGAACCTTAGCTTGAAACCCTAGGTGAATCCGTTTTCTTCTTCTTCTTCAAGTTTCTAGAAAGAGAATATTTGTAGAGGAATTTGGTTTTCTTTTGTGAAATTGGATGAATGAATTAAATGGGTTAATTTGGGGGTTGAAAAAGCTTATATAGGGGTTCTAAACATAGGCAAAATGACATAGTATAGGAATTAATTAATTAAGAAAAGACCCAACTGCCTCTGAAAAATAACTGCCAGCACCGACTCATGACCCACCATCGATAGACCGTGGATAGACCAATAGTCCATCCTACACACTCGTGGTCCATGGTCAGAGATTTTTGCCTAGACCACGGGGCTCGGACTCACCTACGGTCTGTAGGTCCTCTATGGTTCATGGCCTAGACAGATTTTGGGTGGCCCTCTCCACAAACACACCTACGGCTCGTGGCTCAACCCACGACCCGTGGTTGGGTCCTTGTGGATAGTACCTGTAAGTCCTGAAATCGGATATGATGCCTCTCTCAGATTCGGGGTGTTACAATATCTTCCCTTTGGGATCATTCGACCTCGAATAAGATTTAAACTGGTTCTAAACGAGTAGGAGATAAACTAACAACCCAACCTACAATGCAATACATACAACCAAGGGGGAACTATCGACTCTAAGCTAGGACATTCTCAAAACACAATAAGAGGGGTAAAACTAACTCTATCAATCCATTATGCATGCAATACACATAAATAAGAAGGAAACATCAACTTCAAGATCAACATACTTAAATGCATCATAAGGAAATAGGAACTACATCTAGTAACCCAATATGCATTAAATTTCAACATTACTCATTTTCAAGGAGGAACTACCTTCTCCAAGCTAAAAGCATGATCTACACAATCTCATGGAGTTCATATGCAATTCACTTTCAGAAAGCATATATGAAACATGTTCATCAATTCATCAGATGAAGTCTATAGGCAATGTATACTCAATGCACAACAACATGAGGAAAATCAATCATATAAACTCATTTTCTTTCAAAACACAAGTTTTCATGAATATGCATCACATAAGGAAATCATAGAAACACATAAAAACGCATGACTCCCAAAACAAGGACAAACTAAGAGAGCATTATTACACCAATCCAGAATAGGAGTAGAAGGAAAGAGATGAGGATATCGGGACATTATATCGGCCTCGGCCTCCCAAGTAGCACCCTCAACTAATTGATTCCTCTACAAAACCTTAACGGAAGCTATTTTCTTGTTTCTCAACCTTTTAACTTGCCGGTCCAAAATCTCAATCGGAACATCCTCATCAGAAAAACTCTCATCAACTCCCAACCTTTCTATGGAAACTATGGATGTCAGATCTCCAAACCACTTTTTAAGCATAATGACATGGAAAACGGGATGCACTGTTGTCAACTCATTCGGCAAGTCTAACTCATAAGCAACCTTACCAACACGCTTCAAAATCTGATATGGGCCTACATATCGGGGACTAAAACCTCATTATACCCTTTATTGGTGAGATTTTCAAGCAAACCCAATCGTTAACATCAAACTCTATATCCTTCTTGTCACATCGGCATAAGACTTTTGTCGACTTTGAGCCATTTTTAACTTTTCCTTTATAAACTGAACTTTCTCCATAGCCTCTTGTACCAATTCAGGACCTATTAGGGTAACTTCACCCACCTCAAACATGCCTATAAGATATATACACCTCCTACCATATAAGGCCTCAAATGAAGCCATACCAAAACTTGAGTGTAATTGTTGTTGTAGGCGAACTCAATCAATGGCAAATGGTCTTCCTAATTTCCCTTAAAATCAATCACACAAAACCTTAACATATCTTCCAATGTTTGGATAGTACGCTCTTCTTGCTCATCGGTTTGGTGATGAAAAGTCATGCTAAGCTTAACCTAAGTGTCAAGCCCCTTTTGGAATGACTTCCAAAATTGAGAACTGAATTGGGCACCACGATCGAAAAAAATGGACAAAGGCACTCCATGCAACATTACCATTTCTCTCAAGTACAAATCCTCCACCAAATAAGAAACCTTGACGGGAAGGAAATGAGACGATTTTGTCTTCTGATCTACTATTACCCAAATAGAGTCATGTTGTCGCTGGGTGCGAGGCAAATCAACGATAAAGCCCATATTAAAGTCCTACCGCTTCCAAGTAGGAATGCTAATATCTTGGGACAAACCTCCTAGTTTCTGATGCTCAACCTTCACTTGTTGGTAATTTGTACATTTAGCCACAAATCCCACAATATCTTTCTTCATTCCATTCCACCAATAGACCTCTCGTAAATCACGGTATATTTTGGTGGCTCCCGAGTGAATAGAATACTACGAACTACGGGCTTCTGTCAAAATCAAATCTCTCAAATCGTTAAAATTTGGAACACATAATCAACCTTAGTACCTAAGGACCCCATCTCCCCCTTGGGAGAAAACTTCAACGGATTTCTTAAGTACCGCCTCTTTCAATTCTACCAAAATTGGATCAAGACCTTGCTTGGCTTTCACATCCACCACAAAAGATGATTCGAAACCATTGTGGACCCTAACTCCACCTTTGGTTGAGTCTACTAGTTGAACACCTAATCGATCCAATCTATGAATATCTCGAACAAACTCTTTATTTTCTTCTTCAATATAAGCGATACTACTCATAGATAATCGACTAAGAGCATCAACTACCACATTAGCTTTACTGGGGTTATAAAGAACACTTATGTCGTAATCCTTAAATAACTCAGGCCACCTTGTTGGCGAAAATTCAAATCCTCTTGATTAAACACATATTGCAAACTCTTGTGGTCGTTAAACACATATACATATACTCCATACAAATAGTGTCTCCAAATCTTTAAGGCAAAAACGACTGATGCTAACTCAAGGTCGTAAGTAGGATTATTCTTTTCATGGATTTTAAGTTGACTTGAGGCATAGGCAATAACTTTCCTGATTTGCATAAGTACACACCCTAGCCTAATTCTTGAGCATAACAACAAACCACAAATCCATTTGTCCCTTCCGATAAGCTCAGCACCGGAGCGGACGTAAGTCTATCTTTCAACTCTGAAAACTCTTTTCACACGCTTTCGACCAAATGAACTTAGCCTTCTTTTGAGTCAAAGCCATCAAATGAGAGGTAATTAAAGAGAATCCCTCAACAAACCTTCTATAGTAACCAACCAAACCCAAAAAGCTTCTAATATCCGAGGGAGTTAGAGGTCTAGTCCAACTATTTACCGCATCCATCTTCTTATGATCTACCTTAATACCCTTACTTGAAATAATATGATCAAGGAAAGCTACGTACCTTAACCAAAATTCACATTTGCTAAACTTTGCAAAAAAATGTTGGTCCTTAAGAATTTGCAACACGATCCTCAAATGATCAATATGCTCATCCTCACTCCTTGAGTAGATCAAAATATCATCAATGAACACAATCACAACATGTCAAGGTATTGTCTTAACACCCTATTCATCAAATCCATTAACACTGCCATAGAATTAGTCAACCCAAACGACATTACCAAAAACTCATAATGACCATACCGAGTTCAAAAAGTCTTCTTCAGAATGTCATCATCTTTCACCCCCAGTTGGTGATAACCAGATCAGATACCAATCTTAGAGAAATAACTTGCCCCTTGAAGTTGGTCAAATAAATCTCTATCCTTGGGGGAGGATACTTATTCTTAATGGTCACTTTATTCAATCGTTGATAATAAATGCACATACGAAGAGAACCAACCTTCTTTCTAACAAACAAAATTGGAGCACCCCATGGAGAGATACTCGGTCATATGAACCTTTATCCAATAAATCCTTCAACTATTCTTTCAACTCCTTAAGTTCTTTCGGAGCCATATGATAAGGAGGAATAAAAATAGGTTGCGTATCTAGGAGAAGGTCAATAACCGAATTCTATTTCCTGCTCGAGAGGAATACTGGGTAAATTATCTGGGAACACTTCCAAAAACTCATTGACATTAGGGACCGACTCGAGAGAAGGGGTTTCAGAATCTACATCCCTCACCCTTACTAGATGGTAAAAGCAACCTTTAGAAAACATCTTTTGAGTTTTAAGATAAGAAACAAACTAACCGTTAAATTTCCCCCCTTCCACTCTAGGATAGGCTCATTTGGGAACTGAAACTTGACTACACGAGTTCTACAATCAATAGAAGCATAACATGAGTGCAACAAATCCATACAAGAATTATATCAAAGTCTAACATATCAATCTCTACCAAGTCAACAAGGGTAACTATATGGGACAAGGACATGGGACATTTTATATAGATTCTCTTAGCCACAATATAATCACCAACATGAGTAGAGACAAAAAAGGTTCTAACAACACATCTGGGAGAGCATCAAACCTCACAGCCACATATGGCGTCACAAAAGACGAGGTAGCACCGGGATCAAGTAAAACATATACATCAAGTTGGAAAACTTTAAACATACCAGTAACCACATCTGAAGAACTCTCTTTTTCACCTCGAGTCTGAAGAGCATAGAAGCAGTTTTGCTTAGAAGCATTGTAACACGCACCACTAGTAATAACTTATTTGCCCTCTCCTACTTTAGCCATAAGTATTGGGCAATCCCTCATTTTGTGACCACTCTTACCACAATCAAAGAAACCATCCGTGTCGGTTAGGCACTTACCATCGTGTTTCCTTCCACACTAAGTACAATTACACCTAGGTAATGAAGATCCACTACCATTACCTCCTTGAGGCTTAGGGTTAGACACCCTATCTTGGTTGAACTTAGGAGGAGCATTAGAGGAAACTTAATCGAAAATCCTTTGTCTAAATCTCGGACGACCTTATCCATCGGACCTTATGTTAGAGAAATTACCATCACCAGTCTTTGCCCTTTTTGCCTCCCTAGACTTTCCCTTAAGTTTCTCCTCCTTAATTTGTTGTGCATGTACCATAATACAAGATATATCCATGTCATGAATGAGCTTTGCAGTTAGGTACTCTTTAATTACCATTTCGGACACACCTGAAACAAACGTACTCATATTAGCTCTTGAATCCACAACCACTATTGGGGTATATTTGGACAATTGGGTAAACTTTAAAGCATATTCCCTCACACTCATACTTCCTTGTCGAAGGTTAATGAACTCAAGTACCTTGGCTTCCCTCATCTCAAGGGGAAAGAACCTACCAAGAAAAGTGGCCTTAAACTTCTCCAAATCAAGAGGACCCACATCTTTCGGTCTCCTTTACTTCCATTAGTTATACCATATTTGAGCCACACCTTTCAATTGGTAAGCGGCCAACTCCGCTTTTTCCACCGGCCTAACTCCAGTGATCATCAACACCTTATAGACCTCATTGATAAACTCTTGAGGATCTTCCTCAACTTTAGAACCATGAAACTCTGGAGGATTCATCCTTGTGAAGCCTCTCACTTTTGAAGATGCCAAATTCACATTTGAGCCTGCGGGACCCACAACCTCTCTATTGGCTTGGAGCATCACAGCTTGATCCAATACTTGAAAAGCAGCCCTAAACTCCGCATTAGAAACATGCTTGGCCAAAGGATCGATCGAAACTTGAGGAGGTTGGGGAGGAGCTTCTTATTCGCATTCTCCATCACATTCCTTCTAGCATAAGCTTTTCAGGTAGCCATATCCTGAAGAACATAGGATAAGGATTAGGAGAGAGACCTTATAGAGTTAAACTCTATCGTACGACCTAAGTGTAATGAAAGATGTGGAGTTTCCTAATTATCTTGCAGCCTCTCATTCATAAATTTGGCGAGTTTCACACGCATGAACTAGACTCTACTAGACGTGGCTTATGAGACATCCAAGGAGCATTCGAAATCGTGTTCTCTGATTACCAAGTTTATCACGACCCAGGGTAACCCCTAGATGTAACATGGCGTATAGAACTCCGAAGGACTCCACAAAAGCCACTAAACTCTCATAACATAAGAAATAGAACAAGAAGAGTAAAACAATAGTCCAAGTCTAAAACATTTTATAAAATGAAAAGTGAAAGTACATTTGTCTCATCATAGCCGTCTAATATAATAGAATGAAATTGGCTTTGCCTATACATCAAGTCCAAAAGGGAAATACAAGAAATGGAACTAAACAATAAGAGTCCGTCCTCGAAGCATGAGGACTCACCAAACCTCAGGAATCAATCAAATCACCCACTAGCCACGAAACTGGGCATACTGAAAATCAAACCCTACATTTGGGAAAAATGTAGGCAAGAGTATGCGTTAGTAAAAAACAATGTACCAAGTATGATAGTCACGCATAAAACATTTAAATCATGCTAAAAAGGGACATTTCATTTCATGACATGCAATTGACCAAGCTAAAACATGATATAAAAGTGTTATAAAATATAAGTCATAAATCATGGTCAATGTAAGCTAACTTCTTCTTTTAAAGCTTTGAACTAGTATGTGCTACTTCTTGAAGTAACCTTAGTTCATTATTACTTGTGGGGAAATTAGCCTTAACCAACATTGAGACCATGTGAACTATAACATGGAATTCAGTGTCTACCCCATATCGAAAAGAGTTGTCCTACTTGTCTAAGGTAGAACCTTGAACTTCTAGCTTAAGTGGAGCCACTAGCTAATCAACCTATGTGGGCACATAGTTATGGGATAAGGATATTGCTACTAGAAACTTGGCCTCTACTAACGAGGGAGCTTTCATCTCATGAGATTACTTTGGAAACCTGACCTCTACTATGGGAGAGCTTCCATTTCACTATCAATATCCACTCCGTGCTAAGCATAAATTCCCACAGAATAGTCATTTCTTACTTACTTCATTACCCAGGAAAAGGTGCCCTTGGACAACCAATTCAAGCTAGTTTTATTAAGATAGCTCCTTGTCTTTTATTCAATTAGGTGAGAAAGCCTTTAAACCTAAGAATCCTTTCTATGTGAGAAAACCTTTCACATTATGCTAGTACATGTTTATGAGAATATCCTTTCACAACACAATATCATTATTGGTACTTTACTCTCAAAGCACCCTTAAAACAGTTGCATGAATTTCATATGCAATGTATAAGTCCATAATTTACCTCTTAAGGTTTAAATTCCACTTTCAATCATAAACTCTTGAAAAACATAGGATAGATATGAATTTCATCATAAATACATGTAAAGCTTGCAATACATGCTTAATTTCATAAAACTCTTCCTTGAAGATCCAAATCCCATATCATATGATTCATAACTTGAAAACATGGGATTACATGGGTTCGTGGGAAAATCATCATAAAATCATTGTAATTCATCAATTCATGCATAAGAGATCATAATTCAATCATTTAAATTGAAAAGAACCCATGACAATTGATGAAAACCCTAACCCAATTGGGGATTTCTACCTTTTGAAATAGAGGAATTTGGAAACTCCTTGAATGGAAGGAATCCATGGATGAAAACCATCATACCTTAAGTCCAAATGCTAGCCTTCAATGGAGGAATTGGAACCTTAGCTTGAAACCCTAGGTGAATCCTTCTTCTTCTTCTTCAAGTTTCTAGAGAGAGAATATTTGGAGAGGAATTTGATTTTATTTTGTGAAATTGGAAGAATGAATTAAATGGGTTAATTTGAGGGTTGAAAAATCTTATATAGGGGTTCTAAACATACGCAAAACGACATAGTATAGGAATTAATTAATTAGGAAAAGACCCAACTACCCCTGCACCGACCCACAACCCACCACTAACGGACCGTGGATGGACCAACGGTCCATCCTGCACACTCGTGGTCCATGGTTAGACACTTTTTCCTTGAACCACAGCTCCTGGACCATGGGGCGTGGACCTACCTACGGTTCGTAGGTCCCACCGTGGTCCATGGCTTGGACAGATTTTGGGTGGCCCTCTCCACGAACCCACCTAGCTCATGGCTCGACCTACACCCATGGCTGGGTCCTCGTGGATGGCACCTATAAGTCCTGAAATCTGATACGATGCCCTCTCTCAGATTCAAGGTGTTACATATATGCATAGCGGTAGCATACTAGAATCATATTGCTTACATGAATAAAAGACAACACGTAGTTTATGTTAGAACACATAAACTTTATGAAATTTTATTCAAGATTTACCTCTTGAGCATGAGCAGATACCTTCTAGCGAACCCACAAGCTAGTCGACAAGCTATAACCTTCAAGTGAATCCACAAGTTAGTCCACAAATTAGACGGCAGTTCTATGGTCTTCTACAGTGATTTCAAGTTCACTTCCGAACTCTCTTAATACTTGGGTGGACAAGTATCGTATATAAAACTTCTCTTCCTTCAAGGGTTAGAAGAATCCCTATTTATAGAGATTTCTTCCTAGTCCAAGAAGGAGAAGAAACACATATTCTTTCCTTAGAATAGAAAAAGGCATGTACTTCTACCTTTTCTTAGAATAGAAAAAGACATGTACTTATCCCTTTTCTTAGAATAGAAAAATACACATACTTCTCCCTTTCTTTAGAATAGAGAAAGACACATACTTCTCTCCTTTCCCCTTAGAATAGATTCTGAGTTCTAGTTAAATATGAGCACAATAGGGACCACAAAATTAATTATTGAGGCTTCATATTATGGAAATTATTCTAAATAATTGATCTGATTTATTCTTACCATAATAAATTACAAATAATTCCACTAGAAATTCGTAATTGCACTCCTATATTTATATTTTAAAATTTCCCATTAAACACATATGTAATTCCCCAAGTTAAGATTATAGATACTAATCAATCTATTAAATTACTGACAAATTTAATTCAATGATCAATTTCCTTTAGAGCATTGCTTAACTTATTTCATGTGTCGGATTCATAATCCACTTGCAAGGTTTGACATGATGAAAACTTATAAGCTTCTCAAAAAGGCATATCATCAATCTCTATATTGAGACATGGATTCCGTCAACTAACTTATTATTCCACCAATATACATTATCATCGTCCAATCTATTAGGCATATTGACCCATCTTAGAATCTCACCTTTTAATAAATCAAAACGATAATTAACCTATATAGATCATAATAGTTATATCAAGATTAAGAATATGAGTACATTTAATAGTTTAGAGAATATGCTTTTGTCAGTCAGTTTAAAGCAACTATCTCTACTTGGTCCTTTTCAATACATACAAAATGCACTAACACAAGAAGTTGGAACTATACCATTCCAATAATCAAGATAAACTACATATAATCTTATGCTACAATTGTACCAATGACATGTCCAATTCTCATGTTAGATTGTGATAAAAAAAACTTTATGCTTATAAGAACCGATGTTTTAATTCTCTGTGTATAGGCTTAAACTCTATACACTAAATCATCTACTAATAACTAAACAAACACCATAAACGACTATATGATCTATTAAAAATGAATAAATAATTATTCCATAACAAATACTATATATAAATATAGGGTTAATAGTATATATCCCAATAATAACACCTACTATTTTCATCCCCCTTGAATTTGAACTTGAAACCTCATGGTTCTCAACCACGACCACTAGGCGGCCACAATACTAGCTTAATTTTTTCCAAATACTATGCCTATAAATGACAAGAGATTTCCTTACTACTTCATTCACTAACAAGCAAATATGGAGAACAATTCATTTCAACTTACCTTTCTCATATTGTTATCTCAACTTTTGTATTTCATTTGCATAAACCATCACTTTGTTTCCTCTACTAGCACCTCTAGTGTAAGAATTTGCATTGAAACAGAGAAGAATGGCACCGCTAAAACTTAAAGAAAATCTCACAGGTCCTTCAGGCAGGCTATCTTCTTGGATTGATCAACAAGATTATTGCCAATGGTTTGGTGTAACCTGTGAGAACAAGACCGAAACATCATAAAGATTGATCTCAAGAACAAATTTTCAAAAAAAACATGAATTGAGAGGTGTAACTAATCTATATTTACTTGAGTTACAACTGTTCAGAAACTTAGACTTGAGTATGAACAAATTTGGAGGAATCAAAGTGCTTGAATTCATCGGTCGCCTTAAGAATTAAGACATCTCAATCTATCTTCTGCGTATTTTACTGGTTCAGTATCTTCATTTCTTGGAAACCTCTCAAATTTGCAAGTTCTTGACTTGGGAGGTTTAGATATTAGCAAAGCTACTAATTATTGGGTTCAAATAATCAATGATCATATTCCTTCTCTCTTGGAGTTGCACTTTCCTCGATGTAAACTTTTAAAACTTCCATCTTCTTTTCCATCTCTAAATTTATCTTCCTTTTTGGTACTTGATCTTTCCGACAATGCTTTCAATTCAAGTACATTCCCTCAATGGATATTCAAACTTAATAACCTTGTGCATCTTGACTTAAGCTCTAACAATATCTTTAGTGAACTTCCTAATGAGTTTTCAAAGCTCACTTTCTTTGAATATCTTGATCTGTCTTTCATTTATGGTATCAATGGGACACTCAAGAGAAGTTTGGGAAAACTATGCAATTTGAAGACTTTGATCCTCTCCTACAACATCTTGAAAACACAATCCATTTCATCGATGCCTTATCTGAATGCCAAAGCAATAGCTTGGACATTAGAGTTTATTTTCAATGACTTGACTGGAAATCTTCTTGATACATTACGCAACTTGTGGAAGCTAAGAGATCTTCAATTTAGGTATAACTCACTGACAGGAACAATACTTGAAACTATACGGAACTTATCATCCTTCGAGACATTCTACCTCACATCCAACAAAATGAGTGGAAACCTCACCACGAATATCGGGCAGCTCATGTCGTTGGTCTCATTAGACATCTCGGAGAATATGTGGGAAGGTATTGTCAAGTATCCCATTTACTAAATCTTTCCAACTTGCAAGAGGTTTCAGTTGGTATGAAACTTGGTATAAATATAACCTTGGCAATCAATATCAACCTGAATTGGAATCCTTCATTCAATCTGACATTCTTGACCATTTAGTCACTCTAATTAGGCACTGAATTCCCACATTGGCTAAAGGATCAGAATGAGCTCACCAGTATAATATTCAATACCGCAAGGATTTCAGATGTTGTACCAAATTGGTTTGTAGAGTTGGATTTGAAGCTTGATAATCTAGACATGGCCTACAACAACATGACAGGGAAATTTCCCAATAAATTTCAGCTCAAATTTCAAGCCAACGTGGATTTAAGCACCAATCGCTCTGAGGGACCTCGCCTACTATGGTCTTCTAATGTTACAACATTATATCTAAGGGATAACTTGTTTTCAGGACCTGTTGTTCATTCTGTATTCCTAAGATACTTAGAAGAAAACTTTGAAAAACTTGGTAAGAAACAACAAAGTTTAAAGAGTATTTTCAAAACTAGAAAATTAAAACTAGTAGAGAAAATAGAATCAAAAACAGATTAGAAACAATATACAAAATATTTTTCTCAAAGAAGAAAATCGAGCCCACTGAATGCACAGTATCCCCTTAAGGAAATTATTCTCCTCAAGTAACTGAGGTTAATGGAATATATCCTCCTAGGATAGAATAATTTTACTCACAGGTGTATCGGTACCTAAAACCACAGTGTCAGCGAACCACTCAATGGTAGTAAAGTACACTTAGAATACTAGATTTAGTAGTAGTAGTAGAAAAAGTCCAGGAAATTGGATCTTTCATGGTTGAAAAATAAGAGGAAACTCTCTATTTATAGACAACAAAGGGTGGTGTGAAAAGGTTCTTATTGTGCCTACGGGATAGGTCACATCCCTTTGGAAAAGTCATAATCTTTCGGAAAGGTCATAATCTTTCATAAAAGTCACAACTTTTCATAAAAATCACAGCTCTTCATAAAAGTCTAACTTTTCATAAAAGTTACAACTCTTCATAAAAGTCGCAACTCTTCATTTTCCATTCACACCTTTTAACCAACAATCCCCCGCGTGAATGGGGAATGACTCCAAGACAAAGAAACAAACAAGTGTGTGTGTTTTACAAGCAAGAATTAATTGCATCTGGATAAGTAGGTTTTCCTTTAAACTTTTCGTAGTGAACATATGTCGGATGTACTCGGTCAATAGATAGATTTGATATCTTTGAACCGTCAATCTTTGGTGTATACCTAGATAACCATATGTCACACAATTAACTTTACCGTTTATGGTTCTTACGGTTGTGTTCGTTTTAGCCATGAACACCTCATGGTTTCATGAATGTATAGAGAGATGGGCTTTTGACAATCATCCTCTTTGAAGCGGCTTACACTTCACACTCACATAGGTGATTTCTAATTGTGTTATCGCGTAGATATACTATTTGGTCAAATCTGCTAAACTTAGCAAATCATTAAAAACTTTAAGCTTTATTAACTCATTAACAAGCCTTAATGTTGTATCTTTGTTCTTGAGCATTGTCTTCATCATGAGAATGGATTGAGTTGGTTGACAATGCGGAACCATTAGTCACAATTTTGTTTTTCTCCTTGAACCTAGCTCTTGGGATCTCCATCCATCATGATGACTTGTCCTAAGTCGTAAACTCATTCCCTTAGATGATCTTTCAACTTTTTCTCTAGTTAGGTCTTTTTGTAAGTGGATCCGACACATTATCCTTTGACTTTACATAGTCAATTGTGATAATTCCACTAGAGAGTAGTTTTCTAACGGTATTATGTCTATGTCTTATATGATGAAACTTTCTATTATACATCATACATCATGCCCTACCTATTGCATCTTGACTATCAAAGTGTATGCATATTGATGCAAAATATATTCATCGGCCTTATCTAGAGCACCTAGCTCAGAGATCATTGTAGAGCTAGCGATACATGTCTTTTTGGAAGATTTCTAAGAGACTGCTCATCCACCAAGAGTAAATACATATCCACTCGTGGATTTTACTTCATTTGATCCCAGTGATCCAATTTGCATCACAATATCCTTTCAATATTGTTGGATATTGTTATAATGCAAGACATAGTTTTGAGTGTGTTTTAAATACCCCAAAACTCTTTTCATTGTCATCTAATGAGTTCGATTAGGATCACTCGTGAGCCGACTCAGTTTATTAATAGCACATGCTATATCTGATCGCGTACACTTCGTGATATACATCATACTTCCCAATACTCTAGCACAATTCAATTGTGAGTCACTTTTGCCTTCACTCTTTTGAAATGCAAAGCTCGCATTTATTGGAGTCTTGACAATATTGAAATCCAAATATTTGAACTAGTCAAGTACCTTTTCAATGCACTGAGACTGTGACAATGCTAAACATTATGGAGTTCTAAGGATTCTTATACCTAAGATCGCATAAGCAACTCCAAGATTTTTCATATCAAACTTGCTTTCTAGCATACATTTAGTAGCATTTATGTCATTAGTGTCTCTACTATGATCAACATGTCATCAATATACAAACAAACGATGACCTTGTGATTTTAATGTAAACACATTTATCACTTCCATCATTTTTAAATCCAATTGCCAACATGGTTTGGTCAAATTTCTTATGTCATTATTTGGGTGCTTGTTTTAGTTCATAAAGTGACTTAATAAGTTCACACACTTTCTTTTGTTTACCGGGAACCACAAAACCATTGGGTTGTTCCATGTAAATTTCTTCCTCCAACATATACCGCAACTAATGTAAATAACATCCGAAGGAATGTAATTCTAGTTACTAGTAAGTATCTGTCGACAAGATGAATACCTTGTTTTTGTCTAAAGCCTTTGACGAAAAGTCTTGTTTTATATTTGTCAATAGTTCCATCGAATTTTATTTTCCTTTTGAAGATTCACTTTGAACCCAAAGGTTTATTTCCAAGAGGAAGATCAATTAACTTCCAATGTGGTTGCTCAAGATTGAACCAATCTCACTCAAGACACCATCTTTCCAAAAGGATGAGTCCACAAAAGACATAGGAAATATTACAAAATTAGATCCGACGGTAGTAGATGTCCTTTGACATTTACCACACGTCCGAATTTGTTTATTAAGTACATTCTCCTTTTGTTCTTTTTAAGGTTTTTTAGACCTTTCACTAAACTAATCATGTCTAATTTTTCAGTCCACAATTCTTAGGTCCTATTTTAATCCTTTTTGGAATAGGAACTTAGACTTTGGCTAGACACCCCCATACTTTGAAATATTTCAAGTTGAATTTCCTTCATTTTCATTTCTCATATGGAATAGATTGTGTCCTGGATAAGCAAAACTTTTTATTGCTTTCTTTCTGAAAAAGACAAAACTTTTTGTTGTTTTCTTTTGTTGTAAGGATAGCTTCTCCACACGAGTTTTGTGGTAAACCTGAACTTATAAGTAATGTAGCCATCATTTCCTTCAAAATTCGGTTTTTGTTTTGATTCTACAACTCCATTAGATTGAGGTGAATAGGGCACTAGTTTAATGGATAAATCCACTTTCCAAACATATTTCTGCAAAAGGGGGATTTATATTCTCCATCCCTATCACTTCTTATCTTTTTTCCAACTGATTTCAACTTCAATTTATATTGCCTAGACGTTTCTATAGCTTCATCCTTACCATTCAGCAAATAAGCATAACCATATCAAATGCAATTGTCAATAAAAGTTATGAGATACTTTTTCCACCACGAGATGATGTTGACTTCATATAAAGAATGTCAGCGTAAATCAAATCTAAGGGATTAGAATTCCTTTCAACAGATTTATAAAAATGCTTAGCATACTTAGATTCAACACAAACTTGACATTTTTTATTTATTGCACTCAAAGATTTTGTAATTGACATGTCCCAAGTGTTTATGTCACAAAAAATTTGACTCAAGCAAGTAAAGAACAAATAAAAATATTGAGTTTGAAAAGCTCTCTGTGAGGTAGTTTTTTCTCACAAATATTTGTTCCTATTTCTTACAATTTTGTGTGATACAAACATTGTTTAGAGTAATTACCTCGTCAAATGTTCTTTTCGGAAGGACCTTTACATAACTTTCAATTTGATTGTTTTAGAACTACACATGAACAAAGTTTCATCAGGTCCAATAAATGCAATATAGTCCAAATGCTTCTTTTACAAAACATGACAAATGATTATCCATCAATATTCATGTCTATACAAATAGTTATATTTAATAGACATATCTTGTCATGAAAAATCACAACATTTTACGTGACACTTTTTCATAAAAGAACTCAATCATTTTGAACAAGTATACATATAATTTGGTAGTTTCATACTATACATACCTTATACTAGTAAAAGAGAAACTCAACGACCACAATATCAAATATACTCCAAGAATTTTGTGAGTCTAACATAATACAAAAGTATCATCAAATTTCATATTTAGTGCTCCAAATTTAAATTAGACACTAAGTCTAATTTTATCTTTGTCATAAGCAAAGGACCCCCACATTTTAAATATGATCTCAAAAATATTTTTCAAATAACTAAAAATAATTTTTCCACATATTTTCCCAGACTATCAATGGCAGCATGAAACCTCTTTTGGAAATATTATTCTACGAAAGAATTATAATGCTTTAATTCTCTTTGACAATCTTTACATAGTGTCAAAGTTCATTTCATAGAAGCACCTATTGCAGACACAAAATCACACACTTTAAGTCACTAATCTTTTTTCTATCACAATTAGACATACCACTTAGTGTTTAGAATACTAATAATAAGACAAAAACTTTTGTACATTTTTTTCTATTTAACAATGAAGTTTATAGAAAATCAAATGTATAACACTGACTTATTAGATGAAGTTTTCATATTCTTCAAACCAATTGCATAGTCTTATTTATCTAGAGTAGAAAACTACAAAAAATTTTACTCTAAAAAATTAGACACAATCAAATTCACACGGAGTACAAAATTACAAAAGTTTTTTTTTTCTCCAAACAGAATAAAACATATTCTTAGATTATCACATAGAAATGTTTTTCTTTTCAAATAGCCTTCCAACTATAACATTTTGACATACTATTTTATCAAACAAAAAATGTGCATCTCTCATTCTACAAACTAAAGAATTTTAAAGGCAACATTGCCAAGGAAAATTCATTCCAAAACATATGATTTGCAGATCTTTTTCCAAAGATACACATGATAAATATCAAAAGAATTAACTTTTAGAAACTATTTTCCTCCATAGATAAATAATATGAAGGTTACCGGGTGTAATCTTTAATCGAAATACCACCAATTTTTCTAGTACATTCTCAATTCGATCTTGCTAAACAAGGCACCAAATTCTGAAGTAGCAGTGCATTAATCTTCTACTTCCATGATCTATTTCCCTCATTCAATAGTATATAAGAAATACCAACAGTATAATAATTTCCTTAAGATAGTTGTTCATCATGTATTCCTAAGATACTTAGAACAAAATTTTGAAGAACTTGGTAAGAAACAACAAAGTTTAAAGAATATTTTCAAAACTAGAAAATTAAAACTAGTAGAGAAAATAGGATTAGAAACAATATACAAAATATATTTCTCAAAGAAGAATTGAGCCTACTGAATACACAGTGTCCCCTTAAGGAAATTATTTCCCTCAAGTACCTGAGGTTAATGGAATATATCCTTCCAGGATAGAACAATATTACTCACCGGTGTATCGGTACCTAAAATCATGGTATCAGCGAACCACTCAACGGCAGTAAAGTACACTTAGAATACTATATTTAGTAATAGTTGAAGAAGTCCAGGAAATTGGATCTTTCCTTGGTGAAAAATAAAAGGAAACTCTCTATTTATAGATAAGACCTTTCCCGATCAATTGGTTTTTCATTATTTAATAAGAAAGATGGCAAATCCTACCATTGTATTTCCTTTTTTCATTTGGATCCTATCAACTTGGAGAGTGTCTAGATTAAGACACTTCTCGTATTTGGACTATCCATTCAACTACATTTGTTCAAAGGTTAGTGTGAAAATGTTCTTATTGTGCCTTACCGGAAAGGTCACAATCCTTTGGAAAAGTCGCAATCTTTCGAAAAGATCACAACCTTTCATAAAAGTCACAACTTTTCATAAAAGTCACAACTCTTCATAAAAATCACAACTCTTCATAAAAGTCACAACTCTTCATAAAGTTGCAACTCTTCATTTTCCATTGACACCTTTTAAAACCCAACACCTATTCCTCTAAACATTGTGAAGCATTTCCCAATATAGCAGACTTGGACATCTCCAGGAACAATCAAAATGGCACAATTTCCTTATACATGGGTGATATGAATCAGTTGACTACCTTAGCCCTCGATAATAACCAACTTATCGAACAAGTTCCTGATTTCTGGGGTAAGCTACCATATCTTTACTAGATAGATATGTCAGAGAATTGCCTATCCAGCCAAATTCCTGACTCACTAGGCTCTCTTGCTTATCTGATGTTCTTAAGGCTCTCAGGCAACAATTTCAATTGAGAACTGCTTCGAGTCTGAGAAATTGCACGAAAATGATTAACAATGATCTTAGTAACAATCAGTTGTCAGGGTTGATCCCAGCTTGACTAGGGGAAACGATGAGATTATTGTTATCCTAAGTGTAAGGAATAATAGGTTTTCAAGCCACATTTCTTTTAACGTTTGTAGCCTTTCAAGTCTTCACATACTATACCTTTTAGAAAACAACTTATCTGGTTCTACCATGTCCTGTTTTGGAAACTTGGAAGGATTCAAGGTTGATCTAACTGATGTAGAAGCTAGACATTATCAAGGGACATTAAAGCTTGAGGCAAAATAAAGAAAAAAAATTACGATAAAATCCTTTACCTAGTAAAAATAGTATCGACCCCTCGAGCAACAGTTTGTCTAGATAAATCCCAGTAGAGATAACAAACTTACACAAACTTGAAACCTTGAACTTGTCTAGGAATCATTTGAGACGAAATATACCAACAGATAACGGAAAGTTACATTGGGTTAAAACATTAGATCTTTCAATTAATCAGTTAACAGGTCTTATCCCACCAAGCATAGCTACTTTTTAAGTCATTTGAGCTTATCATACAATAAGGTGACAGGAAAAATTCCTACTAGTACTCGGTTTCAAACCAAAGTTGATCCAACAACTTTCCAAGGAAATGTTGCACTTTGTGGTCCTCCTTTGAAAGAATGTGTTGGTGATGGGACTTCAACGACATCTCAAAGTGGAAGAAATGGTGAAGGAGAAACAGATGATGAAGATAAACTTGAGAAAGTATAGTTCTTTGCAGTAGTTGGTTTGGGCTATATGGTTGATTTTTGGGCATTTTTTGGCACTTTGATCTTCAAGAAAAGGTGGAGATTTGCTTATTCCAGATTCATTGAGATGTGCATTTTACTTTTCATGGACTAAATTAAAAATTTCATGAGTTAAAATTATCTTTATTTGCTAATTTCATGGGCTAATGTTAAAGTACTTATTCATGAGTTAGAAAGTTTCTCCTTCCAACATTACAAGTGAGGTCTGGGGAGGTTGTGTGTATGCAGGCTTCCCCTTAAGGTAGAGAGACAGTTTCCAATAGACTCTCATCTCTGCTACTTTCATCGCAGCCTCGCTTCGCTTTTCTAGCTCACCCAAATGTTTACCTTATTTGCTAGTTCTATTGCCTAAAGAAAGAGGGAATATGATTTACATTTTTATGTCTATGACTTATTCCTTAAATTCTAGGGCGTACAAGTAAATCTACGCATTTCATTTGTGCTTCAAAACATTATTGATACATCACGCTCCCAACAAACAACTTTGAAAACACTAATTTTTACTTTATTCACCATAACAAAAATAGATTTTAGCGGTAATAAATATACACAGTAATAAAAAGTGCTAAAGCCTTTACCAACATTAGTTAATTGTCATTAGATCCAATATCTCTAAAAATACAGATTTAGCAGCAATTAAGTTATTACCGTTAATTAATTACCACTAAAAATCATTTTTGGTGTAGTGATTTGACTTGTGTTTTAAGATACTACCAAAAAAGGCTAGTATTAAAAGGGAAAAGAACATTCATACCCCAAAAAAGTAAAATATTTACCCTTAAGGGTGTGTTTAGTACAAAGGAAAATATTTTCTTGAAAAACAAGTGTATTTCTAACTTATTTTCTCATGTTTGATTGGTGAGTAGAAAATATTTTCTGGAAAATATTATGTTTGGTTGGTGAATGAAAAATATCTTTTATTTTTGGCTTGAGACTAAAAACCACTCGTTAGGAAAATAATTTTTGATCCGAAAATCAACCCCAATAATTGATCTAGGACCCGACCCGACACCCAAACTAGGACAAGACCCAGATGGCCGTTCCAAATCCGACTCTGAGATCTGACCCAGGTCCTGCGACCAAGGAAAAGTTTTTCATAAAAATAATTTGACGGGGTCGTGTTGTGTGTGTGTGTGGGGGGGGGGGGCTGGAAAATAAGTTTTTCTTAATTTCTTTTTACGGGAGTGGCCTTAGTGGGGTATTGGGGAGGGGGGGGGGGGGGGAGAGAGGGGTAATGGGTGGCTAATAATGAAAAAAAAATTAAGTTTGAAATATTTTTCCAAAAACAATTTTTTTAAAAAAAATTAACGCGAATGTGCTGGGTGGGGGGTGGCGGCAGGGGGTAGGGTGGCATAAAAAATAATTTTTTAAAAAAATTTAAATATATTACAAAAACATTTTTTCTAAAAAAAATAATTGACGGGAGTGACCTTTGTTGGGGGGGGGGGGGGGTAAGGGGTAGGGGTGGTGTGGTGTAAAAATGTTTTAATTTAAAATACTTCCCAAAAATATTAATTTTTAAAAAATAAAATAAAATAAACGGGGGTAGAGGAGGAGGGGATGGCCTTGTTTGGGGGAATGGTGGGGGGAGTGCGTAAAAAATAAAAAAATTTAAATGTGAAATATTTGTCAAAAGCAATGTTTTTTTTTTTTTTTTTTTTTGGGGGGGGGGGGGGGGAAGGGGAAGGGGTAGGGGTGGAGTAAGGTAAAAAATAATCTTAAAATTTGAAACATTTTTCAAAAATAAATTTTAGAATTTTTTTTTTGTTTGATTAGGGGGTGGGGGGGTGGGGGTAGGGATAAAATATATTTGAAATTTAAAAAATAAAAAAATTTAAAAAATTTAATTTTTTTTCGAATGGGTAGGGTTAGCTATGGGGTATGGGTAGGTTAAGCAAAAAAATTAAAGGATCAAGTATAGTTTTGAAAAATGTTTTCCTTAATTTTGAAAGAAAAGTCATTTTACTTGAATTTGAGGAAAATGAATTGATTTTGAAAACATTTTTCAAATACTTTAAGCCAACCAAACATGGGAAAATTGGAAAACACTTTCCAGAAAATGTTTTCCTCCATACCAAACACACACTAAATGTCTCATTACTTTCAACCCCCTTTCCATTTTAAAATGACATATATTTATTTTTATTCGCACGCTGACATCATGTTGATATCAGTGCCACTCTTTTTTTATCACTGATACTAACACAATATGTTACAATATATGAATATACTCTAATGGTATAAATAGTAACTTAGTAGTTTTCATTGAATGATTGTTTCTTCTTCCTTGATACCATCAAAGAATAATATACTATTATGGTATATATGAATAACTAAACATTGTTTTCATTGAGATTTGCTTCAGTCCTTTGATGATATTATTCAATCATCCATGATGCCATTACGGTATATCTAGATACTATCGTGGTATCATTGAGGTATATTTCAGCTCTTCAATATATTAATTTAAAAAATATAAAAAAATATTTTCTACTAATTTAGAGTTGAATAAATAAGATTGTGGCTTTAATAAGTTTCTCTTCATTGTTTCTTATTTTGTTGTTGAGGTATATTTTAATTCTTCAATATTTTAATTTTAAAAAATATAAAAATATATTTTCTACTAATTTAGAGTTTAATAAATACGGTTGTGACTTTTATAATTTTCTCTTAATTGCTTCTTATTCATTTCTTAAAAAAAAAGTTCAATAATTTATGATACCGATAGGGTATCAATATACTAACGGAGAATCACGGAGGATTGAGCTCAATCCTATATAATATCGATATGGTATCAATATACCGACGGAGTATTACAAAGAATATATTTTCTACTAATTTAGAGTTTAATAAATAAGATTGTAACTTTAATAATTTTCTCCTAATTGTTTCTTATTTATTTCTTAAAAAAAGTCATACTGATATGGTCTCAATATATCGATGGAGTATCATAGAGGATTAAGCTCGGTCCTATATGATATCGACATGATATCAATATACCGACAGAGTATCACAAAGAATACATTCTACTAATTTAGAGTTTAATAAATAAGATTGTGACTTTAATAATTTTCTCTTAATTGTTTCATAAAAAAGAGTTCAATCTTATATGATATCGATAGGCATACAGATGGAGTATCATATATGATTAAGCTCAGTCATAGATGATACCGACATGGTATCATGATACCGACATGGTAACAATATACCGATGGAGTATCACAAAAAATATATTTTCTACTAATTTAGAGTTTAATAAATAAGATTATGACTTTAATAATTTTCTCTCAATTATTTCTTATTTATTTCTTAAAAAAAGAGTTCAATCCTATATGATACGGATAAGGCATCAATATACTGACGGAGTATCACAGAGGATTAATCTCAATCCTGGGTGATACCGATATGGTATCGATGTACCGACGAAGTATTACAGAAGATTAATTCATAGTAGTGATGCTGACATCATGCACAAATATATGAAAGGATAAAGTGGGGCAAGTGGATAAATAATTTGGGTCATGAGTCCATTAAGGATAAATAATTTATGTTGAGTCCAATTTGGTTAATAGTTTCACAATTAGGTCTATTTTGTAGTTCTCCCATATTAAAATGTGTTTGTATTTACTTTCTTCATTTCAATTTGCTTGACTTATTTTCACATGACACAAAATTTAAGTAAAAAAAGAAAATTTTTAAAATTTTATAGACTTAAATTAAAAATATATCAAATATACCAAATATTTTTTAATCTTATAGTTTTAGCTACGTTTGTCATCTAAAAAGTTGAAATTTAAAAAGGGCTAAAAAATGATCAAACAAATTATAACAGAGAAAATACGTCTTTTAAGTAATACTATTATTTTATCCAAATCTCAAACAAATATTATATAAATTAGTCATGGCAGAAAATTCGTCTTTTAGTGGGTGTAACAAATTAAGGTAATTCAATTTTTGTTTTAAAAATTCATATAAATGAAAGTAGCACAAGAAGGTTGGATATGTCCAAAAGTCGTTTTCAAGACAACTCAAGAGGAGTAAAAAGTCAAGACTGAACCTATGTGATACTTCTCCTATTTCATTCCTTTATTGTTGGTTAGAGTTGTCAATATGGGCTGTTTCATTTTATTCGGATTAATTCATATAAGTTTTGAAATTTGATGGATCAGCTTGGCTAGTCCATTTTTGGTGTGGGTCAAAAAATGATCGACCCAGCCCACAAATATGTGGGCTACGGGCTTGCCGGCCAACCCTCTTTTCATAAGAATATATTTTTTTATAAATTTTTAAATTAAATTATAATTTAAAAATATTATCATAAATATCGATACGATAATATTACATAGTGTTAGTGTTACTACTTGTTAATCAAATCCACAAATAAAATTATCTTTATAATATTTATTAAGTTTGATTTCAAGTAAAAACATAAATAGCTAAATAAAATTATAAATCTAATTGTTTTCCAATGATCATAATAAAACAAAAAAACTATGATAATATTCCATAGGGTACGGCCTATTTAGTGATTCCTAGAAATTTTAGGGAATTTTTATTTTACGTAATACATATTTTATAGACATAATTTGTATTTAAATTATAATATTTCAAACTTTAAACTGATTTTGAGTTTAAATTCTTGTTATTTTTAATAATCTATTTTATTTTTTATTTTTTATTAATTTTTATTTGGCCCACGGGCCGGCCCTATTCATATATCTCAAACCCCACAAATCGGCAGACTTATTCAGGCCGAGCTAAAAAGCCCTTTACTTAAATGAGCTCCAAAAATTATAGCTTAGCCTTATCAAATCCCGAGTTAGGTCAGGCCAATCCAATGGGCCTAACCCATATTGACGGCTCTATTGTTGGTTTGCTTAGATAAGTTTGTTTGTTTGTGTAGTAGCTTAGTAGGATAGAGGGTGTTTTTTCCTACATTACCGCATAAAGATTCTCTCTTTACTAGATTCATGAATGTAAGAGGAGAGAAAAGCTTAAGTCGACTCAAATGGAAATAATCTTTTACTTAACTTTAAGTTATATAAATTGTAAATATAAAAATAAATTTTGTATTATTAAATTACTCAAATGAATATTTAATCTCTTTTACATTTGTAGGTCTTGGCAATTTGGGATTTTCCTCACACTAAAAGATATTGTTAATTTTTTATTGTAAAATGTTCAGTGGCTATTCTCACAGATATTTTGATTGAATCGGCGAGAAAAAAAAATAATAATCTTTTTATATGAAAAAAATTAGGAAGCTTCCCACTATTTCAGTGAAAATTTGTGTTTTACCATACATTTTTCAATAAGTTGATTCGTTGGAAAATAAATAAAAAATCATATTTTATAATACAAATTTCTCATTGATCCATGATGGGAAATTTTTTTTATTTCTAATAGTGTTCTGCCCTTTTTGCATTACACTGTACCACCAGGAGCGGCTCAACAAATTCGGTGGCCTCAAGCCAAATTTTAATATTGGGCCTTAATTTTTAATTTTTCTTTTAAAAAGAAGAAAACTTATGCACCCCCTCCCCCCTTATGTATATGTACCATGCAAAGCCATTAATTATTTTTTAATAGTCTTTCTTTTCAATTATTTTAAGTAAAAAATATATTTAAAAATTTATATAAAATGAAATTATATATATATATATAGAGAGAGAGAGAGAGAGAGAGAGAGAGAGAGAGTTAGAATAATAGAATTTAATTGTTAAATTTGATAATTGTATATTTATGAAGATAAAATCTCACACCTTCGGTTACTTGTAGCATTATTTGAAATAATAAAAAAGATATGTAATTTGTAATGTTTGATGCACTACAAGCTTGTATTAGACATAATAATTGCTGATTTGGATTAAGAAGAGAACTTAAAAATATTTTTTTGCAAAAGGAAAAAAATTGAGAAAGAGTAATTTGCCATTTAATTCAATGTCAATTGTTAATGACTCAAAAAGATTTATATGCTGAGGTAAAGTACGGATATAAACGAATTATTATTCTTATTACTTAGTTTTTTTCAACACTAATATTCTTCATAATTTCGAAAAGTCTTTTTTTTTGTTATATCCATTTCATCCTAAAATGAAATATGAATTTCATTTTTAAAGAGTTAAATTATATATACTTTGGCCTTCATTTTGAAGATATATATTTTCATCATACTAATATAAGAAAAAATGTAATTTATAATACGATTTTATAGTTTATGAATACGTAACTTTTAAATTTAATGCAATCCAATTAACTCCGAATATTAATTTAATTTACTCTCATGAGGTGAAAAATATTATTATTTTGGAATGGGGGAGTAAATATTTTGTAATTTCTACAATACAGTTTTCATTTTTTTAAAAAAATATTAAACATATCACATACAAATTATTTGTCTTTCATATTTGTCTATGTCATGTGTACTAATTTGAAATTGTTAATAGTAATTCATAGGGTTTAAATTTTAAATTCGTCTATTAACTATATTAAAGCCATTATTGACTATTCAACCTTGATATTATGATTTTAGATTCGTCTTTTAACCATTTTAAAGCTTCTTTATTTTTTTTTTAACTTTTCAACATTGATATTATGATTTGATACGGCATTCAATTATTAAAAAATGTTATCGAAAGACTACTACTGATATTTACTTTATTTGACATGTGTTCTAAGATATTACCAAAAAAGACCAATATTAAAATGTGTTCTGCAATTACATTTTTAAAGTAATATTCTACATGTCTAATAATAGTTATCCACTATTAATTTAACACGTCTTTTAAAAAATAATAAATAATAAGTAATATTATTATATTATCTTTTGACTTTATTAAATTTAACGTTTTGAAAAATATGTAAGATGATAAATAGTTTTAATAGCAAAAGATAAAATGGACACAAAAGATAAATTATCTCTTGATTTTCTAAATTGAATAAATATTATTAAACAATTATTTTAATATAATAAATAACTATTATTGAACGGAGAAAATATTATTTTATCCAAATATCTAACAAATATTATAATAACTATTCATGGTAGACTATTCATTGTATAGTGGGTGTGAACAACAATTGATAACTTGGAGGTTGAAAGCCGTTTTAAATATGGTAAGACAGCTCATGGGGACTAGAAAGTCAAGATTGAACTTTGTGTGATACCAATATTTTATTGAAATTTAAGTTATATAAATTATAATTATAAATAATTTTTATATTAGTAGTTTAGAAATATTGGAATTCTTTTTATAATCTTTTTAATTTTTGATTTCTTATGTTTGTTAATACATATTTGGGGAGAGTTTTGCACTTTAATCCATAACAATTTCTTGTCTAATATTTTAAATCTCAGCTTTAATAACTCTTTTCATTTCCATTTTTTATTTATTCTATTTATTAAATATTTTTTGAAGATTGAGCAACATGTTAATCTAAACCGAACAAACTACTAATTTCATATGGGGTATGGAGCAAGGACACACATTTAACCGGTTCGAGATTAAATATGTATAGCAAAATATTATTAGGATCAGAATTAGGATTCGTCAATAACTACGTAGTCGTTAATTATTAATCTCAAGATAATTTATTCACAAATTTTCCTCATAACTAATAACCAAACGCCATATATACTTGGTGTACTAAGTTTAATTAATACATAAAAACTAAATTACTACCAAACATGACCCTATCATGATAATTTTACTGTCTATCTAAAAGGCCAAATAATAAAATGCAAAGTACTACTATATTTTACCTAAAAATTTCGATATATCACATAAGAATCATTCGTCCTTTTTTATATGATATAACTTTGAAACTATTAATAACAATTTATCAGCTTCAAATTTTAATTCGTCATTAAAACCAATAACTTTTAGATTATCATATTTGATAAGTTATTTAATATTTATCTAAAAAAAAAACTATCTAAAAACATACCGAATACCTTAACTATTTCTTTTTTTTTGGGTAACAAACACATGTTGACAAAAAGAAGGAAAAAACTAGACACACCTCCACCAAAACAAAACTTCTAGAAAAACTAAAAATGCAAAAAGTGTACTATTTATTGAAAAAGATATTTAGGACCAAAGAGATTAAATATATAATTAGTGAGATATTTAGGGTTAGAATTAGGATATATTGATCTATAGCTGAGTTATTAGTTATTGATCTCGAGAGTAATATTTTATGAATGAATAACTATTCCTTATCTAACTAATTCATGCATAAATTAACATATATTATTTCATAATCAGGCATTATATTATTACTATCGGCATAATTTTAATTCGCTATCAAATGACTAAAAAAATCAAAGAATTCACTTTTTTCCACACATTAGATATTTCACTTCCCCTGCCCCTAACCCCTACCCCCTCACCCCACTCCTCCGGCTACTAATATTTGCATAACTCTGACATAAAAGATGTCACTTCTTTCCGCACCTACTAATATTTCACTTCTCCCCCACACACACCCCATCCACCCTATAAAAGTCCACATCATAAACCCTAAACTTTCTAAAAAATTTCTACTTTAATTTTCATATATATCATGGCAGTTGACTCTCTCAAAAACTCCAATAATAATATTGTTCCACCACCAACACTAATTCTTGAGTATAGTGATGATGAAATGACTAAAATTCATGCAAGCGCTGAGCTTACTGTTTTCATTCAACTGTTTGGAAGAAAATTGGGAAGTTTTCAGCTTGGCTCTTATCTTCATGGCTTCTTTAAACTCAACGGTCGTGTTGAAGTGTGTGAACATGGTCATTGCAGGTAAAAGTTAATTTATCCAATCAATCAACTTACAGAAAAAGGTCGTATTTATACTTTTAATATTAATACCTTAAAAATATCTCTGTTTCGAGGTGAATAACCATGTTATTATGCTATTGGACAAATTTGACGCTTAGCCTAATATAAGGAACATCACGTGGAGGACCTACACACAAATTATGTAGACACGATTCATATTTGGTTTTACCCAATCCATTATTTGGTGTTTGATCATAAAAATTGTGAGTATTTAAAAAATGATTTTTGAACTGTGTTTGGCCATAAACACAAATTGAAATTGTTTTTGAAGTTTTACGAGTAATTTGAAGTGAAAATAGTTTGTTAGTGCTTTTCAAATTTCTGAAATTTTATGATCAACTATACTTTTCGGAGTTCAACATTGTTTCAATTCAGATCTGATGATCTAGCATTTGTACGTGTTGATATCAAGTTGAATTCCGAAATTTTATGGTCAAAAGTGTTTTTTGGATTTGTAACTCCTGAAAAATTGATAAAACTTCATGGCCAAACGTCCAATTCAGATCTGATGATCTTGAATTTGTTGGTGTTGATATCAAGAGTAGCGATTTAATTTGGTCAATCAATGGGTTAGAATACTCTGGACGTGCAAAACAATTAAGTGGGCATTTGGACATAAAAATTGTTAAATTTTTTAAAATAAATAAATTAATACTTTATTTTTAAGTTGAAAATAATATTTGAAAATCAGAGTTGTGTTTATTGAAATTATCTTTTGAATTTTTGTGAGTGAATTGATATGAAAATTGTGAAAACAATTCTCTTGGAGTTTGTCAAATTCCGAAAAACTATAACAATTTATTTTCCATATAATGTTTAAAAGAAAAATCCGATTTTATTTTTGAAAATTATCTACATATATATTTGGGTTCTTGTGTGTATGGCCCTCCAAATGTTCCTTCTATTAGTCCAAGGGGCAAATGAATCACAGAACCAATGTGTAGAGTTGAGATTTGTTGTATAATTTTTGAGCCATGAGTCTTTCGAAAACAATCTTTCTACTTTCTCGTGTTAGGCATAAGGTCTTCTTACACTTATTCTCTGTCAAATCCCACTTGTGAAATTACACCGAGTATGTCATTGTTTGACTTTTCTTTGGAAAACAATCAAACCGATAAATTTGCATTATGTTGCTGTAGGTACTCTGCCAAGTTCTCGAGCCAACGTGATTATGATCGAGCTACTCAGAGAAGCACTTGGCAGATTTCGGATCAATATTTCATCGAGGTTTATAAATGGCAGCCTAACTTCCAATTCGGAAAAGTGCCATTTCTTCGTGCTGGAGACTTTGTGGAAGCCCGGTTAGAAGGTCTCCCCGTTGAGTACTTCATAGATATCGCGGTGTTTAAACTTGCTGATGCTGTTTGCGAGCCTTTGGGTTGCCCGGTCTTAATGGTTGATACTTCGAAAGGTAAACCTCCTCGATTTTGGTTTCAGTTGATCAATTCAAAATGTTGTTCAAATCTTCCATTGCACGTTCAAATAGTTGATGGTCCAGTAGTTGGATTGACTTATTCGCGAGCACAGCAATGCTATCATTGTGGTGGATTTGGACACATTCGAAAGACTTGTCTTCAGCGCAATCAACGGACAAGGTCTTACAACTCCGGTTCAACTCAAGTCCATGTCCCAGTTTCTAATTTATCATCACGAACCTCGTTCCCCGAAGAAACACAAGGTGTTGTCCAAGCTCATGAGTCAATATCTCAGATGAGTTCAGAAGGAAGTGGTGAAGGAAGAAGTGAAATCACGCCATTTTCTCCTATAAAGTACTTCGCTCGCTCCTCAGGGAGGACTAGTCCCTCGATGCCAATTAAAGAAACAGAAATGGGGGTTAAGGGTGCTATCCTTGTTGAGAATGGCGGGGAAAGCAGGGCAAAGTTGTATAATATAGGAGAGGAGGTTTGTGAAATTGATGTTGCTGTGAAAGTTACTGATTTGAATGACCAAAGGGGACATCAGCGTAGGGTAACTATAGCTCCCCGCACTGGTAATGCCCCCCGTTGCTCCAAAAAATTGCTTTACACAACCATTGAGAATGTTGAGGACCGGAATGCAATCCGTATGTTAAAGGATACTTGTGATGAGAACTATGTTTCAATCGCGATTGTTTTTGATAAATCCTCTGTTCTAATCAATGACGATCAAATCATCAGATGTTTCGGTTTCTCTGCTTCTCACATTTCAGAAATGACATTCAAAAGCATTGGATCAGATGGCTACGCGAGAAACGTGAAGGGTAATTTCTTGCTAATGTGGAACGGGGAAGAGCTTCATGTTAATGTTTCCCCTGTATCATATGGCAATACACAGCTTTTGTCCCAACATCTCGAATTTAATGCCTCGTGGTTGGTTGTTGAGTCCGATTCAGATGAATCATCTAATGGTTTTTCGAGTTCTTCTGGAGAAGGTTCAGTTGATTCCTCTCGAAATGGAGACACAGATTCGGATGAATCCACATTGTTTACTTCTTCTAGAGAAGGAATTTCAAATGAATATTCCGCCTCATCTAGTTCTAGCAGTGAGTCCTCTATTTCCCTTATGAATTCAGCCACACATTCTGAGGACTCCTCGTTGTTCTCCACTGATGCAGATGAAATTTCAAATGGAACGTCTGCTCCTTCTAGTTCTGAAGAAGACAATGAATCATTTGTTCTTTCTCCTAATGGTGAATAGTTTTAAGTTATGTTCGAGATTCAAAACTATTTTTTTGTTGTCATCGTCAAACGTCTCCACATCCGTGCAAAATAGAGAGGCTCGGGAGGTAAGGGAAAGGGGAGACAATGCACCACCATCTAGAACCAATTTAGCAAAGCCCGAATACAGAAAGGCAGCAAGTTTTGGAGCTACATTTTTCTATGCTACTCATACTAATCGTCTCTTAACATCTGTGATTTTGTTGAGTAAGTAATTTAGTTCTAATCATTTTTGGTTGTACTAATGTCAAATTGTACATACTTTATGTATACTTGTAATTGATCTCAAGAAAGTTTTGAAGGAAATAGAACAAGTTCTTTTTTGAAAAAAAATTACTATGCTGTAGGAATCCTCTGTTTTATCTACTAAAATGCAAACACTGTTCATGTAGGATTGTTAACCTTTTTCATCACTTTAGTTATCAAAAAAGTCTCCTAAGGACAATAGACGGTTCTATCACAATCTCATAGAGTTTAATTTGTTAGAATGATTTTTAAATTTATTTTGCTTGATATTTTTAATTATATTAAAATCATCATGTTAAATTATATTAATTATGTATAATATTGATTGAAAATTTGAATACATACATTGTAATTTGATTAAAATAAAATTTTAATTAAAATATTTGTATAGATATTTAAAAATTGTTTCTCTCTATAAAATAATCTTAATATTAAAAGTAATTGATACTTACCCCTTTTTCGAAGTTTGACTCTCAAATGCATTTTTTTAAAAAGCTTAGCCAAACATAATTTGCTTATCAAAAATATTTTTCAAATAAATTAGCCAAACACAAATTGTTTTTTTTAAATGCAATTTTTTTAAAAGCCATTTTTAAAAAGTGCTTCTAGAAATAAACAGTTTTTAGAGCCTGTTTGGCATTGCTGCTAAAAACTGCTTATTTTTAAAAGTGTTTTTTTTAAAGTAGCTTTTTAGAAAAATGTTTTTCAAAAAAAGCAATTTGTGTTTGACAAATTCATTCGAAAAGTGTTTTTGATAAGCAATTTGTGTTTGATTAATTTTCTTTAAAAAGTGCTTTTGAGAGTCCAGTTACGAAAAAGGGCAATATCGATGTGCTTTTAATATTACGATTATTTTATAGAGAGAAACTATTATAAACATCTAATGCACAAACTTTAATTACATTTTAAATTTAATTATTTGAAATGTACATATTCAAATTTTCAATCAATATTGTACATAGATAAATATTGTTGAAATTTTTTGAAAAGAAGAATCTTTTTGTTATTTATTACCTATATTTTGGATTCGATCTTAGCTATTATCCTTTTTTTTTTTTTGTTATAATACTCTAAAATTTTAAAAATTTAAACTAAAATAAAATAATAGGTAAATTAAAAAAAGAAGATTTGTTGTGAACCACAAGCAGGTCGACGGACCATGGTCCCTTTCACGGTTCGTGAACCCCTCAGTGGTTCACCCAATTTTCTGTTGTTCAAGTCTACTAGGTTTCTGAGGTGTTACAATCTCTTGCCTATGTGCCCCCTAGGATGATTGTCTAAGATAGACATTAGCTAGTGAATCCACGTAAGCTAGAAGTTCATGGTCTTACCTTGGCAAGTAGGACAACTCTTTTCGATGTGGGAGACACCGGGTTCTATATTATAGTTCGCATGATCTTTATGTCGGTTTAGGATACTTCCCACGATAATGAACCAAGGCTACCTTTAAAGTATCTCTCATATGTTTTAAAAGATGATCTAACTTGGATAGACCATGATTACGATTATGTTTTCTAACTTCTTATCTTATTTTTTTAACTTGGTCTTTGCATATCATTAAAATGTCCTTTTTAGCATGATTTCATACTTTTATGCATGTCTATCATACTTGGTATATTTTTGTACTAACGCATACTATTGCACATTGTTTCACTAATGTAGGATCCGATGCTCTTATCCGCATCTTTGTGACTAGGGATCTATTAGTAGAAGATTGAAGATTGGTGAGTCCTCATGTTCCGAGGACCAAGTCTTTACTTCATTGTGTCTTTATATTTCAATTTTGAACTTGATGAACGGGTTACGTCTCGAGCACTTCTTATGTATTGGATGACTTTGAGACATTTGTTAAATTTTCGCTTCGCTTTATAGAACTCTATGTTTCAAAATTGTCTTTTAAAATCTCTTGATTTTCCATTATCTTGTATGATGTATGCCAAGTGGCTTGTATAGGGCCTCTCGGGGTTTTGTATGCATTGTCACGTTTAGGATATACTTTGGGTCGTGACGCAACCACAATAATTCCGTGAAACTCCATTGTTCGTTTGATATTTGTACAGTGGCCCATTTTTCTTACTTTTGTACCATTCCTTTTCCTTTCACCCCTCTTCTCTTTCATTTTTTTATTTTTTTTTTTCTATTCCTAATAAATAGCCAACTCTCAAATACATAATTATGTCGTTAATATATTTGATAAAAATATTAATAAATATCTTTTAAGTCAAAATAACTGTAAAAGTCTTTAGGATTGAATATTAAAAATAATTTTATTATTCAATATTTTTTATAATATCAAATTAAAAAGACCAGTATATTCTTAATTACTAGCATTTAAAAATACTCAAATTAATTCAAATTTATTATTCCATAAATTTTTGTTGTTCTGTTTAGTTCATATCTGCAGTCATTTTCTTAACATAGATTATTAGTTATTTCTTAGTTACAATTTTTTTAAATACTTAATAGGAAAATACAGGTAAAAGAAATATCATAAATTAATGTACAACAACAACAACAACAACAAGATCAAGGACTGGGCGGACAACAACAACAAGAAGAAGATCAAGGACTGGGCGGACAACAACAACAACAAGATCAAGGACTGGGCGGACCTTAAGCTAGCGGTAGTCCGCCTGCGAAAGAATCGAAATATACAAGAATTTTGGCATAGCTTTTCAGACTGCATGGTAGGCCTTTTACCCGAGTAAAGGGTCTGTCAGAATCTAATACGTACAACTTATTGAGCCCATGTGTCTGGCGGTTCTGACCGGGTATAGAGTGTCCTACTTATCAAAACACATCTTTCGGGCTAAAACCACGATTGGCCAGGCGGAGTCACTAAGACAAAGTCAATAAGAGTAGTGCTAGATTCGACTGTACCTCGATCTCGAAACCAAGTCAAAAAGCCATACTAAAATTCCTTTATATTTAAATTGAGCTTAGATCTGTTCATGGTCTATATAGGAGAGAAGTTAGATATTCGACATAGATAATCTTTAGCCGGACATAGTCCTGGCTAGGAGAAACATACTAAACAATAGACTAAAAAGAAAATAAGTACCTTATAAAGGACGTCTTCAAGATCCAAGAAACTCTGAATAATTGACCGGTTTATTTATATAGTGGTCGGAACAGTACTTCGGAAGACTCACAAAAGATTTACAAACTTCAAAACAAGAAACAAAAGAGAGAGAGCTAAATTTTTCTGATGCCTCTCTTCAAAATGAACTAACACTTATATAGAAAAATAAAAAGACACAAGGAATCTATGTACAGTACAGAAGGGCCCTCATCTGGGTCCCTGAACAATACATCTATTGTTTCAACAGTTCTTTTACTGTTGAGTGGGTCCTTCTTCACATATCTTCACATGTCTATGTTTCTTTCACGTTTTTGCCTTTTTCTAAGGCTTTCATTAGCTGCAAAAATCTTCTGCTTCTTGTAATTCGGTGGCGGACATCATATGTTCTGAATGTGCCCTTTGAGAATCATCCATATCGTTGCTAGCTTCGCTTCGCATTGAAGTATCTGATTTATCTATTTGAGTTATGGTTTGAAGTAAATTTTTTCTTACTTCTTCGAGATAGTCCTGAATCATTTTTTCTCTATCACCTTCTTGGAAAGAAATCCGCCTAGCAATATGTCTGACGGAATTATCTTCGATGATCTTCTGAGGATATACTATTTTATATTCCTCAATCCTTTCTTTAATAGAGTCTATAAGCTCTTGACCAACTAATTGTTTGGTCTTAGGATCTATTTTTAACAGTTTATCCTAGAAATTATTATAATAAGTTCTGTATAAGCAAGGAATATTTTCTTCGCTGAATCCTACCTCAGGAGTCCATTTGTGAATCCATGGTATTGAAAATTCGATGAAAAAATAGATTTGATCTATTCTTTCTAGCCAACATACATGATCTTCATGATATAATCGGTTAAGATCTGGAGAAACCTTAGTCCACTCTTTATAAAGATTTAAAAATTGTTCTGGTAATATCTGAATAGTAGGACCGTGGTATGACCACCAATTAATAAACCAATTTGGAATTGTATCAGCGAAAATCTTCTCACATACCTTTACAAACCAAGTATGTTTGTGTTTGTCGTTATTGTAATATAGTGCTACATCAAATGCTCGGATATAATCCCAATATGTGAAATTCATCCTGGCATTATTAAGACTGATCTGTCTTTCTTTCATCGTTGATATACCCCAATCTTAAACAGATATAGTCTGTTTAATAATAAATTTAGAAAAGTTATAACTTTTTTCATGGGGGTTATTACCTGTGCTGAAGTGTTGAACTTCCACACTTCCCGTGCTCATCAAGATTTCTTCATAATAAGATCGTGTCTTATATGACTCCCCTAGAAAATATAATCCATTAACAAGGTACCTTTGAAATATTTTCCAAGGTTCATCCTTTCTCTGCAGATCTGCATTTTCTAAGAGAAATATCATTTCTTTCTTTTGTATTTTTTCATAAGACTTAATATCATCAGAGTCCTCTTTTATGATTGAAACAAAAGTATCTTTTTGTTTCTTCCCTTCTAGATAGGCCTGCATATGTGCATATAATGGACTATCCTTTGGAATATCTTCCAAACTAACTAATTGCTGTGAACTGGATGAAGATTCTTCTTGAGACAAGGTTTTTTTATTAAGTATAGTTTTTCTTCCCGTTGGTATAACCTGGGAATTTGAGTCAGATCTGTATGACGATCCTTGTGATGATCTGGCACCATAGGAACCATAGTTGCCTCTATTTGGGGCTGTTCTTCCCCTTCCTCTTCCTTTGATGTGAACCCAAGGTGGATCCATCTTGCAAACATAACATTCTTTCGTTATCATTTGGACCAATAATCTGTTAGATAATTATCACTATCATCTAAATAATATGCTATCTGAATATGAGGAAAATCTTCCTTTAGAATTTTATCTACAATTTTATTTGTGATATGATTTTTCATATCTCTAGGTAGATAATTTAGAACCCTCAATATAGAGACGAGAGTTTCTTCATCAATAAAAACTTGAAAAAACATGATTATTGGATGTATTCTCTAGATAAGAAATCAGGCAAAGAGTTATCAACTCCCTTTTTATATTGAATATTGAAATCAAAAGGGGCTAATTTGGATTAGGTAAACCAAATTGTTCACAGAAATCTCCCATAATAATAATAATAATAATAATAATAATAATAATAATAATAATAATAATAATAATAATAATAATAATAATAATAGTGAATTTAGGAGTTGTATGGAACCGATTGATTCTTGAAGAATAAATTAAACATTTTAATTATAATTGAAAAGACTTAAATTTGACCCTATGACCCGTCTCATCCTGTTTAATTTTTTAAAAATCATTTATGAATCTGTCACATCCTATTCTGTTTTTCCCTGTTGCCATTTCTATTTTAAATATGATTATAATGAAAAAAAATATATCTATAATTTTGAAAGAATATCATAAATCAGAAAAAATATGACTCGAATAGGTTGATGATCATTCTGAAAAGTATAATTTCTCAATTTTTTTTTAATTTTGATGTACTCTAAATAAAATGTACATGAGTTTGCTTAGTCACTTGAGATTTGTAATTGCAAAATAAAAGGCTTTTTTAATCATGACCAGTTTATTAATTATTACATGACATCTAAGTAAATAAATTATATTAATTAGAAATAATCTTATCTAATCAATTTATATGCTAAAGTAAATTAGTTTGTGTTTTGAGTTAATTTTATTTTATAAAAATATCAAACAATAAGCTTAAAATGTTTCAGTTATTTTAACAAAAAATATATTTATTTTGTAAATTTTTCTAATCAAATGTTTTTAGTTGAGAATTGAATATTTGTTAGGAGGAAAAAAATAAGAAAAGGAAAGAAAAGGGGGGTGCGTGGGAAAGGGTTGATAAAAAGGGAAAAATTTTAAAATGTATGAGGTACAAATGGTACAACTGGTAAGAGGGTATTATTTTATTAGTTTATATTATAACCTAGGAATCCGTGTTCTATTTTCTTCTTTGCCTTCAATTTCTCTTTCATGCCCTTCTCTTTCCTCTTCTTTTTTTTCTTTTTCTTATTTTCTGTTTTTTTTCCTAAATCTATTTTGAAATTAATTTAATTACTGGTGTATATGAAAAAATAATTTATTTTTTTACTTATATATTTTAACAATTTTTTAAAAAAAATTATCATATTTATTATCATATAACTACATAGGTATCAATAATCAAATTTAAAAATTTAAAATATAATTAATAAGACTAGTTTAGTAAAATAAATCTTTAACAGAAATACAATTAAAGCTATATACAAAAACTTATAAAAAAAAAAATAGTGAAACAGTTGTTATTAAAATTGCACATTAAAAATTAAGGGGTTATGAGCATAGAAAATATGATTATGGTTATTATTATTTGGCCTTTGGCTCTAGAATTCAAATGTATATTTTTTACTGTATTTGAAATAAACGGAATTATAGTTGAACATAGAGTCATGTTTTATTTTTGCAAAATAAAATATTCGAAATGATATTCATGTTTGAATGTATTTAAATACAATTTTAAAAATGAAAATTGAGTTGAAAAATCAAATTATACTAACATGTTTTTCAAATTTGAAATATATATTCGAGTTGAAAAGGTTGTATTCAAATTTTCATTTCATTATCAAACATCAATTTTCAAATTAAGTGAAAAAATATTATTTTTTAAGAAATAATTCTTATGTTTGAATGAGTCCTAAAAGTAGAAGTTAAAAAAATATGAAATATGAAGATAATTTTTTTAAAGTATGATAAATGATAAATGAAAAATGAGAGAAAAATAATAATTTTAGTGGTCAATTTTCATGACAAAAGTGACAATTCAAAGAATTAACTTGAACTTTCTTATACTCTTAACCTTTAATTATTTTAAATAAAAATAAGAATTTTTAAAAAATAAATTATTTTCATATATACAAACTAAGGGAGTAATTATATTGGTTTAAAAAAGATTTAGAAAAAACATAAAATGAGAAAAGAGAGGAAAGAGAAATAAAAGGTAAAGAAGAAAAATATAATGTGGGTCCCATGAGTCAGAATATAAATTAATAAATTAATGCCCTCATACAACTAGTAGCCCTCATACAACTAGTACTAGTTGTGCCTCATCCATAGTAAAATTTTTCGTAAAAAGGTATGAAAATGGACCCATTATTAAATGTCAAACAAACAAAGAAGCCTCACACAACTATTGTTAGTTGTGCCTCTACCATTGTAAATTTTTTTGTATTTATGGAATCAATATTTGAACATGTGATTTTACGCTGATTTTCAGATTATGAGATGTGATTCCATATTCTTCAAAAACCATGATATGGAAATTCCATATCATGATTTGAGATATTTTTAATATAAAAATTGATCCACAAGTTTATATTTGGTTAAAACAACCTCACATTTATATCTACTAACCATTTATTTCATATGTATATAAAAATTATAATCGCATCATTACTTTTTAAAATTTATTATTCTCACCAACATATAACCGCTTTAACTTACACCAACCGATTGTTGAGTAATAAATTTGTTCTCTTCATTTACTCCAACACCTAATTTATTACTTCTACCGTTTTGTATTTATAACAACTCAAAGTAACAATGTTGGTTTATCTTCTCAATCACATGATCGAGAAATGCAAGTTCAATGTGAGGAAATTGTCTGTACTATGTGGGAGGATTATATTAAAGATTAGTACACTATAATTTATGTTCAATTTTTTTATTGAATTAAAGTTTGATGAAATAATTACTTAAGTGGAGAGCAAATAACTTTGTAATAATTTATTATGCGATTTTATAAAGTTTTGTTTATTTGGTAAGATTGAATAAACAATTGGGGCTACTTTAATTGGTTTACAACTTATGAGATTATTACGTTTATGAGAAAATATACAACACAAAAATTCTATATCGCATGTCCAAACAAATTTTTAATTTCATCTCATAATTTCATATTATGATATCATATCATGATTCTATATCATGATACCATATCGCATGGCCAAACAGGACCTTAAGAAATTATATATTAAAGGTTCACATTACCAAATTATCTATATTAAATATATCTCAAAAAATCTTAATTTGACCATTAGTATTTTGTGTAATTATTAATGATAAAAATAATATTAAAAGAGAATAATAACTTTTTTTGATTTTCTAAAATGAGTAACTAAAATTAAAAAAAAATATTTTTCGTAATAAAAACTAGTAAAGGAATACTAATATTACTTTATTACTATATAAAAATGTCTAAAAGTATGGCTGTGCATAAAATACCAAAAATCAAATTACCGAATTGAACCAAAATTTTTGGTAATTTGGTATTCAGTTTGGTATTTGGGATTAAAATTTAAGAATTATGATATTCGGCCGTGAGTTTGGTATGATACATTAGTACTATTTGGTATTCGGTATTTCCTGAATACCAAATTATTTACTTATTGAAGGTCATATATCAACATATTCATTACTCATAACTTCAAGTCCAAAGAGAAAGTTAAAGAATAAGCATGAACAATCCAAATACAAATGTCTTTTAGTTGTATCATTTTTCGTTTCTTGATGACTTCTTACTTGTTCATTTTCTATTATATCGTGTCTGCACATAAAAAATTAAAATGATTGGAAAAATAGTATTAATTAACTTTGTAATGCAATCGGCTATAACTTCAATACGGTATTATCGAATACCGTACCAAACCAAAGTTTAATTTACCATTTACCAAATTACCAAATCGAAATTTAAAAATTTGATATTTGATATCTACTTTTAACAATCAATTATCAAATCTGAAAATTGAACGGCCACCTGTGGTCAACCTTTTTTTTTCCTTTCTAACTTTATCATTCGATCTATCTATATGAAGAAACCTTCCTCAAGTTCTCTCTAGTGATTACTTCTCTCATTTTTTTTTTTTTTTTTTATAACTTAATTTGATTTGATTTGATTTGGAGTTCTTTTCGTGTGTTTGATATGGCCTCCTGCTTGAGTATGATTTTTGATGGTTTCATATTCTTGTGAAAATTTATTAATCTCTCTTAATTAACTGTTCAAAAATAATTATTCACAACACCATATCCTGATTGTTATATATTTATATATTGTGTTGATTGATTGTTATATATTTATATAAAAAAATCCTTTGGCTAGAAAATTTTGGCCATAATGACTAAAATGACACATTCACACTATAAACATATTTACTTTCTGACATTCTTATTCTTATTTAAATTTAAATTTATTAATTATTTTTTAATACATGAAAAATTTCCCAATATATGAGGAATAGACTTGTTCCCGGACTCTCATAATTACCATAAATACATGTTAATTTCAAATTTCTTTTAAAAAGGCAACAAAATGATAGCCTTAATAATTTTTTTTCTTCCCTCTACTTTCCAATATATAAAGAACACAAATTGAAATTTACAATTAAGAAATAAAATTTAAAATTTAAATGGTAAGATAAACACTAATAATATTAAATTTAAAATAAATTTATCTCACAGTCAATTCAAATTCAAGAATCATAAAATAACTTAACAAGTAAAATTATTAATCAAAAGTGTCATATATACTGGCCATTTATATACTACTACTACTACTAATAATAATAAATTATATTTTTCAACTTTGTGATTTAGAGATAATATATTTTTTGTTAAAAGAAAGTGGCTCACATCTATTTCAATTGCTACATATATAACTTTGATATAGCTAAAAAAAAAAATTTAGCTGACGAAAGTGAAAAAATTGATTCAAAATTATTTTTTGATAAAAATAAAAATTATACAAGATATGTTTGATCCTTCTCGCAATATTTTGAGGTATGTTTGAAGAGCCAAGATCATTTTTGGCTGACGGAAGTGAAAAACTTATTAAATTTTTTTAACAAAATAAAAATATAAAAGGTATATTTGGTCCTTCTCGCAATATTTCGAGGTATATTTGAGCCTCTTCTTTTTTTTGGTAACTAACAGGATTTTATTAATCACCATAGCAAACATTACAAACCCATAGTTCAGCCAGATCTCAGCTGACTATCTTCAATAAAAGTTCACTGTCGACTACAAGCTATGCACACAACTCAAAACTTGAAATTTTGAATTAAAACAGCGAGATCAGGCATGGCTCTAACACTGCATATATTAGCTATCTCCCGGGCAATACATTCACTATCACGACTTCTCTTTCAAACACTCGCAGATTCCTTTCAGTCCAGACCGCAAAGACTATTTCTGTGGATACCATTCTGAAGAGTAGAGCATACTTTGACTTCCCTTTACCACATTTGATGATCCAATCTAAGAAATAGCCCCACGTTGGAGAAGTGATTGCAGGTTGACCAATCCAGCATAACAGTCTATTCCATACTTGGATTCTATATGGGCACATAGCAAATAAATGATCTCTATCTTCATCACAGTTCATGCACAACACACATTTTGGATCTGCAGGCAGACCCCATTTGATCAATCTATTAGCAGTCATCATTCTTCCATGTAAACACAACCATAATGCCCATTTGATCAATCTATTAGCAGTCATCATTCTTCCATGTAAACACAACCATAATGCAAACACACTTTAGGCCGTGCTTGATTTTGAAGAAGCAGTGTTTTCCATTTCACCCTTTTCAGATCTCCAATTAGCTGTAAATAGATAGTTTTAGTCATGCTCCATCCCAATGCAGTTTGGCTATAACAACTTTGTTCCATATATGAATATTAGGCAGATTAAGTCCTCCAACTGATTTAGAACAGCAGACCTTATCCCATGCAACTAATGCTCTTTGATGATTACACTAGCTCCAGACCACACATAACTTCTACAATATGCTTCAATAGTCTTGATCACCTTGGTAGGTAGTAAAAACAGTTGAGCCCAGTATGCTTGAATACCAAATAAGACAGTTCGTACCAGTTGCACTCTTCCTGCATAGGACAATTTTTCTTTGCAGTCCATGAGGTTATTCTCCCTACCATTTTCTCAATAAGTGGTTGCCACTGTAGCAATGTTAATTTCTTTGTTGATAGAGGAATTCCTAGATACTTAAAAGGTAGATCTCCCTGAGTGTATCCTAACACCTGCAGGATTCTATCTCTCTCAGATTGTGCCATACCTCCAAAATAGATTGAGCTTTTATTCATGTTCTAAGACTAATGCTTTAGAGAAGACCATAAAGACTTTATGCATGGCTGCCACAGAAACAATATCCCCTTTAGAGAAAAGAAGAAGATCATCTGCAAAACTTAGATGAGTAATTCCTAGCTTTGCACATCGAGGGTGAAATTTGAAGCTCTTCTCAGTCTTCAGATTGTTAAGATTCCTACTTAAGTACTCTATGACTATTGCAAATAGGTAGGGAGAGATTGGATCTCCCTATCTCAATCCTTTGGCAGCATCAAATGAGTCAATAAAGGCACCATTCACCAGCACTGTGTAGTTAACAATGGTCATACATTGCATTATCCACCTTCTGAACTGTGTAGGAAAACATAATTCCTCCAGAACTTGTTCTAAATATATCCATTCTACTGAGTCATAAGCTTTTTGGAGATCAATTTTAATCATACATCTTGCAGATATATATTTTCTAGTGTAAGCTTGAACTAGTTTCTGAGCAAGAATGATGTTATCACAAATTCTTCTACCTGGGATGAACCCTGTCTGAGCCTCATAGATGATACTTGGCATAATCTTCTGCATTCTGGTTGCCATTACTTTTGCAATAATCTTATATAGGACAGTACAACAAGCAATTGGTCTAAAATCTTTTACTATGACATGGTTAGGGATTTTAGGTACAAGAGTGATGGTAGTACAATTTATAATCTTACACATTGTACTTGTCTTCAAGAAATCTTTAACTGCTGAGCACACATCTTCTTTTACCACCTGCCAAGCCTTTTTGAACAAACATGCAGTATAACCATCAATTCCAGGAGCTTTATCATCTGCTATGCTTTTTAATCCTTCCCAGATTTCTTGATCATTCACCTCTTCACACAACTTCAGCTGTTGGTGATGTGCCAATCCAGGGCCTTGTTTCATTATTCTTCTGTCAACTACTGGCAGACTTTTCGAAGATGCGCCAGATTTTGATAAAAGGAGATAATTTCTGTTTGTATATCTTTAGGATCCTGTAATCTTTCTCCATTCAGAGCTTGGATACTACCAATCATTTTCTTCTAGGCTCTATCTTTCATAACTGTTAGAGAAATATTTTGTATTTGAGTCTCCTATCTTTATCCAAGTGACTCTGGATTTCTTCTTTAGAATACTCTCTTCGATCATTGACCATTTCTCCAAACTCTGTAGGACTACCCACTCCTGTCTAACCAACCCTTCACTGCATTGTAGAGCTATTTGTGTTTGAATCCTCTTTAACTCCAGTCTGGCTTGATCAATATTATTCCTCACTGTTCTGTATTCCTTAATATTAAGATCTTTCTGCCTTCGTTTCAACAACTTAAGCTTGATCCAGATCATTTGCATACCATTTTTATTCACTTGGATCCTCCAAATCTCTTCCACCATACCTAAGAATTTAGGATGTTCAGTCCAGATGTTAAAAAATCTGTAAGGTAATGGACCTCCTTTAGGTGTATCAGCTAGCTGCAGGAACATATGCGCGTGATCTGAGATGTAAGGCAAATCATATTCAGTTTGGACATGTCCCTACTTCATCATCCAACTTGTATTGCCAAAAGCTCTATCAATTCTACTTCATATTCTATCAGTACCTACTTGCTTATTCAACCAAGTATAGTACTCACCCCTCCAAGTCAATTCATTTAATTGTAGATTATTAATGCATTGAGAGAAATCTTGTATATCAGCCTGAGTGACAGGGTTTCCCATCAGCCTATCATTTTGGGATAAAATAGCTTTGTAATCCCCCCACAAGATCCATTCTCCATTGATGCCCTCTGCCACTTTCTCAATTCCTTGCCATAGAGTTTTCCTTTGTTCCATGGTGTTATAACCATATACGATAGTAACATAAGCTTCAAAGTCATCAGTTTTCCCCTTCACTTTACAGTGAATGAATTGTGCTTCTTCAATTAACATAGTTACATCATAAAAATTAGGATCCCATAGCACCCATACTCTCCCATTCTCAGCCTGGTTATAGTTATGAAGACTACTCCATTCAAATGCTAAGTTATTTACTATTTTTGCAGCTTTATGAACTTTAACTCTAGTCTCTACTAAACAAACAAATTGCAGCTTCTTCCTGGCAATCCAGTTCTTCAGCTCCTTTTGTTTGTATCTTTTATTGATCCCTATAATGTTCCAACACAACCAATTCATATCTTAACAGATAAAGACCTTGCTTCAGGGAGTCTATTAACGAGTTGTGTGTCTCTCTTCTCAAAGGGGAAAAATAATTCTTCACTAAGAGTTCAGGGAAATTACTCAAGTGTAAACTATCATCAGCATTTTGCTTGCTTGTCTCTTGCCCTGCCTTTGGAGAAACTTGTTGCTCATCTTCGTTGCTCTCAATAATATGCCCTTGTTCTGTCACTGGCTCTTTATGCTTCCATTCTTGAGTAACATTTTTTTGCTGTCTTCTTCTCATCTGTACTTGGGGTGCTGCCACTTGTTTCTCAATACATTTATGACCTACCCTCATACATGTGTCACAAAATTCTGGTTTTCAATCATAGTCCACCTTTTGGACATATTGTTCACCATTTGGATCCATAATGGTAACCTGTGTAGGCAGTGCTTTAGTCACATTTATCTCAATAAGCATTCTAGCATCTGAAATCCTAGTTTTCTTAGAGGTACATTCATCAGCATAAATGGGGTTTTCAACCAGATTGACAATTCTACTTAGGGATCCACATCCCCAATAGTTCATTTGTAAGTTTGGAAACAACACCCATAGAGGTATTTCACTTGGGAACACAGAAATCAAAATTTGGAGTCCACTGTTTCAAGATGATAGGTCTATTGTTAATAGAGTAGTGCCCTGTATAGTATATTGCCTGCATATCCTCAATGGACTGGAATTTGATAATGTAATAGCCTTCATCATGATAAAACACCTCTGGAGCCTCTATGGTTTTCCAATTCGCTGCAATGTATCTACATATTGCATTATACCCAGGAGTTTCCCCAAGGAAATATGCTATCAAAGCACATTTCCATTTCTGGATCTATGGTTCCACCTCCTGCTTATCTAGTTGAGCAACCTTGTGTCCTTCTAAAATTTGAGGTGGAACATAAGAAAGTGGCATACCAGGCGATGCAGAGCTATTATTGCGAAATAGATTTGCCTAGGTCGTAGGATCTGGATTTGATTTCTCTTTGCCCTTCTGTGTTACCCCTTCTTTGCCCAGCCTCAGTCGTTATTTCTACCGTTCCATTGATTTCACCTTGTTCTCCAGCTCGAGAGTCTTCACAGCCTGTCATATTACTCTGGGTAGGGGTAAGTTTTATGCCCTTTACTACTCCCGTATCATCTGTACCGCTCTTATCCCCCTCATCCCCGATTGGGATTGAAATACCTTCAACCAGTTCCAGTTGGTTCTGCACAGGTTTAACCATACTACCAACAGTAACAATGGGATCGCTTTTGGGTCTTCCACGTGCTTGCCCTTTTCCTCGGCCCTACGCCTGTGGTTGCTGTGTCTTTGCTCGCCCTCTTGCCATGGTTATCACTTCCAGTGCACGTTAGACTAACATGCGCCTAGAGCATGAGAGAGAGAGCCCTATTATTTTCCACTACTATTTTGATCCTTCATACATGAATTTTTGTCTTTTTTTTTTTTTTTTTATGTTCTTTAGTTCAATGATTAATTTTGATTTACTATGTTGATGATCAATTTAATTTTTCACTCATCTTATTGCAAAGTCTATTATAGATGCATCAACTTTTTTTATAACTACAAAATAAAATTCAATATAACCGCAAAAAATTAATTTTAGTTTGATTTTTTTTTTAAAAAAATCATTTTATTTCGTTCGCTATTTCTTTTTATTTCTCATGTTTTCCACATTAAAGAATGGAGGCGAAAAATTAAATAGGAACAACAAACTCAAATAATGATAAACAAATATATTCATGAGGGAGATATTAAGACCCAAATTAACCGTTGAATTAAAAAAACTAGGATAAACGTGATCCCCTAATTCTTGTTTTGTGTATTTGATCTTTGAGAATGGAGAGCCCTTTGATCAGGGGAGCTTCCCCCATTAAATGGACTCCATCAGACAAAACAAATCTAAATTAATCGTGTTAATATGACAAACATATATAAAGTAATATCTAGTGGAATGTATGTAATCCATGTAATCTAAACTAGAGGTCTTTTATTTATGCTTTGAGAGTAGAGAAATATTCTTATTAGGAGTTATTCCTTGAACATGTTGATAAAATGAAAAGTAAGAATAATAATTTTGTTTCAAGAAGTTTTGAACTTTATTATACCAAACATTTAAGAGACTCGACTCAAAATAAAAAAAAGGTGGGGGTGGGAGAGGTGGATATGAGAAGAAGGAAAACTAAGATACTAATAAAGAAAAACACCATTAAAGACCTAAGTTTGGGAGAACACCACTAGAGAAGCCCTTTTAGGAGCTATTTCACAAGCTTGAGCATTTGACTATATTCTAGAGCTTCAATTCTAAGTCCACATTTTGATCTTCACGTGCTTTAACATTTTCAAAAATGAAGGGCTTGTCCAGTTTCTTGATTAATGGCTTTGTCAACACAACTAGGTTCAACTCCTTATCTTTGTGCACTTGACCCCTTGAATGCGATTCTTCAATCATTGAACGAAAAATAGCATGACCATTTGCTCTTGAAGCAAATTGAGAGTGGCCCTGTTTAGAATTTATCTTGAAATGTGTCGTCCTTGACACAGGGTAACCTACAAATTAAATAATATAATGTTAAAGTAGAAATAAATTATCAATAAAATTTATAGGAAGCATTTGCTATATACATATATATATATACACTCTTCTACATGCCACTAACAAGCATTGAGATGAATTAGATTCATCCACTCTTATGTATAGTCTATCTCTAATCAAGACTCCTTCTCCCATCAATAGACTGTACATAAGAAAAATCTAAATTAATTGAGTTTTTATTATCAGACATATATCAGATGGGGCCTGATTGGATGGAATCCCCAAATTTTTAATTAATTTTTTTTATTTGAGCTCGAGAAAAGAGGAACATTTTGATCAAGATTGTTTTAAGAAATGTGGTTTGCTAATCGAACTAAAATAAATCCCCACCTTAAAAAGGAATTTATACAAAATTGGCCTGGATCACTTTTTCATATAAGGAAGTTTTAAAATTAACTAGGAATTTAAAGATCCTCTTCCTCCTATAAAGAAGGTGAATTATCGAACGAACCTGAATAAATTTCCTCCCTTAAAGAAAAATTAGAAACATTCTTGTTGAAAGTGTATTTCCTTGTAAAGAATGCTTTCAAGTAAACTAATAATCAAAATAATTTTTTTATTGCATAAAAAATGTGATTAACTGATCGAACTAAATGAATCGGGTTCCTAAAAGAGAATGTTGAAATACACACACTAGTTAAAATCGCTTCCCTTGTAATGAAGTTTTTCGCATAAACTAAGAACTCAAAGTTCATCTTCCTCATATAAAAAAGGCAATTTTCCTCCGTTTAGAATGAATTTTCACCCAAAAATATAAGGGGGAACACCCTAGATTGGAGCGATTTCCCTTGTAAGGATGTTTTCAAACAAATCCAAAGTTCCTCTTCCTCCTATCAAGATGGTGATTTTCTGATCAATTCAGAATAAATCATCTTCGGTCCCAAAAGAGGTAACACAAAAAAAATATATTTGACACAAATAAAATTAGTCGGACAAATAAATAATGAACATCAAATTATTCCACCAAATAATAATAATAATAATATTTAAATTAATATATTCATGTATGGTCTTACCACTTCATTGTATTGCTAACACGTATCATTCTCTTCCATGAACTTGATCAAAATGATAAAGTAATGGCAGAGGATGCAAAAAGCTTTTGTATAACACTCGACATGCAATTACATTAGTATAAGACACCATTTTGTTTTTCTTAACTAAGATGGTTTTTCTGCAGAAAGACACTTGATGATAATTGTTTGCTAGAACAAATGAAAGAAATAAACTATGTGGAAGATGATAAACTTGTGGATGTATTTATATATGTAAAAGACGGACCTGTGTAATTAATTATTGTTTTACATCATCGTGATATGGAGGTTCTTGGGAACAAAAAAGTTAGACTACAAAGTAGACTAAGATTTGTCATTATTATATATTAAGATACGCAGTAATTAACATAGTAGAATTTTCAGGAAAAAGGGAAAAGGTGTGAACTGATAATGTCATATTAGCTGTTAAAGAGGAAAATAAAATTGATTGTTGATTTGTCAGTTAGTAAAATAAATTGAAGTGCAAAGTTATCATTTATTATTTGGACAATTGTCACGACCTAGACCGTCGTGAGTGGCACCCACACTAACCCTCCGGTGGGAGAACAATTACTACAACCTAACTACACAACATAATGAAAAGATAAACATTTAAAGATACAGAAGTAGGTTTAAATATCTAAAGTAAACTGGAGTTCTCATAAACTTCGAAAATTATCAAAACAAAACTACAAACATTGCGTAAAACCACCCTTGAACCTAAAAATCAATGTACCAAAACATCTAAAGTGCAACAAGTCTAAGAAAAGGGTATAACCCCAACCAAACATAAAAGTATTTAAACAATAGTCTAAGTTCGAATAAAATGGACTAAACAAAATGAAGGACTTCTCGGCAGCCTGACAGAGTTGGCTCACCCTTGAAATCCGATCTCAATCAGTACTCTCCTAGCTGAGGTCTATCAGTAGCTGCCTGAAGATGCCCTGTACTTAACAAAGAACGAGCAAGTGCAGTATTAGTACACAACCACAGTATACTGGTAGGATCACACAACTATTCGAGTAAACGCAACATATATAAGTAGTCACAACAAGGTATACATGACATCAACAGAATATATACACAATTATCATTTCAAGAGTAATGTACAAATTCAGATTCTCAATAACAAGTAAATACGACAATTCAATAGTTCTCTCATGGAACCCATACCCAAACTCTTAGTGTACCGGAACGTGGTACCCAATCCCAATTAGTGTGCCAGACGTGACACCTAATCTCATATATGTGTCGGAACGTGGTACCCAATCAAAGTTAGTGTGTTAGAACGTGACACTCGATCCATTCAACACAACCACAATTACAATCACACTCATATGTACATTCTCATAATCATACAATCATGTGTTAAATCATGGCATACATTTACTCATTTCATTAGGTTTGATCAACAAGGCTTCATTCACAAACATACATGCATTACAATGAAGTTATCACGAACATATATCACACAAAAAAGAAATCAAATCATCACCTACCTCGAAACCAAGCTTGAATCCTCTAAGGCACTTGAATTTTCCCTTTCTAGATTCTTTCCACTTGTTCGTGGTCTAAAAACAATAAATTAATACAAGGATCAATACATTAAGGTCTAATTGCCCGGATTATAACAAACCCAATAACCCAAGACCAAACCCATGATCCTAAGGTACAACTAGGGCCTTTTCCCACCATCAAATTCAGTACAAAACCCTTCCCCAATAATATTTAACCAAGAATCTACGTTCTACGAATTGAAAAATGGGTTAGGGGAGTAAAATCCTTACCTTTGCACCAAAAGTAGTGGAAAACTATCAAGAAATTGCCTGGAGTCGTCTCCTAGCTCTCAAGACTTAATTCCGACTTAAGTCACGACTGGCCCACCGTAGCGGGACCCAACCTGCCACAGCGGCCCCTCTCTGGCGGAATAAATACTGCCCAGGAGGCTTGCGTGAAGATAGAACATTGGAATTAGAGTTTCAAACCCCCATTTCACAACACACCTCCAACCCATGACGCTCAGGAACTACATGCTCACGCTAAGATCAATTTCAGAAGTTCTACTCTCTCGAATTCGATTCCATAAAGTCGTACGGGTTCCTTAACTTCTTAGATATCCACTCATGTAATTAAATTCATTAATAAATCTCTCATTCATTACCAGATTCCCCTAGACTTGCATGACTCCGATTTCGTCCAAATCTGGACTAGGCTAGGAAATTCCAAGTTACTACAAAAAGTTTTTTTGGACCTAATTCTTTTCCCGTTGGCTTTTCTATAATGACGGGAACATGTCGTTACAACAGTTAATTGGCTAACCAGGACTGGAAAAATATAATGACATGTCGCACTTTCACGACTCAAAGTATATCCTAAATGTGGCAGGAAAAATATGACATTGAGAGGCCCTAAAAAGCCACATCACATAGGCAGTATGTAAAAGAAACACAATAAAAGAAAATAGTCATTATGAGTCTGAACCCATAAGATGACATAAAGGATACCAATAGATTACATAAGAGAATATGAGGAATACTGCTAAGTCTGACATAAGCCTTTTACTATCATAGATGTGACTTGGACAAATCCCTAAGTCACGAACATAATCTAAAAACTTAAAGGACATCAAAGCACTAAAAGTGCCCATGGCCTTGCCCTCGAATCATGAGGACTCACCAATCCAATTTAGTCAATCCACCTAAGTCTGTCTAGGTGGAGAAGCGTCAGATTCTATATTATCAGACAATATAAGCACAAATATGCATTGGTATGATAAATGTACTAAGTATGGGGGAATGCATAAAAGCATAAATGTATTGTCCCATTTCTTGTGAAATTGATTTTATTTGTAAAATGATCATTTTGTCCTTCTGCTTAGTGTTTTCATGCTTAGTCTCTATTTTGAAAATGGTTAGCGTAGTCCCCAATTCGATCAAAGTAACTTTGGTGATTTTGACCTTTTTTGGTTAAATGTTATTGATATGGTTGACTTTGGTCAACATTTTTAGTTTTGAGTGTTGAATAGAATTTCTATTAGCTCCATCGCATCTGGAATGTTGAGTTTAAGCTAGTAAGATGGTTGGTCAGGGTTCTTAGGCATTAGGTTGAGTTTTGGGTGTTTAGGCGGGAAGTTAAGGTTTAAGCCTTAAGAGAGGTCTTAGAGGGTATTTTTATCATTTGACCTTTTCTTAGAAATTCGATAATTCCATTGAGTCTGAAATGTCAAATATATTGGGGTAGCATGCCCAGATTTTTTTATCTGACCCCGAACGACTTCCCGAGAGTCCATTCGGGGACTTTTTCCTTGAGTTAAGCTGGTGGTTTCTGGTTTCAAGTGCAGGTCACTTTGACCTTCGCAATTGTGGCCCGTTAACTCGTGATTGCGATGTGTCTGCATGATCGTAGCCCTCAGGCTCTCTTTCATGATCAATCCATCCTTTAGCCTTTATGATTGCGGATAGGGGTCTCACGATCGCGATGTGATTCTCTGTGCTCTTTGTGATCACGAGTGTTAGAGGCGTGTAATCGCGATGACCAATTTTTACTTGAACATAACCTTAATTTGGGATTCTTTTCATTTTCCTCATTTCCACCATTTTATATCCTTTGGACCTTTGGGGAAGTAATTTTTGGACTATTTTGTGAAAACTTGTGTGGGTAAGATTTTCTTAACAATTCTTTATTGATTCCTTGAAATTTTATCTTCTGAAAATATCTTCAAATCATGATTTCAATGTGGATTTTAGGATTTTCCCCCTAAATTAGAAAATTTGTATTTTTATGAATTGGAGCTCGTTTCTTGATCGATTTTAATAGGTTTTTCAATCATGAGTTATTTTTTTGTTGTAGATTTTGTTTTTCAAATAAAAATTAGATTTTTAGCCTTTCAATTTCCAATGGAATTTTTTGGTTATTTTATCCCTAGATTCTAATCTTGTCAATATGGGTATCATTGGGCTACTTTTGATGAACTCTTTCAATTTTTGATAGTTGGGGATCATTTTGGTGATCATTTTTTTGAGGGAGTGCTCTGATAGAGTTGTTCGCGTGAAGTTTTGGCCTTCGACGTAAGTTTTGTTATTCCTCTTTTAGATTGAGATGAGTAGTTAATCTTTCTTAAGAAGTCAACTGTAATATGAGTTGGAGTACGAATTTTAGAGGTTATATGCATTGACTTTCTTAATTAGCTCGTGTGAGGTCTTTTTGTGATGCTTAGCCTGTATGGAGGCCTCATGTGATACCTTGATTATTGTTGAAAACCTGTGTTATTTGAGAAATTACCCGTGTGAGGGGTTGTGTGAATTATTTTTATACTTGACATTGAGATGCTCAAGATAGGGGCTTGAGTCGATATTTGATCATATTCAAATGAAAAAAAATGTTTTTCAAATGGTTTCTCTACTAACCTATCATATTAGGACCTATTAATGACCTATTGAGTTTAAAGATTTTAAGTTATTCAAATGCTCGAGTAATAAATTATGTCTTGTGTTGTATGTGTTGTGATGCATTCATCCTCATTCAACATATCACGATTCATTGGTATATGAGAAAATGGAGAAATATTATTTTTTAGAAAGAAAGTGAGGCACCTTACATTTATCCTTGACCACAAGCTAGGTGGACTTTTTGGTGTGCAAGTGGAAGAATATACTCACCTCATCTAATCTCAACTCAACTCAACTCAACTCAAGTACGATACTGATAGATACTCAAAGATACTCAAACTCAAAAATACTCAACTCAGTTCAATGTAAAAGCAACAATAAAGACTCGTTTTAAAGTAATCTTTTAAAATAGTAGATAATAACTCAAATGCATATAAAAATACAATAGTAACTCCTTTACTCTTATTTGGGAGATTCTCTAAGTGACAACCATCACTATGAGCTATGTGATGATATAAACTCTCGCCTACGTTACCAGAACTGTCCTATACCTTGCCGGAGCATAAGACATTCTCAACTAAGTGGATCCCCTAAGCTATGCTTTAAAAGCAATAAGTAATCATCTAAAAAGTATGACCCTTTTTACCCATGTTGGCAACATGGTTTATGATGACTTTGAGTTGTCCGAAATCGTCCCTATATCGGTGCTCAATACTACTCCCAATAATATAACTCATGCTCATATGTTTAAAAACATTTCCGCATCTTCAAACTTTGAGATTATTACTCAAAACATTCTCTTAAAAGAGATAATGCTCAAAACTTCTCATGAACTCATTTGGAAATCGAAGATTCCTCTCATTTTAAATGTAAAACATTTACTTTTGAGAATACTTAGTTTCCTTATATTATTCAACGCTCCTCATCCTCATACTCAAGCCTTAAAACTAGTTTTAAAAGTTTGTGAAAGACTTCTCAAAATTTGGGGTATTTTGGTATTTTCCTTAGCCAACTAGTCTAACACGTTTTACCCACCTAAGTTAAGGGGTCTCATCAGATCAAGTAAAATTTAATTCATTCTAAAACATTCAAGGGAGTTAGGGAAAAGTTCAAGAGTAGAAAAGAGGAGGTTTCAAGAAGGTCTTCGAGAATTTGGGGAAATCGCCAAGAAATTGGTTCTTTCGAGGTATGTAAGTTTTCATAGTGATGGGTTTTTTCACCCTCACACTAATCATGAGTTCCCAATTTCGAATTCATCCATGAAATGTAGTATATTGAAATTGTTGTTGAGTTCTTTGAGGTTTTGGGCTTCGTTTTTTGATAATGGAGTTATGATGAGTTCTTGAGGAGAGGATCTTGCGAATGAGTTTTGTTCTTGAGGGATTTTGAGTATATTTTCATTTACTTGTGTTAGGTTAATTATTTTAAGTCATTTTGGAGGCCTGGCGCAACGCGCCATCCCAGTGCCTCAAGCATCACACCACTTTCCTTCTCCGTTCTCATTCTGTACTTATTCCTTTGAGCTGATGTTTCATTCCTTTCTCGATACTAACTATCTAAACCTTCGTAAATCATCGATATATCCTTTATATATCCTAAACATGTCTCTTAATTTCACTTTTTGAATTAATGTAAAGATTAAGAGTAAGTTCGAGAAAGTCTTTTGAGTCATTTTTAGAAGTCTTCAACAATTATTTATAACTTGTTTTAAGACTTGAGTAAATGAGTATGAGGATGAGGAGAGTTGAGTTCCTTTTCAAAATGAGTATGAGGGGGACTAAGTATTCCCAAGCATGTAACATTTTTACATTTAAAATGAGCGGAAACTTGATTTCTAAATGAGTTCATGAGGAGTTTTAAGCATTATTTCTTTTAAGAGGACTTTTGAGTAATTATCTCAAATTGAGGAGGAGTTATATTTTCTATAAAACATATATATATATATATATATATATATATATATATACACACACACACACACACACACACACACACACATATATATATAGTATTGGGAGTAGTATTGAGCACCGATATGGAGATGATTTAGGCAACTCAAAATCCTCATAAACCATGTATGCCAATATGGGTAAATGATCATACTTTTTTGATGATTCCTTATTGATTTTAAGCATAGCTTAGTGAATCCACTTAATTGATGATGTCTTATACTCCGGCAAGGTATATGACAGTTCTGGCAGCGTGGGCGAGACATTGTATCATCACATAACTCATAGTGATGGTTGTCGGTTAGAGAATCTCCCAAATATGAGTAAAGAGTTTATTATTGTATATTTTCATATACATTGGGCTATGATATGGTGTTTTAAAAGCTCTCTATATTCTAAATCTTTATTGTTGCTTTCATATTGAGTTGAGTTTAGTATTCTTGAGTTAAGTTGAGTATCGTTGAGTTGAGTTCAGTCAAGGTGGGTATGTTCTTCATTTTTATCAGTTCAAGCTTATGTCTATGATTTAGAGTTCCCCTTGCATGCTTATACATTCTTTGTATTAAAGCCATTTGGCATGCATCTTTCATGATGCAGATACATGTATTCGGTGTCATCAACAGCTGCTTCGTTGACACCACTTGAATTTGCTTTTGTGAGCCTCCTTGCTTCTAGAGGATTACCCATTTACCTTTTGGTCTTGTTAAGATGTTGTGGGTCTTTTCCCGATGTTTACATAGTATTTAGAGGCTTCTTAGACAGTTGTGTTTTGAGAAGTCTTTTCCATTTTCATTGTTAATGTTTAAGACTTGAGTTGCATTCTTTTGGCTAGCTGAATGTTTCCAGACATTTCTGAGTCAATTTATTTTTAAGACAATTGAATAAATCATTACTTTTGAGTTCATATATTATTGAGTAAATATTCCGCTGAGTATTGAGCCAGACTAAGGGTTCGCTTGGGGACCAATAATGGTTCTCGAGTGCTAGTTACGTTCAGGGTGTAGGCTTGGGGAGTGAAAGCCCTATCCCTTATCTCCAATTGTGGTACCCAATTCACTTCTCAGTTTTTGAAATCTTTCCAAAAAGGCATTGGTACTCGTGTTAAGCTTAGTAGGACATTTCATCTACAAACTGATGGGCAAGCTGAGTATACTATCCAAACATTTGAAGATATGTTGAGAGCATGTGTAATTGACTTCAAAGGTAATTGGGATGATCACTTGCCTTTGATTGAGTATACATACAACAATAGCTATCATTCAAGCATTGATATGGCTCCCTTCAAGGCTCTATATGGTAGGAGGTGTAGATCTCCTATAGGTTAGTTTGAAGTTAGTGAAGTCATTTTGACAGGTCCTGAATTGGTGCATGGGTGTTACGCCTCGAGCCTACACCCTAGACGTGGCCGACACTTGAGAACCATTGTTGGCCCCAAGCGAACCCTTGGCCTGGCTTAACTACTAACTGAAGACTTACTCAACATAGAATAACTTTAAAAGTAAGGCTTTACCTCAATAACTAACTCGGAACATTTAAGGAAACATTTACTAGCCAAGATGACAACTTAAGTCTCAGACATCAATAATTGAAATGAACAAGACTCATGAACTATGTTTATCTATCTATGAAGCCTCTACTAACTGAGATAGACATCGGTACAAGACCCACGAAATCCTACTAACAAAATGAAATGACTGAAAGTAAACAAGGGATCCTCCGAAAGCAAGGAGGCTCAAACAACTCTGAAGCTTAACTGAATCAACGAAGCGCTGGATGTCGACCCTGGTTACCTATATCTGTATCATAAAAAATGCTGGCCAAATGGCGTCAGTGCGTGGAATGTATGAGCATGTGAGGGGAAATCTAAACAAGATATAATCTTGAACTGGGATCTAAATGAAACACTTACCTCATCTCTACTCAACTCAGGGATACTCAAACCAGTGCAATATAAAAATGACAATAAAGATGCAGTTTATATAAAGCATTTAAGACAGTAAATAACAACTCAATGTATATAAAAATATAATGTACTCAGTTTATATGCAAGGATACAATATAAACTCCGTTTACATATGAAAATACAAAGTAAACTCTGTGTATATAAGAATGCAAAATATCTCTGTTGAAGTTTCTCTAACCGACAACCATCACTATGAGCTATGTGCTGATAGAGCGTCTAACCCACATTACCAGAGTTGTCCTATACTTTGCGGGGGGTATAGAACCTACTACTAAGTGGATTCACCAGTCTATGTTAAAAGCATTGAGGAATCATCTAAAAAGTATGACCCTTTCTACCCAATTTGGCTACATGGTTTATGGGGGTTGTGAGTTGTATGAACTCTCCCTCACATCGATGCTCAGTACTACTCCCAAAATATACTTAGTTCATTATGTTTTAAAAAAAAATATTTCCTCTTTCTGTGGTTTGAGATTATTACACAAAAATATTTCTTTAAAAAGAGATAATACTAAAAACTACTCATGCACTCTTTTGGGAAATTGGTGTTTCCTCTCTTTCTTAAATGTGAAACTCTTGGGAATATTTAGTTCTTGTATATCTTTTTTAATACAATGAATACAGCTCTTCTCTTTCTCAAACTCAGTGCTCAAGTCATCTAAACATGTTAATGAATGATTTCTAGATGTTTAGACGTACCTTAGAGTGTAGAAATCAATAAGAAAACATAGGTACGATTCAAGGGAACTCATGCGAAAAGAGGGACAAAGAGTAGGGGACCTGGCGACCCTGGCACTCTGAGTGGCGCATGGGGCCAGACCCTAAACTGCAGAAGGGAGGTTGGGGCGCACTGAGTGCACCAGCCCCAGCCTCAGCCTAGATTTTTTCGACGAATTTTCTTACACATTTTTCGACCCTAACTCGCCTAGAATCGAATGGTTCCTTCCCCAATCACTTAGATTCGAATACCCAACCAAAGTACACAAGAATCTACTTGAAACTATCCTAAATATACTCAAAATCATCTCAAGAAATCATCAACCCATCCTATTTCAAGAACGAAAAATAATACTTTCAAGAAAACTAATCAAGAACTCAAATTCTTCAACTTCAAGAACAAAACCTCGCTGAAAATAACATGATTGGCATGTGGGTGAAGAACCCAACACTATGAGAACTCACATACTTCTTAGGATCAAATCCTTGGCGAAATAACTTTCGAATTGCAAGAAATCTTGAAGAACGCGTTGACTTTTCTTCTCTTCTTGAACTTTTCTCAAAACCCTAGCATAATTTTGGATTTTTAAAACTGATCTAAATCATACTTGACCCCAAAATAATACCAAGATTCGTTTTAATCCATTTGGATAAGGAAAAGACCAAAATATCCCTCTTAAATGCGGGTAACTTTCCTTATCTGGACAGCCCGACTTCAAATTGGCATATCTCCCTCATACGAGATCAAAATTTAGATAACTTAGTGGCATTGGAAAGAGGATTCCAAGACCTTTCTTTTGTTATCTTATGGGTCACCTAAATTATCAAAAGTTATGGCAATTTGAATTTGACCCAAAACTCACATCTTAAGGTTAACTTGAAAAATTTCAGATTTTTCTATTTCCAATTTAGTTCTTTCTATTTTTAGTTCTTTCTAGGGTGGGATGTAACAATGAGTCTATGGGGAGAGTTTGTCTTATTAGGGTAAGGTTGAAAATGGCTCAAAGTCGGCAAAAGTCATATCCCGATGTTAGAAGGAGCCTTTTAGTTTTGATGTCGATGATTGGGTCAAGTCAACTTGAAAATATCACCTATGAAAGGTGTGATGATGTTTGGGAAGAAAGGGAAACTTAGTCCCTTCTATTTGGGCTGATATCAGATTTGAAGCGAATTGGTAAAATTGCTTATGATTTTGATTTTCCTAATGATTTGGCATTGGCGCATCCATTTTTCCATGTATCTATAATGAAGAAATGTGTTGGATATCAGACATCCATAGTTCCCTTAAAAGGTTTGGGAGTTAAAGAGAATCTTTCTTATGAAGAAGTTCTGGTTGAGATTTTAGACCGGCAAGTTAAGAAGTTGAGAAACAATGAAGTTGCTTCTGTAAAGGTTCTTTGGAGGAATTAGTTAGTTGAGGGTGCTACTTGGGAGGCCGAAGCCGATATGATGTCCCATTGTCCTCATTTCTTTCCCTCCGTCCCTACTCTAGGTTAAGGTATTCGAATCCTCATGATTTATTGTTTGGGTTCCATGTGTCTTAGATATTCCCATGATTTCCTCATTTATGCATGCTCATGAAAAGCTTAAATTTTGAGAAAATGAGTTAACTTGATTGATTTCTTCATGTTTATGAGCATTTGAGTATGACTTTCATATAAACCTTATGAAATAATATTTTTAAACATATTTTAGCTTGGCGATGATGTTTCCTCCTTGGATATTTTCATTTATGTGATAGCATTCATGTTGGGCTGTAAGGTTTAAGTTCTTATCCTCCGTATGATGTCTTGAATCCCATTCGAGGACAAATGCTCCTAAGGGGGAGATAATGTAACACCTCAAATTTTACAAGATGGAAAAATTACAGCCCTTTAGACTAGTGCCAGTACCAACGGAAACAATTATGGACCGTGGACTTGTACACTGACCATAGGTAGGGCCGTATTGACAAGTTCAAAATTTCCTAAAATTTGTAGTCCCAAAACTTTTATCTGGCTCACCAAGACAGTCTGTCATCCAATGCACGAGTCTTAGGTAGGTCTCGTAAGTGAGTCACAGACTTAGAGAAATTTTAATATCAAAAGTTGGGACCTATGATTGTGGTGTACGGTTCGTAGGTGGACCCCACAGACCATACATAGGGTCTCGTTGTTTGAGGTCCAAAGTGGTGGTCTCTGAACCCACCAACGGCCGAATAGGATGATCCATGGTGTGAACTACAGAATGTAGGTCATGTCGTTGATGAGGGTCGACAATTATTTTAAAGGGGCTTTTGGTTCTTTTTCTAATTATTCTAACCCAATATTATGTCGTTTTACCTTTTATTATAGAACATATATATATGTTTTTACCCCTAAATTTTCTCAATTGAACTCATTCTTCTAAATTCTCAAAGTTGATCAAAGTTCTTCCCCCAAGTATTTCTCTCTCTAAAAGCTTGAAGAAGAACGCTAGTGTTTGAAGGTCAACTCTCCAATTTCACCATTGATTGCAAGCTTTTGGCAAAAGGTATGATGATATTCATCTATGGATTCCTTTCCTCCATAGGGTTCCTAAATTCTCCAATTTTGTAAGGTAGAATCTTCAATGGAAGTTTAGATTTTTACTCAATCTCATGGATTATTTTAAATTTTAATCTAATTGCTTATTTTATGGCTTTTTAAACATTAAGGATGCTTTGAGAGTGAAGTATCAATGTTGTTGTTGTGTTGTGAAAGGATTTCTCACATACTAGTAAAACATGAATGTGAAAGGGTTTTCTCACATAAAGGGATTCACAAGGTTGAAAGGTTTTCTCACCTAAGATGAATCAAATTTATGGAGCTATTCTAATGATGAGGCAAACGACGATTACCCATGTCCTCTAATGATAATACAAGAAGTGAATACCCATGTCTCATGAATGTTAAGATAAGATAAGACTAATGACTATTCCATGTATTTATGCTTAGCACCGAGTGGACAAGTAGCGATTACCCATGTCCCATAAACTATAGGTTTTTCTAGATAGACATTAGTTAGTGGATCCATGCAAGCTAGATGTTCATGGTTCCTACCTTGGCAAGTAAGAATGTCTCGTTTTGGTGTGGGGTAGACACCAGATTCCATGTTATAGGTCACATGGTCTCTATATGTCAGTTAAAGGTAAATCTCCCACAATAATAAACTAAGGTTACTTCAAGAAGTATCTCACATTTGTTTTTAGATGATTTCTACTTACATTGACCATGATCACGATTATGTTTATTAACCTCTTATCTTATGCTTTAACTTGGTTTTTGCATGACATGAAAAGTCCTTTTTATCATGATTTCATATCTTTTATCCATTACTATCATACTTGGTACATTCCATGTATTAACACATACTCTTGCCTACATTGTTTCACTAATTTAGGGTCTGATGTTCCCACTCCGCATCTCCTTGGCTAAATATCACTTTAGTAGATTGAAGATTGGTGAGTCCTCGTGTTCCAATGATTGAGCCCTTTATTTCTTATTTTCTTTTCTTTTCAATATTGTATGTGATGCATGGGTTACGTCCCAATCACTCTTGATGTACTGGATGGCTTTGAGACTATGTTAGACTTCTGCTACATTTTATCAACTTTTATATTAAATTGTCTTTTAAAATTTCTTGATTTTCTATTATCTTGTATGATGTATGCTAAGTGGCCTGTGTATGGCCTCTCGGGGTTCTATGCGCTATGTTACACCTAGGGTATACTTTGTGTGACAACACACCCCAAGTCACTCTTACTAGTTGAAATGTTTATGCCCTTGGGAGTGGACTGGCTGGCTGGGTGGACTTGACATTTGAGATCCTATTCAGAGTCAACACGCCCTCGGGTCACTCTTGCTAGTTGGGCTGAGATTGGACTAGATGGATCGATGACCTAGATTGATTGTCAGGCTTTCAAGCTAGGCTAAGAGTTTACTAGATATGACGGTTACTTGGGTTGGGGGCCCTACTTTTGATTCGTGGTACTGCTCTCTCACTAGACTTAGCTCTTCTATGTACCTATCGGGCATATAGAGGACCGTTTGAGTTTTATTTAAACTTGCGCACGAGTGTACCTATAAGGCTTATGTGGGTTAAGATAGGTATAGTTTAGTTGCACTTAGGTTTACTTTCAGTATGCTCGTGTGCTTTATTTCCTATCTACTTTAACCTCTGTTTGTGTCCAAATTATATCTTTACAAACTGTTTTTACCTTTCCAGCCTTTGATGTCTATTGAGTACCTTCGTTTTAGTACTAATGCTACACTCTGCATATTTTTTGTGATGAAGGTCTTAGTACCAACTACGAGTAGTGATCATTCGCCCCATTTTTTTTTTATAGGTTTTGGGGATCGGAGACGAGGGTGAGCACTTGATATTCTAGATCAACCTGTCTCCTTCTGTATATATAAGTTTAGCTAGTCTTTTAGCCTTTGAGACAACTTGTTGTAGTCAACTTATGGGACTTGTATTTGCTTATTTTGGATAGCTTTGTACTCGTGACTTCCAGGTTCTTAGAGGGTTTCTATTGTATATAGATTTGATTTGCTTCTGTTTCTATCTTCTTTTATTACGTAGTGTTATTCCGGTTTAGTTCTACCCTCACACTCATTATTTGTCAGTCTGGGTGGAGTTTAGCTTACCTAATGGTTGGTTATACCAGGTGTCATCATGACTCGAGAAATCATGTCATGAAAAGTTTACTGGCCAGTCTATAGTCTAAACAATGATCTATGACTCATGAACCCATTCATCCCGTTCAAGCCCCAAATTCAAATATTTAAACTTTGATCAAGAAGATTAAGTTTTGACATAAGATTCTACTAAGGTTAGCTTCAAACGATCATATCTCTCAGCACAAAATGAATTACGAGACCTATGACCTATCCAATTAAAGGTTTACATGTCGTCTTTCAAATGCCACCAAGTTTGTCACATTTAGAGTTGGGAATAAAAAGTTGTGGTTGTTTTACCAGAGACAGTTACATAAGAGTTTCCTGAAGTCAATTCCTACGAATTGCTTCTACAGGTCGTAAAATTTTTGATGACACGTACTATCAACTCGTAGAAAAGTTCAAAAAAGTCATATTTTTGTGTATAATTCCTATGAATCCATTCAATGAGCCATAGGAACTTTCTACGGGTCGTATATTGGACATGTAAAATGAAATCTTGAGCCATAAAATTCAATATAAATTCTACAAATAGAATCTACGGTCCGTAGGACAAATTAGATGGGCCCGTAGAAGGTTTTTGTTAGCTTTTAAGAGGGATATTTTAATATTTTCCCACCACTTCTAAGCCTAAACCATGATGTTTTTACACTTAGTTAAGGTTTTAACTGTGTTAATCGATCCTTTTACGTTCAATAACGTTTCCAAGTCTTAGAGCAAGGATCCAAGAAGAGAAAGGTAGGGTTTTCAAGCGTTCTTCGAGTTTCACCAAGAACTTTGTTCTTCTATGTATGTAAGGCTACCGTAGTGTTGGTTTAGTTCTTCCTCACACCATATATATGTCTAAATTCAGTAAAAGAGTAATCTAGGGTTTTATCCTTGATTTTGAGTATTCTTGAGAGGACTTATATTATTTAGTTATGAGTTCTTAATTCCTGATTATTGAGTTATTTAACATTGTATTGATATCTTTGATTTTATTTGTTCATATCTATATTTCAGTAGCAACCCTATTGTTGAGTGAAATTCAAGTATCTTTTTGTTTTGTCTTTAAATTGATTTATGAGGAGAGATGAGTTTTGAGAAAGAAATTTCAAATATGAATTGAGTAAGAGTATAAGGGAACTAAGTATTCCCAAATGTATCACTTTTTACATTGAGAAAAGAGAAACTTTGATTTCTAAATGAGTTAATGAGTTAAGAGATATTTCAGAACAATTACCTCTTTTAAAAGGATATATTGGGTAATTACCTCAAATTAAGAAAGAGTATTTTTATACATTTGAGCATGAGAGAGTGTGTGTGTGTGTTATATATATATATATATATATATATATATATATATATATATATATATATATATATATATATATATTGGGAGTATTGAGCACCGATATGGAGACTACTTTAGGTAATTCACATTCCTCATAAATCATGTATCCAACATGTGTAAAGGATTCTACTTTTCAGACTCCTTATTGTGTTCGAGCAGATTAGTGGATCCACCTCTGGAAGCATGGGCGAGACGATGTATCAGCACGTTGCTCATAGTGATAGTTGTCAGTTAGAGAATCGCTCAAATAGAGTTAAAAGTGTATTTTTATCATATCACTTTATATGTTGAATTCAATGATGAGTAAGTATTGGTAAAGTTTAAATGGTTTCACTGTTCTTTACATTTAGTTGAATATATATCTATATCTATTGCAGTCCTTTCATTCATTCATTTCACTTCGGCTATATTACATACTCATACATTCAATGTACTGATTTCATTCAACCTGCATCTTTTTATGATTTAGATACAGGTGTTCATGATCATCAATACGCACTTCGGTGAGATCACCTTGCACTTTTAGTTATCTTTTGGTGAGCCTCCTTGCATTCCAAAAGACTCCACATTTATCTTTTAGTTAGTTGCTTTGAAGTGTCGTGGGTCTTGTCCTAATATCTATTTTAAAAATAGAGTCTTTATAAATAGTTAGTCTTGAATATATTTGCAATATTTCTTTGTTAAATTGTTGTTCAATTATTATGCTTTGATTGAGTATTCTACAGATAGTTTATGTTGAGTAATTTGAGAAAAATAATATCTCCTTTTGATTTGAAAATATTACATTGATTGGTACACGTATATCTTTTTAGCCTTTAGATTACTTCATATTCAGTGAAATCACAATAAATAGAGTTTGGGAGTATGTAATATACTTGAATAACAAATAATTGAAAGAAATATACTTGAATAACAAATAATTGAAAGAAAGAACTGCAATAGATAACAATGTACTCAAGCTGAATGTAAAGAAATAAAGGAGTTAAACCATTTAAAATTTTACAAAATACTTTCTCATCTGTAGACTCAATATAATAGGTGGTATATAAAAGTACACTTTAACTTAATTTTGGAGATTCTCTACCCGACAACCATCATTATGAGCTACGTGATGATACAACGTCTCACCCACGCTGCCAGAACTGTCCTATACCTCAACGGGGTATAGAACACCTCAACTAAGCGGATCTACTAAGATATGCTTAAAAAGCAATAAGGATTCATCTAAAAAGTATGACCCTTTACCCATTTGGGCATATATGGTTTATGAGGACTTTGAGTTGTCTGAACTCGTCCCCACATTAGGGCTCAATACTACTCCCAATAATATATACACATGCTCATATGTTTAAAAATATAACTCTTCCTCAGGTTTGTGATAATTGCTCAAACTACCCTCTTAAAAGAGGTAACTGCTCTTGAAATATCTTTTCAATTCATAATAACTCATTTATAAATCTCAGTTTCTCTTTTATCAATGTTAAAATTGTTACATCTAGGAATACATAGTTCCCTTATACTCTTACTCAATTCATACTTGAAAACTCTTTCTAAAAAATATATCAAAATCTTATTGTGATATGATCACTGATGACTCAGGAAGTCATAGTGCATAAACATTGATGAAATATCTAGATAACATACAACTTAAACATTCATGGCATACTCGATTGTCATACTAACCATGCTTTAGAAACTCTTTCTCAAAATTCATTTTTACATCCTCAAAAACACAATTTAAAACTCAAGTGTTGGCTTCAAAAAGCTTCTTAAGATTTATAAGTCAATTCATAGGGTTCATAGGAATTATGGACATGAAAGACTTAACTAAGGGATCTTAATAGCAATATGGAAACTCAGTACTCAGAACTCAACGATATTACTAATCTCAAAAATACTCAATTCATAGTGTTCAAGCTAAAATATAGACATGAACGAATCAACTAAAGAACATTAATGCATAACATATAGCAATTTAATAATTAGGAATAGAATTTCAAAAAGAAACAAGAACTCGAGAACTCAAAATCAACTCATCTCAAGAATACTCAAATCTAGAGGTAGAATCCTAGATTTTTCTTTTACTGATTTGAAAGTAGATGTAGGGCATGAAGAAGAACTAGTCCTACACTATGACAACCTTACATACCTGAAAGAACAAGGTTCTTGAAGAATCTTGAAAAATAACTTGCTTAGAAGCCTTGAAACCCTAGCTTGAAGGTAAACAACCAAGAAAACTTTTCTTGAGATTCTTGAATTAGTTTCTTGAAATCTCTATGGACAAGAATTATGATTTTTATAAGTGATTCATAATTATTTGAAGGAATTTGAGTTGGAAAGAATGGAATTCTTGGAGAAAGACTTACCTTGAATAAGAATCTTGAAAAAGATTGAAAGAATCTTGAATGGAGTCTTCTACTTTAATTTTTCCTTAGAGGTTTGCCTTAGGGTTTAAGAGAGAAGCGAATGATGGATTAAGAGATGAAAATCTAATTGTTTTGGGTCTTTAATTAGTCAAGAAATTCGTTTAGGGTTTTCTTAGAGGTAAAAAGACAAAAATGGCCCTTTTTAATGTTTTTTTGTTTGCTAATTCGTCACAGCACTGAATTAGGTTACTAAAATAGTCATAATTTTTTACTTAAAACTCAGATTGTTGCAAAATTTTGTGGCGTTGGAAAGAAGATTCAAATACCTTTAATTTGATATGTTATGGGCCATGTAACTCTTTATATTCTAAGAGATATGGTCGTTTGAAGTTGACCCAAAGAGAATCTTACATCAAAACTTAATCATTACGGAAAATTTCAACTTAACTTTATGCTAGGAGATTCTAGTTACCTGATTTAATATCCAAAATCATTCCACATTAAAGAATTTACCTTTACACATATGAGAAATTTAAGAATCACCCGATATGGTCCTTCAAGTAAATGAAGAATGGTTTGAGTCTTAACTTAGAAATTTTAAGGGTGTTACGATATCTCCGCCTTAGGATCGTTCGTCCTCGAATGATGGCTAGTCTTAGAATGGAAATGGGTTACTCTTACTATAGTCAAGTCTAACTCAGAATAACAAAGTACTTAACATAGGGTGATTATTTTGATCTAAATCACAAGATTCGGGTTCTATAAGAACACTACTCCTTACCGCTACATTTAGCTAACCTTGAGCTCATATCACGAAACACCTAATGTATCATGCATTCTCCACATGTTAGAAACACCACATTCAAACTTATAAACTTAACCACTCTATAGACTCCTACTAACCCACTTTCTAAGAACTTCAAATCCTCTCATGATCTCTACCAACTGAATTTTCATGCATTACCACCAGGAAGCTGACTTAGTACATATTGTAAAACCTTTTCTCCTTGTTCCTCCACATTCATAACCTTAGATGAAATAAATACACCATCACTATCACAATAAGAAATATCAATCTTCTCCTCCATCATCACACAACTACTATCAACAACACCACTTTCCAAAACTAAAAAGGATTACTGAAAGGACTTTAGCGCGAAAGATCATAAGCACAATTTATTTGAGAATTCTGATATAAGAATATGAATGACGTAAAATTATGTTGCTAGACATTGAGAGTAAATCATGAATTCGCAAGACTGAGCATACTATGAGACACGAGTACTTATATGAATAGCTTTATATCATGAGGCTGATATCCATAACTTTATGGAGTATAAGATTGAGATAAATGGGCTAAAGTCTTTGCCCCTCATTCTGGAAACTTAGCATAGATATGAAACTCTCTGGCTACATATGATCTCGGGTACACCTCCTAATTCTCTTATTAATCTAATGACTTAGCCACACTACCTTGCTCTCATCTAAGAAGCATAATACCACACTTATACCACTCACACTTATCAAAAGTAACACCTTAATTTCTCACCTAATTTATGCCAAACCTACTAGATCAGATGTCGAACTAACATCATCACCCTCATGTTGCCATCCTTTTGGTCATAACACTCATCTCAAATTCAAGCTTAGTGTCTATTTCTAAACACAATTATCAATAAGATTTCTTACATACTATACTAACTTATGAATAGTAGATAAAATTAAGAAACACTCGCCTACTAAGACATTATGACAAGTAGGTCAATCTTTATCTCTCAGTCTACCTATTTACATATTACTGTCACAATCATTTTCAAAATCTAAGTACCACTTACTTACTCACTACACATCATTAGCTAACTAGTTCTATAACCCTCTGAAAATCACGGGATCTCCCAAAAATCATAAGTCTGCTTAGATCTATCACCTCATGAATACTCCTGCTGTTCTATTCAACACTTATAGTTGGTCGTTATAACACAATGACACTTCATCATAAACTCCTTTCTAGTTAAAGTATACTCTTACTCATCATAACTAGTAATTCTTACTCTACCTCCTATCATGATATCTTCATAAACTCATCACTTCTTAGTCTACCCATAAGGGAAAAAATCCTTATTAATAACTAACTAGGTGCATAACTACAATAACATAATTTGCCTCATCACTCTCTCCCTTCTTAGATTACTATACCTCTGTATACTTTCCTCTAACTCTGGACACATCTACTACTACTGCTTCTAATCTCGTAAATCATACTATCTTTTCAGGTGAAAATACTACCCAAGCTCTAAAACATGCTTCCTTATAAGGGTCTCAACTGAAACAAGGTTCAAAGAAAAGAGTCTGGAATACCTTTTACTTTTAGTTTAAACGCACGATTCGCATGAATAGTAGTTCATTCTTTCGAAACTCAACACTTAGGCTCACTCATGGTCTTCTCTTAAGCCCCTCTACATTATCATGAATCCCTCAAGATATTTGCTGAGAGTAACTCATCAATTTGGAACTGTCTTTCCTTTTCAACTACCTAGAGTATGAAAGGCAGTCGAATGAATCTGAGAAACATACGAGTTTGAATAAGTTCCTTATGACACAGCTCTAATACATGATTTAGAGTATGAAAGAAGGGAAACTTTTCCTAAATGTTTATAGATCCCCATTTATAGAAGTGGGGCCCTCACAACCATAAATAAGAACCTACTTGACACAGCTTTATAGACACCCTAAGACACTTGAACTATATGTTTTAATACCAAGTTTGTCATGACCCGAGCCTACACCCTAGACTTGGCCGACACTCGAGAACCATTGTTGGCCCCAAGCGAACTCTCAGCCTGGCTGACTACAAGTGGAAGACTAACCCAAGCAAACCTAAGCATCAAATTGAAATAAACGTTTAAATATAAATTGAATCTCAAAACTTCGCTAAATATACTAAGTATGAAACATAAGTTTTAAATAAAATGTCTGAAACAGAAAGACTCTCCAAAACTGTCTATCTATGAAGCCTCTACTATATATAGACGAGTGTAGGGACAAGACCCACGACTCCTCAAAAGAACTACTATTAACAACTCATAAAACTAAAGTACTCCGAAATAAAGGAGGTCTCACACATAAGAAGATGAGCGAAAAAAGTGATCTCAACTCTCTTGCTGAAGATCCTCAGAACCTATATCTACATCATCAAAATATGCAGGTCAAATTACATTAATACATTGAATGTACGAGTGTGTAATATAGATGAATAACAAATAACTGAAAGAAAGGACTGCAACAGATAACATTGTACTCAAGTTGAATGTAAAGAAATAAAGGAGTTAAATCATTTAAAGCTTTACAAAATACTTTCTCATCTCTGAACTCAATATAATAAGTGATATATTAAAGTACGCTTTAACTTTATTTGGGAAACTGTCTAACCGACAACCATCACTTTGTGCTACGTGATGATGCATTGTCTTGCTCACGCTGCTAGAACTGTCCTATTCCTTGTCGGGTTATAGAACACGTCAACTAAGTGGATCAACTAAGTTATGCTTTAAAATCAATAAGAAATCATCTAAAAAGTATGACCCTTTACCCATGTTGGCCTTTACCCATGTTGGCATACATGGCTTATGAGGACTTTGAGTTGTCTGAACTCGTCCCCATATTGGAGTTCAATATTACTCCCAATAATATATACTCATGCTCATATATTTAAAAACATAACTCTTCCTTTGGTTTGAGATAATTTCTCAAACTACCCTCTTAAAAAAGGTAACTACTCTTAAAATATCTTTTGAACTCATAATAACTCATTCAGAAATATCTATTTCTCTTTTATCAAATGTAAAAATTGATACATCTGGGAATACATAGTTCTCTAATACTCTTACTCAATTCGTACTTGAAAACTCTTTCTCAAAAATATATCAAAATCTTATTGTGATATGATCATTGATGACTCGGGAAGACATAATGCATAAGCATTGATGGTATATCTAGATACCATACAGCTTAAACATTGATGACATACTCTATTGTCATACAAATCATGTTTTAGATACTCTTTCTCAAAACTCATCTTTACTTCCTCAAAAATTCAGTTTAAAACCCAAGTATTGGCTTTAAAAAGCTTCTTAAGATTTATAACTCAATTCATAGGGTTCATGGGAATTATAGGCATTAACGACTTAACTAAGGGATCTTAATAGAAATATGGAAACTCAGTACTCAAAACTCAAAAACTCAGAACTCAACAATACTATTGATCTCAAAAATACTCAATTCATAGGGTTCATGCTGAAATATAGACATGAATGAATCAACTAAAGAACGTTAATACATAACATATAGCAATTCAATAATTAGGAATGGAATTTCAAAAAGAAACAAAAACTCGAGAACTCAAAATCAACACATCTCAAGAATACTCAAATCTAGGGGTAGAATCCTAGATTTCTGTTTTACTAATTTGAAAGTAAATATAGGGTGTGAGGACGAACTAGTCCAACACTATAATAGCCTTACCTACGTGAAAGAATAAGGTTCTTGAAGAATCTTGAAGAAACTTGATAAAGAACTTTCTTAGAAGCCTTGAAACCCTGGCTTGAAGGTAAACATTCAAGAAAACCTTTCTTGAGATTCTTGAATCAGTTTCTTCAAATCTCTATGGCCAACAATTATGGTTTTTATTAGCGATTCATAATTGTATGGAGGAATTTGAGTTGGAAAGAATGGAATTCTTGGAGAAAGACTTACCTTGAAGAAGAATCTTGAAAAAGATTGAAAGAATCTTAAATGGAGTCTTCTACTTTGATTTTTCTTAGGGTTCGAGAGAGAAGAGAATGATGGATTAAGAGATGAAAATCTTATTGTTTTGGGTCTTTAATTAATCAAGAAATTCATTTAGGGTTTTCTTAGAGGTAAAAGGACAAAAACGACCCTTTTTTAATGTTTTCCCGTGTGCTAATTCGACACAGCAATGTATCAGGTTACTAAAATAGTCATCATTTTTTCTCAAAACTTGGATTGTCGCAAAATTTTGTTTCATTGGAAAGAAGATTCAAATACCTTTAATTTGATATGTTATGGGCCACGTAACTATTTATATTCTAAGAGTTATGGTTGTTTGAAGTTCACCCATAGAGAATGCTGCATCAAAACTTAATCGATAAGGAAACTTTCAACTCAACTTTTTGCTAGGAGATTCTAGTTACCTTAATTAATATCCAAAATCATTCCCACATTAAAGAACTTACCTTTGCACATATGGGCAATTTAAGAATCACCCAATTTGACCCTTCAAGTAAATGAAGAATGATTCGAGTCTTAACTTAAAAATTTTCAGGGTTTTACAGAGAGCCGGGGGTAGGGGTAGTCAGGGGTTGGACGGGGTAAAAAAAATCAAAATTTGAATATTGTGGAAGGAAAATGAAATATTTCAAGTCCTATAAGGATATTTTTTTAATGAAAATAAATATAATTCTGTGACAAGCTCAAGATTAAAATAATTGATAAGAAAGTTATAGTTAGTAAATGGCACGAGGATTGGACTTGATAAATCAAAAGGTTGAATGACCTTAAACTCTATTTTAGTATTGGTGGATTTTTTTTAAAAAATTGTCGAGGATGGAAGTAGTGTCAAACAAGTGGAGACCTATGATATTTCCCCTCGATTTGCATGTCAAACATGGAATTAGTGCATAAAAAGAACATCACGACTATTTATAATTGAAGAAATATAGCACTCAATGGAGAAAATTGAACAAGTATCGGCAAGTGCTCTTTGGTAGATTGCGCAAATCTACCAATTTAAGAAGCAACAAATGACGTGAAATTGGAAGAAATTGAAACCATAAGTAAAAGCTCCATAACGTAGATCGAATACTAAGTAGATTCTACGAAATCTGGAACTAGTGAAAAAAAGCTTTTGTCGTTAGAAAGATAGGATTATACCCGTAAAGGAGGGACTTGAAAAAGCTCTAGAAGGTAAAGATTTATAAGGGTGAATTTTGACACAAGCCTATAAAAATTTGGAGTGTTAACGAGCAGAAAAAATATCAAACCTAATGATGAATAGTTAAAAAGTAAGAAGAAGATTCTTAAAGCAAGTCATGGATACAAATATTGAGAAGATCAAGGAATAAAATCAAATTTGCTCTATTTTAAAGGAAGAAAGTCTAAATTGGGGATATTAAGAGTTTGCACAATCTTAAAATACTTATGAGTCTAATTAATGCTCTAAAATAATTAAAATACGCTTAGTGAGAAAAAATTGTTATAAAAATAAAAATTCATGACATAAGAATTTGTAACGATGCAATAGGCAATCAAATAAAGAAATACATAAAGGCAAACGATTCTCTTCTAAAAACAATAAAAAGCAAAGATGATTTTAGTAATAATCAATATATAAAAATCAAATTGCAAATAAATTCATATAATTAAGTCACGTACCAAGTAAACAATCGAATATTTACATAACACAAATATATTAAATAAAGCATCCTAAAAATAAAGGTGACTTGTTTATGCCAGAGGTAGGTCTAACGCGTATTTGAAAAATAAATGTGCCAAAATATTTCATTCCATTGCTCTTTAATTAATTAAACGAATCTATTCCCAAATTAAATACAAAAATAGCCTAAGGCTTTATTACATGTCAATAAAAAGAATAAAGTAAAGCTCTTCATTGCATCCACGCATCATCGTCCCGTGACATACTCATGGTTTAATCTTCATAGGCTTTGGATCTTCATAGCTATCTGCATCACAAAAGGGTTAGTAATGCCCTTCATCCTAAAGTTTAATTAATTTAGAACAAAAGGTCCATATTTTGGCACAACTATTTTTTAAATAATGCACACATAAATTTTAAGAGTCACTCGAGGTCGTGAACCCACTTGGACATTTGGGTAAAGTTGACTAATGAACTTTATATACTAAGGATATTAAGTCTCTTAAGTTTACATGATGCATGTACCATAAAAGGTGTTAGCTTAGCTCTATCTTGGGTAAACTAAGAGTGGATTTACTAGACACAAAGCTCCCGGGTGGACAACTCGAGTGAGAAGGCTACGTTGTCACATAGAAAAAGTTTCGGACACCCGCACATATGCCAACTCTCCTAACTTTTAGGATCTTGAAAGAAATTTGTGAGTACACGAAACACACCTCGCGTGTACGTGTGCTATTGTGAGTTTTCTAGAATTGAAGAAATTATGAACGAAATGACAGTTTATATGAAGCAGTAACAAATAAATAATTTATATAAAGCAATAACAAATAAGCATTTTATATCACATAAGCATAAAATAATAATAAAAAAAAAACATTAGACATTTAAAATAAAACAAACAATAAAAAAAAAAAAAAGCAAATGCTAAAGCCTTTATTATTAACCTAAGTATGTTATGGTTCAGAACCTAAAGTCTCCAGTAGAGTCTTCAAGCTGTTATACTTCATTTTAACTTGAGGTCCAAACGGTGTACAACATAAATTGGTGATTCTTAATGCTATTTTAAATAGTCGCCACCTAATTATGTTAACGGTAAATTAGGAAATTTATTTTGCTAAAGTTATGCTAAATGAACTCTATATTAAGGTCTACTTAACCTTATGTGATTCTAGGTAAGAGTTCTAATTTATCCTAAAGGGAAGGGGTAAGGCATCCTTTAAAATCTGTTAAAAAATAGTTAAACGGCCAAACTTAGGTTAATTAATTTTAAGAGATATGAGTGCTAAAAGATATAAAAAGTCGTAAGTTAGAAAATATTTTAACATTTGAAACTCTTTTGTGTTTGGAAAGAATTGACTTGCATTTTTCTTTTTGAAAACAATAGACAATCACTTGTTTAAAACGACAATGTTGTAAAATAAATGTACAAAAATACACTAAAATATGGCCATTGTATATTAAATAAGTGCATACTTTGAAAAAAAACATTTTTTATGAGTAGTTAGCCTTAAAATAAAATGGTGATGCCCCTTTTTAAAAATATGAAGAGATACCGTAACTACAATGGTTTGTTTCTAACTAAAGGCACTCAAACCCAAACATCTATATTATGTTAGCTATTCGAAAAAACAGGAACATATTTAAGTCATAAGTAAGTTTAACATGTAAAGAAAATCAATAAAAAATAAATAAATGCTAAAGATGTAAATAGGCATAGGCGATCTCAAGTGCGTTCCCCTCTTTTTGCTTGATAATTCGAATAGTCAAAGATATTGTGAAGACTCCATGTGCGAGTATGATAGTATCGAGTTCATGAGACTATTATTGCAAGAGTCCCTAATTGAGACTCCTTTTTTTGCTCCCAAAGTTCATGCAAATAAAAGAGTAAAGAGAATTAGTAAGATAATTTAACTTTAAACAAAACTAGATAAGTTAGATATAGAATCGAGTAAAGTCATACAACAAAATACTATCTGAAACAAGCAATGCGCAAGCAACCGGACAAGAATACTCCCTTTAATGAATAACGACCTTTAACCTGACTAACGTTAACAAAATCAAAACAAATGTATTTTCAAGTATAAGCTAAATTCAAACGCATCAGATTTAAGCTATAAGAGAAGTATCATTTCTATGAATTATGAACAATGAAATATAATGCACGAGTCTTGACCACACTATATGATGTTATTTTAAAATGATAATTTATACACCTACTTAAGATAACAAAATGTATATAGGAAAATGCTTGGGAACATGAAGGAGAGCTACAAATGGTTCAAAGAGTTATTCTACACTATATTACTAACTAAGAATTTTTTTTAAAAAAATGGTTCTCTTTTAAAACATTCTACTATTAAAATAAAAAGGCAAGCATAAGCCGCAAATTAAGAGAACATGAAATGAACAGTCATACGCATATATAGCTATAACAGAATAAAAAGGAATTTGAAATTTATAGTTTTTGGGTATATGATATAGAACCAAGCTACTTAACACATGATCTACAGGCTTATTAAAACAAAGCGAAATTATATTTTATAATCAGCTTTCTACCTAGTAATACATGGGCAGAAACTTCTTATCAAATACAAATACCAAACGATAAACAACTTTTTAGCTTCAGGTGGTTTTCTAGTCATAAAACAAAATAATTCTTTAAGTCCAACATTCGAAGCATCAAGGAAATACAAACTCAGCTCTGTACCGATCTCAAACAAGACACAAACTCATTTTTAACACTTCCTTCATTATAGCTAAACTAAGTGAAAAATCACTCTCGACATATCAGTTTATTAGAGAGCACATAAGATTTTATCACAGAGACAAAAACAGAGAAAAAGAAAAGGGCGAGTATTACTGAGAATATAACCAATAGATACCACATAACATGTATTTATTGAGAACTAACCATTTTCTATTAGGTATAGAAATCCAACAGACATGGATTCCAAACAAGCAAAATAAGGAAATAAAATATGTCACGATCCGAGCCTACACCTTGGATGTGGCCGACACTCGAGAACCATTGTTGGTCCTCAAGCGAACCCTCATCCTGACTGACTACAAGCGGAAGACTAACACAAGCATACATAAGAATCAAATTGAAAGAAATGTTTAAAAAATAGTTTATTGAATCTCAAAACTTTGCTGAATATACTGAGTATGAAACATAAGTTCCAATAAAACATCTGAAAACTAAAAGACTCTCCAAAATTGTCTATCTATAAAGCCTCTACTATATATAGATGAGTGTCGGGACAAGACCCACGACTCCTCAAAAGAACTACTACTAACAACTCATAAAACTGAAGTACTCCGAAATAAAGGAGGTCTCACACATAAGAAGATGAGCGGATGAAGTGATCTCATAAAATAGAGGTAGTGAAACAATGGCCCAGGCCTACCTCTCTTACAGATATCAGAAGTTTCTTGGGTTTGGCTGGTTATTACAGAAGGTTTGTGGAAGGATTTTCATCAATAGCTTCTCCATTTACTAAGTTGACTCAGAAAAAGGTTGAGTTTCAGTGGTTAGATGATTGTGAAAAGTGCTTCTTAGAACTGAAAACTAGGTTGACTACAGCTTCTGTTTTGACTCTACAAGAGAGTTCAGACGGTTATGTTATCTATTGTGATGCATCCAAAGTCGGCCTAGGTTTGTGTTGATGCAGCGAGGAAAGGTTATAGCTTATGCTTCTAGGCAACTTAAGGTTTATGAGAAGAATTATCGAACTCATGACCTTGAGCTTGCAGCACTGGTATTTGCCCTTAAGATTTGGAGACATTACTTGTACAGTGCTCACGTATATGTGTTTTCAGACCATAAGAGCCTTTAGTATGTGTTCACCCAGAAGGAGTTGATTCTTCGCCAGAGGAGATGGCTTGAGTTCCTCAAGGGCTATGATATGAATGTGTTTTACCATCCAGATAAGGCCAATATAGTAGCAGACGCTCTTAGCAGACTATTTATGGGTAGTGTAGCACATGTTGAGGAACAAAGGAAAGAATTAGCAAAGGATGTTCACTGGTTTGCTCGCTTAGGATTTTGCCTTATGAGCATATCAGATGATGGTGTAACAGTTCAGAATGGGTCAGAATCTTTATTGGTAGCGGAGGTTACGAAAAAACAAGACAGTGATCCTATATTGCTTTAACTAAAGGGTACAGTTCATCAGCAGAGAGTTGAGGTTTTCTCCCAAGGGGGAGATGGTGTGCTTCGATATCAGGGTAACTTATGTGTTCCTAAGGTGTGTGAGTTGAGATAGCAGATTATTGCAGAAGCCTATAACTCCAGATATTCTATTCATCCAAGCACCACTAAGATGTACTGTGATCTGCGGGAAGTCTTTTGGTGGAATGGCATGAAGAGAGATATAGCAGATTTTGTGGCTAAGTGCCCCAATTGTCAGTAAGTGAAAGTAGAACATCAAAAACTAGGAGGTGTGACTCAAGAGATCAACATTCCTACTTGGAAGTGGGAAGTGATCAACATGTACTTCATTACAAGTTTACCTCGTACTCGCAGACAGCATGACTCCATTTGGGTGATAGTTGACAGAGTTACTAAGTCTGCGCACTTTTGGCTATCAAGACTATAGATTCGGCGAAGGACTACGCCAAGATTTACATTAATGAGATAGTTAGGTTGCATGGGGTTTCTTGGTCTATCATCTCAAATAGAGGTCCTTAGTTTACCTCTTATTTCTGGAAGTCATTTCAGAAAGGTCTTGGTACTCAGGTTAATATTAGCACAGCATTTTATCCACAAATGGATGTTCAGACAGAGGGTACCATTCAGACTTTAGAGGACATGTTGAGATCTTGTGTGATCGACTTCAAGGGTAGTTTGGATGATCACCTTCCTCTTTTAGAGTTTGCCTACAATAATAGCTACCATTCCATCATTCAGATGGCCCCTTATGAGGCATTATATGACGTAGATATAGATCTTTAGTTGGTTGGTTTGAAGTAGGTGAAGCAGCCTTGATAGGGCCAGATTCGGTTCATGATGCCATGGAAAAAGTTTAACTCATTAGAGACAGGATTAAGACAGCCTAGAGTCGCCAGAAGTCCTATGCAGATGTACGGAGAAGAGACTTGGAGTTCTAAATTAATGATTGGTTTGTCCTGAAAGTGTCACCTATGAAAAGGGTGGTGAGATTTGGCAAAAAAGGGAAGCTCAGTCCTATATATATAGGCCATTACACAATTTTAAAAAGAATCGGTAAAGTAGCTTATGAGTTAGAGTTGCCATAACAGTGCATCCGGTCTTTCACATTTCATTGTTGAAGAAGTCTGTGGGTGATCTAGCATCTATAGTACAATTGGAAACTGTGACTGTGAAGGATAGTCTCACTTATGAGGATGTGCTAGTTGAGATTCTTGATCGTTAGGTTTGAAGGTTGAGAAACAAATAAGTTGTTTTGGTTAAGGTCTTGTGGAGGAGTCAGTCAGCAGAGTGAGCTACTTAGGAAGCAGAAGCATCCATGAAGGCCAAGTATCCTCATCTCTTTTCTTTCGATTCCATTCCAGCTTGAGGTAATAGTTCCTTTACAGTTTTTCAGTTACTTTTGCGCATATTCAGTCATAGTATCATGTTCCTTCAATTAGTCTTGCATTTTCAGCGTATTTGCATGTCCTTGGAACTTAGTTCAGTCATAAATCAGTTTCTAGTGCTTAGTGGTAGTGTTTGCAGCTCTTTCCCTCCATCTTCAACTAGTTTAGTCTTTATTCGAGGACGAATGTTCCTACGGGGGAGATAATGTAACACCCCATATCCTAGACAAAGCAGAATGCAGATTTCAGAAGTTAAATGTGCCAACGACAGGCACGACCCACGGACCGTAGAGTGATCCACGGACCATAGGTAGGATCCGTAGATGGCCACCTGCAGCCTTCCCTAGAACCCTAGAAAATTGAGCCAAGACATGACCTACGGTCAAGACCTACGGACCGTGGTCCAAGTTCATCGATCATGGTCCGCCGCTCCAACTCCCAGACGCCGAATGACGGCTGACTAGAACGGACCAACGGTCCATCCACGGTCCGTCAGTGACGCCCGATAGCTTTTAAGTCAGGGGCTGTTTGGTTTTTTCCCTATTGCGTTGGACCCTCAAACTATATCGTTTAACCCTTAAACTACGTAGTATTGGTCAGTTTTAGCCTAGTGACTTAATAAAAACTTACCCTAGTCAAATCACTCACCAAAAAATCGATCAAACTAGAGAAAATTAGGAGAAGAGTCGACCAAACCCCTGTCCAAGAACGCAACAGGTTTTCATCAGGTTCAGCCCTGAAATTGAAAGATTTCTCCGTGAAATTCGTCACAAAGTATATGGGATTTCACTAGTGGGTTCTTTTCACCCATTAGGTCCCTAGAATTCAGTCAGATTCTTGATTCTCTACAACATGTTAGACCTCGGGTTTCTAGAATTTCATAATTTTGTTGTGATTTAGTGTAAGACTAATCTAAATCAGATTATCATGTTTTTCGTGGAATTATTGCTTAGTTCTTACTTGAAACTCATAACCCTAGATGTGTAGATTCGTTTAGTTCATGAACTACACTTGCTAGGTCATTTTATTCAGATATACATGCCTCAGTTAAGAATGTTTCATTATGAGTAAATAAATATTGCTTTTTTAATTAACATATCAGTATTTGAGCTATCCAATTATTTCAGTCATATTGTACTTTATACATTCTATTAGGAGTAGACTTAAAACTGAGTTGGACTAGGGTCAGTCACCCTCAAGTCCCAAAACTATGTGCCCCCATAGGTTATAAGTCACCTCTATAATTAGTTTTAGTGATCACGCCAGTCATGCCTCTATACCTCTAGAAGGGTATATTGGGTCCTCTCGATAGGGCGTATACATCAAACTCCACATATAGCTCAGGTTGTTTTATGTTGGTTATTGGTGGCTCCCACAGACAAATTCTAGTGTAGTGACCAGGTTGTCATTTATAGTTCAGTATTCATTTTAGCACGTAATAAACTTGGTCATTACATTCAATTAGTTCACGTTCAGCTCTTTTTAGTTATATCTTAGTCTATACATTCAGTTCAGATTATGCTATTGCTCAGTATACTTTGTTCAGTTATGTATATTGTTTAGCTTTATTCTATCCTACATGCTTAGTACCTTTCAAGTATTGACGCATACTCTACACTACATCTTCTCATGATGTAGGTTCAGGTCCTCAGCATTCAGATCACGTATAGATCGATTCCGGATCTCCAGTTCAGCAGCATCAGTGGTGAGTCCTCATTCTTCAAGGACGATTGGCATGATTATATTTCTACTTTCAGTCTTTAGTTTCAGTTTTTGCTAGATTTAGCTGGGGTATGTCCCAGCATTTCTAGTCAGTTAGAGGCTTTATCTTAGACATAGTTAGATTCAGTTTTAGCTTTGGAGTTTGATATTTTAGTTGTCATTGAACTCACATATTATTTATTTAGACAGTATTTAGTTATTCCCTATCATTTTAGTTTACCTTATGTTTAAGCTTCTGCACAACATTTCTATTTTAGTAACTCTTTGAGTATGCTTATGATATGTCAGCAGGGTTAGCTTGGGGTCACTCATGATTCTAGGTCTTGTGTCCGCGTCCTAGGGTAGCCCGAGGCGTGACATCTAGTTTGAGATAATTGCTTAAACTATCCTTTTAAAAAAGGCAGCTGCTCTTCAAATATCTTTGAACTCATAACTCACTTAGAAATCAAAGTTTATATTTTATCACCGTAAAACTAATATCTTTGGGAATACTTAGTTCTCTTATACTCTTACTCAATTCATACTTGAAAACTCTTTTTCAAAAATATATCAACATCATATTGTGATATGATCATTGATGACTCAGGAAGTCATACTGCATACACATTGATGACATAACTAGATACCATACTGCTTAAATATCGATGTCATACTCGATTGTCATACTAATCATGTTTTAGAAACTCTTTCTCAAAACTAATCTTTACTTCCTCAAAAACTCAATTTAAAACTCAAGTGTTGGCTTTAAGAATATTCTCAAGATTTATAACACAATTCATAGGGTTCATGCGAAATTATAGATATGAATGACTCAACTCAGAGTTCTTAATAACAATATGGAAACTCAGTATTCAGAACTCAAAACTCAACGATACTACTCATCTAAAAAATACTCAATTCACATGGTTCATGCTGAAATATAAACATGAAGGAATCAACTCAAGAATCTTACTACATAACATATAGCAATTCGATAATTAGGAATAGAATTTCAAAAAGAATCTGGAACTCAAGAACTCAAAATCAACTCATCTCAAGAATACTCAATTCTAGGGATAGAATCCTACATTACTCTTCTACTCACTGGAAAGTAGATGTAGGGCATGAGGACGAACTAGTCCAACACTACGATAGACATACATATCTAGAATAACAAAGTTCTTGAATAATCTTGAATAAAAACTTGATTAGATGCCTTGAAATCCTAGCTTGAAGGAGAAAATCAATGAAACCTTTCTTGAGATTTCTTGAATTTGTTTCTTGAAACTCTATGACCAAGAATAATGATTTTCATTAGTGATTCATAATTGTATGGAGGATTTTGAGTTGGCAACAACAGAATTCTTAGAGAAAGACTTACGTTGAAGAAGAATCTTGAAAAAGATTGAAAGAATCTTGAATTGAAGTCTTCTACTATGATTTTCCTTAGGATTTTGCCTTAGGGTTTGAGAGAAAAGAGAATGGGAGATTAGGGATGAAAATCTAATTTTTTTGGCCTTTAATTAGTCAATAAATTCATTTAGGGTTTTTTTAGAGGTAATAAGATAAAAATGACCCTTTTTAATGTTTTCCCGTCGGCTAATTCGTCGTTACACTGTAGCAGATTACTAAGATGGTCATAACTTTTTACTCGAAACTTGGATTGTTGCGAAATTGGTGGCGTTGGAAAGAAGATTAAAATACCTTTAATATTATAGGTTATGGGCCGTGTAAATCTTTATATTCTAAGTGATATGGTCCTTTGAAGTTGACCCAGGTAGAATCTTACATCAAAACTTAATCGATATGGAAGATTTCAACTCAACTTAGTTCTAGGGGATTCTAGTGGCCTTAATTTATATACAAATTCATTCCCACACTTAAGAATTGACCTTAGAATCTGAGAACAATTAAGAATCGCTTGTTACAACCTTATATGCAATTCAAGAAATGGTTCGGACCTTAACTTAGAAATTTCAGGGGTGTTACAATATCTCCGCCGTGGGATCTTTCATCCTCAAATGATGGGTAAACTAAGAATGGAGGGGGAAAGAGTTAGTATCACTACCTCTCTTGACTTCTGAGCTTGCCTACTAACATTTGCGGGACTAATTGATACTAATAGTTTTGAAACTGGACTAGAGCACATAAGTCATGAACAATAGGAGTTTGAACATATTCACACTTTATCTGAAATTATTTGACATGAAACAAGGATATCTTGGTACGAAGTAAGAATAGAACTACTATGCCTTAAGTGATATGACTGATAGCTTTGAAGCTTAGAAACACCTCTCAACTATGCTCTTCTTTCTAATTGCCACACCTTATTGGCTGCAACTCGTAACTCCCACAAGGGTATATATCTACTCTTACCAAGGTCTAAGTCTAATTGTATGCTCTAATTATATTCAAGCCTAACTCAAAATCACAAAGTACTTAACATAAGCTGATTATTCCAATCTAAATCATAAGATTTAGGTTCTACACCTCCATAAGAAATCTCCTCCCAAGAATATTACTCCTTACTAACACATTTAACCAACCTCGAGTCTTAGTCAAGAACCACCTCATGCATCATAAATTCATCCACATGTTACCAAGACCACATCCAAGCCTAGTACTATAACCACTCCATAAACTCTTACTAACTAATCCTTAGAAGAATTTTTCATTCTGTCATCACTTCTACTAACTGAAATTTTGTGCATTACTACCTAGAAACTAACTTATTACTCATCATAAAACTTTATCTTCTTCTTCCTCTACGTTTATAACCTCAGATGGAATAAACACACCATCACTGTCACAATAAGAAACAACAATCATCTTCTCTATCATCACACAACTACTACTAACAAGTCCACTCTCAAAACTAAAAAGGATCACTGAAAGAGCTTTAGAGAGAAAGGTCATAAGCATGATTGATTTGAGAATTATGATATAAGAATATACAAGACATAACATTATTTTGCTAGCCATTAAGATGAAATCATGACTTTGCAAGACGGAATATATTATGAGACATGAGTGCTAATATGAATAAGTTCATATCATGAGGTTGATATCCTTAACTTTATGGAGTAATATTGAGATCAATGGGCTAAAGTCCTTACCCCACATTCTGGAAACTAAGCATAGGTGTGAATCTCTCTTAAGTGTATAACCATAGGTCATGAACACAATTTTGATATAAGAAACATCATCATGATGTTGTAGTTACTGAACTTTGAGGAATACTCTAGAGCATAAATGGATCGATATATCACTTTAAATCTTCCCGAACACATTAATATTTGATTCTCAACAATTGACTTGGTTTCTCATCTTATCATCTCCCCCTTAGGTTGATACTTTAAAGCTATGGATTTATTCCATCATCTGTAAGCTAGTCTATATTTGCTTTTCTTACTCAAGAAATGCTAATCTTATGGCTACTTAACTCTTCATGCACATGCACTAAGATTCCTTCTAAGTTTTCTTTCTTAGATGCTTCTCGTAACATCTTCCCATTGGCATATAAACCCACTTAATTTAACTCGTAATAGAAAGATAATGCTTACATCAGCCTATTCCATATTGACAGCTCAAATATACTATCTAGGCATATATGAAAATCATAAATTTAATTGGAACCTCGTCAACAATATACGATATTGGGTACACCTCTTAATGCTCTTGTTACTCGAATGACTTAGCCGCACTTTATTGCTCTCATCTAAAAGTCAAAATCCCACACTTGTACCACTCACATTCATTGCAACTAACATCTTAATTTCTCACCTACTCTATGTCAAATCTACCAGATCAGATCTCAAAACTAATATCATCATCCTTATGTTGCCATTCTTTTGATCATGACGCTCATTTCAAATTCAAACTTAATGTTTATTACTAAACCCGGATATCAATATGATTGTTCTCTTACTATACTAACTTACAACTACTAGATAAAAATTAAGAAACACTCGCCCATTAAAACCTCATGACAAGTAGTCAATCTTTATCTCTCAGTCTTCATACTTAAAATTTACCGTCACACTTCCTTTAACAACTTAAGTACTATTTACCCACTCACTACACATCATTGGCTAACTAGTTCTATAGCCCTCTAAATATCATGAGATCTTCCAAAAATCATAAGTTTGGCCTAGATCTATCACCTCATGAAAATTCTGCTCTTCTATTCAACACCTACAATTGGTCGTTACTAACACAATGACACATCATCATAAACTCCTTTCTAGTTAAAATATACTCTAACTCATCCTAACTAGTAACTCTTACTCTACCTCCTATCATGAGATCTTCACAAACTCATCACTTCTTAGTCTACCCATAAGGGAAACCTCCCCATTAATAACTTACTAGGTGTATGATTACCATAACATAATTAGCCTCATCACTATCTCCCTTTCTTAGATTACTGAACCTCTACATGCATTCTTCTAACTTTGGGCAAGTTTAATACTGTTGTTTATAATCTCATAACTCATACTATCTTTTCGGGTTGCAATACTACCCTAGATCTTAAACACACTTCCCCATAAGGGGCTCAACTGAAACAAGGTTTAGAGAAAAGAGTCTGGTAATACATCTCACTTTTAGCTTGAATGCACGATTCATATGAATAAGAGTGCATTCTTTTGAAACTCGACACTTAACTCATTCATGGGCTTCTCTCAAGCCCCTTTACAATCTCATGAATTTTCGAAGACTTTTGGTTTATGTAACCCATCAATAAGGATCTAGCTTTGCTTTTCAACTAACTTGAGTATAGGGGTAGTCGAATGAATCTGAGAAACACACTAGTTTGAATAAGTTCCTTATGACACAACTATATTGCACGATTTAGAGTATGAACGAAGGAAATTTTTATTAAATGTCTGTAGTCCCTCATTTATAGAAGTGGGCCATCACAACCATAAACAATATCCTACTTGACACAGCTTCATAGACACCCTACGACACCTGACTTTATGCTCTGATACCAAGTTTATCACGACTCGAGCTTACACCCCAAACGTGGCCGACACTTGAGACCCATTGTTGGTCCCCAAGCGAACCCTCATCCTGGCTAACTACAAGCGGAATACTAACTCAAGCATCAAATTGAAAGAAATGTTTAAAAAATAGTTTACTGAATCTCAAAACTTTGTTGAATATACTGAGTATGAATTATTAGTTTAAATAAAACATATATAAACTAAAAGACTCTAAAAAATTGTCTATCTATAAAGCCTCTACTATATATAGATGAGTGTCGGGGAAAGACCCACGACTACTCAAAATGCTACTAATACTAACAACTCATAAAATAGGAGTCCTCCGGAAGCAAGAAGACCTCACTCAAAAGTTGACCAGCGAATGAAGTAATCTCAACAGACTATTGTTGAGGTACCTAAGAACCTGTATTTGTATCATTAAAAGATATAGGTTGAATGACATCAGTATATTGAATGTACGAGTAAGAAATATAGCTGAATAACAAATAACTGAATGAAAAGACTACTATAGATATAGATATATACTCAACTGAATGTAAAGATATAAAGAAGTGAAGTCATTAAAACTTTACAAAAATACTTACTCATCTTAGAACTCAACATATTAAGTAATATAATAAAAATACACTTTTAACTCTATTTGGAAGATTCTCTAACCGACAACCATCACTATAAGCTGCGTGATGAAACGGCGTCTCACCCATGCTGCCAGAACTGTCATAAACCTTGCCGAGGTATAGAAAACCTCAACTAAGTGGATCCACTAAGCTCTGCTCGAAGGCACTTAGATTCATCTAAAAAGTATGATCTTGAACCATGTCGGCATACATGGTTTATGAGGAATGTGAGTTGTCTAAACTCATCTCCATATCTGTAACACCCTGGATTCGAGATAGAGCCAAGTTGCAGATTTTTCAAAAGTTGCAAGTGCCGCAAACAGAGGCCACCTACGAACCGTAGGTGGGGTCCATGGTTGGCCACCTCAACTCCACCCCGGATTCTCAGAAAAAGTCCAGGACCACGCCAGGACCTACGGACCATAGGTGGGACCACGGTTCATGGTCCAGGTCCATGGTTCAGAGCCCAAGACTTCAGCTTTCTAACGCCAATCGACGACTGACAAGATGTATAGTCCGTCGGTTAGGCCCGTCGATGGAGTCGGTTTTAAGTTAAGGTTGTTTTAGTCTTTTCCCATATGCGTTGGACACCTAAACTATGTCATTTAACCCCCTAAACTACATAATTTTGGTCAGTTTAAGCCTAGTAACTTAGTAAGATTTGTCCCTAAGTGATTCATTCACTAAAATTCATCAAACTTAGAGAAAAAAAGGAGAAAAGAGGCGACCCAAACCCATCCAACAACGCAGTAGGTTTTCTTCAGTTCCAACCCCGAAATCAAAATATTTTTCCATGAAATTCATCACCAGGTATGTGGGATTTCACTAGTGGGTTCCTTTCATCCACTAGGTCCCTAGAATTCAGTCAGTTCCTTGATTCTACATAGCCTGTTTAGACCTAGGGTTTCTAAAATCTTGGGAATATTATGATTTCAGTTGCTAGATAATCTATAGTCTAAATATTAGTTTTTCTTGGAAAGTTTGCTTAATTCCTTGTATGAAACTCAGAACCCTAGTTTGTATAAATTCTCCTAGTTCATGAATTATACTTGCTAGGTTAGTTAAACAGATAATCATGCTTTAGTTTCCCACATTATCAGTATATAAATGTTGCATTCTCAGATTTTCATTATGTCAGTATTTAAGTTACATTTCAGTCATATACATATTCAGTTGGGAGTAGACTTAACACCGAGTTGGACTAGGGTTCAGCGTACCCTTATAGTCCCAGAACTACGTGCCCCCGTAGGATTATAGGTTCCCTCTGTTGGGCATCAAATTTAGCGATTACGCCAGTCATGCCTTTATACCCCTAGCAAGGTATATTGGGTCCTCTCGATGGGGCGTATTCATCGAACTCCACATTAAGCTCACGTGGTTTTATGTCGGTTAATAGTAGCTCCAACAGTCAGACTCTCAGTGCATTTGACCAGGTTTTCAGTATATACTTCAGTATTCAATTCAGCATGTCATGTTCATGATTAGTAGTTGGTCATTGTATTCAGTTTAGCTTTTCAGTTATGTTTTCAGTATTTACGTTCTTTCTCAGTTTATAGTATTGCTCAATTATGCATTATTTCAGCTTATATATGTTTGTTCAGCTTAGTATCTATATCTTGCATGCTCAGTACATTCAAAGTACTGACGCATACAACATCCTTTCATGATGTAGGTTCAAGTACTTAGCATCCAGATCGTGCTTAGATCGATTCTCGGTCCGCATTTCAGCAGCTTCAATGGTGAGTCCTCATACTTTGAGGACAATAGACATGTTTTTCATTTTAGTCTTTTTATTCAGTTTTTAGTTTGTTAGAGTTAGTTGGGGGGCATGTCCCAACAACTCAACTCAGATACAGGCTTTTCAGACATAGTAGTAGAATCAGCTTGAATTGTTAAGTTCATCTTTCAGTTGTTATTAAACTCTTAGTATGGTTTATACATTCAGACTAGTTAGGGTTTCCCCATTTTCGAGTTATGTATTGTTTTAGCTTCCGCATAGTTCATGTTTTACTTAGTTATTTTCAATATGTTTATGATATGCCAGACACAGGATTAGCTTGGGGTCACTCGTAATCCTGGATCTCGTGTTACATCAGGGGGTAGCCTCGGAGCGTAACAAACTTGGTATCAGAGCCAGGTTCAAGAGTCCTAGGATGTATAAAAGCCGCACTAAGTAGAGTCTTTTTCATGGGTGTAAAGTGCACCACATCTAATAAGAGGGAGGCCACGAAGTATTTTAGGAAAAACTTCACTTTCTTGCTACTCTTATCGTGCGTGAGAAATGATCCAACTTCTCATTTCTAATCCGTCGTTAATACATACACTATTATATCATGGATAAGAATTCATAATATTAAAGTATTTGGAAATAAAGTATTCGACAAATTATTGAAGTAAGTTGAAGGATGATTCGACGAATAAAGTAAACAAGTGATGCTATTGGTATAAGGTTTGCCTGAGAATACTAGGAGGAGGTTCGATAATTTTGATACTCTTCTAGGAACGTTTGAGGACAAACATTTGTTTTAAGTGGGGGAGAAGATGTAGTGGCCCATTCGATCATTCTAAGTATTAAAATCTTTTTTTTTTAAATGACATTTCCCATAGGTTCAACATGTATCTTATTTTTTCTGAATATGGGTGACACAGATCTTGAGGGACCTCGATGCACTTCAGAGAAGAAAATCAAAAAGTAGATGTTTGGAAGAAAATAATAAAATAAGAGTTGACCAAATTCAATATTTAGGATTAACATACTCAAAATCAAAATTTGAAAGTTCCTATAGATCTAGATGATGATTTAGGATTTTGTTGGATAGTTTGGACGAGTCTTAAAGGGTTCGGGAGTGATTCAGATGCTTAAGTCGAAAACTAACGACTTTGAAAGTGACCACGGTCAACTCTAGGTCTAGACAAAGTCGGATCGATGATTTTAGTACTTCAATAGGGTTGTAGGGTTATTTTAGAGTAATTTACATATTTAGTTTGCATCTCGAGGGGTTGGGATAAGTTTAGGGCACCTAAGAAAAGAAGGAATAAGTATAGCTCACATCTTAAGGGTCTTCTTTCGTATCAAAGAGTTAGAGACTTTCTTTCTGAGATAGATAGAGTAGAATGGCCGCATACTCTCTTTCAATCGCCGAAGCTAAAAACAAAGACAAAACAAAAGAAATAAATAAATAAAATAAACTAATTAATTAATAAAACAAGTTTACTATGATCCATGAGGCTCAAGCATTACTCTAGTTTGGGTAGAAAATTTAAATATGGATTCCCCAAGAAATGGGTATAACCCAATTTTGAAAGAAAAATCTAGATTTGACCTTAGAGACTAGGGTGGATTAGCTCTTGACTTTTTTAGACAGTTATTGATATGTTAATGTAAGTCATTATTGAACTCATTTAATATTATAGAGTGTTTTGGTATTGAATGAACTCATTTGACGTTCAAAAGTGGTAGAGCTTTCGAAAGACTTAAAGCTTCGATCAAATTGACATAAGCTAAGGCCTCGACTTCTAATGTGGGAATATGTTCTTAATTAAGCAATTTGATATGGATCAAGGTAAGGGGCATCATATACATGAAGTGATTTGGGAATTTATTTCTCAAATTTCACCAATCTTATTTTTTATCTTCAATCTTCCCATCTTTTGCTCCCACAGTAGTTATTGTCTTTTTTTTTGTTTAATTAACCTTATTTCTATCAGTCTGTGTGAACTCTATCTGATGGTAGATAAATATCTTTACAACTTTGCATGTGGTTGTATATAGTTTATAAGCTTTGCTACACTTCACATAGATAAAACTAGCAAAGTATGTGAAGCTCCCATTTCAAGAACTACAAAGTTATATAAACTCGAAACGCATGAGAAGCTTCACAGAACTGTACTTGTCTCCTTTCCGATCATAGAGTGGGACTGCTCGGATACCTTGTCGCAGCTCTGCCACAGGTAGACATGTTTGGCCAGCAAACTCATCCTTGTCAGACAAATTATAATCAAGAACTTTGATACGAAGTAGAGCCAACTCAGGAACTGTTAGTGGAAACTCAAACTGCTCATCCCAGCTTGGTATCCAATTGTCGTCTATCGTCTTTGTTCTCTTCTTTACTTCATCAGCAGGAACTCCAGCAATTCCTAGCTGCACATAGTTTTATATATCTTAACCATTCAGTATTTTATTCATCTAGCTTTGCAAGAAGACGACAAAGAGTATTGAAGGATAGCAATCGATGGTAAGTATTATTCATCTACCTTTGTATAGAAATCTGGAGGTGAGTACGTGTCAAAGTGTGTCTGATCGAAGTCTTTGTCCCACCCATCACCCATATATACAGTCACCTGTTTAATACAGGAAGACTTGGATCAGTTTCAAGAACAATGGAACATAAGTTACAAGAATGACATCCTACTAAGTAAACGAGGAAATTACCATCCCTCATTTACCTTTAGTGTAGTTTTGACAGGCAAATTTGCTGTAGGATCGAAGACCTCATTGTTGGGACCAGCTTTCAATAGTAGATCAGGTTTCTTAACATATCCACAGCCACCATTAGCCCTGAACATACCATGCATCAACCAAAGTGATCTTCCATAACCCTGTCGTAGGACACTTACTTAGCACCTATTTCCTTGGAACTTTGGTAATTAGTTACTAACAGGATGCGAATGAATAATACCCCTAAGGTAATACATGTTTTAGAGACTAGAGTTAAGCAATTCAAAGGATCATTAATGAAGGGGTGCAGTCTAATTGGAAGTTTATTCCCATTCCCAACAATAGTAAAAGAAAATATCAACTAAGAATATTATGTTTTCAATTCCAAATTTATAGCATTTAGCTTGGTATAACTGGTGACTAGATCAAACAAAACTGTTCACACAGAAATCTATCGCATATGAAGCTTAGCTTCTAGTACACAAGTAGGGCACATACTAATGGGCGCTGCTCCTCTCCAATTCTCAAGAAATGGGGACATGCTAATTCTTTCACTAAATTTCACCACTCACAATTCCTTTGATATGTGGTTAGGAGTCAAAGTAACCAACTATTCTAGTATTCAAAACATTGCACTTTAAAAAAAAAAAAATACTCAAGTATTAACTTTTGCGTACAACAGTAAGTTGTTATGCTAATTAATAAAAACATGCAAAACAAAGAAGAAATAACAATAAAGTCTAATCCTCCCTCCCTCCGAAAGTTTTAGACAATTTAGTTTTCGAGAAATAGATTCTTGGTCTTAAATCTATAACACTTATTTAACCATATTTACTACTCACTCTGTATCAACTCAAGTGGCATAATTTGATAGTGTCATAACATTTGGGTCACAATAAGACTTTTGAAATTTGTGGTTTTAAATATATCATAATATTTGTGTGGTTATAAAAGCTTGTCACTAAGGGTGAAATGAAAGTTCAAGTTATATTTTTTTCAAATGTAGAAACTGTCATTCTTTTAGGAATAGACTAAAAAGAAAATGTTGAGACACTAAAAAAGAAAGTGCATCATATAAATGGGACAGAAGGACTATGATATTATTATCGCCTATGCTATTAACACAAAACAAAAGGCTGGTTATATAAAAGATAATAGGAATCTTCAAGAGGGCACAAGGCATGTTTGAAATCTTATATTCATGTGAAAAATATCAGCAACGAAGAACTAACAAGAGGATAGCTGAAATCAGACGAAAATTATTCTCTCTAATTAACCTCATGATTACACAATTTTACTTCTCTTTCTACAGGACGGAAAAAGAAGCCCAACCTGCATATTAAATGCTACCATTTGAGCTCCATGCATCCAACCAACAAAAGGATCATAATTGGACGAGTCAACACGTATGCCCTTTGGGTATATTCTCAGCAAGTTCTGCTGAGTGAACCTACAACAAACCATCATGGGGATAGACAATTAATTAAGATGTCCTCTTGGGATATGCATGATATAAGCAAATTGCTTAGACAATTAATTAAAATGTTATCTCTGGAGATGGTCAATTCCGTGGTCCTAGGCTTGATCTTGTCACTAATGAAAATGTTGTCCTCAACTTGATAAATAAGTTAGATAAGCCCCTTTCTTGACTTGGTGAGTTTCCTTTTCTAGCCTATCCGTTAATGTACTCACATTTGCTAGAATATGGCCTTCACATCTTAAAACCTACTTATTCACAGTTAATTTTTGTTAGAGTGGGTAAAAGTCTCACATTGATTGGAGAATGGACCAGTGGTCTCCTTATATGGATTTAGGCAATCCTTCCCTCATCAACTAGCTTTTGGGGTTAAGTTAGGCTCAGGTATCATATCTTTCCATGGTATCAGAGCCAGGTTCATCCCCATATGGGCTTTCGGTCCACGCACCAGTCTGGCCTGGGCGTGAAGGGTGGTGTTAGAGTGGGTAGAAGTCCCACATTAGTTGGGGAATGGGTAGGTGGTCTCCTTATATGGACTTGGGCAATCCTCCCTTCATGAGCTAGCTTTTGGGGTTGAATTAGGCCCAGGTGTCATATCTTTACAATTTTGTTTCTTGCACTTGTTTGTGAGAGCTCGTTCACATTGCCAATCCCAAGTCCAGAGGGGGCTGCCGAGAGTCAATCGTAAGCAATCTCTCTACCCCATAAAAGTAGGGGTGACACTACATACATCTTATCTTCCCCAGACCCTACTTGTGAGATTACACACCGGGTTTGTTGTTGTTTTCTTTGCATATGCACAGTTGTAAGTTACATATACATGGCATAAGAAAATTGCAGAAACCTTCACGTGCATGCACATGGAAACTTGTACACTATATCAGACACAATAAGACAAGTCAATTCTGCTACAGTCAAATATTTTGAAGTAGCAAATATGATAAACTCAGACATCTTAATTTATTCATGCAAAAAAGAGAAGAAAGAATAGGAGCAAATGAAATGTAAAGTTAGTGTGTTAGTTATTCAACTTCCATTGAGATGTTCTAGCTATACATAACATGTATAGATCAATCCACCTATACATAAATAACATCAAAAACAACAGAGGAACTTTGTATTCAATTGATGGATGAATAAAGAGAAATACCTGATAATTTCTTTTGCATGAGTATCTACAGCTTTTTCAAGTTCTGGTTCACTGAGACTAAGCCGTCTTACTTTATTGAGGTCAGCCCTCAACCAATCAGATAGTCCTCCTTTCCCCTTTCCAGCATGAATGGCAATTAGGCGCTTGTATTCTGAAGCCGCCTTTTTCTCTGACTTTGGATCTTCTTCATCACTTTCATCTTCATCTTCTTCTTCATCAACGTCATCCTGCTGGAAAACATTGTGTGGTAGGTCAATCAAAGAATTTGGTGAAGAAGGAGACACAATGAATAACTGGATTGAGAAACTAGTAATGCAATTTTCGCACCTCAGCTTCTTTCTTTGTGTCATCTTTTTCCTTAACTTCCTTGGATTGTAAGTATTCTTTTGGTGGCTTAGTTGATATCATAACACGCTTTCTCAGTGACTCCGGAGAAGGAAGCTCCTTCAGACTTTCTGAAGGAGAAAACAGCATGTCTCCAAATGTTTGGGTGATCATCTAGTATTTAGTTAGAAAAGCATTATTATGATCAAAACAGGCCGTAATCTTATCCAGAAAACGCACATATACACACCTCAGCCACTTTTTCCTGAAGATCTGGCGTGAGATGATCTTCAAGTGTTATTACAACAGGATACTCCGATGCAGAAAAGGCATGCTCCTTGATAGACCTCAAACATTTGATTAGCGCCACTGGAGCAGTCAGTGTCCTGTGTGAAAAAACTAACACTCAAAACTGCAATGAGAATGAAAAAGTACAACCACTAAAAGGGGAACTCAATCTGAATATTCACATGTTTAAAAAAACCCAAAACCTCATTAAGAATAACATATACTGTTAAATTAAGAAAAGCTTTAGCTAGTCTTCTGCAGTTTTTGAATTCAACCTTGAGGAGAAAAGTAGACTTCAAAGAAATTTCAAGCATTAAGGTAAGCCAAGAGCTATTACTTTCTCATACTAAATCGTAAAGGATTGTGATAGGTTTGAAATTTTGAATACTTCTGTTAAAATAAGCTTACTCTTGAATTCCGCAGTGATGACTGACCTAGCACTATAAAAATTTTCCTTTGGGCTGTTTTCTAGAACTAGAAATGTTTATCCTGTAATAGAGAGATAGCCATTTCTCTCTATATGAAGGCAGCGGACGTTAGCCTCTACCAACTCCGGTACTAAAAGCTATGTCCTTTTCCCAAAAGAAGGTCAGCATAATTCCACCAGATCTCTATTACAATTAGGGAAAGCTCATGTTGGTCCTAAAATCATAAATTCAGATCTTAGGTTATTCCAGCTTGTTAGAGGGCCATTTAGTTTCGTTATCTTGTAAGTCATAAAAAGGAAAAAGTTGTCATGTTTCTAGTTCTTAGGAAACCTTAGGATCCAGCATGTAAGTGTGAATGTTTTCCATGAAATTTGTGCTAACTGCTTTTACATTAAAACTCTTATGGAGTAATAATCATGAAGACATTTTCAGGCTATTTCTTAGATGGAAATGCATACAGGATCATTCTGTAATCACTGCATTTGGATTGCGCCATGTGACAAAAATGAAATTGTTCTAGCAACACTTTGCTTCACCACCAACCTACATCCCCAATCTCCTCTTGCCTGCTTGTTGACATAGTAGCCCCTTTTTGCCTTCCCAGCTGTCTTATAAGGGCGAGGATACAAGATGATGCCAACCATCCGCCATGCCAACAGACAATTAATAAACATATTTTTTTCTCACATCAGATTGAATATGATCCCCATTAGATTGCTTTCACCTTTTAACTCAGATGTAAGCATGATATCATATTTTTCTTGTCATAATCTGTTCATTGGGTATCTCCATGGCCATTGCATCTCTGACAAATCTATTCAACAATAACATCAACTACTGACTGGTGGATGTCTGATCAACACAAGTCCAGTAGGTTCAGTTTGATCGATTGGTTTCATAAAACAACTGCAGGTCCCTTTTTCCTCAGACATGGCATGTTCCAAAATGGTGCCAACAACATGGTCTTTTAGGAACTATCAATTAATTAGATTATGTGAGCCGATCTAAAAGTTTAAACTATACTTAGAGAGGGACACACTTTCATTTTAATTAATTATCTGTTAACACTTCCCACCTGAAATGATTTTCTCAAACTTCATCTAATTAATTTATGGTAAAAATTTTGTACCATAGTAATATAACAATCTGGAGATGTTGTGAAGTGTTGTATGAACTCTTAAAATGCAAATTTCCTCCAAATAATTAAAAGGAAAAAGAAGCTCATTAACCAAAGCAACAAGACACCTAAAGCACAACTGCACACAACAATCACAGGAACCTTCCAAAAGCTTTAGCACACACATAATATGGATTTAGTAAGTAGAACTTGTCCACTTTCTTGTCAGCTATAGTCTTACACTCTTGGTCTTAATCAGTTAGCGTTCTTGGTTTAGTGCTTCGTTATATGTAGAAATGCATAGCATGTCTGTATAATAGAAGTAAAGATATGCTTGCACATTATTCGCAAAAGCATAAGCTTATTTACGAGGTTAATTTTAGCTCATTATTAGTGCACATGAAAGCAAAGGTGCTGCAAAATTTTAGAGTCTAGCTGTAGGTTTGTCAGTTAAAAATATAGAAAGCTAAGGGTGATAGAAAAAAACTAGAACATCACACACCTTCCATGTAGAACTTCTATATCATCTTTGTCTGAGTTTGGCCAAATATCCAATTCAATTACTCTGACACTTCTCTGAAGAGCTTGTATTATGGGAACATCACTGCAATCACTACTCAGTTGATTCCCAGTTAGATATGAATTATGGCCTGTGTATATGTAGTAATGAGACAGAGGTGCAGTCATATCATGGTGAATCTGGAATCCAAAGAAGAGTACATCATGAGTTTTATACAAATAGAGTGGTGTCAGAACATCTAAATAAATCACAAAGAGTGTAATATACTCCCTTCGTTTCAAAGAGATTGACTTACTTTTCTTTTCTGTTTCAGAAAGAATAAACATTTTTTACTTTTTTTAACAACATTTAAGTTCTACTTTCCAGGTAGCGGCCATAAAATTAAATGACATTTTAATACATTTTACATAACTTTTAGTTTAGAATCACAAGTTTTCTTAAATTTCATATTAAGTCAAACTTGATCATTCTGAGAATTTGAGAAAGGTGTGTATTGTATGGAGGAAATGTTTTCCCTAATATAAATCATTTTTATATAGTAAGTGGGAAGGATTTGGATCACAAAGTCAAACTATTTGATTGAAAATTTGTAAAGCAACTCACTAATATTGTTCCTGAAATTAAAATTAGTACCCCAAGTTTAGGATCGAGAGGAGGATTAACATCAGAAAAGAGAGACTTGAAGAAGCCATCGAGCTGGAGGCCTTTCTGGTTGGAGTCGCCGCCGTGATTATTGATAATGGCTTCAGCGTTCTCTAAGCTAGCATTTTTCTCCTTCTGGATCTCAATTAAGAAACGAAGAAGATTCTGGACGCTCATGACTCCGCTGTCGTCGGAATAACGATTGAATAGGTTCTTAATGTCCGCCGGAGCTTCGGCGGCAGCCATGGTAAACTGCCGCCGGAAAAAGAATCCGACTTTGTACGTCTGTTTCGACATTGTTACCAAAACGGAAAACGATTTTCGTTTTTGCTCAGGCAGGATCCGATCTTCGTGTTAACTAATTTAAACAAACTTACTTTTCGTCATGCGTTGAGTAGTTTATATTACTAAAAAAAAAAAAAAAAGGGTTGGATATAGGGCTGTTCAAAATCGAATCGAAACCAATAATTTGAACAGACAAAAAAGTTATTGGTTTATAATATTAGGTTATTGGTTTAGCGGTTTTAATAATGATTTTAATTTTTTTTTGTTATCGAGTTATCGGTCCTTAACGGTTTGAAGTTTTTTCTTAACGGGTTAACCGATAACCCAATAATATATTAAATAATTATATTTATACCATTTTGTATATAAAGTCCTCGACTTAGAGTTTGATTTCCTACTTTTATTTTTGGTCGTCTCAAACACTTGGTTATTCTACAATGTAAAAGTGTTTGATTTTGAGCAAGATGTAACTTGTGAACTCATGTGCATGGTTTATTTGGTTTGTCACCTTGTTTCTAAGTGATTTTCAATGTTTTATTTTTGTGTTAAATCTTAACGGTTAAACCAATAACCGAACCGATAACAATCAAAAATCGATAAATCAATAACCGATAAGTCAATATCTTAATGGTTCTATAAAGGTTTAGCATCTCTACAAACCGATAACCAATAAGCCAATCCGAAAAACTTTAAAATCGAATAGAACCGACCAATACGCAGCCCTAGTTGGATAAGTATAGCCTATAGGTGACCATTCAACATTTAACAACTAGTACACAACTCGTATTTTTTGCCATCTGTTTAATAAATTTCAAAGGCGATTAATTATGGTAGGGCCACAAGGCTAGTCTGCTGTTTTAGTCGGCTTATGATAATGTAGTTATCCGATTTACTGATCGAGACATTTTAAACATTGAGTTTCTCTGCTTCTTCCTTTTTGGTCGAATGTAACGTGTGAAACTACATGCATTGAAGTCGGTACATTATAAAATTAAAAAATCATATGTAACCATATCAAGTTTTTCTTATGTTTTTGGTCAGAGTAACCATATTAAGTTACTAAAGCTATGGGGGTGAGTTCAAATCATATGTAACTAACCTCGTTTGAACACATGCCTCTTAAATAAAAGTTTCAATTTTGGCTTAAGTCATTCACGACCCCTTAAAGTTGTCCGCATTTTTCATTTAGATACCTCAATTCAACCTTATACCTATTGAAATTTGTACCTATTAAACATTTTTTTGGTGTATAATACACACACGAAAAGAGCGTAAAAGGCACATTTAGCAAAAAGAAAAAGATTTATCTTTTTTTAAAATATTAATTTAGCATCTCTTCTTCTTGTTAGACTCAATCACCATTGCCACCACCTTCTCGCCACTGCAATCACCGGCATCACCACCATTAAAGTTCATTCTCCTTTCTCAAGCTGCAATCATTCTTTTTCTCCACACCACCTAGTTTTTTAATCAGATATGCCGTCACCATATCCACACTTCTCCTTTCAGTTCTTTCTCCGATCATCTTCTTCCCCTTTTTTTGCAAGCCATCATCTTCTTTCCCTTTTTTCAGACTATCATCTTCTTCTCTTTTTTCATCAGCCATCGACCCACCTCCCACCATCGACACCACCTCAATTTTCTCCAAATCTATCGTCGTCAATATCGTTCTTTCTCTTGTTCATCGGAAAACACTGCCATCACACCTCTTTCTTTCTGTCAAATCAACTCAAACATGAATCGAATCTATGCTTAAGAACAAAAATAAATTTTTTTAAAAAAGTAGAAAAATTTAGAATATTCTAAAAAGGGGAAGAAGATGAAGGTGGGCTGGTCGGAGTCGGAGGCGGCAACATAATAGTAGGATTTTAGTTTTTTTTTTTTTAATTATAATTATTTTGGAGCCCAAAGACACATGGCTTCTTTTAATTAGTTATTTTGCCATGTCATGGCAACTGCATCACACACTCTTTACATTTTTTTGCTGATATCAAAATATGTCTAATAAGAACAATTTTTATATAGGTAAAAGTGTTCAATAGGTAAAAGGTTTAATTGGAGTGTCGAAATGAAATATGCGGATAACTTTAAGGAGTCGTATATGACTTAAGCCTTCAATTTTAATCACAAGGTTAGAAGTAACTAGATCAACTCGTTATACAAATAGACAAAATGAAGACCTTGAAACAAACGGTTGAAGTTGTTCAACTATGCCTAAGAGAATATATATGTATTAGGAAAAATTTTCAAAATGTCAATATTTTTTCAAACGGTTGAAGTTGTTCAACTATGCCTAAGAGAATATATATGTATTAGGAAAAATTTTCAAAATGTCAATATTTTAGCATTTAATAGGACCCCTTAGCCATACTTTTAATATTTATTAAAAATATCAATATTTTAGTTTGTTATATTGTTGATTTATGTTTTTTTTTTCTTTGATTTAACTTAATAAGATACAATTAAGCAAATAACAAATTAGAGAAAATCAGGGGAGAGAATCTTTCAAATTAAGTAAATAGTGTTGAAAATATATTATTACCTACTTTACAAATTAGGAGACAAAAATAGGCACAAATTCTCTCGTCTTCCTCATCATCCATTAATGACTTTCAATTCTCCATTGATAATCCTCCTTCTTCGTAGAAGGCAAGACAAGATTTTTACCGGAAAAAAGGAGATCGATACAGATTAAGAGACTAAAATAGCCGACAAATTCTCTCATCTTCCTCATCCCTCATTAACAACTTTCAATTCTCCATTGATGATCCTCCTTCTCCGTAGAAGACAAGACAATTGATCAAAGTTTTTGCTGGAAAAAAAGGAGATCCATACAAGCAGATAGGCATACAAATCAACATTGGGCTGAAAGTTCAAGTATTCTGCTGAATTTGTTGTTTGGTGCCTTATTCATCCCCGTTTTGCTACGGATGGGATCTAATCTTATTTGGTGCTCCAATTTTTGTTTTCCTAAACACCCAACTGGTTTTTTCATGTAGTTTTTTTTATTTCTAATTTTATTTTCGACATTTGAGTTTACTTTTTTTTCACCTGTGTTTGGTGCGGCCTTGTTGTTCTAGAGGAAGCTACCATCAAGCATTGAATAGGACGATCTTAAGGCTATCATTGCTCTAGACAGAATAGTTATCCACGTAATTATATTGTTCCACAAAAATTGAATACAAAATCATTAACAAATACAAATTTACATTCATATAACAAAAAATATTCATGATTGAGTTATGTATTTATTTTACTTTCATAGTGAAAACTAAAAATTGTATCCAATGATCAAAATTGTATTATATGGCTGCCAAATATATTTTTCTTTTATTTGTATTATAAAAATATTACTGATTGCATCCCAATATAATCTAACAGTTACATATGAATACGATTTAAGAAAGGATACAACATACATAGTGGAAATAATACAATCTTTTGAGGAAGAATACAATATTCTAAAAAAAATACAAATTTACTGTGAAAGAAATAAGATATACATCAGTGCTTAAGAAATATAAATCTATTTGGCATACCCATTGGAATGACTAAAAACTAAAAAAGAAATACAATGTTCTTAATAAAAATATAAATGTTGAGTAAAAGAAAAATAATTGACAAACAAAAAATTAATAAAAAAATACAAATTGACTGTGAAAGAAATAGGATATATCAGTGATCAAGAAATACAAATCTATTTGGAATACACATTGGAATGACTAAAAACTAAAAAAGAAATACAATGTTCTTAATAAAAATACAAATGTTGAGTAAAAGAAAAATAATTGACAAACAAAAATTAATATGAATACAGTTCTCCTTCTTCTTCTTCTTCTTACCCAAAAAATATAAAAAGCTTTCATGTCCAAACTTCCAAACAAATTAATGATTCAACAGTTAACGAATACTTGATTCTCATATAATGACCGAAACATGTTTCATCACAAAATAAACTATACTGCACACAAAATACATACAACAAATATAACATAATGAATACAAAACCATCAAATAATAGAACATGAATACAATCTGAAATAGCATCACTATTTCTTTAAAAATTGAATACAACTATATAAAGTAAATATGTATCTTTAATTGACCGGATACAAACAACACTCTTACAATGTTCACAACTAGAAAAGGATACATAGATATGATGAATCCAAGTATGTGGGTATATTATCAAAACAAACAGAATGTCCACAAATACAAAAAAAAATAAAAAATTAAGGAATACAATATCTATACTAACAAACCCACAATATCCATAGACAGTGGCAATACTATTTTATATCAATACGCATACTTAATGAATTTTGAATACAAAAGCAAATTGTTACAAATACTCAAGACTAATAAAAAATCATGATATTCATGATTTTAACAACTTCAACTGAAAATGTAAATATTGTAATGGTAATATAATCAATAAGGATGAAAAATCGCTAGAAATTTATTGATTTAGTTGGATACCTCTTGTAATCCTCTTAGATTCGGCAATTAGAGTGTGATTTTGTGGTTTTCAAACCCTAAACAAAATTGGTCAAACAAAAATTTTGAAAAATTTAAACATTAATAAAATCATTAAACAAACCTAAAAATCGGATAAAGATGCATACCTTAATCCAAGGGATTGTTGTGAATATTTTTAGAGATAAATTTTTCAATTTCTAAAAAAAAGAACAGAAGAGAAAGAAGAGGGAGTTGAAAGATGAAGAAGAATTGGAAGAGGAAAATCAATGAGAGAGAATTTTTTTTTTTTAAACGTATTAGAGAGAATAGTTGGAAAACTTTAATTAAGGTGAGGTAAAATAGGAACTAAATTAGGATACACAATGTTTTCTAAAATATTGACATTTTGACATTTTTACTAATATATGTAAACTATAGATGTTTTTAATAATTATGTTAGGATTTTAGACTAGTTTGGTAATTTTCCCTATATATTATATGTTGTGAACAGGCCTAGTGTTTGAGTTGGATAAAAAATTGGTCAAACTTACTTTAAAGTCAGTTTTTGACTTTTGAAAATGTTTGACAAATATAAAAAATAACTTTAAGTAAGTCAAAAATGAAATAAAATAAATTAAAAAAATATTTGGTAAGGTAAAAAATGACTTAAAATAACTCAAAAACTAAAAGTATGTCTCTCCAACTTTTTATTTTTTGATTTAAAAGTTATTTCAATTTGACCTTTTATTTTATGAATTAAAAGTCATTTCAGTTTGACTTTTTATTTTTAACATAAAAGCTACATTTTTAAGTCAATCTAAACAAGTCGTTAATATTTAACTTGTCGAACTTTCATAATTTTGTTGCTCTAGATTATTACTAGTAAAAGTTAAAATTCAAAAAGTATATTATTATGTGTTATGAACATGCCAATTAACAGGCCAATTAGCATGAGTTAAAATTTTGAGGGGTTGCCCGATTAATTTTTCCAGCTAATATGGTAGACTGGAAATTAATTGTGGGTTAAATTGTTTTTTTTTCCTTTCACATTTTTTGTAAAAATTATGAATGTCAAATGATTCATCTAAAATGAATGTCAATTTTTTCTTTAAGCTAATCTTGTAATACAGGCAAGAATTAATGTCAAATGATTTATCTGAAACATTTCATCCTCTGCAAAAAGAATTTTCTCAAGTATTCATCTGCAAATTTCTTTTTTTTTTTTCTTTGGTTTGAGAGTTTGTCTTCTTTCTATATTGAATATGTCAGTGAATAAAGCAATCCTTTTCCTGTTCATAGTTGATGGACTTTTGAGTTAAAAATTAAAGTTCCATAATTGAATCATAAATGACTTTTGAGTTAAAAAAATTAAAATTTATTGACTGTAAAAAGATTGAATGACCATTTGAGATGATCTCGAGTAAATCTGTCATTTTGGTGCATGAATATTTATGCCAACGTTAAGAAGAGTACAAAAACAACAGTCACAAAATCAGAATCTCATAACTTCATCCGTGAAGCTTTGTTTCTCTTCCTAATAATACAGCAATGGGATATCACTCCACTGTACAAAAGCTGAACTTGCAGCAATTACACGAGGGATACAAATTGAAGCATGGGTTATAATAAGAGAAAAATCCTAGTAGGAAAATAACTTTGGAGTTCAAAGAAATTGAAAACGCATGAGAAGTCTAACAGATTTCATCTTATGACCCTTCTTATCATAGAGAGGGACTGACCGGATCCCTGTTCTTAACTCTGAGACAGGCAAACATGTTTGTCCACCAAAATCATCCTTCTCTGACATGTCATATTCTCGTACTTCAATTCGAAGCAAAGCCAGCTCTGGCACTGTCAATGGAAAATTAAACTCTTCATCCCATACGGGACACCAGTCATCCTCCAGTATCCTTGTCTTTTTCTTACGAGTATCTGCAGGAACTCCGACTAAATATAGCTGCCACACAAGGATCAATAGAGTTATAATAAGTTCCTGCAGCCTCTTGGAGTATGAAGCAGAACATCAATGACCATACAAATATGTAAAGTTAGAAAGGCGAGGACACACCAAACAAGAATCATAACACCTTATGAGCTCAGGACAGGGGCAGAGCTACGAATGTGTTAGTTCAGGTAAGCAAATGAGTCATGGAAAAGGGAACAGTCACCGTCACTAACCTTTGTGTAGAAGTCTGGTGGTGAATAGGCATCAAAGTGTGTATGGCTGAAATCCAAGCGCCATCCATCTCCCATAAATACTCTAACCTGCAGAATTTTTTTTAGAAATAGAATTATACTTCTTAAGCAATACCTTCATATTTAGTAACTTGAAATTTTTTAGGCTCTCCATGTGAAAACACATTTTGCTTACCTGTAAAGTTCTCTTCACTGGCAATTTTACTTTAGGATCAAATACCTCATTGTGTGGGCCTTTATCCATGAGAAATTGAGGTTTTTTCACATAGCCACAGCTTCCATTAGACCTAAACATCCCGTGCATCATCCAAAGTGACTTCCCATATCCCTATTTATACAGTTAGCAATTAGACAGCAGATATGGAACCAAACCAAATTGATTAAAACAATAAAACTGGGAGACAAAATAGTTGAATTATCTATTAAATCATATTCATTGACAACACATTTAAGAAAGAGGAGTTTTTTAGGGACACAAAGAAATGCAGAAGCAATCAACAAAATGAGATGTAAGGCATGGATGCCCTTAAATGTAATGTTTGTCAAACAAACTCAAGCTGCAGAGCTGATACAGTATCTTAACATGCTTGTTTGCATTTTGGTTGACATACACCAGCCTGTACAAGAATTTCTGACAAACACCACATTCTAATCATGGTGTTAGTGCACATAACAACGTGACAAATTCTTCAATATATCCTCACAACATTGTACAGACATACATTTTAGCATTGAAACCACTAAGTTATGAATTAATATCTACAATTTGTTGCAATTTTGTAGATTTTCACACATATATTTATGCTCGGCTTAAAATGAACCCGGTGTCAATACTCTACATCTGCCTCAGGATGCACCAGCACTCAGAAGTTCAAACTAACCTGCATGTTGAATGCTACCATCTGAGCTCCATGCATCCAGCCAGTCATAGGCTTGAAATTTGAGGAGGTCACTCTTGTTCCCTTGGGGTACACCCTTAGAATGTTCTTCTGTGTGAACCTAGCAAACGAAAGAACGAAGAGGAAAACTCAGTCAAGAAGAGCTAGAGCATTCTCATTAATCGTTCAATTTTATATGCACAAAATTGTGGAGTACCTAACCAAATCAGTTCCATAATTTTCTGCAGCTCTTACAACTTCTTGTTCACTCAGACTAAGTCGACTGACTTTATTATTTTCCTCTCTTAGTGCACGTTTCAGACCATGTTTTGCCTTCCCAGCGTGAACTGCTATCAGACTCTTGTACTTAGGTGCTCCTGGTTGGGATGATTGCTGATCATTGGAGGTATCACCGTCTTCATCATCTTGATCGCTGTCACTCTAGTGTCCAGATAAGAAAAATGGCACATAAAAGCAGATCAGCATCTCACAATAAGAAAATCAAGAGACCATTTAATGTTGTTTTACCCTTTCATCAGTGTCATGATCCTCGGCCCCAATTTCTGATTTCTCCTTCTTCAAAAGGTCCTCTCTAAATGAATCTTTTCCCACTGGAGATGTGTCTCTCTGATTCTTTGACTCAAGGTACTCTTTGGGTGGCTTTGTAGAGAGAATAATGCGATTCATAAGCCCTTCAGGTGAAGGAAATTCCTCTAAGCATTCTGATTGAGGATAATATAACATTTCTCCAAAGATTTGGATAACCATCTAGAGAAACAAAGGAGTTAAAACTAGATTAAAAAGAAACATTTAATATTTCGAGCAGTTATCCACAAAGCCAAATGAATTATTCTAACCTCCGCAACTTTAGCTTGAAGATCTGGTGTCAGGTGGTCTTCCAATGTGATTATGACAGGATAAGGCGATTTAACAAAAGCATGGTCTCTAATGGCCTTTAAGCATTTAAGAAGTGGCACTGGTGTAGTCAGGGTCCTGCAAATGATTAGAACTGGAATCATTCAACAAAGTTAATTATCAACCTGTCAATTTTAGGAACTTTAGACATTGGACATCAGAGAGCATAAGAAATGCTTAGTTACTATGAACAATACATTCAATAACACAGATTTATAACAATAATCTATTTGGATTCATCGAATAAGAAATACTACTTCAGATTGATAATCGAAGACTGAAGAAACGCTACATCTTCCCGTTGTATTTAAATTGCTATCATGTTAAACAGTGCTAGAATGTAGAGCATATTGTACCTTCCATGAAGAACATGAATATTATCTTTCCCCGAGCTTGGCCATAAATCGAGCTCTATTCCACGGACACCTCTTTCTAGAGCCTTAACAATAGGAATTTCACTACAATCGCTGCTGAGTTGGTTTCCAGTTAGATAGGAATTGTGACCTGTATAGATGAAATAATGTTGCAATGGAGCAGTCATATCATGATGTACCTGGAACGACGACAAATTAAATAAAAAGTCATTGGGAATGAAGAGAACAAAACATATACAATTGGAATAAAAGAGAGGAAGAAGAACCTGAGATTTGATTGCTCCATTGAGATCATCCTGAAAAAGATAAAAAAAGAAATCATCGAGTTCAAGTGAATGGTTAAGGCGCCTGATGAGATGGTGCCGCCGACTAGCAACATGCTGTATAATTTGCTCCGCATCCTTAATAGTGCATCCTTCTTCTCCTTGTACCTCCACCAGATATCGGAGAAGTTGATCCGCATTCATCTGGATACATTTACCGGTGTACCGGAAAAACGCATCCCTCACATCCGGTGGTGGCTCCGTCTCTCTGATCTTAAATTTACGGTTGAAACACCCAAACATTCTGTAATAATTGTAACTACTCCCCATTTCCACACACAAGTATTTCTAATTTCTATTTCTAAAGAGAGAGACGAGAGTGAAAGTGTTGGGTTGATCTAAATCTAAAATGGTGAGAAGAGAAGATGAAAGTGATGAGATTTATTGTTGAACAAGTCGTATAATGTTATGTTTAAATTAAATATTGACACACTTCAATCATTTTCTGATTCTCACATCTTCACTGCTTACCGTGAGAGTCGAATAATTCCCGCTCGTCTTTCTTTTTAATTAAAGTAGTACTTTTCAGATGCTTATATAAAACGAATAAACAAAAATATTAGGTGATCAAATTTTGTATTCAACTAATGGAATCCTGCGCTTTTTTTTTTTTTTTTTTTTTTATTTGTTGATGCTATTACCTCTTGTGTCTATTAAGAAAAGCATTCACCGATATAATTTAATTATATTTTTTAGTATTATGTTTTGTGAAATCATGTATATAATTTTATAAGTAGTGTAATTTATCTTTCAAAAAATATAAAACTTTGTAAAATGAAAAAAGGCAAATATGAAAAAAAAAAAATCAAACATTTATCTTGAACCTTGAATAATTGTATTATTTTGAACCATGAAAAAAAATTCAAAAATTCACTTAATAGTTAATGTATGAAATAGAGGGAATTTATTATTTTATCACGCAACAAGTCGACACGTCTCCTTTGGCAAACACTCTGGTCATTTCTCGGTTAAATTTGTTTATACCTTATATTTTTTATAGTCTTTTATATATTCAAAAATTAAGTGAAAAGTTACAACATAAAATTTTTAAAAACATATATTTCATTAGGCTCTATTTACTTGTCAAATATTTTCTACTTTGATTTCCCCTTTTACTTATCATTTTTAACAAATCAAGATAGGATAATTTTCTTTTTTCTACTTTCTACTATATCATTGAGTTAATGTCTTTGAAAAATATAGTGAGTAAGAGGGTGTTTGGATTGACTTAAAAGTTGGTCAAACTACTTTTAAGTCAGTTTTTGATTTTTTAATTTGTTTGACAAATATAAAAATAATTTAAAATAAGTTAGAACATGTTTGACAAGGTTAAAAATAACTTTAAAAAAGTTAAAAGCCAAAAATAGATCTTCCTCTATTTTTTATTTTTTAACTTAAAAGTCATTTCAGTTTGACGTTTCATTCTTGACTTAAAAGCTACTTTTTTAAGTCAATCCAAACGGACTCTAAATATATTTGGAACCTTATCAATTAATATGGGTACAATGATAAATTCACTATACAATCACAATTTTCTTAATAGATTTGTCAAGTCAAAATTTGACAAATAAAAAAGAACAAATGAAGTATATATAAAGAACTAAAAGTAGAAGCATTACAAAAAAGAACAGAAATGTGTCACTTTAAAGTAAATCACGGTTCTTTCTCTTAAGTTATTTAGTGAATATAATATGTTACCACAATTTCACACATGTTGGGGTTTCTAGTATTATAAATTAGGTTAGTGCATGTAAAAGTTTGTTGATCTTACTAATTATGCTTTAATGCAGGTAACCAAATGGATTAGAAAGAATCAAATAAAAGAGTTGAAAAAATGAGATGGAAAACCACTTGCTTTTTTGAAGCATCTTTGAAATGGATTGTTGCATCTAACTTTCAATTTTAAATATCAATTGTTTTTTAAATCCTTTTTTAAAAAATCCTCTTTCCAATATCAGTGTTGTGAACATAACATGGTCAACAAAATTTTGGTAATTATCAGTGTTGTGAACATAACATGGTCAACAAGATTTTGGTAATGAGTATATACATTAAAAATCATTTACTCAATTTTCCTTTTAAAAATCAACCCCTCCCCCACCACCACCCCCTCAATTATAAATCATTGTCACTTCGGATTATCATGTTAATGTCTATTTTATCTTTGATATTTTCAATCTTTCATCTATGTAATATCTATTTATATTATATATAATATTTATTTTTCTTAATCTAGATATTTACAGATTTGTTTTTAAGCTTATTGATATTATAAGTAGAATAATTATTTTACCAATTTGTCACAAAATCTAATGTTATTATTTATGATTGTTATTTTAATATTACATGCACCAACTATGTATATATGCATATAGCTGCATATTTCAACGTTCTCTTATTCTTTAATGTCTATATAGATAAACGATATTAATATTATTTAAATTAAAAAAAAATACGTATAATATAAATAGATAATCTTTTAGAAATTTGTTATAAAATATACCTCTATTTTATTAATTATTTTATATTACTTGTATTGAAATATATTTAAAAAATTATTATTACCTATTATTTTTACTTGTATAAATATATATTAGAGTTTTGATTATTAATAAATATTATTTTTTTATTTTGTTTATTTTTTTCGTCATAGTACATCATTAACTAATATACTCAATTGTTATTTCTCATTTTTCTTATTTTCATTGAAAAAATTATACTTATTTTTTCATAGAAATTTGTTTCATAGATTAATTTTTATATATGATTTTAAGAAGTAAAAAAAAAAAAAAAAAGACAAAGGTTGATAGTGCAGAGAGTGAAATAGGTGTTTTAAAAAGTCAATTAAGATAAAAAGGGAGGAAATAACTATTGTTCATAGTTAGAGGAGAAAATTTGATTTTTAAAGAAAAGTTGGACGGTGTAAATAATTTTGATGTAATACATATTTGACATCCTAAAATTTTGATATGACTTCCATTTGAACCCTTTTTTTTGAATCCGTATAGTTAAATTTGTGAAAATAAAACGAAGGCACATATACATCATTGTGCATTTGTTTGTGTTAGAACATGATAAAAGTGTTGAGATACAGATCATTTAGCTTCTAAGTTAATGAGTAAGTCGGCTTAGCTGGCAAATTAATTAGAAGTTAGTTATTTTTGTTGTAATTAGTTAGCTTTACTTTACAACAATTACTTGTGATTAGAGAATAATACACTTGTATAAACTGTAAGGTTGCAGTTGAGATAATTCAATTTTCATTTTCCCCAATTACTCCTGATCGATCTCAGGGCTCTGCCCTTCTTTTCCTTCTTCTCTCTTCTCGAAGCTTTCATCAACGGAGAACTGAAATTCTCCACAGCTTCTTCTCAATTCGACATGGTATCAGAGCTGCAAGATTCATCTTCTGCTCGTCTTTCCTCACTCATTCTTCTCTCAATTTCGTCTTAATCTCTGGCAATCATGGAATCTGTTGACACCCAATTTTGACCGACCTTTAACCATTTTTGGAATTCTATTCGATTAAATACGTATTTTTAAAATATATTTCGAGTTTGAAATGTTAATCACTTTTGTCTAAATATTATATTTTAGTATGCATGACTTCAAAATTATTCGTAACTATTATCAAATTATTTTTAATATTTTGTAGTATGTTAATTGGATAGCATTTCTTTAAATTCCCTCAAAGTCATTTAAATTTTAGCCAATTTTATTCTAATTCTAGCCTATTCAATTCTAGCCACTTTTATTTCAATTCTAGCCAATTGAATATTTCAATTCTAGCCAATGCAACTCCACAATTTAATCTGATTTTAAAATTCCTTTTAATCTCGTTCGTCCAACCTTAAATTAAATCCTAAATCAAATCCCAACCTTTTATCTCTTATAAAATCAACGGTCCTGATTAAATCTTCTAAATTCTCCTATTTACACTTAAAAACTCCTAAACCTAAAAAGTGGTCACGCTCTTCCTCTCCCCTCTCTCTAAATCCGCCACCTCCTCTCAATTTTCTTCCAGCCAACAGCCACCACGAGACGCACGCCAGCAACCAGCAACGTTGGCCACCGACAAGCAGCGTCAGCAGGGACAACAACTGCGACCGGCAGCCCCGGCGCCGTCCTCTTTCTCTCCCTCGCCTCTTCTCCTTTCTCTCCTCTCCTCCTTAGATCCGGCAAAACCAGCGAACATCAGCGACGGTAACTAGTAGCAACAGTTGCTCCGGCCAGCGAAAAGCCGCGAAAACCAGCCGGCAATCGAGTGCCGCCTCCGATCCGTCCTTCTCGGCAGCAAGCGAAGGCCACGCTGGTCAGAAGCAGTGACGAGGGATCGCCAACGAGTCGCCATTGCCGGTAGCAGTTCCAAACGGCGACAACGGGCAGCAGTCGGCGAAAATCCGGCAGCCACCATCGTGAGCCACCGGCGAGCAACAGCTTCGGTTGGCGAGAACAGTCATTCACAGGTGATGAGAAGCAGCAGCCCCGACAACCTCGACAGCCACATCTCCGACCAGCGACCGGGATCAGCAGCTCTGGCGAAATCTTCTCGGTCTCCAACAAACTCCGACCAACAGCTCAATAAATCGAGCACCAACAAGTTCGAATAAAGGTTCCAGTCAGGCAGCGAATTTCGGAGGAAACCTTAAAGATCGCAAGTTTATTAGAGACAGATCTTAACAGATCCGTCCAGGTTAGTTAAGTCTAACTGCTATAGTTGCCATTTCAAAGCTTTGTTATTGTTTTTAACTATGATTAGAGGATTGTTTGAGATTGGAGCATTATATGTCTACTGCCTGTTTCAATGTTTTGATTTATACGAGTATTACATGTTTGTTCTTCCTCCTTTTCTTCTTCTTCCTCTTCTTTCTCCTCCTCCTCCTCTTCTTCTTCTTCCTCTTTTTCCTCTTCCTCTTCCTCCTCCTCCTCCTCTTCTTCTTCTTCGACTTTGACTTCTTCTTCTTCTTCTTCTTCTTCTTCTCTTCTTCTTCTTCTTCTTCCTCTTCTTCTTCCTCTTCTTCGACTTCTTGTTCCTCTTCTTCGACTTCTTCTTCTTCGACTACTTCTTCCTCTTCTTTGACTTCTTCTTCTTCTTCTTCCTCCTCCTTTTCCTCTTCTTCCTCCTCCTCCTCCTCCTCCTCTTCTTCTTCTTCCTCTTCTTCCTCTTCCTCTTCTTCCCCTTCTTCCTCTTCTTCTTCCTCCTCCTCCTCCTCTTCCTTCTCCTCTTCCTCTTCTTCTTCCTCTTCCTCTTCCTCTCCTCCTCCTCCTCCTCCCCTCCTCCTCCTCCTCCTCTTCTTCTTCTTCTTCGACTTCGACTTCGACTTCTTCTTCTTCTTCCTCTTCCTCTTCCTCTTCCTCTTCCTCTTTCTCTTCCTCTTCTTCGACTTCTTCTTCCTCTTCTTCTTCGACTACTTCTTCCTCTTCTTCTTCGACTACTTCTTCCTCTTCTTCGACTTCTTCTTCCTCTTCCTCTTCCCCTTCCTCCTCCTCCTCGTCCTCTTCCTCTTCCTCTTCCTCTTCCTCTTCTTCTTCTTCTTCGATTCTTCTTCGACTCTTCTTTGATTCTTCTTCGATTCTTCTTCGATGAACCTCTTTCTCCCCCTTCTTTCTCCTTCTTTGGAACATTCATACCCCCATTTACTTTCCAATACTAAATGAAAATAATTTAAAATTATTCTCACTTATTCTTGGATGTGATGAACCACAAAAAATATGAAAAAAGTCAACAACTTATTATTGCTTTAAGATCACTACTTATGAAGGTGTTTATTGATTGGATGAACTTAAAGCTCCTCATCCCTTTCTTCTTCTTCTTCTTCTTCTTCTTCGATGAACCTCTTTCTCCCCCTTCTTTCTCCTTCTTTGGAACATTCATACCCCCATTTATTTTCCATCACTAAATAAGAATAATTTAAAATTATTCTCACTTATTCTTAGATGTGATGAATAACAAAAAATATGAAAAAAATCAACAACTTATTATTGCTTTAAGATCACTACTTATGAAGGTGTTTATTGATTGGATGAACTTAAAGCTCTTTTTAGTGAAAAATTTATAATTTTTTCATATCAAATTAAATTTTTAGTTATAACTATGTATTTGCTTTGATAATGTGCCTTAAAGATTGAATGTTTTTAGTGAAATGGTCTTGAGAATTTTGGATCTGTGGAGTTTGATATTTTTTGAGAATTTTTTACTTTTTATTTTTCTTTTTTATAATCTTGGATTAATTTTCTTTTTTTTTTTCCTTTTTAAAATTGTGAATTAAGAAAACAAAAAAAGAAATAAAAAACTCAAAATTTAAATAATTATCAATGTGGCACTGACGTGTCGATGACATGGTGCGTGTGGAATACATTTACTATTGTGAGACTGGTCTTATAAACTTAGGGTGGATTTAAATTCACTTGAAATAAAATTGGGGGGGGGGGGGTAAATAATTATATGTAAAGTTAAAGTGCTAAAGTAAGTTTTGTTTGTCAAGTTCAGGAGGGATTTTATGTATTTTCTCTTATTATTTTGATGGTCAAATTTGTTTTTTCATTAACTTTCTTGTATAATTTATCATATATGCCTCCTTTTTGTACAAATACAAAAAATAAATTTCAACATATCCGAAAGAAATAAGTGTTAATTGTTTTTTTTTTTTTACTTTTTCTCATTTTCCATTCACTATTTTTTCATTTCTCATATTTTTATACTAAAGACTAAAAGAAAAAAATATAATAAGAATAAGAAACTCAAATATTGATAATCAAAAAAGTAAAAAAATAATAATGTATGATAAACAATCATTTATACCCCTACATGATTTTTTTCAAAATTAAAAATAAAAAAAAATATTTTTTCCACTTCCATTAGATAAAATAGTATATGTGAGCTACTTTTGTAACGACAAGAATATATGTGAGTCATTTTACAATGATAGAAATGTAGGTAAGTCACTTTTAAAACAAAGAGTATATCAACTACAAATGATAAAATTAAGGAATATGTCATCCTTTTTCCAAATTATAATAAAATTGAATAAGTACATATATGTGTCCTACATTACAAATCTTAGGTAATTTATGAGATAGAATACATGTATCTCATATAATTTATCACGTAGGATACACATATCTATTTTTTTCAACTTTATACTTCTTCTGTCCGCTTTTAATTGTAATGTTGCGCTTTTCAAAAATTAATTTGATTAATTTTCTAAATTAATTTGATTAATTTTCTAAATTAAATTAAATTACATTAATTTGATATTTTAAACAAAAAAATTATATATTCAAAAATTATACAAAAGGTACTATGAATTGCAATTTTTTACATTTCAATATAATAAAAAAATACATGCTAAAATATTACTCAATTTTTTTATAATTTGACTCTTAAAAAAAACCATCTCGGTTAAAAGTGGACGAAGGGAGTAATAATTTAAGCAACTATTTGTACCCACTCAAATTACACAATTGAGGTCAAAGTTTAAATACATTTGATCTTCCCTACTGTTTAAATTGGATCAGTTCCGACCTCTAAGCTTTAATTTCTGCACAGTGAAGACTTTGGAGGAAAAGAAAATGGCGAACAGAAACAAATTATCTCCTTTCCTTGTTGTCTGGGTTCTGGTTTTATTCGGAACCCTAATTTTCATTCTGGTATTTTTCACCACTCTTCTCTTTCTGACTTGTTCTCTTCTACTACTAACATTACTTGTGTTGTTAATTGTATATTGTCAGAACCGATTAGGTAATACAGGAGTCTCCTCAGATGGTAAAGACATTACAATCGAGCGGAATGACGAGGTTCAATTTTGTGTTTAGATGTTACAGATTAGTATTTTGTTGACTCCAAACCATAGGATTTCGAATTATTGATTGCTTAATTTTTACTTCACAATATGAAAACACATTTCGTCATTATAATTGTTGTAGGCAAAAACATCAGAGGATTTGGAGCGGGTGACACATAAAGTATACTTTGATGTCGAAATTAATGGAAAACCTACTGGTATTTTTCCTTCTTCATTTATCCTGCCACAGCCATATATAGAAACAAAAAAAATGGATTTAGTTTGATCAAGTTTTATAGTTTGCCGAGAATGATATAGAGTTGTAGATGACTTTGTTTTATTTTTCAAAAGAAAAAAAATTCAGAATGGGTAAATGCTAGATCTTACTTTTCTGTTTATGTTCCTGTTGTAATGAAGTTTTGCATTGTTCTGCACAAAATTTATCATGGGTTGATTTGATAATTGAACTGTGGAAGCTAAGCTTTACCCCTGGCATGAACTTTTCTAATTATACTGGTGGCTTTTACTCTTGGACTTCTCCCTTTTTTCATGTCTGACCAGAAAGAAAAAGGAAAACGAAAGTTTGAGAAATGAACGAGGGAGCTTTTATGTTTAAATGGTTAGGGCCAATGTTTTAAGATTTCTTATTAGAACGGGGTAAAAAATGCATCACAATTTCACTCACCACGTAGATGATATTAGAAGATGGAATTATGTTGAAGTGGTATCCTCTTCAAGATGGGAGGTCAGTTAGCCTTCATGTCCATGGATGTTAGGTTGGTCGCATTAATAAAGGTACCGTTGCACAAAATTATGACTACAAAAGTCTCATAAGAAAAAAAATCGGTGCACAAAATAATATAGTGTTTGGCGGGCTGCATAAATAATCTCGCTTGACTTATACAAAGTTTGGTTGGCAGTATTAAACTTATTACAAACATAACTTATGAGGGAATCTATGTATTATTTTATGGATGATATAACATGGAATAAGAATATATGTATTAGCAATACATAAAGTATCTAAATACAAAAATATCTTAAAGTAGGTAACTTGCATAACATTTTATATTTTAGTAATCATGCATAACAATTCAAAAAATGGCTATCCAGTGTAATCCCTCAAGTGGGGTTTGGGGAGGGTGGTATGTACACAACCTTACCCCTACCTTTGAAGGAAGAGAGCTTGGTTCCGATAGACTCTCAGCTTCAATAATGCATTTCAAAAGTCAAGTATGTAAAGGACATACAGTTGTGTAAGAGAAATTCATACTAACAATTTCCGTTATATTATTTATTGTATGACCGATTCATGCTTAGTAATTCCTTCATAGCTACATGAATCAAACAACCTTACATTGTTTTAAGATAACAGATATGCCTGGCGAAATAATGTATCACGTTTTCAAGTGGAATGTTATCTAGTTGTCACATTACTCACTTGCAATCTGTGTTGCCTTTCAAATTTTATTTCATGACTAAGAAAAAAGTAATAAGGAAATTTATATTTACAATATGTTGAAGAAATCCAATTAGATGTTGACTTTAGAGAAAAAATATTAGCATGCGTGGTGAATTATGGATGGAGTAGAATCATGGTGATGCATTGGATCAATCAGGACTTTTGGTCAAATTAGCTTGCAAGCTTATGGGGGTGGCTGTTGTCACTAAAGATGTGTTTGGTATGAAATAACACATTTTCGAGTTAGAATATTGTTTTTACCAAAGAAGTCATTTTCCTTATCTTTAAGGAACTTGGTTTTCTTGTGAAAATATTTTTGAAAAATTGTGACCCTGGCCAGTTCAAGGTCCGCATATGTATTCGGCTTAGATTTTTTGTTCTTACCAAGTTGTTCATAAGACATATAATTCCAGATAAACCTAATGTTCTTAGAGCAGGATTGTTAAAGATTGCCAGATCTATTTCAGTTGTAGTCATAGGTGGAAGAGTTTCTTGTGATTTGTTTTGGTTTTCTTCTGAACTTAATCTTGAACACATCGATTGCTTTCCTTTCAGGTCGTATTGTCATGGGCCTCTTTGGGAAAACTGTCCCAAAGACAGCGGGTACTCCATCTTGTGCTGAATTATGTTGGCTCTTTTTGGCATTGCACATTATCTTGTAACCTGCATTGATGAGCTTGCTGTATATTTAATTTTTTCTGCAGAAAACTTCAGAGCTCTTTGCACAGGTAACCAATAAACTTTTGTTCCCTTGAGTTCCATTTTTTTCAAGAGATTCAGATCCACTACAGTACTCTTTATCTGAACATCATGTTAATGAGGATACCGTTCTGGAAATTCTTATAACTTTGTGCTCTTGGATAACACGACTTACTTTACAAGTGAACCGGCAATGAAATAAAAGGGATACCAAAGCTAGTTGTAGTTTATTGACAAAAGAAAAAAAAACAGAAGAATTCTTTCATTACACTTGAGATAGAAAGAGAAATCCTATACTGTAAAGGATTAAACTCATGTCCATGCTGTAAGGTATATTGGAGCCAAAAGCAGATACTTCTAATTGGCACAGGTCATTGCTGATGCAAGTGCCAATTTGCTCTTTCTTCCTTGACTGGTTTATTTCAAGACACACATCTACATTTGCATGAGGGTTTTTTTGTTATCTATTTGTTTATATGAAGTCCCTTTTAGCATTCATCTTCTCCTAAATTTCTGTTCTAGACTTGAACCATTTCAGAGTTCAGATACAGATGTTAGCTATTTAGGGGATGGGAAGCGGTGTCTCATGGCTAGAATGACATCAGACAACGAGGGTTGTATAGATGGAAAATTAATGCAAAGATAATGAAACCTCACCGCCTTTCTACTGCATTAACATCCGTTATGCACACGAATACTGAAGATACCAATCTGGCAAACATTTGTCACTCAACTTGTAGGGGAAAAAGGAACAGGGAAAGCTGGCAAGCCTCTCCATTACAAAGGTAGCAGTTTCCACAGGATCATACCAAGCTTCATGATCCAGGGAGGCGACTTCACCCGTGGTGATGGGCGAGGTGGAGAGTCAATATATGGTGAAAGCTTTCCAGATGAAAACTTTGATCTAAAACACACTGAACCTGGTGAGATCTGAGTATTCATTAGTAATTGGTTGTTGCCATCTTTTGTATCTTTTGTGTTTTATTCGATCTTGCACTTCCTAAATTGGAAGTGTTTTTGGCCAGAATGTTTTTTATCCACTGAAAGACAGTTGTTTTGGGAAAAGGTATTTTGTCAATGGCGAATGCTGGACCAGACACCAACGGATCTCAATTCTTTATCACAACTGTAACCACTAGCTGGTACTCAACTAAATCCTTGATTTTGTGCAACTTATCTTCAACTGAACTTTCAATTTTGGGCTACTTGTCAAAATGTTTACTTCCGTGCCATGGTTAGGTTGGACAAGAATCATGTTGTTTTCGGGAAGGTGCTCTCTGGGATGGATGTTGTCCACAAAATTGAAGCTGAAGGCAGACAAAGTGGAACCCCGAAAAGCAAAGTTAGAATATCAAATAGTGGTGAACTACCTCAGTGATTCAATTTTCCATGTACCAGAATGCCTCAAATGCTTTAAAGTGCTTAACCTCGTGCAAAAGCCAGTTTCATGCACTGTCAAGAAATGCTCAATGGGACTTTCACTGCTTGTAAAGTTAAAATGAAACAAGATCACAACTGCTGCGTAGAATAGACACAAGGTTCATTTTTTATGAAAATTGTTATAAAACCTTTGCTTTTATATTTATTTTCGTAAAGGATTTTGAATGAATTCTCTGTTGTATGTACCATAGAAAGATATGTTGTTGAAATTTCCATTTTGTTCTCATCACCAGAAAATGTCTTTTGTTACATATTAAGGTTCTGCAATGTTATCATTGATTATGCCAAACAAGCATTAGTCGTGCAGTGTGGTTGAAGTTGCCACACCAATATATTTACATATTCAAGCAGTGTAGACTAGTAGCTTCAGCAGATCATCACATTATTGAAGACTCGGTATAAATGCCCAAACCTTAATACAAACATGCTTATGAAATACACACGCTATGAGCCAACCAAAAGGTTAAAGATAAATTTGACCTCTGAAGATATTGAGGGCATTATTCAATTAAGAGAAGCATCAGTGCTGTCTCTGGTTGTTGGTTTCGTCTCCAATGGCGTCGTTTTCTTGACCAAACATAGTTGAAAAATTGGTGGAAATATCAGAATAGAGAGAAACTACTTTAGAAATGTTGCCATTAAGCTCCTGAATGAGGCTCACGTTCTGCACCATATTGTCATTCGTTCTGGACTGATGATTTTCATTGACTTGCTGTATCAAGGATCTGTTCCGATCCAACACCGATTGCACCTGCCGGAATCTGTTGGCGAAGTTGTTCCACATCTCGGAGTTGCCTTCCTCTGTACTGAGATCTCCGTTGTCATCAGGGCTCCGGCGGTCGTTAGTGGTGAGGGATTGAGGTTTGGCTAGGGTTTGACGATGGCGCTTAAATGTGTCTTCCATGTTGCTGGTGTCTATTCAATCATATAATCAAACGTTTATTTCTGACACGAGAGAAACACACACTCTCTCTGGGGAGGTGAGGTCAGAGGTGCATACATATCTTGTGCAGATTAGATATTTTCTTCATTTGGTTGTGGTTGCTGCAGATCTCAGAGATGACTAACCATGATTTGGCTTGGCTGTGCTCATTCACGCTACATCGTTGATTTGGCAAAAAGGAGAGAAATTAGAGAGAAGGGGAATCATTGCTGGCCACGCGCAGAGGAAGAGAGTTCGGGTAAGTTTTGGCCAAAAATATCTTATTACGAAGGCTTATTGGACGATATTAGAATAGTGAAAAAGTGCAAAAAGTCACAATTTGAAATGTTCCCGATGTTTTCCACTTCAATATACTCTTTCCGTATTAGTTAGATCCAGTTTGATTCACTTAAAGAAAATATTCTCTCGGTCTTTAATTATTTATTTATTTTTCTTTTTTTTATTATGCTTAATTACTTATTCATTTTGATACGTTTAATTTTTTTTTACCTATTATACCTCAATTAATTACTTTTAAAAAGGTAGAACTTCTTGAAAATCTTAAGTTTTTCATTCTTCCACTTCGTAATTAATAAAGGTAAAATGGTAAACTCACAATGTCAGCCATTATTTTTTTAATCGGTGTGTCAATTCAAAAATTTACAAATAATTAGGAACAAAAGAAGTAACTTTTAAATTAAAAATAAAAATTCAAATTGAAATGACTTTTAAGTCAAAAATAAAAAATAGGGGGAGATCTACTTTTGATTTTTGACTTATTTTAAATTATTTTTAACTTATTTTACGTCATTTTTGACCTTGTCAAATACTTCCTAATTTATTTTAAGTTATTTTTAATATTTGTCAAACTCTTTCAAAAATAAAAACCGACTTAAAAGTAGGTTTGACCAACTTTTAAGCCAATCCAAACACTCTCTTAACCATTTTACTAAAAATTAATTATTTTATATTAGTTGTCCATCTTACTAAATAAAAAAAGTATTTATTTTTTTTTTCTATATTATCTTTGCAATTAATTTTTTTCAAAGTGTTTACACTTATTTGTAAAATTTTCAAAAAGTTCTTCAATAGATATATTAGTAAAATTATCTTCTTATTTATTATTTCTTAATATGTGTAAAAAATGATCAACTAATATGAAATATTTGTCTTTCATTTAATTTTACATGAAATTTAACAAAGTAAAAAAATAATTTTTTAAAAATTTTGTGATGTATTAAAATATTTTTTAATTTAATTTGATTAAATATTATATAAAAAATTAAAATTTTAAGACTAACAAAAATATGAATTTTATACAAATAAAAAATATATAATAAACAAACTGATATAGAGAAAGTGAAACAAGCAAGTAGAAATATCTATCAGAGAGGTACTTTTGTTCTTCCATTTTGAGCATTGCTTTTCTTCTTCCTACGCATGTCAATTTTATTTTTAAGAGGGTGTATTTTTGTTAAAAATAAAGATTGTGAAGCTAAAATTAACAAGAATATTGTGGTGTTGTTTTTACACCCAAACTCTATGAAGATGATAACAAATTCACCAAGACAAATGACAATGTTTTGAAATGCAGCCTTTAGAGGCCAATGTTTAGTATTTTCCATACTTGGGTAAGATTTGGAAATTTTATATGCATAAGTTTGTTGAGAGAATCTATATATTTAGTAGTTTGGGAGAATATCAAATATAATTTAGACCAAGCGATATTCATGTGTTGACCAATTTGGATTTGATCAATCTTTGCCTATTGTGTTGAAACCCCATTGTAATGCATATATCCCTAATCATTCTCATCTTGGCTCGTTTGTGTTGACTTCTTGCGATTGTTTCTTACAATTGAGAACTTTTAGTGTTTCCCGAACCCCCCCCCCCCTCCCCCCCCCAAATATATTTTGTGATAGATAGAATTGAATTAAAGAATCAATTGAAACATAATCATACTATATGTAAAGTTCGCATATTAGGTGAGGTAGAATCTATTTATCTTTTTATTTTATTTTATGTTGTTCATTGTTTGACAGATTTGAAAAGGGGGAACCCATCGGTGGCCCCCTAAACTTGGCACCAATTTTCATTTAGACACCTCAAGTAGGCTTTGTTCATTTTAAACACCTCAAGTAGGGGTCTGTTGTATAATTTTGACACTTTTTGTATTTTCAAAATCGCATATTAAGTGCGTACATCCAGACGCAAGAAGAAGAAGAAAAGAGGTGAGGTCATGGGGTTTGGGATCTGGAATAAAGGAAAAAAGAAAGTAAAATTGAGTCTTTAAAAAATAATTAAAATTTTCACGTGTCACATATCAATTCGTTTATTTTTCCACATAAGAGCGTCTGGATGTACGCACTTAATATGCGATTTTGAAAATACAAAAAGTGTCAAAATTATACACCGGACCCCTACTTGAGGTGTTTAAAATGAACAAAGCCTACTTGAGGTGTCTAAGTGAAAATTGGTGCCAAGTTTAGGGGGCCACCGATGGGTTCCCCCATTTGAAAATAAACCACAACCTCTCACGTTCAAACTTTGATATCAATAATATCTATCGTTTTCTTTCACTTTATGTCATATTTGGAAATCTCGAAATGATAACATCTTTTTAAACAAACATTCTCGACCCAACATCTCTATTATTTACAAGTTATCACTTGAATACTACCATTTAGGAATTAATAAACACAGCAAATCTACTCATATGACTATTAATCTAGATTGGGTTTCTCCACGAATGGGGTTTTAAGACTTAACATTGATGGTGCCTTTAACCCTGACACACAAACACATAGAATTGGAGGTGTCATTCGTGATAGTGCAGGAAATTGGATATTAGGTTTTAAAGCTTTGATTACCAATTATCGCAATTAAACTAAAATTCACACGAAATCACCAGTTAACAAGCAATCTAGGCGTGCGGAGATTGGAAATCAATGTCACATAGGGGTGATTGTACTGCTCTATAGTGATGAATAGTCATGAATAGGCTAAGCATCTTCATTGACGCTAGTCATCTTTCGATCTCAAAATATCTATGCATAAAATATCCTTTCGGTCTCATCTACATGCCATTTCTAAACAACCAAATACCTTACTCTATTCTCTCTTTCAAGAATAGGGCAAATAGATCCAACCCATAACCTCTCTTTTAAGCCATAGACATCAAACCTAAATTGCTAGTATCGAACTGATTACCCACTCTAATTAATCTCTTCCGAGCATCAACCTGAGATCGAAAGTAGGAATTAAGTTTGCAACCTTAACCCATAAGTTAACCCTATGGTAATTAGACCAAATTCATGCATGAATAAAAACAAAACATAGAATAACACAATACCCATTACATTAAGTTAACACCCAACCCCATTTGAGCACCCCTAGATCTTGGGGTTTTAGCCATCCATCACAAAAACTAAAGAAAGTATATCTTCCATGAAAGTAGCCATGGGTAACTTGAAATTCAAGCAATTAAGAGTAAACCCACTTGGGATTCAACTTCAATTTATCAAATTAAAGCTTCAAATTGTAAAACCCCAAGAACTAGAAAAGTGCTCTTCTCAAAGGTAAAATGTTCTACTCACTATTCAACTCTCCTCGTTAAGTATATGAACTCTCGATACTCCTCAAACTCTACCCTCAAAACTCTCCTTAAAAATTGTAATCTTTGGGCTATTTATACTTTCCCAAAATTAACTTCGTAACCAACTCTGTGACGTTAGTCGAGTTTGCCAAGCCTGATTGGTGGCTCACCCTTTGTTCCTCTACTTGCCTTGTAATTTTCTAGGCTTCAGGTGTTTGAACCTCAGTTGGCGTACTCGATTGAGTCAACCTTTCACGTTCGGCGAATCGTCGAATACCACCTCAGTCCGTCGTTTGAGCATTAGATCTTTGCCTTGCACACTGTCACTTTGGACAATGTGCATCAAGACCGCTGTTCTAACTCGGCGCATCGCCTTTTCTACTGGAGTTCACCAACTTTCTGTGGTAGACACAAGTGCTATGCACTATCAATTTGGGCGAGATCATGCTTAGTTGGCGATCCGCCCTTCATGTTAGGCGATCAACAATGTTCACTTTGCACTTCTTTTTATATTTTTATTCATTCTTTCACATATAAGTCCTTGCCTTATCTAATTGACTTCATAGCTGCAAATCATCAACATTTGATTAGAAAATGATAAATTTAAGCATTGAAGACACTAATTATTAAGCTAAATAGACCTTAATTGAGTGAAAATCTACCACTTATCGATACCCCCAACTTAAAATTTTGCTTGTCATCAAGTAAATCAAGAACACAATAAACTCAATATGGGTGTCTACAACAGTGTTCAGTGAGAGCTAGCATGCAAGCGCCATAGCAAGATTACTCTCAATAGCATGTTACCCTAAAGCATGATAAAAAAAAAACTTCAAATAATGACTAGGTAGTCTCAACACAAGCTCAAGCTCACTTTAGCTTCTTGTCTATTGCAAGAACATGCTTCAACAAATGCATTCAATGCCCTCACATCAAGAGCGATTTCATACTCTCACAAAGAAAATCAGCAAAGGTAATAGGAATCAATGCAACTCTTACTCTCTCAAAGAGAAACACATGTAGGCTTTGTCCATAAGGTTGTCCATATTTTTCAATCATCACACAACCTAGTTAAATGCAAGATCTCAAGGGTCTTTTAGGCTTGTAATGGGGTTGAGGGTTAAGGTAAGATCAATTTGGATCAGTGACTTATACATTGTCAAAGCATTGTTGCAATCATCATTACCTTTTCTCAAGTTCTTTTTCTTTCTTTTTTTCATTTGAGAACTCAAATATTGACTTCTCACTCAATTTATTTGGAATCCCTTTTTATTTCATTCACTTCTCTTTTTCAAGCTATTTCCATCAAAACTTTTTGCTTAATTTCATTTTTTTCAATAAGAAAGGGTTCCTTCTTTTTGCAAAACATTCAAATTTGATTCTCATTTCTTCCTTTTGCCCTTCACTTGACTTTCTTTCATCTTTCCTTTCAACACCCCCAACTTAAGCTAAAATCCTAAGTTCGCTATTCAAACATCGCAATGCTTCAAAAGGAATTTCAGTGAGAAAGTAGGGATAATTTGGCTCAAGAAGCTTCTTTTGGTTGTCAACAAAATAAGTTAGATTCAATTGGTCACAAGGGAGTCACAAAAGGCTTTGTGGACAATTTGGTTCCCTCATTGAATTTTTGCCCAAGATCATGTCTTACATTCACCAAGATTCACCCAATTGGACTAACAAGGCAAATTGTAGGACTCAACATGCATGCTTTCAAGTAAAACCTCACCACACATGGAACTTCAAAATGCACTCATTTAGCACATCCTTAAAATATCAAATCATATGTGTGATGTTCATTGCAAGCTCACATCAAAACACAACTAGTCAACAAAAGATTCAAATAAGTCTCTCAAAGGTGTAACCACATCGATTTCGTTCTTGCAATACCAATACTACATAGCATGCTCATCATGAGTACTATTAAACACATCGATACTGAACAAAATCGATGCACATTTGGAAGGGGAACCTCACCCCAAAGTGTGGAGATGTCCATTGACTGTATCTAGACCACCTTTGCCCTCACAGTAGCAACCTCAGCCCTAAGGGCGTCTAAAGCATTAGAACTACCCTCAGCCTTCTCCTGAACCTCAATCCTTGCTGTCAAATCATCTAGCCTCAAAGTGTGGCTCTCTATAGTCCCCTCACACTTGACCACCTACTTAGTCAAATGATTCAAGGCCTTTTGAATGGCTTGGTCAATAAGGTTGGGCAAGTCCTTCTCAACCCGGGAAACTCTCACATCTTCTGACCAGGAAAGGCTGCCCATATAATATACTAATGTCTAGGTCAAGGGGGGATGGGAAACATGAGAAGTGGGAGGCCTCACAACAGTAGTGGAAGCAACAGAAGACTGTATATGTGCAAAAATAGAAGATCCAGCAACACAGAAAAGTGTGCAAATACCTGCCTACTCTATAGAAGGAGCAGATGTGCTGGTCTCAGGTGCCAAAGTAGCAGAGTCGACTATTGAAGTGGAGTATGGTGGTGGTGGCTTCCTTTGAGCGGCATCATCTCTCAAACACTCAGCCTCTATCCTCCAGATGTCACTGGATGAGGCCGGTGTGACTCTCACATCTCTAGCAGCCTAAAAATAGAGTTCTGCCCTCTCACATAACTACGTGATCAGAACTAGAAATGGGAGTGATGTCTTCTCCTGTCTCGTCCTTATTAGCATCTCATCAGCAATAATGACACCAACATGTATGTGCTATCGATCGATGATAGTGCCTACTAATATCGCCTTATCATGGTGAAAGATGGACTCATTCGAGGATGTCATCAGGTTGCTACTGATGAATCCAAACCAATATCGAGCTACGACATTCAAATCTTTCTTCTCGATCCCAGCACCTCAGCCATTTCGGAGGGGGAAGAGTCAGAGATCAAGAGTGCTATCCAACCTTTCAAAGAATCCAAATCATGGCGCATCCGGAGTGAATATAAGTTAGATTCAAATGTTGTCATATTCAATGCATTATTAATAGCTTCTACATCGCACTTACCTTGTTTCCTCTTACTTCCACTTCTTCGAGTGGTTTACAAACTGTGCCCTTTCGCTTCTTAGGATAGGTTTGAGCATAAGTGTTATAAAACTTGCTCACCCAGGAAGGAATGTAAGGTTCCCTAGGTTTGGTGAATCCCTCGAATCTTTGGAGCTGTATCATGTCCTAGATGGCTGGGTAGTCATCCAGAAATCCATCTATGGAGAGATATATCTTGTCACGCCCCGAGCCTAAACCCTGGGCGGGACTGACACTCGAGAACCATTGCTGGCTCCAAGAGAACCCTTGGCCGACTTAACTTATAGCGGAAGACTTAAAGTATTAATACAAGGATTTAAATGAACTTTAAAACAACCGTCTCAAATAAACTTAGAATGTTTAAGGATAAACATTCAAATTAGACAAAGTGGCAACTCAAGTCTTTTAGCAAAACATCTGAAATACAAGACTAAAGAACTCATATCTAAATGTCTATGAAGCCTCTAATTACTAAGAGGGATATCGGGAAAAGACCCCTGCTCATCCTAACAACTGACTAACAAAGCAATAAAAAGGGAATCCTCCGGAAGCAAGGAGGCTCACCAACTGACTCTGAGTGCTCAACTGGATCAATGAGGCACTGGGTGTTGATCCTGGTTACCTGCATCTACCTCATAAAATGATGCAGGCCAAATGACATCAGTACATTGAATGTACGAGCATGCGAGGGGAAAACTAAACATGGCATAAACTTGAAAGGAATCTGAAAGGAATAGTTACCTTAGCTTTATTCAACTCATGGATACTTAACTTAAATGCAAAGTAAAACAACAATAAATGTGTAGTTTATATAAAGGATTTAAAATAGTAGGTGACCACTCAATGTATTAAAGAAATACAATAACAACTCAGTTTACATATAAAGTAATATAATATTATGGGAGTTTCTCTAACCGATAACCATCACTATGAGCTAAAATGATGATACATTGTCTCGCCCACATTGCTAGAACTGTCCTATACCTTGCTGTGATATAGAACACCTCAACTAAGTGGATCCACTAGTCTATGCTAAAAAACACTAAGGAATCATCTAAAAAGTACGACCCTTTTGTACCCACGATGGCTACATAGTTTATGGAGACTTGAGTTATTATGAACTCGTCTCCATATTGGTGCTCAATACTACTGCCAAAATATACTCAGCTCATATGTTTTTTTTTTTAAAAAAACTCTTTCTGTGATTTGAGATAATTACTCAAAAACTAGCTCAAAGGGTCTCTTGAAAATCGGAGTTTCCTCTCTTGTTTAAATGTGAAAACATTTACTCTTTGGGAATACATAGTCCCGATACACTCTTTTTGAAGAAGTGAACTTCAATCTCTTCTCTTTACTCAACTCAAAACTTAAGTCTTAAAACAAAGTTAAAATGTTTGTAAAAGACTTTTGGAAAACTCTATGAACTTTTCTTGACTTGACTCTTAACATTCCTTGAATTGAATTATGGTTTCAAGGTTCATGATCTCATGTTTATGGATGATTTCATGGTGTTTAGACATACCTTATAGTGTAGAAATCAACTAGAAAACTTAGGTACGTTGCTAGGGAACTCAAATGGAGAGAAGTGAGAGAGGTTAGATGACCTGGCGTCCCTGGCGCTTTAAGTGGTGCCGGGCGCCAGAGGCAAAACTTTAGAGTCTAGGTTGGGGTGCACTGTATGGAACGACGCCCCAGGGCCCTAACTTCAGACTCTATCTTGGGGCGCTCTGGTTGGCACGACACCCGACCTCTATTCCCAGATTTTTGACAACTTTTCTTACTTGTTTTTCAACTCTAAACCCTCTAGATTCAATTGGTTATTTTACCAAACACTTAGATTCGACTACATCACCAAAATATGTAAGAATTTACTCAAAACCACACCTAATTTCATGAATCAAACTCAAGAAACTTCCCAACAAGAACTCAAACAAATTTCATCGATAACTCATAATCTTTTCCTTCAAGAACACAACTATGCTGAATTGAATCATGATTGGCGCGTGGGTGAACTAACCCAACTCTATGTGATCTCATATACCTCATAGGGGTCACCCCTTGACAAAATCCACAAGCAATTCTTCAAGACTTGGCGATTCTTTACTTCTTCTCTTTTCTCCTCTTTTTTTTCTCTTTTCTCAAAACCCTAACTCAATTTTCAAGAGTGTAAACTTAATCCAATCAATTTAGACCCTAACTTAATTACCAAAAATGAAATTAATAAATTGGGTATGGAAAAGACCAAAATACCCATATAAAATTCGGTTTTGACTTTTCTTATCTAGATAACCCAATTTCAAATTGACATATCTCCCTTATGCTAACTCATAATTGAGTAAACTTGGCGGCGTTGGAAAGATAATTCAAAGATAATCCCTACGGTATCTAGTAGCACACCTAAATCATCCTGAGCTAGGTGTTATGGTCGTTTGAAGTTGACCCAAAACTCAAACTTAACATAACTTAACCAATTTTCTAGATTTTTCATTCTTTCCAAAAATGACTCTTTCTAGTTCTAGCTCTTTCTAGTTCTTTAAAATAGAGAGATTTTACATATATCCTCAAAGTATTGTTCGTTCACTACAACCTTAAACATATTTAGGGCTCTTGGAGCTATAATCGATATGACTTTAAAAGCTGGTGCTTGTGTGGATGAAGGGTGCACCAACTTGGATCAGATCTTCGTCTTCTTTCTAACTACCCCCTGCCTGGGTTGTACCCTTTCTTGGGTTGATGATTGTAGAGGGGTAGTTTGATGACTTCGGAAGCCTCTGAAGGCTCATTTATAGTTATGCCCCGATATCTTTTTAGTGGAAGAGGAGGAGGAGAAAGCTCTCTATCCTACTCTGTATTGGAAGAAACCACCTCTTTACTTTTGGTTCTTGTTATTACCCGCATAGTACACATTCAAATAATGGATTTGCGAGGGTTAGTTGAATTCAAAAGTGAATTAAAGCACCTTTCAAAAACACTCATAAGACTCACCTATTGGGAAGGCGGATCTTCAAACATGATCGGCGAGCTCTTGTGAGCTCGCCAAATTGGACAGTGTCAAATTACTCAGGGTTTAGGCATATAAGGCGAAGTCATTGCCAACTTTGGGATTCACCGAGTTGGTTTCGGCGGGCTTAGACAAGTTTGTCGAAACTGATTGTGCAAAAGGGAAAGCAACATGCATCAAAGGCAATGTCCTCTCCTACTTGGTGATTCACCAAGTCGGTTCGGCGGACTAAGCCAAGACCGTTGAATGGAATAGTTCCCAAGGCCATGCGCATGCTAAAGAAGGCATGTTGGGTCTTACTTTGTGATTTGCCTAACTTCCTTGGAAAACTAAGACAAGCTCGTCAAACATGAAGTTTTAGCCAGTGCCAATTTTTTACAGAAAAACCAACACACACAACAAATACTAGTAGTCCCCAAGATTACAATCCACAAAGATGTTTTTCTACCTATGGGTGCTCAAATTTCTCCCATTTATCATTAAGCATTGAACTAGTTGACGATTTGCTCTTAAGAAAGTAGTCACCCTATCTATCATTGGTCAATATCATGCAATTATGTAAACACTGAGCTACTCAGACTTCACTCACATCAAATTAGGCACAAATCCAGCGAATTAAGAAATTTAACTATATAATCACGATTTATCATTTTTAAAGGCATTCACAATCAAAAACACATAGGAATAGTTCAATTTCAACAATATGATGCTACTCGATGAAATCAGGCACTTAATCTCAGCTAAAGGGCTTAATCCGACACCTTATATGCCTTCTAAACTCAAAAACAATAACAAGTCAAAACACCAACCTTAAAGATGAAAATAATCAAGAAATTGAGGGATTTAGGTTGGACTGACATGAACTAAAAGAAAATGCACTCCTAGCACCTTAATACACTCATACAAGGCTCACAAACACTCAAAATGTACGTTGCAAGAGAAAGGAATAAAAAAAATTCTCAGATTTCTAAGATATTGATTTTTGAATTGAAAAGACCCTTGGCCTTTTTATATTAGGCCTGTTGGGCGGTCACGACTAACGTCGCCGAACTTGTATGGTGAATTGCCAACTAAACTTGAAGGCTTATTCGGCATACCCGATATAGTATTCTCAATGCACTTTGGTGAATCGACCTTTGGAATTCTGATCGCCTATCTTGATAGTGCACTTTTCTACCATTTCAAGCTCAAAAGGCGGACAAGAATTACTATGCGTAATGCCTTCGGCGGATCGCTGTTTGTGTTTGCGTTGCCCATTCTTCCCTTTTCAATCTTCCAACCTCTTCTCAACCTACACTCACAACGTACATTATTTGAAAGCAGTAAAAGAAACAATAAAGGATTGGGTTGCCTCCTAAGAAGTGCCTTATTGAAAGTCGTGGCACCACATATTGCTCAAACTCAACAATCATTTTTGGGTTAGGATGATGTCACTAGACAAAGTTCCCAGTTGCCTTTGATTTAGATAAGGGGAAATTTGACCCAGTTGAGTATCGAGCTGCTTGATAGAAACTGAGTGTGAAGTTACCGTGTGAAATAAAGTGGAGAAGTCATTTTCAAATCCTTCAACATCTTATCGGACCCTTCAACCTTGTTGAAGATCTTTACAAACATGTCTTCCGCCTGACTTCCTTCTAGCCCAATTGGTTCAATTGGGTGTAGACGATCATGGGGAGGCACACATCTATATTTGTCCATCTCCTATCTCTCCAATTTCTGTCCTACCAGTCTTTCCAACCACTATATCTATTATTGTTCAAACCTTGGTTCCCACCTTGTCGTTGATAACTATTGTGAGAACCCCCCACTTGATTGCCTATCTTCTGAACTTCTTTATTGTATAGTGCCACGAATTTGACATCATTCGGGCACTGCACACTGTTGGTTCCAACCATATTTACCGACCTGGTTCATCTTTCCATGACACGTTTAGACAGCAAGTCAATTTGAGTCATTAGTTTGACTATGCTTTCATCCTTTTCATTGTCCTTCTCGATTTGTTCTTTGCTCAAACCCACTTGTAGAAGAGGCATTTGGTCCTCTCTAGTATGCCGTACTCAATTAACCTTAGTCATATCATCTAACAATAAAGAATCTCATCATTCAACTGTCTTATCAATTTACCATAAACTAATTAATAAGCCACTCCTTTATTGATTGAATCAAGGCTACAATAATAGTGTTGCAACAACAAATTGTCTAGAAAGCCATGCGTTGGACATTGCAAGAGCGACTTCTTGAAACTCAGCCATGTTTCATGCAAAGGATCACCTCCAATACTTTTGAAATTTTGGATTTGGAGACGAAGTTTAACCATCTTCGAGGGTGGAAGAATCTTTCCAAGAATGCCTCAGTTAGATCATCCCATGAAGTAATAAAATCATTTGGAAACTCTACCAATCATCTTGTAGCCACTCCCGTTATAAAGAATGGGAATAACCTCAACCTTATAGATTCTTGGGAGATATTCTTGAACACAAAGGTTCCATAGGTGATCATGGGGATCCTCATGAGCTAGACCTCCAAAAATTCCTTCATTTGGAGCATTTGTATCATAGTTCCGGTGATGTGAAACACTGTCCTCCTGGTTGTAGGAGGTATTCAGATTGCTCTCGTGGTTTGAATGAAATTAACATGCATGTCATCGATATCACCCATGTTGTCATTTTAACCATAGTGATTGTCATTGTAACTCCCATGGTCACTCATTTTGTTAACCTGCAAATTAGCTAACAACAACACCAAACAACAAATTTACTACAAATAAACCAAATTAAAATCTAATTTCTCAATTAGAATTCTCAGTCACCACTACCCGGCAGTGGCACCATTTTTGAAATGCTCAAATCACCCTCCAAAACTAATTAAAAAAGTAAGCAATCGTTGTAAGTAAAAAACCGAACTAAGAGTTAGGATCAAATCCCACAGGAAATGGTATATCGTAGAGAACTCCTTATCAAGAAATTTAGAATTTAAATTACTTCATTTGTATTAGTAAGACCATTGGGTGGATGGTTCCACCAACTTATGTAAAACTTTGGTTATCAATTGTCGTAATTAAGCTAAAATTCAAATTAAATCAATAGTTAACAAGCAATTTAGGGGTGCGAGAATTGGAAATCAATGTCACATAGGGGTGATTGTGCTACTCTATAGTGATGAACATTCATGAATAGGCTAAGTCATCTTCATTGACGCTAATCATATTTTGATCTCAAAACATCTATGCATAGAATCTCTTTCGGTCTCATCTACATACCATTTCCAAACAACCTAATACCATAATCTATTCTCTTTTTCAAGAATAGGTCAAATAGTTCCAACCCATAACCTCTCTTTCAAGCAATCCATAGACATCAAACCTAAATTATTAGTATTAAACTAATTACCCACTCCAATTAATCTCTTTTGAGAATCAACGGAGATCATAAGTAGGAGTTAAGTTTGCAACCTTAAACCATAAGTTAACCCCATGGTAATTAGACCTTTGAGTTTTAGCCACATATCACAAAAAGTTAAGAAAGTATACCTTCCATGGAAGTAGCCATAGGTAAATTTAAATCAAACAATTCAGAGTAAAACAACTTGGGATTCAACTTCAATTCATCAAATTCAAGCTTCAAACTGTAATTCCCCAAGAACTAGAAAAGTGTTCTTCTCAAAGGTAAAATGGTCTACTCACTATTCAACTGTCCTTGTTCAGTAACTGAACTCTCAATTCTCCTCAAATTCTACTCTAAAAACTCTTCTTAAAAATTGTAACCTTTGGTTTATTTATACTTTCCCCAAATTTGGCCCAAAATCAACTTCGTAACCAACTAGGTGATGTTAGTTGGGTTTGCCAAGCCTAATCGGCGACTTGTTCTTTGCTCTTCAACTTGTCTTGTAATTCTCTAGGAATTAGGTGTTTGAACCTCAGTTGGCATACTCGATTGAGTTAGCCTATCACATTCGGTCAATCGCTGATTACCACCTTAGTCTTTTGTTCGAGTATTAAATTTTGCCTTGCACACTGTCACTTTGGGCGATGTGCATCAAGACCGCCATTCTAACTTGGTGTATCACCTTTTCTACTGGAGTTCATCAACCTTCTTTTATAGACACAAGTGCTATGCAATGTCAATATGGGTGAGGTCTTGCTCAGTTGGCGATCCGCCCTTCATGTTTGGCGATCACCAATGTTGACTTTGCACTTCTTTTTGTATTTTTGTCCATTCTTTTGCACATCAGTCCTGGGCTTTTCTAATTGCCTTCCTAGTTGAAAATCATCAATATTTGATTAGAAAAAGGAAAAATTTAGGCAATGGGGACACTAATTATTGAGCTAAATGGACATTTAATGAGTGCAAATCTACCACTCATCAATTATGTGTACAAGAAATAAAATGTAGTGAATGACAATTTGACATATTTTGATTCTTCAATGAATGGTAGCAATATCAAGATATTTCAACACCCTCTTCTATTTTGTTATGGATCTCTTAGTAACAGATCAAGGAAAGGTTAAAAAAATAAAGAACTATAGATCATGTTGCATCCAAAACATATAATAATTGTTCAGTGTTTAGTTCAGTAGTTTTTTGCTCTAAAAGTTTTTGTATTGTCGGCCAATTAACTAGAACTATTGATCCTTCTAGCTCTAAGGATTTAATAAATACTAGTACTCACCCTTTGTATTCCACTGTCGGGAATAATAGCTCCCATTTGCCTCTTATTTAATCTAATATAATATCATCTTTGTTACAAAAAAATGATCATAAAAAAATTGTGTCTTCTTAATGTTCTCATTGTCAATTTTGGCCTGATTCATTGCTGTTTTTATTTAGGCATTGAGTTCGTCTGTTTCAATTGATTCCACTAGTAGATAAATTTAATCGATTCAATATCATTCTTTCTATATTTTTGTATCCTGTATATACTTGGACTGTATTCGTTGATACATCTGAAATGCGTGCATAAATACAAGTGATACAAGAGCGAAAAAATTCCAGTGAAATTAGATCAAATGTATACATTTCCTTGTAGTTTTTTTTAATTGTATGTATCTTTGTTTACACATAAATTATATTCGTCGATACACACTGTATTTATCAATACAACCTAAATGCACGTATAAATACAACAAGTATAATTGACTAACACCTCAAAAATATATAAATATAGAGAGGGGTGAGGGTGAAAATATAGAATACAACCTAAAAAGATATATGAGTGTAACATGTACAGGCGCATGACACAAAAAATATAGAATTTCAGAGTGAGTTTTAAATACAAAATACATAGGGAGAAGGGGTGAAAGAGGGAGAGAGAAAACAGCCCATCCAAATGCATGCATGAATAGTCGACGACACCGAAAAAAATATAGAAATACATAAGAGAAAATAGAAATATAGAATACAAAGAAAAAGTGGGTCGAGAGAGAGAGAGAGGTGATATTAATTATTATATGAATATAATAAATATTAGTGTCTGATACCTTAAATTTTTTTAGAAATACAAAATATAAAGAGAGGGGGGGGGGGAGGGATATGGGAGAGGGTCAAGAGAAGGGGGAGGGGGGAGTAAAAGAGAGAGGAAAGAGGCAGAGGTTGAGAAATAGAGAGAGAGAAAGAGAAAGAGGCGAGTGAGATTTATGAGAGAGCTGAGATGGATTTTTTTGCCTAAAATCTTTAACAATTATTATCAATTGTAAATACCCAAATTATAGGTTCTGAAGCTTAATTTCACCCAAAAGTTAGTCATTTTAGTAATTTTCCCTAAAAATTTCCAAAGAACTTTTGGTCATCAAATCCTAAATTCTTCATGATTTTGGTTCTTAGGTAAATATTTCTAGATAACTTTAGAGTTCATACCGCTCCTAATGACTATTGGCAAGATTTTGGTAAAAAATTAAGCTTAGAAATCAAAGCCTAATAATATTGACAGTGGATTGTCAAATCCTACCAAACAAGTAGTAGGAAAATTTGAATACTCAAATCCTTATCTCACTCTTATTTCCTGTTAATTGTGTCTTGAATTTTTTTCTGATATATCTTAGGAAACTCATAATCTCTATTGGTTTAGGAGTCCATTTGTTCTAATAGATTTGGGAAAGGAAAATATTGTCCTTTTAGGATTGGGAAAACCTTTTTCTTATAGGTTTGCGACTACTTGGGATCTAAAAATCGGGTATCTAGTGTGGGATTCTAAAGCATTGTAAACTTGTTATCTTTACTTCATAGTGGAAAACTCTTTGTTTTTGCTTGGAGGAGTAGGCCTAGCAGAACCTCAATAATCCTTATGCTATGTTTTCTTTTCTATTTTCTTTGTTTGTGATTGTATGACAGTTAATCGATGATATTTCTGTAACAAATGGTATCAAAGCTTGGTTGGGGTTTCTAGACATAATCAAGGGTTAAGAGGTCTCCATCATCTTTAACGCGATTTGAATTATAGAAATTTGATGGGGGTCTAAATTCAGTCTATGGAAGATTAAAATGAGACTGTCCTTGATGTTACAAGGATTATAAAAGGAAATTAAGGAAGATTTTCTAAAAATAGTTGAAAGAATTAGAACATACAAATTTGAAGGAGAGGGCTTTGTGTATGATATTCATGAGTGTTATAGATAGCGTTTTTCGGGAAATTGCTGAAAAGAAATTTGCAGCAACGACATGGAAGAAGTTAAAAGTTTGTACTGTAAGAAATTGTTGACAAACCTCCTCTACTTGAAAAAATGGTTATACAATCTTTGTATGAATGAAGGTACACGGGTGAAAACTCACCTTGATGAGTTTAATTCCATTATATTGGACCTGAAGAACATAGATATCAAAATTGAAAGTGAGGATCAGACCATAATCATGTTATGTTCTTACCACTATCTTATGATACTTTTGTTGATACATTTTTATATGGAAAAGACAGTATCTCACTTGATGATGCTAGTAATGCACTAAAATCTAAAGCCTTGAAGGGCTTTCTAAATATAAAAATTGGGAAGAACACAACATACGGGCTTTGACAGAAAAAGGTTTAACAATAGATTGAAGTTTAGAGCAAAGAAGAAAAACTGCTATGAATGCGGGGAGAAATGTCATTGCAAAAGAGATTGTCCTAAACAAAAGAAGAAAAGAGGGAAGCAAAAAGTTAATTACACAACAAATATTGTTGACATTGAAAATAATTCTGATGACAATGACTATGTAGGGAAAGTTTGTTCTATGAGTTTTGATCATATGCACAATTCTTGGGTTCTTTATTGTCACGACCTGAGCCTACACCCTGAACATGACCCACAGTTGACAACCATTGTTGGTCTCCAAGAGAATCCTCATTCTGGCTGACTACACGCGGAAGAATAACTCAAGCATACATAAGCATCAAATTGAAAGAAACATTTAAAAACAGTTTACTAAATCTCAAAACTTCACTGAATATACTGAGTATGAAACATAAATTTTAAATAAAATATCTGAAACTGAAAGACTCTAAAAAAAATGTCTATCTATGAAGCCTCTACTATACAAAGATTAGTGTTAGGACATGACCTGTTACTCCTCAAGAGAACTACCGATAAGAACTCATAAAAACTGGAGTCCTCCAGAAGTAAGGAGAGCTCCCTCGAAAGCTGATGAGTGGATGAAGTGATCTCAATAGACTCTTCTTGAGGATCCTAAGAACCTATATCTGCATCATTAAAAGATGCAGGTCGAGTGACATTAGTATATTGAATGTACGAGTATGTAATATAGTTGAATAACAAATAACTGAAAGAAAGTACTGCAACAGATAACAATGCACTCAAACTAAATGTAAATAAATGAAGGAGTTAATTCATTTAAAGCTTTACAAAATACTTTCTCATCTCTGAACTCAACATAATAAATGATATATAAAAATACACTTTAACTCTATTGTGAGATTCTCTAACCGACAACCATCACTATAAGCTACATAATGATACAACATCTCACCTATGCTGCCAGAACTGTTCTATACCTTGCCAGGGTATAGAATACCTCAACTAAGTGGATCCACTAATCTATGCTTAAAAGCAATAAAGAATCATCTAAAAAGTATGACCCTTTATCATGTTGGCATACATGGTTTATGGGGGCTGTGAGTTGTTTGAAATCTCCCCCATATCAGTGCTCAATACTACTGCTTAATAATATATACTCATGCTCATATGTTTAAAAAAATTATAACTCTTCCTCTGGTTTGAGATAATTGCTCAAACTACCCTCTTAAAAGAGCTAACTATTCTTGAAATAACTTTTGAACTCATAACTCATTCAGAAATCTCAATTTCTCTTTTATCAATGTAAAAATTGATGCCTCTGGGAATACATAGTCCCCTTATACTCATACTTTAAATCTCTTTCTCTAAAACATTTTGAAATCATGTTATAATATGATCATTAATGACTCGAGAAGTCATACTGCATAAACGATGGTATCTAGATATACCATATTGCTTAAACATTGATGGCATACTCGATTGTCATACTAATTATGTTTTAGAAACTCTTTCATCTTTACTTCCTCAAAACTCAATTTATAACCCAGTTTAAAACTCAAGTGTTGGCTTTAAAAAAGCTTCTCAAAAATTATAACTCAATTCATAGGGTTCATGCGGAATTATGGACATGAATGACTCAAATTAGGGATCTTTATAGCAATATGGAAACCAAGTACTCAAAACTCAAGAACCCAAGAACTCAAGGACACTACTCATCTCAAGAATGCTCAATTCATAGAGTTCATGTTAAAATATAGACATGAATGGATCAAATCAATTATCTTAATGCATAACATATAACAATTCAATAATTAGGAATAGAATTTAAAAAAGAATCAAGAACTGAAAATCAACTTATCTCAAGAATACTCAAATCTAGGGATAGAATCCTAGATTTCTCTTTTACTGATTTGAAAGTAGATGTAGGGCATGAGGACGAACTAATACAACACTATGATAGCCTTACATACATGGAAGAACAAGGTTATTGAATAATATTGAAGAATATTGAAGAAGAACTTGATTAGAAGCCTTAAAACCCTAGCTTGAAGGAAACAATCAAGAAAACATTTCTTGAGATTCTTGAATTAGTTTCTTGAAATGTCTATGACCAAGAATTATTATTTTCATTAGTGATTCATAATTGTATGGATGAGTTTGAGTTTGAAAGAAGGAATTATTGGAGAAGAACTTACCTTGAAGAAGAATCTTGAAAAAGATGGAAAAAATCTTAATTGAGTCCTCTACATTGACTTTTCCTTAGGGTTTTGCCTTAGGGTTTGAGAGAGAAGAGAATTATGTATTAAGAGATGAAAATCTGATTGTTTTGGGTCTTTAATTAGTCAAGAAATTCTTTTAGGGTCTTCTTAGATTTAAAAAGACAAAAAGGACCCTTTTTAATGTTTTCCCATCGGCTAATTCGTCACTGCACTGTATCAGGTTACTAAAATGGTCATTACCTTTTACTCGAAACTATGATTGACGGGAAATTGGTGGCGTTGGAAAGAAGATTCAATACCTTTAATTCGATAGGTAATGGGACAGGTAACTCTTTATATTCTAAGAGATATAGTTGTTTAAAGTTGACCCAAGTAAAATCTTACATCAAAACTTAATCGGTAAGGAAACTTTCAATTCAACTTTGTGCTAGGAGCTTTTAGTGACCTTAATTGATATACAAAATCATTCCCACACTAAAGAATTTAAATTTAAAAATATGGGAAATTTAAGAATCACTCGATACAATCTTATTCACAAATAAAGAATAACTTGAATCTTATCTTAAACATATTCGGGATGTTACAATATCTCCCCCTTGTGATCATTCGTCTTTGAATGACGGCTGGATTGAGAATGGAAGGGGTAATTCTTACTATATTCAAGCCTAACTCAAAATCACAAAGTACTCAACATAGGGTGATTATTCTGATCTTAATCACAAGATTCAGGTTCTATACCTTTATGGCGAATCTCATCGCAAGAACACTACTCCTTACCACTACATTCAACTAACCTTGACCTCATATCACGAAACACCTAATCTATAACACAGTGTCCACATGTTAACAACACCACATTCAAGCTTATAACCTTAACCATTCCATAGACTCCTACTAACCCACTTTCTAAGAACTTCTCATCCTATCATCATCTTTACCAACTGAGTTTTCATACATTACCACTAGGAAGCTGACTTAGTACTTATTGTAAAACCTTATCTCTTTCTTCCTTCACATTCATAACCTTAGATGGAATAAACACACCATCACTATCACAATAAGAAATAGCAATACTCTCCTCCATCATCACACAACTACTATCAACAACACCACTCTCCAAAACTAAAAAGGATTACTGAAAAGGCTTCAGGACGAAAGATCATAAGCAAGATTCATTCGAGAATTTTGATATAAGAATATGCATGACATAACACTATGTTGCTAGCCATTGAGAGTAAATCATGAACTTGTGAGACTGAATATACTATGAGACATGAATACTTATATGAATAGATTCATATCATGAGGCTGATATCCACAACTTTATGGAATAAGCTCGAGGTTAATGGAGTAAAATCTTTGCCCCTCATTTTGGAAGCTGAGCATAGATGTGAATCTCTCTGAAGTGTATAAGCATAGGTCATGGACATAATTCTTATATTCGAAATATCCACAAAATGTTGTAATAACTTTGCTTGAGGATTGTGCAAGATTATGACCAAATTGATTTATCTATAAAACTCTTTCCGAAACTTTTTTCGAAGACATCGCTATATCATCCTCAACACTTGACTTGATTTCTCATCTTATCATCTCCCCCTTAGGTTTGGAGTTAACATTCTGAAATCATGGATCTATTCTCATCATCTCTAAACTAGTCTACATTTCATTTACTGTAATACTCGGGAAAGGCTTATCTCATGGATATTGAACTCTCCATAAGCAGGTACTAAAGCTCCTTCTAAGACCTCTTTCTAAGATGCTTCTCTTAACCTCTTCTCAATGACTTATAAGGCTGCTTCATCTAGCTCTTAAGGGAAGAAAATTAATGCTTACCTCAACCTATTATACATTAATAGCTCAATTATACAATCTAGGCACACATGAAAAATAATCATTAACTTAATTGGAACCTTATTTAACTACATACGATCTCGGGTACACCTCTTAATGATATTTTTAATCTAATGACTTAGCCACAGTTCATTGCTCTCATCTAAAAGTTAGAATCTCATACTTGTACCACTTACACATGTAAAAGGTAACACCTTAATTTCTTGCATTCTGTATGTCAAAACTACCAGATTAGATCTCGAACTAACATCATCACCCTCATGTTTCCATTCTTTTTGTCCACTGCTCTCATCACAAATTCAAGCCTATTGTTTATTACGAAACACGGATATCAGTATGATTGCTCTCTTACTATACTAACTTACAACTACTAGATACAAATTAAGAAACATTTGCTCACTAAAATCTCATGACAAGTTGTTAATCTTTATCTCTCTGTCTACATACTTACGAATTATCGTCACATTCAATTTCACAACTTAAGTACCATTTACTCATTCACTATACATCATTGACTAATTAGTTCTACAACCGTTTGAATATTAAAGATCATAATCCTAGCTTAGAGCTATTACCTCATGAATACTCTTGATCTTCTATTCAACACTTACACTTGGTCAGACCCTTTCCATATCTCTCAATTATTAGCATAAAATTCTACTATAAGTCTGGAATAGTTCTACGAAACTATCCTATGACTCACCAAACTTCCTAAGACTCATCCTGACTACTCGTAGGTCAAATATCAAAAACTTGAAACTTAAAAAACTCAATCTTATACCTACGAGTGACATATACGACCCATAAAAACTTTTACAAATCATAGATTGGTGTGGTAGGACACAACCAGTAACTCAAAATGAAACATTTCTTTTACAACTTTGGCTTTCCAATTTCTGAGGTGTTATATATATGGTAGGCGTTGTCACTCTCTAGTTGGTTGGCTTGGGTGTACATAGCCTAACCAGCATGGTATGGATTTGATTTAGAAGGCATTGAACCAGGTGATGGTGATTCAAGACAAGCTTCAGACAGCTTAGAGTAAGCACATGAGTTATGTTAATCGTAGGCAGTGGCCTTTGATGTTCTCAGTTGGTGATAGACTCTTCTTTGATATATTAACCATGAAAGGTGTGATGAGATTTGGGAGGTAGGGAAAGCTTAGCCCTAGGTATATTGAGCCTTTTGAGATCATCTAAATAGTTGGTGAGGTTGCATATGAGGTGTCTCTACTTCTAATATTCTCAACTATCCACTCACTCTTTCATGTTTCATGGCTGCACCAGTATGTTCATAATGAGTCTCATGTGCTTCAGTATGAAGAAGTATTATTGGATGACTTTTTGATCTTCTTGGAGTAGCCAGTTGCTATCCTTACCAAGGATGTGTGGAGGTTGTGTTCAAGAGCCTTTCTTGTGGATAAGGTCTACTGAAGGCATCATCAGGATGAGGAGGCTACCTGGGAGATCGAGCTTGATATGCAGGAGCACTTTCTTGGCTTTTAAGCCTTCAAGTACTTCTTGTCTTTTACTTTTGTAGATGAAAGTCCTTTTTAGTAGACTATACTGTAATGACCTCCAGGTCATTTTGTATTTATGTCACCTATTCGTCATATAGAACATTCTTAAAGCGATCCCAAGTAATTTTATGACTTGCTGGAGCTAACAATTCGGTCACTTGGTCATTTGATTGATTTTATGTAAGTTTTAGTGTCTTGAAGCTTTCAAATTTTTTACAGTCAGTTTTGATAAAAAGTTTCAGAAATGACCTTCTAATCCTATTCTGACAATTTCAACAACTTTGTAAGGGTCAAATCGGGCTAGTAGCATGGTCGGCGTGACTTGCGAGTCTTTCAATACGAGTCTGTGAGATTGAACATTTTAACTTTCTAGCTAAAACCTAAGTTTGACTTTTGTCAATATCTGAGTAGACGAGCTCAAATGAGAATTATGCCCAGTGAGTTAGGTTCGAAAGGTTGAGTTAGGTCTAGAACGACCCTTTGTTTAGATCTCGAGGCCTTAGGGCTAATTAAGAGTCCATTGTGGATTTTGGCTTGAAATTAGGTTCGGTATGGGATCCATATTCTGTCAAGACAACCTCTTATGGAAATTTTGTTTGCTCCATTGAGACAAAAATGCAATTTTTAATTGGTTTCCATATCTTATTTTATGTACAGTGTTCCGAACCAATCCACTTTCTAGCTAGGCGGCTTATGCCCCTAAGAATGGACTGGTTGGGTAGGCGACTTATTTTTATTGTCACTCTTGAAATCTGGGCTGGGAGTTGATTGGATACGATGATTATTTGGGCTTGGAACCCGACTTTAGTTTTGTGTTACTCTTCTCTTAGTGGACTTAGCTATTATGCATGCCTTTCGGGTTTATAGGGATTCGTTCTAGTTTTGCTTAAACATGCACATGAGTGTACCTTATGGGCTTATAGAAGTCACGTTAGGTTTAGTTTAGTAGAACCTTTGTTTTTAGTATTCTTGTTATACTCTACATCTTTTCCGTGATGTAAGTCCTAGTACCAGCTACTAGCAATGATTGTTTGTGTCATCTATTGCAACATTTGGGGATCAAAATTAGGATGAACACTTGGCATCTTGGATTAGTATGTCTCTTTGTGTGTATATTTTAAACTATTATTTTTCCTTTGAGATGGATTATTGTGTTCCACTTTTGGGACTTCTATTTTCATATAAGATAGCTTTGTACTCATGATTTCTAGTTTCTGGGAGGATTTCTTATAAATATAGATTTTGGTTTTCTTCTGTTTATGTCTTATTCATATTGCTAGTGTTATTTGTTTATAGTTCTACCGTTATACTCGTTACTTGTCATTTTGGGTACGGGTTGACTTACCTACTGGGTGGTTACAGTAGGTGCCATCATGACTCGGGAAATCAGGTCGGGACAAGTAATATCCCATGCTATTGTTATTTCTTTATTCTTAGATTTAGAGTAGAATTTCATAACACTTGATTAGTTTTTATATTAATCTTAATAATTTTTCATATTTCAACATTTCCTATTTTATGAACAAATAAGTAAACAACAAATAAAAATATTAACTTACATGGTTGTGTTTCTATAGAGAAAACATTTTATATAATATATTTTAGTCTAAAATATCATAGTTATAGTCTCTATCTAAACTCCCTCATTATTTTGTGAAGGTTCGATTCTCCACATCATAATCCCCTCCCCCAATTCTCCTTCCACACCCCAATTTTTTGTTTATTTTTTTCAAAAGTAATCTCTCTTTTTTTTTTTATGAGAAAAATTTAACCAATGAACAAATATCAATTTTTGGATTATAAAATTTAATAGACAATTAAATTAAACCAACAGACATGAAGTTTTTTTAACTTAATAAAGCCAAAAAGTTAATGAATCTCTTACTTCACCTTATTATTTCAAATTGATATTTTATAGGTCTTCTTGATAATTTTCTTTAATGTTTAAATTCATATTCAATTTTAGATGTGTTATTGTTCACCCTAAAAAGTTTAGAGTAAAAAATTATTTAATACATGAATCATTTTTTTTAACTTTTAAAGTGCAAGAGTTTTTTTTGGAAACCGTACCAACAACAAGATTTGAATATTCACAACAATAAAAGCGAAAATAAATAAATAAATCACAAACTAGTAAACATGTAAATTTTTCATATATTTAATAAGTGAGTGAAATAAAAAACTTTGAAAAATAATTCATCAAACACGACATACAAACCCTTAATATAAGGACAAAGAAAAAGTGATGTGGAGAATTTATGACACACTTAGACATGCAAAACTTTAAAGACATAAATTGTCCTTGGACATGAACATATAAAACGATAATAATAAAAAGAGACATACACAAGTCACAAGATTTTATATATTATTGGTGGAGTTTGGATCTTGATCATTAATATTGTTTAATGATAGGTCATCCAGCAAAGTCACGACATCATCATTATTCCAATTTAGTAAATCAATCAATGAATGACTTTCTGGAATGTCACTAGAGTAGTTCTGGGAGTTATTCATTTGAAGTAATGAACCCATTGAGGGGATATCCTCTGAAGGGTCTATTTGTAGTGTCATTGGAGAAGGCACTGGAGCATACAATGGAGGATGTATAATTGATGAAGGCATCATAGAAGTCATTGATGTTGAAGGCGTGGATTGAGGGACATTGGATGTAGACCACTCATCACCGACATTCTTTTTCTTTGCTTCACGTACCATCACAAGGTTTTCTTGATCATGTAACTTAGATCATTGAGATCGTAAGGATTTATGTCTAAGGAAATAGTTTTTCCATTCAACACTTAATGCATCTCATTCGTAATTTCCTTTACCCTATTTTCCTTTTTAACCTTTAGTAACTTTTTCACCAACTTCTTGATTCTTTTCTCGGTGAATTCATCTGTTGTCACCATATTTTTTGATCTCTCCGACGTTGCCAATTCTTTAAACTTTCGAAAGGTGCTGATTGCAGCACCATGATTGGGAAACACCTTAGATTCATTACTATAAGGAGTATAGATGATGACAGCCATTTCAACTTCACAGAGAGTCATGAGTTCTTGTGCTTTTTCCAAGAACCCTATGTGTCTTTTTCTTGTATGAGACTTTTTTATCAGTTTCATTTTCAATCAAAGCAAATATTACTTTGTTTCTAGGCTTGGCTAAAGAGGAGGAATATGAGGATGTATGTGTTTGTTGAAGAATGAATTTGTTTTTGTTATTGTTCTTGTCTTTGCCTAAGATTGACCCTTATATTTATATGAAAAAATTGAATTCTGAATTTTTTTGAGTAGTTTGAAATAGAAATTTTTTTTATTGTCAACAATAACTATTTTGGAATAAATTTAAAGAAGAGTGTATCATCTTGAATTATATGTAATTTTTGGATCCGATCTTATACTAGTCAAACTTTTTGTGTCAATCTTTTCTTATGAAGAAAATAATTAGTGTTGTTGAAATTTGAATAAGTAGTATCCACAAAACATGGTCATAAGTTTATAGTAAATATATGTCTTATTGTATTACCTTAATATTTTTTTCCAATTTTGGAAGAAGTTATAATTAGTAGAATATTTATACTACTTTCAAATATTTTAAAAATTAAATTTTACTTAATTGTCTTTTTATTAGTATATGATACGCACCAACCTATTACATGACTCTCAATGAAATTCTTTTCTATATTAGTTTTGAGGTTAATCAATATTCCAGAATTGTAAAAAAAAAATCTAATCAAAATAATGTGTTGATAGAAAATATAAAAAGATATATGTTATTCTTTTAAAGAAACATTTTGTCACAACCTGATTTTTTGAATCATGATGACACATATTATAACCTACCAATAGGTACAGTAACCTATAATCTAGAACGACAAGTAATAGGTAGAAAGATGGAAACAGAAGATAAAGCGGAATCAAGTCAAAATATATATACAATATGAGGATCCCTACCAGAACCTAGACGTCACAGGTGTAGAAATGCTAAACAAAAGGGTAGAAGTCCCAAAAAAGTCTCCAAAATACAAAGACTTGTCCTAATACAAAGACTTTCCTGGCTTGTTTAAGCCTTCAAGTACTTCTTGACTTTTACTTTCGTGGATGAAAGTCCTTTTTAGTAGACTATGTTGTAATGACCCCAAGGTCATTTTGTATATATGTCACTTATTCGTCATTTAAAACATTCTTAAAGAGATCCCAAGTAATTTTATGACCTGCTGGAACTAACAATTCGATCACTTGGTCATTTGATTGATTTATATGTAAGTTTTAGTAGTGTCTTGAAGCTTTTGAAATTTTTACGGTCAGTTTTGATAAAAAGTTTCAGAAATGACCTTAGAATCCTATTCTGACAATTTCATCAACTTTGTAATGGTCAAATTGGTCTAGTAGCATGGTCGGCGTGACTCGCGAGTCTTTCAATACGAGTTGGTGCGATTGGACATTTTAACTTCCAAGTTAAGACCTACGTTTGACTTTTGTCAAAATTTGAGTAGATGAGCTCGGATAAGAATCGTGCTCGTTGAGTTAGGTTTGGAAGGTTGAGTTTGGTCTAGAACGACCCGTTGTTTAGATCTCGAGGCCTTCGAGCTAATTAAGAGCCCTTTGTGGATTTCACTACAACAAATATGATATATAGCTACGAAATTATTAGTGACAAAATTTATTTTTTGTGCTTATATACATGAGACACATACTTTTTATGACGAAACATAAAAATCTGTTGCAAAGTTTCCTCCACTGAAGTTTCCCACTAATAAATTAATTGGCACCATTTGTTAAGTAGTGTAACGAATTTAAAGTTATTGGTGGTTTTCCCAGAGATTGCCGTGAGTTCTTTGCCAAATTAGGTGGAGTGGGGAAGCTTATAACTATTTTCTCAAAACAGGCCGTCTATTGCTATATCTCCTTTTTGATCCCTCCTGGAATCACGAAGGGAGTGAGAAGATATTCCAATGGGCACCCTTTCGAGAAAAAGGAAAGTCAACTTGCAAGGGCAAAATAAAGGGTTTTCAATTCAAGACCAGCCGCCTACTTAATTACACTTCCGGCATGGCAATAAAAAAGTTCCTTCTTCTGCGAATATGAGATAGACCGACAGCCAGTGACACATTATTTCATCACAAATAATATATCTAATTCATGACAAATTATTTTTTGTCTTAAAATTTATTAATTTTTGACAAAAAAAATTTCATCTAAAAAAATATATTGTTACAATATCGAAAAATTAGAGTTTGTAGTTAAATATTGTAAGTTTTTTCTATAAAAATTTAGATTTAATTATGAAATTTTTTTTCATCACTAATAGTATAAATAATTGGCGACAAAGATTTTATCGTCTCTAATCAATCAGTGATTTAGTGACAACAAAAGAATTGTCACAAAATATGTAAGGTGTTAAATAGCGACGACTTAAAATTTATAGTGAATAATTCAACTATTTGCTACAAAAATTCATAGCTAAATACAACTTTTTTGGCTACAATTATTCATAATTACTAGTGACAACTTACAAAATGAATAATACAAGTGCTTCTTAAGAAATAAACAGAGTCCATTTGTTAATTGGTGAGGGAAAATATTAAAACCAACGAAGTCGGTCGATTTTGTAAAAATGAGAAAGTTCAATTTATCAAATTTCTTAAATTATACAATTATAAAATGCATCATTTACAATCTAGGTTATAAGTACCGTGAGTGGGCTACGGTTCTACCACTAGATTGCTAATATTTGTTGGTTTAACACTTTTGTTTGTTATTTGATACACTTTCATAGTAAATATGATATAAAAAATAATTTCTCAAGTCTTGGTGCTAATTTTTGTGCGTGTCTATTGATTTGTGATTGGTAAATTGCATAGACTAAGTCGATCTATTTACGTCTGGCTAAAAGTATGTACATATTTAACACCGACTTACAAACTTAGACTTTGCAAAGGTGCGAAATATTTCATTAATTTCTATTAACTATTTCCATCAGTGTGAAAATCGAAATAACTAAAAATGAAAGCAAAAATGAAATAAATGAACCAACTAGGATTTAAAATATTGTAACACCTCGCTATTTGAAAGAACTAGAAAGAGTTGTTTTTGGAAAGAACAAAAATATGGAAAAATTTGTTAAGTTATGTAAAGTTTGGGTTTTTGGTAAAATTCAAATGACCATAAATCCTAGCCCAGGATGAGTTAGGTTTTCTTTCAAATATCGTAGGAAAGATATTGGAATAATCTTTCCAACGCCACAGAGTTTGTGCAATTCCGAGTTCGTATGAGTGAGATATACCCATTTGAAGTGTGGTTGTTCAATTAAGGAAAGTCTAAATCAGATTTTGGAAGGGTATTTTAGTCTTTTCCTTACCCCTTTATTTTAATTCATTTTTTGGGAGCTTATTTGGGGTCTAATCAGAATTAGATCAGTTTAGTCAATTGTAAATTCATGCTAGGCCTTCAAGAACAGAGAAAAGAGGAGAAAGGAGAAGAATATTCAAGATTTATTGATTTCTTGGAGAATCGCTTGTGGATTTCGTTAAGGGGTAATCCCTACGAGGTATCTGAGATCACATAGCATTGGGTTAGTTCACCCACGCGCCAATCATGATTCAATTCAGCGAAGTTATATAGTTTTGAAAGTAAATTCATGAGTTCTTGATGTAAATTCAATTGAAATCTTGTGGGTTCTTGTTGTTGAAGTTCCTTGAGTTTGATTCATGATTTAGGTGTGATTTTGAGTAGAATCTAATTTATTTTAATGGTATAGATGATTCTAAGTGTTTGGGGAAAGAACCAAGTCGAAATAGAGGGTTTAGAGATCAAAAACGAAGAAGAAAAGTCAGAACCCACCTGGGCAGAGGCCTGGGGAGCTGCCCCAGCCAAAGCACCCCAACCCAGCCCCTGAAGTTTCGCCTCTGGCGCCCCACATCGCTCAGAGTGCCAGGGACGCCATGCTTCCCACCATTTCCCCCTTCTTTCCGTACTAGTTCCTTAGCAACATACCTATGTTTTCTAGTCGATTTCTATACTCTAAGGTACGTCTAAACATCATGAAATCATCCATAACATGAGATCATGAACCTTGAATACATAATCCAATTCAAGGAAAGTTAAGATCAAAGTCAAGAGAAATAAGAGTCAAGTCAAGAGAAGTTCTTAGAGTTTTCCAAAAGTCTTTTCCAAATGTTTTAACTTTGTTTTAAGACTTGAAGTTCAAGTTGAGTAAAGAGTGAAGAGTAAAGATTGAAGTTCATTTCTTCAAAAGTATACGGGATATATGTATTCCCAAAGAGTTTAAAATGTTTCCACATTTAAACAAGAGAAGGAAACCTTGATTTGCATAGAGCCTTTGAGCTAGTTTTTCATAAAAGAGTAAACGCTCTCACAATTAAGCAAGAGGGGAAACTTTGATTTCCAAGATAGCCTTTGAGCTAAGTTTTTGAGCAATTATCTCAAATCACAAAAACAAGTATGTTTTCAAACATAAGAGCTAGTATCATATTTTTGGAGCAGTATTGAGCACCGATATGGGGGAGAGTTCAGAAATTCCTATCCCCCATAAACTATGTAGCCATCATAGGTAGAAAAGGGTTATACTTTTTAGATGATTCCTTAGTGCTTTTTAGCATAGAATAGTGGATCCACTTAGTAGTCAGGTTCTATACACTTGGCAAGGTATAGGACGGCCCTGGCAACACGAGGCAAAACGGTGTATCATCACAATAGCTCTTACGTGATGGTTGTCGGTTAGATAAATTCCACATAAGTATTTGTATTCTTATATACACATTTTAATTGTAATTTTACATACATTTCAGAGTTATATTGTATCTTTGCATACATATATAGTATTATTGTATTTCCAAATACACAGAGTTGTCATCCATGTTTTAAAAAGCTTTTCTTTCTATTGCACTTGTTTAATACTGCTTTATATTGAACTGAGTTCAGTTAAGTTGAGTTGATTTGAGCCAGGTAAGTTCTTCAGTTCTTTTCAAGCTTAGGTCTTGTTTTAGAATTCCCCTCCATACTCTTACATTCAATGTACTGATGCCATTTGGCCTGCATCTTTTAATGATGTAGGCACAGGTAACCAGGATCAACATCCAATGCATCGTTGATTCTAGTTGAGCTACAAACTTTTTGGTGAGCCTCCTTTGTTCTGAAGGATCCCTTTTATTGCTTTTAGTAGTTTTAGTTTCATTCGGATGTCGTGGGTCTTGTCCCGACATCCATCTCAGTTGTTTAATGGCTTCATGGACATAATTCTTGTGTTTCCTATTTCCTCTTTTAATGGTTGAGACTTGAGTTGCCAGTTTGGCTAAGTTTAATATTTCTTAAAGACATTTGCATGAATTATCCTTTGAGACTAGTTCTTGTGTTTAATTCTTCCGCTGAGTAAGTAAGTTAGGCCAAGGGTCGCTTGGGGCCAACAATGGTTCTCGAGTGCCAGTCCCACCCAGGGTGTAGGCTCGGGGCATGACAAATATATTATGATGAAGTACTGTAGTTATGGGTATCGATGTTTTTTTCAAAACAATTGATTTACTGATCGAATTGAACCGATTATTCAATTTTTTAAAAATAAAATCAAAAGTTTAATTTTATATAAAATTTTAATTGTACTAAATAATTTTTTAAATTTATAAAAATAAATAAATGACAGAATCGTACTGAATATATATAAAAATATTTTAAAAAATATACAATTTAATTAAAATATAATCTACATTTGAATGAATTGTGGGTGGTGAATTTCATACATTTGTGAATGTGTATAAATAATCATATAATATATTATATCTACATAAGTTAAATTTGAAAGAAGTGAATGATGTTAAAAATAAAATAAAAATGAGAGACACGAGAGAGTTTATCAGATGGTAAGCACTTCTTACTTCCAACCTTAAGGTTGTGAGCTTGAGTCCCCTAGAAAGCATCATGTGGGAGCTCTTGGGAGGGGTTAAAATAAATTGAGATGGGGAGATAATAGGAAAATTAACCTTTTTATAGTAATAAGTTTTCCCTAATTAATACATTTAAGAACAAAATATTTTTTTGTACATAAAATATAGTCATTAGTGACAAAACTAGATTTTGTTCCACTACGAAATACATATAACTTTATAGACAATTGATGTCTTCACTGATTGAAGTAAAATAAGTAGTGACGATATAATTTTGTCGGTAGTAATAACCTTTTTAATGAATAAGCATACTATTAACTACAAAAATATAGTTTTTACGACAAATAAATTTGTCACAAATGTTTAAGCATTTGGGGACTTTTTTTCTTTTTGTAGGTAATATAATACTTTTAGCGATGAAGCACTAAATCATTTTAGTATACTTTTAGTGACACATATTTAGTGACGAATGATTGACAAATTATTTTTTGCCTCACAAGGTTTTTAATGACGAAATATGATTTATAAATGATGAAATTATTTGTCCCTGTTAATAGAATTTATTGTAGTGTTTTGGCTTGAAATTAGGTTCGATATAAGACCCATATTCTGTTAAGACGACCTCGTATGGAAATTCTATTTGCTCCATTGAGTCTGAAATGTAATCTTTAATTGGTTTCCATATCTCATTTGTATGCACAGTTTTCAGAAAACCAATCCTCTTTCTAGCTAGGCAACTTACGCCTCTAAGAATGGACTAGTTGGTGGGGAGACCTAGATTGATTGTCACTCTTGCGATCTGGCTGGGAGTTGACTGTATACGCTGGTTATTTGGGCTTGGAGCCCGACTTTAGGATTGTGTTACTCTTCTCTTAGTGGACTTAGCTATTCTGCATGGCCTTTGGGCTTATAGGGATTCATTCGGTTTTGCTTAAACATGGACATGAGTGAACCTTATGGGATTACGGAGTACAAGTTAGGTTTAGTTTAGAAGTACCTTTGTTTTTAGTACCATGTTATACTCTACATCTTTTTCGTGATGCAGGTCCTAGTACCAGCTACTAGCGATGATTGTTTGTGTTATCTATTGCATCATTTGGGGATCAGAGATGAGGATGAACAATGGGCATGTTGGATCAGTATGTCTCTTTGTGTGTATATGTTAAACTATTATTTTTCCTTTGAGATAGATTATTGTGTTCCACTTTTGGGACTTCTATTTTCATATAAAATAGCTTCGTACTCATGATTTCAAGTTTCATGGAGGATTTCTTATAAATATAGTTTTTGGTTTCTTCCGTTTATGTCTTATTCTTATTGCTAGTGTTATTTGTTTATAGTTCTACCGTTATACTTGTTACTTGTCGTTCTGGGTACGGGTTGATTTACCTACTGGGCGGTTACACTAGGTGCCATCATGACTCGGAAAATCAGGTCGGGACAAGTAATATCCCATACTGTTGTTATTTCTTTATTCTTAGATTTTGAGTAGAATTTCATAACACTTGATTGGTTTTTATATTATCTTAATAATTTTTCATGTTTCAACATTTCCTATTTTATGAACAAATAAGTAAACAAAAAATAAAAATATTAACTTACATGGTTGTGTTTCTATAGAGAAAACATTTTATATAATATATTTTAGTCTAAAATGTCATAGTTATAGTATCTACTTAAACTCCCTCATTATTTTGTGAAGGTTCGATTCTCCACATCATAATCCCCTCCCCCAGTTTTCCTTCCACACCCCAATTTTTTGTTTGTTTTTTCAAAAGTAATCTCTTTTTTTTATGAGAAAAATTTAACCAATGAATAAATGTGATGATACAATTATCAATTTTTGGATTATAAAAATTAATTATAAAAAATTAAATTAAACCAGAAGACATGAAGTTTTTTAACTTAATAAAGCCAAAAAGTTAATGAATCTCTTACTTCACCTAATCATTTTAAAATAGATATTTTATTGGTCTTCTTCATAATTTTTTTTAATTTTAAATTCTAATTCAATTTTAGATGTGTTATGGTTTCACCCTCAAAAGTTTAGAGTAAAAAATTATTTAATACATGAATCAATTTGTTTAACTTTAGAAGTGCAAGAGGTTTTTTTGGAAACCGTACCAACAACAAGATTTGAATATTCACAACAATAAAAGCACAAATAAATAAATAAATTACAAACTAGTAAGCATGTAAATTTTTTTATATATTTAATAAGTGAGTGAAATAAAAAAACTTTGAAAAATAATTCATCAAACACAACATACAAAGCCTTAATATAAGGACAAAGAAAAGTGATGTGGAGAATCCTATGACACACTTAGACATACAAAACTTTAAAGAACATAAATTATCCATGGGACCACATGAACATATAAAACAATAATAATAAAAAGAGACACACACTAGTCTAAAGATTTTATATATTATTGGTGGGGTTTGGATCATGATAATCAATATTGTTTAGTGATAGGTCATCCAACAAAGTCACGATATCATCATTATTCCAATTTAGTAACTCAATCAATGAAGGACTTTATGGAATGTCACTAGAGTAGTTGTGGGAGTTATTCATTTGAATTGATGTACCCATTGGAGGAATATCCTCTGAAGGGCCCATTTGTGGTGTCATTGGAGAAGGCATTGGAGCATACAATGGAGTATCTATAATTGATGAAGGCTTCATTGAAGTCATTGTTGTTGAAGGCGTGGATTGAGGACATAGGATGTAGACCCCTCATCACCAACATTCTTTTTCTTTGCTTCACGTACCAGTTCAAGGTTCTTCTTGATCATGTAACTTAGATCGTTGAGATCGTAAGGCTTCATGTCTAAGGAAATATTTTTTCCATTCAACACTTCATGCATCTCATTCGTAGTTTACTTTACCCTATTTTTCCTTTTTTACCTTTAGTAAGTTTTTCTCCAACTGCTTGATTCTTTTCTCGGTGAATTCATCTCTTGTCACCATATTTTTTGATCTCTCCGACGTTGCCAATTCTTTAAACTTTCAAAAGGTGCTGATTGCAGCACCTTGATTTGGAAACACCTTAGGTTTATAACTATAAGGACTATAGATGATGACAACCATTTCAACTTCACAGAGAGTCATGAACTCTTGTGCCTTTTTCAAGAACCCTATGTGCCTTTTCTTGTAAGAGACTTTTCTACCAGTTTCATTTCAATCAAAACAAATATTATTTTGTTTCTAGGCATGTCTAAAGAGGAGGATTATGAGGATGTATGTGTTTGTTCAAGAGTGAATTTGTTGTTGTCCTTGTTCTTGTCTTTGCATAAGATTGACACTTATATTTATATGAAAAAATTGAATTCTGAAATTTTTTGAGTAGTTTGAATTAGAGAATTTTCTATTGTCCAATAACTTTTTTGGAATAAATTTAAATAAGGGTGTATCATCTTGAATTATATTTAGTTTTTTGATCCGATCTTATACTAACCAAACATTTTGAGTCAATCTTTTCTTATAATGAAAAAAATTAGTGTTGTTTAAATTTGAATAAGTAGTATCCACAAAACATGGTCATAAGTTTATAGCAAATATATGTCTTATAGTATTACATTAATATTTTTTTCCAATTTTGGAACAATTTATATTTAGTAGAATATTTATACTACTTTCAAATATTTTAAAAATTAAGTTTTACTTAGTTGTCTTTTTATTATTACATGATACTCACCAACCTATTGCATGACTCTCAATGATTTTTTTTTCTATATTAGTTTTGAGGTTAATCAATATTCCAGATTTTTTTGTTTTACAAAAAACTTATCAAAATAATCTATTAATAGAAAAAATAAAAAGATAAATGTTATTGTTTAAAGAAACGTTTTGTCACGTCCTGATTTTTTGAATCATGTTGACACCTATTATAACCCACCAGTAGGTATGGTAACCTGTAACCTAGAATGACAAGTAATGGGTAGAAGGATAGAAACAAAGAAAAAGCAAAAATTTAAATATAGAAACAGAAGATAAAGCGGAAGCAAGCCAATATATATATATATATAAAATAAGAGGATCCCTCCTAGAACGTAGAAGTCACAAGTATAGAAATGCTAAACAAAAGAGTAGAAGTCCCCAAAAAGGACCCAAAATACAAAGACTTGTCCCAAATACAAAGACTTTCATGGCTTGTTTAAGCCTTCAAGTACTTCTTGACTTTTACTTTCGGAGATGAAATTCCTTTTTAGTAGACTATGTTGTAATGACCTCCAGGTCATTTTTTATTTATGTCACCTGTTTGTCATTTAAAACATTCTTAATGCGATCTCAAGTAATTTTATGACTTGATGGAATTAAAAATTCGATCAGTTGGTCATTTGATTGATTTATATGTAAGTTTTAGTGTCTTGAAGCTTTACAAATTTTTACAGTCAGTTTTGATAAAACATTTTAGAAATGACCTAGAATCCTATTCTGACAATTTCATCAACTTTGTAAGGGTCACATTGTGCTAGTAGAATGGTCGGCGTGACTAGCAAGTCATTCAATATGAGTCACTGCGCTTGGACATTTTTACTTCCAATCTAAAAGCTAAGTTTGACTTTTGTCAAAATCTGAGTAGACGAGCTCGGATGAGAATTTTGCTCCTCAAGTTAGGTTCGGAAGGTTGAGTTTTGTCTAGAACAAATTTTTAATTAGATCTTGAAGCCTTCGAGCTAATTATCAGCCCCTTGTAGATTTTGGATTGAAATAAAGTTCTATATGAGACCCATATTCTGTCAAGACGACCTCGTATGGAAATTTTGTTTGCTCCATTGAGTCTAAAATTGACACGACTCAGACTGTCGTGATTGGCACCCACACTAACCCTCTGGTGGGAGAACCATTAATACTAATTAGCTAACCAGGAACTATACAACTAAATCAAATCTAAGACATTTAAAGATACGGAAGCAAGTTTAAATGTTAAAGGAAAGATAGGGAGTTCCCATAAACTCCAATAAAGTCTAACAACCAAATTCGGAAATAATTCCTAGAGCCGGAAAGTCAATGTACAAAAACTCTAACAAGGATAATAAGTCTAAGGAAATGGGTACAACCTAATTAAACATAAGAAAATCCTAAGTACTAGTCTAAGTTCGAAAATGTGGAGATAAACAGAAAGAGAACTCATGGAAGCTCAGAAGAACTAGCTCACCGTTGAATTCGATTGATCACTGATCTTCTAAGCGAGGTCTGTCAATAGTCACCTAAAGATACCCCATACTCAATAAAGAAAGAGCAAGTGCAGTATCAGTTCACAACCACAATGTACTGGTAAGATCACGCGGCTATCCCAAAAGGCGAAACATAGATAAGTTATTACATCATTAATAAACATGCATACACCGAATATATACAATATCAATTATTACTTATGAACAACGTACAATTTCACCATCTCAAGATACACAATTATGTGAAGTCATTGGTCCTTTCACAAAACCCACACCCAAATTGTTAATGTACCAGTACGTAGTACCTGATCCAAGTTAGTATGCCGGACGTGACACCCGATCCCATATATGCACCGAAACGTGGCACTCGATCCAGGTTAGTGTGTCGGAACGTAACACCCGATCCATTCAACAAGCCACAATCACAATCACAATGTACATTCTCTTAATCATACAATCAAGTCATGATTCATGGCATACACTTATTCAATCATCCTCATTTACAACTAGTGTGATCAATAATATAACATTCGCATACATATATGCATTATAATGAAGCAATTACAAATATATATCACACCAACATGAAAGCACAACCATCACCTACCTTGAACAAAGCTTGAATTCCCTAAGAAACTTTATTCTTCCCTTTTCGGATTCTTTCCTCTTGTTCTTGGTCTACAAAGAATCAATATAACACGAGAATCATTAAATGATGTCTAATTACCCAGATTACAATAAACTCTATCAAGCCTAGATCAAACCCATGATCCCAATATCTAAATTAAGATTTTTCCCACCATCCAAACAGTTCCAAAACCCTTCCCCAACAATAATTACCCACGAACTAAGTTCTTTGGATTGAAAAATGGGTTCAAGGAGTGAAAACCTTACCTTTAGCCTCAAGAATGGTGGAAAAGTATAAAGAAAACACCCGGGGTCATTCCTTAGCTCTCAAAGTCAAAAAGTTCAGAATAAAACATTTTTGGGGATTATTTCCGACTTAATTCACGACTGTCCCGTCATGGTGAGCCAAATCCCTCTACAGCGGCCCCACCCTGGCAGGAATAATTTCGCCACAACGACTTGCACAGACCAGTGAGTTGAATTAACTCCATTTCACAACACACCTTCAACCTATAACACTCAGAAACTACCCGTTCACGCTAAGATAAGTTTTGGGAGTTCTACTAGCCCGAATAAATTCCGTAAAGTCGCACGGGTTCCTTAAATTCTTAACTATCTAGTCATTTGATCAAAAACATAATTAGATCTCTCAAATGTTACCCGATTTCCCTAGTCCTTACTGACTCCGATTTCGTCCAAATCTGGACTAGGTTAGGAAATTCCAAGTTACAACCAAAAGGTTTTCCAGCCCAAAAATTTTCCCCGTTGGCTTTTCTATAATGACGGGAACAAGTCGTTATAATAGATACCAATTTACCCATCACTCGTCCCTGAGTGACAAAACTTAGGAAATATAGGCTAAAGAAAGAATAGAGTAGTACCTGAATTGACGAACAATTGGGGATACTTGTCTCGCATGTCCCTATCGATTTCCCAAGTAGCTTCCTCAACAGGATGATGCTTCCATTATACCTTCACGGACTTAATTTCTTTGCTCCTCAACTTACTCACATCATGATAAAGAATTGTAATCGGTTCCTCCTCATACCGAAGGTCTTTGTCTAAGCCAACTGAGTTCCATTTTATGATGTAATCCTCGTCACCATGATATATCTTCAACATGGACACATGAAATACTGGATGAACTCCCGATAGGTTTGGAATTGGAGCCAATCTATATGCTACCGACCCTACACAGTCAAGAATCTCAAATGGACCAATGTATCTAGGTCTAAGCTTGTCCTTCTTGCCAAATATCATCACCCCTTTCATTGGTGATACTTTTAGAAGAACATTCTTGCCGGTCTGAAATGCCATGTATCTTACCTTATTGTCTGCATACTTCTTTTGTTTACTCTGGGTAGCTAAAAGCTTAGCTTGAATATTCCTCACCTTATCTTGAGCATCCTTCACTAAATCAACCCCCAAAGGTTTCACATCTCCAGCCTCGAACCATCCTATGGGTGATCTACATCCAGTGCCTCAAACGGTGTCATATGTATGCTGGAGTGATAACTATTACTATAAGAGAACTCACACAAGGGTAAGAACTTATCACAAAGTCCCCCAAAGTCAATCACACATGCCCTCAACATGTCTTCTAACACTTGAATAGTCCTCTCTGACTGCCCGTCCGTTTGTGGATGGAAAGCTGTACTAATAGTGAGTTATGTGCCTAATTCATCATGTAGTTTTCTCCAAAACTTGGATGTGAATTGCATACCACGGTTAGAGATGATAGAAAGGGGCACCCCTTGCAACCTCACTATCTCTTTCCCATTAGCCTTAGCTAATTATTGGGCATTATAATTTATTCTGACTGGAATAAAATGGTCTAACTTAGTCAATCGGTCAACCACTACCCAAAGAGAATCAAACTTCTCCAAAGTCTTGGGAAGACCAACCATGAAGTCCATAACTATCCTTTTCCACTTCTATTTTGGATTTGACATTCTCTGAAGCAAACCTGCGGGCCTTTGATGCTCATATTTTACTTGTTGGCAATTTTGACACTTAGCCATAAACTCCGCTATATCTTTCTTCATGCCAGGCCACCAATAAAGTTGCTTGAAATATCGGTATATCTTGGTCATACCCGTATGAATGGAATATCATGAACCATGGGATTCTATCAACAATTTCTGAATCAAGTCATCGACTCGAGGAACACAAATCCTTCCTCTAAAACTGAGCACACATTCTGCATCAAGAGTGGTTTCTTATGCCTTACCAGTCACAGTCTTTTTTCTAAGCTCATTCAAATTTTCAACCTTAAATTGTTTGGCCTTGATCTCCTCAATGAACGTGGCCCTAACCTCAATGCTAGCTAACGCCCCACATTTTTCTGAGTTGCCCAACTGCATGAATTTAGACTCCAAGGTCTGAATTTCCTTAGCCAAAGATCTCTTAGTTACACTCAATCAATCCAAACTACCCATACTCACCGCTTTTCGACTTAGTGCGTCTGCCACTACATTAGCCTTACCCAAGTGATATTGGATGGTCACATCATAATCCTTGAGTAACTCCATCCATGTTCGCTATCTCAAATTCATATCTTTTAGGGTAAACACATGTTGTAGACTACGATGATAAATAAACACCTTATACTTGATGCCACCGAGGTAATGTCGCAAGATCTTAAGAGCAAACACTACCGCTGCCAACTCTAAATCATGTGTTGGGTAATTTCTCTCATGCACCTAATTATAACATTTCAAAGACACTTCATCCAATTCTAAGCATCAACAATTGTTAATTAGTATAAAACCCAACTAAATGAGTTGGGGTCGAATACCACAGGGAGCGGTATGTGTCTAAGATTTAATTGGGAAGTATGAACATGTTCAAATCAGTCATAGGAATAAACTTTATCAAATAAAGACGTCATTCAAACTAAGGGGTGACACGAATGTCAAATGGAGGGGGGGGGTTGGTTTTTATTATCAACTACGAACAACAACAAACAATATGAAATAACAATAATGAGACGGGTTCTTGGGATGTGATCGATTATAGGCTAATATAGACAAATGGGTAATTTCAACTATTAGAAAATAGCTAGATATTAGTGAGTAGGTTAGATTATAGTGAAGGCAAATTTTCTCTCGACAATTTACCCCGAATCAAGTGATTTCTCTCGAACATCAACAAGCATGCAAATAAGACCAACCCACACCTTAATCTATTCACTCTCTTGAGCTGAATGTGTGGAATTGGGTCTAGGATTCACTCTCTTGAGCTGAATCAAGGTCAACCCAATACCCCCAAACCATTAATCATAAACCTTAGTTCTAAAACCTCTCTCTCTCGAAAGCCAAGAACACAAATCTAGAAATGTATTTGCTACTACAATTCTTAAATTAAACCACAATTAATGATTAAAATCACTTCTAAATAGCATTTAAACTAACAATTAGCAACACCCATAAGCTTAATCAGCCCATAATCACATAATCATACCTTAAGAATTGGGGTTTTAGCTAGACATCATAAAAAGGTTAAAATCATTACCAAATTGATTATTCATCAACTGGGTAAGAGTGATTTCGTCCTTACAATGCTCCAATTTCAAGATTCTCAAAGACCCACTTCCAATTTCTCAAAAGTGAATTTCTTCAATCCTTCAAAGCTTAGGAAAAACTAGAGAAATCTTTCTCCAGAGCTAAAAACTTAATAAAAGATTGTTCTAAAGAGTAATTGATACTAAAATAAATGTTCAAAAATGTATTTATAGTCACCGAAAATAAGCTATGAAAGCTTATTCGGCAAAGTAAGTTGGGCTTGCCGAACCACTGGGCGAGCCGCCCTTTAGTCACTTCCATCGCCCTTATGCATTAGCATTCAACATCCTCAAGGTCTGTACTTTCGGTGATCTATAACTGTATCGTGGAACTACTCGGCGATATGCTGACTGCTCCTTTCTATCTTCGACTTGGTTTCTTCCCTCATGGCTTGGCACACTAGAACTTTAGGCGGTCAGATAGCCATTCGGCGACTCGCCAAGTGAACTTGGAGATCACCAGGCTTGTCTTTCTTCATTCTTTCAGCCCGTTTTGTTCTTTTTTGCCTGTTAGTGGCCTTGCTTTGTCCCTCAATCCATCTTCCGAAAAATCAAAGGTTTTACATCCGTTATTGGCATAATTTAAGCATTTGAGGACACTAAATCTATATGAACAAAGTCCTAAATGAGTCCAAATCTTAGACTCATCAACACCCCCAACTTAAAATTTTTCTTGTCCTCAAGTAAAACTTAAGTTCAGCAGTTCAAAAAGGATGTCTGAAACAGTTCTACAAAAGACTCAATCTTGAATGCACACAACATGAATCAACTTACTCATGTAATGATCAGTTGTGCACTCAGAGATTCAAGTTGTGACTCACCATTATCAAAGATGCTCAAGTTCACAATATTTGCTTCAAATGCAATTCCAAGCTCATCAAAGGTACTCAAATGCCCTCACAACAAAGATGATTCCATATGCACACACAATTCTTCAAAAATTTATAGTTCCGTAATCACATACAACTCTCACACTCACAAAGATGAACACATGCATGACTTCACCCATAGGTTTGCCTTTATTATCCAATCAACATTTCTTTCAGCTCACTCAAGATCAAAGAGGTCTTTTCAAGGCTTGTAACGGTGTTGAGCGTAAAAGTATGGTCATTTAGGCTCAGTGGTTTCTATCCTCATGAAATGTGGTATGAACATCACTTTCCTTCCTTTTATTCAACATTTTTACTCATGCTCAAAATTCACCCCATTATTCACTTTCCATGGAATACTGGACACCCCATTTCTTTTGGACTTTCACAACTTTATTTCACAACTCTTTCAGTATTTTTCTTTTGCTTTGTTCTTTTCTTTCTCTTCTTTGTTTTTTTATATGGAGGGGTTCCATATTTTTCAAGTCCATGGATCAAGGGTGACTTCTTCACAGTACTTGATTTACATCCTCTTTTCACCACACCCCCAACTTAGGCTTTTGGCCTAAGTTGACTATTCAAACAAACCACACTTCATGAGGATTATGGGTGAATGGATAAAGAGGGGTCATATTTGTTCACATTTCTTCCAAGAAATGGATAAGGCTTAAAGGAGATTCAAGCAAGGTTCACACATCTCGCAAGGTTGGCCACAAAAGTTGTATATTGTCAAATTGTTTCACTCTTCAAAATTTTTGCCTAAGAACATTTCAAGAGCTTGTATCACTTAGTCAACCGGACCAACGGGGAAAATTCTAGGTGTCATCACACACGGTTCACGATAAGATCATCACACAAAGAATTGACACCAATATTAAATGAGACTCCACACTTTTGCTAGTGTTCAATGTTCATCACAATGGATTCCATTCGATAATCGGCTAGTCACAACGAAATGCAAAAAGTCCACATATTCTCTATGCAACTTCATTTGGCCTCATCGTAGCTGCACATTGATTTTTTTTCAATTAAGAGCACTATTCAAGTCATCGGTATTGATCATAAATCATACTCAAATTTGCACAAGAACAACCACATTCAAACACAGAGGTGGCAAAATTTTTAAGATGGGCAAAAACCATTTCTATTCAAAACAAGGAGCCATAAGCTCAAACATCTACAATACAATATCAACACATAATTCAAAACACAAAAGCCCAATATATACAAAATATAGTCACAAGAGGTAGGTATGGAAATATCTTACCCCACCATAAATAAGAAAGGCAGTTGTCCTCAAATGCACAAAACAATAAAAAGTCAATAAATATGACAGAGAGGGAGGTAAAAAAGGGTCTTGTCTACACAATCGCTCCATCTATCGGGGCATCAATGCCCAATGCAACACTCTGATCCTGGGCATCAGTGCCCGTTGTAACATCAATACTAGCTCCACTAGACCTAGCATGGTGCTGCTTCTCAAGGAGGTTTGTCAGAAAGTCTCAGACATTGCATCCTACAAGTTGGCCAGATCATCATATACGGTAACATCTCGCTCCTCAAGCTGCTCGTCATTGGTCTCTGCCTGTGACACATCAGCTGCTACATCCTCCATAGGCACCTCTTTAGTGGTAGCCAGAGGCATTTTAGAACTACCCAAAATACCCTGAGTATCAATTGCCTTAAAAAAATAGGCGAACTCCATAGAATTTAGATAGTACACGTCCTTCCTTAAATATGCAACCTCGACTTTCAAAGCCTACATCTGTGAAGTAGCCCCTTGTCGATCTCTCACAAGTCTATACTCTCACTGTGAGAGCATCAATATATATTCGGAGGGGTGTCAATGTAGCTAGGATGGCCCGCTTAATCATCCAGTGTAACTTAACCTCCAACTGGGTAGCCCGCACATCAGCAGAATGGGCTAAGTGCCCAATTTTCAGTATCATGGCTTGAGTAATCCTGGTGGGATGGGAAGTAGCAAAATAAGCATGAAACTGGGAAAAGGTGGAAGTAGGTGTACCTTAAGGCCCGGAGATCGGAGTAGGCAAAAATGCCTCTATAAGTATCAAATCAGTATCAATCTCTAGGGATGTATCCACCGGAGTCGCTCTCCTCCTATCCGCCTCATCCTGAGTGTACTTGGCCTCTGTGCACCGAATATCTGTGGAAGATGTGGGGGTGACCTCTATGTCCCTCTTTTCGTCATGAGGAACTCCAGCATGCTGACATAGCTCTGTGATCATGACCAGGAAGGAAAGGGACGTCTAGCGTTGTTTGGCCCTCATGGCCATCTCTTGCTTGATAATAAGTCCTAAGTTGAGCCGCTTGTGTGCGATGATGGATCCTAGATAGGCCGTCTTAAGGTGGCGGAGGATGGACTCATTCTGTAAGGGCATGATGGAGCAGATGATGAATCCAAACTAGTACCGTGAAACTACATTCAAATCCTTTTTGTCGATCAGAGCTCTTGCCTTAATCCACCTCGGGGTGGTGCTAGAAATCAAGGGAGCAAGGCAACCCTTCAGATCATCCAGGGTTTGTGTTGTAGCTAGCCTTTCATTCTCATGCTCAAACCCTGTGGATCTGTCAAGTTCATCATTGATGTGATCGTTGTTGCACCCCACTTCTTTCCCCCAGACCACTAAGGACTTAACCGGTCTTAAAGCACTAGCCTTTTTCTTCCCCTGGGGAACTAGCTCACCATATGCAGCGTAGAACTCACGAACCCAGGTGGGGATATACTCGCCTTGGGGCCTGGTGAAGATGTCAAAGCGATGGTACCAGAATGTGTCTCTCACCTTAGAATATTTGTCCTCTACGTCCTCTGTGGACAACAATTTCTCCTCGAGAATAATCCTCAATCCCTCAGCCTTTAGCCGCTGAGGAAGAGGACCCTGGACTGGTAGCGCTGGAACCACTGTCTGTGCTAGAGTTGTCACTGTATCAGCAGCATGAGGGGTAGCCTCTGGGATCCTAGACGGACCTTGATGAAATCTAGAATGAATCTCAGCTCGCTAGGATTGTAGAGTTGGTCATCCTCTGGCTCAGATAATGCAACTCGGGAATGGAAGGACTCCCCATCACTACTAGAGTTATGCTCTGATATCGCAGTTGTGGGCACTTTGCCCTTTCCTTTGCCTCCTTTTGGAGGTGCTTGTTTGTCCTTTTTAGAGGGAGTAGCAGCTCCCTCATTTATAGCAATGCCTCGTGCTTTTTTGTAGGGCAAAATACCACTATTGTCTAGGTTGGTTCTAGCCATATCTGCAAACCAATCTAGAAAGATTTAGAAATGATCCCAGAAAAATTACAGAAAGCACGTTGTAGAAAGACTCGCCGAACGGATCGGCAAGTCGCCAAGTCACTTAGGCGAGCCAGATCGAGCTCGCTGAAAGGACTGGCTCAACAATTTCCCAGAAAAATAGAATTTTGGTGATATTCAGGCCTTTCGGTGAATCACTTACATCATTTGACTAGCACAGACAAGCCCGCTGAAAGTTACAGTATGTTTTAGGGGTTAGTGGAGCAGAAAGGGCGATCAAGGGGGACTTTTGGCGAGTCACAGAGTGAACTCAGCGAGATCAGGCTTCTCACCAAAAGTTACAAAATCAAACTCAACCAATTCATGAAATTAAAGGCTATCTCGGGGGACTTCAGCGAACCGCCGAGTAGTTCGGCGATCTCGACCCAGTTCGCTAAACAGCCCAATGTGCCTATTTTTAACCCCAACTCCCAAAATCAGACCCGCAACACCCAAAAACAAAATCAAACCACATACAAACTCAATTAATCTCAGACCCATATCACCCATGCCATCGGGGTACTCAGACTTCCCTCGGTTTGGCAAACATTGGCAATTTGACGACTTTTGCCCTTAAAAATGACATCAAATTCTCCATCATTTGGCAAAGCATGTCATTTAGCACAATTTGGGCTTCTCAGAATTCACCTGACTAGACCCAACAACAATTTAATGCAACCCACAAGTTCATGATCAAATTAAAAGTACGAAATTCGGTAAATCAATCATTTAGGCAATTAAGCACACAATTACAAGAATACGAAAGACAACTAGCACACATTTATGATTTCAAAGAGGCCCAACACACATCAATAAGATGTAAACAATTGCATTTGAGCTCAAACGCAATTTAAGAGTTTGGGTTTCGAAAAAGCAACCTTTATTGCCAAATTTAGATTTTGTAATGCTAGGTAGCAAAGAATTTCAACTCCGAACACAAGATCAATGACCAAAAAGCGATAAAATGCAAGAATATTAAAAAACTACAGTGCGGGTGTGATTGTATGAAGTTAAAAGTGAGGGAATGTGAAAGATTTTGAAATTTTAAACCTTTGGCCTTTTAAAAATTGTTCAATTTGTGCCTTTTCGGCGATGTTAGTTGTCCTTGCCGATCCACTCGGCGACACACCGAGTGGTTAATTACCTTGCCGAGTTTTACAAGACCTACAGTTAATTTTGGGGTCCAAACAGTGGACAAAGTTGGGTTCGCTGACCTGTTCGGTGAGTCACCGATTTGTCCATGGGCTCGTAGAGTTTTACAGACTTCATCCTTTATTTTCTTGAGTCCAACGACAATCCAAGTCGGGCTCGCCGACCTCTTTGGTGAGTCATCGATTGGACTCTTGGCTCGCCAACCTGCATATTTCAAACACATTCCACATTTCAACCTGCACAATTAACACCCGTTATTCAAAATCAACACACAAAGCAATAAAAACTTTGGTTGCCTCCCAAGAAATGCCTTAGTTAACATCATGGAACGATGCAAGTACCCACTCAAGCTTCATTTTTGGGATTTTCCATAATATCACTAGGCAATCCCCCTTATTGTCTGGGGTTAAGATACGAAGAAATCTGACCCATTTAGGTCTACAACTATTTGATAGAGACGGAATGAGAGGTCACCGTTTGGTTGAGAGTCAATACATCTTCCTTCATTTCCTTCAACACTTTATCGGACCCTTCAACCTTGGTGAGAATACGTGAGAGCATATCCTCAGTCTGGCCGCCCTCAAAATCTTTGGGCTTTTGATGCTCGTGGAGAGGAACATACCTATCCTTCTCCCCATCTCTTTCCTTCCAAGTGGCATTCCGATCCTGCCACTCTGTATCACGGTCTGTCTAGCCCTTATCTCTATTCCAACCTTGGTTACCACCCTGCCTTGGGTAGTTTGAACGATAACCTCCTCCTTGGTTGGATAGGAAGTTCATTTCCTTATTGTACATCGCTTCAAACTTAGCCTCATCGGGGTTTACACACCCTACACCCACAATATTTACACTTATAACACCATCACCCATGACATTTTTGGCTAAAATGTCAAGTTGGTTCATCATCTTTGCCATGTTTTGGTCCCTCTCTTGATCTTTCTCATGGTGTTCCTTTTTCAATTTAAAAGTGAGAGGGGAGACCTGATCTTCATGGGTGTACCATGCCCGGTTAATTTTGGTCATACCATACAAGAGTTGGGCTGCTATCATGTAAGGTTGTTTCATTAAACCTCCCAGAGAAATTTGATCAGCCACTTTCTTGTTCACCGAATCAAGGCTTCTGTAAAAGTACTGCAACAAGACATTATTGGGCGATCCATGAGTTGGGCATTGCAGCACCAACTTCTTAAATCTTAGTCAAGTTTCATGGATTGACTCACCCTCGAAACGCTTGAAGCTTTGCATACTATCCCTAAGTGTTATCATCTTCGAAGGAGGGAAAAATCGCACTTGGAATGCGGTGACAAGATCTTCCCACTTACATGCTTCTCCCATTAGAGAAAATGGGAACAACCTCAACCGGACTGACTATTGGGATATGTTCTTTAAGGAGAACGACCCGCAAACATCAACAAAGTTCCTTTATTACTCATAGGGATCCTCATGAGCCAATCCACCAAACAACCCTTTCAATTTACAAGAGCTGCAACATGGTGCTAGTAATGTGGAACACAATATTCCCTTCAACTGGAGGCAAGCGAATGACACCAACTCTACCTGCAAGATTTGGGTCATTGACATTTTGTTCATTGACATCATTGAGATTGCCGATGTCATCTTGGTGGCCCACTTGGCTACCATTTCTTCCATTGACACTTATTTCCTATGTTTTAAACAAGAACACGAAAACCAAAACTAAAAAAAGTAGATTTAGCTATGACTAAAAAGAACAAAATTCAACATCACTGAAAGGAATCTCAAATAACACCACTCCCCGGCAGTGGTGCCATTTTGATTAATAATATTTCAAAGACACTTCATCCAATTCTAAGCGTCAATGATTGTTAATCAGTATAAAACCCAACTAAATGAGTTGGGGTCGAATCCCATATTGAGCGGTACATGTTTAAGATTCAATTGGGAAGTATGAACATGGTCAAATCAATCATAGGAATAAACATTATCGAATAAAGACATCATTAAAATTTAGGGGTGACACAAATGTCAAATGGGGGGGGGGGTGGTTGGTTTTGATTATCAACTACAAATAGCAGCAAATAATATGAAATAACAATAATGAGATGGGTTCTTGGGATGTGATCGATTATAGGCTAATATAGACAAATGGGTAACTGAAACTATTAGAAAATAGCTAGATATTAGTGAGTAAGTTAGGCTATAGTGGAGGTAAATTTTCACTGGAAAAATTTACCTCGAATCACGTGATTTCTCTCAAACATCAACAAGCATGCAAAATAAGACCAGCCCATACCTTAATCCATTCACTCTCTCGAGCTGAATATATGGAGTTGGGTTTAGGATTCACTCTCTCGAGCTGAACCCAGGTCAACCCAATACCCACAAACCATCAATCAAAAACCTTAGTTCTAAAACCTCTCTCTCTCGAGCAAGCCAAGAACACAAAGCTAGAACTGCATTTGCAACTACATTTCTTAAATTAAACCACAATTAATGATTAAACTCACTTCTAAATAGCATTTAAACTAACAATTAGCAATAACCATAAGCTAAATCATCCCATAATCACATAATAACACCCCAAAAATTGGGGTTTTTGCTAGACATCATAAGAAGGTAAAAACTGTTACCAAATTGATTATCCGTTGTCACACCCCGAGCTACACCCTGGGCAGGACTGGCACTTGAGAACCATTTCTGGCCCCAAGCGAACCCTGGCCTGGATTACTTTCTCAGCGGAAGTCTTAAACACAAGAAACAATCTCGAAGGATAACTCATACAAATGTCTTTAAGAAATATTAAACTTAGCCAAAATGGCAACTGAAATCTCAACCAATAAAAATAGGAAATGCAAAACTCAAAAACTAACATCTGATTGTCTATGAAGCCTCTAAAAAACTAAGATGGATGTCGGGACAAGACCCACGACATCCTAGTGAAACTAAAACTACTAAGATCAATAAAGGGGATCCTCCGGAAGCAAGGAGACTAACCAACAAGTCTGGAGCTCAACTAGAATCAATGATGCGTTAGATGCTGATCCTGGTTACCTGTGTCTGCATCATTAAAAGATGCAGGCCAAATGGAATCAGTACATTGAATGTACGAGTATGCAAGAGGAATCCTAAAACAAGACATAAGCTTGAAAGGAACTGAATAACTTACCTGGCTCAACTCAACTCAACTTGACTGAACTCATTTCAATATAAAGCAGTATAAAACAAGTGCAATATAAAGAAAAGCTATTTAAAACATGAATATCAACTTCAATATTTACTCTTTACTCTTTAATCAACTTGGACTTTAAGTCTTAAAACAAAGTTAAAACATTTGGAAAAGACTTTGGAAAACTCTAAGAACTTTTCTTGACTTGACTCTTTCTTCTCTTGATTTTGATCTTAACTTTCCTTGAATTTAATTATGGATTCAAGGCTTATGATCTCCTGTTATGGATGATTTCATGTTGTTTAAACGTACCTTAGAGTGTTGTAATCAAGTAGAAAACATAGGTACGTTACTAAAGAACTAGTCCAGAAATATAGGGAAGGAATGTGAAGAACTGGTGTCCCTGGCGCTCTAAGCAACGTGGGGCGCCAAAGGGTAAACTTCAAAAGCAAGGGTAGGGCACTATGGTTGGCATGACACCCCAATACCCAAACATCAGAGGTCCTTTCTTGGGGCTCTGAGAGGAGCGGCGCCCCAGGACCTTGCCCAGGTGCACTTCGACTTTTCTTGCTCGTTTTTCAACTCTAAACCCCTAAATCAACTTGGTTCTTTCCCGAAACACTTAGAATCAACTATACCATCAATATGTGCAATATTCTAATCGAAAACACACCTAAAATCATAAATCAAACTCAAGAAATTTCAACAACAAGAACCCACAAGATTTCAAACGAATTAACATGAATAACTCATAGGATTTGCTTTCAAAACTATATAACTTCTCTGAATTGAATCATGATTGGTGCGTGGTGAACTAACACAACGCTATGTGATTTTACATACCTCGTAGGGATCACCCGTTGATGAAATCCATGATCTTAGCTTCGAGAATTTGATGATTCTTGCTTCTTCTTCTTTCTTCTCTTCTTCTTTTCTTTTCTCTGAAACCTTAGCTCAATATTGCAAAAGCGTAAAATGAATCCTATCAGTTTAGACCCCAATTAATTTATGAAAAATGAAATTAAGTCATGGGGTATGGAAAATACCAAAATGCCTTTCTAAAATCCGGATTAGACTTTCCTTATTTGGACAGCCCAACTTAAAATGGGCATATATCACTCATACGAACTCAGAATTGAGTAAACTCAGTGGCGTTGGAAAGATTATTCCATGATCTTTCCTATGATATCTGGAAGAACACCTACATCATCTTTAGCTAGGATTTATGGTCATTTAAATTTGACAAAAAACTCAAACTTAACATAACAAATTTTCCAGTTTTTCATTCTTTCCAAAAACAAACTCTTTCTAATTCTAGCTCTTTCTAGAGTTTTAAAATAGCGAGCTGTTACATACATCAACTGGGTAAGAGTGATTTCATCCTTACAATGATCTAATTTGAAGATTCTCAAAGACCCACTTCTAATTTCTCAGAAGTGAATTTCTTCAATCCTTCAAAGCTTTGGAAAAACTGTCTCGAGAGCTAAAAACATAATAAAAGATTATGCTAAAGATAAATTGATACTAAACTAAATGTTCAAAAATGTATTTATAATGACAAAAAATAAGCTATGAAAGCTCATTCGGCAAAGTAAGTCGGGCTCACCAAACCACTCGACGAGTCGCCCTTTAGTCACTTCCATCGTTCTTCTAGCTTGGCATTCAGCATCCTCAAGGTCTGTACTTGGGGCTATCTAGAACTGTATCACGGATCTACTCGGCAATCTACTGACTGCTCCTTTCTATCACTGACTTGGTTTCTTCCCTCATGGCTTGGCACACTAGAACTTTAGGTGGTCAGATAGCCATTCGGCTACTTGCCACCATGCTTGCCTTTCTTCATTCTTTTAGCCCATTTTATTCCTTTTTGCCTGTTAGTCTCCTTGCTTTGTCCCTCAATCTATCTTCTTGAAATCAAGGGGTTTACATCAATTATTGGAACAATTTAAGCATTTGTGGACACTAAATCTATATAAACAAAGCCCTAAATGAGTCCAAATCTCGGACTCATCTGCACCTTAAACTGTCACAATGCATAAGCTATGGCATTCTTATCTTGCATTAACACAACACCAAACCCGAATGGGAAACAACACAATAAAAAATAAAATCTTTACTTTCCACCAGTAGTGCTAGAATAGGTGTTGTGGTTAAGAGAGTCTTGAACTTTTGAAAGCTTTCTCACATTTTGGGGATCTACCATTACCTCTTCTTTTAAAACTACGTGCCCCAAAAAGGCAACTGAAGTCAACCAAAAATCGCACTTAGAAAATTTTACATACAACTTTTGTTACCTAAGAACACCCAGACAATATGAAGATGGTCGGCATGATCTTCCTCACTTTTCGAATAGAACAAAATGTCATCAATAAAGACTATAACAAACGAAACAAGAAATGGTTTGAACACACAATTCATCAAACTCATAAAAGATGCACGTGCATTAGTCAACCCAAACGACATAACTAGGAACTCGTAGTGCCCATAGCGGGTTCTAAATGCTATGTTGGGCACATCCTTAGGCCTAATCTTTAACTGATGGTAACCAGACCTTAGATCAATCTTATAGAAAACTGATGCACCTTGTAATTGGTCAAAACTATCATCTATTCGAGGTAATGGGTACTTTTTTCGAATGGTGGCCCTATTCAATTACCGGTAATCTATACACATCCTCATACTACCATTCTTTTTATCAACAAACCAGACAAGAGCAGCCCACGGGGAAGCACTAGGATGAACCAATCCTTTATCAAGAAGTTCTTGGATTTGAGCCTTAAGTTATCTTAATTATGCTGTAGCCATACGATACAGAGGGATCGAAATGGGGCGGGTACCAGGTTCCAAATCAATGCAGAAATCTATATCTGTATCCGGAAGCATACCAGACAAATCAGTAGGAAACAATTCTCTAAATTTTGACACTATATAAATAGACTCAATAGAGGGAGACTCAACCTCAACATCCTGAATATGAGCCAAATAAGCCAAACAAACCTACCCTATGAGTTTTCTGCTCGAATGGAGGATATGACCTTAGCTTGCTTAGGCTTGTACACCCCTTCCCACTCTAACCTTTCCCTTCCTGGAATTTCTAGAGTCACAAACTATTACAATTAAGCACAACATAATAGGGGGACAACCAAGTCATGCCTAAGATTATATCAAAGTCAGTTATATCCAAAATTACCAAATTAACCCAAGTATGAAAACCCATAAACAAAATAGGACAAGCACGATAGACATGTGTGACTATGACACAAACTCCAACTGGGGTAGAAATATGGACGGGGGCATAAAGTATATCACAAATCATAGCAAATACTGATGCAAATCTCAAGGACACATAAGAATAAATAGAAATCGAATCAAATAACACATTAGCCATCTGGTCACAAACAAGAATAGTACCTGTGATCACTGCGTCAGACGCCTTCGCTTTGGTCTTGCCCGAAAAGGCATAACACTGAGCCTTTTCATTGTGACGGGCGACTTCCCTGCCTGGTTGCACTAAACCTGTGCTTGCATTACCATTTCCCCTACCTCCATGGCCTCGCTGATTTCCTCCTCGCCCACCTTGTGGGCGCCGTCAACCATTATTACAATTTCCTGCGGGTACCAATTCTCTAGTATGCTGCTGCACAGAATCTATCATGTGCGGGTAGGGACAATCTCTCCTCATATGCCCATGTTCTCCACAATTATAGCAACTACGATCACAAGATGGCCTACTGCCGGCTAAAGGTGCGGCTCCTTAGCTATCCTAAATCAAATTCTGAGGTGGAGTTCTCGAGTAATTACTTGTAGAAGTAGGCATATCGGACTGAATTGGTGGGGCTGCAAGTGTCAGTTTCCCTGAACCCCTGGAGTAAGAACCCTTAAAGTTACCTGAATTCTTGGCTTTCTCAGCCAATGCCTTAGCTTGACCGTCTCGCCTCACCCCTTCCACTTTCTTCACTAAATTCGTTACCTCATTAAAGCTTTTTCCTATAGAGGTCATATGAACAGAAAATACCTACAATTCAAAATTTAGTCCTTTATCAAATAGGTAGATCATCTCTTCCTCTGTAGTCACCAATTGCGTAGCATATCTATACAAAGCATGGAACTTGGCCTCATAAGCAGCCACAGTCATACCACCTTGCTCCAATGCTATGAACTCATCCTTTTTATGATCTCTCAAAGTCCGAGGCACATGCTTCTCCAAGAACAGAGCATAAAATTGGGTCCAAGTGAGTTCAGGTAAAGCTGAAGATCTGCATTCCATGTAAGCTCTCTACTACTGCTTAGTCTCACCTTGAAGCTGAAAAGTCACAAACTTTACTCTATGATGATGGACAATTCCCAACTTATGAAGCCTCTTGTAACAACCTAGGATGGACTCATATGCGTCCTCACTCCCGAAGGGAGGAACACATGAGGCTTCAATTTCAATAAATTAGTCAACATCTCATGTTCATTAGAGTTATAAAAGGACCAAACAAAGGATAGAAGAAAGCATTAGTTCCTATAGTTCCACCCATATTAGGGACAGTGATAGCAATAGGGGGATTGGCGGGGGCTTGAGTTGCTTGAACATAGGGAAGCACTCCAGGACCAACCAATCCTTCCAGAAATGATATAATTTATTGAGCTAACACTGGGTCGAAGGGAGGAATACCTGTAGTCTTAGCCTGCACCTCTTCGTCTTGTCCAATATTCTCCTCATTCTCAACCTCTACATTCTCCTCTACCTCTTCATGATGTGCAGGGGGAGCCTTATTTCTGGGAGAATTTTCAACTGGTGCTCCATCTCTAGTAGGCGCTACCCTTCCTCGGCCTCTACCCCTAAATCTTCCTCTACCCCTGCCTTGACCGCGATCTCTTGCTGTGGTCTCCTCAACTGGCGCATTAACGAGAGCAACGGTCTTAACGCCATTGAATCTAGTGTTAAACATCTGCGGACAAAAGAGTGAAGGAGATAAGATACCAATACGAATTGCCAAATACCAATTGGAATCAAGTTATAACACGAAATGAGACAAGAGAAAACAAAGAGATTTCCTAAAGTCCTATAGCCTCTTGAAGAAAAGTATAGATGTCACTGTACCATTCCGCAAGACTTTACTAAACTCATTTTGGTACATCGAGATCAACAAACCTAGGCTCTCATGCCAACTTCGTCACGACCCAGATCGTCATGATTGGCACCCACACTAACTTTCTGGTGGGAGAACCATTAATACTAATTAGCTAACTAGGAACTACACAACTAAATCAAATCTAAGGCATTTAAATATATAGAAGCAGGTTTAAATGCTAAAAGAAAGATAGGGAATTCCCATAAACTCCAATAAAGTCTAACAACCAAATGCGAAAATAATGCCTAGAACCTGAAAATCAATGTACAAAAATTCTAACAAAGATAATAAGTCTAAGGAAATGGGTCCAACACAATTAAACATAAGAAAATCCTAAGTACTAGTCTAAGTCCGAAAATGTGGACATAAACAAATAGAGAACTCATGGAAGCCCGAAAGAACTGGCTCACCCTTGAATTCGATTGATCACTGATCTTCTAAGCGAGGTCTGTCAATAGCCACCTGAAGATGCCCTGTACTCAATAAAGAAAGAGCAAGTGCAATATCAGTACATAACTATAATGTACTGGTAGGATCACGCAGCTATCCCAAAAGGCAAAACATATATAATTCATTACATCATTAATAAACATGCATACATCAAACATATACAATATAAATTATTACTTACAAACAATGTATAATTTCACAATCTCAAGATATACAATTATGTCAAGTCATTGGTCCTCTCACGGAACCCACACCCAAATTGTTAGTATATCGTTACGTGATACCCGATCCAAGTTAGTGTGCCGGACATGACACCCGATCCCATATATGCATTGGAACATGGCACCTGATCCAAGTTAGAGTGTCAGAACGTAACATCCGATCCATTCAACAAGCCACAATCACAATCACAATGTATATTCTCATAATCATACAATCAAGTCATGATGATTCATGGCATATAATTATTCAATCATCCTTATTTACGAATTGTGTAATCAATAATGTAACATTCGCATACATATATGCATTATAATGACTCAATTACAAATATATATCACACTGACATGAAATCACAATAGTCACCTACCTTGAACAAGGCTTGAATACCCTAAGAAACTTAATTCTTCCCTTTCCAAATTCTTTCTGCTTGTTTTTGGTTTACAAACAATAAATATAACACAGGAATCAATAAGCGATGTCTAATTACTCAAATTACAATAAACTCTATCAATCGTAGATCAAATCCATGAGCCAAATATCCAAATTAGGGCTTTTCCCACCATCCAACAAGTTCTAAAACCCTTCCCCAACAATAATTACACACGAACCTAAGTTCTACAGATCAAAAAATGGGTTCGGGGAGTGAAAACCTTACCTTTAGCCTCAAGAATGATGGAAAACTGTCAAGAAAACACTTGGGTTGTTCCTTAGCTCTCAAAGTCGAAAAGTGCAGAATAAAACATTTTTCAAGTTTATTTCTGACTTAATTCACGACTATCCCGCCATGGCAAGCCAAATCCCGCTACAGGGGCCCCGCCCTGGCTGGAATAATTCTGCCACAGTTGCTTGTACAAAACCAGTAAGTCAAATAAAGAGTTCCAAACTCCCATTTCACAACACACCTTCAACCCATGACATTCAGAAACTACCCATTCACGCTAAGATCAGTTTCGGGATATCTACTTGCCCGAATCCAATTCTGTAAAGTCTAACGTTTTAACTATCTAGTGATGTCATAAAAAACATAATTAGATCTATCAAATGTTAGCATATTTCCCTAGAACTTACTGACTCGGATTTTGACCAAATTTGGACTAGGTTGGGAAATTCCAAGTTACTTCCAAAAAGTTTTTCGGCCCAAAAATTTTTCCCGTTGGCTTTTCTATAATTACGGGAACATGTCATTACAATAATGTAATTTTTAATTGGTTTCCATATCTCATTTGTATGTACAGTGTTCTGAACCAATCTTCTTTCTAGCTGGGTGGCTTACACCTTTAAGAATAGACTGGTTGGCTGGGCGACCTAGATTGATTGCCACTCTTGTGAGATCGGCTAGGAGTTGACTAGATACGATGGTTATTTGGGCTTGGAGCTCAACTTTAGGCTTGTGTTACTCTTCTCTTAGTGGACTTAACTATTCTGCATGCCTTTCGGGCTTATAGAGATTCGTTTGGGTTTTGCTTAAACATGCACATGAGTGTATCTTATGGGCTTAAGGAGGTCAAGTTAGGTTTAGTTTAGCAGTACCTTTGTTTTTCGTATTCATGTTATACTCTGCTTCTTTTTCATGATGCAGGTCCTAGTAACAGCTACTAGCGATGATTATTTGTGTCATCTATTGTAGCATTTGGGTATTAAAGACGAGGATGAGCACTTGATATCTTGGATTAGTAAGTCTCTTTGTGTGTATTGTTTAAGCTATTATTTTTCCTTGGAGATGAATTATTGTGCCACTTTTGGGACTTCTATTTTCATATAAGATAGCTTTGTACTCGTGATTTCTAGTTTCTCGGAGGATTTCTTATAAATATAGGTTTTGGTTTTCTTCTATCTATGTCTTGTTTTTATTGGTAGTGTAATTTCTTTTTAGTTCTACCCTTATACTCATTACTTGTCATTCTGGGTACAGGTTGACTTACCTAATAGGCAGTTATCCTAGGTGCGATCATGACTCGGGAAATTGGGCTGGGACAAGTAATATCACATACCGTTATTTCTTTATTCGTAGATTTAGAGTATAATTTCATAACACTTGATTAGTTTTTACATTATCTTGATAATTGTTCATATTTCAACATTTCCTATTTTACAAATAAATAAGTTAAAATCAAATAAAAGTATATACTTACATGGTTGTGTTTATATAGAGAAAACATTTTATATAATATAATTTAGTCTAGAATATCAAAGTTATACTACCTAAGCTCCCTCATTTTTTTGTGAGGGTTCGATTCTCCACAATCATAATCCCCTCCCCCAATTCTCCTTCCATACCCCAGTTTTTAATTTGCTATTTCAAAAGTAATCTCTCTTTTTTTTTTTTCTTATGAGAAAAATTTAACCAATGAACAAATATGATGATACAATTATCAATTTTTGGATTATAAAAATTAATTATAAACAATTAAATTAAACTAGAAGACATTAAGTTTTATAACTTAATAAAGCTTAAAGTTAATGAATCTATCTTACTTCACCTTATTATTTCAAAATGGATATTTTATAAGTCTTTTTGATACTTTTGTTTAATGTTTAAATTAACATTCAATTGTAGATGAGTTATTGTTTCACCCTAAATAGTTTAGGTTAAAAATTTATTTAATACGTGAATCAAATTGTTTAACTTTTGAAGTGCAAGAGGTTTTTTTGGAAACCGTACCACCAACAAGATTTGAATATTCACAACAATCGCAAATAAATAATTAAATTACAAACTATTACGCATGTAAAATTTTCATAAATTTAATAAGAGAGTGAAATAACACACTTTGAAAAATAATTCATCAAACATGACATATAGATTCTTAATATAAGGAGAAAGAAAAAGTGATGTGGAGAATTCTATGACACACTTAGACATACAAAACTTTAAAGACATAACTTGCCCATAGGACCACATGAACATATAAAACAATAATAATAAAAAGAGACACACAATAGTCCAATGATTTTATATATTATTTGTGGGGTTTGGATCTTGACCTTTAATATTGTTTAGTGATAGGCCATTTAGCAAAGTCACGACATAATCATTATTCCAATTTAGTAATTCAATCAATGAAGGCCTTTCTTGAATGTCATTAGAGTAGTTCTGGGAGTTATTCATTTGAATTAATGTACCCATTGGGGGGATCTCCTCTGAAGGGTCCATTTGTGGTGTCATTGGAGAAGGCACTGAAGCATACAATGGACGATCTATAATTGATGAAGGCACCATAGAAGTCATTGTTGTTGAAGGCATGAATTGAGGGACATTTGATGTAGACCCCTCATCACCAACATTATTTTTCATTGCTGCACGTACTGTTCAAGGTTCTTCTTGATCACGTAACTTAGATCGTTGAGATCGTAAGGCTTCATGTCTAAGGAAATAATTTTTCCATTCAACACTTCATGCATCTCATTCGTAATTTCCATTACCCTATTTTACTTTTTTACCTTTAGTAAGTTTTTCTCCAACTTCTTGATTCTTTTCTCGGTGAATTCATCTCTTGTAATCATACTTTTTGATCTCTCCGACGTTTCCAATTCTTTAAACTTTCGAAAGGTGCTGATTGCAGCACCATGATTGGGAAACACCTTAGGTTCATCACTATAAGGACTATAGATGATGACAGCCATTTCAACTTCACAAAGAATCTTGAGTTCTTGTGCCTTTTTCAAGAACCTATGTGTCTTTTCTTTTATGAGACTTTTCTATCAGTTTCATTTTCAATCAAAGCAAATATTACTTTGTTTCTAGGCATGGCTAAAGAGGGGGAATATGAGGATGTATGCGTTTGTTCAAGAATGACTTTGTTGTTGTTCTTGTTCTTGATCTTGTCTTTGCCTAAGATTGACCGTTATATTTATATGTCTGAAATTTTTCGAGTAGTTTGAATTAGAGAAATTTGTACTGTCAACAATAACTATTTTGGAATAAATTTAAATAAGGATGTATCATCTAGAATTATATGTAGTTTTTGTTATCCGATCTTATACTAGCCAAACTTTTTGAGTCAATGTTTCTTATAAGGAAAAGAATTAGTGTTGTTTAAATTTGAATAAGTAGTATCCACAAAACATGGTCATAAGTATATAGCAAATATATGTCTTATAGTATTACATTAGTACTTTTTCCAATTTTGGAAGAAGTTATATTTAGTAGAATATTTATACTACTTTCAAATATTTTAAAAATTAAATTTTACTTAATTGCCTTTTTATTATTTTATGATACGCACCAACCTATTACATGACTCTCAATGTTTTTTTTTTCTATATTAGTTTTGAGGTTAATCAATATTCCAGAATTGTAAAACAAAATTAATCAAAATAATGTGTTAATAGAAAAAAATAAAAAGATAAATGTTATTCTTTTTAAGAAACGTTTTGTCATGACCTGATTTTTTGAATCATAATGGCACCTATTATAACCCACCAGTAGGTACAGTAACCTGTAACCTAGAACGAGAAGTAAAGGGTAGAAGGATAGAAACAAAGTGAAAGAAAAAATTTAAATATAGAAACAGAAGATAAAGAGGAAGGAAGCCAAAATATATATACAATAAGAGGATCTCTTCTAGAACATAGAAGTCACAAGTATAGAAATGCTAAACAAAAGAGTAGAAGTCTCAAAAAAGGACCCAAAATACAAAGACTTTCCCTAAATACAAAGACTTTCCTGGCTTGTTTAAACCTTCATGTACTTCTTGACTTTTACTTTTGCTGATGAAAGTCCTTTTTAGTAGACTATGTTGTAATGACTTCTAGGTCATTTTGTATTTATGTCACCTGTTTGTCATTTAAAATATTCTGAAAGTGATTACAAGTAATTCTATCACTTAGTAGAACTAACAATTCGGTCAATTGGTCATTTGATTGATTATATGTAAGTTTTAGTGTCTTGAAGCTATTGAAATTTTTTACGGTCAGTTTTGATAATAAGCTTTAGAAATGATCTTAGAATCCTATTCTGACAATTTCATCAACTTTGTAAGGGTCAAAATTGGGCCAGTAGCATGGTTGACGTGACTCGTGAGTCTTCCAATACAAGTCGCTGAAATTAGACATTTTAACTTCCACGCTAAGACCTAAGTTTGACTTTTGTCAAAATCTGACTAGATGAGCTTGGATGAGAATTGTGCCCTCTGAGTTAGGTTTGAAAGGTTGAGTTTGGTCAAGAACGACCCGTTGTTTAGATGTCGAGGCCTTCAGGCTAATTATGAGCCCTTTATGTATTTTGGCTTGAAATTAGGTTAGGTATGGGACCAATATTCTGTCAAGACATCCTCGTATGAAAGTTTTGTTTTCTTCATTGAGTCAAAAATGTAATTTTTAATTGGTCTCCATATTTCATTTGTATGTACAGTGTTCCGAACCAATCCTCTTTATAGCTAGGCGGCTAACGCCCCTAAGAATAGATTGTCACTCTTGCGAGCTAGACTGGGAGTTGACTGAATAGGATGGTTATTTGGGCTTGGAGCCCAACTTTAGGTTTGTGTTACTCTTTTCTTAGTGGACTTAGCTATTTTGCATGCCTTTCAGGCTTATAGGGATTCGTTCGTGTTTTGCTTAAACATGCACATGAGTGTACCTTATGGGATTATGGAGGTAAAGTTAGGTTTAGTTTAGCAGTACCATTGTTTTTAGAACTCATGTTATACTTTGCATCTTTTCGTGATGCAAGTCCTAGTACCAACTACTAGGGATGATTGTTTGTGTCATCTATTGCAACATTTAGGTATATGAGTCCTTGGCATCTTTGATCAGTATGTCTCTTTGTGCGTATATGTTAAGCTATTATTTTTCCTTTGAGATAGATTATTGTGTTCCAGTCTTGGGACTTCTATTTTCATATAAGATGCCTTTGTACTCATGATTTCTAGTTTCTGGGAGGATTTCTTATAAATATAGCTTTTGGTTTTCTTCTGTTTATGTCTTATTCTTATTGCTAGTGTTATTTCCTTTTAGTTCTACCCTTATACTCATTACTTGTCGTTTTAGGTACAGGTTGACTACTAACTGGGTAGTTATACTAGGTACAATCATGACTCGGGAAATCGGGTGGGGACAAGTAATATCCCATACTGTTGTTATTTATTTATTCTTATATTTAAAGTAGAATTTCATAACACTTGATTAGTTTATATATTATTTTAATAAATTTTCATGTTTCAACATTTCCTATTTCAAGAACAAATAAGTAAAAATCAAATAAAAGTATTAACTTACATGGTTGTGTTTCTATAGAGAACATTTTCTATAATATATTTTGTCTATAATATCATAGTTATAGTCTCTACCTAAGCTCCTTTTTTTTTTGTGAGGGTTCGATTCTCCACATCATAATTCCCTCCTCCAATTCTCCTTCCACACCCCAGTTTTTTATTTGTTTGTTCAAAAGTAATCTCTTTTTTTTTTTATGAGAAAAACTTAACCAATGAACAAATGTGATGATACAATTATCAATTTTTGAATTGCAAAAATCAATTTTAAACAATTAAATTAAACCAGAAGACATGAACTTTTTTGACTTAATAAAGCCAAAAATTTAATGAATATTTTACTTCACCTTATTATTTCAAAATGGATATTTTATAGGTCTTCATGATAATTTTCTTTATTGTTTAAATTCGAATTCAATTTTAGATGTGTTATTGTTTCATCCTAAAAAGTTTAGAGTAAAAATTTATTTAATACATGAATCAATTTATTTAACTTTTGAAGTGCAAGAGGTTTTTTTTTGGAAACCGTAGCAACAACAAGATTTGAATATTCACAACAATAAAAGCACAAATTTAAAAATAAATTACAAACTAGTTAACATATAAATTTTTCATATATTTAATAAGTGAGTGAAATAACAAACTTTGAAAAATTATTCATCAAACATGACATAAAGACCCTTAATATAAGGACAAAGAAAAAGTGATGTGAAGAATCCTATGACACACTTAGACATGCAAAACTTTAAAGACATAAATTATCCATGGGACGACATGGATACATAAAACAATAATAATAAAAAGAGACACATTATAGTCCAAGGATTTTATATATTATTGGTGGGGTTTGGATCTTGATCATTAATATTGTTTAGTGATAGGTCATCCAACCAAGTTACGATATTATCATTATTCCAATTTAATAACTCAATCAATGAAGGACTTTCTGGAATGTCACTAGAGTAGTTCTGGGAGTTATTCATTTGAATTAATGTACCTATTGGGGGGATTTCCTCTGAAGTGTTCATTTGTGGTGTCATTGGAAAAGGCACTGAAGCATACAATAGAGGATCTATAATTGATGAAGGCACCATAGAAGTCATTGTTGTTGAAGGTGTGGATTGAGGGACATTGGATGTAGATCCCTCATCGCCAACATTCTTTTTCATTATTTCTCGTACCAATTCAAGGTTCTTCTTGATCACGTAACTTAGATCGTTGAGATCGTTAGGCTTCATGTCTAAGGAAATAATTTTTCCATCCAATACTTCATGAATCTCATTGTTAATTTCCTTTACCCTATTTTCCTTTTTTACCTTTAGTAAGTTTTTCTCCAACTTCTTGATTCTTTTCTTGGTGAATTCATCTCTTGTCACCATATTTTTTGATCTCTCCGACGTTGCCAATTCTTTAAACTTTTGAAAGGTGCTGATTGCAGCACCACGATTTGGAAACACCTTAGGTTCATTACTATAAAGACTGTTGATGATGACAGCCATTTCAACTTCACAGAAAGTCATGAGTTCTTGTGCCTTTTTCAAGAACCCTTTGTGTCTTTACTTGTATGAGACTTTTCTATCAATTTCATTTTCAATCAAAGAAAATATTTTTTTTTTCTAGGCATGACTAAAGAGGAGGAATATGATGATGTATGTGTTTGTTCAAGAATGACTTTGTTTTGGTTCTTGTTCCTGTTTGTGTGTTTGCTTAAGATTGACCCTTATATATATATATATATATATATATATATATATATGAAAAAAATTGAATTCTGAAATTTTTTCAGTAGTTGGAATTAGATAATTTTTTTACTGTCAACAATAACTATTTTGGAATAATTTTAATCAAGTGTGTATCATCTAGAATTATATGTAGTTTTTGGATCCGAACTTATACTAGCCAAACTTTTTGAGTCAATCTTTTCTTAGAAAGAAAAGAATTAGTGTTGTTTAAATTTGAATAAGTAGTATCCACAAAACATGGTCATAAGTGTATAGCAAATATATGTCTTATAGTATTATATTAATATGTTTTCCATTTTTGGAAAAAGTTATATTTAGTAGAATATTTATACTACTTTCAAATATTTTAAAAATTAAATTTTACTTAATTGTCATTTTATTATTATATGATACGCACCAACCTATTACATGACTCTTAATGAATTATTTTTCTAAACTAGTTTTGAGGTTAATCAATATTCCAGATATGTAAAAAAAAAAAACTAATCAAAATAATGTGTTAATAGAAAAAATAAAAAGATAAATGTTATTCTTTTAAATAAAAGTTTTGTCACGACCTGATTTTTCGAATCATGATGACATCTATTATAACCCACAAGTAGGTACGATAACTTGTAACCTAGAACGACAAGTAATGGGTAGAAGGATAGAAACAAAATGAAAGCAAAAATTTAAATATAGAAATAGAAGATAAAGCGGAAGCAAGCCAAAATATAAATACAATAAAAGGATCCCTTCCAGAATGTAGAAGTGACAAGTATAGAAATGCTAAACAAAAGAGTAGAAGTCCTAAAAAAGGACCCAAATACAACAACTTGTCCTAAAATCGAAAGGCTTGCCACCAAAATACAAACAGACACAAGTAAATTCCAGATCATCATTTGCCTACCCTTTCCTTTGGATCTATGAACTGTATTCTTGATATCAACATTGGTAAATGGTGTTCACACCTGCATCACAAAATAAATGTAGAGCGTAGTATGAGTACCCAAACAGTATGTACTTAGTAGGCGTCATAGGACTACTGAGTAATAGAATTAAACTAAATATAAAATGCAAAAATTAAATAGATAAAGAGGTCAAACAATGGGAAACAAAAAGGAATGAACAAGAGTGTACTAAGAATTGATAAGAAATAAGTATAACTAGTTAAACTTAACTAGATGCCCATAAGCCTAGAAGGTACACTAGTGAGCAAGCTGAAGAAAAACCTGAACAGACCCCCATAATCTCATAAAGTACACATAATAGCTAGAAACTAATAAGCGAACTTGAGGATATGACAAGAACTTCCACAACCTCTCCCAGACTACAATTGTGGAAAAGGAATCAAATAATAAAACAAAATCATCCAGTTAGAACTTGAATCACATCTAATGGTACATCAAAATTAAAACTCCTAGTTAGAACTTGAATCCAATCCAAGGGAAATATAATATATGACCTCTCTGTCAGAACTCTAATCGGATCAAAGGGAAATATAAGATAGGACCTCTTTGTCATCACTTGATTTGGATCAAAGGCAACATAATCACACAGTCAGTAGTTAGACCGACCAAAGGGATGATACAAGCGGGACTGGTCCCGGCTAAAAGAGATGCATCTGGAGCCTCAAAATAGGAGAAATAATAAGCTCAACAAGCTTTAACAATAGAAAACATAATCCAATGACTCCAATTTCCCTTTGCCATCACAACTCCGGTTAAAGGAAAGGCACAAGACCACCTTAGACTCGCTAGGGACCCACTCCTACTCATACTCCACAAGTAGATGCTAAGTCACTAGACGCCCAAAATAATCCCTGCACATGCCATGTCATTCTAGAGGATAAAACAAAAATACAAAAGAGCAAGCTGAGCTAAGTAGTCTCCTAACTATCATACCCCAATTCGTTGTATAAGTCTACAAGGAACTAAGTTTTTGTAACACCCCAAAAATTTCTAAGCTAAGACCCAAATCATTCTATAACACCTTGTACCTTTACTTTTAAAATTTGAATAGTTCAAAGTAAATATATGAGCTTGAACCAGGTAATGCCTTACTTCTTAAGGTGTATTAGGGACATTTACCAAGGGTACCAAAAGTTATCCAGGGTCATAAAGGACCTAAAATACCAAGGAAAGTTCAAAGCATTCATATCCGCTAAGTTCTTGCATGAGTTCATATAAGGGTTAAATTCAAAAAATCATATCTCTCAACATATAAAGAGTTAGGTGGCATATGACTTATAAAATTAAAGTTCTATTAGTCTTATTCCCAATGCCACTAAGTTTTCCTTATTTCAAGTTTAATGCAAAAAGTTATGGTTGTTCTATTGAAATGTGTCCGAGATGAGAAATTCACCGAGGACACTTGCTTATTTGGTGACTCATCGAATGGGTTTGTGATTAACTAAATTATCTCACTGAATTTTCCTAAAAATTATAAGTATCTGTCTATTTTGGCAATCTAAACTTCCATTTGGTGAACCGCCAAATATCTCAGTGAGTGGACCTGCTGATTGCTAATTTGGACGATTAGATTCATTAAAAGGTCATTTTTTGTTTTGTTTTTATGATCTTCTTACTTTCCCAGAAGGATATTCTTGTACTTTTAGCCATAGTTAACTTTCCCAAGTCCATATTATAACCTAATATCATCATTTTATGTATAGAAACTCTCATAATCCCTAATTCTCTGTAACATTCTGCCTTAGAAAGAGCTAAATTTAGAAAGAACTAATTTGGAAATAGCCAAATCAGAAATTTTGCAAGTTATGCTTAAGTTGTGAGTTTTGAGTCAACTTCAAACGACCATAACTTTCACTATAGGATGAGTTAGGTGGCCCACAAGATATCAAATGAAAGGTCTTGGAATCCTCTTTCCAATGCCACCAAGTTTGCTAAATTTTGAGCTTGTATAAGGGAGATATACCCATTTGAAGATAGCCTATCCAATTAAGGAAATATACCCGAATTAATGAGGGGTATTTTATTCTATTCCTTACCCAATCATATTAAAACAATTTTTAGTATTATTATGGGGTCAAATCTGATTTGGCTTAGTTTTACAATTTCTAATTACGCTTAGGGTTTTAGAAGAGAGTCAAAAAGAGAAAAAGAGGAGAAAAGGAAGAAAGATCAAGATTCGTGCGAATAGAGGATTTTTTTGGCCAAATCGAGGTATGTAAGTTTTCATAGTGTTGGGTTCGTTTATCCACACGCAAATCATGTTTTACATTATCGAGTTCATCCCTAGATATTAAGAAATTAATTTCTTAATGAGTTTCTTGAAGAGTTGTTAGTCGTTCTTGAATCTTGATGTTTGGTTGCGTTTTTGAGGCAAAGATTTTGTTAAGGGATTGAGTAAATTGATAGTTCTTGAGTGAATTTTGCTAAAATTGTTTTGGGTTATAGGAATTCGAGAGTTTTTACCGTAGCATTGTAACACCCCGCAAATAGAAAGAGCTAGAATTAAAATGAGTCATTTTTGGAAAGAATGAAAAATCTGGATGATTTAGGTGTGCTACAAGATAACGTAGGAAAGATCTTTGAATTATCTTTCCAATACCGCTAATTTTGTGCGATTTCGAGTTCATATGAGGGAGATATGCTCATTTGAAGTTGGGTTGTCTAGGTAAGGAAAGTCAAAACCGGATTTTAGAAGGGTATTGTGGTCTTTTCACTACCCAATTAATTAAATGCATTTTTTGGTAATTAAATATTGGTCTCAACTGATGGGATTTTGTTTACGCTTTTGAAAAATAAGTTAGGGTTTTGAGAAAAGAGAAAAGAAGAGGAGAAAAGAGAAGGAGAAACAAGGAAATTGCTAAGTTCTTGAAGAATTGCTTGTGGATTTCGTCAAAGGGTGATCACTACGAGGTATGTGAGATCACATAGCGTTGGGTTAGTTCACCCACGTGCCAATCATGATTTATTTTAGCAAATTTAGATTCTTGAAGGTTTAGAAATTGAATTCTTGATAGATTTGTTTGAAGTTTCTGTTGGGTTCTTGATTTTTGGAGTTGTTGAGGAGTTCTTGGTTTTGATTCATGAAATTTGGGGTCGATTTGAGTATATTCTTGCATATTTTGATTATTTAGTCGAATCTTAGTGTTTGGGGAAATATGCAATTGGGTTTAAAGGGTTTAGAATTGAAAAACGAGCAAGAAAAACCGTCAAACACATAGGGTGAGGGGTGGGGCACTGCGCCACAAAGTTCTTTGAAGTTTGGCCTCTGGGGAGCTGCGCCAGCCAGAGCACCCCAACTTTAGTTTTGAAGTTTTGGGTCTGGTGCCTGATGTTTGTGTAATGAAGACATAACTTCCGATTCAAGTGTCTACGATCGTACAATAATAGTATAACCCAACCGAATAGGTTGGGGTCGAGTCCCAAGGGAGCAGTTTCTGAGAACTAAGAGTTAAGCTTGAATATACTACAGTTAACCATAGCTAAAAATATTATCGAGTAAAATCATAATAAATTAAGGGGTTACACGAATGTCAATTATCAAGGGGGTTTGTAGTCGATTAACAATTAAAACAGCAAAAACGCAAAGATGCGAATATAGGGAAACCGAATTCTTGGGATGTGATAGGAATAAGGGATAAAATACACAATTGAGTAAATGCTATTGATATTCAATTGCTGAACATTTGTAACTAGGCTAGACTTTAGTGAAGGTAAATTCTCTCTTGAGCAACTTACCCCAAATCAACTCGATTTCTCTAGAACACCGAATTGCCGCAATTAAGCACAACCTCCACCTTAGCCCATTCACTCTCTCGAGCGGAATGTGTGGGAAAAGGCCTAGGATTCACTCTCTCGAGCTGAACCCACGACGACCCAATAACCACCGACTATCGATTTAGTAGTCTTAGTTTTAAAACCTCTCTCTTGAGAAAACTAAAAACACTAAGACGAAATCGTATTTGCAACTGCAATCCCATTAAGTTCAAACACAACTACTAAACGAAATCACATTTAAACAACAAATAGACTAACAATAAGCAATACCCAACAGGAAATTTAACCCATATTCACAAAATCACACCCCAAGAATTAGGGTTTTAGCTAGACATGAAAAAGAGATAGAAATCAATACCAACAAGTGTTTCCATAAAGTGGGTACGATAGAAAATGTCTGTAATCATGTCCACGATGAAGATTCTTGGATACCCACTTGCAATTTCTTGGAGTTGAAAACCTTCAAGCTCAATAACAATGTCTCCTGAAAACACTAAGAACAAAAAACTGAATATATTCTAAGTCTTAGTAATAATTCTTTACAACTTTGATACTAAGCTACATAATTAGATGAGTATTTATAGTTTTCAAAAATTTGTGTTAGGAAGGATCACTCGGTGCAGTTAGTTGCAATCGCCGATGCACTCGGTGATCCGCCCTTTGTTCTGCTTCATCGCCTTCCAACTTTTGCCTTCAACATCTTTGTGTTCTGGATCATTGGGCGATATAGTAGTGCTTTGCGGAACTGTTCGGTGACACGCCGACTGCTCTCTTTCATTGCCAACTTGATTTGTTCCTTTAGGGATCAACACACTGAAACTTTGGGTGAGGTTAAGGCCATTCGATGACTTTCCTAATGCATTAGGTGATCCTCATGCCTTGTTTTCGTCGTCTTTTCAACCATTTTGTTCGTTTTTGCCAAGTAGTGTCGTGCTTTGCCTCATACTCCAAATACCTGAAACTTAAGGATTTACATCAGTTATTGAGACAAAATATGCATTTGATGACACAAATTCTACTAAAATAAAGCCCTAAATGAGTCGAACTTGTGGACTCATCAACAACCCCATCTTAAACTTTTGCTGGTCCTCAAATAAAACTCAAGTTCAGCAGTTCAAAAAGTTTGTCTCGAATAGTGACAAGACTCAATCATGACTGCACACATAAGACTCAATTTACTCATGCGAAGATCAAATGTGCACTCAAATTTTCAAGTTGTGACACACCATTATCAAATAATCTCAAGTTCACTATACTTGCTTCAAATGCAAGTACAAGCTCAACTAAAGTGTTCAAATGCCCTCACACAAGAAAAATGATTCCCTATTTACACAATGGTTCACAAGTTAAAGTTTCAGATTCAAATGCAATGCTCACACTTACAAATATGAATATAATGCAAGACTTCACCCATATATTTGCCTGTATTTTCCAATTGAGACTTGCTTCAGCTCACTCAAGATCAAAAAGATATTTTCAAGGCCTGTAATGCGGCTGAGTATAAATGTATGGTCATTTAGGATCAATGACTTTACTCTCATAAAATGTGGTGGTCATAACACTTGCTTTCCTCTTCTTTCATCATTTATTTAATGATCATAAGTTGTCCCATTATTCACTTTCCATGGATTGTTTGGAAACCCTATTTCTTTTTTACTTTATTCCACAACTTTATCATTCTTTTTCCTTTTCTTTCTTTTCTTGCCCTTTTTTTTATATGGAGGGGTTCCATTTTTCTCAAAACCATGGGTTAAAGGAGTATTTTCTTGCACTTATTGACTTGCCTTCTCTTTTCATCACACCCCCAACTTAGGCTTTTGACCTAAGTTGGCTATTCAATCTACCACAAATCAAGAGGATTATAGGTAGTGGATTTAAGAAAGGTTATGTTTTCATCAAGTTTTTTCCAAAGAGGATAAGACTCAAGGGGTGTTCAAAAGAGGTTCACACACTCACAAGGTAGATCACAAAAGAGGTATATGTCTAATTGTTTCACACTCTTCAAGATTGCCTAAGATCATGTCAAGAGATAGCCTTACTTAGTCGACCAGACCAACGGGGCAAATTCTAGGTGTTATCATGCATGGTTCACAGTATGCTCATCACACAAGGCATCGACACCAAAGTCAAACAAGACTCCACACTTTCGCTAGTGTGCAATGATCATCATAGGAGAATCGATTTGATAATTAGGCTAGTCACAATGAGATGAAAAGAGTTCACATATTATCTATGCAACTTCATTTTGCCTCATCGTAGCTGCACATTCAGGTCGTTTGATTATGAACACTATTTGAGTAATCAGTATTTATGAAAACCAATACTCAAATTTGCAAGAGAACAGCCACATTCAACACATACAAGAGGTGGCAAATTTTTTTTGGAAGGGTTAAAAGTCATTTTCAATTAAATCAAGGAGCCATAAACTCAAACCTTCCACAAAAAGCAGTTTAACTCAAATTTATCATAAAGACCAAATAGATAAACAAAATAGATATGTATAAAGGTAGGCCTCACCCCACCACAAATAAAAAATATTTGTCCTCAAATGCAAATAAACATATCCACAAGTCAAAATAAAGAAAAGACTGAGAGGGAGGTGATGAGGGGATCCTGTCTATGCAGTCTCTCCATATGTTTGGGCCTCAATGCCCAGTGCAGTAGTATGGACTTGGGCATCAGTTCCCGGAATCACCTCATAAGCAACAACTCTACTCAAAACAGTTAGGAAAGTCTCTACCAGTGAAGTCTGTACAACCTTCTTTGCAAGATCTGGCAAATCTCTGAATATGTTCTCTTCATGTACCCTAATCTACTCCTCATTGGTTTCAATATCCGACTCCTCAACTGAAGGCTCATACCGGTGTACATCACCAGTAGTATCCAGAGGAATCCTTGAGGTCTTAGGAGTATCCATGTCATCTGTAGCCTGAATCAATAAAGTGAAGTTTGTAGACTTTAAATTGTCTACGTCCTTCCTAAAATCTGCTACCTCAGCTTTCAAAGCCATTACCTCGGATGGTCCCCACTGTCTGCTCTCACAAGAATGACACTCTCTATCAGTCCTGGGATGGATCTCTCAATTCGGGTCACCCTCACATCAGCTGATTCGGCGAAGTGTCCTATGTTCAGTATCATGGCCTAAGTGATCTTGATAGGCTGGGAGGAAGTGGAGGTGCTCGGAACCTGAGAAGAAGTAGAAGGGGCAAAAGTACCTGAAGGCCCGGGGCCGGAGTAGACGAAGATGCCTCTGTAGGTAATGAATCAACATCAACCTCCGGAGAAGTATCTATCGGAGCTGCTCTCCTCCTGTCAACCTTCTCTCGTGTGTACTCGGCCACAATACGTCGGTTATCAGTAGAGGAGGAAGGTGTAATCTCAATATCCCTAGTATCATTTCGAGACACTCCTAATCGCCGGCATGGTTCTGTGATAGTACTGGGAACGGCAGTGAGGTCTAACTTTGCTTGGCTCTCATGGCAATTTTTTGTGAAATAAGAAGTCCCGGGTCGATGTGTCTCCTATATATGATGGACCTAGGCATACCGCCCTAGGATGGCAGATGACAGACTCATTCTGGGATGGCATAATAATGCTACTGATGAAATCAAACTAGAAACGAGCAGCAATATTCAAATCCCTCATCTCAATACGGGTGCCTGCCTAGATCCACCTCGGGGTGGTATTAGAAATCAAAGGTGCTAGCCACTCCTTTAGATCATCCAAAGATTTAGCAATAGGAAATCTATCATATGGGTGTGTAGAGTGCAAATCTATACCTAGTACAACATTAATGTACTCACTGCTGCACCCAACCTCCTTGCCTTGGATTATGACCGCTTTTATCGGTCTGAACTTATTGGACTTCTTCTTACTCTTGGGAACCAGATTAAGTTGTGTAGAATTCACAGACTCAAGAGGGAATATAGGGGTCACAGGGCCTAGTTAACTACTCGAACCTGTGGAAAGTGAGGTTCTCCCTCACATTTGAATACTTCCCTTCCAAGCCTTCTGTAGAAATCAGCTTTTACTTAAGGATGGTTTGTAAACCATCACCTTTCAATCTATTCAGAAGCCTGGGAGGAGGAACAATAGTTCCACTAAGAAAGTCTTTTCTTATAAAAGACGCCACTCTACGAGGGAAGATTCAGATAAAAGGCTAATAGCCTTATGATAGCTTTTACGGCATAAGCTTTAGATCTATCAACGAATAAAAAACATTTCTTAAGAAAAGAATAATTTGGAATTTCAATCTCAAAGAAAGATATAGGTTCAATTTTTCACAGTCATTTCAATCTTTTTCTTCCAATTCTAAGAAATAAAAATCTCGAAAAATCCATCAATAAATGATGAACTCCATTATACAGGAGGAGCTTGAATTGGCACTGATTCTGTTACAGGGGGTGGCAGCTGAGGGAACTCTAGTGGACGTGGGTTGAGATCTAGCCCGGATCACATCTTTTCAGGAAATCAAAGAAGACAAATTATCTTGGGTGTCAACAACCATTCTCTCAGATGTGTGCTTCTTTCTTTTGCCTTTGTCTCCCGGTGGGAGTTCTTCCCTTCTCTTCGTTGAAGGATTTGATCCCCATCGTTTATAGTAATTCCTTGTGCCTTTTTTTGGGGTGGACTATCTAGATTTGTTCGCACCATGTCTACAAAACATCGAAGAAAAGTTAATAAATATTCATATCAAAGCACAGAAAATTTACTGTAGACAGACTCGCCGATCGAGTCGGCGAATCAATGAATTGCTTTGGCGTAAATCGGGCTAGCCGAAGGGTTTGGCTCAAAATTCTTAGAAAATTGGCGATAGAAGGTCTCTTTCGGTGAATCACCAATAGCTTTCGGTGATCAAGGGCTAGCCCACCAAAGTTTCCAGTGCACAAGGGTTCAAGGATGCAGATAAAGGGCGAAAGAGAAGCCTTTCGGCGAGTCACCGAGTGCTTTTGGTGACATCAAGCTTCTCTCTGAAAGTTACAGAATCAATCATCAAATAAATCATGAAATCAAAGGCGAGATGGGGACATTAGCTGAATGGCCGAGTGGTTCGGTGAGCTCGACCCAGCTTGCCAAACAACCAACGTGCCTATTTTCAAACCAACTTCTTGAATTCAACCCCGTAACCCTCGAAAACAAAATCAAAGCATGCACTAGTACAATTAATCTCGGACCTATAACACCCATTGCCCCGAGATATTCAGGTTTTTCCCCGTTTTGCCAAATTTGGCCATTTGACAACTCTTGCCTTTAAGAATGGTGTCACCCACTCCATTATTGTGCAATTACATCATTTAGCACAAATATAGGATAATCAGACTTTAACCAACAAATCTAAACAACATGCAAGCATACCCCCACAAATTTTAACTCAATTTAAGACACAAAAATACGTGCATTTAACGATCAAAACAGTATAGGAAATAATATCAAATTAAAACTGGCATTTAAGCATTCTAATCATATCAGAGAGGCCCAACACATGACAATATGATATGATCATTGCAAATGAGTACCAAATTTTTGAAAGTAAACTCGTGGTTCAAAAAACCAACCTTTGTGCAGATTAAAATACTTTGAAATGATAGGCAGCAATGAAATCCCAATTTCGGGCACTAATAAACAACCAAAATTCTTATGGAATATAAAAATATTGAAAATACTATCTTGGTGTGAGTTTGCGAAGTTTGTAAGCGAGGGAAAGTGAATAGTTTGAAACTTTTAAACTTTTGGCCCTTAATAACCGTCTAGTTCATGTCCATTCGGAGACATTAGTCGCATTCGCCGATCCAATTGGTGACACGTCGAGTGATCATTCACCCGACCAACTTTTACAGGACCTTTAGTTGCTTAGGGGTTCAAACGGTGGGCAACATCGAGATAACCGACTTAGTCGGCGAATCGCCAAGTTGCTACTGGGCTCGCCAAGTTTTACGGGCTCTAAATTAAAATTGTGCTGAGCCAAATGATGAATTAAATTAGGCGTGCCAACCTCTTCGGAGATGCGCCAACTGGAACTTTTGCTCACCAACCTGCACTTTCCAAACACTTTCCACACTCAAACCTACACAATCAATACACCATTATTTCTAAAGCAAAAATCAAAGAAATAAAGGGCTTTGGGATGCCTGTCAAACTGAGCCTCAGTTAACGTCGCGGTACGACGCAAGTCTAAGCTCAAGTTGCACTAATGTAGTTTGCCTCAATTTCATCAGGCAACCCCTTTTACGGATCTTTATAACGCTCATTTATTACTTGGTCCATTTGGGATCCTAGTAGCTGGATGAGCATGGCATAGGAAGTTGTATCTGGTTCAACAACAATACATTTTCCCTGAGTTCCTCTAGTACCCTGTCTTGCGTATTGACTTTCCAGAGAAGGAGTATGAGCATTGATTCAGTTTGTCCATCCCCTTATTCTTTGATTTTCTTCGCTCTTGAGGAGGGACATAATGGTCTTTCTTGATGCACTGGACATCAAGCTCTCTAACCTTTTTGTCCAACTCATCTGTCTGAGTCATCAGTGCGGCCATCATGAAGTCCTTTTCTACTTCTTCATTTTTCTTTGCCAAGTGCTCAAGCAGTTGGACTACTATCACATATGGCTATTTTGCATTTCCACCCAAAATGAGTTGATCTGCCAACACCTTGTTTTCAAAACTAAGACTTCTGTAGAAACAGTCAAGGAGGACTATATCGAGAATTTCATGAGTTGGGCATTAAGTTATCAATTTTTTAAATGTTGCCCATGTCTCATGGATCCGTTCACTTTCCAATTGTTTAAAGGTTAGGATGCAATCCCTGAATAACATTACTTTCAATTGAGGAAACTCCATTTTCTTGTGAGTACTGCTTGACTAACCCACCTCCTGTGTTTCAAAGCTCAAATCAACAAAACATAACTAAAAATTAAGTAAGTATAACAACAACTAACGAAAGCGAAATACAACTCTACTAATAATTCGCAAGTAACACCACTCCCCAACAGTGACGCCATTTTTGATGTTTGCGTAATCAAAACTCAACTTCCAATTCAAGTGTCTATGATTGTACAATAGTAATATAACCAAACCGAATGGGTTGGGGTCGAGCCCCAAGGGAACGATTTTTAAGAATTAAGAATTAAGCACGAATATGCTATAGTTAACCATAGATAAAAACATTATCGAGTAAAAACATAATAAATTAAGGGGTTGACATGAAAGTCAATTATCAAGGGGAGTTTGTAGTTGATTAACAACTAAAATAGTGAAAATGCAAATATGTGAATATAGAGAGACAAGATTCTTGGGATGTGATAGGAATACAAGATAAAATACACAATCGAGTAAATGCTATTGATAGTCATATGCTGAGCATTTGTAACTAGGCTAGACTTTAGTGAGGGTAAATTCTCTCTCGAGCAACTTACCCTGAATCAACTCGATTTCTCTCAAACACCGAGTTGTCGCAATTAAGCATATCATCCATCTTAGCCCATTCACTCTCTCGAGTTGAATGTGTGGGAAAAGGCCTATGATTCACTCTTTCGAGTTGAACCCACGACGACCCAATAACCACCAGTTATTGATTTAGTAGTCTTAGTTTTAAAACCTCTCTCTCGGCAAGCCAAAAACACAAAGATGAAATCGTATTTGCAACTACAATCACATTAAGTTCAAACACAATTACTAAACGAAATCACATTTAAACAACAAACAGACTAACAATAAGCAATACCCAACAGGAAATTTAACCCATATTCACAAAATCACACCCCAAGAATTGGGGTTTTAGCTAGACATGAAAAATCGATAGAAATCAATACCTACAAGTGTTTTCATAAAATGGGTACGATAGAAAATGTCTGTAATCATGTCTACGATGAAGATTCTTGGGTACCCACTTCCAATTTCTTAGAGTTGAAAATCTTCAAGCTCTATAACAATGTCTCCCAAAAACACTAAGAACAAAAAACTGAATATATTCTTAGTCTCAGTAATAATTCTTTACAACTTTGATACTAAGCAAAATAATTAGATGAGTATTTATAGTTTTTGAAAATTTGTGCTGGGAAGGATCACTCGGTGCAGTTAGTCGCAATCGCCGATGCACTCGGTGATCTGCCCTTTGGTTTGCTTCATCGCCTTCCAACTTTTTCCTTCAACATCTTTGTGTTCTGGATCATTGGGCGATATAGTAGTGCTTTGCGGAACTGTTAGGTGACATGCCGACTGCTCCCTTTTATCGCCAACTTGATCTATTCCTTTAGGGATCAACACACTGGAACTTTGGGTGTGGTTAAGGCCATTTTGCAACTTTCCTAATGCATTAGGTGATCCTCATGCCTTGTTTTTGTCGTCTTTTCAACCATTTTGTTCGTTTTTGCCAAGTAGTGTCATGCTTTGCCTCATACTCCAAATACTTGAAACTTAAGGATTTACAACAATTATTGAGACAAAATATGCTTTTGACGACACTAATTCTATTAAAATAAATTCCTAAATGAGTGGAACTTGTGGACTCATCAACAACCCCATCTTAAACTTTTTCTTGTCCTCAAGTAAAACTAAAGTACAACAGTTCAAAAAGGATGTCTCGAACAGTGACAAGACTCAATCATGAATGCACACATAAGACTCAATTTACTCATGTGAAGATCAAATGTGCACTCAAATTTTCAAGTTGTGATATACCATTATCAAATAATCTTAAGTTCTCTATACTTGCTTCAAATGCAAGTTCAAGCTCAACTAAAGTGTTCAACTGCCCTCACACAAGAAAACTAATTCCCTGCTTACACAATGGTTCACAAGTTAAAGTTCCAGAATCAAATGCAATGGTCACACTCACAAATATGAACATAATGCATGACTTCACCCATAGGTTTGCTCGTATTTTACAATTGACACTTGCTTCAGCTCACTCAAGATCAAACAGGTCTTTACAAGGCTTGTAATGTGGTTGAGTGCAAAGGTATGGTCATTTAGGCTTAGTGACTTTCACTCTCATAAAATGTGGTGGTCATAACACTTCCTTTCCTCTTATTTCATCATTTATTTAATGATCATAAGTTGTCCCATTATTCACTTTCCATGGATTGTTTGGAAACCCTATTTCTTTTTTACTTTATTCCACAACTTTATCATTCTTTTTCCTTTTCTTTCTTTTCTTGCCCTTTTTTTTTTATATGGAGGGGTTCCATTTTTCTCAAAACCATGGGTTAAAGGAGTTTTTTCTTGCACTCATTGACTTGCCTTCTCTTTTCATCACAACCCCAACTTAGGTTTTTGACCTAAGTTGGCTATTCAATCTACCACAATCAAGAGGATTATGGGTAGTGGATTTAAGAAAGGTTATGTTTTCATCAAGTTTTTTCCAAAGAGGATAAGACTCAAGGGGTGTTCAAAAGAGGTTCACACACTCACAAGGTAGGTCACAAAAGAGGTATATGTCTAATTGTTTCACACTCTTCAAGATTGCCTAAGATCATGTCAAGAGATAGCCTTACTTAGTCGACCAGACCAACGGGGCAAATTCTAGGTGTTATCATGCATGGTTCACAGTATGCTCATCACACAAGGCATCGACACCAAAGTCAAACAAGACTCCACACTTTCGCTAGTGTGCAATGATCATCATAGGAGAATCGATTTGATAATTGGGCTAGTCATAATGAGATGAAAAGAGTTCACATATTGTTTATGCAACTTCATTTTGCCTCATCGTAGCCGCACATTCATGTTTGTTTGATTATGAAAACTATTCGAGTCATCCGTATTGATCAATACCAATACTCAAATTTGCAAGAGAACAACCACATTCAACACATACAAGAGGTGGCAAAATTTTTTTTGGAAGGGTCAAAAATCATTTTCAATTAAAACAAGGAGCCATAAACTCAAACCTTCGACAAAAAGCAGTGTAACACAAATTTGGCATAAAGCCCAAATAGATAAATAAAATAGATATGCATAAAGGAAGGTCTCATCCCACCACAAATAAAAAACATTTGTCCTCAAATGCAAATAAACATATCCACAAGTCTAAATAAAGAAAAGACAGAGAGGGAGGTGAGGAGGGGATCCAGCCTACGCAGTCTCTCCATATGTCTGGGCCTCAGTGCTCGGTGCAGCAGTATGGACTTGGGCATCAGTGCCCGGAATCACCTCATAAGAAACAACTGTACTAGAAACAATCATGAAGGTTTCTACCAGTGATGTATGTACTATCTTCCCTGCAAGATCAGGCAAATCTCTGAATATGTTCTCTTTATGTACCCTAATCTACTCCCCGTTGGTTTCAACATCCGACTCCACAACTGAAGGCTCATACCAATGTGCGTCGCCAGTAGTATCCAGAGGAATCCCTGAGGTCTCAGGAGCATCCATGTCATCTGTAACCTGAATCAATAAAGTGAAGTTTGTAGACTTCAAATTGTCTACGTTATTCCTAAAATCTGCTACCTCAGCTTTCAAAGCCATTACCTCGGATGCTCCCCCCTGTCTGCTCTCACAAGCTGTGACTCTCATGGCCAACTCATCGATAGAAGTCTAAAGGGGGGTAAGTGCAGCAAGAATGGCACTCTCGATCATTCCTAGGATGGATCTCTCAATTCAGGTCACCCTCACATCAGTTGATCCGGCCAAGCGTCCCATGTTCAAGATCATGGCCTAAGTGATCTTGATAGGCTGGGAGAAAGTGGAGGTGCTTGGAACCAGAGAAGAAATAGAAGGGGCAGAAGTACCTGAAGGCTCGGAGGTCGGAGTAGGCAAAGATGCCTCTGTAGGTATTGAATTAACATCAACCTCCGGAGAAGTATCTATCGGAGCTGCTCTCCTCTTATCAACCTCCTCTCGTGTGTACTCGGCCTCAATACGCCGGTTATCAATGGAGGAGGAAGGTGTAATCTTAATATCCCTAGTAGCATCTTGAGAGACTCTTGCTTGCCGGCATAGTTCTGTGATAGTACTGGGAACGGCAATGAGGTCTGACTTTGCTTGGCTCTCATGGTAATCTCTTGTGAAATAAGAAGTCCTGGGTCGATGGGCCTCCTGGATATGATAGACCTAGGCATATTGCCTTAGGATGGCAGATGACAGACTCATTATGGGATGGCATAATAGTGCTACTGATGAAGTCAAACCAGAAATGAGCAGCAATATAAAAATCCCACTTCTCAATAGAGGTGCCCACCTCGATCAACCTCGGGGTGGTATTAGAAATCAAAGGTGCCAGCCACCCCTTCATATCATCCAAAGATTGAGGAACAGGAAATCCATCATATGGGTGTGTAGAGTGCATATCTCTACCTAGAACAACATTAATGTACTCACTGCTGCACCTAACCTCCTTGTCTCAGATTATGACCGCCTTTACCGGTCTGAACTTAATGGCCTTCTTCTTACTCTTGGGAACCAGATTAAGTTGTGTAGAATTCATGGACTCAAGAGGGAATATAGGGGTCACAGGGCCTAGTGAACTACTCGAACCTGTGGAAATTGAGGGTCTTCGTCATATCTGAATACTTCCCCTCCAAGCCTTCTGTAGTAATCAGCTTTTCCTCGAGGATGGTTTGTAAACCATCACCTTTCAATCTGTTCAGAAGCTTGAGAGGAGGAACGATAGTTCCACTGAGAAAGTCTTTTCTTATAAAAGATGCCACTCTACAAGGAAAGATGTAGATAAAAGGCCAATAGCCTTATGTCAGCTTCTACGGCATAAGCTTTAGATCTATCAACGAATAATAAACATTTCATAAGAAAAGAATAATTTGGAGTTTCAATATCAAAGAAAGGTATAGGTTCAATTTTTCACAGTCATTTCAATTTTTTTCTTCCAACTCTGAGAAAGAAAAATCCCAAAAAATCCGTCAAATAAATGACGAACTCCATTATACAGGAGGAGCTTGAATTGACACTGATTCTGTTACAAGGGGTTGCAGCTCAGGGAACTCTGGTGGACGTGGGTTGAGATCTGGCCTGGATCACATCTATTCAGGAAATCAAAGGCTGCTCGTCTTTAGGCTCAGACAAATTAGCTTGGGTGTTAACAACCATTCTCTCAAATGTGTGCTTCTTTCTTTTGCTTTGTCTCTTGGTGGGAGTTCTTCCCTTCTCTTCTTTGGAGGATTTGATCCCCTTCGTTTATAGTAATGCCCTGTGCCTTTTTCTGGGGTGGACTATCTAGATTTATTTCCACCATGTCTAAAAAACATCAAAGAAAAGTTAATAAATATTCATATCAAAGCACATAAAATTTACTGCAGACGGACTCGCCGATCGAGTGGGCGAATTATTGAATCGCTTTGGCGTAAATCGGGCTAGCAGAAGGGATTGGCTCAAAATTCTGAGCAAGTTGGCGATAGAAGGTCCCTTTCAGCGAATCACCAATAGCTTACGACGATCAAGGGCTAGCCCACCGAAGTTTCCAGTGCACAAGGGTTCAGGGATGCAAATAAAGGGCGAAAGAGAAACCTTTCGGCGAGTCGCCGAGTGCTTTTGGTGACATCAAGCTTCTCTCTGAAAGTTACAGAATCAATCATCAAATAAAGCATGAAATCAAAGGCGAGATGGGAAATTAGGCGAACCGCTGAGTGGTTCGGTGAGCTGACCCAACTTGTCAAACAACCCAACGTGCATATTTTCAAACCAACTTCTTGAATTCAACCTCACAACCCTCGAAAACAAAATCAAATCATGCACTAGTACAATTAATCTCGGACCTATAACACCCATTGCCCCGGGATATTCAGGTTTTTCCCGGTGTTGCAAAATTTGGCCATTTGACGACCCTTGCCTTTAAGAATGGTGTCACCCACTCCATTATTGTGCAGTTTACATCATTTAGCACAAATATAGGATAATCAAAATTTAACCAACAAATCTAACCAACGTGCAAGCATACCCCCACAAATTTTAACTCAATTTAAGACACAAAAATACGTGCATTCAATGATCAAAACATTACAGGAAAAAATATCAAATTAAAACTGGCATTTAAGCTTTCTAATCATATCAGAGAGGCCCAACACATGAAAATATGATAAGATCATTGTAAATGAGTACCAAATTTTTGAAAGTAAACTCATGGTTCGAAAAACCAACCTTTGTGCAGATTAAAATACTTTGAAATGATAGGCAGCAATGAAATCCCAATTTCAGGCACTAATAAACAACCAAAATTCTTATGGAATATAAAAATATTGAAAATACTATCTTGGTGTGAGTTTGCGAAGTTTGTAAGCGAGGGAAAGTGAATAGTTTGAAAATTTAAAACTTTTGGCCCTTAATAACCGTCCAGTTCATGTCCATTCGGAGACATTAGTCGCATTCGCCGATCCAACTGGTGACACGTCGAGTGATCATTCACCCGGCCGACTTTTACAAGACCTTTAGTTGCTTAGGGGTTCAAACGGCGGGCAACATTGGGATCACCAACTTAGTCGGCGAATTGCCAACTTAGTCAGCGAATCACCAAGTTGCTACTGTGCTCGCCAAGATTTGCAGGCTCCAAATTAAAATTGTGCTGAGCAAAATGATGAATTAAATCGGGTGCACCGACCTCTTCGGCGATGCGCCAACTGGAACATTCGCTCGCCAACCTACACTTTCCATACACTTTCCACACTCAAACCTGCAAAATCAATACACCATTATTTCTAACCAAACCGAACGGGTTGGGGTTGAGTCCCAAGGGAACGGTTTTTGAGAATTAAGAGTTAAGCACGAATATGCTATAGTTAACCATAGCTAAAAACATTATCGAGTAAAAACATAATAAATTAAGGGGCTGACATGAATGTCAATTATCAAGGGGATTTTGTAGTCGATTAACAACTAACATAGCGAAAATGCAAAGATGTGAATATAAAGAGACAAGATTCTTGGGATGTGATAGGAATACAGGATAAAATACACAATTTAGTAAATGCTATTGATAGTCATATGCTGAGTATTTGTAACTAGGCTAGACTTTAGTGAGGGTATATTCTCTCTCGAGCAACCTACCCTGAATCAACTCGGTTTCTCTCAAACACTGAGTTGTCGCAATTATGCACATCATCCGCCTTAGCCCATTCACTCTCTCGAGTTGAATGTATGGGAAAAGGAATAGGATTCACTCTCTCGAGCTGAACCCACGATGACCTAATAACCACTAGTTATCGATTTAGTAGTCTTAGTTTTAAAACCTCTCTCTCGGCAAGCCAAAAACACAAAGATGAAATCGTATTTGCAACTACAATCACATTAAGTTCAAACACAACTACTAAAAGAAATCACATTTAAACAACAAGCAAACTAACAATAAGCAATACCCAATTGGAAATTTAACCCATATTCACAAAATCACACCCCAAGAATTAAGGTTTTAGCTAGACATGAAAAAGAGATAGAAATCACTACCAACAAGTGTTTACATAAAGTGGGTATGATAGAAAATGTCTGTAATCATGTCTACGATGAAGATTCTTGGATACCCACTTGCAATTTCTTGGAGTTGAAAACCTTCAAGCTCAATAATAATGTCTCCCAAACACACTAAGAACAAAAAACTGAATATATTCTTAGTCTCAGTAATAATTCTTTACAACTTTGATACGAAGCTACATATTAGATGAGTATTTATAGTTTTCAAAAATTTGTGCCGGGAAGGATCACTCGGTGCAGTTAGTCGCAATCACCGATTAACTCGGTGATCCGCCCTTTGGTCTGCTTTATCTCCTTTCAGCTTTTGCCTTCAACATCTTTGTGTTTTGGATCATTGGGCGATATAGTAGTGCTTTGCAGAACTGTTAGGTGACACGCCGATTGCTCCTTTTCATCGCCAACTTGATATGTTCCTTTAGGGATTAGCACACTGGAAATTTGGGTGAGGTTAAGGCCATTCTGCCACTTTCCTAATGCATTAGGTGATCCTCATGCCTTATTTTCGTCGTCTTTTCAACCATTTTGTTCGTTTTTGCCAAGTAGTGTCATGCTTTGCCTCATACTCCAAATACCTGAAACTTAAGGATTTACATCAGTTCATGAGACAAAATATGCATTTGACGACACTAATTCTATTAAAATAAATCCCTAAATGAATCCAAATTGTGGACTCATCAGCGCCCCATGCCACTAAGAGTGCCAGGGACGCCAGGTCTTCTACTTTTTCCCACTTCTTTGCGTGCTAGTTCCCTTGAAGCATACGTATGTTTCCTAGTTGATCTATACACTCTAAGATACCTCTAAACAACATGAAATCATCAATAACATGAAATCATGAGCCTTGAATCCATAATTCAATTCAAGGAAAGTAAGAGTCAAGCCAAGAGAAGTTCATAGAGTTTTCCAAAAGTCTTTTACAAATATTTTAACCTTGTTTTAAGGCTTGAGTTTTAAGTTGAGTAAATAGTAAAGATTCAAGTTCATTTTTTCAAAAGAGTATATGGGGACTATGTATTCCCAAAGAGTTAAAATGTTTTCACATTTAAACAAGAAAAGAAACTTTGATTTCCGAAAGAGCATTTGAGCTAGTTTTTAGTAAAGAGTAAAATGCTTTGACAATTAAGCAAGAGAGGAAACTTTGATTTACAAGAGGAGCCTTTGAGCTATATTTTGAGAAATTATCTTAAACCACAAAAAGAAATATGTTTTTAAACATAAGAGCTAGTATCATATTTTGGGAGTAGTATTGAGCACCGATATGAGGGAGAGTTCAGAAAACTCCCAGCCCCCAAAAACCATGTTGACACCATAGGTAGAATAGGGTCATAATTTTTAGATGATTCCTTAGTGCTTTTAGCATAAACTAGTGCATCCACTTAGTAGTCATGTTCTATACCCTTGGCAAGGTATAAGACGACCCTAGCAGCGAGAGGCAAAATGCTATATCATCACAATAGCTCTTAAGTGATTGTTGTCAGTTATAGAAACTCCCATAGAAGTATTTTGTATTCTTATATACACAAAATTAAATTGTATTTCTATATACATTTCAAACTTATGTCTTTTTTTAGTGTTCCCCTTGGATGCTCGAACATTCAATATGCTGATATCATTTGGCTTGCATCTTTTCATGATGCAGATACAGGTAACCAGGATCAGCATCCAGCACATCGTTGATTCTAGTTGAGCTCTAGAGATTTTGGTAAGCCTCCTTACTTTCGGAGGATCCCTTTTACTGTTGTCAATATTTTTAGATCATTAAGATGTCGTGGGTCTTGTCCCGATACACATGATAGTTTTAGAGGCTTCATAGACAGACAATTAGTTAGTTAGTTCATTCGTAATTATCTTTTTATTGGCTTATGTTGATATTGAGGTGCCTCTTTGGCTAAGTTGAATGTTATTTCTAGACATTCTCAGTTTATCTATTAGGATAATTTAACATGATTGTATTTTAATACCTCCTATTATCATGAGTGAAGTCTTTCGCTAAGAGTTAATCGAGGCCAAGGGTTCGTTTGGAGCCAATAATGGTTCTCGAGTGCTAGTCCCGCCCAGGGTGTAGGATCGGAGCGTGACAAACACTTTAGTGGGTATGAGTTGAATTGGGTTTAGGAGAAGAAGGAAAGATCGGACAGATTTTAGCATCCACGTGTGCATCGCGGACTTGATCCCCCAGAGTGAAATTTCTCTCTCCATATTGCGGAGAGAATACAGACTCCACTGTTTCAAAAATTATTTCACGACCAAATATTATAATTCATCTCCGCACCACGGACTTGCTCCCCAGACAATGTATTTTGACCATTTCTCATGATTAACTATCTAAAACTCATTTAATCATCACGATATTCTTCATATTACAAATCATAACTCTTGAATTCAAATTCAAGATAGAGTTAAGAGTCAAGTCTTGAGAGTTCTTTTGAGTCATTTTAATAAGTCTTTTACAATCGTTTTAAAGTTCTTTTAAGACTTGATAATTTGAGTTAAAGCAAGAGTATGGTTGAGTTCATTTTCTTCAAAATGATATATGGGAACTAAGTATTCCAAGAGCAAATGTTTTCACATTTAAGATAAGAGGAAACACTGATTTCCAAAAGAGTTTTGAGTAGTTTTGAGTACCATCTCTTTTAAGAGAAAGATTTTTGAGTAATAATCTCAAACCACATAAAAAATTATGCTTTTAAACATATGATCTAGTTACATTTTTGGGATTAGTATTGAGCACCGATATGGGGACGAGTTCAAATAATTCAAAGTCCTCATAAACCATATAGCCTACGTGGGTAGAAATTGTCATACCTTCTAGATTATTCCTTAATGTTTTTTAGCATAGACTACTGGATCCACTCAGTAGTAGGTTCTATACCCTGGCAAAGTATAGGAGAGTTCTGGCAGCATGGGCTAGATGATATATCATCACTTAGCTCATAGTGATGGTTGTCGGTTAGAGAAAATCCCACAAAGATATTTTGTATTATTATATACACAGAGTTATTTTTTTTTTTTTTGCATACAAATTGATTTACATTGTTATCTACAGTTTAAAAGTGTTTCTTTATAATGCATCTTAACTACTGCTTTATATTGAAATGAGTTGAGTATCCCTTAGTTTAGTTGATATTGGGTAAGTGTTTCTTTCAGTTCCAGTTCAAGAATATTTCCCCTTACATGCTCATACATTTCATGTACTGACATTATTTGGCGTGTATCTTTTCTAATGCAGATACAGGTGAACAGAACCAACATCCAGCACTTCGTTGATCCAGTTGAGTTCCAAAATTGTTTGGTGAGCCTCCTTGCTTTCGAAGGATCCTTTATTTTATTTTACTATTCCAGTTTTGTTATTAGGATGATCGGTGGTCTTGTCCCGACATCCCTCACATTATTAGAGTCTTCATAGATAAGTATTCGTTAGTTCATGAGTCTTGTTCATTTCAGTTGTTATGTTCTAGACTTGAGTTATCCTTGAGACCAGTTTGAATATTTATTTCTAAATATTCTGAGTTTGCTTTTGAGACATTAAGTAAAGTTATGTTTTTGAGTTCATACTAATTACAAGTAAGTCTTCCGCTAAGAGTTAAGCTAGGCCAAGGGTTTGCTTGGGGCCAGCAATGGTTCTTGAGTGCCAGTCACGCCGAGGGTGTAGGCTCAGGCGAGAAATTCTCCTTCTTCGAAGATCAAGAACTCCAAGAAATATATTTCACCAATTTTTCAAGATCTAAAGGCTCTTTCATAAAGATTCTCTTTAAGATACCTAAGGTATTCAATCCAAGAATATTCTCAACACTTCTTCATCCAAGATTGTATTCAAGTTTTCTAAGAACACTGTTCTTTCAGGTATGTAAGACTTTAACGAGAATATTCTTTTTGCTATCATGCCTAAATTATTTTGATTCTCAAGAATTTCATAAGATTATTTGAAGTAAAGCTTGGGCTTATATGAAATTATGTTCATTATTCATTAAGCTTTGCTTTCATTATTTCACTTAAGTTTTAAAACTTTATGGTACAAATTAAACATGATTTTTACGGTCATTCAAACCTTTATAGCTTATAAGCATGAAAACAAGTATGATACGAATTACAACCTAAATACATGTTATTTTAGGATATAACTTTTGAGTGGAGCATCATATATGAGTTAAGATGATAAGTAATTTCCATTGCTATGAGCATTATTGAGTATATGTTATCATGGTTTATGTTATTCTTCTATTGAATTACCTTTAGTCTTTAAGTGTAGTTATTTGTTTTATATAGCCCAATTACCTACTCGTACATTCAATATATTAATTTCATTCCAACTGTAACTTTTCATAATGTAGATTCAGGAACATAGGATCATTTACAAGAGCTCCCTTGAGATAACATCATCTGCTCGTCAACTTTGGTGAGACCTCCTCACTTTTAGAAGACTCCAAATTAATCATTTGTTAGTAGTAACATTTTGAGGTTTTGTGGGTCTTGTCTCGACACCTATTTTTATATAGTATAGGCTTCATAGATCGACAATTTTGGAGGGTCATTCTGTGTTATGTTGAAGATATTTATTTAAAGCTTTATTATTCATCCTAAGTATTTTTAGATAGTTTTGAGATTTAGTGAACATATTTAAATATTTCCTTCAATTTTGATGCTTGTGTGTGCTTGAGTTAGTCTTCTGCTTAGTAGTCAACCAAGAACAAGGGTTCATTTGGGGAGCAGCAATGGTTCTCAAGTGTTGGTCATATCTGGAGTGTAGGCTCGAGGTGTGACAAATTTGATATCAGACCATGTAGTTCAAGTGTCCTAAGGTGTCTATGAAGGTGTGTAAATAAGATCTTATTTATGGTTCTGAGTACCCCACTTCTTTAAATGAGGGACTACAAATATTTAAAACAAATTTCCCTTCTTTCATACTCTAAATCATGTAATAGAACTATGCCATAAGGAATTTATTCAGACTCATGCATTTCTTATATCCATTCGACTATCCCTCGCACTCAAGGTGGTTGAAATAGGAAAGCCCATATCATTTTTGATGAGTTATCCTCAGAAAAATTTTACAAAAATGTCACACCCCGAAGCTACCCCCAAGGCATGGAAACGGAACCTAGGATTACGAGTGACCCCAAGCTAACTCTGTTGGCATAACATAAGCATACATAAAGATAACTGAATTAAGAAAGTACTGTGTGGAATCTTAAATAATCATAAAACTGAAATGATGGGGGATATCATTACTAACTGAATAAGTGATCTATGAGTTCAACGACAACTAAAATATCAAACTCCAAATCTAAAACTAAATCTTACTATGTTTGAAATAAAGCCTCTACTGACAATAGATGTTGGGACATGCCCTAGCTAAATCTAGCAAAAACTGAAATGTAGAAAACAAACATGTATGTCATCCTCAGAGAATGATGACTTACCACTAATACTGCTAAGCGGAAGATCGGGAACTAATCTATCCATGATTTGAATGTTGAGGACCTGAACCTATATCATGAGAAGATGTAGCGCAGAGTATGCATCAGTACATGAAAGGTACTGAGCATGCAGGATAGAATAAAACTGAAAAAGATACATAATTTTGCAAAGCATATAACTGAGCAATGATATAAAATAGACATTATACTACACTGAAAATATAGAACATGAACTAACAGAATGCAAAGACCAAGTTTATAACATGTTGAAATTGAATACTGAACTGTAACTGATAACATGGTCAGTGCAATAGAATCTGACTGTGGGAGCTACTAATAATCGACATAAATCCACATGAGCTAAATGTGGAGTCTGATGTATACTCCCTATTGAGAGGACCCAATATAAGTTGCTAGAGGTATAGAGGCATGACTGGCATGATCACTAAACTGATGCCCACAGATGGGACTTATAACCTACAGGGGCGACTTGAGGGTGATTGAACCTAGTCTAACTCGGTAAAAAGCCTACTCCCGACTGAATATATGAAATTCATAACACAAATGAAGAAAACTTGATAGCTCAATAATCTGACATACAAATTTGAAAATGCAACATTTATTTCTGATAATAAAACATTCAAAAATTAAGGCATGTATTTGTTTGTCTGTTCTAGTTAATGTAATTTATGAACTAAAATAACTACATAACTATGGTTCAGAGTTTATGCATGGATTTGGACAAAAACAATACTACTACATGCTAATCTGATTAGAAACATTAAAATAACTAATTCATAATAATCTGCTGAGATTCTAGAAACCGTAGGTCTAGATAATATGGAGGAAATCAAGAATCTGACTAAATTCTAGGGAACCAATGGGTTAAAGGAAGCCAATAGTGAAATCCCACATACATGATGACAAAATTCACGGAGAAATATTTTGATTTCGAGGCTGGAGCTGAAGATAACCTTGTTGCGTGTTCTTGAGGGGTTGCCGACTTTCTCTCTATTTTGCTCTAAGTTTTGCTTGATTTTTGGTGAATGATTGATTAGGGTAAGTTATAATTTAGTTATTAGGCTTAAAATGACCAAAACTACGTAGTTTAGAGCTTAAATGGCATAGTTTAAGGGTCCAACACATATGGAAAAAACCAAACGTCCCTTGACTTAAGTCTGAAGTAGCTGGCCACGGACTAATTGACGGTCCATGGACTGACCCACAGTCCATCCTGTCAACCGTGGACTGGTTTAATAGAGAAGCTGTCAAGGGGTCTGATCCATGGACAAGGACTACGGTCCGTGGGTCCATTCATGGGTCGACACCTAGATGATTTCCTGAATACTTTCTAGGGAGGGCTTCCACGGGTGCCATCACTGTCCGTCGTTAGGACCACGGCCCGTGAAGGGCCTATGGTATGATGTCTGGGCCTGGTGGACTCTACCTGACTCCCATGAGTGCCAGTATGGCCTGTGAGGTGGTCTATGATCCGTGAAGGGTCTTGTGGTCCATCTTTCCTAGAAGGTGCTGAGTCTACGGGTAGGTCAATGACCGTGGTCTGTCTCATTATCCGTGAACCCTACTGTGGTTCACTGCTTTAGGTGATTTTCCTATTGCATTTTCTAAGTCTGGGTTTTGAGGTGTTACAATATCTCCCAATTGGGAACATTCATCCTCGAATGAAGTCTGAACTAGCTAGATAAGGAAGGAAAGAGCTACAAATCCTACCACTAAGTACTAGAAACTAAAATCTGACTAAACTAGGTTCCAAGAACATGCAAATACGCTGAAAATGCAAGTACAACAGAGGGAACATGATACTAAGACTGAAGCTACGGATGAATGACTGAAAGACTGGAGAGGAACTATTACCTCAAACTGGAATGGAATCATAAGGAAAGAGATGATGATACCTGGCCTTCATGCCTATATTTGCTTCCTAAGTAGCTCTATCTACGGACTAACTCCTCTAGAAAACCTTAATTGAAGCGACTTCTTTGTTTCTCAACATCCGAACCTGACGATCAAGAATCTCAACTATTACCTCTTCATAAGTGAGACTATCCTTCACATACACACTTTCTAAAGGTACAATAGATGCTGGATCACTAATACACCTCTTCAACGACGAAATGTAAAAGATCGGTTGCACTGTTGCTAGTTCTGTTGGCAACTGTAACTCATAAGCCACTTTATCAAATCGTTTCAAGATCTTTTAAGGGCCTACATATCTAGGACTGAGCTTCCTTTTCTTGCCAAATCTCATCACCCCTTCATAGGTGACACTTTCAAGAAAACCCAATCATAAACTTAGAACTCCAAGTCCCTTCTCCTTACATCTGCATAGGATTTCTGGTGACTCTGGGCTGTCTTAAGTCTATCTCTAATGAGCTGAACTTTTTCCATAACATCATGAACCAAATCTGGTCCTATCAAGGCTGCTTCACCTACTTCAAACCAAACAACTGGAGATCTACACCTACGCCCATATAATGCCTTATAAGGGGCATCTGTATGCTGAAATGCTAACTATTATTGTAGGAGAACTCTATAAGAGGAAGGTGATCATCCCAACTACCCTTGAAATCAATCACGCAAGCTCTTAATATGTCCTCTAACGTCTGAATGGTATGCTTTACCTGACTATCTGTTTGTGGATAAAATGTTGTGCTAAGCTTAACCTGAGTACCAAGACCTTTTTGAAATGACTACTAGAAATGAGAGGTAAATTGAGGACCTCTATCTGAAATGATAGACAAAGGAAATCTATGCAAACTGACTATTTAATTAATGTTAAGCTTGGCGTAGTCCTCTGCTAAATCTGTAGTCTTGACAATAAAAAAATGTGCAGACTTAGTAACTCTGTCAATTATCACCCAAATGGAGTATGCTATCTCCGAGTACGAGGTAAAACTATAATGAAGACCATGTTTGTCACTTCCCACTTCCAAGTAGGAATGTGAATCTCTTAAGTCATACCTCCTGGTTTTCGATGATCTACCTTCACTTGTTAACAATTACGGAACTTAGCCACAAAATCCACTATATCCCTTTTCATACCATTCCACCAAAAGACTTCCTGCAGATCACAGTACATCTTAGTAGTGCCTGGAACACATAATCGGCCTTGATAGAGAAGCATACCATCTCCCTCTTGGGAGAAAACCTCAACTCTCTGCTGATGAATTACACATTTTAGTTAAAGTAATATCAGATCAGTGTCTTGCTTTTCCTTAACCTCCAGTACCAATGATGGTTCTGATCCATTCTGAACTATTACACCGCCATCTGATATACTCATAAGGCGAACTCCCAAGCGAGCAAGCATGTGAACATCCTTTACTAGATATTTTCTTTCTTCCTCAACATGTGCTGCTCTACCTATAGATAATATGCTAAGAGCATCTGCTACTACATTGGACTTACAAGGATGATAATGCACACTCACATCATAATCCTTGAGGAACTCAAGCCATATCCTCTGGTGAAGATTCAACTCTTTCTCGATAACACATACTGAAGGCTCTTATGGTCTGTGAATATATCTACGTGAACACTATCCAAGTAATTTCTCCAAATCTTAGGTGCAAACACCACTGCTGCAAGCTTGTGGTCATGAGTGGGACAATTCTTCTGATGCACCTTAAATTGTCTAGAGGCATAAACTATAACCTTACCTCGCTGCATTAAGAAATCATCTAAAATGTATGACCATTTCTACCCATATTGGCTATATGGTTTATGAGGACATTGAGTTATTTGAACTCGTCGGTGCTCAATACTAATCCCAAAAATGTAAATAGCTCATATGTTTAAAAACATAAATCTTTTTGTGGTTTGAGATTATTACTCAAAAATATTTTTTTTAAAAGCGATGGTACTTAAAACTGCTCAAAACTCTTTTGAAAATCAATGTTTCCACTCATCTTAAATGTGAAAACATTTGCTCTTGGGAATACTTAGTTCCCATATATCATTTTGAATAAAATGAACTCAACTCTATTCTTGCTTTAACTCAAATGCTGAAGTCTTAAAACAAGTTTAAATTGATTGTAAAAGACTTATTAAAATGACTCAGAAGAAATCTCAAGACTTGACTCTTAACTCTATCTTGAATTTGAATTATGAATTAAAGAGTTATGATTTGTGATATAAAGAATATTGTGATGATTAAATGAGTTTTAGATAGTTAATCATGAGAAATGGTCAAAATACACTATCTGGGGAGCAAGTCTGTGACGCGGAGATGAATTATAATATTTGGTCATGAAATAATTTTTGAAACAGTGGAGTTCATGTTCTTTCCACGATGCGAAGAGAGAAATTTCACTCAAAGGCAGCAAGTCCACGACGCAAACATGGATGCAAAAATCTATCTAATCTTTCCTTCTTCTCCCAAACCTGACTCAACTCATACCCACTATAGTGCTTGTCATACTCCGAGCCTACACCCTGGGTGGGACTGGCACTCGAGAACCATTGTTGGTCCCAAGCGAACCCTAGACCTCGCTTAACTCATAGCGGAAGACTAAACTCAAGATAAAAGGAGGTATTAAAATACAATCATGCTAAACTGTCTGAATAGATAAAATGAGAATGTATTGAAATAACATTCAACTTTGCCAAAGAGGCACCTTAATATCAACATAAGCCAATAACAAGACAATGCCGAATGAACTAACTAACTAATTGTCTGTCTATAAAGCCCTTAAAACTGAGATGGATGTCGAGACAAGATCCACAATATCCTAATGATCTAAAATATTGAAAGCAATAAAAGGGATCTTCAGGAAGCAAAGAGGCCCAGCAACAACTCTGGAGCTCAACTAGAATCAGTGATATGTTGGATGCTGATCCTGGTTACCTGTATCTGCATCATGAAAAGATGCAGACCAAATGGCATCAATACATTGAATGTACGATCATGCGAGGGGAATACTAAAACAAGACATAAGTTTGAAAGGAACTGAAGGAAATAAATATGGTCTGAACTCAACTCGATTGAATTGAAATCATTTCAATATAAAACAATAATGTAAATGCAATATAAAGAAAACTTTTAAAACATGAATAGCAACTCTGTGTATTTAGAAATACCATAGTAACTCTGAATGTATGCAAGGATACAATATAAACTGTGGAATGTATATAGAAATACAATTTACTTCTGTGTATATAAAAATACAAAATACTTTTCTGGGAGTTTCTCTAACCAACAACCATCACTTAAGAGCTATTTTGATGACACAATGTTTTGCCTCACACTGCTAGGGCCATCCTATACCTTGCCGAGGGTCTAGAACCTGACTACTAGGTGGATCCACTAGTCTATGCTAAAAAGCACTAAGGAATCATCTAAAAAGTATGACCTTTTTCTACGCATGGTAGCTACATGGTTTATGGGGGCTGGGAGTTTTCTGAACTCTCCTCCATATCGGTGCTCAATACTACTCTTAATATATGCTACTAGATCTTATGTTTAAAAAAATACTTCTTTTTGTGGGTTGAGATAATTGCTCAAAATGTAGCTCAAAGGCTCCTCTTGCAAATCAATGTTTCCTCTCTTGCTTAATTATGAAAGCATTTTACTCTTTACTGAAAACTAGCTCAAAGGCTCTTTTGAAGATCAAAGTTTCTTTTCTTGTTTAATGTGAAAACATTTTCACTGTTTAGGAATACATAGTCTCCATATAATCTTTTAAAGAAATGTACTTCAATTTTTACTCTTTACTCAACTCAAAACTCATTTCTTAAAACAAGGTTAAAATGTTTGTAGAAACCTTTGGGAAAACTCAATGAACTTCTCTTGACTTGACTCTTAACTTTCCTTGAATTGAATTATGGATTCAAGGCTCATGATCTTATGTTATTGATGATTTCATGTTTTTTAGATGTACCTTAGAGTGTAGAAATCAACCAAGAAACATAGGTACGTTTCAAGGGAACTATTACTGAAAGAAGTGGGAAGATGTAAAAGACCGGCGTCCTTGGCGCTTTGTGTGGCGTGGGGAGCTAAACCCAAAACTTCAAAAATGAAGTTGGGGCACTCTGTCTGGTGCGGTGCCCTAGTGGCCAAACTTCAGAGAACTTTGTGGGGCTCTCTGAGTGGCGTGGCGCCCCACCCCTCTCCCCATGTGTTTGACAATTTTTCCTGCTCGTTTTTTTAACTCAAAACTCTCTAAACTCAATTGGGTCTTTCCTCAAACACTTAGATTCGACTACATAATCAAAATATGCAAGAATTTACTCAAAAAGACACCTAATTTCATGAATCAAAATCAAGAACTCCTCAACAACTCCAACAATTAAGAACCCAATAGAAACTTCAAACAAATCCATCAAGAACTCAATTTCTAAACGTTCAAGAATCTAAATTCACTGAAATAAATCATGATTGGCACGTGGGTGAACTAACCCAACGCTATGTGATCTCACATACCTCGTAGGGATCACCTTTTGATGAAATCCACAAGCAATTCTTCAAGAACTTATTTATTTCCTTGCTTCTGCTTCTCTTTTCTCCTCTTCTTTTCTCTTCTCTCAAAACTCTAACTTATTTTTCAAAAGCGTAAACTAAATCCCATAAGTTGATAGCCCAATTTAATTACCAAAAATGAAATTAATTAATTGGGTAGTGAAAAGACCATATACCCATCTAAAATCCGGTTGACTTTCCTTATCTAGACAACCCAACTTCAAATGGGCATATCTCCCTCACACAAACTTGAAATCGCATAGAATCAGTGGGTTTGGAAAGATAATTCAATGATCTTTCCTACGGTATATTGTAGAACACCTAAATCATCCTGAGCTAGGAGTTATGGTCATTTGAAGTTGACCAAAAACTCATACTTAACTTAATTTTGTGAAATTTCCAGATTTTTCATTCTTTCCAAAAATAACTCTCTAGTTGTGGGGTGTTATAGTGCTAAGGTAAAAAAATCTTGAATTTCAATAACCCAGAACAATTTTAGTAAAATTCACTCAAGAACTATCAATTTACTCAATCCCTTAACAAAATCTTCACCTTAACAACTCAACCAAACATAAAGATTCAAGAACGAATAACAACTCTTCAAGAAACTCAATAAGAACTTAATTTCTCAATCTATAGGGATGAATTTGATAGTGTATAACATGATTGGCATGTGGATGAACGAACCCAACAGTATGAAAACTTACATACCTCAATTTGGCGAAAGAAATCCTCGATTCGCACGAATCTTGATCGTTCTTCCTTTTCTCCTCTTTTCTTCTTTTTGAACTCTCTTCTAAAACCCAAGCATAATAGGATTTGTAAAACTAACCCAAATTAGATTTGACCCCAAAATAATACTAAAAATTGTTTTAATCTGATTAGGTAAGGAATAGACTAAAATATCCCTCATAAATTCGGGTAAATTTCCTTAACTGTATAGGCTAACTTCAAATGGGCATATCTCCCTCATACAAGCTCAAAATTTAGCAAACTTGATGGCGTTGGAAAGAAGATTCTAAGACCTTTCTTTTGATATCTTATGGGCCATCTAACTCATTCTATAGTGAAAGTTATGGTCGTTTGAAGTTGACTCAAAACTCACAACTTAAGCATAACTTGCAAAATTTCTGATTTGGCTCTTTCCAAATTAGTTCTTTCTAAATTTAGTTCTTTCTAAGGAGGAATGTCATAAAGAATTAGGGATTTTGATAGTTTCTATGCATAAAATGCTGATATTAGGTTATAATATAGACTTAGGAAAGTTAATTATGGGTAAAAGGTCAAGAATACCCTTTTGGGAAAGTTAGAAGATCATAAAAAAAAAAAAAAAGACCTTTTAATGAATCTCGTTGTCAAAATTAGCGATCAGCAAGTCCCCTTACTGAGATATTTGGCAGTTCACCAAATGGAAGTTTAGATCGCCAAAATAGACAGATACTTAAAATTTTTAACAAAATTCGGTGATATATTTTGGTTAATCGCGAACCCATTCTATGAGTTGCCAAATAAGCAGGTGTCCTCAGTGAATTTCTCATCTCAGACACATTTCAATAAAACACCCATCACTTTTTACATTAAACTTGAAATAAGGAAAACTTACTGGCAATGAGAAGAAGATTAATAGAACTTGAATTTAGATCATATGCCACCTAACTCTTTATATGTTGAGAGATATGATTTTTTGAATTTGACCTTTATATGAACTCATGCGAGAACTTAGCGGATAGGAATGCTTTGAACTTGCCTTGGTATTTCAGGTCCCTTATGACCCTAGATAACTTTTGGTACCCTTGGTAAATGTCCTTAGTACACCTTAACAAGTAAGGAATCACCTAGTTCAAGCTTATATATGTACTTTGAACGATTCAAATTTTAAGAGTACAGGTACAAGATGTTATAGAATGATTTGGATCATAGATTAGAAATTTTTGGGGTGTTACAAAAACATAGTTCCTTGTTGACTTATACAACGGATTGGGTATGATAGTTAGGAGACTACTTAGCTCAGCTTGCTCTTTTGTGTTTTTGTTTTATCCTCTAGAATGACATGGCGTGTACAGGGGTTATTGTGGTGTACTATTGATTTAGCATCTACTTGTGGAGTATGAGTAGGAGTGGGTCTAAGGTGGTCTTGTGCCTTTCCTTTAATCGGAGTTGTGATGAAAAAGGAATATTGGAGTCATTGGATTATGTTTTCTATTGTTAGAGCATGTTTAGCTTATTATTGCTCCTGGAGCATCTCCAGTCCCCGTATGTCTCATCCCTTTGGTCGGTCTAAATCCTAACTGTGATTATGTTCCCTTTGATTCAATTTAAGTAATGACAAAGAGGTCCTATCTTATATTTCCCTTTGATCCGATTAGATTTCTGACAGAGAGGTCCTATCTTATATTTCCCTTGGATTTGATTCAAGTTCTAATTAAGAGTTTTAATTTTGATGTACCATTTGATGTGATTCAAGTTATAACTAGGTGATTTTGTTTTGTTATTTGATTCCTTTTCCACAATTATAGTCTTGGAGAGGTTGTGGAAGTTCTTGTCATATCCTCAAGTTTGCTTATTAGTTTCTAGCTATTATGTGTACTTTACAAGATTATGGGGGTTTGTTCAGGTTTTTCTTAAGCTTGTGTACTAGTGTACCTTCTAGGCTTATGGACATCTAGTTACGTTTAACTAGCTATACTTATTTCTTATCAATTCTTAGTACACTCTTGTGCATTCCTTTTTGTTTCCCATTGTTTGACCTCCCTGTCTGTTTAATTTTTGCATTTTATATTTAGTTTACTTCTGTTAGTCATTCGTCCTACGATGCCTACGAAGTACATACTGTTTGGGTACTCATACTATGCTCTGCATCTATGTTGTGATATAGGTGTGAACACCATTTACCAATGTTGATATCGAGAATACAATTGCTAGATCCAAAGGAAAGGGTAGGCACATACCAATTTGGAATTTACTTGTGTCCATTTGTATTTTGTTGGCTAGCATTTCGATTTTGGGACAAGTCGTTGTATTTTGGGTCCTTTTTTGGGACTTTTACTCTTTTGTTTAGCATTTCTATATTTGTTGCTTCTACGTTTTGGGAGGGATCCTCTTATTGTATTTATATTTTGGCTTGCTTCCACTTTATCTTCTATTTCTAAATTTAAATTTTTGCTTTCGCTTTACTTCCATCCTTCTACCCATTACTTGTCGTTCTAGGTTACAGGTACCGTATTTACTGGTGGGTTATAATAGGTGCCATCATGATTTGAAAAATTAGATCATGACAAAACATTTCTTTAAAAGAATAACCGTTATTTTTTTTTTCTATTAACACATTATTTTCATTAGTTTTTTTTTTTAGAATTCTGAAATACTGATTAACCTCAAAACTAAGTTAGAAAAAAATTTCATTAAGAGTCATATAATAGGTTGGTGCGTATCATATAATAATAAAATGACAATTAAGTAAAATTTAATTTTTAAAATATTTGAAAGTAGTTAAATACACTACTAAATATAACCTCTTCCAAAATGGGAAAACATATTAATGTAACACTATAAGACATATATTTGCTATAAACTTATGATCATGTTTTGTGGATACTACTTATTCAAATTTAAACAACACTAATTCTTTTCCTTATAAGAAAAGATTGACTCCAAAAGTTTGGCTACTATAAGATTGGATCCAAAAGCTACATATAATTCAAGATGATACACCCTTATTTAAAATTATTCCAAAATAGTTATTGTTGACAATAAAAATATATCTAATTCACTATTCAAAAAATTTCAGAATTCAATTTGTCAATCATAGGCAAAGACAAAAACATGAACAAGAACCAAAACAAAGCCATTCTTGAACAAACATATACATCCTCATATTCCTCCTCTTTAGCCATGCCTAGAAACAAAGTAATAATTGCTTTGATTGAAAATAAAACTGATAGAAAAGTCTCATACAAGAAAAAACACAAAGGGTTCTTGAAAAAGGCACACGAACTCGTGACTCTCTGTGAAGTTGATATGGTTGTCATCATCTATAGTCCTTATAGTGATGAACCTAAGGTGCTTCCAAATCATAGTGCTACAATCAACACCTTCCGAAAGTTTAAAGAATTGGTAACGTCAGAGATATAAAAAAATATGGTGACAAGAGATGAATTCACCAACAAAAGAATCAAGAAGTTGGAGAAAAATTTACTAAAGGTAAAAAAGGAAATAGGGTAAAGGAAATTACGAATGAGATGCATGAAGTATTGAATGGAAAAAATATTTCCTTAGACATGAAGCCTTACGATCTCAATGATCTAAGTTACGTGATCAAGAAAAACCTTGAACTGGTATGAGAAGCAATGAAAAAGAATGTTGGCGTTGAGAGGTCTACATCCAATGTCCCTCAATCCACACCTTCAACAACAATGACTTCTATGATGCCTTCATCAATTATAGATCCTCCATTCTATGCTTCAGAGCCTTCTCCAATGACACCACAAATGAACCCTTCAGAGGAAATCCCCCCAATGGGTACAATAATTCAAATGAATAACTCCCAGAACTACTCTAGTGACATTCTAGAAATTCCTTCATTGATTGAGTTACTAAATTAGAATAATGATGATGTCGTGACTTTTCTAGATGACCTATCACTAAATAATATTAATGATCAAGATCCAAACCCCACCAATAATATATAAAATCCTTGGACTAGTGTGTGTCTCTTTTATTATTATTGTTTTATATGTCCATGTGGTCCCATGGACAATTTATGTCTTTAAAGTTTTGCATGTCTGAGTGTGTCATAGGATTCTCCACATCACTTTTTCTTTGTCCTTATATTAAGGGTCTGTATGTCGTGGTTGATGAATTATTTTTTAAAGTTTTTTATTTCACTCACTTATTAAATATATGAAAAATTTATATGTTTACTAGTTTGTAATTTATTTTTTTATTTGCACTTTTATTGTTGTGAATATTCAAATCTTGTTGTTGGTACTGTTTCCAAAAAAAAAAAAAAAAAGAAACCTCTTGCACTTAGAAAGTTAAATAAATTGATTCATTATTAAATAAATTTTTACTCTAAACCTTTTAGGGTGAAACAATAACACATCTAACTTTTTGGCTTTATTAAGTTAAAAAACGTCATCTCTTATTGTTTAAACTTTATTTTTATAATTCAAAAATTGACTATTGTATCATCACATTTGTTCATTGGTTAAATTTTTCTCATAAAAAAGAGAGATTACTTTTGGACAAATAAATAAAAAAACTGGGGTGTGGAAGGAGAATTGGAGGGAATTATGATGTAGAGAATCAAACCCTCACAAAAAAAGAAGAAGAGGGAGCCTAGCTAGAGACTATAACTATGATATTCTAGACTAAAATATATTATATAAAATGTTTTCTCTGTAGAATCACAAGCATGTAAGTTGATATTTTGATTTGATTTTTACTTATTTGTTCGTAAAGTAGGAAATATTGAAATATGAAAAATTATTAAACTAATATAAAAACTAATCAAGTGTTATGAAATTCCACTCTAAATATAAGAATAAAGAAATAGCAATAGTATGGGATATTACTTGTCCCGACCCAATTTTTCGAGTCATGATGGTACCTAGTATAACCACCCAGTAGGTAAGTCAACCCATACCCAGAACGACAAGTAATGAGTATAAGAGTAGAACTAAAAATAAATAACACTAGCAATAATAATTAGACATAAACGGAAGAAAACCAAAAACTATATTTATAAGAAATCCTCCCAGAAACTAGAAATCATGAGTACAAAGCTATCTTATATGAAAATAAAACTCCAAAGAATGGAACACAATAATCCATCTCAAAGGAAAAATAATAGCTTAACATATACGCACAAAGAGACATATTGATCCAAGATGCCAAGTGCTCATCCTCATCTTTGATACCCAAATGCTACTATAGATGACACAAAAAATTGTCGCTAGTAGCTGGTACTAGAACTTGCATCACCATAAAGATGCAAAGTATAACATGAGTACTAAAAAAAATGGTACTGCTACACTAAATCTAACTTTACCTCCATAAGCCCATAATGTACACTCATGTGCATATTTAAGAAAAACACAAACAAATCCCTATAAGCCCGCAAGGCATGCAGAATAGCTAAGTCCACTAAGAAAAGAGTAACACAAACCCAAAGTCAGGCTCCAAGCCCAAATAACCATCTTATCCAGTCAACTTCCAGCCCAGCTCGCAAGAGTGACAATCAATCTAGGTCACCCAGCCAACTAGTCCAATCTTACGGGCGTAAGCTGCCCATCTAGAAAGAGGATTGGTTCGGTACACTGTACATACTAATGAGATATGGAAACCAATTAAAAATTACATTTTGGACTCAATGGAGCAAACATAATTTCCATACAAGGTCGTCTTGACAAAATATGGGTCCTATACCGAACCTAATTTCAAGCCAAAATCCACAAAGGGCTCATAATTAGTCCAAAGGCCTCAACATCTTAATAATGGGTCGTTCTAGACCAAACTCAACCTTCCGAATCTAACTCAGGGGGCACAATTCTCAATCGAGCTCGTCTACTTAGATTTTGACAAAAGTCAAACTTATGTCTTAGCTTGGAAGTTAAAATGTCCAATTGTAGTGACTCATATTGAAAGACTCGTGAGTCACGCCGACCATGCTACTAGCCCAATTTGACCCTTACAAAGTTGATGAAAATTGTCAGAATAAGATTCTAAGGTCATTTCTGAAACTTTTTATCAAAATTGACCGTAAATATTTCAATAGCTTCAAGACTCTAAAACTTACATATAAATCAATCAAATGACAAAGTAACCGAATTGTTAGTTCTAGCAAGTCATAGAATTACTTGGGATCACTTTAAGAATGTTTTAAATGATGAACATGTGACATAAATACAAAATGACATGGAGGTCATTACAACATAATCTACTAAAAAGGACTTTCATTCGCGAACGTAAAAGTCAAGAAGTACTTGAAGGCTTAAACAAGCCAAGAATGTCTTTGTATTTGGGACAAGTTTTTGTATTTTGGGTCCTTTTTAGAGACTTCTACACCTTTTGTTTAGCATTTCTATACTTGTGACTTCTACGTTATGGGAGAGATCCTCTTATTGTATATATATATTTTGGCTTGCTTCTGCTTTATCTTCTGTTTCTATATTTAAATTTCTTCTTTCACTTTGTTTCTATCCTTCTACCCATTACTTTTTGTTCTAGGTTATAGGTTAATGTACCTACTAGTGGGTTATAATAGGTGCCATTATGATTCCAAAAATCAGGTCGTGACTAAATGTTTCTTAAAAAGATTAACATTTATCTTTTTATTTTTTTCTATTCACACATTATTTTGATTAGTTTATTTTACAATTCAAGAATATTGATTAACCTCAAAACTAATAGTGAAAAAAAATTCATTGAGAGTCATGTAATGGGTTGGTGTGTATCATATAATAATAAAAAGACAATTCAATAAAATTTAATTTTTAAAATATTTGAAAGTAGTTAAATATTCTACTAAATATAACTACTTCCAAAATTGGAAAAAATATTAATGTAATACTATAAGACATATATTTGCTATAAACTTATGACCATGTTTTGTGGATACTACTTATTCAATTTAAACAACACTGATTCTTTTCCTTATAAGAAAGATTGACTCAAAAAGTTTGGCTGGTATAAGATTGGATAAAAAAATTACATATAATTCAAAATGATACACCCTTATTTAAATTTATTCCAAAATAGTTATTGTTGCCGGTAAAAAATTCTCTAATTCAAACTACTCAAAAAATTTTAGACATATAAATTTAAAGGTCAATCTTAGGCAAAGACAAGAACAAGAACAACAACAAAGTTATTATTGAACAAATACATACATCCTCATATTCTTCCTCTTTAGCCATGCCTAGAAACAATGTAATATTTTCTTTGATTCAAAATGAAACTAATAGAAAAGTCTCATACAAGAAAAGAAACATAGGGTTCTTGAACAATGCACAAGAACTCATGACTCTCTGTGAAGTTGTAATGACTGTCATCATCTATAGTCCTTATAGTGCTGAACCTAAGGTGTTTCCCAATCATGGTGTTGCAATCAGCACCTTTCGAAAGTTTGGTAAAAATAGGGATATTCAAATCTTGTTGGTGGCATGGTTTCCAAAAAAACCTCTTGCACTTCAAAATTTAAACAAGTTGATTCATGTATTAAATAATTTTTTACTCTAAACTTTTTATGGTGAAACAATAACTCATCTAAAATTTAATATTAATTTAAAAATTAAAGAAATTAACAAGAAGACCTATAAAATATCCATTTTGAAATAATAAGGTGAAGTAAGATAGATTCATTAACTTTTAGCTTTATTAAGTTATAAAAATTAATGACTTCTAGTTTAATTTAATTTTTATAATCCAAAAATTGATAATTGTATCATCACATTTGTTCATTGGTTAAATTTTTCTCATAACAAAAAAGAGATTACTTTTGAAAAAACAAATTAAAAACTGGGGTATGGAAGGAGAAATGGGGGAGGTGATTATGATATGGAGAATTGAACCCTCACAAAAAAACGAGGGTGGATAGGTAGAGACTATAACTATGATATTTTACACTAAAATATATTATATAAAATGTTTTCTGTGTATAAACACAACCATGTAAGTTAATATTTTTATTTGATTTTTACTAATTTGTTCGTAAAATAGGAAATGTTAAAATATGAAAAATTATTAAGATAATATAAAAACTAATCAAGTGTTATGAAATTCTACTCTAAATCTAAGAATAAAGAAATAACTACTGTATGTGATATTACTTGTCTCGACTCGATTTCCCGAGTCATGATCGCACCTAGTATAACTGCCTAGTAGGTAGGTCAACCTGTACCCAGAATGACAAGTAATGAGTATAAGGGTAGAACTAAAAAGAAATAACACTACTAATAAGAATAAGACATAAACAGAAGAAAACCAAAAAATATATTTATAAAAATCCTCCTAGAAACTAGAAATCTTGAGTACAAATCTATCTTATATGAAAATAAAAGTCCCAAATGTGGAACACAATAATACATCTCAAAGGAAAAATAATAGCTTAACAAATACACACAAATAGACATACTAATCTAAGATACCAAGTGCTCATCCTCGTCTCTGATACCCAAATGCTATAATAGATGACACAAACAATCATCGCTAGTAACTGATACTTGGACCTGCATCCCGGAAAAGATACAGAGTATAACATGAGTTCTAAAAACAAAGGTACTGCTAAACTAAACCTAACTTGACCTTCATAAGCCCATAAGGTAAACTCATGTGCATGTTTAAGCAAAACCTGAATGAATCCCTATAAGCCCGAAAGGCATGCAAAATAGCTAAGTCCACTAAGAGTGGAGTAACACAAACCTAAAGTCAGTCTCCAAGCCCAAATAACCGTCATGTCCATTCAAATCCTAGCCCAGCTCGCAAAAGTGAAAATTAATTTAGGTCGCTCAGCCAACCAGTCCATTCTTATGGGTGTAAGCCACCCAACTAGAAAGAGGATTGATTCGGAAAACTGTACATTAAAAAGAGATATGGAAACCAATTAAAATTTTCATTATTGTAACGACCTGTTCCCGTCGTTATAGAAAAGCCAACGGGGAAAATTTTGGGCCAGAAAACTTTTTTATAGTAACTTGGAATTTTCAAACCTAGTCTAGATTTCGACGAAATCAGAGTGAGTAAGGTCTAGGGAAATCTGGTAACATTTGAGAGATCTAATTATGTTTTTTATGACATGACCAGATAGTTAAGACGTTACACTTTACGAAATTGAATTCGGGAGAGTACAACTCCCAAAATGATCTTAGCATGAACGGGTAGTTTCTGAATGTCATGGGTTGAAGGTTTGTTGTGAAATTGGAGTTTTGAACTCTTAATTCGACTCACTGGTACTGTGCAAGCCACTGTAGCAAAATTATTCCTACTAGGTCGGGGCCGCTGTAGTGGGATTTGTCTCGCCATGGCGGGACAATTGTGAATTATGTCAGCACTAATCCCCAAAAATGTTTTATTCTGCACTTTTCGACTTTGAGAGCTAAGGAACGACCCCAAGTGTTTTCTTGATAGTTTTCTACCATTATTGAGGCTAAAGGTAAGGTTTTAACTCCCCGCACCTGTTTTTCGATTCGTAGAACTTAGTTTTATGGGTAATTATTGTTAGGGAAGGGCTTTAAAACTGTTTGGATGGTGGAAAAAGCCCTAATTTGGATATTGGGATCATGAGTTTGATCTACGATTGGTAGCATTTTTTGTAATTTGGGTAATTAGACATTGTTTATTGATTCCCATGTTATATTGATTCTTTGTAGACAAAGAACAAGCGAAAAGAATCTGGAAAGAGAAGAAGCAAGTTTCTTAGGGAATTCAAGCTTTGTTCGAGTAGGTGATGGTTGTGATTACATGTTGGTCTGATATATATTTGTAATTGCTTCATTATAATACATGTATGTATGTAAATGCTACATTATTGATTACACTAGTCGTAAATGAGGATGATTGAATAATTGTACGCAATGAATCATGACTTGATTGTATGATTATGAGAATGTACATTGTGATTGTGATTGTGGCTTGTTGAATGGATTGGGTGTTACGTTCCAAATAGTAACTTAGATTAGGTGCCACATTCCAACACATATATATGATCGAGTGTCACTTCCAACACACTAACTTGGATCGGGTACCACGTATCGGTACACTAACAATTTGGGAGTGGGTTCCTTGAGAAGACTAATGGTTCGATATAATTGTATATCTTGGGATTGTGAAATTGTACATTGTTTGTAAGTGATAATTGATATCGTATATGTTCGGTGTATGCATGTTTATTAATGATGTAATGACTTATATATGTTTTGCCTTTTGGGATACCCGCGTGATCCTACCAGTATACTATGGTTGTGTACTGATACTGCACTTGTTCTTTGTTTGTTGAGTACAGGGCATCTTCAGGCGGCTATTGACATACGTCACTTAAAATATCAGTGATCAATCGAATTCAAGGGTGAACCAGTTCTTTCGGGCTACCATGAGTTCTCTTTCTGTTTATGTCCATATTTTTCGGACTTAGACTAGTACTTATAATTTTCTTATGTTTAATTGGGTTGGACCCATTTCTTTAAACTTATTATCCTTGTTAGAGTTTTGGTTCATTAACTTTCAGGTTCTAGTCATTATTTCCGCATTTGGTTGTTAGACTTTATTGGAGTTTATGGGAACCCCCTATCTTTCCTTTAACATTTAAACCTTCTTCCGTATCTTTAAATTTCTTAGATTTGATTTAGTTGTGTAGTTCTTGGTTAGCTAATTAGTATTAATGGTTCTCTCACTAGAGAGTTAGAGTGGGTGCCAGTCATGACGATCTGGGTCGTGACAAAGTTGGTATCAGAGCCTAGGTTCGTTGATCTCGATATACCAAAACGAGTCTAGTAGAGTCTTGCAGAATGGTACAGAGATGTCTGTACTTTTCTTCGAGAGGCTATAGAACTTTAGGAAATCTCTCTGTTTTCTCTTTTCTCTTTCTTATTGCTATAACTTTATTTCAATTGGTATCTAATCTCCTTCACTCTTCTGTCCGCAGATGATTAACACTAGGTTTAACTGCGTCAGGACTGTTACTCCCATCAATGTGCCAGTTGATGAATTCGTAGCAAGAGGTCGCGGTCGGGGCAGGGGTAGAGGCCAAGGAAGGGTAGCGCCTACTAGGGATGGAACACCAGTTTAAAATGCTCCCAAAAATAAGGCTTCTCCTACGCTTCATGGAAAGGTAGAGGAGAATGTAGAGGTTGGGAATAAGGATAATGTTGGACAAGAGAAAGAGGTACAGGCTTAGACTACATGTATTCCTCCCTTAGACCTAGTGTTAGCTCAGCATATTATGTCATTCCTGAAAGGATTGGTTGGTCTTGGAGTGCTTCCCTCTATTCAAGCAATTTAAGCCCCTACCAATCCCCCTATTGCTATCACTGTCCCCAAGGTGGGTGGAACTATAGAAACTGATGCTTTCTTCCGTCCTTTGTTGGGTCTTGTTATGGCTGGTAACGAACATGAGATGTTGACTAAGTTCTTGAAGTTGAAACCACTTGTGTTCCATGGTTTTGAGAATGAGGACGCATATGAGTTCTTCCTATATTATTACGAGAGGCTTCATAAGTTGTGAATTGTCTATCAACATGGAGTAGAGTTTGTGACTTTTCAGCTTCAAGGTGAGGCTATGTAGTGGTGAAGAGCTTATGAGGAATGCAGATCTTCAGATTTACCCCCATTCACTTGGACCCAGTTTCATGCTCTTTTATTGGAGAAACATGTGCCCCGAACTTTGAGAGATCATAAAAAGAATGAGTTCATGGCTTTGGAGCAAGGTGGTATGGCTGTGGCTGCTTATGAGGCCAAGTTTCGTGCTTTGCATAGATATGCTACATAATTGGTGACTACAGAGGAAGAGAGGATCCTCTTATTTGATAAAGGATGAAATTTTGAATTGCAGGTATTGTTTGTTCATATGACCTCTGTAGGAAAAAGCTTTAATGAGGTAATAGATTTTGTGAAGAAAGTGGAAGGGGTGAGGCTAGATGGTCAGGCTAAGGCATTGGCTGAGAAAGCCAAGAATTCAGGTAATTTTCAGGGTTCTTACTCAAGGGGTTCAGGGAGGCTGATACTTGCAGCCTCGCTAATTCAGTCTGCAATGCCTGCTTCTACAAATAATTACTTGGGAACTTTACCTCAGAATTTGATTTAGGATAGCCAGGGAGCTGCATCTTCGGCCACGTTAGGCCATCTTTTGATCGTACTTGTTATAATTGTGGAGAACCTGGGCATATGAGGAGATATTGTCCCTATCCACGTATGATGGATTTCATACAGTAGCAGACTAGAGCAGTGGTACCCGCGAGAAATTATAATAATGGTCGAGGGCATCCACAAGGTGGGCAAGGAGGAAATCAGTGAGGCCGCAGAGGTAGGGGAAATGGTAACGTAGGCACTGGTACAGTGCATCCAGGCAGGGAAGTCACCCGTCATGATGACAAGGCTTAGTGTTATGCCTTTTCGGGCAAGACCGAGGCGGAGGCGTCTGATGTAGTGATCACAAGTACTATTATTGTATGTGACTGGATGACTAATGTGTTATTTGATCCAGGTTCCACTTATTCTTATGTGTCCGTGATATTTGGATCAGTATTTGCTACAATTTGTGATATACTTGATGCCCCTATCTATGTTTCTACCCCTGTTGGAGAGTCTGTCATAGTCACCCATGTCTATCGTGTTTGTCCTATTTTGTTTATGGGTTTTTAGACTTGGGTTGATTTGGTGATTTTGGAAATAACTGACTTTGATATAATCATAGGCATGACTTGGTTGTCCCCTATTATGCTGTGCTTAATTGTAATACTAAGTTCGTGACTCTAGAAATTTTGGGAAGGGAAAAGTTAGAGTGGGAAGGGGTGTACAAGCCTAAGCAAGCTAAGATTATATCTTCCATTCGGGCTGGGAAATTGGTAGGGCAGGGATGTTTGGCTTATTTGACTCATTTTCGGAATGTTGAGGTTGAGTTTCCCTCTATTGAGTCTATTACTGTGGTATCAGAATTTAGAGAATTGTTCCCTACTGATTTGCCTGGTATGCTCCAGATAGAGATATAGATTTTCTACATTGATTTGGAACCTGGTACCCGCCTCATTTTCATCCCTCCGTATCGTATGACCCTGGCAGAATTTCGAGAGCTTAAGGCTCAAATCCAAGAATTTCTTGATAAAGGATTCATTCGTCGTAGTGCTTCCCCGTGGGGTGCTCATGGCTTATTTGTTAAGAAAATGGATGGTAGTGTGAGGATGTGTATAGATTACTGAAAATTTAATAGGGCCACCGTTCAAAACAAGTACCCATTGCCTCGAATAGATGATCTTTTTGACCAATTACAAGGTGCATTAGTTTTCTCTAAGATTGATCTAAGGTCTGTTTACCATCAGTTTAAGATTTGGCTTGATGATGTGCCCAAGACGGCGTTTAGAACCCATGGGTACTACGAATTCCTAGTTATGTCGTTTGGGTTGACTAATGCGCCTGCAACTTTTATGAGTTTGATGAATGGTGTGTTCAAACCATTTCTTGTTCCATTTGTTATAGTCTTTATTGATGACATTTTGGTCTATTCAAAAAGTGAGGAAGATCATCTGACCATCTTCGTATTGTCTGGGTGTTCTTGGGAAACAAAAGTCGTATGCAAAATTTTCTAAGTGTGATATTTTGTTGACTTCAGTTGCCTTTTTAGGGCACGTAGTTTCAAAAAAAGAGGTAATGGTAGATCCCCAAAAGATTGAAGCAATTAAAAATTGGGTTCGACCTAGCTCTATGACTGAAGTTAGGAGTTTTATGGGTGTCGGTAGCTCCTATTATTGATTTGTGAAAAACTTTGCGTCTATTGCCACACACTTGACGAATTTGACCAAAAAGGAGATACCATTTGAATGAACGGAAATGCGAGGAGAGCTTCAAAATCTCAAGACTCTCTTAACCACAACACCTATTTTAGCACTATCTGTGGAAGGTAAAGATTTTATTGTTTATTGTGATGCTTCCCATTCGGGTTTGGTGTTGTGTGAATGCAGGATAAGAATGTCATAGCGTATGTATCACGACAGTTGAAGGTGCTGATGAGTCTGAGATTTGGAGTCATTTAGTGCTTTGTTTATATAGATTTAGTGTCTTCAAATGCTGAAATTGTGCCAATAACTGATGTAAATCCCTTGATTTTCAAGAAGATAGATTGAGGGATAAAGAATGGACACTAACAGGTAAAAAGGAACAAAACGGACTGAAAGAATGAAGAAAGTCAAGCCTGGTGATCACCAAGTTCACTTGGTAAGTCACCGAATAGCTATCTGACTGCCTAAAGTTCTAGTATGCCAAGCCATGAGGGAATAAACCAAGTTGGTGATAGAAAGGAACAGTCGGCGGATCGCCGAGAAGTTCCGCAATGCAGTGCTAGATCACCCAAAGTACAAACCTTACGGATGCTGAATGCCAAGGCAGAAGGGCGATGAAGTGACCAAAGGGTGACTCGCCGAGTTGTTCGGCGAGCCTGACTTACTTCGCCGAATAAGCTTTTGTAGCTTATTTTTGTAATAACTCGTAAAAATAAGCTTTTGAGCCTAACTTACTTTGCCGAGTAGTTTATTGTATGGGTTAGTGTATCCTTAAGTGAATATCTAGGCTGTTTTAGACCTTAATTGAGCAAAGAAGAAGTCTAGGGTGCAAGTAAGGACCTATGCTAGCAAGAAAAAGTGAAAGAAACATTGTTCTTTGAGGGGCCTATTGGCGATGGGACTTCATGATCTCCCAAAGGGTTGGGCGAGTCGCCCTTGTGCCTTAAGATCGCCTAGTGGGCTGTCCTATTTGACCTAGATTATGGAGCAAAGGGCGAGCTAAGTCACAGCTCGCCAACCAGGTTGGCGGATCACCCTTTAGCTCCCTAGATCGCCTAGTGGACTGCCAAAATTTCAAGATCACTGGCATATTGGGTGAGCCAAGGGTGCATTTGGTGAGTTACCTAGTGCAAAGGGCGAGCTCAAGCAGGCAAGGGGCAAAATTTTAAGTTAAAATGTTTTAGGTCCTTAGTTATTTATGAAAGTTGACCCTACATTATTTTATTCCCTTCCTATCAACTATATAAGCTTATTAGACCTAATTTTACATCATTTAAGTCATTTAACCTAGAATCAAAGGAAAACCAACTTCATCCTCTCCATATAATATTTCTCTCATTAAGAAGAACCTCCATTGAAGAAGAAACTAGGGTTGAAGCTAAGGTCAAGAACAAAGGGTCCAGTGCTAAAGGCTTGTTTTAGGGATTGGATTAAGGTATGTTTAGCTTTTCATCTATGGGTTCTTCCACCCATAGAGTCCCCTAGAAACCCCCAAGATTTGTGAAGAAGAACCCCAATCTAAGTAAGGGTTACTTCCAATGTATGGGTTTTAGGTGGGTATGATTCCAAAGTGTTGGATACTACTCATATATGATTATTGTAGTGTTTATTCATGATATTATGAAGAATTTATATGAATTCCTTGTCTAACCCTAATTTTCTAATTATGTGGGTTTAAATCTTTTGATGAGAAATTGACAGTTCTTGATAGATTTTCTAGAGTTATCACCATGAATAGAACTTATCTAAGAATGGGAATATGAAGTAATGAATTGAGCTAGACTTATGCATGTATGATAGAGTATGAATTGAATGATTAGAATTGGGACTTTATGATGAATTATGCTCAGAATTGCCTATGACTAATGCTTATGGCTAATGCGTCTTGTGATCTAGACAAGTATGATGATTGTGGAATAAAGCTTGAAGGTAGGGCTTGAAGTCATAATGTTGATCACTAGGGCTTAAAGAGTAAGTCTAATATGATGAGATAGCTTGTATTTAGGTAGAATGTGGAAGGTCTTCTCACATAGAATGATGCTATAGTGAAAGGCTAATTACCTAAAATGAATTATGCTTGTTAGAATAGAATAACTTGATGTTTAGTCTTATGATTCCTTCATGGATAGTTGAATTATGTAGATTGGTATGGTAGATCTCAGGTAGCTTGGGATGGTAGTTATCATGGTAGCTTGGGATGGTAGTTGTCATAGTAGCTTGGGATATGAGGAATTAAGCTCTCCTCAGTTTAGCTTGAACTAGCATTGGTAGGATGCTTTTCATGGTATCTTGCATTAGTATAGGCATGATAGCCTAGGATTGAGGATCTATACTCTCCAATGGATAGCTTGAACTAGCATTGTTAGAATGTACTTCGTGGTAGCTTGACTTGCTTATGCCAAGACCATTTCATGGTAGCTTAGGATCGAGACATCATACTCTCCTAAGGATAGCTTAGGGTTGATGATTTATGCTGCCCTAAGGGTAGCATAAATCATCAAACCTAAGCTATCCTTAGGAGAGTATGATGTCTCGATCCTAAGCTACTAACGGTAGCTTGCATACTATTGAATGTTGCATGGTGGCTAGGTTGGTATACTCGTATCCTTCCTAGGGTAGATTGAATTGGATGGTAAGGTGTTTTCCATGGTAGCTAGGTCTAGCCTAGTATGTGCTATTTTTTGATAGTCTAGAATGATAGATAGTAAGGATTGAGTAAGCTAGTCTAAAGGAGTACTTAGTATGAGTGGTAGTATGGGATGCCATTCATACATGGTACAAGTATGACTTGAAGCTACTTATGAAGTGTCTGCTTATGTAATGTATGCCTAGCTTGGATTGTTGCTATAGTTGCCTTCCATGATATGAATGACTTAAGTTAATAGTTCCTTGTTAATACGAAGTAGGTCTATAGTGACACCTAGAGATGTCAAATATGAATAGGGTGACTTCAAGATATGCTTAGTGTGTGTGGTATTATGGGATGCCTGACATGCATTGCACAAGTTTTCCTTGAGGTTACTTAGGAGTGTAGTGCTCTTATGACATTTAATCCTAGGTCTTGACTATGAAGGTGGACAATGACCAAGAATGAACGAAGAGAGGTACTTAGCTTAGGTTGTATTATGGGATGCTATCTTTGCCTTGCACAAGTATGCTTGGAGGTGGCTTGTGAAGTAGTTCACTTGAATATGAAGGACTAATGGTTGAAGTATGAGATTATGAATATCTTATGTTGACTTGTGATGTTATGATACTTTATAAAAGTTATGTTATGAATATGTTATTATCTCTTATGATTATGTTTTATGTTGGTATGTTAGCTTTCATACTTGGTACATTTTGTACTAACGCATATTGCCTACATTCAAATCAAATGTAGGGTGTTGGAGATTGAATTGCTTTGGAGGCTAGGTTTCTAAGGCGTTGGAAGACTTGAAGAATTGGTGAGTCATAATAGCTTCGAGGAGAAACCCACTATGTTCCTTTTATGTCGTTTCTTATGTTTTAGATTTATTATGGGTTGCGTCCCAAGACTTTTATTCATATTTTTCAAAGATGGTTTCGAGACATAGACTTAGTAAAGACTTTTTCTTTTATGAAATGCTTTCGATTGAATGTTTTAAAGAAAGTTTTAATTTTCCCCTACTTTTCTATAATCGTATGTTATGATGACGTTAAGGACTTGTAGACCCCTGAGGGGTCGAGTACGCCGTGTTACGTATAGGGGGTACCCCTAGGTCATGAAAAAGTTGGTATCAAAGCATAAGGTTTTGGGATAAGTTTTAGGATATCTCAAACCATATTTAAGTAGAGTCTTATTCATGGGTGTGAGTCGTGACATATTTATGAATAGGAGGCTATTGGATGCTTAGGAAAAGTCTCAGTTCTTCATTCTCTTAGTCATGCCATAGAATTTGGCTTTAGTAGGCCCTTTTTCTAAACTATGCCCATTGTTTTTCAGGGTATGGCTAATACAAGGGTGAATGCTAGGAGAGATGGGGAAGACATTGGGGACCAAGTGATTCCTACCCAACAAGCTCTTCCTCAATTTTCTAACAACCCTCTGACTGGAAATGTCACTCTAGCGGAGTCTAGGGCTTCTATGCAATTATTGGCCCAAGCATTGACGGCACAAGCCAATTGAGAGGTGGTGGCTCTGGTGAACCCTATAGGGAAAATGTGTGCTTATAGGATTAGGGAGTTCTTGAGGATGAACCCTCCAGAGTTTAGTGGCTCCAAGGTGGAGGAGGATCTAAATGGGTTCATAGATGAGGTTTATAAGACACTTGCTATCGTGGGGGTAACTTATAGGGAAAAAGCGGAGCTAGCCACTTACAAATTGAAAGATGTTGCCCAAATTTGGTATGATAAATGGAAAGATGCTAGGCCGGAAGAGGCGGGCCTTATAGAATGGGAAACTTTTCAGTTGGCATTTCTAGATAAGTTCTTTCCTTGGGAGTTGAGGGAGGATAATTTGGAGGAATTCATAAATCTTAAGCAAGACAATATGAGTGTCAATGATTATACCTTGAAGTTCACTCTTTTGTCTAAGTATGCTCTATCTTTAGTAGCAAGTCCTCGGGATTTGATGAATAGGTTCATGATGGGGGTGTCCAATTCGGTAGAAGAAGAATGTCGTATGACAATGCTTGTTGATGATATGGATATCTCACATCTCATGGTGTTTGCCCAACAAATAGAAGAGTCAAAACTCAAGAAGGAGATGGCTAGGGAGAAAAAGAGGTTTAGGGTGGATAATGATTGGTCCAATGGATATGGTCATTCTAAGAATCGACTAAAGTTTTCCGGAAAAGGCTATTCTAATATTCCTAAGTATAAGGATGAGAGTGTGTCTACCCCTAGGCCACAAGGGAAAGGTAGTGAGTCCCTATGGCCCACTTATTCTAGGTGTGGTAAGAGTCATGAGGGTAAGTGCTTAGCTGGTAGAGATGGTTGCTATGGATGTGGTGAGAGTGGCCACGTGAAGTAGGATTTCCCAAAGGCAAAGGTTACTATAAGAGAGGGTAAGCAAGCTGCCTCTAGTGGAGGGGGGTGATGAGCCTCCAAAGAGGAATAGATTCTCTCCAATCCAAGGATGATCAAGAGTGATCTCCTCATATCCTTTCCGGTATGTGTTATATGCTTTAGTAAATTTCCAGATTTCGTGCCTTTTATGACTTGTTATGATTGGACTTGATGTTGTCCTTGCTATGATTCATGTTTAGAAAGCAAGTGTAAGTTTGCTCCCAAGGGGAGATAGTGTACCTATCTAAGAAGGTTATTGTGTGCTTATGTGTTGCTATGATTTCCTCCTATGCATGTTCATGAAAATGCCTAGGTCTTGTTAGATATGACTTACATGCATTTTTGTGCCTCATGTTGTAGCATCTTTTAGTCACTGTGCATTTTTAGGCTCCATGTAGTGTATGTTGAGCATGTTGTAGCAAGGAAATGATATTTCCTCCTTGGAAATGAATAGATAAGGATTTTCATGCATTTTGGGTTGGTAGAAGTAGTTCCTACTCTCTTGTGTTGCATTGAGTATGTTTAGCTTGGAGTTTAAGTTTTCCTCCTTGGTTGTGTGCATTTGGACGTATGGCATGCATGATGGGCTGCTAGTCTTGAGTCGTTAACCCTTAATGTGTTTTAAGTGTCATTCGAGGATGAATGTTCCTAAGCGGGGGATAATGTAACGACTCACAAAATGATAGGTTGAACTAGAGACTCATCCTGTGGATTTGTGTATCCTTAAGTGAATTTCTAGGCTGTTTTAGACCTTAATTGAGCAAGGAAGAAGTCCAGGGTACAAGTTAGGACCTATGCTAGCAAGAACGAGTGAAAGAAACCTTGTTCTTTGAGGGGCCTTTTGGCGATGGGACTTTATGATCGCCCAGAGGATTGGGCAAGTCGCCCTTGTGCCTTAAGATCGCCTAGTGGGCTGTCCCATTTGGCCTAGATTCTGGAGCAAAGAATGAGCTACGTCGCAACTCGCCAACCAGGTTGGTTAATTGCCCTTTAGCTCCCTATATCGCCTAGTGGACTGCCGAAATTCCAAGATCACTGGAATATTGGGCGAGCCAAGGGTGCATTTGGTGAGTTACCTAGTGCAAAGGGAGAGCCCAAAGGTCCAAAGGGCGAGCCAGAGGGTCCAAAGGGCGAGCTCAAATGGGCAAGGGGCAAAATTTTAAGTTAAAACGTTTTAGGTCCTTAGTTCTTTACCAAAGTTGACCCTACATTATTCTATTCCCTTCCTAACATATATATAAGCTTATTAGACCTAAGTTTACCTCATTTAAGTCATTCAAACTAGAATCAAAAGAAAACCCACTTCATTCTCTCCATAGAATATTTCTCTCTCTAAGAAGAACCTCCGTTGAAGAAAAAGCTAGGGTTGAAGCTAAGGTCAAGAACAAAGGCTCCCTTGCTAAAGGCTTGTGCTAGGGCTTGGATTAAGGTATGTTTAGCTTTTCATCTATGGGTTCTTGCACCCATAGAGTCCCCTAGAAACCCCAAAGATTTTTGAAGAAGAACCCCAATCTAAGCTAGAGTTACTTCCAATGTATGGGTTTTAGGTGGGTGTGATTCCAAAGTGGTGGATACTCCACATATATGATTATTGTAGTGTTGATTCATGATATTATGAAGAATTTATGCGAATTCCTTGTCTAACCCTAATTTTCTAAGTATATGGGTTTAGACCTTTTAATGAGAAATTAATGGTTCTTGATAGATTTTCTAGAGTTATCACCATGCATAGAACTTATCTAAGAATGGGATTATGAAGTCATGAATTGAACTAGACTTATGCATGTATGATAGAATATGAATTGAATGATTAGAATTGGGACTCTACGATGAATTATGCTTACAATTGTCTATAACTAAGGCTTAGGGCAAATGCGTTTTGTGATCTAGACTAGTATGATGATTGTGGAATAAAGCTTGAAGGTAGGGCTTGAAGTCATAATGTTGATCACTAGGGCTTAAAGAGTAAGTCTAATATGATGAGATAGGTTGCATGTATGTAGAATGTGAAAGGTCTTCTCACATAGAATGATGCTAGAGTGAAAGGCAAATTACCTAAAATGAATCATGCTTGTTAGAATATAATAGCTTGAGGTTGAGTCTTATGATTACTTCATGGATAGTTGAATTATGTAGCTTGGGATGGTAGATCTCAGGGTAGGTTAGGATGGTAGATCTCATGGTAGCTTGGCATTTGAGGAATTAAGCTCTCCTAAGGTTAGCTTGAACTAGCATTGGTAGCATGCTTTCATGGTAGCTTGCATTAGTATAGGCATGGTAGCCTAGGATTAAGGATCTATACTCTCTTATGGGTAGCTTGAACTAGCATTGTTAGAATGCACTTCATGGTTGCTTGACTTGGTTAGGCCAAGACCATTTCATGGTAGCTTAGGATCGAGACATTATGCTCTCCTAAGGATAACTTAGGGTTGAGGATTCATACTCCCCTAAGGGTAGCTTGCATCCTATTGAATGTTGCATGGTGGCTAGGTTGGATTATTAGTATCCATCCTAGGATAGCTTGGCTTGCATGGTAAGGTGTTTTCCATATTAGCTAGGTCTAGCCTAGTATGTGCTATTCTTCTATAGTCTAGAATGATAGATAGTAAGCATTGAGTAAGCTAGCCTAAAGGAGTACTTAGTGTGAATGGTAGTATGGGATGTCATTCATACATGGCATAAGTATGACTTGAAGCTACTTATGATGTGTTTTCTTATGTAATGTATGCCTAGCTTGGATTGTTGTTTTAGTTGCCTTCCATGATATGAATGACTTAAGTTGATAGTTCCTTGTCAATACGAAGTAGGTTTATAGTGGCACCTAGAGATGGTAAATATGAATAGGGTGACTTCAAGATATGCTTAGTGTGTGTGGTATTATGGGATGTCCCACATACATTGCACAAGTGTTCCTTGAGGTTACTTAGGAGTGTAGTGCTCTTATGATATGAAAACCTAGGTCTTGACTATGAAGGTGGACTATGACCAAGAATGACCAAAGAGAGGTACTTAGCTTACGTAGTATTATGGGATGCTATCTTTGCCTTGTGAAGTAGTTCACTTAAATATGAAGGATTAATGGTTGAAGTATGAGATTATGAATCTCTTATGTTGACTTGTGATGTTATGATACTTTATTAGAGTTATTTTATGAATATGTTCTTATCCCTTATGATTATGTTTTATGTTGGTATGTTAGCTTTCATACTTGGTACATTTTGCACTAACACATATTTCCTACATTCTAATCAAATGTAGGGTGTTCGAGATTGGATTGCTTTGGAGGCTAGGTTTCTAAGGCATTTGAAGACTTGAAGAATTGGTGAGTCCTAATAGCTTCGAGGACAAACCCACTATGTTCCTCTTATGTTGTTTCTTATGTTTTAGACTTATTATAGGATGCGCCCCAAGATTTTTATTCATGTTATTCATAGATGGTTTTGAGACATAGACTTAGTAAAGACTTCTGCCTTTATGAAATGTTTTTGATTAAATGTTTTAAAGAAGTTTAAATTTTCCCCTACTTTTCTATGATCGTATGTTATGATGACTCTAAGGACTTGTATTAGAGCCCTTTGAGGTCGAGTATGCTGTGTTACGTTTAGGGGGGTACCCCTGGGTCGTGACAATTTTTGGCAACTACAAATACATTTTTGAACATTTATTTTAGTATCAATTACTCTTTAGAACAATCTTTTATTAATGTTTTAGCTCTGGAGACAATTTTCTCTAGTTTTTCCTACGCTTTGAAGGATTGAAGAAATTCACATTTGAGAAATTGGAAGTGGGTCTTTGAGAATCTTCAAATTGGAGCATTGTAAGTGTCACGCCTCAAGCTACCCCCAAGATGCGGACACGGGACCTAAGATCACAAGTGACCCCAAGCTAACCCTACTAACATGACATAAGCTTACTAAGAATAAAAATAACTGATGCGGAAGCTAATCAATCATAAGTAAATTTGAAATGATGGGGAATACCCATATACTAAAACTGAAACTAACAAATCTGAGATTTTAATACAAGAGAAAAAGCAAACTCAAATACTAAGTTGAATCTAACTATGTCTGATAATGGCCTCTAATTGACTCGAAGTACTGGGACATGCCCCAGCTAAATCTAGAAAAACTGAAACTAAAAGACTGAAGTAAATAACATATTGTCCTTGGAGAATAAGGACTCACCACTGGTCTACTGAGCTAGAGATCGGGAACCGATCTATGTGTGATCTGACTGCTGAGGACCTAACACGCATAATTCCTGAACTAACGAATATATACAAATAGGGTTTTGAATATCATAAGAGAAACTGAGTAATAACATGATAATCTGATTTGGAACATTAAATTAACTAGTTCATGAATATCTGCTGAAGTTCTAGAAGCACTAGGTCTAGTTAATAATAGGGAATCAAGAAGCTTACTGATTTCTAGGGACCTAATGGGCGAAAGGAACCTGCTAGTGAAATCTCACATACCTAGTGACGACTTCTATAGAGAAATCTTTTGATTTTAGGGCTGGAACTGATGGATACTTGTTGCGTTCTTGAACTAGGGTTCTTGACTTCTTCCTCCTCTTAGGATTCTAACTTTCTAAGTTTTGATGAATGATTTGACTTAGATAAGTTCTAGTTATGTTTCTAGGCAAAAACAAACCAAAACCACATAGTTTAGGGTTAAAACGAAGTAGTTTAGGGCTCCAATAAAATAGGAAAAGACCAAAAGACCCTTGACTTAACTACTGTAAGAGTCATCGACAGATGGGACTGACGGACCATCGATTGACTAATAGTCAGTGCTGGTCAACCGTTGATCAGTACTAGAGGCTGAAATAAAGGTCGTCGATTCACGGACACGGACCACGGTCCGTGACCTGACCTACAGATTGTGGGTCAACACTTAACCAAATATTTCTCTGGGGTTCTAGGAGAGGTTGTTGATACGAATCACGGACCACTAGCACGGGTCGTGGGTCACCCAACGATCCATGGGTGGCATCCGTGAGTTGCACCTGCAGCTTCTGGAAATCTATTTTAAGGTCTGTTTTCGGATAAGAGGTGTTACATTATCTCCTCATTGGGAATATTCATCCTCGAATGAAGACTAAACTAGCTGAAATAGAGGAAAAGAGCTAGAACCCTACCACTAAACACTGGAAACTGATTTCTAACTGAACTAAGTTCCAAGAACATGAAAATACGCTAAAAATGCAAGTAGAAATTGAAGGAACGTGATACTAAGACTAAAACTAAAACTACACATGAATGACTGAAAAATTGAAAAGGAACTGCTACCTTAAGCTGGAATGGAATCAGAAGGAAAAAGGTGACGAAACATGGCCTTTATGGCTGCTTCTGCTTCCCAAGTAGATCACTCTACGAACTGACTCCTCCACAAAACCTTGGCTGGTGTACCACGAGTTTATGGTATTTTTGATACATTTCATTTGAGAGTTATGAGTCTATATGGCTATTTTGTATTAGTTTATATATGTTTTTCTCATGTTTGCAGGTAATAGGTTCAGGTGTGGAAACTTAAAAACACAACTGAAAGAAGTACAAAAAAGGGCATCTACGGAGGCAACTTATGGACCGTAGGCCTAGTTACTCCCCGTAGATGATAGTCGTGAAAGGGCAGGAAAGGCATTGCTGAAGATCAAGGAATTCTTGACCAAGTGTGGAACCACGATTGTGACTTACGACCGTAGATTGATCTACAGACAGTAATGTTGCTCCGTAAAATCATTCAGAGATTGGTTTCGGTACCTGATGCTGAAAAAATCTAAGTGTGGAGTTACGTAGAAGAGTTGCGGACCGTAGATTGACTTACGGTTCGTGCTATTGAATCGTCAATTGCGACAAAGATTTTGCAGATTTTGAAGAAAGAAAAATTGCCTAAGTCCTAAGCCACGGAAGGGACATACGGACCGTAGATTGACTTACAGACCGTAGGTCAGTCTCGTAGAATGAAGACGCGTCCTGCAACTTTATTTCCTTATTTCTATTCCTTTTTAGTTAGGACTTATTTTTCTATATATAGGGTATGTAAACCTTGTTTTTGGGGGGTTAGACATTATTATTTTTGTTCTAGTTTTTGTTTTGGGAGATTAACTTGCAACTTTAGCAATTCTTAATTTCCAAATCACGTTCTGGTGATTTTTACTTTAAAATTCAAGTTGAAATTCTGGGATTATTCTACTCAACTATGTAAGTTCATGATTTAATCTTCAAATATTTTGAATTGTTTTCTTGCTAATATGGGTAACTAAATCCACAACTAGGGTTGTGGAAACCATAAGAGATTAACAAAGTATGAATAGTCACCAACTAATTCCCAAATAGTATTTTGCATGCATTGTTAATTCTTTCGTTTAAAAGTCTTTTTAACGGTGCACGACGTTAGAACTCGCCTTATTGCTTCTTGCGGACCAAGGAGGTAGTTAATAAGAAAAGAATTATCAACATAGATTTAATGTGATACTATCTAATAGAATTAATGTCGATTGGTGTGAGGGTGAAAACTATGTCGTACATCAATGTGAAGTGTAATATGAGGTAATGGTAGGGGTTAGTAAATTATACACACGTAGCCAGATCGAGGTGCGGGGTGAAATTCTCTAGATGTCGGACCAAGGATTTAGAGATACAGAACTTATCGCGTTGCATGTAATACACTAAGAAAGGATTGCTATTACTAGGATTACGGAGTTGTGTGCTTATGGGGAACACGTACGCCGTAGTTTCCTTCTCAATTTGATAACAACAAAAGTTTGAATTTTGCTTACTAATTATTTTCATAATTTTCAAAATTTGTTACACAAATTCCCCCTCCCCTCCCCCCCCCCCCCCCCCCCCCGCCCCCTTTACTTATTTGTCTCAAAAATACATTGGCTAAATGAATATAATCTTTATTGAACTTAAGTCTAAACCATATTCCTTGTGGAATCAACCCCAACCTACAAGTTGGGTTCTTTATGTGATAATGATCGCTTATGCTTTTGAAAAGAGGTGTAATTTGAGCGTATCAAATTTTGGCTCCACTACCGGGGGAAAAGGTTTTTAGATTAAGTTTAATTACATTACTGAACTTTAGTCAAATATTTCCTAATTTTACTTTTTCTTTTGTTTTTTGTCTCTCTCAAGTTCTTACTATAATGTATGCCAAGTTCACGGAGCCAAGGCAAACCACTTACTCCCTACGATCCCAAACTGAATAGAACTTTGCGGAGAATAAATAATCAAGGAGTTTTGGTTAACCCTATCGGGGGAGTTAGCTGAAGGTATTGGATTGCAACTTTCAAGGGTAATTGATGCGAATAATCAGGCTCTAGTTGAGAATAGATTGGGAGATGCACCAAGGGCACCGGAATTACAAGGACCACGTCTGCATGAAAATTTTAGGGTTAACCTTAATATTGCCGATTCTGATGGAGCTCTTGTCCTACCGCCTCTACCTCAGGGGCATACATTTGTGGTGACCAATAGCTTGATGTATATGCTTACAACGAGGGGCTTGTTTGAGGGGTTGCCAGTGGATGATCCACATGCTTACTTAGCAAATTTAATCATGTCGGCAAAAGTTGTATAGGTCGACTAGATTGGGATATGAACGTCATTGGGTTGCCTGTGTTCCCCCTATCATTGACTGAAGATGTTGCTGTGTGATTCAATGAAATCCCTTACAACTCAATCTATACATTGGAGCAGTTGATAGAGGTAGTTTTAGCTAGATTCTTTCAAGCTTCCAAGAAGTTGAACAAGAAGGATAAACTCAACAACTTTGTAGAATTACTTGGAGAGTATGTGAGTAGTTCTTGGGATAGGTTCACTGCCTTCATGAGGGGTGTCCTGAATCATCGTATTGATAATGAGTCACTGAAGGAGTACTTCTACCAAGGACAAGATGATAATGGTAAGGCAGTGCTCGATACTATTGCAATAGGTTAGTACGGTGAATGCACTTTTGCACAAATTACAAAGAAAATGGAGAAGATATCTCGAAATAATAAAGCTTGGAGCACTAGAAAGTCAGACACTGGGAGGAGCACATTTGTCGTTCTAGCTACAAACAACTATCCCGCATATGAGATTTGCGAGGAGATGGCACAGAAGAGAATTGAGCTAGGGTTGGTGTTAAAGCATGTGATTGGAGGAGTGGAGAAGGTAAATGTAGTGAACTATTAGACTAGAACTCCTCTAACAGCATAGGAGTATTATTTTGAAGAGGATGCTTATATTGTGAATGAACAGACGGGGGGTTTCCAATTCTGCTCCTAGGGAAGCTAAAGGTAATATGTCACGTATTGAGGATATGATGTAGAAAATGATGAGGACGTTTGACGCAACTGATGAGAATGTAAAGGAGATGAGAAATGACTTGTCTGGTATTGGTCAAATAGTTAACGCCCACGCAGTGTCAATCTAGTATCTTGAGCTACAGATGATTCAGTTATCGACTATAGTAAACCCACGTCAACCAAGAACTCTTTCTAGTAATACTATCCAAAATCCAAAGAATGATGGACATTGCATGGCAGTCACGACTCGAGGACGTAAGCAGACCATTGATCCACCTATGCTGTCTGGGGTTGAAACTGAAGCTAGTAAAGAAGATGATGTGGTTAAGGTGACTGGAGAGTCCGAGAGTGCGGTAGAGAAGGAAGAGGAGGTAACTCAGAAAGTTGTCCCCATACCCACACCTCCATCTCATTTCCCACAAAGGTTAGTGAAAAAGACTGAAGAAAGCAAATACCACAGGTCTATTAGCCTGTTGAAGCATCTTTCCATCAATGTTCCATTGATAGAGGCATAGGAGCAAATGCTTGGGTATGAAAAATTTATGAAGAATATGGTGACTAATAAAAGGGTTGTGAGCTTCGAGGATGATGATACATTGCAACATTGTAGTGCCATTGCTACTAAGTCCCTTGTGCAGAAGAAAGAGGATCCTGGTTATTATTCCATGTACCATCGGGTTGTTGCATTTTGCTAAGGTATTGTGTGATATTGGGGCTAGCATTAATCTGACACCATTGTCGATTAATAAAAAGTTAGATTTGGGAGATCCAAATCCAAATGCGATACGATGCTTCATGGCTGATAGAACCGTGAAGAGGCCCATAGGTGTGCTCCATGATGTACTAGTGAAAGTGGAGTCATTCATCTTTTTGGCAGATTTTGTGATTATTGACTGCGAGGTTGATTTTGAGGTTCCTATCATTCTTGGGAGACCATTTTTAGATACGGGGCGCGCTTTGGTTGATATGGAAAAGGGGCAGATGAAATTCAGACTGAACAATGAAGAGGCGACTTTCAATATTTGTAGGTCTATGAAGTAAAGTAGTGAGGTCCAATCGATATCAGTGATAACCTATAGAGTTGAGAGTGTTTCTGAGGTGTAGGTTGAGGAGAGACTGGGTGTTGAGGCATTAGAAATGGTTATGATGCACTTCGTTAGTGATGGTATTGAATTGTATGATGAGTTTGTTGCCACACTTGATAAGTGTGAATATCGGTCTAAACCAAAGAAGTTAGAGTTGAACCTGAAAAATCGTGAGTCCCCACCTGCACAACCATTTGTTGAGGAGGCACCGAAATTAGAGCTTAAGGTTCTACCACCGCATTTGAGGCACATGTTCTTGGTAAAAAATGATACTCTACCAGTCATTATTGCAGCTTATTTGAATGGGCAACAAATAGAGTGTTTGGTTGCCGTATTGAAGAAGTTCAAGTGAGCCATTGAGTGGACTATTGCGGATATCATTGGGATCCCTCCCGATATTTGTTATCATAAAATCCAACTCATGCTGGATCACAAACCTAGTATTGAGCACCAAAGAAGATTCAATCCGCCTATGCAAGAGGTAGTTAAAAAGAAGATCATCAAGTGGTTAGATGCTGGAGTTATTTATGCCATTGCCGATAGTAGTTGGGTGTGTCTGGTTCAGTGTGTGCCTAAGAAAGGTGGGATTAATGTTGTTCCTAATGAGAAAAGCGAGCTTGTTTTGATACGGCCTGTGACTAGATGGATAGTCTGTATGGACTACCCGAGGTTAAATGCTTGGACAGAAAATGACCATTTCCCTATGCCATTCATGGATCAGATGCTCGATAGACTGGCGAGTAAAGGTTGGTGTTGTTTTCTTGATGGTTATTCGGGCTACAATCAGATTTCTATAGCTCCGAAAGACCAAGAGAGGACAACCTTCACTTGCCCTTATGGGACATTCGCTTACAAACGAATGTCATTTGGGTTGTGCAATGCTGCATCAACCTTCTAGCGTTGTATGATGTCAATATTCTCTGTTATGGTAGAGGACACTATAGAGGTGTTTATGGATGATTTCTCGTTGGTGGGTGACTCTTTTGATCGTTGTCTAGATCATTTGACCGAGGTGCTTAAGAGGTGTGAAGACTGCAATCTAATGATCAATTGGGCAAACGGCTCGAGAAGGAGTGTAAGTTCTATGTTGGATGATGCTAGTCTAAGAGCATTTGGAGAGTTGAAGGAGAATTTAGTTACTGCACTTATTATTATTTCACCGAATTGGGGGCAACCGTTTGAGGTAATGTGTGAGTGGCGCTTGGGTTGGTATTAGGACAGAGGCAAGAGAAAATTTTCCATCCTATTTACTATGCTAGCAAATCTCGAAATGTGGCCTAAAAGAACTGTACGGTAACTGAACAAGAGCTTCTTGCGGTAGTTTCCGCAGTCAAAAATTTTAGATCCTACTTGCTTGGTACTAAGGTCGTAGTGCATACTGACCATTCTGCATTGAGGTATTTGATGGTGAAGAAGGATGCGAAGCCAAGGTTGATTATATGGGTATTGCTGCTACAAGAATTCAACTTTGTGGTAAAGGATAGAAAGGGGACTGAAAATCAAGTTGCTGATCACTTGTCTATATTAGAGGATGAGGTGATGCTAAAGTTTGGTGATAGGGCTAAAATCAATGACGCTTTTCCGGATGAACAAGTATTGATTGTTTCTCATGATTTGATTCCTTGGTTTGCAGACTTAGCAAATTATTTGGCAAGCGATTTGGTGCCTACGGATTTATCTTCTTACCAAAGGCAAAAGTTTATGCATGATGTGAAGAAGTTCTTTTGTAATGAGCCTTATTTGTATCGTAGTTATGCTGATGGGATTATTCGTCACTGTGTGCTAGAGGTCGAGATAATGGGTCTACTAGAGGAGTGTCATTCATCACCTGTTGGTGGGCATCATAGTGGTGTTCATACTGCACATAAAATTTTGCAGTGTGGGTACTACTGGCCCACTATCCACCAAAATGCTCATGATTTCGTCAAGTCTTGTGACCGTTGCCATAGTGAAGGAGGAATTTCAAAGAGGCAAGAGCTTCATATGAATCCAATATTGGTGATTGAGTTATTTGATGTATAGGGCATTGATTTCATGGATACCTTTGTGAGCTCACATCGGATGAAGTATATTCTTGTTGTAGTTTATTATGTGTCGAAATGGGTGGAAGCAGTTGCACTCCCCAACATTGAAGGTAAAAGTGTCACCGCATTCTTGAAAAATAATATCGTCTCTAGATTTGGTGCACCTAGGGCAATTATCAGTGATGGAGGTTTCCACTTTTGTAATAAGTTGTTCAAAGCGCTACTTGAGAAATATGGTGTCCGCCCAATGTAGCCACTCCTTACCATCCGTAGAGTAGTGGGCAAGTTGAAGTGTCCAAAAGAGAGATCAAAAAAAATTTGGTAAAGACTGTGAATGCCAATAGAATGGATTGGTCAAAGAAGTCTGATGATTCTCTATGGGCCTTTTGCACCGCTTTCAAGACTCCTATAGGTATGTTTCCCTACCAACTTGTATATGGAAAGTTTTGTCCCTTACCGGTAGAGTTAGAGCATAAGGCCATGGGGGCGATGAATAGTCTTAATTTGGATTGGGGAGCCATACCAAATCAAAGGTTAAATGACTTACATATGCTTGATGAGTTTCGTTTAAAAGCATATGAAAGTTCAGCCTTGTACAAAGAGAAGATGAAAAGGTATCATGATCAACGAATTGAAAAGCGAGAATTTGTTATGTGTGATCTTGTGCTTCTATTCAACTCTATATTGCGCTTATTTCCAAGAAAACTCAAGTCCAAATGGACCAAGCCATTTTTATTCACGAAGGTGTTGCCCAATGGTGCGGTTAACCTTGAGAATAGTGAAGGAACAAGGTTCATGGTAAATGGACGAAGGATCAAGATCTATCTGGGAAACGCAAAGAGTGTGCAAGTGGTTGTTGAGGCCTATTATCTTAATAAAGTCTGAGTAATCAAGGTTGTGCATCGTGCCGCGATCTTAAATTAAGCGTTGCTTGCGAGGCAACCCAAGATGTACAATCTAGCCATTTATAGGTTTTGTTTTACGTCTAGTAGCTTCTTTGGTTAATTACGTCTTTGTACTCAATAAGATAGGTGCTTTAATTTCTTGGTTAGTGTTGGCTAAGTATAGCATAGGGTTTGTGTCTAAAAAGTTTCCAGAAAATGTAAAAAGAATGACCTAATGGTTGCTACATGTGCAAGTGCGCAAGGTAAAATCTGCCGAAAATGGTTTGGTGCAGAGGTCTACGGACCCCATCTACGGTTCGTAGTTCATTCTACGGACCATAAATGTCATCCGTAGATCCCAGGTAAGTCTCTGAAATTTTACAGAGCGTAAAGGTGATCTACGGTCCCCATCTACGGACCGTATATTGATCTACGAACCGTAAGCGTGGTCTCGTAAGTCCAACCCTACTTGACCGACCCAACCTGAATGACCTCTAATTTAAAAACCCCCACTTTCAAATCATTTCCCACTTCTTCTAAATCCTCCCTAATCGTTTCTCCACCTCCCAAATCCGTCAAGTTACTCATTCTCACAATCAATACATCATCATCCACACTAAATTCATCCCCCATATTCCCAATTCTCTTTTTTTACCCCCAAATTTCTCTAAACCCCCATTTTTCAAACTTCATGGTCCGGGTACGGTGCAAGTAGGTGACTTTTCTTGGTGATATTGGAATCATAGTGTCGTCACACAATCACACCACTCCTCGTTACTTGTAAGGTAATAGACTTTCCCGTCACTTTTAATTTCGGTTCATAGATTGATTATAGAAAGTCGGGAGTTGGGTCTTGACCTTGGGTAGTTAACCATCTATAAATTGCATGCTAAATTTGGAGTACTAAAACCCTTGGGACGATGGTTAGTGATTGTGTGTAGCTATAACATAAAATTAGTGAAAATAAATAGTCTAAATGTAAGTTTCGACTTATGGTTCCACATCTTGTCTTGAAGTTATTATAAAATTGCATAATTGGAACCCTTAGATGACAAACTTTCATAAGTTATGTTGGAATGCATGATTAGACTAGGATAATATTGCAATTGGCTTCAAAATGGGTTTCAAAATTGAGGCACATCTAAGACCTGGCACATACCCTATCTACGAGACCCCGTCTACAGACCGTAAGTTAAGTTACGGACTGTAGATCAGGTCCATAGATGGAAGCACTTGGCAAAATTCACTAAGTGTGAAACTATGAATGTGGACAATGGTCTGTAGATTAATCTACAGACCGTTCTGCATGTCCGTAGTTTCCAACAGAGACCAAATTTTTGGTACCTCTGAGCTACGAAGGGGTTCTGCGGACCATACGTCTACCTATGGACCGTAGGTGGACACTGTAACTTACTGCCAATTTTATTTTTTTATTTTTTATTTTTTTTTTGTTTCTAGTTCTAAAATTGTTTTGAATTTGTTTTAGGTTTGTTTTGGGTACTAACTACTCCTCCACGGGTACCATGGCACCTAAGAAGCAAGTAATTTACACTAAGAAGGGGAAGTCTAAATCATTTGCCCCAACTCTAAGGCTGATTGATAAGGATATCGAAACAGAGAAGGATCCTGCACATATCCCACCAACCATGAGGATATCACCAACATTACCCCGATCTACCAGGAACACACCCCGAAAGGTAGTCATCGACGTAGTCACTATCTCCTAGTCTGATGAGGATGACACACTAATTGGGTCACCGACTTGGTCTGCTTCCTGGTCTAGAGAGGGTTCCTACTTTTATTTACTGCAAGTTCTGCCTCAAGATCTGTGTCCGGCTTTACCACCGGCTCATGTACACACAACCAAACTGCCTCATCTGATGAGGCCTCTAGTTCGGAAGAAGTCCTAGTTCCACGAAACAATAACCCTAATCCAATGGAAGGGGAACCGAGTAGATGGTGTGTTGAGGGGCAGTGGCAGATCTACCAGGATGCCAAAATGCTAAATGAGAAAGAGAGGATGGCCCGGCTTATTACTGAGGAGTGTAGAGTCTTCACGGGGAATCTACATACAATGCTCGACATTCACCACCTATTTAAGCTTCACAAGTGCGAGTGGATGGCTCGTGACCCCAGAACATATAGTGAGGAGATTGCACGGGAGTTCTATGCTTCTTATGATGCCACTCTCCGAGGGTCGAATGATAAGCGGTCTAAGCCCACAGTCCAGGACTCCGTCACCTCAACCAGGGTCTGAAATTTCTCGGTGGACATTATCATGCGACCATCAGCCGATTCCTCTACGGTCTTGGCCCTGATCACACTTGGGTGCTAAAAACGGCCGACTTTGACTATATATGGGATATAGTGCGGGGTGGAGCCTTTACCCGAAATGCCGAGCAGAGGGAGGCTTTGTTATTATGGCTCACCAGGCACATCACTGTAGATAGGGAGCATGCGGAATGGGTAGCCACATCACGACTGGGCATTCAAAAAGCTACCCTAAACTTGGTGGCCAAGTTCTTTAGGTTACTGGTGCGGAATAGAGTCTCACCAACCAAGGCTGATAATTTGGTAACATAGGATAGAGCAGTCATGGTTGCAGCGTTTGTGGCAGGGATGGAGGTAGACTTTGCCCGTATGATATTAGAGGAGATTCATGAGACGAATTTTAAGATCACTACTACCTACCCGTTCCCGTATATGATCTTTTAGCTATGTAGGGACGCTGGAGTGCCGATCTAGCACTGTAAAAAATTGGTCCATGAAACAAGAACTCTAGATATTAGCCTGATTCGGGATGAGTCGAATGTCACAGCACCATGCAGAGGAACACGGGTCGATGTACCAGAGAATGCTGATTTAGTAGATACGGTAGAGCAGTTGCAGGGTGATGATCCTGCCCCTCCAGCCCACAATGATGATACCCCGTTTTCCTCCTCATAGATTGCTAGCTAGGCCCCAAGCTCATCTAGAGCCACTCCTCCTTTTGGAGTCAATGTTATACCACTAGCCCGAGTCCAGAAGTTAGAGGCTAAGATGGCCACCTTGTTGCACTATATTAAGCCCTGGATGCAGAAGTTGATTCATAAACGTACCAAAAGGTCCAAGTAGTTCATAAACGACTCGATGCCTTCGAGTTAAGAGTTCTAGAGAGTCCAGCTCTTACTACTGATATGTCCTTTTTCTGAACCGAGCTAGCTAGTCTCCGAGCCAATGTTAACGCCATCCTTGAAACACCAGCTATTGAGACACAGGATGCACCCTCTGTATTAGGCGATGATACAGTCTTGGGTGCACTATTCAGTGGAGATGATGTGGAGGAGCAGCCCGAGCCTACACGTGCTTGAGGTAAGAGGCAACGATCTAGTCGCAAAACTGAGCTCACGAGGGAGGAAAAGGCTAGCAAAAGGCAGCGCATGTAGGAGCAGAAGGCATATAAAGCCTCCATAATAGATGAGCAATTGAGGCAACAGAGGGCCCGTGAGATGGTTGCTGGGGCATCGAGTTCTATGCCCATTTCTGAGGATCTAGAGATACAGACAAATAGAACTATTGAGGGTGCTGTGATGAAAGATGCTTGCACTACTAAGGGTGACCCCATTGTTGCTATAGAGAAATCCAAGAAATCGGACCCAACCGCTTGTTAATTATTCTTCGATGGTAAGCGCCACAGGTGTGCTTCACCCAAATCTATTAATTTTTGCTGCTTTTTGTGTGCATTGGGGACAAATGCACCTATTTTTGTTCGGATTGGGGTAAATAGATTGTGAGTGATAGGGTGAAGTCTGAGTAACCCAACTCATAATCCTCTCTTAGGGTTTTCTTGCCTGTGTTCATTTTCACCAAGAGACTGCTTAATTTTTGTTGAACCGGCATTTTTAGGATTGTATGTGTAGAAGCATGAGAAAGAATAATAGCACAAGCATGATGGCATGAGGTTGTTGAAAAAATGATACCCGTCCAATGATATTGAAATGTGTGCTAAAAGTTGTAGACTAGAATAAGTTGAATGTGTTGGCTCTGAGTATGACATGATAATGACAAATTTGATTTCATCACTTAAGCTAAAAACTTGAACTGGGTAATTTGATAATCTGATAATGGAACTGTGTGCTAAGAGTGTTCAAGAATCGTTGGTTTTTCAAACAAGTGGTGCCAATCTAGAACTTGCCCGGTTAGTCCTGCGAAGATAATTTACTCTAGAGGGTAGGAAGTGATCATAGGCCATTATTCTGAATAGTCCACTAAATGCCTAAAAGAATCCGACCAAATGAAAATAAATGCTCCCGTTGATCCAAATGCTTTGAACCTAAAAGAGAACATTTCTTTCTAAACCCGTAATTTACCTTCCCATAATCTATTGTTTTGGCTCCGGTCCCTTCTTATACATGGGCACCTCAAGTTAGGCCAGAAGCCTAAGTTGAGGGTGGCTAATGCAAAAAAAGTGACCTCAATCTTGGCCCTGATCCAATATCGAGTATTGTGCACCTCAACTAACGGAAATTCCTTAAGTTGAGGCTGGCTATGAAAGGGGAAATCTAAAGAAAAATGGGTATGAAAAGAGTTTGGTGTTGAAAAAGAAAAGAAAAAACAAAGGGATATGACTTTGTGCAAAAGAAAGTGAGAAAAAAAAAAGAAGAAAAAGCAAGAAAAAGAAGAAAAGTGAAAAATTAAAGAGTTACAAAGTCAAAAGTCACATCAATGATGGAAAAGAATCAAGGGAAAGGGAGAAAAATGTAGGATGTCAAAAATAGGGCAAAAAGAGGTAGAAAAGCCTAATGTAATGTTAAGGAGGGCAAAAAGTCACTAAAAGTACCCAAATGTGCCACACCTAACCTTGATCCTACGTTACAAGCCAAAAAAGTCCTATAGCGATCCTAGAACCTAGTTGGAGAGTCTAAGCAGTGAAATTAAGGGTAAGCCTATGGTATTGAGCACTACTTGTAATTGAAGTTACTTCTGAGCATGAGTGTTGAATGAATCCTTGTACTTAAAATCATATTTATTGTGTGAAAAAAGGAATTTCGTTTAAAGTAAGGGCACTAGTGACATTGTTGGAAAGTTGGTACCTTGGTGATAGTAGAATAGTGTATGTGGTGAGTTAATTGGTCGATATGTGTCATATTTTGATCCGCACAAATTAGATTGTTGAGTCTAAGAGAATGTATTTTGCACTCAAAAAGAGAGGTTGTATAGAGATCCATGTGATTTATTGTGCTTAAATTGCTTTCTTCTATACAAGTGTCGTTTAGAGTCTTAGTGCATCGCTTGAGGACAAACAACAATTTTAAGTTGAGGGTGTTGATGTACCATGAGTTTACGGTATTTTTGATACATTTCACTTGAGAGTTGTGTCTGTCTAGGGCTATTCTGTATTAGTTTATATGTGTTTTTCTCATGTTTGCAAGGAATAGGTTCAAGCGCGGAAACTTGAAGACACAACTGAAAGAATTGTAGAAAAGGACATCTATGGAGGCAACTTACAAATTGTAGGTCCAGTTATGCCCTGTAGATGATAGTCGTAGAAGGGCAGGAAAGGCATTGCTAAAGATCAGGGAATTCTTGACCAAGTGTGGAACCATGGTTGTAACTGACGGACCATATATTGATTTACAAACCATAATGTTGCTCCGTCGAATCATTCAAAGATTGGTTCTAGTACCTGATGCTGAAAAAATCTAAGTGTGGAGTTACGGAGAAGAGTTACAGACCGTAGATCGAACTACGGTTCGTACTGTTGAATCGTCGATTGTGACAAAGATTTTTTAGATTTTGAAGAAAGAAAAATTGCCTAAGTCCTGAGCTACGAAAGGGACCTACAGACCGTAGATCGACTTACGGACCATAGGTCAGTCTTGTAGAATGAAGACACGTCTTGCAGCTTTATTTCTTTATTTTGTTTCCTTTTTAGTTAGAACTTATTTTTCTATATATAGGGTATGTAAACCTCTTTTTTGGGGGGTTAGACATTATTAATTTTGTTCTAGTTTTTGGCTTGGGAGATTAACTTGCAACTTTAGCAATTCTTATTTTCCTAAGCACGTTTTGGTGATTTTTACTTTGAAATTCAAGTTGTAATTCTGGGATTATTCTATTCTACTACGTAAGTTCATGATTTATTCTTCAAACATTATGAATTGTTTTCTTGTTAATATTGGTAACTAAATCTACAACTAGGGTTGTGGGAACCATGAGCGATTAACAAAGTATGAATAGTAACTATGTAATTCCCAAATAGTGTTTTGCATGCATTGATAATTCTTTCATCTACAAGTCTTTTTAACGGTGCACAACGTTAGAACTCGCCTTGTTGCTACTTGCCAGACCAAGGATGTAGTTAATAAGAAAAGAATTATCAACATAAATTTAGTGTGATACTATCTAATAGAATTAGTGTCGACTGGTGCGAGGGTGGAAAAGCCATACAATGATGTGACGTCTAATATGAGGTAGTGGTAAGGATTAGTAAATTATACAAATGTAGCCAGACCAAGGTGCGGGGTGAAATTCTCTAGACGCCGGACCAAGGATTTATTGATACATAACTTATCGCTTTGCAGGTAATACACTAGTAAGGGATTGCTATAACTAGGATTACGGAGTTATGAGCTTATGGGGAACACGTACGCCGTAGTTTCCTTCTTAATTTGATAACAACAAAAGTTTGAATCTTGCTTACTAATTACATTCATAATTTCCAAAATTTGTTACACAAATTCCACCCCCCCCCCTTTTTACTTATTTGTCTCGGAAATAGATTGGCTTAACGAATATAATCGTTAATGAACTTAAGTCTAAACCATATTCCTCGTGGGATCAACCGCAACCTATAAGTTGGGTTCTTTACATGATAACGATATCTTATGCTTCTGAAAAGAGGTGTAATTTGAGCGTATCAAATTTTGGCCCCACTGCCGAGCAATAAGGCTTTTAGATTAAGTTTAATTGCATTATTGAACTTTAGTCAAATATTTCCTAATTTTACTTTTTCTTTTGTTTTTGTCTCTCTCAGGGTCTTATTCTAATGTATGCCAAGTATACGTAGCCAAGGCGAACCACTTACTCATTACGATCCCGAACTAAATAGAACTTTGTGAAGAATGAATAATCAAGGAGTTAGATTAACCCTATCAGGGGAGAGTTTGGTGAAGATGTTGGATTGCAACCTCCGAGGGTAATTGATGTGAATAATCAGGCTCAAGTTGATAACAGATTGGGAGATGCGTTGAGGGCACAAGAACCACAAGGACTACGTATGCATGAAAATTTCAGGATCAACCTTAATATTGTTGATTCTGATGGACCTCTTGTCCTACCACCTCTACCTCAGGGGCATACATTTATGGTGACCAGTAGCTTGATGCAGATGCTTACATCGAGTGGCTTGTTTGCGCGGTTGCGAGCGGATGATCCACATGCTCACATAGCCAAACTTAATCATGTCTGCAAAAGTTGTATAGGTCGACCAGATTGGGATAAGAACGTCATTGGGTTGTATGTGTTCCCCCTATCATTGACCGCAGATGCTGCTGTGTGTTTCAATGAACTCCCTTAAAACTCTATCTATACATAGGAGCAGTTGACAGAGGTATTTTTAGCAAGATTCTTTCCAGTGTCTAAAAAGTTGAACAAGAAGGATAAACTCAACAACTTTGTATCATTACCTGGAGAGTCTGTGAGTAGTTCTTGGGATAGGTCCACTGTCTTTATGAGGGGTGTCCCGAATCACAGTATTGATGACGAGTCGCTGAAGGAGTACTTCTATCGAGGACAGGATGATAATGGTAAGGCAGTTCTCGATACTATTGCGGGAGGTTCGTATGGTGAATGCACTTTTGCACAAATTACAGAGAAAATGGAGAGGATATCTCAAAATGATAAAGCTTAGAGCACTAGAAAGTTAGACACTAGGAGGAGCACATTTGTCGCTCAAGCTACAAACAACCAGCCCTGAGATGAGATTTGTGAGGAGATGCCATAATTGATAACTGAACTAGGGTTTGCGTTAATGCATGTGTTTGGAGAAGCGGAAAAGGTAAATGTTGTGAACTATTTGACTAGAACTCTACCACCGGCAGAGGAGTATTATTTTGAAGATGATGCTTATGCGGTGAATGAACAAATAGGGGGTTTTCGACCAAATGCCCAAGGTTCCAACACGGATAATTGGCCCCAAGGTCAGGAAACCAAGGTCAAAACTATGGCAATCACAACCGCGAGGGTCAATATGTCCGGGATTGGAACTACAATCGCGACAACAATTACAACGAGAACAACTGTGGCAACAGAAATGATCTAGCTAGACCTTATGTTCCTCCTCAACATCGGGATTCTGCTCCAAGGGAAGCTGGAGGTAATATGTCACGTATTGAGGATATGACACAGAAAATGATGAGAAAGTTTGATGCGACTAATGAGAATGTGAATGAGATATGAAATCACTCATCTGGTATTGGTCAAAAAGTTTACGCCCACACAGTGTTGATCAAGCATATTGAGCTACGGATGACTCAGTTGTTGACTACAATAAACCCAAATCAACCTGGCACTCTTCTTAGTAATACCATCCAAAATCCAAAGAATGATAGACACTGCATGGCAGTAGTGACTTGAGGAGGTAAGCAGATCATTGATCCACCTATGTCGTCTAGGGTAGAAACTGATGCTAGTAAAGATGATGATGTGGTTGAGGTGACGGGAGAGTCCGAGCTTGCGACAAAGAAGGAAGATGAGGTAACTCAGAAATTTGTCCCCATACCTAGACCTCCACCTCCTTTCCAACTAAGGTTAGTGAAAAAGATTGAAGAAAGAAAATATTGCAGGTTTATTAGCATGTTGAAGAAGATTTCCATCAATGTTCCGTTGATAGAAGCTTTGGAGAAAATTCCTAGGTATACCAAATTTATGAAGGATGTGGTTACCAAGAAAAGGGTCGTGAGCTTCGAGGATTATGATATATTTCAACATTGTAGTTCTATTGCTACTAGGTCCCTTGTGCAGAAGAAGGAGGATCCTGATTTCTTTACTATTCCATGTACGATCGGGTTATTGCATGTTGCTAAGGCATTGTGTGATCTTGGGGCTAGCACTGATGCCATTGTCGATTTCAAAAAGTTAGGTTTGGGATATCCAAAACCGACTGCGATGTGATAGCTCATGGCCTACACAATCATGAAGAGGCCCATAGGTGTGCTTCATGATGTACTAGTGAAAGTGGAGTCGTTCATCTTTTCGGCAGATTTTGTGATTCTTGACTGCGAGGTTGATTTTGAGGTTCCCATCATTCTTAGGAGACCAATTTTAGCTACGGGGTGCACTTTGGTTAATATGGAAAAGGGGTTGATGAAATTCAAACTAAATAATGAAAAGGCAACTTTCAATATTTGTAGGTCTATGAAGCAAAGTAGTGAGCTCTAATCAGTATCAGCGATAATCTATAGGGTTGAGAGAGTTTCTGAGGTGCAGATTGAGGAGAGACTTGATGTTGAGGCATTAACAGTGGTTATGATGCACTTCGACAGTGATGGTATTGAAGAGTATGATGAGTTGGTCGTTGCACTTGATAAGTGTGAATATTAGTCAACACCAAAGAAGTTGGAGTTGGGCATGAAAAATCGTGAGTCCTCACCTGCACTACCGTCTATTGAAAAGGCACTGAAATTAGAGCTTAAGGCTCTACCACCGCATTTGAGGTACGTGTTCTTAGGAAAAGATGATACTTTACCGGTCATTATTGCAGTTGATTTCAATAGGCGACAAATAGAGTGTTTGGTTGCCATATTGAAGAGGTTCAATCAAGCCATTAGGTGGACTATTGCGGATATTATTGGGATCCTTCCCGATATCTGTGCTCATAAAATCCAACTCATGTCAGATCACAAGCCTAGTATTGAGCACCGAAGAAGATTAAATATGCCTATGCAAGAGGTCGTTAAAAAGGAGATCATAAAGTGGTTGAATGCCGGAGTTATTTATCCCATTGCCACTAATAATTGGGTGTGTCTGATTCAGTGTGTGCCTAAGAAAGGTGGGATTACTGTGGTTCCTAATGAGAAAAATGAGCTTGTTCCGATGCGGCCTGTGATTGGATGGAGAGTCTGCATAGACTATTGGAAGTTAAATGCTTGGACAGAAAAGGACCATTTCCCTATGCCATTCATGGATCAGATGCTGGATAGACTGGCTGGTAAAGGTTGGTATTGTTTTCTTGACGGTTATTCGGGCTACAATAAGATTTCTATAGCTCCAAAATACTAAGAGAAGACCACTTTCACTTGCCCTTAAGGGACACTCCCCTTTAAACGGATGCCATTTGGTTTGTGCAATGCTCCAGCAACCTTCCAGCGTTGTATGATGTCAATATTATCTGATATGGTGGAGGACACTATTGAGGTGTTCATGGATGATTTCTCAGTGGAGTGTGACTATTTTGATCATTGTCTAGATCATTTGGCCGAGGTACTTAAGAGGTGTGACGACTTCAATCTAGTGCTCAATTGGGAGAAGTGCCATTTTACAGTGAAAGAAGGTATAGTGCTAGGTTATTGGATTTCTGAGAAGGGCATTGAGGTAGATAAAGCGAAAGTTGAGGTAATAGAAAAACTTCCTCCACCTATCTCTGTAAAAGGTGTTAGGAGTTTTCTTGGGCATGCAGGTTTTTATAGGAGATTCATCAAAGATTTCTCAAAAATTGCACATTGTTGTGCAAATTTCTCGAGAAGGAGTATAAGTTCTTTTTTGATGATACTTGTCTAAGAGCATTTGGAGAGTTGAAGGAGAAGTTAGGTACTGCACCTATCATTATTTCACCGGATTGAGGATGACCATTTGATGTAATGTGTGATGCGAGTGGAGTGGCACTTGGTGTGGTATTGGGACAGAGGCGAGAGAAAATTCTCCATCCTATTTGTTGTGCTAGCAAAGCTCTAAATCTGGCCTAAAAGAATTATACGTTAACTAAACAAGAACTTCTTGCAGTGGATATTGAAGTCAAATTTTTTTTATCATACTTGCTTTGTAATAAGGTCATAATGCATACTGACCATTCTGCATTGAGGTATTTGATGACGAAGACAAATGCGAAACCAAGGTTGATTAGATAGGTATTGTTGCTACAAGAGTTCGACATTATGGTGAAGGATAGAAAGGGGATTGAAAATCAAGTTGCCAATCACTTGTCCAAATTAGAGGAAGAGGCGATGCTAAAGCTTGGTGATAGGGCTACAATCAATGATGCTTTTTCGGATGAACATGTATTAGCTGTTTCTCATGATTTGATTCCTTGGTTTGCAGACTTTGCTAATTATTTGGCAAGCGATTTTGTGCCTTCGAATTTGTCTTCTCACCAAAGGAGAAAGTTTATGCATGATGTGAAGAAGTTTATTTGGGACAGCCTTATTTTTATCGTAGTTGTGTTGATGGAATTATTCGTTACTGTATGCCAGAGGTCGAGATGATGGGTATACTAGAGGTGTGTCACTCATCGCCTGTTGGTGGGCATCATAGTGGTGTTCGGATTGCACATAAAATTATGCAGTGTGGGTACTACTGGCCCACCATCCACCAAGATGCTAATGATTTCGCCAAGTCTTGTGACCGTTGACAAAGAGAAGGAGGAATTTCAAAGAGACAAGCGCTTTCTATGAATTCGATATTGGTGATTAAGTTGTTTGATGTATAGGGCATTGATTTCATGGATCCCTTTGTGAGCTCACATGGGATGCAGTATATTCTTATTGCGGTTGATTTTGTGTTGAAATGGGTGGAAAAAGTTGCACTCCCCAACAATGAAGCTAAAAGTGTCACCGTATTCTTAAAAAAGAATATCTTCTCCATATTTGGTACACCTAGAACAATTATCAATGAAAGAGGTTCCCACTTTTGTAGTAAGTTGTTCAAAGCGCTACTTGAGAAATATGGTGTCCGCCACAATGTAGCCACTCCTTACCATCGCAGACTAGTGAGCAAGTTGAAGTGTCTAACAGAGAGATCAAACAGATTTTGGCGAAGACTGTGAATGCCAATAGAACGGATTGGTCAAGAAAGCTTGATGATGCTCTATGGGACTATCACGCATTCAAGACTCCTATAGGTATGTCTCTCTACCAACTTATATATGGAAAGTCTTTCCACTTACCGGTAGAGTTATAGCATAAGGCCATGTAGGTGATGAAGAAGCTTAATTTGTATTGGGGAGCCGCATCAAATCAAAGGTCAAATAACTTAAATATTCTTGATGAGCTTCGGTTAAAAGCGTATGAAAGTTCAGCCTTGTACAAAGAGAAGATGAAAAGGTATCATGATCAACGAATTGAAAAGCGAGAATTTGTTGTGTGTGATCTTGTGCTCCTATTCAACTCTAGGTTACGCTTATTTTTGAGCAAACTCAAGTCCGAATGGACCGGGCCATTTTTACTCATAAAGGTGCTACCCAATGGATCAGTTGAGCTTGAGAATAGTGAAAGAATAAGGCTCCTGGTAAATGGAGAAAGGATCAAGATCTATCTGGGAAACACAGAGAGTGTGCAAGAGGTTGTTGAGGCCTACTATCTTGAGAAAGTCTGATTAATCAAAGGGCATGGGTCGTGCCGCAATGTTAAATTAGGCACTGCTTAGGAGGCAACCCAAGATGTACAATCTAGCCAACTATAGGTTTTGATTTGCTTCTAGTAATTTCTTTGGTTAATTTCGTCTTTGTACTCAGTTAGATAGGTGCTTCAATTTCCTGGTTAGTGTTGGCTAGATATAGCATAGGGTTTGTCTAAAAAGTGTCCATAAAATGTAAAAAGAAAAGCCTAATAGTTTCTACATGTGCAGGTGCGCAAGGCAAAATCTGCAGAAAATGGTCTGGTGCAGAGGTCTACGGACCCCATCGACAGTCCGTAGTTCATTCTACGGACCGTAAATGGTGTCCATAGTCCCATGTAAGTGTTTGAAATTTTACAAAGTGAGAAGGTGATCTATGGTCCCCATCTTCTTTTCAAGATCTTGTAAGGGCCTACATATCTAGGACTGAGCTTCCCTTTCATGCCAAATCTCATTACCCCTTTCATAGGCGACACTTTTAGGATAACCCAATCATCAACTTGGAACTCTAGTTCCCTTCTCCTTACATCTGCATAAGACTTCTGGCGACTCTTGGCTGTCTGAAGTCTATCTCTAATGAGTTGCACTTTCTCCATTGCATCATGAACTGAATCTAGTGCTATCAAGGATGCTTCACATACTTTAAACCAACTAACTAGAGATCTACATCTACGCCCATACAATGCCTTATAAGAGGCCATCTGAATGTTGGAATGATAGCTATTATTGTAGGTGAACTCAATAAGAGGAAGGTGATATTGCCAACTACCCTTGATGTCAATCACACAAGCTCTCAACATGTCCTCTAAGGTTTGAATGGTACGCTCTGCCTGACCAGCGCCTGTAGATGGAATGTTGTGCTAACATTAACTTAAGTACCAAGACCTTTCTGAAATAACTTCTAGAAGTGAGAGGTAAACTGAGGACCTCTGTCTGAGATTATAGACAAGGAACCCCATTCAACCTAATTATCTCATTAATATAAAGATTGACATAGTTCTCCGCCGAATATGTAGTCTTAACTGCCAAAAAGCATGAAGACTTAGTAACTTTATCAACTATCACCCAAATAGAGTCATGTTGTCTGTGAATATAAGGTAACCCTGTGATGAAGTCCATGTTGATCACCGCCCACTTCCAAGTAGGAATGTCAATCTATTGAGTCATACCTCCTCATTTCTTATGTTCTACCTTGACTTGCTGGCAATTGGGGCACTTAGCCACAAAATCTACTATATCTCTTTTCATGCCATTCCATCAATAGACTTCCCGCAGATTACGGTACATCTTAGTGGCACCTAGATAAATAGAGTATCTAGAGTTATGGGCTTCTGCAAGAATCTGCTGTCTTAACTCACCCACCTTAGGAACACATAATCAACCCTGATAGAAAAGCACACCATCTCCCCCTTGGGAGAAAACCTCAACCCTCTACTGGTGGATTGCACCATTTAGTTCAAGCAATATCGGATCACTATCTTACTTTTCCTTCACCTCTACTACCAAATAAGATTTTGACCCATTCTGAATTGTTACACCACCATCTGATATGTTCTTAAGATAAACTCCAAAGCGAGCAAGTCTGTCAACATTCTTTCTTTCTTCCTTAACATGCGCTACACTACCAAAAGATAGTCTGCTTAGAGCATCTAGTACTACATTGGCCTTACTAGAATGGTAATGCACACTCATATCGTAGTCTTTGAGGAACTCAATCCACCTCCTCTAGTGAAGATTCAACTCTTTCTGGGTGAACACATACCGTGGTCTGTGAACACATCTATGTGAACACCATATAGGTAATGTCTCCAAATCTTAAGTGCAAACACCACTGCTACTAGTTCAAGGTCATGAGTTGGATAGTTCTTTTCATGCACCTTAAGTTGTCTAGAAGCATAAGATATAACCTTACCTCACTGAATCAACACACAACCTAGGCCGACTCTGGACATATCAAAATTGATAACATAACCGTGTGAACCCTCTGGTAGAGTCATAACAGGAGCCGTAGTCAACCTAGTTTTAATTTTTGGAAAGCTTTTCTCACTAAAAGTTGACTTTCTTTTGAGTCAACTTAGTAAATGGAGAGCTATGGATGATAATATTTCCACGAACCTTCTGCAATAACCTGCTAGACCCAAGAAACTTTTGATATTTGAAGGATAGGTAGGTATGGGCCATTATTTTGATGCTTCTATTTTCTGGGAATCCACTCGGATCCCTTTGCTGGATACTATATGCCTAGGGAATGCAACTATTTTAACCAAAACTCACACTTGTTAAATTTGGCGAATAACTGGTGATCCTTGAGAGTTTTACATAACAACCCTCAAATGATTCCCATGTTCTTCCTTATTCCTAGAGTAAATGAGGATATCATAAATAAATACAATAATGAACAAGTCCAATTGCTGCTTGAACACTCTATTCATCAAATCCATGAAAGCTGGAGGAGCATTGTTTAGTCCAAATGACATAACTACAAATTCATAATGACCATACCAAATTCTGAAGGTTGTCTTCGGAATGTCATTATTTTTGACTTTGAGCTGATGATAACTCGATTTGAGGTCTATCTTTGAGAAATGACTAGCACCCTGAAGTTGGCCAAACAAGTCATCAATCATGGGGATGGGATACTTATTATTGATTGTGACCTTCTTCAACTACCTATAGTCAATGGAAATTATGAGAGAACCATCTTTCTTCTTCACGAACAACACTGGTGAACCCCATGAGAAATACTAGGTCTGATGAAGCCCTTATCTAGAAGGACTTTCAACTGCTCTTTCAATTCCTTAAGCTTTGCTAGAGCCATTCTGTAAGGATGAATAGAAATAAGTTGGGTATTTGGAAGGAGATCAATTTCAAAGTTGATTTCCCTTTCAGGAGGAACTCCGGGAAGATCTTCTAGAAACACTTCTGGGAACTCATTAACTATGGGAACTCGCTCAAGAGTTGGGGTTTCAGAGCTTGAATCCTTAAGCCAAACTAGATGATAGAGATAACCTTTAGAAATAATCTTTCTGGCCTTAAGGTAAGAAATGAATCGACCTATAGGCGCTAAAATACTACCCTTCCATTCTAAGATTGGTTCATCTCGAAATTAAAAATGATCAATCCTAGTTATACAATTGACTGAGGAATAACAGGAATGTAACCAATCCATACCTAGAATGACATCGAAGTCTACCATTTCTAACTTTACAAGATCTGCTAAGGTAACTTTCTGGGAGACTGTTACAGGGGAATTTATGTTTACATGTCTAACTATAACTGGGTCACCAACTGGAGTAGAGACTGAGAAAGGTTCTGAAAGAGTTTCTGGACTAATATCGAATTTGGCTGCTATATAAGGAGTTACAAAGGAAAGAGTAACCCCTAGATCTAACAAAGCATAAACATCTAAGTCAAAGACTCGTAACGTACCAGTGACTACATCTGGAGAGTCTTCCTGATCCTAGCGAGCCTGAAGAGCAGACAACATGTTCTGGAGCTGTCCGCCACCTGTACCAGATGAGTTACCCTGCTGAGTCTGACAACCTGCTGAAGTTGTGGTCTAAGCTCCACCATTGTTACCTCCTTGACCCTATCTAGAAGGACAATCTTTCAACATGTGACCAGACTGACCACACCGAAAGCCTTCTTCCTTTCCAACAAGGCACTCACCTGGATGGTTCTTACCATACTTATGACAAGTTAGGTAGGTTCTGGTGCCCGAAACACTTCCCTAAAACTTAGAGCCTGATGCCCTACCCTTCTGATCATTATAGAACTTGGGGGAGGAACACTAGCTGATGAAGGTATTGGAGTTGAAGACTTCTGCTGAAATTGCAAGCAATTACCACAACCCGATTTCTGTTGAGAATTGTCATAGTTCCCAATCCTAGCCTTCTTGTTCTCCTTGGCATGTTCCCTAAGCTTTTTACCATCAAACTGCTCAGTGTGACTCATGAGCCTAGAGATTCTCATATCTTTAAGTTACATGGCATTCCTACACTCTATCTTCACCAAGTCTGACACTCCATATAGAAACTTATTCATTTGGGCTCTAGAATTAGGAACTATGTGAGAAGCATACATGGAGATTTGGGTACACTTGAGCCCATACTCCTAGACTGCTATGCTACCTTACCTTAAGTTCATAAATTCCTAAGCTTTTGCCTCCCTTTGCTCTCTTAGGAAAAACCTGTCCAAAAAGGTCTCGCTAAAACAATCCTAAGTGATAGGAGGCGCCTATACCCCTGTTCTCTTTCAACTGAGTATACCAGATATGAGCCATATCATTAAGTTTGTACGATGATAACTCAACCCGATCATTCCCAGATACTTGCATCACTAAAAGATCTTCTTGACCTCATCAATGAAGTTTTATGGATCCTCACCAATCTATGATCCTAAGAACTCTAGCAGATTCATTCTAACAAAATCTCGCACTCTGGCTGCAGCTAACCCAATATTAGCATATTCCTGGAACCCGCTGATTGTTCTAGTTAGCCATACTCTAAGCCAACATCTGAACGGCGCTCCGAAACTCTACATTTGAAACTTCTTGATTTGTGACTAGAGGAGCTGTGTTTGCGTAACGTAACCCAATATACGTTACGCACGATAAGAGTAACAAGAAAATGAAGATTTTTTTTCTAAAACACTTTGTAGCCTCCCTCTCATTAGATGTGGTGCGCACTACACAATCATGAAAAGGACTCTACCTAGCATGGCTTTTCAGACATCCGAGGACACTTATACCAAGTGCTTTGATACCAAATTTGTCATGCCCCGAGCTACCCAGGAGACGCAGACACGGGACCTAGGATCACAAGTGACCCCAAGCTAACCCTGCAAGCATGACATGAGCATATTAAGAATAATAATAACTGATGCGAAAGCTAATCATAAGTAAATCTGAAATGATAGGGAATACCCATATACTAAAACTGAAATTATCAAATCTGATAGTTTAATCCAAGAGAAATATCAAACTCAAATTATATGCTGAATCTAACTATGTATGATAATGGCCTCTAACTGACTAGAAGTACTAGGACATGCCCTTAGCTAAATCTAGCAAAACTGAAACTAAGAGACTGAAATACTGAAGCAAATAACATAACTATTGTCCTCGGCGATTGAGGACTCACCACTGATGTTGCTGAGCTAGAGATCGGGAACCAATCTATGCATGATCTGACTACTGAGGACCTGAACCTACATCACAAGAAGATGTAGCGCAAAGTATGCATTAGTACTTGAGAGATATTGAGCATGCATGATAGAGTAAAGCTAAAATAACATATAATTGAACAAGCAGTAAAGAAAGATTATAATCTTAATATGATATAGATACTGAATACTGAGCTAACTAAGTGCAATGACCAAATTTATAACATGCTAAGACTGAATACTGATTGTACTAAAATGAGGTCAATGCAATGGAGTCTGACTGAACTGTGGGAGCTAATAATAACCAATAATAAAATCACATAAGCTAAATGTGGAGTTCGATATATCTACCCCATGGAGAGGACCCAATACACCTGGCCAAAGGTCTAGAGGCATGCTGGCATGATCACTAAAATGATGCCCACAGAGGGGACTTAAAACCTGTGTGGCTTGTATTTATGGGATTGTATAGGTGACTAACCCTAGTCTAACTCAGTATTATACTACTCCCAATAGATTAAATGATTAACATATTAAGACTGAATTTCGGTAATATACTAGATAGCTCAAAACTGACATGCAAACTGAGAATGCAATGATTATGACTGATAATGTAACATTCATAAACTGAAGCATGGGTATATCTATCATAATTGAATAATCTGACCAAGCATGCATAAGTCATGAACTAACGAATATATACAACTAGGGTTCTAAATATCATAAGAGAGACTGAGTAATAACATGATAATCTAATTTGGAACATTAAATTAACTAGTTCATGAAAATCGATTGAAGTTCTAGAAACCCTAAGTCTAGTTAATAATAGGGAATCAATAATCTGACCGAATTTTAGGGACCTAATGGGCAAAAGGAACTTGTTAGTGAAATCACACATACCTAGTGACGACTTCCATGGAGATATCTTTCGATTTCAGTGCTAGAACTGATAGAACCTTGCTGCGTTCTTGAACTAGGGTTCTTGACTTCTTTCTCCTCTTAGAGTTATAACTTTCTATGTTTTGATGAATATGATTTGACTTAGGTATGTTGTAGTTATGTTTCTAGGCTAAAACTAATAAAAGCCACGTAGTTTAGGGTTAAAACAACGTAGTTTAGGGGTCCAACAAAATAGGAAAAGACCAAAAGACCCTCGACTTAACTGTTGTTCGAGTCACCGACGGATGGTTCTGACGGACCATCGATTGACTGACAGTCTATGCTGGTCAACCTTCGATCAGTACTGGAGGCTAAAATAAGGGGCATTGATTCACGAACCACGGTCCTTAACTTGACCTACGGATCGTAGGTCCAACCGTAGGTCAATATTTAGGCAAATATTTCTCTGGGGTTCTATGGGAGGTTGCTGATGCAAACCACGGACCACCAGCACGGGCCGTGGGTCACCCTACGGTCAGTGGGTGGCATCCGTGAGTTGCACCTGCAACTTTTGGAAATCTGTTTTAAGGTTTGTTTTAATATACAGGGTGTTACAGTAAGGATGAAATCACTCTTATGCAGTTGATGGATGTAACACCTTGCTATTTAAAAGAACTAGAAAGAGCTATAATTAGAAAGAGTTGTGTTTTGGAAAGAATGAAAATCTTGAAAATTTGTTAAGTTATGTTATGTTTGAGTTTATGGTCAACTTTAAATGACCATAACTCCTAGCTCAAGATGATTTAGGTGTGCTTCCAGATATCGTAGGAAATATCTTGGAATAATCTTTCCAACGCCACCAAGTTTACTTAATTCTGAGTTTGTATGAGTAAGATATTCCTATTTGAAGTTGGGTTGTTCAAATAAGGAAACTCTAATCCAGATTTTAGAAGGGCATTATGGTCTTTTCCATACCCCATGACTTAATTTCATTTTTGGGTAATTAATTGGGGTCTAAACTGATAGGATTCAGTTTACGTTTTTGCAATATTGAGTTAGGATTTTAGAGAAGAGAAAAGAAGAAGAGAAGAGAGGAGAAAAAGTAAGAATTATCAAATTCTCGAAGCTAAGATCGTGTATTTCATCAAGGGTTGATCCCTACGAGATATGTGAGATCACATAGCATTGGGTTAGTTCACCCACGCGCCAATCATGATTCAATTCAGAGAAGTTATATAGTTTTGAAAGAAAATCCAATGAGTTCTTGATGTTAATTCATTTGAAATCTTGTGAGTTCTTGTGGTCGAGGTTTCTTGAGTTTGATTCATGATTTTAGGTGTGCTTTCAATTAAAATTTGATCATATTGATGGTAGAGTGGATTCTAAGTGTTTGGGGAAAGAACCAAGTTTATTTAGGGGGTTTAGAGTTGAAAAACAAGCAAGAAAAGTTAGAGTGCACCTGGGCAGGGGCCTGGGGCGCCGCCCCTCTTAGAGCCCCAAGAAAGGACCTCTGAAGTTTGGGTCTTGAGGCGCTATGATATCCAGAGCGCCCCACTCTTGCTTCTGAAGTTTTCCCTCTAGTGCGCCACATCGCTCAGAGCGCAAAGGACACCAGTTCTGCACATTCCTCCCCCATCTAGTTCCTTAGAAAAATACTTATGTTTTCTAGTTGATTCCAATACTCTAATGTACGTATAAACAAAATGAAATCATCCATAACATGAGATCATAAGCCTTGAATCCATAATTCAATTCAACGAAAGTTAAGATCAAAGTCAAGAAAAGTAAAAGTCAAGTGAAGAAAAGTTCTTAGAGTTTTCCAAAATCTTTTCCAAAAGTTTTAACTTTGTTTTAAGACTTAAAGTTAAAATTGAGTAAAGAGTAATGAGTTTAAAATGTTTTCACATTTAAACGATTAAGGAAACCTTGATTTCCAAAGAGCCTTTGAGCTAGCTTTTCGAAAAGAGTAAACGCTTTCACAATTAAGCAAGAGGGGAAACTTTGATTCCTAAGATAGCCTTTGAGCTATGTTTTTGAGAATTTATCTCAAATCACAGAAAGAAGTGTGTTTGTAAACATAAGAGCTAGTACAATATTTTGGGAGTAATATTAAGCACTGATAAAGGGGAGAGTTCAGACAACTCACAGCCCCCATAAACCATGTAGTCATAATAGGTAGAAAAGATTCATACTTTTTAGATTATTTCTTAGTGCTTTTTAGCATAGACTAGTGAATCCACTTAGTAATTAGGTTTTATACCCTTAGCAAGGTATAGGACGGCCCTGGCAGTGTGAGGCAAAACACTGTTTCATCACAATAGCTCTTACGTGATGGTTGTTAGTTAGAGAAACTCCCACAAAAGTATTTGTATTCTCATATACACAGTTTAATTGTATTTGTACATACATTACAGAGTTATACTGTATCTTTGCATATACACAGAGTATTATTGTATTTCCAAATACACAAAGTTGATATCCATGTTTTAAAAAGCTTTTCTTTATATTGCACTTGTTTTATACTGCTTTATATTGAAATCAGTTCAGTTAAGTTGATTTGAGTTGATCTAGGTAAGTTCTTCAATTCCTTTCAAACTTGTATGTTGTTTTAGAATTCCCCTCGCATTCTCATGCATTCAATGTACTGATGTCATTTGGCTTGCATCTTTAATGATGCATACACAGGTATCTAGGATCAACATCCAGCGCATTGTTGATTTTAGTTGAGCTCCAGACTTGTTGGTGAGCCTTCTTGCTTCTGGAGGATCCCCTTTATTGCTTTTAGTAGTTTTAGTTTCATTAGGATGTCATGGGTCTTGTCTTGACATACATCTCAGTTGTTTAGAGGCTTCATAGACAGACATAAGTTAGTTCTTGAGTTTTCTATTTCCTAATTTTAATGGTTGAGATTTGAGTTTCCATTTTGGCAAGTTTAATATTTCTTAAAGACATTTGTATGAGTTATCCTTCGAGACTATTTTTAAGACTTCCGCTGAGTAAATAAGCCAGGCCAAGAGTTTGCTTGGGGCTAGAAATGGGTATCAGTGCCAGTCCCACCTAGGGTGTAGTGTCAGGGCGTGACAATGGATAATTAATTTGGTTACAGTTTTTACCTTTTTATGATGTCTAGCTAAAACCTCAATTCTTGGGGTGTGATTATGTGATTATGGGATGATTAAGCTTTTGGATATTGCTAATTGTTAGTTTAAATGTTATTTATAAGTGAGTTCAATCATTAATTATGGTTTAATTTAAGAATTGTAATTGCTAATGCAGTTCTAGCTTTGTGTTCTTGGCTTGCTCGACAAAGAGGTTTTAGAACTAAGGTTTTTGATTTATGGTTTGTGGGTATTAGTTTAACCTGGGTTCAACTCGATAGAGTGAATCCTAAACCCAATTCCACACATTCAGCTTGAGAGAGCGAATGGATTAAGGTGTGGGCAGGTCTTATTTTGCATGCTTGTTGATGTTCGAGAGAAGTCACTTGATTCGGGGTAAATTGTTCGAGAGAAATTTTACCTCCGCTATAGCCTAACCTACTCACTAATATCTTGCTATTTTCTAATAGTTGCAATTACCAATTTGTCTATATTAGCCTAGAATCGATCACATCCAAAGAACCCGTCTCATTATTGTTATTTCATATTGTTTGTTGTTGTTTGTAGTTGATAATGAAAACCAAACTACCCCCCCCCCCCCCATTTGACATTTATGTCACCCCTTAATTTGAATGATATGTTTATTCGATAATGCTTATTCCTATGACTAATTTAACCATGTTCATACTCCCTAATTGAATCTTAAACACATACCGCTTACTGTGGGATTTGACCCAAACTCATTTAGTTGGGTTTTATACTGATTAATGATCGTTGATGCTTAGAATTGGATCAAGTGTCTTTGAAACATTATTAATCAAAATGGGGCCGCTACTGGAGAGTGGTGTTGTTTGAGATTCCTTTTGGTGAAGTTGAATTTTGTTCTTTTTAGTCAAAGTTGAATCTACTTATTTTAATTTTGGTTTTTGTGTTGTTTAAAACAGAGGAAATTAGTGTCAATGGAAGAAATGGTAGCCAAGTGAGCCACCAAGTTGATATCGGCAATCTCAATGATATCAATGAACCGAATGTCAATGACCCAAATCTTGTGGGTGGAGTTGGTGCCATTCGCTTGCCTCCAGCTGAAGGGAATGATGTGTTCCACATTATAAGCACCATGTTGCATCTTATGCAATTGAAAGGGTTGTTTGGTGGATTGGCTCATGAGGATCCCCATGAGCATATAAGGAACTTTGTTGATTTTTGCGGGCCGTTCTCCTTTAAGAACATATCCCAAGAGTCGGTCCGGTTGAGGTTGTTTCCATTTTCTCTAATGGGAGAAACATGTAAGTGGTTGGCGAAGTTGCCAAGAGATTTTATCATTTCATGGGAAAATCTTGTCACCGCATTCCAAGTGCGATTTTTTCCTCCTTCAAAGATGATGATAGTTAGGGACACTATCCAAAGTATCAAATGTTTGGAGGGTGATCCAATCCATGAGACTTGGCATAGATTTAAGAAGTTGGTATTGCAATGCCCAACTCATGGATTGCTCGATAACGTCATGTTACAATACTTTTATAGAAGCCTTGATTCGGTGAACAAGGGAGTGGCTGATCAACTTTATCCGGCAGGTTTAATGCTAAAACCTTACATTATAGCAGCCCAACTCTTGGATGGTATATCCAAAACTAACTGGGCATGGTGCACCCGTGAAGAAGAGGTCTCCCCTCTCACTTTTAAATTCATAAAGGAGCAGCTTGAGAAAGATCAAGAGGGACCAAAACATGCAAAGATGATGACCCCACTTGACATTCAGCTTGAGAGATTGAATGGATTTAGGTATGGGCTGGTCTTATTTGTATGCTTGTTGATGTTCGAGAGGGGTGACACGAATGTCAAATGGGGGGGGGGGGGGACTTGGTTTTGATTATCAACTACAAACAAAAGCAAACAATACAAAATAACAATAATGAGATGGGTTCTTAGGATGTGATTGATTATAGGCTAATATAGACAAATGGGTAATTGCAACTATTAGAAAATAGCTAGATATTAGTGAGTAGGTTAGGCTATAGTGGAGGTAAATTTTCTATTGAACAATTTACCCAGAATCAAATGATTTTTCTCGAACATCAGCAAGTATGCCAATAAGACCAGCCCACACCTTAATCCATTCCTCTCTCAAGCAGAATGTGTGGAATTAGGTTTGGGATTAACTCTCTCGAGCTAAACTCAGGTCAACCCAATAACTACAAACCATCAATCAAAAACCTTAGTTCTAAAACCTCTCTCTCGAGCAAGCTAAGAAGACAAAGCTAGAACTGCATTTGAAACTATAATTCTTGAATTAAACCACAATTAATGATTAAACTCACTTCTAAATAGCATTTAAACTAACAATTAGCAATACCCATAAGCTAAGTCAACCCATAATCACACCCCAAGAATTGGGGTTTTAGCTAGACATCATAAAAAGCTAAAAACTGTTACCAAATTGATTATGCATAAACTGGGTAAGAGTGATTTTGTCCTTACAATGCTCCAATTTAAAGATTCTCAAAGACCCACTTCCAATTTCTCAAAAAAGAATTTCTTGAATCCTTCAAAGCTTAGGAAAAACTAGAGAAATCTGTCTCTAGAGCTAAATAGTTAATAAAAGATTCTTCTAAAGAGTAATTGATACTAAACTAAATGTTCAAAAATGTATTATAGGCACCGAAAATAAGCTATGAAAGCTCATTCAACAAAGTAAGTTAGGCTCGCCGAACCACTCGACAAGCCACCCTTTGGTCACTTTTATCGCCCTTTTGCCTTGGCATTCAGCATCCTCAAGGTTTGTACTTTGGGCGATCTAGCACTGCATCGCGGAACTACTCAGTGATCTGTTGACCGCTCCTTTCTATCGCCGACATGGTTTCTTCCCTCATGGCTTGGCATACTAGAACTTTAGGCGGTCAGATAGCATTCGGTGACTTGCCAAGTGTGCTTGGCGATCACCAGGCTTGCCTTTCTTCATTCTTTCAGCCCATTTTGTTCCTTTTTGCTTGGTAGTGCCTTTCTTTGTCCCTCAGTCCATCTTCCTGAAAATCAAAGTTTTTATATCAGTTATTGGCACAATTTAAGCATTTAAGGATACTAAATCTATAAAAACAAAGTCTTAAATGAGTCTAAATCTCTGACTCATCAAAACACCCAACTTTAACTTTTTCTTGCCCTCAAGTAAAACTCAAGTTCAGTAGTTCAAAAAGGATGTCTAAAACAGTGCTACAAAAGATTCAATCATGAATGCACACAACAAGAATCAACTTACTCATTCAAGGATCAATTTTGCACTCAAAGATTCAAGTTGTGACTCATCATTATCAAAGATTCTCAAGTTCAAAATACTTGCTTCAAATGCATGTTCAAGTTCAACAAAGGTACACAAATGCCCTCACAACAAAGATGATTCCATATTCACACACCATTCTTCAACAATTTATAGTTCCTAAATCACATACAATTCTCACACTCCCAAAGATGAACACATGCATGACTTTACCCACATGTTTTCTCTTATTTTCCAATCAACATTCGCTTCAACTCACTTAAGATCAAAGAGGTCTTTTCAAGGCTTGTAATGGGGTTGAGTGTAAAGGTATGGTCATTTAGGCTCAGTGGTTGATATCCTCATGAAATGTGGTATGAACATCATTTTTCTTCCTTTTCTTCAGCATTTTTATTCATGCTAAAAATTCACTCCATTATTCACTTTCCAAGGAATACCGGACACCCTATTTCTTTTGCGCTTTCACAACTTTATTTCACAACTTTTTCATTCTTTTTCTTTTGCTTTCTTTTTTTCTTTCTCTTCTCTTATTTTTATATGGAGGGGTTCCATCTTTTTCAATTCCATGGATCAAGAGGGACTTCTTAACACTACTTGATTTACCTCATCTTTTCATCACACCCCCAACTTAGGCTTTTTGCCTAAGTTGGCTATTCAAACAAACCACACTTCATGAGGATTATGGGTGAATGGATAAAGAGGGGTCACATTTGTTCAAGTTTCATCCAAGCAAATGATAAGGCTGAAAAGAGGTTCAATCAAGGTTCACACATCTCACAAGGTTGGCCACAAAAGAGGTATATTGTCAAATTATTTCACTCTTCAAAATTGTTGCCTAAGATCATTTCAAGAGCTTGAATCACCTAGTCAACCAGACCAACGAGGAAAATTCTAAGTGTTATCACACAAGGTTCAAAGTAAGCTCATCACACAAGGCATTGGCACCAATATCAAATGAGACTCCACACTTTCGCTAGTGTACAATATTCATCACAAGAGACTCCCTTCGATAACCGGCTAGTCACAACGAGATGCAAAAATTCCACATATTGTCTATGCAACTTTATTTGGCCTCATCGTAGCCGCACATTCATTTTTGTTCGATTAAGAATACTATTCAAGTCATCAGTATTGATCATAATTGATACTCAAATTTGCACAAGAACAGCCACATTCATACAAACAAGAGGTGGCAAAATTTTTAAGATAGGTCAAAAACCATTTCTATTCAAAACAATGAGCCATAAGTTCAAACATCCACAAGTAAATATCAACACATAATTCAAAACTCAAAAGCCCAATATATACAAAATATAATCACAAGAGGTAGGTATGGAAATACCTTACCCCACCACAAATAAAAAATGAAGTTGTCCTCAAATGCAAAAAACTATAAAAAGTCAATAAAAATGATAGAGAAGGAGGTAAAGAAGGTTCATGTCTACACAATCTCTCCATTTTTTGGGGCATCAATGTCCGGTGCAGCAGTTTGATCCTAGGCATCAGTGCCCGGTATAACATCACTGCTAGCTCCACTAGACCTAGCCATGGTGGTGTCTCTTAAGGAGGTCTGTCAGGCAGTCTCAAACATCGCATCCTCCAAGTTGGCCAGATAATCATATATGGCGGCATCTCGCTCCTTAAGCTGCTCATCATCGGTCTCCGCCTCTGACGCATCAGCTGCAACATCCTCTATAGGCATATCTCTAGTGGTAGCCGAAGGCATTTCAGAACTTCCCTGAACACCCTGAGTCTCAGCAGCCTCAAACAAAGAGGTGAAGTCTGTAGACTTTAGATAGTCCATGTAACACCCCAGAAAAAATTTTGAACTAAGACTTGAACTGTTCTTCGTAGTGAGTGAGATTTTACCAAGGAATTAAAAATTTCTTAAGTGTTAAGGTTACTAGATATAGCACCTTGATTTCCAAAAAGAACTAAATTGGAAATAGCAAAATATAAAATTTTGCAAGTTAAGTATAGTATGAGTTTTTGGTCGACTTCAAACAACCATAACTCCTAGCTCAGAATGAGTTAGGTGTGCTACCTGGTACCATAGGCAAGATCTATGAATTATCTTTTCAACGCCATGAGTTTGCTCAGTTTTGAGTTCTTATGAGGGAGATATATCCATTAGAAGTTTGGCTTTCTAGATAAGAAAAGTCAAAAACCAAATTTTAGGTTCAGTTTTATAATCCAAATACATGCCTAGAGTTTTAGTTGAAAGTTCAAGAAAATAAAAGAAGAGAAAGGAGGAGAAAAGAGAAGAGGATCAAGCATTCTTTGAGATTCTTGCGTGTTGTTGCGGATTTTCGCCATGGGTTTGATCCCTAAGAGGTATGTAAGCTTCCATAGTGTTGGGTTTGTTCACCCACACACTAATCATGTTATTTTCAGGGAAATTTCATTCTTGAAGTTGAAAGATTAGAGTTCTTGATGAGTTCTTAATAAGTATTCTTGAAGTTTCCTTATCGATAAAGTTTTCATGTAAGATTCTACTTGGGTCAACTTCAAACAACCATATCACCTATAATATATAGAGTTATGTGCGCCATTACCTATCCAATTAAAGGTATTTAAATCTACTTTCCAACACCATCAATTTCGCATCAATCCAATTTCTGAGTAAAACGTTATGACTATTTTAGTAACTTGTACAGTGCTGTTATGAATTAGCCGACGGGAAAACATTAAAAAGTGCCTTTTTGTTTTACCTCCAATAAAACCCTAATCAAATTTCTTGACTAATAAAAGGCTCAAAACAATCAGATTTTCATCTTCACTTATGAAAATCATAATTCTTGGCCATTGAGATTTCAAGAAACTAACTTCAAGAATCTCAAGAAAGGTTTTCTTGATCGTCTATCTTAAAGATAGGGCATCAAGACTTCTAATCAAGTTCTTATTCAAGATTCTTCAAGAACCTTGTTCTTCCAGGTATGTTAAGCTATCATAGTATTGTATTTAGTTCATTCTCATGCCCTACATCTGCTTTCAAATCAGTAAAAGAGAAATCTAGGATTCTACACCCTAGATTTAAGTATTGTTGAAATAAGTTGTACCATTGAAGTTCTTGAGTTTTGAGCTGTTGAGTTCTGAGTATTGAGTTCTATGTATGGTTATTGAAAATCTTGATTTGAGTCGTGCACGTCCATAATTCAGGATAAACCTTATTTTAAGAAGTCTTTTTACAAATGTTTTAACTTTGTTTTAAGACTTAAGCTTTGAGTTGAGAAAAGAGGAAGAGTAAAGTTCATTTTCTTTAAAATGATATATGGGAACTAAGTATTCCCAAGAGAAAATGTTTTCATATTTAAGATGAGAGGAAACTGAGATTTCCAAAAGAGTTTTGAGCAGTTTGAGTACCATCTCTTTTAAGAGAAAGATTTTTGTGTAATTATCTGAAATCAAAAAAGAAGTTACGTTTTAAAACATATGAGTTGAGTATTTTGGGAGTAGTATTAAGCACCGATATAGGGACGAGTTTGAGTTCAGATAACTCACGTCTCCATAAATCATGTTGCCATCATGTGTAGAAAGGATCATACTTTTTAGATGGTTCCTTAGTACTTTTTAGCATAGACTAGTGGATCCACTTAGTTAAGGCGTCCTATATGAATACAAAGTATAGGGCAGTTCTGGCAGCGTAGGCAAGACGTTGTATCATCACTTAGGCTCATAGTGGTGGTTGTCGGTTAAAGAAACTCCCACAAAGTTATATTATATTTTATTATATATAAATTGAGTTGTTATTGTATTCTTCAATACAATGAGTTGATTTCTACTATTTTAAAAGCTTTCCATATATTGCATATGTATTGTTGCTTTATAGTAAGTTGATTATCCAGAGTCGAGTATCATATCTTTGAGTTGAGTATCTAATCTATGAGTTGAGTATCTTATCCTTGAGTATTCCTTGATTTGAGTAAGTTTGAAAAGAGGTAAGTATGTTTCCTTTTTATCAAGTTCAAGCTTATGTTATGCTTTAGAATTCCTCTTACATGCTCGTACATTCCATGTACTGAGCCATTTGGCCTGCATCCTTTCATGATGCAGATTCAGGTATTCAAGATCATTAACATGAGCATCGTTGATACTATATGGAGTTCGAGTTAGCTATGGTGAGCCTCCTTGCTTTTGGAGGATTTCATTTACGTTTTAGTTATATCAATTGTTGGGATGTCGTGGTTCTTGTCCCGACTTCCATCTTTGTCAGTTAGAGGCTTCATAGATAGATAGTAGAGTTTGAGAAGTTTGTTTCATTTATCTTATTAAATGTATTAAAGACTTGAGTTGCCTATTGTTGGCTAGTTGAATATTTCATTTTTATTTAGAGTTATTCATTTGAGTTAAATATTTGTAAGTTTCATGAATTTTATTTAGTTTTTAAGCTTTGTATGCTTGAGTTAGTCTTCCGCTTGTAGTCAGCCAGGATGAAGGTTCGCTTGGGGACCAACAATGGTTCTCAAGTGTCGGCCACATCCAGAGTGTAGGGTTGGTTGTGACAAAATTGATATTAGAGCACAGAGTTCAAGAGTCCTAGGATGTGTATGAAGTTGTGTCAAGTAGGATCTTATTTATGGTGGTGAGGGCCCCACGTCTATAAATGAGGGACTACAGACATTTAGAAAAAAGTTTCCCTTCTTTCATACCCTTAATTGTTCAATAGTGCTAAGTCATAAAGATTTATTCCTACTCGTGTGTTTCTCAGATTCATTCAACTACCCATCATACAAATGGTGGTTGGAAAGTAAAGTGTAAACGTCCTTATGGATGAGTTGTTCTTAGCAAGAGTCTTGAGAAAGTCATGAGACTCCAGAGGGGCTTAAGAGAAGCCCAAGAATAAGTTAAGTGTTCAGTTTCAGAGGAATGCACCCATAATTATATGAATTGTGCATTTGAGCTAAAAGGGAGTTGTCTTTTCCCTAAGCCTTGTTTAAGCTAAGATCCTTATGAGGAAGCATGTTTAGAGCTTGGGTAGTATTTTCACCCGAAGAGGTAGCCTAAGTTACGAGATCATGAGCAGTAGTAGTGAAAGTGCCCAGAGTTAAAGGAAAGTATGCAGAGGTTTAGTAATCTTAGAAAGGGAGATAGTGATGAGGAAAGCTATGTTATTATAGTCATATGAAGAGTTTTACTTTATGGGTAGAGTAAGAGTTTCTAGTCAAGATGAGATAGAGTATATATTTGTTAACCAAAATACAGTTGGTGTCGATGTGCCATCGTATTAGAGGAGATTAAATTCATATATTGAATAAGAGGGCATGGTATTTATGAAGTGATAGATCTAATCTAGGCTTATGATTTGTTTGAGAGGGTCAAGATGTTCAGAAGGTTATAGAACTAATCAAGTAATGAAGTATAGTATAGCAGGTGAGCAATCGTATTGTTATTCGAGTTTAGTAATAAACATTAAGCTTGAATTTGAGATGAGTGTCATGATCAAAAGAATGGAAACATGAGGATTATGATGTTAGTCTTGATATTTGATCTAGAAGACTTAAGGAATTGAGATGTTAGCTGGAATAGATATAATTGGTACAAGTGAGAGACCCTAACCTTTAGATAAGGGCAGTGAAGTGTGGCTAAGTCAAAAGAGTAACAAGAGGTTAGGAGAAACATCTTAGAAAGAGGTCTCAGTACCTATTTATGGAGAGTTTAGTAGCCATGAGATAAGTATTACCAAGTATTAGAGTAAGATGATTGTAGACCAGTTTAGACATGATGGAATAGGTCCATATCTTTCAAGTGTTAGCTTTATACTTAAGGGGGAGATGACAAGATGAGAAATCGAGTCAAGTGTTTGAGATTAAGATGGTAATAGATTCCAAAGAGTTTGGGGGATATCGTTTTAGAGGTCCTTTTTGTAATAGAGTGATGTTAGAAAGAGGAGACTGATGTTCTTATTGCGTTAGAGATGGTGTGAAAATTCCATCGAAGGTTATTTATAAGGAGGAAGAAGAGGATTAGGTTTTACTATGAGAAATAGTTAAATAAGAGCCCTTAGTTGGATCCGAAGGAGTTTGTTAGTAGGAGTTCATGGAGTTGTTAGAGTACTAAGCTTGAATGTTGTGGTAAAGAGTAATAGTTTTGGGATGAGATTCCTTATAGAGAGGTATAAAACCTGAACCTAAGGATTTAGGTTACTATTGAATATAGTAAGAGCATAACATTATACTCAGACCTTAGTAAGAGTAACCCCGTTCCATACCAAGTCCAATCGTTATTCGAGGACGAATGATCCCAAGGGAGAGATATTGTAACACCCTAGAAAATTTTTTGAACTAAGACTCAAACTGTTCTTCGTAGTAAGTGAGAATTTACCAAAGATTTAAAAATTTCTTAACTAGTAAGGTCACTATATGTAGCACCTTGAGTTCCAAAAAGAAGTAAATTGGAAATAACAAAATCTGAAATTTTGCAAGTTAAGATAAGTATGAGTTTTGGGTTGACTTCAAATGACCATAACTCCTAGATTTTTTTTACATCATGCTTATGTCAAGTGGCTAGTTTATAACCTCTCAAGTTCATGTTTTCCATGTCACATCTACGGTGTACTTTGGGTTGAGACAAACTTGGTAAATAGAGAATCAAGTTTTTTGAAGATTCTAGGATGTCTAATAAGATGTGTCGAGTACAGTCTTGTTCATGAGTCAGAAGTGTGCCACATTTATGAATATGAAGCTACAATCCATTTAGGAATCTTCACTTCTTTCACTACTCTAAATTTGTGCCATAAAGTTCATCTCTATGAAGTTCTTTCTCTTAACTATTTTCATGCTTTTATGATATGCCTCCTCGATGAACTAATGGAAGAAGGAATGTGGAGCCAGAGATTCCTTAAGTGTCGTTCGATCCCGAGAAAGTGAATCATGCCAAATTTTGAGTTACTTTCCAACTATTTGTTGAAGTTATAAAAAAACCAAGCTAATATTGCGACTACAACTCCTGCGAACCCAAATGTGGGTATGTCGGTGATAAGGGTGTGCAACTTCATCAGGATGAGTTTTATGGGTCTAAAATTGATGAGTATACTTATGAGTTCATTGATGAGATTTGTAAGATAATGGAAATTATGGGAGCTTCAATGGTATAGAAGGTAGAATTGGTTGCTTATAAACTAAAATGTGTTTCTCAAGTTTGGTTCAACTAAAAGAAGGAAGAGAGGGCTATTGATATGGGTCCTCCTGATTAGGAGAATTTTAAAGGGACATTTCTCGATCGTTGAAGATATAGGTTGTAATTAAGGTGTTGTCACTCTCTCCCAAATAATAAGGTAATAATTTTTTGTTACAAGCTCGGGTCCTTTACTCCACATTTATGTGATTTTTGTACTGATTTTACTCTCTATTTTGTGGTACAAAAAAGGTTACATGAATAGTAAATTAAGGAATATGGATAACGACACTCAAGGTAAGGGACTGCCCCAACCTCCAATTATTAGCTTATTGGAGCATTCTAGACGTACTTGTTTTTTGGAGCTTATAGGGTAGTGATTGGAAATATATTCCTATTATGCTGAAATAAATTTTGGAGTTGTTTTAGGTTGTTTAATGTGTATTATTATGGGAAGAAGTTAGGAGACCTTATAAACTGATTATATGAAATTGCATTGAGGTGGAAAAGAAGAGTGTAAAGTTTGGAGGTTGTTCTAGTGGTTTATTAATTTTGTGACTGTTTATGTGCTATTTTGATTGTATTATTGTTGTAGGGCAGTGGGTTGCCTTAAAGGATGCTTGAATAGAGTTATTATGAAGTACAAAAGAAGAGTCTGGTGATGCACCAAGAATTTGGGGGTTGACTAGTCATACTTCCCGTCATGTGTTTTAGTTACTGTTTTGCAATACTATGAAGTGATGAGCTTCCAATGTTAGCTTTATTATGTACTTATATTGTAGACTAACACTTAAAGGAAAGGTGGAATCATTATAGTCAAATTAGTCGAAAGCCAAGGTATGTAAGGCTATTCGCTTTCCTATTTCTTTGGTATGAATCCAATACTTTTGTTACAAAGTAAGCTTTCTAAGTGCCCTTGGTAGTGACCTATCCATAGTGGCGGTATAAGATCACCAATGTAGCTAATTGTCTCAGTCCTACTCCCTAAAGCGTTAGAGCGAGTACTCCGATATGACTTTATTAATGGATGTATGTGCTTACTCTACCTAGTATTAGTATGCAAGGTTTAAACTTGTTCCATCATCAAACTGCTAACCCTTGGCACATATTCCTCTTACATAAATCAAAATGATCCTACATTACACATGAAACATATGCTTATATGTTGGATATGCAATCTGCCCATATCTTTCCAACTTGCTTCAATTGTCTACTCTATCATATAAGTCATCTTTTAACATGTTCATATGTTCACTTTATTGGTTATCACTCCCATTGTGTTAGACTATAATGTTACCTCACAAGTTCCCTACTTGCTCTATTGTACATTTTATATGTACTTACTTGGAATATGTATATGTCCCTAAGTTGAATCTTCCCACGTGCTTCCTTGGTTCCACGCTCATGTATTTGATATTAGTTAGTAAGTATTTGGCTATCATACAGAGTTCATATTTCTTGGATGAATGTTAAATGTCTTCACTAAATATGTGCTTCAATTTGAGATGTCAAAATGCTTATTGAGTCATATAAGCTCCTAAATATTATGTTGGTGTCATAATTGCTTCCCACTTCATTGTTATTATATTATGCCCATATTCATATATCTCCAACTATGTTTTACCATCTAAAAGCTGAATAATGCTATGACCATCAAAAGAACAATCTAAAAGATTAAAGAAACTAATTAAAGTTATCTATATATTTATGAGTGGAAGCCAAGGGAAAATGCCTAGCATGGGTCGATCCCAATTGGTATAGAAGGGTGGAAGCTCAGGGGTGAAAGCCTAGCATGGGCCGATCCCAATTGGTATAAAAGGGTGGTATCTCAGGGGCATAAGCCTAGCATGGGCCAATCCCAATTTGTGCAGTTATGTGGACAACATCCAGGGATAAAAATTCCTAGCATGGGTCATACTTATCTACCAAGGATCAGCTTGTCATTTGTATCCCATGTCTTATAAAGATTATAACGCACAGAAAGGTAAAGAAAAGAATGTAACATACATGATTCCACAAGTATAAGAAAAGGTGGTCACTAATTCTTATCCATTTGTATTTGGTTTCACTTGAGCTCTCATTTTAAATATGGTTGTATTATGCCTTAAATATTTAGTTGATTCTTTCATACTGATGTCCCTTATTGGGAATGTTGCATTACATGTTGCAGGTATAGGTACTCAACTAGTAGATCTCCCCAACAGAAACATATGATACTCAACAATTGTTGGTGAGCTACAAGTTGATTCGAGGCTTTACCGAGTCTTTACTATATGTATTTTGATAGTTGTACAGTCATGGATTCCAGTAGAGACTTTTTATACATTGTAAAGTTATCATCAGTATTCATAGTTTTACTTACCACTTGTGTCGGTTAAGCTAGTCAACATGTGTTGTATATGTAGCTTCTCATCAGTAAATCTATCTGCATAGTAGTTCACTTTCTCATCATAGGTCATTTGTAAAGAATGTGTTCGTATGGTACTTGTTCGGCTCACTGATTAATGTTTCAAGGACACTTCATCCAATTCTAAGTGTCAACGATCGCTAGTTAGTATAAAACCCAACTAAATGAGTTGGGGTCGAATCCCACATGGAGCGGTACATGTTTGAGTTTCAGTAGTAAAGTGTGAAGATGGTCAAATTAGTCATAGGAATAGAAATTATCATATAAAAACATTATTCAGATAAGGGAGTGACGCGAATGTCAAATGGGGTATTTTTGTTTGAAATTATCAACTACTGAAGTGGTAAACGATACGAAATAACAATAATAAGATGGGTTCCTGGGATATGATTCAATTATAGGCTAATATAGACAAATGGGTAATTGCAACTATTAGAAAATAGCTAAATATTAGTAAGTAAGCTAGACTATAGAGGAGGTAAACTTTCTCTCGAACAATTTACCCCGAATCAAGTTGATTTCTCTCGAACATCAACAAGCATGCAAAATATGAGCAACATACACTTTAGTCCATTCACTCTCTAGAGCTGAATGTGTGGAATTAGGTTTAGGATACACTCTCTCGAGCTGAACCCATGACAACCCAATACCCACAGACCATCAATCAATAATCTTAGTTTTAAAACTCTCACAAGCAAGCAAAAAACACAAGGTAGAACTGCATTTGCAACTACAATTCTTAAATTAAACCATAATTATTTATTGAACTCACTTCCTAATAGCATTTAAACTAACAATTAGCAATACCCATAAAATAAATCAGCCCATAATCACACAATCACACCCCAAGAATTGGGGTTTTAGCTAAACATCATAAAAAGATAAAAAAATTATTACCAAATTGAGTTTCCATCAACTGGGTAAGATTGATTCCATCTTTACAATGGTCCAATTTGAAGAATCTCAAAGACTCACTTCCAATTTCTCAAAAGGGAAAAACTTCAATTCTTCAAAGCTAAGGAAAACTAGAGAAAACTTTTCTCACAGTTCAAACAAAATAAAAATATGTTCTAAAGAGTAATTTATTTTTTAAACTAAATGTTCAAAAATGTATTTAAAGTCACTAAAAATGTGTTTGGATGAGTCACTCGGTGATGTAAGTCGGGCTCGCCGAACCACTCGGCGATCCAGCCTTTGGTCATTTCCATCTCCTCTCTTCCTTGGCCTTCAGGATCCTCAAGGTCTGTAACTTTGGGTGATCCAACACTGCATTGCAGAACCACTCAGCGATCTGTCAACTACTCCTTTCTCTCTCCAACTTGGTTCTTTCCTTCAGGGCTTGGCACACTGGAACTTTAGGAGTTAAGTAGCCATTCGGCGACTCGCCAAGTGGACTTGGTGATCACCAGGCTTGCTTTTCTTCATTCTTTCAGCTTCTTTGTTTCTTTTTGCAAATCAGTGTCCTTTCTTTGTTCCTCAATCCATATACCTGGAAATCAAGGGTTTTATATAACTTATTAACATAAAATAAGCATTTGAGGACACTAAATCTATATAAATAAAGCCCTAAATGAGTCCAAATATCGGACTCATCAACACCCCTAACTTAATCTTTTGCTTGTCCTCAAATAAAACTCAAGTTGAACATTTCAAAAAGGATGTCTCAAACAGTGCTACACAAGAATCAATCATGAATGCACACAACAAGACTCAACTTACTCATACAAAGATCAATTGTGCACTCAAAGATTCAAGTTGTGACTCACCATTATCAAAGATTCTCAAGTTCACAATACTTGCTTTAAATGCAAGTTCAAGTTCAACAAAGGTACTCAAATGCCCTTGTATAAAGATGAATCCATGTTCACACACAATTGTTCAACACTTTATAGCTCCGGAATTATATAAAACTCTCACAGTCACAAAGATGAACACATGCATGACTTCACCCATAGGTTTGCCCTTATTTTCCAATCAATATTTGCTTCAACTCACTCAAGATCAAAATGGTCTTTCCAAGACTTGTAACAGGATTGAGTGCAAAGTTATGATCATTTAGGGTCAGTGGCTGCTATCCTCATGAAATGTAGTGTGAACATCACTTTCTTTCCATTTCTTCAACATTTTCTACTCATGCTTAAAATTCACTCCATTATTCACTTCTCATCTAATATCGGACCACCCATTTCTATGCAACTTTCATAACTTTATTCTACAACCTTTTCATTCTTCTTATTTTTCATTCTTCTTTTCTCTTTTTTTTTTTTTTAATGGAGGGGTTCCATATTTTTCAAAAGCATGGATCAAGTGGGAATTCTTTGTACTTTTTGATTTACCTTCTCTTTTCACCACACCCCCAACTTAGGCTTTTGGTCTATGTTGACTATTAAAACAAACCACACTTCATTAGGATTATGGGTGAATGGATAAAGAGAGGTTGCAATTGCATCCAGTTTCTTCCAAAAAAGGATAAGGCTCAAAGGGGTTTCAAGCAAAGTTCACATACTCACAAGGTTTTCCACAAAAGAGGTCTATTGTGAAATTGTTTCACACTTCAAAATTTGTTGCCTAAGATCATTTCAAGAGCTTGCATCACTTAGTCAATCGGACCAACGAGTCAAATTCTAGGTGTCATCACACAAGGTTCACGGTAAGCTCATCACACAAGGCACTGACACCAATATCAAACAAGACTCCACACTTTCGCTAGTGTGCAATGTTCATCACAAGAGACTCATTCGATAACTGGATAGTCACAACGAGATGCAAAAAGTTCACATATTATCTAAGCAACTTTATTTGGCCTCATTATAGCTACACATTCATTTTTGTTCGATTAAGAGTATTCAAGTCATTGGTATTGATCATAACCGATACTCAAATTTGCACAAGAACAACCACAATCAAACACAAAAAGAGGTGGCAAAATTTTGTAGAAGGGTCAAAAACCATTGCATTCAAAACAAGGAGCCATAAGCTCAAACATCCACAAAACAATGTCAAAACACAATTTACAGCACAAAAACCCAATATATAAACAAAAATGATGATCACAAGAGGTAGGTATCAAAAATAGCTCATCCCACCACAAATAAAAGAAGTTGTCCTCAAATGCAAAAAAATAGTAACAACAAATCAATAGAAATGACAGAGAAAGGGGTAAAGGAAAGGTCCTGTCTACACAGTGGCTTCACTAGGGTCAGCCATAGGTGTGTCTGCCAATGAGATCTGCATAGTTGAATCTACCATGGCCTCTTCAATCTCTGTAAGTCCCTCGTAAGAAGCCTCCTTATCAACACCAAACTACTCCTCATCAGTCTCAGCTTTGGACTCCTCAGCAACTACCTCCTCAACTTGAACATAATCCCCGGTGGTAGTCGGAGGCACATCTGTATCAGTTGGCACGTCGGGGATCTCCACAGTCCTAAAAAGCATGGACATATCTATGGTTCAGCTAGTCCACATCCTTCCTCAGCTCAGCAATGAAGGCCTTTAGAGTCATCACCATATCAGTGGCCCCTTGGACTCGCTCAAATACCGCCATCCTTACCGCAAAGACATCAATAGACATAATAATAGGTGTCACAGCAGCAGTGAGGACTCTCTCAATCATCCCAGGGATGGTGGCCTCAAGCCTAGAGGCACGTCTATCAGCAGAATAGGCTAGATAACCCATCTGTAGTATCGCAACCTAGGTCAGTGGAGGTTAGGAAGCCGCAATAGCACAAGCACCAGACCTAGTAGGAAAGGGAGCAGTAGAGGAACTAGGAGTCACAGAAGAGACATCGCTAGATGTAACTGAAGGCCCAGGGGCCGGAGTAGGCAATATTGCCTCTACAGGTAGTGTATCAGTATCAACAACGAGGGGGGTGTCCACCGGGGCTGCCTTCTTGTTCTCTACCTCATCCTTCAGGTACTCCACCTCAATACACAAGATATCGATAGAAGATGTGGGAATCACTTCCATATCCTTCTTCTCATCTTAAGGCACTCGAGCCCGTCTGCACAACTCAATGATCAACATCGAAAAAGAAAGGGAGGTTTGGCGATGCTTGACCCTCATGACCATCTCTTGTGCAATGATCATACATAAGTTCAGCTTTGTCCCATCAATGATGCAACCAAGGTAAGTTGCTTTCGTGTGGCGAAGGATAGACTCATTCTGGGATGGTATTATCGAACTGTTGATGAAGTCAAACCAGTACCTTGCTGCTACATTGAGGTCTTTTTTTTCAATTGGTGTTCCAACCTCGATCCACTTAGGAGTATCGTCAGATATTAGAGGAGCCAACCACTTTTTTCATGTTTTCCAATGTTTTTGTCCGGATCATGTATTGACAGTCATCCTTAATTTCTTTTGAACACTCTATCATTACATTGATAACATCACTATCACACTTCACTTTCTTGCCCCTGACAACCACGTAATCAACTAGCTTGAATTTAGTGGCCTGCTTTTTCCCTTGTGCCACTAGGGCTCCATAGGCGATGTAGAATTCTCGGACCCAGTTTGGAATATAAGGACCACGGGGTCTAGTGAATATTTGGATCTTGTAGGACCTCAAGTAGCTCAAAATCTCTAGGTGTCTGTCTATTACTCCATCATTTCTCCTCGATGATGGTCCTCAATCCCTCAGTCTTCACTCTATTCATAGATCAGGGAGGAGGACCGTGTGCTGGTGGTGCAAGGACCACAGCCTGGTCTAGAGCGGGAGGAGGAGTATAAGCCTTTCGCACCCTGATCCTAGATGGATCATGCATCCTCTTCGAGCACAGTTCAGCACTTCGGGCCATCAATAGCTCATCGTCCTCAAGCTCAAAAGTGGTAGCCCAAGGATCCTGGTGCTCACCCTCAATCTCAAAAGTGGTAAGGTGAGTGGCATACTTCCCATCACTGTCAGAGCTGACCTACGGTGATGTAGGAGCAGGTGCCTTGCCTTTCCCTTTGCCCTTCCCACTTGTGGTAGGAAGTTTTATTGCCTTTGTCCGAGATACAGGTGCATCCTCATTCAAGGTAATTCCCTTTGCCCTCTTGCGGGAAGACACGTCTCTACTTGCCAGTTTTGGTCTAGCCATATCTGCAAAAGACACCAAAAGAGTTACAATCATTCAAGATAAGTTCAAAAAAATAGGTTGCAGACAGACTCACCGAACTGATCGATGAGTCTTCGAATCACTTTGGCGAGCTAGATCGAGCTCGCCGAAAGGATTGGCTAGAAAGTTTTCCATAAAAATGGCCTATCGACGATGGGAAGGCTAACTTGGTGAATCACTGACATTATTCGGTGAGCAAAGATTAGCCCGCCGAGTATTACAATGCATTTTAAGGGTTAGAGGCATAGAGATGATGATCAAAAAAGACATTCGGTGAGTCGCCGAGTGCACTTGGTGAACTCAGGCTTCTCGCTGAAAGTTACAATATCTCATTCAACAAAATACGAAATTAAAGGCGAACTAGGGGACTTTGGCTAATCGCTGAATGGTTCAGCGAGCTTTACCCAGCTCGTCAAATGCCCAACATTTCATATTCAACCCCAACTTCCAAAATCAACCCCGTAGCCCTTGAAAACAAAATCAAACCATGCACATTTTCAATTAGACTTAGACCCATAAGACCCATGCCACCGGGGTAATCAGACATTCCCCGATTTGGCCAAAATTGGTCATATGACGACTTTGGCCCTTAAGAATGATGTCAAACACTCGATCAATGGGTAAAGCACGTCATTTAGCACAATTTGGGTTACTCAGACTTCACCCGACTAGACCCAACAATAATTACGCATAACCCAACAATTTATGATCACTTTTAAGACATGCAATTTGGGAAATCAACAACTTAGGCAATTTAGGCATGATATCGAATTTAAAATAGGCAAACAAGCACATAAACACGATTTGAGAAAGGCCCAACACACATCAATAAGAACACTATAATTGCAAATGAGTTTAACTGCTAAATACGAGTTTGGGGTTCGAAAAACCAACCTTTAATGCCGAATATGAGTATTTGTAAACCTAGGCGACAAAGTATCCAACTCCGAACACCGAATCAGCGACTAGAAAGCAGTAAAAATGCAAAAATATCAAAAATATAGTGCGGGTGTGATTGTATGAAGTTAAAAAGTGAGGGAATATGAAAGAGTTTGAACTTTTAAATATTTGGTCTTTGAAAAACAGTCGAATTCCCACCCATTTGGTGATATTAGTCGACCTCGCTGAACACTCGGTGAAACGCCAAGTGGATACTTACCTCTCCGAGTTTTACAGGACCTCCAATTAAATTAAGGGTCCAAACGGCGGACAAAGTCGCGATAATCAACCTGTTCAGCAATTCGCCGACTTGTCCATGGGCTCATCGAGTTCTACAAACTCCAACTTCATAATTACTTGAGTCCGACGGCACTCCAAGTCGGGCTCACCGACCTCTTCGGTGAGTCGCCGACTAGACATTTTACTCGCTAACCTGCAGTTTTCAAAAACATTCCACACTTTCACCTGCACAATCAACACACAATTATTCGAAAAATAAAAAGAAAGCAATAAAAACTTGGATTGCCTCCCAAGAAGTGCCTTAGTTAACGTTGTGGCACGACACAAGTCCTCGCTGAAACTTCATTCTTAGGGTTCAACATGGTGTCACTTGGGGAGGAACATACCTATCCTTCTCCACATCTCTTTCCTTCCAAGTGGGATTATGATCCCTCCACTCTCTATCACGATCTCTCTAGCCTTCATCCCGGTTACAACCTTGGTTACCACTCTACCTTGGGTAGTTAGCATGATAAACTCCACTTTGTTTGGTTAGGAAATTCACTTCTTCGTTGTACAACGCCTCAAACTTGGCCTCATTAGGGCTTGCACACCTAACACCCACAGTATTAACAGTTCTATTGCCATCTCCAATGACATTTTTGGCCAAAATGTCTAATTATGTCATCATCTTTGCCATGTTTTGGTCCCTCTCTTGGTCTTTCTTAAGCTGCTCCTTGGTCAATTTAAAAGTGAAAGGGGAGAGCTGATCTCTACGGGTATACCATGCCCGTTTAATTTTGGTCATACCATCCAAAAGTTAGGCTGCTATAATGTAAGGTTGTTGCATCTAACCTCCCGAAGAAAGTTGGTCAGCTAAGCCCTTGTTCACCGAATCAAGGCTTCAGTAAAAATATTACAGCAAAACGTTGTCGGGCAAATCATGAGTTAGGCATTGCAGCACCAACTTCTTAAATCTTTGCCAAGTTTCATGAATTGGCTCACCCTCCAAATGCTTGAAGACTTGGATGCTATCCCAAAGTGTCATCATCTTCGAAGGAGGGAAAAATCGCACTTGAAATGTGGTGACAAGCTCTTCCCATGAAGTGATAGAGTCTCATGGCAATTCTACCAACCACTTACATGCTTCTCCCATTAAAGAAAATGGGAACAGCCTCAACTGAACCGACTCTTGGGATATGTTCCTAAAGGAGAACAGCCTGGAAACATCAAAAAAGTTCCTTATATACTCATGGGGATCCTCATGAGCCAACCCACCAAACAACCCTTTCAATTACAAAAGCTGCAACATGGTGCTTGTAATGTGGAACACAACGTTCCCTTCAGCCAGAGGTAAGCGAATGGCACCAATTCCATCCATTAGATGAGGGTCATTAACATTCGGCTCATTGACATCTTTAAGGTTGCCAATGTCATCTTGGTGGCCCACCTGGCTATCATTGCTTCCGTTGACACTCATTTTCTCTATTTAAACAACAACACACAAACCAAAACTAAAAGTAAATAGATTCAACTATGACTAAAAAGAACAAAATTCAACTTCACCAAAAGAATCTTAAACAACACCACTCCTCCACAGTGGTGCCATTTTGATTAACGTTTCAAGAAAACTTCATCCAATTTTAGGTGTCAACGATCAATAGTCAGTATAAAATCCAACTAAATGAGTTAGGATTGAATCCCAGAGGGAGCTGTACGTGTTTGAGATTGAATAGTAAAGTGTGAACATGGTCAAATCAGTCATACAAATAGAAATTATCGAATAAAGACATTATTCAAATTAAGGGGTAACATGAATGTCAAATGGGGGTTTTGTTTTGAAATTATCAACTAATAACAGTGGTAAACAATACGAAATAACGATAATGAGATGGGTTCTTGGGATGTGATTCAATCATAGGCTAGTATAGACAAATGGGTAATTGCAACTATTAGAAAATATCTAAATATTAGTGAGTAAGCTAGACTATAGGGGAGGTAAACTTTCTCTCAAACAATTTACCCTGAATCAAGTGGATTTCTCGCGAACATCAACAAGCATGCAAAAACAAACAACCTACATTTTAGTCCATTCACTCTCTCGAGCTGAATGTGTGGAATTAGGTTTTAGGATTCACTCTCTCGAGCTGAACCCATGACAAACCAATACACACAGACGATCAATCAATAATCTTAGGTTTAAAACCTCTCTCTTGAGCAACCCAAAAACACAAGGGTAGAACTGCATTTGCAGCTACAATTATTAAATTAAACCATAATTATTGATTGAACTCACTTCAAAAAATCATTTAAACTAAAAATTGCTAATACCCATAAACTAAATCAGCCTATAATCACATAATCACAACCCAGGAATTGGGTTTTTACCTAGACATCATAAAAAGATAAAAAAGTTTCCATCAACTAGGTAAGATTGATTTCGTCGTTGCAATGGTCCAATTCGAAGAATCTCAAAGACCCACTTCCAATTTCTCAAAAGTGAAAAACTTCAATTCTTCAAAGCTAAGGAAAACTAGAGAAAACTTGTCTGACAGTTCAAAACTTGATAAAAATTTGTTATAAAGAGTAATTTTTTATTTAAACTAAATGTTCAAAAATGTATTTATAGTCACCAAAAATGTGCTGCAAAAAGTCACTTGGCAAAGTCAGTCAGGCTCGCCAAACCACTCGTCGATCCGCCCTTCGGTCATTTCCATCGCCTCTCTAGCTTGGCCTTTAGCATCCTCAGGGTCTGTAACTCTAGGCAATCCAACACTACATCACAGAACCAGTCGACGATCCACCGACTACTCTTTTCTCTCACCAACATGGTTCTTTCCTTCAAGGCTTGGGACACGCAACTTTAAGTGGTCAAGTAGTCATTCGGCGACTCGCCAAGTGGACTTGACGATCATCAAGTTTGTTTTTCTTCATTCTTTCAGCTTTCTTTGTTGCTTTTTGCAAATCAGTGCCCTTGCTTTGTTCGTCAATCCATATACTTGGAAATCAAGGGTTTTACATCAGTTATTGGCATAAAATAAGCATTTGAGGACAATAAATCTATATAAATAAAGCCCTAAATGAGTCCAAATCTCGGACTCATCACTCACCTAGGGTTGGGGTGTGACAAATGTTGTATAAGAGCAATTCGTCTTGAGGAGTCTACAAAATCGGATCTATTAGAGCCTTACTTTTGAATGTATTGCATGCCACATTTATAATTAGGGGGCCTCTTGGACATTTTGGAAATGTTATTTTCCTTCATAATCCAGATTGTGCAATAGAGCGAAGTTAAGAAGTCAATTTTCACTTGTACCTAATCATGCTATTCCTATTATGCTTACTATGGTTAAGGTTAATGGTAGTTAACATGTCAACATGCAACCTATAGAAAAGGATCTTAAGTTATCAAAATTTAGACTAGATTGAGCTCATTTTATTCGACTGTCCCACTCCACAATGTATGTAAAGGCTTTTATGTTATTTTCATCTAAAGTTGCATTTGTACCATTTATATCACGTTGGTTCAATTGATAAAGATATAGTATGGTTATCCATATGCTTAAAAATATGATGGGTTATCTGGTTATATATATAAGTTGTAGCATTTCTAAGCACATCTTCTTAAGAGGATGTAACCAACTCTTAAGTTCTATATTTCCTCCATATTTATAGGATCTATTCTTGTAGAGACACTCATTCCTAGTCTGTGATATACATAGAATTTTCAGCGTTACACATGTACTCGAAATTGATGTTGTTGAACATGTTTCTTTTAGTTGGAAAAAGGCAGTGGCACAATCTAATAGGTGAATGTATCAGTGCAATAGTGCTATTAGAGATACCCCTAATTGGCTGACAAGTTCCAAATTACCACCATATATCATCTTGAATATGTTATAGTTGGCTTTTTATATGGTATGTTCCAACCACCCCGAATAAGTACTAATAACATTTGTATTCTTTTCATGGTTATAGAACTTAGGGATAAGTGTGCTAATTGCTGCATATGATATATGTATAGTAGTTCCTACTATGATCTTTGTTTTGGCTATAGATGTTAAAATGTGACTAAAAAGTAAGGTTAACAAAAGGAAAATTGATTAGTTAGAACTAAGTTGTGATTAGTTAGGTTGTGATTAGTGGGCTTATAGTACATGAAGCTACAAGTTTTGATTAGAAGGTACTTGTTAGATAGGAAGCATGTGAGAATGAAGATTGAATGACACGAGACGAATATGTTCGTAGAGCTTCTAGTTAGAAAGAGATGTGATATGTCCAATCCCCTAAACATAGGAGTAGGGGTGATATGATAATTCTATAGAGGATTGAGATGGGTGGTTATGAAAAAGTGATTGATAAGTGTATGACGCACCAGGGAACAACTTTGTGAACCTTTGTTAAACAGATAAGTCATTTTAGTATTGATTCAAATATTGATAATTGGTCTTGATAACAACAAGAAAAATAAGGAAATAGAAAAGTCACCTAGATACATGGGCCAAGTTCATCTACATCATTAGTACAAAAGAGAAGTATAGCACTATACACATGTATAGACTTCCATCAAATTGAATAGAGCTACTACATGATTCATTTAACATATGCCTACAGTAATTCATCAATTATAGTCCAATTAAAGGAGAAGAAAAAATGATCATGTGCTAGTTTTTCTTATTTGCTATCTTGCATGGGAAAAGAGTTTGAGCACCCTCACTTGTTATAAAAAAAAAAGGGAAATCTATTAGTATGGCCAGACCTATCTAGTAAAGCTCAAAGCGGCTAACTCTAAGACACTATGAACATGATATAACTTTATAGGTACTTGACATTTATATGTTATTAGAGTTCATGTTTAATGGTTGGTTTAAGCTTCACTATTTATTTTCTATTTTGACCTAAAGGCATCAGACATTGAGTGTGATGTAACACAAGCTAGTAATGAAGGTAAATTTGACCTTGGCCTCCTAGTCCAAAAGATGAACTATTAAGGATTTTTTTCTCTATCTTAATTGTAGTATTTATATTGACCAACAAGGAAGCCAAGTTACAATAGCAAAACACCTATAAGAATTCTTAGGATATTGAAGAGAGTAGATAGGGAAATCAATTGTATGTATTTTGAGATGAGTAAGGAATATGAGCAGAACTATACCACCTGTGACTTAACGCTTAAGAAAGTGTGATGGCCCTTGATATTGCAGAGTGGTTCTATAGGATATCTCATAGTTTCCAAATATGGTTTGTTATATAATTACACATGTTTCATATTCTATAACTTATCTATTTGTATGTCATTTTCCCTTTTGTGGATTACTTTCTCACATGTTACCTAATGTCATAGAATGCATGCATGTAAGTTATCTGCTTCAGAGCACCCTTGTTTATTGCTATATATTTTCGTAGGACCTTTTCCCTACATGCTATTTATTGGACTGGTTACTTTTCACATGTCACTTGTCCATATTATGTGGGTACTGCAGGCTAATTTATCATATGCTATGGGCAAAATTAGTGCTCCTGGGTTATATGACTTGCATATCACTTGCTTACATGTCATATGCATCATAAACCATTTATATATATATTACATGCCTCATAGCCTACTTGCTTCAATATTACAGGACTTATAGCATTTGTGGCCATGTGTCATGTGCTCACTTGCTCATATTTCATATGTGTACTTATTGACATATTAGGGGTAGTTTGGTAGAGTGTATTAGCAAAATTAATGCATGCATTAGCTCTATGTATTAGTAGTATCTTGTTTGGTGCACTTTTTCATACTAGGTATTACTAATCCTTGCATTAGTTATACACTATATTGTGTATTAGGGAGTGTATTACTAATACAATGGGTTTCTAGGTATTAGTAATAATGCATGCATTAGCATTTTAAAGACACAATTACCCCCTCAAAACCCCCTCTATATATTTTTTCACCATAATTGTGGAGGATATTTTTGTAAATAAATATTTTGGTACAATACATGTTATTTTTAATATACCAAACCAAACAATGTATAAGAAATAATCTATGTATAACTAATGCAAGCATAACTAATACAAGTATTACTAATGCAACCATTGCTAATGCACTCTATTTAGCATTATTCTTATACACACTACCAAACAACCCCTTAGTTCACCTATCCATGCAATATAAAGCACTTCCTCAATGTGATTTGTGTTCCGTAGTTCATTTTCTTATACATCTATATGGCATATTGTCTACTTGCTTACATATTATATATTTCGTAGCTTTAGTACTCATGCATCATGTGCTCATCTAGTCTATTTGCTACATGCCTTATAGTTCATTCGCTCAGATGCTACCCTACAGTTCATATGTGCATGTACACCACATATTTCTATAGATTAATGTATGTATATTATGCGCTCCCTTTTGTGTTAGTCTGCCTATGTGTCATATCCAATGTGACTTATTTGTCCGTATACCATGCCCATCAGTGCTTATTCACTTGAGTTTTGAACATTTTGGGAAAACATTTCCTTGTATTATTATGTAGTGAAGATTTTTAGAAGAAAAGGTTGGCCATATATCTAAATTTTATCACAACCATAGATAATAACTTGCCATAATGCCTTATTCGTAGGTGCGACATAAAACTTTAGAGTTTATAGTAACAGCTATGCGTTCTTATAAGACTCACCTCTAAGATGCATCACAAGATGAAAGAGAAGGGAAAGTAGAGCCCCGATAGGTTAGGCCTATGATTTGTGTCGATTCCATATAATTAATTTGTTTTGGGAGATATTATAGTTATTCTTGATTGTTATGCCGGGAAGTTAAGCACAAAAGGTGTTATCTCCATTGAAGTATTGTGGAAGGACTAGAATATAACATAAGATACTTGGGAATAGAAGATGGTAGAGATCCTAAATACCCATTCTCATTCTAAACAACATAAGGATCTAAGATCATATGGTCCCCTTATATGATCATAAGTCCTACTAGCATTTCTTCATTTGATATGTCATTTGCATGTCTTGTGTTTAGGTATATTAAATTCCTTATTTGTATGAGTACTACTTGTGTATCTTTAGTGACTTATATGGTCAAGAAAAGGGTTTAATTTATCATATTCTTATTTCACGAACCAATATATTGAGACATCTTGTGATACTTGTCTATATGTGTTTTAGGTTAGTATATATATTTTCGATAGTCCTATTTACAAAGGAAGCTCTTGCAAATCTCCAAATGAAATTCCAAGATTAACCAAACTATCAACTATACCTATCATTCGAGGACGAATGATCATAAGGGGGGATGATGTAACACCCCGTATTCTACATGTACTAGTTCTATTTATAAGATGCTATAAATTGCCTTGTTGTATAGTTATAGACTCGGTTTCCTATGCGACTAGTGACAATATAATAGGTTTAAAGTGAATTGTCCGTAGATTTTAATGTGACCCAAGCAAGTAATTTAAAAATACAAATTTACTAACCTTATATATATGAATTATTACCATAAGTTTATTTGTATTTTTTAGCAAGTAATTTATACAGATTTACTAGTCTTATATGAATTAGTATCATAATTTCACTATCTTCCTTTAGGTCCTATATAAGGTTCGAAATGGTATCAACAATTCATACTTTCATATCATACAAAAGTTCAATAGTGAAGAAAACATGAAGAGTTTCATTATGTCTTTTCTTTTTGCTATGACAATTTTTTCACTTTGTTTAACCATTCACTAGGTGTGTATTTTTCCTTCAATGCATATGAAATTATTTTATCTACAATCATATGTTCAAATATTTATTTTCATCATTCATCTTTTTAATCATATCATTTAATATGTAGTCTTCTCATTATTTTGTATCAGGTGATCCTAAATTTTTCCTAGGAACTTTCACGGCTAATGACGTATGTGCTAATATTGATTGTGGAATTCTAGCTCTATCTCACTGGCCAACAAGTTTGATGCCTCATAGTTGTACTTGTGCTGCTTCGGAAAGTAATCAAAGTCTTTGTACTGTCAAATTGTTTGTTAAGCCAAATAATGCAATAAAAATTATTATTATTGATGTTGATTGAGTAATTATACATGTATATTGAATGATTGAGAATAACAAAAACATAAGTTCGCATATATATATATATATATATACACCAAACCATATATTAAACGATAAATTATTACAATTTGTATGACATGATAATATTATGAACAATATGTGATACTCTCTTATATTGCTAACGTTATAATATAGGGGCACTTTCACATATAGCCACTCAAAAATATCTCAATTACTCTCCATAGCTATAATTTGATAATTACAATTCGTAGCTATATGTTATAGGGAGGAGAGAAACGAGTGAGACTGGGAGAGAGAGGAGAGAGGCGAGAGAGAGGGGGCAAAGAGTGGGAGAAAGGTGAATTGTATATGTATATAGGTTAGATAATTGTATTTGTATATATGACAAGCGAGATTGGGAGAGGGAGAAGAGAGGCGAGCGAGATTGGGAGAGGGAGAGAGAGGCAAGCGAGAGAGGGCAGAGAGTGGGAGAGAGGTGAATTGTATATGTATATAGGTTAGATAATTGTATATTATACATATGCACTTGTATATATGGCAAGCGAAATTGGGAGAGGGAGGAGAGAGGTGAGCGAGAGAAGGCAGAGAGTGGGAGAGAGGTGAATTGTATATGTATATAGGTTAGATAATTGTATATTATACATATGTATTTGTATATTCTAGCGAATTATACATATACAAACGTGGCTAATTATACAAACTCAAAGTCAGCCCGCATAATTAATGTATAATGTTAGTCGTGAGTGGTAATTATAGCAAACTATAGCTATGATGAGTAATTAAGTAGTATAAGTTTGCTTAACCGCGTAATTTTCCCTATAATATATGTTATGTGGCATATATGAAAAAGGAAATAAAAAATTAATTGAATAGAAATATTTATCTTTAAATCTAGTCAATTTATAAGTGAACAAGAGAAAATATTATTAAGATGAGTGAAGTTACCAAGTCTCCGCCCGCATTGACGTAATGAGCATTACTGCGTTTATTATTTTTTAGAAATTTGAGAAGAGGTAGAGAGGAGATATCAAGCCTTTGAATCTGCAATAATAATAAAATTCCTTGGTATATTGTTTCTTCATAGAATTAAAAATATGATTGAGTGCAACGTAGATGAAAAATGAGAGAAATTCTCAAATAAGGCATCAACGATGCACTTAATAATGCTTTTAAGCACTCTACAATAAATTAAAAGAAAATAGCTCAATGTGCTAAAGCTTCCACTGTATACAAATTCCCAAGAATGTTATTAACTAAAGACTCTGCAATATTTGTGGGAAATCTCATGTTTCACATTATTTTGCTGCACACTTTTCACCTCCTTTTATCTTAGTCCAAAACATGCTAATCCAATTTAATAGTAGGACAATCGAAGTACGTTACGATGTTGGAATATTTGTAGTAGTACATTTGAATATGTACTCCTACAATGGGAAATCAACTCCTTGTAAAAGTACAACAATATAGTAGAAAATTTCTTAGTAGTTTAAGAGAGAAACAATGTTTTATCTTGAATTTTACCGATCAAGTTGAAGAAATCAAGACTAAAAAGTGCTAACTCACTATTGTATGAAGGTCAATTTGTAATTTATCTATTGTGAAAGTTTCATAAGTATATGATACATAATTTTGATCGCATCTATTTACACTATTTCAAAATTTATCCTGTTAATTGGTTGTGTATTTTCTTAAACTACAATTAAATAGTCTTATTTTGTCATTTTTTTCCAAGTAATATTTCTCTTGATTTGTTTTTAAATTCTTACATTATCAACTTATCTTTTTTGTACCTCCTTAGAATTGTGATATTTTTATTTTCTTATCTAAGTCACAATTTTTTAACGATAAAATAAATATTATTTTTGAGATTAAGTTATTTTTTTAAAAAAAAAAAATACTAATATAGTATATAAGTAGACATTTTATAATGAATAAATAAGCAAAATAATTAATTTTATTACTAATAATAATCAAAACTCCGATATATATTATGCATGTAAAAATAACAAAGAGACATAACTTTATACATATATTTAAATGCATTTAATATATAAATAATTATTCAAATAGAGATATATTATTAACAAATTGCTTACATGTTATTTGTTTCTATAGCAAATAAAATTCATATTAATTTAACAAATATTTCATTGATGACAATCAAAGTTCATTTGTATTTCTATAAGATAGAGGAGTTAAAAGAGAGATAAATGCAAATATACCTACATACATATGTTAGTACATGCAATAATAAAATGTAAATAATATAAATTAATATTAAACTATGTGGCATAATTATTATACTTATATTAAGAAAAGTTGAATCAACTTATATGAATACTTATGTTTAAAATATATTATATATAATTTAAAAAGAAATTACATACATGAAAGATTATAGGATTATTCTAAATATATTGTGGTAGTAATATACATAGATGAACGATTTGAGTTGTCAAGAGTATAAAATACATTGCATAGGATTGGGGGGGGGGGGGGGGTATATATTGTTTAAATTTGAGGGAGGATTAAAATTTTAAAGCATGAAGAGTATATATATTTTTCACATTATTATTATAATTAAGCAAATACAATTTGATTTTTTTTTAAAAATAAAGAAATGAGTTTGTGGGGCCACACATGAAACAAAAACTTTTGTGACTCTTGATGTAACACCCCGCTATTTGAAAGAGCTAGAATTAGAAAGAATCATTTATGGAAAGAATGAAATATCTGAAATTTGGCTAAGTTATGTTAAGTATGAATTTTGGGTCAACTTCAAACGACCATAACTCTCAGTACATGATGAGTTAGGTGTGCTACAAGATATCAAATGAAAGGTCTTTGAATTATCTTTCCAACACCACCGAGTTTGCTAATTTTTTAGTTTGTATGAGGGATATATGCCCGTTGGAAGTCGGGCTGTCAGAATAAGGAAAGTCACCCAGATTTTAAAGGGGTATTTTTATTTTTTCACTGCCCAATTGGTTTTATTCATTTTTAGCAATTAAATTGGGGTCTAAACTGATTTGGTTCAGTTTACGCTTTACAAAATTACGCTAGGGCTTTGAGAGAAGAGAAAAGAGGAGAAAGGACAAGATTCGTCGCATTCTTGATATTTCGTTGTAGATTTCGCCAAGGGTTAATCCCTACGAGGTATGTGACATCACATAGTGTTGGGTTTGTTCACCCATGCGCCAATCATGATTCAATTTAGTGTATTTACGTTCTTGAAAGTAGAGTAATTGAGTTCTTGATGGATTTTGTTAAAGTTTCTATTGGGTTCTTGATTGTTCAGTTGTTGAGGAGTTCTTGAATTAATTCCATGAGATTTGAGGTTGTTTTTTAGTAGATTATTGTATACTTTGGTTGGGTATTCGAATCTAAGTGTGTTGGGGAAGGAATCAATCAAATCTAGATGAATTAAGGTCGAAAAACTGACAAGAAAATTCGTCAAAATTCAGGGGAAAGGGGTGGGGCGCCGCGCCACTCAGAGCGCCCCACATCAGTACTGAAGTTTGGGCTCTGAGGCATCGCGCCACTCAAAGTTCCCCAACCCAGGTTCTGTAGTTTTGAGTCTGGCGCTCGGCGCCACTCAGTACCCCAGGGTCGCTAGGTCTTCTACCCTTTCCCACTTCTTTCCATTTAAGTTCCCTTGAATCGTGTAACACCTTGCTACTAGAAGACTTAGAATTAGAAAGAAACCATTTTTGGAAATAATAAAAATTGGAAAGTTTGACAAAATTAAGCTAAATATAAGTTTTAGGTCAACTTCAAATGATCATAACTCCTAGATCAGGATGCCTTGGGTGTGCTACAAGATACCGTAGGAAAGATCTTTGAATTATCTTTCCAACGCCACCAAGTTTGATCAATTTCGAGTTTGTATGAGGGAGATATGGTTATTCAAAGTTTGGTTGTCTAGATAAGTAAAGTCAAAACCAAATTTTAGAAGGATAAGTTAGAATTTTGAGAGAAGAGAAAAGAAGAGGAGAAAGTAGAATAAAATTCAAGGAATCGCCAAGTTCTTTAAGAATTGCTTGTGGATTTCACTAAGGGTTGATCCCTACGAGGTATGTGAGATCACATACTGTTGGTTAGTTCACCCATGCGCCAATCATGATATTATTCAACGAAATTATGTTTTTGAAAGTATAGAAATTGAGTTCTTGATGGATATGTTTGAAGTTTCTATTGGGTTCCTGATTGTTGAAGTTGTTGAGGAGTTCTTGATTCAAATTCATGAAATTAGATGTCGTTTTGAGTAGATTCTTGCATATTTGGTTATGTAGTCAAATCTAAGTGTTTGGGGAAAGAACCAAGTGAATCTAGAGGGTTTAGAGTCGAAAAAATAAGCAAGAAAAATTGGGGATTTTCTAGATAGGGGCATGGGGCGCCACGCCACTCAGAGCGCCCCACTTCAGTGTCTAAAGTTTGGGCTCTGGGACGCCGCGCCACTTAGAGCGCCCCAACCTAGACTCTGAAGTTTGGGCTCTAGTGCCCCACGCTACTCAGAGCACCAGGGACGCCAGGTCTTCTACCCTTTCCCACTTCTTTTCGTACAAGCTCCCTTGAAACGTACCTATGTTTCCTAGTTGATTTCTACACTCTAAGGTACGTCTAAACAATATGAAATTATCCATAACATGAGATCACAAGCCTTGAATCCATAATTCAATTCAAGAAAGTTAAGAGTCAAGTCAAGAGAAGTTCATAAGAGCTTTCCAAAAGTCTTTTACAAATATTTTAACTTTATTTTAAGACCTGGGTTTTGAGTTGAGTAAAGAGTAAAGATTGAAGTTCATTTCTTCAAAAGAGTATATTGGGAATATGTATTCCTGAAGCTTAAATGTTTTCACATTTAAGCAAGAAAGGAAACTTTGATTTTCAAAAGAGCTTTTGAGTTAGTTTTTCAGTAAAGAGTAAATGCTTTCACAATTAAGCAAGAGAGGAAACTTTGATTTTCAAGAGATCCTTTGAGCTAAGTTTTGAGAAATTATCTCAAACCATAGAAAGAAGTTATGTTTTTAAACATAAGAGCTAGTATTATATTTTGGGAGTAATATTGAGCACCAATATGGGGGAGAATTCAGACAACTCCCAGCCCCCATAAACCATATAGCCATCATAGGTAGAAAAGGGTCATACTTTTTAGATGATTCCTTGGTGCTTTTTAGCATAGACTAGTGGATCCACTTAGTAGTCAGGTTCTATTCCATCGGCAATGTATAGGACGACCCTGGCAACGTGAGGCAAAACGTTGTATCATCACAATAGATCTTAAGTGATGGTTGTCAGTTAGAGAAACTCCCACAAAAGTATTTTGTGTTCTTATATACACAAAATTAAATTGTATTTTTATATACATTCCAGAGTTTATATTGTATCTTTTCATACATACAGAGTTACTATTGTATTTCTAAATACACAAAGTTGTTATCCATGTTTCAAAAGATTTTCTTTATATTGGATTCATATTATCGCTTCATATTGAAATGAGTTAAGTTGAGTTGAGTTGAGCCCATGTATGTTCTTTAAGTTCATTTCAAGCTTATGTCTTGTTTAGTATTCCCCTCGCATACTCGTACATTCAATGTACTGATGCCAGTTAACCTGCATCTTTTTATGATGCAGATTCAGGTAACTAGGATAGCATCCAGTGCATCGTTGATCCAGTTGAGCTTCAGAGTTGTTAGTGAGCCTCCTTGCTTCTGGAGGGACCCCTTTGTATTGCTTTTCAGTATTTTAGTTCATTAGGATGTCGTGGGTCTTGTACCGACATTCATCTAAGTTATTAGAGGCTTCATAAGTAGTTAGTTAGTTCATTTGTCATTATCTTGTTATTGGCTTATGTTTGAGACTTGAGTTGCCACTTTGGCCAGTGAATGTTATCTTAATACATTCGAAGTTATATTTTGAGCTTTCAGTTTACTTTTAAAGGTATAGTTATGTTGAGTTAAGTCTTCCACTGAGTAATTAGGTCAGGCCAAGGATTTGCTTAGGGCCAGCAATGGTTCTCAAGTGTCAGTCCCGCCCAGGGTGTAGGCTTGGGGCGTGACAAATTGTACCTATGTTTCCTAGTTGATTTCTACACTCTAAGGTACGTCTAAACATCATGATATCATCCATAAACATGAATCCTGACCTTGAATCCATAAATTCAAAATCAAGGAAAGTTAAGAGCCAAGTCTAGAGAGTTCTTAGAGTCCTTTCAAAAGTCTTTCGCAAATGCTTTAAACTTGTTTTAAGACTTAAGTTTTGAGTTGAGTAAAGAGTAACAAATGAAGTTCATTTTCTTCAAAAGAGTATATGGTAACTATGAATTCGCAAAGAGTAAATGTTTTCACATTTTAAAAAAAAAGGAAACACCAATTTTCAAAAGAACCTTTGAGCTAATTTTTTAGTAAAGAGTAAATGTTTTCACATTTAAGCAAGAAAGGAAACACTGATTTCCAAAAGATCCTTTGGGCTAGTTTTTGAGTAATTATCTCAAAACACAGAAAGAGTTATGTTTTTAAACATATGAGCTAGTTACATTTTGGGAGTAATATTGATCACCGATTTGGGGACAAGTTGAGTTCAGATAATTCATGGTCTCCATAAATCGTGTAGCCAGCATGGGTAGAAAAAGTTCATACCTTTTAGATTATTCCTTAGTGCTTTTTAGCATAGACTAGTACATCCACTTAGTAGTGAGGTTTTATACCTCCGACAAGGTATAGGACAGCCCTGGAAGCGTGAGGCAAAACACTATATCATCACATAGCTCATAGTGATGGTTCTCGATTAGAGAAACTTCCACAGTGATATTTTTGTATTCTTATATACACAGAGTTTACTTGTATTTTCACATACAAACAGAGTTTAAATTATATCCTTGCATACAAGCTGAGTTACTATTGTATTTCTAAATACACAGAGTTATTATCTATGTTTTAAAAGCTTTTCTTTACATTGCATTTATATTATTGCTTTATATTGAAATGAGTTAAGTTAAGACCAGGTATGTTTCTTAGTTTCTTTCAAGCTTATGTATCTTTTTAGTATTCCCTTCGCATGCTCGTACATTCAATGTATTGATGCCAATTGGCCTGCATCTTTTATGATGCAGATACACGTAACCAGGATCATCATCCAGCGCATCGTTGATCCAGTTGAGCTTCAGAGTTTTTGGAGAGTTTCCTTGGAGGATCCCCTTTTTATTGTTTCCAATACTCTAATTCTTTAGGATATGTGGGTCTTTTCCCGACATCCATATCAGTTGTTAAAGGCTTCATAGACAGTTAGTTGATGTTAGTTCTTAAGTCTTTTCATTTCAATTTTGATGTTTGATACTTGAGTTGGCATTTTGGCTAGTGAATGTTTCTTTATACATTCTAAGTTATCCATTAATCTTTCAGTTTACTTTTAAAGTATTTTATCATAAGTAAGTATTCCGCTGAGTAGTAAGCCCGGCCAAGGATTTGCTTGGTCCAACAATAGTTCTCGAGTGCTAGTCCCGCCCAGGTTGTAGGATCGGGGCGTGACTAGTTTGGTATCAGAGCACAGAGTTAAAGAGTCCTAGAAAGTCAATGAAGTAGTTTCTGTAGAGTCCTAGTTATCAGTGTGGATTGCGCCATATCTATAATTTGGAGGTTGGACACTTAGGAACTATCTCACTTCATTCATACTTATTTCGTCCGATAGAGTTTATCTCTAAAAAGTTTTTTCTAATTTGTTCTTGAGCGTGTCTCCACGAAGAGCTATCAGAGGTCGTCCCACTAAAAGGACTGTTGAGCCACATAAACAAGGGATGCCTAATGCACCTGAAGTGCAACCCCAAGGATAGGTCACCAATGTTGAGTTCCGAGAAGCTATCCAGATATTGAGTTAAGTTATGACCAATCAAGTTGGACAGAGAGAGAATCGACATGAAATGGCTGTTAATTCAAGGATTCGTGAGTTTTTAAGGATGAATCCTCCAGCTTCACTGGTTGAAGTGTCGTTGAAGATCCAGAAAACTTTGTTGAAGAGCTTCAGAAGATTTTTTAGATTATGCACATTACTGATGTTGAGAGGGTAGAACTAGTTGCATACCAAATAAAGGGTGCCACTAGAATTTGTTTTGATTAATGGAAAAATAATAGAGTTAAAGGTGCACCACTTTTGAGCTAGGCTTTGTTTGAGGATGCCTTCTTGGGGTGTTTCTTTCCCCGTGAACTAAGAGAAGCAAATGTAAGAGAATTCCTTACACTTAAGCAAGAATCTATAAGTGTTCATGAGTACATTTTGAAGTTCACCCAACTTTCCCGATATGCTCCATAATTGGTTGCTGACATGAGAAGCAAGAAGAGTTTGTTCATTGTTGGGTTGTCTCGTCTATCAAGTAGGGAAGGCAGGACAGCTATGATGATAGGATATATGGGCATACCAAGTCCAATGATCCATGTGCAATAGGTTGAGGAAGATAAATTAAAATATAAGGAAGAGTTTCAAAACAAGAGAGCTAAGATAGTAAATGAGTCCAGGCCGCAGAAGAGTAATGCCAACCGGTCATCTTTCCAACAGAAACAAAAGGGATATGCTCCATCATCCACTAGTGCACCTGCACCAAGAAACAAAGGTGAGTTTCAAAATCAGAATTCACAGAATTTCAGAGCTAGACCTGCGCAGTCTCAAGGCAGTATGGCACAAGGGGGTAATACGACTCCTACATATGCTAAGTATGAAAGGATCCACTCAGGGGTGTGTCATGATGGCTCCACTGGATGCTTCAAGTTTGGTCAGAACGGTCATTTTATGAAAAAGTTCCCTAAGAAAAGACAAGGAAATGGTAATGAGGCAATAGGGCCCAATCTTGTTCAGTTGCTCCACCAGACAGAGTTGCATCTAGAGGAGCTACTACTTCAGGGGTAGGCAGAGGAGGAAACCTTTGTATGCTATCACTAGTCGCCAAGAGCAAGAGGATTCTGCAGATGTTGTCACTAGTATGATCCAATTCTTTAACTTTGATATTTATGTTTTGCTAGATCCAGGAGTGAGTCTATCTTTTGTGACTCCTTAAGTGCGATGAATTTTAATGTTCTTGCTGAGAATCTTCTTGAGCCCTTCATTGTATATACACATATTGGTGAGTCTATTCTAGTAGAGAGAGTCTATCGTGATTGTACCATTTTTATCAATCACAAGAGCACTATGGCTAACTTAGTTGAGTTAGATATGGTAGATTTTGATGTCATTCTAGGTATGGACTGGCTTCATACTGTCATTCCTTAGTTGATTGTAGAACTCGAGTTGTTAAGTTCAAGTTTCCTAATTAGCCAGTTATAGAGTGGAAAAGTAGTTCAACAGTGCCTAAGGGTCATATTATTTCTTACCTTAAGGTGATAAAGTTAGTTTCGAAGGGGTGTGTCTATCACTCAGTCCGAGTTAATGACTCTAGTGTTGAGATACCTCTTATTCAGTCAGTTCCAGTAGTAAAAGAGTTTCCTGAAGTTTTTGCAAATAACCTTCCCGAAGTCCCTCCTGAGAGAGAAATAGACTTCAGTATAGATATTTTTCCCGATACTCGTCCTATATCTACTTCGCCATATAGGATGGCACTACAAGAGTTAAAAGAGCAGTTGAAATATCTCCTTGAGAAGGGTTTTATTCGATGAAGTGTCTCACCTTAGGGCGCTCCAGTCTTGTTTGTGAGGTAGAAGGATGGTTCTCTTAGAATGTGCATAGATTACCGTCAGTTGAACAAGGTTACTATCAAGAAAAAGTATCCTCTTCTAAGAATTGATGATCTCTTCGATCAACTTCAGAGTGCTACTTGTTTTTCTAAGATAGACCTCAGATCTGGCTACCATCAGTTGAGAGTAAGGTAATGTGATATCCCTAATATATCTTTAAGGACCAGTTATGGTCATTATGAGTTCCTAGTTATGTCCTTTGGTTTAACCAGTGCTCCAACAACATTCATGGACCTTATGAATAGAGTATTCAATCCTTATTTAGATACGTTCGTTATCGTACTCATTGATGACATACTAATCTATTCAGGGAATGAGAAAGATCATGCTAGTCATCTCAGAGTAGTTCTCCAAACTCTAAAGGATAGAGAGTTGTATGCCAAATTATCTAAGTGTGAGTTTTGGCTAGAGTCTATGGCATTCTTAGGCCACATTGTTTTTAATGATGGAATTAGAGTTAATACTCAGAAAATAGAGGCACTGTAGAATTGGCCTAGATCCACTTCTCCAACTGATATTAGGAGTTTCTTGGGGTTGGCTGGATATTATAGAAGGTTCGCCGAGGGGTTCTCATCTATTTCATCCCCATTGACTATGTTGACTCAGAAAACAGTGAAATTTCAATGGTCTGAAGCTTGTGAGAAAATCTTTCAGGAATTAAAAACTAGGTTTACTACTGCCCAGTATTGACCTTACCAGTAGGTACGCAAGGTTTTGTTGTGTATTATGATGCGTCCAGAGTTAGATTGGGTTGTGTGTTAATGCAGAATGGTAAAGTTATTGCTTATGCCTCTAGACAGCTGAAAGTTCATGAAAAGAATTACACAGCCCATGATCTAGAGTTGGTTGTCGTAGTGTTTGCTTTAAACATCTAGCGTCATTATCTTAATGGTGTTCATGTAGATGTGTTCACAGATCACAAGATCCTTCAGTATGTGTTTAGTCAGAAAGAGCTTAATCTCAGACAGAGAAGGTGGTTAGAGTTACTCAAAGATTATGACATGAGCATTCTCTATCACCCAGGTAAGGCTAATGTTGTTGCTTATGCCTTGAGTAGGTTATCTATGGGTATTACCGCCCATGTTGAGGAAGAAAAGGGAGAGTTAGAAAAAGATGTGCATAGACTTTCACGATTAGACTAATGGATTCCACCAAAGGAGGAGTAGTGGTGATGAATGGGGATGAATCGTCATTAGTGTTAGAAGTGAAAAAGAAACAAGACCAAGATCCTATTTTTCTTGAATTGAAGGCAAATGTTCATAAGCAAAAAGTAATGGCTTTTGAACAAGGATTGCGGTATCAAGGTAGATTGTGTGTACCAAAGGTGGATGAATTCCAAGAGAGGATCATTGAGGAAGCTCATAGCTCCAGATATTTATCCATCCGAGTTCCATAAAGATGTATTGTGACTTGTATATTGGTGGAATATTATAAAGAAAGGTATTGTGGAGTTCGTTGCTAAATGTCTGAATTGTCAACAAGTTAAAGTAGAGCATCAAAGGCCCAGTGGTGTGGCATAGAATATAGAACTTTCGAAACAGAAGTGGGAGATGATCAATATGGATTTCATCACAGGTTTACCGCGGTCTCGCAAGCAAAACGATTCCATTTGGGTGATTGTTGATTGAACGACCAAATCAGCCCACTTTTTACCGATAAAGACTACTCATTCAGCAAAGGATTATGTTAGGTTATATATTCAAGAGGTAGTAAGACTTCATGGAGTCACAGTTTCTATTATTTCAGATAGAGGTACTAGAGGTGCCCAATTTACTGCACAGTTCTAGAAGTCTTCCTAGAAAGGTTTGGGCTCAAAGGTGAACTTGAGTATTGTTTTTCATCCTTAGACTGATGGTGAAGCAGAGCGCACTATTCAAATTTTAGAAGATATGTTGAGGGCTTGCGTGATTGATTTCCAAGGTAGTTGGGATGATCATCTACTGCTCATAGAGTTCGCTTATAAGAATAGTTACTCTTTTAGCATCCAAATAGCTCCTTATGAAGATCTTTATGGGAGAGGATGCAAATCTCATGTTGGATAAATAGGATGGTTTGAGGTTGGTGAAGTTAGATTGATAGGACCAGACTTAGTTCATCAAGCAATGGAGAAAGTGAGATTTATTAAAGAAGGGTTGAAAACAGCGCGGAGTCGTCAAAAATCCTACACTGATGTTAGGAAAAGAGACTTAGAGTTTGAAGTAGATGATTGGGCATACTTGAAGGTTTCACTCATGAAGGGTGTTATGAGATTTGGTAAGAAGGGAAAACTTAGTCCCCGGTATATTGATCCTTATAGAATATACAAAAGGATTGGTAATGTAGCTTATGAGTTGGTGCTACCACAAGAGTTAGAAGCAGTTCATCCAGTGTTTCACATTTCTATGTTGAAGAAGTGTATGGGAGATCCTTCACTAATTATCCCAACTAAAGATATTGGTATTAAGGATAGCTTGTCTTATGAGGAGAGTCCTGTTCAGATTCTAGATCATCATGTTCTCAAGTTAAGGACCAAGGAAATAGCATCAATCAAAGTTCTGTAAAGGAATCAGTTTGTTGAGGAAGCTACTTTGGAAGCTTAGGAAGACATGAAGAAGAGGTACCCACATCTCTTCGAGTCCGGAGAAATTCCAAATTAAGGTACTAATCCTTTTCTTGGCATTTGTTTTAAGTTGGCATGTTGTATTTATATTTTTCGTGTTGGGTGTTTGAGCTGAATGTTAAATATTACACCCTTAGCCTACTAAGAGTAATCTCATTCTAGGACGAATGTTCCCAAGGGGGAGATATTGTAACACCCCACTATTTCTATGTTGAGTATGACATTTGGGTCAACTTCAAACGACCACAGATCTCAGTACAAGTTGATTTAGGTGTGCTATAAGATATTAAATGAAAGTTCTTTGAATTATCTTTCCAATGCCACTGAGTTTGCTAATTTTTGAGTTCGTATAAGGGAGATATGCCCGTTGAAATTTGGGTTGTATGAATAAGAAAAGTCACTCGGATTTTAGAGGGGTATTTTAGTCTTTTCACTACCCAATTGGTTTAATTTGTTTTTAGTAATTAAATTGGGGTCTAACTGATTTGGTTCAGTTTAGGCTTTACAAAATTATGCTAGGGCTTTAAGAGAAGAGAAAAGAGGGTAAGGCCAAGATTCGTCGCATTCTTGAGATTTTGTTGCGGATTTCGCCAAGGGTTAATCCCTACAAGGAATGTGAGATCACATTGTATTGGGTTCGTTCACCCACATGCCAATCATGATTTAATTAAGCATATTTACATTCTTGAAAGTAGAGTAATTGAATTCTTGATAGATTTTGTTAAAGTTTATATTGGGTTCTTGATTGTTCAGTTGTTGAAGAGTTGTTGAATTAATTTCATGAGATTTGAGGTTTTTTTTTTAATTAGATTCTTGTATACTTTGGTTGGGTATTCGAATCTAAGTGTTTGAGGAAGGAACCAATTGAATCTAGATGAATTAGGGTCGAAAAACGAACAAGAAAATTCATTAAAATTCAGGGGAAAAGGGGTGGGGCGCCACGCCACTCAGAGCGCCCCACATCAGTGTCTGAATTTTGGGCTCTAGGGAGCCGCGCCACTCAGAGCATACTAACCCAGGTTCTGTTGTTTTGAGTCTCGCGGCCAGCGCCACTAAGTACGCCAGGGTCGCCAGATCTTCCACCTTTTCCCACTTCTTTCTGTTTGAGTTCTCTTGAACCATACCTATGTTTCCTAGTTGATTTCTACACTCTAAGGTACATCTAAACATCATGATATCATCCATAAACATGAATCATAACCTTGAATCCATAAATTCAAATTCAAGGAAAGTTAAGAGACAAGTCTAGAGAGTTCTTAGAGTCCTTTCAAAAGTCTTTTGCAAATGCTTTAAACTTGTTTTAAGACTTATGTTTTGAGTTGAGTAAAGAGTAATAAATGAAGTTCATTTTCTTCAAAAGAGTATATGGGAACTACATATTACCAAAGAGTAATTGTTTGCACATTTAAATAAGAAGGAACACCGATTTCCAAAAGAGCCTTTGAACTAGTTTTTGAGTAAAGAGTAAATGTTTTCACATTTAAGCAAGAGAGGAAACATTGATTTCCAAGAGAGCCTATGGGATAGTTTTTGAGTAATTATCTCAAACCACAGAAAGAGTTATGTTTTTAAAAATTTGAGCGAGTTACATTTTGGGAGTAGTATTGAGCACCGATTTGGGGACAAGTTGAGTTCAGATAGTTCATGATCTCCATAAACCATGCAGCTAGCATGGGTAGAAAAGGATCATACTTTTTAGATGATTCCTTAGTGCTTTTTAGCATAGACTAGTGGATTCACTTAGTAGTTACGTTCAATAACCCCGGCAAGGCATAGGACTGCCCTGGTAGTGTGAGGCAAAATGTTGTATTATCATATAGCTCATAATGATGGTTGTCGGTTAGAGAAACTCCCACAGTGATATTTTGTATTCTTATATATATAGAGTTTACTTGTAATTTTATATACAAACAGAGTTTAAATTCTATCCTTGCATACAAACTGAGTTACTATTGTATTTCTAAATACATAGAGTTGTTATCCATGTTTTAAAAGTTTTTCTTTATATTGCATTTATATTATTTCTTTATATTGAAATGAGTTGAGTTGAGACCAGGTATGTCCTTCAGTTCATTTCAAGCTTATGTCTTATGTTAGTATTTCCCTCGCATGCTCATACATACAATGTACTGATTGCCATTGGTCTGCATCTTTTATAATGCAGATATAGGTAGCCAAGATCAGCATCCAGTGCATTGTTGATCCAATTGAGCTTCAGAGTTGTTGGTGTGCCTCCTTGCTTCCAAAGGATCCCATTTTTATTGTTTTCAATACTCTAGTTCTTTAGGATGTCATGGGTCTTGTCCCGACGTTCGTATTGGTTGTTAGAGGCTTTATAGATAGTTAGTTGATGTTAGTTCTCGAGTCTTTCCATTTCAGTTTTGATGTTTGAGACTTGAGTTGTCATTTTGGCTAGTGAATGTTTCTTTATACATTCTAAGTTATCTATTGAGCTTGCAATTTCCTTTTAAAGTATTTTATCATGAGTAAGTCGTCTACTAAGTAGTAAACCAGGCCAAGGGTTCGCTTGGGGTCACCAATGGTTCTCGAGTGCCAATTCCTCCCAAGGTGTAGGCTCGGGGCATGTCACTTGAAAAGGAAAATTGGATTCTTCTAGAAATTTATTTTGACCACTAATTATACAATTATAAGTTTATAACTTTGCCCATAAATAATGTTAAAGATTAAAAAAATTGCCATTGATCGTCCTAATCATGAATGTTTTATAATATACTAGATAAGCATGTCCGTGCTTTAGTGGATCTTTACATTATCATTTGGAGGCACAAGATGGCAATAAAATTAAATTAAAAATGAAAAAAATAGAAGCACATGAAAAACATAGAACTAATATTAAGTGAGTTTGTATGATGAAGTTACAACAACACAAATATAAGATTTTAAAGATATATTAATGTAGAAATATGTCAAATAAGTGCATAAAAGTTTACCCAATACTTTCACTGAAATAAAATATCCCAAATAATAACTAATAAACTGTTCATTTGATCTTGAAAGATCTTAGATGCAGATTGTAAATCATCTTTCATTGTGGTTCATAGGCCAACGATGGAGTTGAAATCAATCATTGTAATTTGTAAGTCATGATATGGTGTGAAATTACAAAACTATTGTTTTAACAATTTGCAAAAAGGTAGATTAAATTTCCTAGAATTTCAAAGACTGAACCCTCAACATATTGAAGTATAGCTCCCTGAAAAATGAAAAATTAAGAAGATCAAAAGTACAACCATGAAATGTGGACAAATAGGCCTCAAGCACCAGTGTTTTTCAACAAAGGGTAAAGATCACATATGGGAGGTCACCATAGATTAATAGTCGGAAGCATAGAAGATCAGATATCATCCAAACAAAAAAATTGAATACAAATACGTAAACATACCTATGTAAAAATACTTTATTAGTAATCCAAAGGAAAAAAATAAGTCATTCAACAACACGATATAGTACTAACAGTTCATTTTTTACTCAAATTTCCAACAAAACGTAACCATTAAAAAGGCATATACAAAATATTTATGAAGTACTTTGATGGTATGTCTCTTCTTTTTCATTTTCTAACTGTCTACTACTGGTAAAATAAATGAAATCACACTTGGGAAAGCAATGAACTTCCAATACAAAGTTTTGAAAGTTCACTTTGTCATATCTCATATATACGCCACTATTCCAGGAAAAATAGACGTTTATGACCTCCCAGTCCATGCATTGCGATAATGATTCGTCTGGAATTACGATCGGCATAAAAAAATTCTCAAAATTGTATCCAACCCCCACGCTTGAGTTATACATACACTAACAAATATTGATTAAGCAATTGCCCTCACATTCTAGCTGAAGAGGAGAATCCAACATTTAAATATGAAATTTAACCTTTAAGTTCTTACTACTGAAAACATTACACTTTTACAATTACAAATGAGTTATGTATTTAAAATTCATCATAGATCAAAAGCTAGAGATCCTTTCACTTCATATGAGTTTAAATGATAAATTGGTTATTAGTTTAATATTAACCTTTGTCTATTCACATTCATCCTATATAAGACTAATTAAATCAGTAGGATGCCACTTTAAATAACCAATGTCGAGAAACACTTTGTATATCTACTGAAATAAATGAACATAGTCTAAAGCAGAGACATACATAGCGATAGAGTTCAAGAGACAATTGATGTTGAGCTTCAATCTTCCTCAAAGTCCTAAAGAAATAGTTAGAAGAAAATGAATAAATTATCATTATAATTGTCACAATCCGAGCCTACACCCTGGACGTGGCCCGCATCCAAGAACCATTGTTGGTCCCCAAGCGAACCCTCATCCTGGCTGACTACAAGCGGGAGCTAACTTAAGCATACTATAGCTTAAAAAATGAATTAAAATCAATAAATTCAAATTTAAAGTAATATTAACAATACTCAATAAATAACTCAGAGTTTGTAAAAACAACTAAAGGAAGATACATATTGAAAACTACTCATCTTTGTCTATCTATGAAGCTTGTACTATTATAGAAAGATATTAGGATAAGACCCACGACATCTCAAAACTACTAACTGTAAGATAAAGGTGAAGTCCTCCAAAAAATAAAAAGGCTCATCAAGGCTGACTGGCCATCCCATGACCTCAATGAAATGCTTGTTGATGATCCTGAATATTTTTATCTACATCATGAAATGATGCAGGACAAATGGCTCAGTACATGGAATGAACGACCATGTAAGGGGAATTCTAAAGCATAAACATAAGCTTAAACAGGTGAAAAACAAACATATTTACCTCTTTTCAACTCAACTCAACTCAAAGAAACATAGGTCAACTCAATAAATAAGAGACTCAACTATGTTAAACATAGTTCAACTCAACTAAGAGAAATAAGGCTCAACTCAATAACAAAATACTCGACTTTGGATACTTAACTCTGAATACTCAACTATGGATAAAGCAACAATAAAAGATGCAATATATGGAAAGCTTTTAAAATAGTAGATAGCAACTCAATGTATTGAAGAATGCAATAATAACTGAGTTTGTATGCAAGGATACAAAATAACTCTATCTGTATATGAAAATACAAAATAAACTCTATGTATATAAGATTACAAAATATCTCTATGAGAGATTCTCTAACGAACAACCATCACTATGATCTATCTGACGATACAACGTCTTGCCTCACGCTACCAGGGTCGTTCTATACTTTGCCGGGGTATAGAACCTACTACTAAATGGATCTAGTCTATGCTAAAAGCATACCCACGCTGGCTACATCGTTCATGGGGCTGTGAGTTATCTGAACTCTCCCCCATATCAATGTTCAATACTACTCACAAAATATATTAGCTCATATGTTTAAAAACGTAACTTTTATGTGGTTCGAGATTATTACTCAAAGATGTTTCTCTTAAAAGAGATGGTACTAAAACTGTTCAAACTCTAATGAAAATCGGTGTTTCCTCTCATCTTAAATGTGAAAACATTTAATCTTGGGAATACTTAGTTCCCATAAATCATTTTAAAGAAATTGAATTCAACTTTACTCTTACTAAACTCATGCTTGAAAACTCTTTCTCAAGAATATATCAAAAATCATATTTTAATATGATCATTGATGACTCAAAAAGTCATACTGCATAAACATTGATGGTATGTCTAGCTACCATTTAGCTCATACATTGATGGCATACTCGATTTTCATACTAATCATGTTTTAGAAAACTCTTTTCTCAAAACTCATCTTTACTTTTACAAATCTCAGTTTAAGAACTCAAGTGTTGGCTTTAAAAAGCTTTTCAAAATTTATAACTCAAATCATAGGGTTTATATGGAATTATGAACATGAACGACTCAATTCAAGGTTTTCAATAACCATACATAGAACTCAAAGGCTCAATGACACTACTCATCTCAAAATGCTCGACTCGGAGGGTTCATGCAGAATTTTGGGCATGAACAACTCAACTCAAAGACTTCATGAGTAACATGCAATACTTCCATGATTAGGAATATAATCTCAATAAGTTTAGGAACTTCATACTCAAGACTTAGAACTTGAAGATACTACTCCTCTCAAAGATGCTCAACTTATAAAGTTCATGCTGAATTTATGGGCATGAACGACTCGACTCGAGGGTCTACATTACAATATGGAACTCATGTATACGAATATTCTCATTCTCATACTTACTTTATCAAAACTTAGTTCAAATTGATAGTTGATCCCAAAGGATTCACAATTGAACTCAAAGACTTTCTTGAACTCTACTCTTAACTCTCTCTTGAATGTGAATTATGAACTCAAGAGTTATGGTTCATGATATGAAGGATCTAATGATGATAAAGTAGATTCATGAATACATTCTCCGCATTCTTATACTCACTTTCTTGAGTCTTGAAACAAGCTATTAGAAATTGTAGAACACTCCTCAAAAAGACTCAAAGGGACTGTCTCAAAATGGTCGAAAGAACTCTCAAGACTTAACTCTTAGCTCTACCTTGAATTTGAATTATGAATTCAAGGTTATGATTTGTGATAGGAAAGATAGATATCGTGAATATTATAAGTGTTTTAGATAGTTAATCATGAGAAACGGTTGAAGAAAAACTTTGTCTGGGGAGCAAGTCCGCAACGCAGAGATGAATTACAATAATTGGTCGCAAAATAATTTTGAAACACTGGAGTCCACGTTCTCTCTGTGACGCGAAGAGGGAAATTTCACTTTGGGGAACAGGTTCGCGATGAGGACCTGGTACCTTATTTTTTGCCCGATCTTTTCTTACTCGTTTTCGATTCTAATTCACCTAAAATCGAATGGTTTCTTTCCCAATCACTTAATTCGAATATGAAACTTATGTACATGATAATCTACTCCAAATCACCCTCAATTAACTAACTTTTATCTCAGGAATTCCTCAAACTCATCCTAATTCAAGAACGGAAACAATTCTTTCAAGAAACAAATCAAGAACTCAAATTCTTTAACTTAAAAATGAAATTTCACTGAAAATAACATGATTGGCGTGTGGGTGAACGAACCCAGCACTATGAGAAACTTACTACCTCTTAGGGATCAACCCTTAGGCAAAACTCAAGAATCTTGACGAACGCCTTGAACCTTTCCTCTTTTCTCCTCTTTTCTCTTTTTTTCTCTTCTTGAACTCTCTTCTAAAACCCTAGGCATATATTAGGATTATTTAACTGAACCTAATCAGTTTAGACCCTTAAAACCTTACTAAAAAATAATTAAATCTGATTGGGTAAGGAAAAGATCGAAATACCCCTCACTATTTTCGGGTAACTTTTCTTAATTGAACAACCGGACTTCCAAAGGTTATATCTCACTCATCCAAGATCGAAACTTAGAAAACTTGATGGAATTGGAAATATGATTCAAAGGCCTTTCATTTGCAATCTTATAGGCCACCTAACTCATCCTGTACTGAAAATTATGGTCGTCTGAAGTTGACCCAAAATTTAAAGGAACTTAGGAATGACTTGAATAAACTCTCTTTAGTTCTTTTATGAAACTCAAGGTACTACATCTAATGAACTTAACACTCAAGAAATTTCAAATTCGTCGGTAAAATCCTACTCACAACGAAGGATGGTTGGAGTCTTAGCTCAAAAAATTTTGGGGTGTTAGAGTGGTCTTGAGTTCATTTCCCTCTATGTGCATTAATTTTAGTTAAAACTTCAACTCCTTGTTCTATTTTATTTATTTCAATTTGTTTTTTATTTTATTTTGTTTTTCTCCGTATGTTAATTGTTTTTTTCCCCTTTCACAAAATGTCTTTTTTCTACCCTTTGTTTAAACAAAATTTTATTAAAAAAAGTTCTTCCTCTTTCATTCGAAATAATTTTTATTGTAGTTTTCTAATTGAATTTTTTTACAAATTAATTTACTGGTGGTACTACCTCTGATGATTTGACATTGTTACAGATATTAGGCCTCAAATCTCTCAAGAAGATAATGACAGACTTTGTGAAATGCCTGGAGAAGAGGAGATCAAGAAGGTAGTGTTTGAACTTAATGATGAGAGTTCTTCTGGACCTAATGGTTTTACAAGTTGTTTCTACCAGAAATGTTGGAGTATTGTAGGTCTAGATGTTATTAAGGTAGTGCATGCCTTTTTTCAAGGTTCTACATTACCGAAGTCTATTACTCATACAAATTTGGTCTTATTGCCAAAAAAAGATATCATTGAATCTTTTTCTGATCTTAGACTAATAGTTTGAGTAATTTTATCAACAAAGTTATTTCTAGACTGACTCGTTACAGGTTATAAGGGTTGCTACCTTCTTTAATCTCTCCTCATCAATCTGGATTTGTTAAAGGCAGGAGTATTACAGAAAATATGATACTAGCCCAAGAAATTATTGTTGATATTAGAAAAAGAGACAAACATGCTAAGTGATGATTAAATTGGATACCGCTAAGGCATATTATAGAGTTGATTGGAGATTCTTGACGATGGTCTTAGCAAAAATGGGTTTTGAGTTAAGATGGATGGACATGGTCTGGAGATTAGTCGCTAACAACTTGTACTCTGTATTAGTGAATGGGCAAACACATGGATTTTTTCACTCTACTAGAGGAGCAAAGCAAGGGGACCCTCTATCTCCTGCTTTATTTATTTTGACTTCTAAGGTACTATCCAAAGCTCTTAATCACTTGTTTTATAACTATGAGTTTAAGAGTTATGGATTACCTAAGTGGAGTGATCAAATTAATCATCTAGCCTATACAGATGATACTATCATTTTTGCTAATGCAGATAAAAGATCTCTACAATTAATAATGGAAAATCTTACTCTTTATGAATCTCAGTCTGGTCAATTGATTACTAAAGGAAATAGTTTCGTTTATATGTTTAGTAAGGCTGCTCACTCTGTGATTCAAGAAGTGGAAGATTTTATTGGTTTTCAGAGAGGTACCTTTCCTATGATGTATTTAGGATGTTCTATAGGACATGCTAAAAAGAAGAAGGTTCACTTTTCTTAACTCATCAAAAAGATTCAAAACAAACTACAGGTTTGGAAAGGGAAGCTACTCTCTTTTGGAGGTAAGGCATTGTTAATTAACTATGTTCTTCAAAGTATCCTCATATACCTACTATCAATTATGAATCCACCAAAATGTGTTATATATGGCATTCACAGAATCTTTGCCAAGTTTCTATGGAATTTCAAAAAAAAAAAAAGAGGGTAGAGCTAAGCATTGGATAGCGCAGCAAGATATTTGTCTTCCCAAAGAAGAGGGTGGTCTTGGTTTTAAATACCTTTTTGATGTTTCCAATTCCTTATTTGTCAAATTGTGTTGAGACTTGCAATACTCTTTAGTCCAATTTTATGTGGAACAAGTATTGCAAAAGACATAGGCCTCGAATTGTGAAATGGAGAAGGGGTTCTCATGTCTAGAAGCTAATATTACTAGCTAGGGACTTCTTTGACCAAGAAATTTGGTGGGAACCTAGAGCTGGGCAAGTCAGTATTTGGTTTGCCAATTGGACCCAGCTAGGTGCTCTGTATTTTCATCTTCCTATTGATCATGTTTAGGAGCATATTGAAGAAGTACATCAGCTTATTGATAAGAAGGGTTGGAATATGGGCAGGCTACATGATAATATTTTAGAAGAGGTGTGTTCTCATATTCAACAAGTTCTAAGTAGAGGTCAAATATTAAATGAAAGAGATAAAGTTTGGTGGATGCCTACTGGGAATAGTGAATTCACAGTTGGTAGTGCCTGGGAACTAGTTAGACATAGACAAGATAAGAAGGAGAAGATTATGCATATCTGGGAGAACGGAATTCCTTTCAAAGTTTCTTTTATGATGTGGAGGTTGTGGTATGAGGATACATGTAGGGGAGGTTCTAGTAAGAATGAGATCACTAATGAAGTTAAATGTTGCTGTTGTGATACTGGAGTACCAGAAATTATTGATCATCTTTTTATTCTATGTCCAAGAATCTGTGGAAACTGTTTGCAGAAGTTGCTAGTACACAAGGACCCCTAATGCAAATAATACAAGTCATTGATTCATGGTGGAAAGTTGATTGTTGCTCAAAGTTTAAACCTTTGTTTAAGGCACTCCCTGCTTTCATTTTTGGTTCATTTGGAAGAGAAGAAATGTTATTAGAAATTGTGGTTCTATGTCTAAACATACTTTAATCCTAGGTGTGAATAAAATGATTTTATTGTTGGCTAAAGTTAGATATCCATGGTTGAATAAAATACCTAACACTTGACCACTAATTGTTAAACATTTGAAAGAATATGCTCCTTTAAACTGTTGCACGGTAGTGACTTGGAAACTCACTTCCCTGGGGAGTTTCAAATGTAATATTGATGGGAATAGCAAAGAAAATCCTGATGTTAGTGCATTGGCATTTTGTGTTAGGAATGATGAAGGTGATTTGGTATATGTTGAATCACATAAAATGGGAGAATTTTCAGCACTTGAAGCTGAAATAAGAGCAGTTAAACAAGGTTTGGATTACTATATTCAAAAGGGTTGTCTACTATTAACTAGAGAAATTGATTCATTGATTACTAAGAAAATCCTGGATGGGGTTTGGGAGGTTCCTTGGATTGTTGTTATGGATGTGAGAAACATTAAGTTTGCAATGCACAATAGGAATGTAGAGGTGGTTCGCACATTCAGAGAAGGAAATAAACTAGACGACTTTTAACTAATACTATTATTGATTTTGCAAGTATAGATACACAGAGATATTTCCACATACAGGAGTTACCACAACAAGCACAAGCCATCAGTCAATTGGAAAAGAATCAAATCCCTAATTTGAGAATAAAAAAGATACAAAATAAGGGCTTTACCACAGATGCACAAATTACAAGTTGATACACAGGGCTACAACAGGAAGAATTACAAGAGAATAATATCAAGACAATAATACTACACGGCAACAAGAAAGAAATAAAGTCACCATCAGAGCTTAGTAAAGTATTGTGTATTTTCATTTCTGGGATGAGATCGATATTAGGATGCTTACCTTTCTAGATTTGAAATCATACATGGTGGTATTAGCTTCGTCGGAGCTCATCATGCGTAAGATCAATGATTTATAAAAAATAATGCTCTAATATTGGTGTGAACTGAAATGGAAGTCCAATCGATTCCTTACAAAGAGTGATTTGTGTGTGGCCTCCTCCATCATGCAGCTTGATCCCTACTAAGATGTTCGCTCATCAAGTTGAAGAAGTCTTCTTGGGTGCTAAATCATGGAGCCAGTAAGAGCCTTTTGACGTATACGTGATTACACTCCGAACTTGGGTGCATTGATGACTTTAGCTGGTCTATTGAGCTCGATGCTAGTGAAGGTAGGCATTAGGCCGACATTCCATCGGAGAATATGAAGCCTCGTTGTAACACCCCAGAAATTTTTTTGAACTAAGATTTTGAAAAGTTCTTCATAGTGAGTGAGATTTTACCAAGGAATTAAAAATTTCATAAGTGGTAAGGTCACTAGATGTAGCATCTTGAGTTCAAAGAAGAACTAAAGAAAGTTCACTCAGGTCATTCCTAAGTTCTTCTAAGATTTGAGTCAACTTCAAATGATCATAACCTTTAGTATAGAATTATTTAGTTGAGATAAAAGGTATTAAATAAAATTTCATTGAATTATCTTTCCAACGCCAATGAGTTTGTTAAGTTTTGAGGTCGGATGAGTGAGATATGCCCTTTTGAAGTCAAGATGTCCAATTAAGGAAAGTTATCCGAAAATAGTAAGGGGTATTTTGGTCTTTTCCCTACCCAATCAGATTTAATTTATTTTTAGTAAGTTTTTAAGGGTCTAATATGATTAGGTTCAGTTTTATAATCCTAGTATATGCCTAGGGTTTTAGTTGAGAGTTCAAGAAGAGAAAAGAGGAAAAGATCAAGGCGTTCGTCGAGATTCTTGAGAGTTGTTGCGCATAGGTTTGATCCCTAAGAGGTATGTAAGCTTCCATAGTGTTGGGTTTGTTCACCCACACGCCAATCATGTTAAATTCAGCGAAATTCATTCTAGAAAGTTGAAAGTTTGGTGTTCTTGAATTGTGTTCTTGAATTTGGCTTTCGTTCTGAGTTTGGATTAGATTGATGAGTTCTTAAGGAAATAGTGTCGATTTTAGAGTTGTGTTTGATTAGATTCTTGTGTAAATGTACTGGTATATGAATCTAAAGAGAAGTTGAGCAAAAGAATCAAATTTAAGTGAATTAAGGTTAGAAAATGAAGAAGAAAAAAGTAGGGCAAATCTGGCAACCCAATCCGCGTCGCGGACCTGCCTCCCATTTCACAGAATTTTTCTTCATGTCGCGGAGAGGTCACGGACCCCTCTGCCTCAAACTTTATTTTGCGACCAAATATTAAAATGTATCTCCGCGTTGCTGACTTACTTCCAGACAGTGATTTCTTGATCGTTTCTCATGTTTAACTATCTAAAAACATTCCTAAACATCACAAGATCTTTCCTATCACAAAACATAACCTTGAATTCATAATTCAAATTGAAGGTAGAGCTAAGAGTTAAGTCTTGAGAGTTTTTTCAAAGATTTTAAGAAAGTCCCTTTGAGTATTTTTGAAGAGTCTTTTACAATTTCTAATAACTTATTTCAAGATTCAAGCAAGTAAGTATGAGAGTGAGGAGAATGTATTCATGAGTCTAGTTTATCATCACGATATCTTTCATATTATGAACCATAACTCTTAAATTCATAATTCACATTCAAGAGAGAGTTAAGAGTAGAGTTCAAGAGAGATTTTGAGTTCAATTGTGAATCCTTTGAGATTAATTATCGATTTGAACTAAGTTTTGAGGAAGTAAGTATGAGAATGAGAAGAGTCGTATGCATGAGTTTCATAACGTTCTTTAGACCTTTGAGTCGAGTCATTTATGCTCATAAATTCTGCGTGAACCCTATGAGTTGAGCAGTCATCTGTATCATTGAGTCTTGAGTTCTGAGTACTGAGGTTCTTTATCTCTATTAAGATCCCTGAGTTGGGTCGTTCATGTTCATAATTTCACATAGACCCTATGATTTGAGTTATAAATTTTAAAAAGCTTTTTAAAGCCAACACTTAAGTTCTTAAACTAAGTTTTGAGAAAGTAAAGATGAGTTTTGACAAAAGAGTTTTCTAAAACATGATTAGTATGACAATCAGGTATGCTTCAATGTATGAGCAGTATGGTATCTAGATATACCATCAATATTTATGTAGTATGACTTCCCGAGTCATCAATGATCATATTATAATATGATTTTTGAAATGTTTTTGAGAAAGAGCAGAGTTGAGTTCATTTTTTTTAAAATGACATATGGGAACTAAGTATTCCCAAAAGTAAATGAGAAGAGTCGTATACATGAGTTTCATAATGTTCTTTAGACCTTTGAGTCGAGTTTTAAGGAAGTAAGTATGAGAATGAGAAGAGTCATATGCATGAGTTTCATAATGTTCTTTAGACCTTTGAGTCGAGTCATTCATGCTTATAAATTCTGCATGAACCCTATGAGTCGAGCAGTCTACAGATGAGTAGTATCATTGAGTCTTGAGTTCTAAGTACTGAGGTTCTTTATCTCTATTAAGATCCTTGAGTTGGGTCGTTCATGTTCATAATTCCACATGGACCCTATGATTTGAGCTATAAATTTTAAAAAGCTTTTTAAAGCCAACACTTGAGTTCTTAAACTGAGTTTTGAGAAAGTAAAGATGAGTTTTGAGAAAAGAGTTTTCTAAAACATGATTAGTATGACAATCAGGTATGCCATCAATGTATGAGCAGTATGGTGTCTAGATATACCATCAAGGTTTATGTAGTATGACTTCCCGAGTCATCAATGATCATATTATAATATAATTTTTGAAATTTTTTGAGAAAGAGCAGAGTTGAGTTCATTTTGTTTAAAATGATATATGGGAACTAAGTATTCACAAAAGTAAATGTTTTCACATTTAAAAGAGGAGGAAACTGAGATTTCCAAAAGAGTTTTGAGCAGCTTGATTAACATCCCTTTAAGAGAATGATTTTTGAGTAATAATCTCAAAACACAGAAAGAGTTATGTTTTTAAAACATATGAGTTGAGTATATTTTAGGAGTAGTATTGAGGACCGATATGGGACGAGTTCAGATAACTCAGGTCTCCATAAACCATGTAGCCAACGTGGTAGAAAGGATCATACTTTTTAGATGATTCCTTAGTATGTTTTAGCATAGATTAGTGGATCCACTTAGTTGAGGCTTTCTATATCCCGGCAAGTTATAAGACAGTTCTGGCAATGTGAGTGAAACGTTGTATCATCACATAGCTCATAGTGATGGTTGTCAGTTAAATAAACTCCCACAGAGTTATATTATATTTTATTATATACAAATTAAGTTGTTATTGTATTCTTCAATACATTGAGTTGTTATCTACTGTTTTAAAATCTTTCCATATGTTTCATCTATTATTGTTGCTTTAATCTTGAGTATCTTAAGTTGAGCACCTTTGAGTTGAGTTGAGTATCTTGAGTTGAATTGTGCTTCATTGAGTCGAGTACCTTATTGTTGAGTTGATTCCCATTTCACTGAGTTGAGAACCTTATTTTTGAGTTGAGTATCTTACCCTTGAGTACTTTTGAGTTGAGTAAGTTTGAGTGGTTTTGAGTATCCTTGAGTATTCCTTGAGTTGAGTTGAACTATGTTTCTTTGAGTTGAGTTGAGCGAGTTGAAAAGAGGTAAGTATGTTTCATTTTTATCAAGTTCAAGTTTATGTTTATGCTTTAGAATTTCCCTTACATGCTCATACATTCCACGTACTGAGCCATTTGGCCTGCATCGCTTCATGATGCAGATAGATGTATTCAGGGTTATCAACAGGAGCTTCATTGATACCATGGAGTTTGAGTTAGATATGGTGAGCCTCCATGCTTCCGGAGGGTTCCACTTTTACTTTCAGCTATAGCAGTTGTTAGGATGTCGTGGGTCTTGTCCCGACTTCCATCTTTGTCAGTTAGAGGCTTCATAGGTAGACAATATATAGATAGACAATAGAGTTTCAAAAGCTTGTTCATTTATTTTGTTAAATGTTTTAAAGACTTAAGATGCCTATTTTATGGCGAGTTGAATAATTTATTTTTATTCAGAGTATTTCATTTGAGTTTAAGTTTTGTAATTGAGTTTCATGAATTTTTATTCAGTTTTTAGCTTTGTATGCTTGAGTTAGTCTTCTGTTTGTAGTCAGTCAGCCAGAATGAGGGTTCGCTTAAGGACCAGAAATGGTTCTCAAGTGCCACCCACGTCCAGGGTATAGGTTCGAATCGTGACACTCATCTGGTGTGATTTTGAGGAATGTCGGACCGCTCAAGTGTGGGAACCATTTTCCAAATTGGTTACTTACTGCTTCTTTAATTTTTTTTTATTTTATTTTTTTGTTGTTTCTTTCCTGGGGTGGGCCACTTTTGGCTCTTAGATCATATATTATCTCTTTGTTTTTATCCACTTAACTTCCTTCATCCTCTAATTTTGCTGATGATAACTTAATAAATTTAATTTTAATAAAAAATAAAAAAAATTGATTAAAATGCAACAATTATATACTTTAGTTTAATTAAATTGCGAACATAATATATTTGATTTCATATGAAATTTGGAGACAGCAAAGAAACATCATATCATGTTGTAAAATTAAACATCATCATATAATATACGTCTGGACATTACTTAAAAAGTTTATTATTTATATATGGAAGCATTGCAGATGGATCGTGTCTCAAACGTCATTCTTCCGTTGATGAATCATATTTGTGAAGTCGGTATTGAAATCAGAATAGATAGATGAAACTTGTGATATGTTGCCATTGAGTTCTTGAATTAGGTTCACGTTCTGCACCATGCTATCGTGCGTTCTCGATTGATGGTTCTCGTTAACTTGTTGAATCAATAATCTGTTTCGATCCAACACAGACTGCACCTGTCTAAAATTGTTGGAAAAATTGTTCCACATCTCAGAATCACCTTCTTCCATACTAAAATCTGTACACTTATCACGAACACGATGATTATTAATCTTACGGGAGTTTGATTTGGCTATGGTTTGACGACGACCATTGAAGTTAGAGGTGTCTTCCATTGATATTTATATGTAAAAAGGATAAAGGAATTTTCTAGTGTTGGATGATAGTTATAATTATATTGTTGTGCTATTTATAGAGCCAAGGAAGAGTCACAATATACATGTTAAAGGTGTGGAATAAGACGAGTAGGAAATATGTGAAGGATTTTAAGCCACACTTCTTGAGATAAAAAATAAGTAATCTCAATCTAGAATAAAGGGTCCTTAGGCACGTGAAGAATCAAACACAAAATATCTAAGACAACTATCTACAATTTCATTATTTTTTAAAAGTAATATCTAGTCAGTGTTGAAATATGAAGATTTTTGTTATTTAATTCAAAATTTTTATAGATTTTTATAAATTTAAGAAAAGGGTCTAATATACCCCTCAACTTGATCATTTAGAGTTGATATACCCCTCGTTATAAAAGTGGCTCATATATACCTTTACCGTTATACAAATGGCTCATATATACCATTACCGTTACAAAAGGAGCTCGCATATTCCCGAAAGTGGAAAAATTAGTTTTAAATTTATTTTTTCGACTTTAAATTTTAAAACAAAATAATCATGTAGTGGTGTATATATATGATCTTTCTAGCAACGTTCAAGGTATATTTTAATATTTTTCATACAAAAAACATATTTTGATTTATTTGATTATCATTATGCGAGTTTCTTATTCTTTTTTTCTTTCATTCTTTAGTGTAAAGAAAAAATTTTAAACTAAATTTTTTTTGCAGCTATATTATAATTTAGTTTTTGTATTTGTAAAAATAAAATAAAAAAAAGGGACATCTATAATAAATTTAACAAGAAAATTAGTGAAACATAAATAAATTTGACCATCAAAATAATAAATTTAAATTAGTCGTTGAAACATAAAAGTCAGGAAAAAAAATATGTGTGAGGAGGATCTAATATACTCATATGGATTATATTTTTATCAAAAAAGTTAAATTAAAATTAATTTTTTCACTTCCGTTAGAGGAAAAGGGTATATGTGAGCCATTGTATAACATCGGGGTATATATGAGCCACTTTCATAACGATGGGTATATCAACTCTAAATGGCAAAGTTAAGTAGTATATACCCTTTTCCCATTTATTTTTATCTAAATTTCAATTTTTTTTATATATATAATCGTCAATATTGTTTTTATAGCATTTAGTGGATCCACATTAGCTCAGTCGATCCATATTAGCTAAGCTCAAGTTCCTTATCTTGTCAAGTATTGGACACCTTCTTTTGGTGTGGGGCAGTATACTAAATTCCATGTTGTAGTTCACATGATTTATGTCAATTTTAGTATCTCTAACAATCAAACCTTTAGTTATTGCATGACATTGAACTTATGTATTTTAGTTCATTATAGCTCAGTTTCATGATATTTTATTTGGTCATTACATCAACATGTTTTACATATTCATCATCTTTAGTTATTAAGCTTATCATGCATTATCTAACATAATTAGTACATTCAAAAGTACTGACCACATACTTTTTTTCTATATTGTTTGAAGACATAGGTTTTAACGTTCAAAATCTAATTCGCGGTTAGTTCTACCTCTAACCACCTTGGAATAGTGTTTGGTTAGTCCTCATCTCTCTAAGCACAATACTTATATTTCTTTTCAGATATTATTTTCAATTTTCAGACAATTATAATTAGCTAGGGGCTGATCTTAACAGCTCATGTTAGAGAAGCTTTTTAGACACTTAATTTAGATTCCGATCATATATACTCAAATATTTAATTATTGATTATGATTCAATTTTAAATACCCAAAATACATACAAACTAGAGTTGTCAAAAAGGCTCGGCCCAGCCCCACCCGGCCCAAGCCTCGTGGGTCAAGGAATTTGAAGGGCTTGGACGGGCTGGCCCTTCATTTGGTAGGGCATGAAAATGTTCAACCAACCCATCCCTAGAAGGGCTGAGGGCTGGGGCAAGCTAGCCCTTCTTTTTTCTTTTTTTCTTTTCAAACTTATAATTCTATAACATCAGGAAAATGAGAAGATTTTCAAATCAAATATAGCAAACAATAGTGTTGTTTCAATAACACTAATAAAAATCTAGTGTAATTAGCATGTATCTCGCATACCAGATACGCGAGCAAGATAAGAGAGTGACAAGCAAGATGGGAGGGAGGTGAGAGGCAAATATTTGTCCATGTATCCTAGATATATGCGAATCTACTTGGATATAATGTATCTAGAACAAATTAACATAATTTGAGTCTATATATTTTGAGATTCATGCATCTGGACATACCAAAATTTGGTAAGATTTATAATATTACAATATAGCTTGTATTTAAGTAATTAGATTATATACTAGTGAGATTATTGTAAGTTACCTTAAATAAAAAAAAAAAAATTGTCCATGGGCTGACCCCGGCCCACCACTGATCAAGCCTCAAGGGCCAAGGGCTTATATGGGTCGGGCTTATAAACCCTAGTTTTAAATAGGCTTGAAAAACCATATCCCAACCCTACCCCAAAGTATTGACCACATACTTTTTGCCTATATTGTTTGATGATATAGGTTCTAACGTTCAAAATCTAATATGTGGTTAGTTCTACCTCTGACCACCTTGCAACAGTGTTTGGTGAGTCTGCATCTCTTTGAGTGCAACACTTATATTTTTTTCAGACATTATTTTCAGTTTTCAGACAATTATAATTAACTAGGGGCTGATCTTAACAACTCATGTTAAAGAGGCCTTTTAGACACTTAATTTAGATTCCGATCATATATACTCAAATATTTGATTATCGATTATGATTCAATTTTAAATACCCAAAATACACATAGACAAATCAATATTAATTTAATGGCGATTGTTGCATAGCAAAGAGAGATGACATTATCATGTGAATAGGGCAGGGGTGGAAATTTAAAAAAGCGAAATATTTAAGGCGACCCTCTTAAAAGAAGTGGGGTAAGTTTAATAAATATCTTCTATGGATTCTCATTTTAAAAAAAAAAAAATGAAAAAAGTGCAAAAGGTCACAATTTGGCCAAAACAAGCTCTATTGTGAACTTTTGTTGCGTCACTTTCTTTTGTGTTGCTTTTATAATCAAATTCATTATTATTTCTGTCCATTTTTATTTATCATGTTGAAATTTTTGAAAATTTATTTGATTAATTTTCAAAATTAAATTAAATTACATTAATTTGATATTTTAAAGAAAAAATTTAGATATTCAAAAACTATATAAAAAGTACTATAAATTGCAATTTTATTGTATATCAATATAATAAAAAATACACCATAAAATATTAGTCAAAGTTCTTATAGTTTGATTCTAAAAATGGAAATCATGACAATTAAAAATAAACGGAGGGAGTATATAATTTACGAAAAAGGATCAAAATTGCCCTTGAATTATGTCTATATGAAATGGATTATTTATACCATCTATTACATTCTGAAATTAAAAATGTTCCCGTTATTATTCCAAGAGACCACAAATATCATCAATAGTTAACAACCCAATTTTTAAGGATTTGGTAAGCCATGTGGGACTGATCCATCCACCTAAGTGTTGCCAACTAGGATTTATTACAAGAAATCATCAACGCTTAGGTGGAGGGATTAGTCCCACGTGGCTTGCTACGTCACTAAGAATTTGAATTGTTAACTCTGGAAGGTATTTGTGATATTTTGAAATAACGGCGAGGGCATTTTTTATGCCAAAATGTAACAGAGGATATAAATAATATATTTCGCATAGTTCAAAAGTTTTATCTATATAACTAATTAGAAGAATGAAGTGTTTTGTGTTAAAAATAAAGATTATCAATTATAAAGTGTAGAAACATGAATTATTGCACTGCAATATTTGGATGTAAGTCGTAGCTAGCCTCGTACGGTAGTACTCTGTCGTCTTTTTTTTTTTTTAGAAAATTTTTGATGATTTGTAGATAGTTTTATTAATAAGTTAAATCAGAGGTACGTTTAATTGAACTTTCAACAATAAAAATTTCCTCTCAACTTTTTTATAATATTTGGCCAAGGTGAAAATTTTATAAATGGCATATATAAGACTAATAATTTCAAGTTATCACAGTAGAATAATACTTTCAAGTTGTAACAATAAAAAATTTCATGTTATAACAATTTTTAAAAAAATGTTTTAAAATAATAATAAAAAATGATTTTTAAAAAGTAATAAAAAGTAAAAAAAATGGAAATAGCTGTAGTAATTAATTTGAATACATTAATGATAATTAATAATTGCCATAAATTAGGAGATTCAAAACAAAATAGGAATATTTGTTTTCCTTTTTTTACTCTAATCAGTTAAAACTTAAAAGTATTTCAAAAACCAGATTTTCTTCTTTTGTTCAAAAGTTTTAAAATAATAATAATAAATGAGTTTGAAAGAGTAATAAAAAGTAAAAATTGAAAATAGTTGTAGTAATTAATTTGAATACATTAATGATAATTAATAATTGCCATAAATTTAGGAGATTCAAAACAAAATACGAATATTTGTTTTCCTTTTTTTTTCTCTAATCAGTTAAAAATATTTCAAAAACCAGATTTCTTCTTTTATTCAAACTTTTCTCTCTCCTCGAAATTTTTTCTGTAATTGGCGTCATTGACCACTAGTTCCAAATAGTTTTGGTTCAATAATCTTCATTTTGTTGTAATGGATGGTTTCTTATCGATATTAATAAAACATGGTGGTAGATGAGATCCTTCTGGTTAGTATTCATTACAATTTATTATTTATATTTTTATACTAATGAAACATAAAAAATAATAATTTAAGAACAATGAAACTGAAAATGAAATTTTCTGATTTTGCTTGTGTATAATTTATTTAAATTGTGATGTTTTTTGTATGAACATTTGTTTCTTCACATTACATAATAATTCTTGTGAAACTTGAATAAATGTTGGTATGAATTTTCCGTATACTGTTTTTGTAATTTGTACTTTTGCAATTAGTATTCTATGCGATTTATTTTTTGTATTTTAATATTATTGAAACTGCGGAAAAAAAATTAAGAATAATGGAACTGAAAATTATGTATGTTGGTATTCAGATTTTGTTTGTATATAATAGTTTTAATTATGGCGTATGAACACTACATAAAATTTGTTTGAAATTGGTATAGATGTTGGTATGAAAATTCATTTTGTTTTTTCGTATGTTCCTGGTTAAAAAAAAATTACATAATTATATTTTAAATTGGTATACTAGTTATACCATGTTGGTACGATTTTGGCATTATATTGGAAAGAATTTCGTATATTGTTTATCTAATAAATGACAATTAATTGTTACAAGTATTATTAATTTTTTGGTATGATTCTGGTATAAAAATTGACGTAAATTTTGTATGAAATTGGTATAACAATAAGATCAAATTTGTATGAAATTTATAGTTTTTATGGCACGAATCTCGTATGGTTCAATTTCTATTTTTGGCATTATATTGGTTGGAATTGTGCATAGTAGTGGAATGAAATTGGTATACTGTTTATTTAATAAAAGATAATTACTAGTTATAAATTGTATGATTTCATATTCTTTTTTACATGAATCTGGTATGAATCAGTGTTTACTTTTAGCATGAAATAGGAATAAAAAGTATGCATAAAAATGGTATGAAATTCTTATACTAATATAACATATGTATAAAAGTTATTTGTACTTTTGTATCATGTAATACAGACACAATAATTTATGATGGAACAGAAAAATATTCAATTCAAAAAGTGTCGAAGGATAAATAAGATTACGTGCAGTACATGTCGTTGAGAGGGACACACCAAGAAGACATGTTCAAATTACCCTGCTGAAAAAAAAGACATAATTTATTTTTATTTAGATTTAGTTGTTTTATTGTGACAAACTCATGTTTTTTTTATTTATTTGTCTTTTAAGTTAATGAATTATAATTTCATAACATTAATTATGTGTACTAGCCAACCTACAACTAGTTAATGTTGTATCCAATTTGTATCCATTTGATATCCAACAGATATCCCTCTTGAAAATGGAAAAAACAAAATGTAATTGATATTTTCAATTGGTATTAAACTAGTATCCAACTGAAAAATTTAAGTCTATTTGTATCAAATTGGTATCTAATTGGTATTCAGCTGAATTTACAACATATAATTAAGATTTCAACTGAGTAAGTCAGTCTAAACTAATTAGCATTGTATCCAATTGGTATCCATTTTGAAAACTTAATTGTAACAATGTATAAAATTGATATTTAAATAGAATTTTAAGATATTTAATTCTTATTACTTTGTATATGCAGATTTTTTCAAACTAAAATCTCAATCTAAAATCGGTTGCTGAAAATAATTTGTATCCAATTGGTATCCAGGTTGAAAATTTTATGACTAATACTGCATGAAATTGGTATCCAACTGGTGGCCAACTTTTATCCATCTAGGTTTAATTAAGCCTTACAATGTATATTTATATACTCAACATAAAACATACTCTTGATTATCAAATATCATGAACGAAAATCAATAAAATTTGTTTAATACTGCATAGTATATATTATTACCAAAAACTGAAGCCAGAAATAAACAACATCCTAAAATCATGAAAATCTAAGTCAATCATCTATCTGTCAACTGATCTCTTTGGTCTTAGTGTAGAATAATTGGTAGTATCCAGATGATGTTCTTTCGCTATGCTCGGTCCATCAATTTTCCTAGCAACAATACCAGTTACTTCACTCTCACTAATTGTATAATCATCGTTCTTACTTTTTCCATGCTGCCATGGAATTGTGGCGTACCTTTGACGATATTTTACATCAATGTCAATGTGACTCATATCTAAAACTCCATTGCTAATACATTCATCAAATAAACATGTGTACATGCCACAATCACTGAAAAAATATTGAAAAAAATTATTTTGAAAAAGAAATTGAATTAATTATTATGAAAAAATTACAATAATTTAGGAATACATACTTTGATATTGGATCTTGTTAATGTACATCATTGATAAATTCAACTTTGAGAGGATCGAGTTGAGCGGCAGTTTTCGTTTGAATGGAGAAGAAGAACAATGGAGAAGTTGGAAGAGAAAGAAAAATTAGCGTGGATGGAAAGAGAACGTGGGTATGTAGAAGTGGGGTGGGATGTAGCATGTGATAAGGTAAAAGAAATCTCTTGAAAGGTGTAATTGATAATTATGAATTTATTCTCTCTCATAATTTTCTCTTTCTCTCACTTAATAACATTATATAAATTAATTTATAAAATACAATTAATTAATTTATAAATTAAAACTAATCTGTTAATAAATGTGACAGTAACAAAATAAAAAGAATCAAGGTAAAATTCCTAAAAAAGTGTAAGAGATAATTATGGGTGATTCTTTATTTATATTATTTAATAATAAAAATAAAATTATAAAAGACTAATTATTTAATAAAGTAAAATTAAATTGATTTATAAATAAAAAGTGATCTGTTATAATTCGTAATTAAACTTTTATAAGCAATAATATTTTAAAAGTATATTTAAAACTCGTAATTTTGCCCCTTAAATATATATGTGGGGTGATTTTTCCTTTTTTAAAAATGAGATATTTGACCACGCTTTTGAAAAAAAGTAATTTTTGTCCAAAAAGTACTTTTTCTTTTTTTGAAAAAAATATAAAAAATATTTTTTACAATAAAAAAAAACGTTTGAACGAAAACACAATTAATATAACATAATATTTATAATTGATTCTACAATCAAAGTTCCAAAAATTGTGTATTGTGCTCTTTACTCTAAAAACTTCTCATTCAATTTTATGTGAAGGTAATAACAACCAAATTGAAGGAATGTGAACACAAAGTTAGATATGAATAACGGTGAGAAAATAATTTTTTTTTTTTTTGCTTCTCTGTTTTCATACCATTTAAAAATTAAAAAGAAAAAGTCTTTTAAATCTTTTACTTACGTACTTCTAAGTGTAACGATATGATTAATAGTAATATATATATATATATATGAATTCAAAATTTAACTAAAAAAATGTATATTATCACAATACACCCTTTTCGTTTATGACAAACATATTAGGCTTATTATGGAAAAGAAATTCAATTTGGGTGTATTTGGTTGGAAGAACAATATTTAATTTTCATGGATTTTTTTTTTCTTCAAAATAAGTGGGATTTTTAACTTATATTTTAGTGTTTAGTAAGTATGAAAAGAAGTTATTATCTCATGAGAACTTATATGTAGTGTAGAAAAATACTATGAAGGTGAAATGAAGTGGCGAGGGAGGGTTTGGGGTGGAGGGGGTGGAATAATCATTAGGTGGATGAGGAGGAGACAATAAATTTAAAATATGACTTATGAAACTTGTTCTTCCTACTTTCATCAGAAAATTAATTTTCCTCATTTTTAAAGAACTTGTTTTCTTGAGAAACTATTTTCTAAAACATTTTGATCAACCAAATACGAAAAATTGAATGAAAAGTATTTTCATCCATACTTAACACACCGAAATGTTTAGAAGTTTGTGTTGAAGAACTCTTGGGTAACAAACGCAGACCAATACCAAATATATATTGGGTGTACATAATTTGGATTTTTCAAATACCAAATCAAATCAATTGTGTCATATTTTTAATCTATAATCCAAATTAAATCAACATGTCGATTTTTTTCACCCTCGGATGGGGTTTCGGTAAAGTCTTCATACAAAACATAAAACTTATACTTGAAATATTTCTTTAATCTTGGTAAGATACAACTATATATCTAACGTGTTTCTTAATTTTAAAAAAAATAAAAAATAAAATTAGATAAGTGATGATATTGTATTAAAATATTCCACAAAAAATGATAATGAAATTGTACAAAACAAAAATCACAAATTAATAATCTATGATAAAAAATAATCATAATTTAAAAGTACTTAGTAAAGAACAGCTAAAAAGTATTAGAGGGTGTTTGGATTGGCTTAAAAGTTGATCAAACCTACTTTTAAGTCGGTTTTTGGCTTCTGAAAGTGTTTGGCAAATATAAAAAAACAACTTAAAATAAGTTAGGAAGTGTTTGTCAAGGTCAAAAATAATTTAAAAATAAATTAAACATGACTTAAAATAAGTCAAAAATCAAAAGTAGGTCTCCCCCTACATTTTATATTTGACTTAAAAATCATTTCAGTTTGATTTTTTATTTTTTACTTAAAAGCTACTTTTTCTAAGTCAATCCAAATGGAGTACTCATAATTACATAACTAAACACTAAAGATAAAAGCTAAGTTATGTATTTTCTTGTTTAAATTATTTAATGCAAAATTGAAGAATAAATATCTAATATTATTATCATTTCTGGTGTTGAAATTATTTCTAGCATTAATAGTGATCTAATTTTGATTTGAGCTTTGAATTTATAACATGCATCTATAAGGTATACAAACATAGAAAAACTACATATCTACACATTCTTATTTACCATATTTTATATTATTTCCTACCATTTCAAGATATTACAAAAATCCCTCTTTTTTATCCAAAACCAAACTCATCCGAATACATTATTGATCAACTCCCAAAGCCACACTCTCCTTTACCTATTTTCACTTCTTCAATCTCTCCCTGTTTTCACTCCCGCAATCTTATCAATTACTTCCTTCATTACAATTTGAATTTCAAAATCTCTCTCTTCAGTCAATTCATGAAAACAAAGGCCCAAGGGGGGGGGGGGGGGGATGTCAAGTTGTTGGTGGCGCCGATAAGGATTTTGGGTCATGATCCGTGGGTGACGCCATTGTTGAAAGTGAAAAAAAAGTTACGGGAGTTGATATGGAGCAAACTAGAAAATGTCGAAGAATTTCTTCACTATTTTTTTTTTTATTTTAGCACATCAGATTGCTTATTTTTTTGATCTTTTGTTGTTCAACTTTTTTTCTGATACAAAAAATGGGGGGAGTAGAACATGTTGCTAAACTCCCTTCTCTATCCAAGGTTCAGATTTTTAATGTATGTAGTTGATTTTGATTCATAAACTTATGTATAATGTCTTCGTTTCAACTTTTAGATACATTAAATTAGTCTTTGTTAGTGTTATCATTATTCTGATGCATCACTGCTACAGTAACTTTTATGCAATGTATCATATTCATATTTAAGGTATTGATACATAACCTTAATGTTGTTGAATCTTCGATTAGTGTTTATCCTACTTAATATAAATGTACTTGATACATAACCACTACCTAATGTATCATTTGTATGTATCATGTTCTACAATGTACCAAATCAGTTGTGTGTTACGTATATGCACTCTTTAATGTTTGTTCAGTCTTATCCAACTTAGAAGGCTATGTATATGTATATATTATCCAATAATAATCTTGATACATATTAATGACTAGTGTGTATAACACATATTTGATACACATTGATGACCATGATACATTTATACAAATTAATGCTAAATATCATTCTTTGGCAATGATTCATTCATACAAACTAATACTACATGTATCTAATACTTAATATCTATCACACAGTAATATTTCGATATAAAGTCAAATGTTTTACAAGCAATCTTTACTTCTCTAATGCATCTGTAGGATTGTAGTACTTAACAATTTACTAAATACTTTAGGAATAGTAATGTATCATGAGTAATATATCCATTTCAAAAAAACAAATCAAAAAAACATTGGTCATGATACATTCATACATATTAACACTGTATGTATCTGATACATAATGACTATCACATGGTAATGTATCGATCTAAAACCGAACACCTTATGGGCAACCTTTACTACTTTAATGTATCAAGTAGGATTACAGTACTTAACAATTTACTAAATATTTTAAAATAACTATGTATCATGAGCAATATATCCATCTTGAGATCAAAAATAAAAAAAATAGGCTACACAACATCTCTCCAAATTTTTTGTGTGTTGTATCAATGTATAGTAGATACATTGCAGATTCAGGGTCATGTTTCTTCACCTTCATGTACATACTAACGAAGATATTCATGATGTATCTTGTCAAAATTTTCGACAATGATCTTCAATGAATTGGAGAAGAATTTTGAATCTCAATTTTTTTTTTTTTGATAATTTTGAATCATAATTGAAAGGATCTTTGATGAACTAGGAGAAGAATTTTGAATCTAAAAAAATAATTGGACAATTTTGGATAAAAATTGAGAGCATCTTCGATGAGTTCCCTTCTACGATGCATCTATTTCCAAGTTTTTCCTAATCTCATTGATCTCCGACTCAACTGCAATGACGAATTTGAGATTGACAAATGAAATCGTTTGTTCAACAATAATTTCATCACTTTTGTAACTTTCATAACTCACCTCGCTTACCCAAATTCATGAATGTCTCAACAAAATTGATATATTCTTCTTGTATCAGCCACTTTGGTTGAGTAATTTGGAATTTTCACGATTTCAGATTGCTGGAGAAGATGAAAAATTGAATTTTGGATTTTGTGAAGCTGTTACAGATTGTAATTGATTGATATCAATCAATTTTGCATGAATCGAGGGAATTAAAATCAATTTTACGTTAATATTTCATATTAATTGCAACAAACAAATTTTGTAATGTATCCGAATGATTCTTATGTATCTGGATGGATGATATTTTAAGAAATTTTTGTAAAATAAAAAAAAATAGGAATAAGATGTAATTTAAGTTTTACACTATGAGATTTATGTAAGTTATACAAAAATTTATTACAAATTTAAAAATTTAAAATAGTATGTTAAAAAGTAAAAATTAGGAAAATGATTTATGAAATATTTAGGTTTAGAGTCAAATAGAGATATTGGTTGATGCTAGAGATATCGTTAAGTCTCAAATACAGATGAGTCCCAATAAGCTAAATGTGACTTTTGAGGAACAAGACAAGAGCACAAAATAGGTGAATGATTTCGGGCCACGCGCACGCTTCTTGAGATAAAGTTTAATATTTCCTCACTTCATTTTTAATTATTATAATTTTTATTAGAGTTAAACAATAATAATTTTGATTAATATTTTATGATGAATTTTTTCATCATATTGATATGCAAAATATTATAATTTAATACTTTTCGTATAGTTTTTAAATATCTATAATTTTGTTTAAAATATTAAATTAATATAATTTAATTTAACTTTGAAAATCAATCGAATTAACTTTTGAAAACGTAACATAACAATTAAAAATAAACGAAAGGAATATAATTAAGTAAAATATCTTCCCATTATTAGGTGCAAAAGGTCAGCTCAATCTAGAATAATTGGCCCTTATGCACATGAAGAATCAAATGGAAAATATCTAGACGCATGAAAACTACTTTCTTTGTATTTTTTTTTTTTTAAAAAAAAGGAAAGATATTATTGTATTATATATTAAGAAAAAAATACATGTGAGTCATTTGTTTGTATTTCATTACTTCATAAATACTTTTAGATTGTTGTATAGTATCAATAATTTTTAATTATTAAAATTGACAATTATACAATTAGAGGCGGATCCACATGCAGTGATAACTTTTTTAGAAAATTTGTATATATGTGTATAGATAGTTGATAAAACAATAATATATTTGTTTGGGCGCCTTTATAATAAAAACTCAATTGGGCGCACTATTCAAAGTCACCATTTTGAACAGCAACTGTGCAAGTTCGAATCCTACAAAAGACTTTTTTTTAACTTTAAAATCAGATTTTTCTTTATCATTAACATTTTTTAAAAAATATTTTTTATTCAAACTCGTTTTTGCCACCTCATTGGCTCCGCCCCCTTTCTTAACCACCTTTGTCATTTCATCTGGTCCATTTCTTTCTTAATTGAAATTAAAAATAAATAAAAGTTCTAGCACAATTCTAAACAAAATATAAGACTGCTAGAAATCTACAACTTACAAGTATTCTTCACTGCATAATTGAAGTCCTACCCCCATCATCTCGCATAAGTTGGTAAGGTCTTCTTTACAACCATATTTTTTTTTTGTAAGAATTGTTGTTGATTCTTGTGATTTGAAATAGATAGATATTTGACGAAACATAATTCTTGTCAACCAAGTGCTAGTTTTAGAGACAATTCTTCGCATTTTATTGAGAGTTTGATTTGCAATCACTTAAATCGGATCCTGGAGAAAGAATATCCATTGATAAATATAGTCCTAGAATAGGAGATGAAGTGAGAAGACACTATATTCAACAAGGGCCTTGTCAACCGGATATTAATGATAATGGACATCCTCAAACTAGATTCGGAACGAAAAATGCGTCGATTTTGTAAAACATAGTTTAAGAGCTCATATTCTAGATGGTTTGAGTTATTTATTCAAAATTCTAAAATATTCTTGATAAAAAGTTGCTTGTTCTTCTTTTAATTTTTTTAATTTTTTATAGTTATAATGTTCAATATTGGTTGAAGTGAAATAAAATAATAAAATTCACTATTAAAATTTATTGGGGCTTCAAAATTTTGAAGGGCACTTTGCTAACCCTTATCCTTAACCACTCCTAACCTTACCCTTGAGGCCACTCTTAGTGATGTCCCCTATCTTCAAATTCTGAATTATCACTCAGAGTAATATAAGAGTTTCCAAATTAACAGAGAAGTACACAAAAATAGAGGAATTAAACTCTCGGCACCAAACTGCTCTTCTTGGCCCCACGAGCTTTATTTGCCTAACAATGATCATGTAAATTGTGATCTTTTTAAAATTACGTGAGGTATTTTACTTTACATGAGTTTAAGAATGAATTTCTTTAATTAAAAAAATTATGATTTAAAATAATTCATAAATATTTATGACTATAAATCATTTCATTAGATGCAATATCAGTTATTATATAATAATATTAAACTAACGATTAATGTTTGTTATATGTTTGCACTACATTACCGAGGGATATTATTGTATAAACTTTATTAATATGAAAATTTTAGTTATTTAATTCAAAATTCTACCAAAAATATCTTTTTCTTCATAAATACATAAAGGTTGATTTCTTTTCTCTTCATTTTATTATTTGTTGATTTAAATTTTTTAATTTAATTTTTAAAGAAAGCACCATGAAATATATTTCGGGAAAGATCGAAATATCTGCTTGTTAGATATTTTGTACTCTATGGCTTCGGTATTAGTCTCTTTCGCATAACAACCTATTCTTTGTGTTTCATATTATTTGGTCTTTATTAATTTGATACAATCCTTTATATATATATATATATATATATATATATATATATATATATATATATATATATATATATATATATATATATAACTAAACTAATTTTATTAATGGTATTTGGGAATTCTAAATTTAATTATTATTAAATAATATAGTTATTTAATATTAAGGGTAGTACGATTGTTTTCTTCTTAATTTACTAAAATAGAAAAATAAAATAAAGTATCTATATTTGATGGCTGAGTAATATGAACAGAGTGAGTACTCTCTCCATTTTATTTTACGTGACATCATTTAACTTGACACGATAATTAAACAAGAATTCAAAACTTATGATTTAAAATAATCATTAGATATTTGTGTGACAAAAAATTATTTAATTAACCGTAAAAGGAAAATTTTAAAATTAACTTATTTCTAGTTATAAAATAAAATAACAATTTTTTTTAAGAACGAATTAAAAAAGAGTATCATAAAGTAGAACAGCTGAGTAATATTTTTTCAACGTAAAAATAGGATGAAGAATTTCCGGACGCGCACTTTGAAAGGAGAATTATGAGGATTAAGTAATGAGTAAAAATATCTTATAATATAATGGTCCGAAAATTAAAAAAATGCCAAAGTTCACAATTTGGACAAGTCAATAGCTTTGTTGTCTTCACGTTGGAGGAATCAAAGGAAAAATAATCTACGAAATAATTAAGATTTTTTTGTATAAGTGTATATTTTATTTTAAGTATACTAAATGGTACTCTCTCCGTTTTATATTAGTTGATCATCTTATTAAAAATAATTTTTCTATATTAATTGTTCACCTTATTAAATCAAGAAAGCATTAACTCAATGTTTCCTATATTACTTTGGGATTAATTCTTTATGAAAGTGTTCACATTTGTTAGCAAATTTCTCAAGAAGTTTTTTAATGGTTAACTTAGTAAAATTATCTTCTTATTTATAATTTTTTAATACACTTGTAAAAAGGAAAGTGATCAACTAATATGAGATGGAAGGAGTACTACTACAATCTTTAGAATTCCTTTGATTCTTTTTTTTTTAAAAAGAAAAACTTTAAAAATATTTGAGCTTAATCTTGGACTTGTATTTTTTATGCAAGAAATGATTTTGAATTCAACCAGCACAAATATATTTTGAAATCATATTCTTTAAATCTTTTTTTTTTTTAAATAAAATAAAAATTAGAGCTTGTATTTGTACTCTTTTAGCTCTCTCTTAATTTTTGTTATAAGAGTTTAGTTCTTTCTAAGTGAGTAAGTGACTAGCAAAGTGCTTGTTTAGACCGTACAAGTTTGATTTTCTAAAAGTTTTTGCAACTTTCCTAATTTGTTCCCCAAAATGTTCTTGGAACAGATGCAATTCAAGTTTGAATAGCCTTTACAATGTGCCCCTTTTGGCCTTCACTTTATGAATTTGCTTTTTCTAAATTAGGTTTCTACATAATTTCTCATAAAGGTTCATCGGTAAATATGTGCATTAGGAAGTTATTGGTAGGGATGTATAAAATCGACTCGAAAATTGAACCACATCGTAAGTCGAGTCAAATAAAAAAAAGAGACTCGATTAATGGTTTAGTTTAACTTGAGTTGGTATTGGAAAAACAAATGCAACTATACTTGGGTTGATTTGGTTTTAACTAAAAAAAATCAACTCATTATCAAACCAACTTAACATTATATATATAATTTTTAAAATTTATTTTATTCATAAAAGTATTTACTTTGATATAATTTCTAAATATTTCTTATGCTTTTTTATAAAAAAAAAATTCTTATCTTTTAACATATTATTTCAAGTTTTTGAGACTTGGAATTTTAGTAGGTCCAATAAAGATTATAGTACATAGGTATTACTCCCTATGTCAAACAATACTTGTCCATTATTGATTTTGAACGCTTCTTAAGAAATAATGTCTTGAAAAATGTAATAGAGAAATGACTATAATTAGTGATAAGGGTAAATTAGGTTCTATGTGTAAAATTATTTATTGATTTCATAAAGTGGACAAGTATTGTTGGACATCCCAAAATAGTAAAACCCACACCTATTGTTGGACGAAGGGAGTAATAACTCTAATAATGTTCAAATCAAAATCAAATCAATATTGATGTTCGGTTTTAGAAAGGTGTGAATGAGAAATAAGAATGAATGAGAAATTGGGAAATGTGGGGGAACCAATTTGGAGGGAAAATAAAAAGTCATTTCAAATGGAAAGTTTTGGAAAATGAAAAGTCATTTCTCTCATATTGGTAGGAGAAAGGGAAAGTGTTGTCCTTATATTAGGAAACATCTCCTTTAGCTCTTAAAGGGTTAAGAATAAGGTGCCCCTTCGCGCCGTCGTCATCGCTCGCTCGACTTCGGCTTTGGCAAATGATTTGACTGATAATGTTTTAGGGAAAATTTATTTAATCAATCTCATTAATAAATTTCTCTTTTCTTAAAAAATAATTCAGAATGTTAACTACTTAATAGAATGATTTTCGCATAACAGAATCATTTAAAAATTTGCGCATAATGGTAAAGTCGTTCAAAAGGGACTTGTTACTTCCGAACACACATATTTTTTTCAAAAGACAAATGTTCTAGAAAGACATGTATGAATAGATGCGTTCACACTCTTGTCCGAGCAGACGCGTTCTTTGCTGCAATTGGCTATAAATAGAGAGATTTCTCTCATTTTTCAAACACTGAAAACTTTCTCTCTTCTGCATTCATTTTCTTACAAATTAAATTGTCGATCGACTGAGTCTGTGTGTGCTCTAATTGTTGTTGTTGAGTTCACTGAAATTATTGAAGTTTGAGGTACCGCTACTTCTTTAATAGTTAATACGCTTTATCTTGAGAGGAATTAATCTACAACCTCGGGTACTTGAGGAGATTAAATTTCTTAAGAATACACAGTGGGTTCTGTGGACTTGAATTATTTATTTTTTGTCTGTTTCATCCCTTTCTATTTCTATTTTTCCTAACCTGAATAGAGGAGATAACAGAGTTAAGAAATTAATATTCATTTTTGTATTTGAGGTTTCTGGAGATTAATACCTTTCTGATTTTCTACTCTGTTTAAATTTTAAAATTCATTCGATTAACAATTAGAACAACATAAAAACTTCATCGTTAAATCAGAAACAAGTTGCATAAAGATTTGTTCTTTATTGTTAGTATTTTATAAACTAAATTGTCTGTCATTTGTGACAAAAAGATGACTAATTCAAGTCAAGTAAATGTTGGAACAGTTAGTGCTGCAACAATATTGGTTGCACATAATTGTTCAACAGCTTCCCTTGCACTGGTTGAGAAACCTACAAAGTTTTCTCCAGTCGACTTCAAGAGATGGCAACAAAAGATGTTCTTCTATCTAACTATGTTAAGTCTGGAGAGGTTCACTAGTGAGAACGTTCCTATTCTATCGGATGAAACTCTAGACGAAGAACGATTTTTGGTAACAAAAGCATGGAAGCATTCAGATTTTTTGTGTAAAAACTATATTCTGAGTGGCCTGCAAGATAATTTGTACCTCAAAATAACTCTTGGATGCTTTGAAAAAGAAGTACAGAATAGAGGATGCCGGAATGAAGAAGTTCATTGTGGCAAAATTTCTGGACTATAAGATGATAGATAGTAAGATTGTTGTCACTCAAGTTCAAGAGCTGTAGGTCATAATTCATAATCTCCTTGCCGAAAGTATAATTTTATATAATACATATGTTGACCATATTAAGTTTGTTCTTAATACTCACATAATCTTTAATGTAGGATTAATTGTGAATGATGCTATTCAAGTGGATGTCATTATTGAGAAGTTACCTCCGTTGTGGGAGGACTTCAGAAACTACTTGAAACATAAACACAAGGAGATGCCTATTGAAGATCTCATGGTAAGGCTGAGAATTAAAGAGGATAACAAGGCTGCATAAAAGAGGTCACGTGTAATTCAGCAATATCTGGATTAAATATTGTTGAAGAAGATCCCACAAAATTAAAGAAAAGAAAGAAAGCATCCGGACCGAAGAGCAATCCTCCTAAGAATACATTCAATGGAAACTTCTTCAATTGTGGCAAACGTGTTCATAGGGCTACTGAATGTCGGGGTCCTAAGAAGGACAAGAAGAAAGATCAAGCAAATTTGATTGAATACAAAGAAGAGATGGATGATTTTTGTGCAATTCTTTCAGAATGCAACTTGGTTGGAAATCCAGGAGAATGGTGGATAGATTTTGGTGCTTCATGTCATGTATGTGCCAATAAAGAATTATTTGCATCATATACTCTAGCTCTAGCAGATGAGAAGTTGTTTATGGCGAACTTTGTTGCTGCAAAGGTGGAAGTAACTGGAAAGATCTACTTAAAGATGACCTCAGGCAAGGTGGTGACTTTGAACAGAGTCTTGTATGTTTTGTGTCACGACTCGAGCCTACACCCCTGGACTGTTCAATACTCGAGAACTATTGTTGGTCCCCAAGCTAACCCTCATCTTGTCTGACTACAAATGGAAGACTAATTCAAGCAAACAAACCTTAAAAACTGAATAAAAATAATATATTCAACTCGTCATAAAATAGGCAACTTAAGACTTTAAAACATTTAACAAAATAAATGAATAGACTTCTAAAACTCTATTGTCTATCTATGAAGCCTCTAACTGAAAAAGATGGAAGTCAGGACAAGACCCACGACATCTTAACAACTGATATAACTGAAAGTACAAGTGGAACCTTCCGGAAGCATGGAGACTCACCATAGCTAACTCGAACTGCAAGTGGTATCAACGAAGCGCCTGTTGATGATCTTGAGTACCTATATTTGCATCATGAAATGATTTAGGCAAATGGCTCAGTACATGGAATGTATGAGAATGCAAGGGGAAATTTAAAACATAAACATATGCTTGAACTAGTAGAAAAGAGACATACTTACCTCTTCCCAAACTTACTCAACTCAAGGAATAGTCAAACATACTCAAAACTACTCCAACTTACTCAACTGACTCAACTCAGAAGTACTCAAGGATAAGATACTCAACTCAAAAGTAAGGTTCTCAACTCAACAATAAGGTACTCGACTCAATGAAGCACAGTTCAACTCAAGATACTCAAAATAAAGCAACAATAAAAGATGCAATACATGGAAAACTTTTAAAACAGTATATAACAACTCAATGTATTGAAGAACATAATAATAACTCAATTTGTATATAATAAAATACAATATAACTCTGTGGGAGATTCTCTAACCAACAACCATCACTATGAGCTATGTGATGATACAACGTCTCACCCATACTGCCTAAACTGTCCTATACTTTGTCGAGGTATAGAACGTCTTAACTAAGTGGATCTACTAATCTATGCTAAAAAGCATTAAGGAATCATCTAAAAAGTATGACCATTTCTACCCACATTGGCTACATGGTTTATGAGGGTAGTGAGTTGTATGAACTCTCCCCTATATCGGTGCTCAATACTACTCCCAAAATATACTCAGATCATATGTTTAAAGACATAGCTCTTTCTGTGGTTTGAGATTATTACTCAAAATCTTTCTCTAAAAAGAGATGTTACTCAAACTGCTCAAAACTCTTTTGGAAATCTCAGTTTCCTCCTATTTTAAATATGAAAGCATTTACTCTTGGGAATACTTAGTTCCCATATATCATTTTAAAGAAAATGAACTCGATTCTACTATTTCTCAACTAAAGTGCTCAAGTCTTAAAACAAGTTTAGAAAAATTTGTAAAAGACTTCTCAGAATAAAGTTCATGCCGAATTATGGATGTGAACGACTCAATTCAAGGTTTTCAATAACCATACATAGAACTCAATACTCGAGGTTCAATAGCTCAGAACTCAAGAACTTCAATGGTAATACTCCTTTCAAGAATACTCAACTCATAGGGTTCATGCGTAATTACGGGCATAAACAATCTCAACTCAAGGACTTCATGATACTACTTTATTTCAAGAATGTTTTACTCATAGGGTTTATGCAGAATTATGGGCATGAACAACTCAACTCAAGGACTTCATGGGTAACCTATAATAGCCCCATGATTAAGAATATAATCTCAAAGGGTTAGGAAATCCTTACTCAAAACTTAGAACTTGAAGATACTACTCTTCTCAAAGATGCTCAATTTATGAAGTTCATGCGAAATTTATGGGCATGAACGACTCAACTCGAGGGTATATATAACAATTTGGAACTCAGGTATACTACTCTTTTTATTCTCATACTTACTTCCTCAAAACATAGTTCAAATCGATAGTTGATCTCAAAGGATTCACAATTAGACTCAAAGACTTTCTTGAACTCTACTCTTAACTCTTTCTTGAATGTGAATTATGAATTCAAGAGTTATGGTTCATGATATGAAGGATCTCGTGATGATAATGTAGACTTATGAATATGCTCTCCTCATTCTCATACGCACTTGTTTGAGTCTTGAAACAAGTTGTTAGAAGTTGTAGAAGACTCATAAAAAAGACTCAAAGGGGCTTTCTTAAAATGTTCGAAAGAACTCTCAAGACTTAACTCTTAACTCTATCTTGAATTTGAATTATGGATTCAAGGGTTATTCTTTGGAATATAGGACCTCTCAATGATGTAGGAGGGTTAAGATAGTTGATCACAAGAATGGGCGAAGACCCAAATTAAAGAACACTGGCGCGATGCGGAGATGGAATTAAATTTTTGGTCGCTAAAATATTTTTGAGGCAGAGGACTCCGTATCCTCCCCGCGACGCGGAGAAGGGGTGACCGAATGGATTCTGATAACCTTAATCACCTCCGCGACGCATACCTGGGCACAATTATTTGTCTGATCTTTTCTTCTTCTCCCAAACTCGACTCAACTCGCACCCAAAGTAGTTTTATCGACCAAGTTCACAAAAAATCACAAACCTAGAATGATTTCAATGAAAACCATATAAAAATCTATCAAGGAACTAAACTCGTTTTCAAAACTCACACCTCAAGAACTCAAAGAACTTCAATGATGGCTAAAACTCAAGAACTTCTCAAGAACTCACTAATTCAATCTCAAAAATGAATTGAAGGATAGCATTTTACATGATTGGTGTGAGGGAGAACAAATTAGGGATGACATGGGGCGGGGCGGATAAGGGGCGGGGTGGATTTAAGGCTATGTGGGGCGAGACGGGTTTAAGGTTGTGTGGGGAGGGTCGGATGCGGGGTGGGTTGAAGTGAGTTTTTTAAAAATTAATGCGGGGCGGGGCGAGGTGGGTATATGTGATTTTAAGTAAGTTCAAACTTATTTTTAACTTTTTACATGTTAGAAGAGTGATAGAACATTATTTATTGAGATAATTTCATTAAAGCTACTAAAATATTCAAGATAATAAATGAAAATGGTTCAATAAAAAATAATACAATGTCTTACATGTTTTCCAATTGACCTCTAAAAAATAAAATTTTAAGTCACTATTCTATTAAATTAATATAACTTAATGAAAAAATATTTATGAATTTTATTTTTAGTATCAAACATAACTAGGAAAATGAAATATTAAAAAAAATTATGCGGGACGGGTTCATGTGGGGCGGGGCGAAAATGAAAAGAATTGTTATGCGGGGCGGGGCGGATTAAAAATTTTGCGAGTTAAGCTCAACCCGCACCGCCCCTGCCCTACACCGCCCCATTGCCATCCCTAGAACAAACCCAACACTATAAAAGCTTACATACCTAAAAGAACCATCTTTTTTAAGCAACTTGAAGGAAAATCTTGAAAGGTGAACCCTAGCCTTAGCGTTTCTTGAATTTCTTGAGCGTAGAATTTTAGGAGTGAATGAGAGGGTTTGATTTATGAAAACTGATTTTTCTACTCGTTTAAAATAATTTAGATGACCTCCTAAGGTTTTTAGGATCAAAATACCCTTTAGGAGGTTTTTAGGATCAAAATACCATTTTCAGCAGGCAATGATGTCTGTATTGGCTCCATAACGCGAAGCCATCGCGAAGCTGCTGCCAGGTTTGAGCGTCATTAGTAAATCAGTCATAACTTTTAACTAAAACTTAAGAAAAACTTAGGAATGACTTGAATGAACTCTCTTTAGTTCTTCTTGGAACTCAAGGTGCTACATCTAGTGACCTTAACACTTAAGAAATTTTTAATTCCTTGGTAAAATCTAACTCACTACGAATAACAGTTCGAGTCTTAGTTTGAAAATTTTTCTAGGGTGTTACATTTCAAAATTACGAAAGAACTTAATATCTATACTAGTTCTGACCAAGAATGGATTCAAATGTGTATTCGTTATTGATAAAGTTGTAGCGAGTAAGAATGAGATGTATGTAGGAAAGGCTACCTCACTGAGGGCCTCTTCAAACTCAAGTTGATATGAATAAAGATTCTGCTTCTTCTTACTTGCTTGAGCCAAAAATGTTTATGGCATGAATGTTTGGGACATATCAATAACAAAACCTTGCGAAAACTGATCAATTTAAATGTTTTACCTAACTTTGAGTGTAGTAAATCAAAATGTCAAGTCTGTGTTGAATCTAAGTATGCTAAGCATCCTTATAAATCTGTTGAAAGGAATTCATCCCCTTACAACTGATTCACACTGATATTGTGACATGAAGTCAACACCATCATGTGGTGGGAAAAAGTATTCCATATTTATTAACGATTACACTAGATATTGTTATGTCTATTTGCTAAATGGTAAGGATTAAGCAATAGATGCATTTAGACAATTTAAAATTGAAGTTAAAAATCAATTGGATAAAAAGATAAAAATGATCAGAAGTGATAGAGGTGGAGAATATGAAACTCCATTTGTAGAAATATGTTTGGAAAATGGAATCATCCATCACACTACTGCTCCTTACTATCCTCAATATAATGGAATTACAGAAAGGAAAAATCGAACTTTAAAGGAAATGATGAATGTCTTACTTATAAGTTCAGGTTTATCAGTAACTTGTGGGGGGAAGCTATCCTTACAGCAAATCGAATACTCAATAAAGTGCTTCACAACAATACACATGCTATTCCATATGAGAAATGGAAATATTTCAAAGTGTGGGGGGTGTCTAACCGAATTCCAAGTGTCTTATACCTAAGAAGGTTAAAATAGGACCCAAGACTGTGGATTTTGTGTGTTCATTGGATATGCCAAAAATATTAAGGCATATCGATTTTTGGTACATAAGTTCGAACATCCGGATATTTATGACAATACGGTAATGAAATCAGATAATGCTGAATTCTTTGAACATATCTATCTGTATAAAACTAGACTTCAGTCATCTAGTGGAGAGTCTAAACGACCACGAGAAAAACCAAAAGAGAATGTACCTAATGAAGAGAGTCTAAGGCGTAGTAAATTTCAAAGGACATCTACTTCATTTGGATCTAATTTTGTAACATTCCTTCTTGAAAGTGAGCCTCAAACATTCAAGGGAGCTATGTTGTCTACAGACTCAACCTTTTGGAAGGAGGCAGTCAATAGTGAGATTGAGTCGATCTTAAGCAATCATACTGGGAGTTGGTTGATCTTTCTCCAGAAAACAAACTTTTGGGTTTGAAATCGATTTTCAAGGAAGATGAAAGATGATGGAACTATTGACAAATACAAAGCGAGACTTGTTGTCAAAAACTTTAGACAAAAAGAATGTCTTGATCATTTTGACACATACTCGCCAGTGACTAGGATTACATCAATTCGGATGTTAATTGCCCTAGCTATAGTATACGGTCTTGAAATCCATCAAATGGATGTGAAAACTCCCTTCTTAAATGGAGAGTTGGAGGAAGAGATTTATATGGAATAGCTTGAGGGCTTCGTAGTTCATGGTAAAGAAAAGAAAGTATGCACTCTTGTTAAGTCACTCTATGGACTAAAACAAGCACCGAAACAATGACATGCAAAGTTTGATCAAACCATGTTGGAAAATGGATTTAAGATCAATGAATGTGATAAATGTGTTTACATTAAAGACGTTCCAAATCAAGAGGTCATTGTGTGCCTATATGTGGATGACATGCTAATAATGAACAAGGACATTGCTAATGCAAAAGCTACTAAGCGTATGCTTGCTAGTAAGTTTGATACGAATGATCTAGGAGTTGCCAATTTGATATTGGGAATTAAAATTCATAAAACTCCTTAGGGTCTTGCATTGTCTCAATCTCATTATATTCAAAAGGTACTTGAAAAGTTCAAGTACTTGAATTTCGAAAGGTCAAAGACCCCAATTTATGTGATCAACCTTGATCTTGCTAATAATAAAGGTGAAAGTTAGTCTCAATTGAATTATGCCAGAGTATTGAAAAGTTTGATGTACGTCATGAATTGTACACGACCAGACATAACCTGCGTTATAAGTAAACTGAGTCGATACACAAGTAATCCCAATCAAAATCATTGGATGGCAATGAAGAGGGTTTTGGGGTACTTAGATGACACTCAAAACTATGTTTTGCATTACAACAAATATCCAACAGTTATTGAAGGATATAGTGATGCAAGCTAGATTACTGGGTCAACTGAAACTAAATCCACAAGTGGATATGTTTTCACTATTGGTGGAGGAGCAATATCCTTGAAAGCATCCAAACAAACATGTATAGCTCGATCTACAATGGAGTATGAATTCATCGCCTTAGAAAAGACAGGTAAAGAAGCTGAATGACTCCAAAATTTCTTAGAAGATATACCGTTTTGGCCCAAACCAATGGCCCCTATATGCATATATTGTGATAGTCAAGCTGACACCTACTGCTAGGAAGAAATCCCCGCTTTCATTGAGGGAGACTTATTAAAGTCTGAAATCTACTTTAAACTCTTTGAAAGTGTTATGTATAACGGCAAGCTCATCACATACGATGAAGACACAACTTTGTGAGACAACTACTCCCTAGTGGAATTATTACAATTGACTATGTAAAGTCCAAGACAATTTGTTGGATCCACTTACAAAAGTCCTAACTAGAGAAGGAGTTGAGAGATCATCGACAAGAATGGGACTATGGCCGAGGACAAGTCATCGTGGCGGTAACTCTATCTAGAAGACTGGAGATCCCATGATCTAGGTTCAAGGAGATCAAACAAAGTCATAGATGAGTGTTCAACATTGTCAAAGATTATTTTATGGTCCATTCTCATGATGAGACAATGTTCAGTAATCATGATAAAGGCATGAGGACTTTTTAATGGTTTCTAAGTTTGATACATGGTATATCAAATAGTGTATCTACGGGATAACGCATTTAGAAACCACCTATGTAAGTGTGAAGTGTAAGCCACTTCAAGGAGAATCCGGTAAAGCTAGTTCTCTAAGCACTTATTAACCAAGAAATGTTCATGGTTGAAACGAACAAAACAATGAGAACCAAAAACAGTTCAAGGGTTGATTGTGTGACTTATGTTGTCTAGGTATACACCAAAACTTGACGGTTCAAAGATATCAAATCTACCGATTGACTGAGTATATCCGATATATGTTTAATACAGACAGTTCAAAGGGAAACCTACTTATCCAAATGCAATTATTCCTTACTTATGAGACACACAAGTTTTTCATGCATATGTTTTAACAATAGTCATTCCTCATTTATGTGGGGGATTGTTGAGTTTTAGCAATGTGTGAATGAGAAACAAGAATGAATGAGAAATTGGTAAATGTGGGGGAACCAATTTGGAGGGAAAATGAAAAGTCATTTCAAATGGAAAGTCTTTGAAAATTGAAAAGTCATTTCTCCCATATTGGTAGAAGAAAGGAAAAGTGTTGTCCTTATATTAGGAAACACTTCATTTAGCTTTTAAAGGGTTAAGTAGAAGGTGTCCCCTCGCGCCGTCGTCGTCGCTCGCTCGGCCTCGATTTTGGCTTTGGCTTTGGCAAATGATTGATTGATTGATAATTTAGGCAAAATTTATTTAATCAATCTCATTAATTAATTTCTTTTTTTTAAAAAAAGTAATTCAGAATGTTAATTAATTAATTTATGGAATGAATTTAATGTAATAGAATTATTTGAAAATTTGCGCGTAACGTGAAGTCATTCAGAAGGGACCTGTTCCTTCCAAACAAACATATTTTTTTCAAAAGAACAAACGTTCTTGAAAGACATGTCTGAACAGATGTGTTCACACTCTTGACCGAACAGACGCGCTCCTTGCTGTAATTGGCTATAAATAGAGAGATTTCTCTCATTTTTCAAACACTAAAAACTTTCTCTTTTCTGCATATATTTTCTTACAAATTGAATTGTTGATTGACCGAGTCTGTGTGTGCTCTCATTGTTGTTGTTGAGTTTGCTAAAATTATTGAAGTTTGAGGTACTGCTACTTCTTTAATAGTTAATCTGTTTTATCTTGGGAGAAATTAATCTACGACCTCAGGTACTTGAGGGGGTTAAATTTCTTAAGAATACACCGTGGGTTCTGTGGATTCAGATTGTTTATTTTTTGTTTGTTTCATCTCTTTCTATTTCCATTTTTCCTAACCTAAATACAGGAGATAACAATTAGTGCTAACAAAAAAAATTAACTCAACACTAAGAATGACAATAATGTTGAATATTTGTTTTTCAGTTTTATGTTGGTTTAGACATTTAAAATACATAATCTAATTTTAATTTTTCTTGTATGTTTAATCATGTAATTAATACTTATTAGACTTATTTTAGCATGACTAAGTAGTTTTAAATTATGACCATTTTCACTATAACTTATTAATTTGTAATATTTATTTTTGAGTAAATTTTAGGATTGACAAAGATGACATCCATATTAGTGCTCTTTAGTTGTAGTTTAGATAATTGTGCTCCATAGCTATATTTTTGTTTGCTATGGAGCTTCAGATTTGTATAATTCGCTAAATACATCCAATTCACATACAAATTGGTTAGCTCTGTATAAATTCATTTATACAATTGGATAATTCGTATATGAAACGTTTTAGTTTTTTCTATATTTGTATACGTATACAATATAGGTTCGTCTTTAATTTGATAATTACGTTTGTATATTAAATGTAATTTGTATACGTATATGTGTTTTTTGTTAGGCTTGTCCATTGTATATGTACATATAGTTGTAATTTGTACATGTATATGTTCTTTGTATAAGTATATATGTAGAATTTGTATATAAACAAGAAACAGTATTAGCTGTAATTTGTATAAATATATATATTTTTTTATTTTGCATTTTAGTTGTATATGCATATATGTGTAATCTTTATATAAATATAAATTTGTATTACCTAAAGATGTATATGTATATGAAAGTTCATGAAAAAAATTGAAACGATTATATAGAATAACAAGAAAAAAAATATAAAGTTGATTTACACATGTATTTGACGGTTACCTGAAATTTTGATGCCACAATGGGGAGGGTAATGACGAAAATTCAAAATTCAAAACTAATGTGGGTGAGAAAATTTAGGAGAAAATGGTCTAATGGGGAGAGAAAAGATCTACTTTGATTTGTATAAAGATATATACAAATATGTCTTCCATTTTTTATTTTGGTTTAATACAAAACAGTGGGTCCTGCAAAATGGCAAAATATGAGGAACAGTAGCTGTGAATAAGAAATAAATTGAATTATAGGTATAACATTTAATATGAATTAAAAGTTTGCTATTTCATATAATTTTTTCTTTAATTTATGTAATTTCATATTATTTTTTGTCAAATATATATTAGTATCATCACTCATCTCATATTATATATTATTTTCTTAAAAAACACCTTAAAAAATTATATTTTGATAGGACTAAAGAAATATATAAAACAATACAAAGTACCTCAAATCCGATGTATCATGAACAGACAAAACACATAGAGTTAGTCATTTCTTCATAGAAAGATTGCAAGAGGGCATAATTAAGACAGAATACAAGCAAGCAAGGATCAAATGACAAATGTCTTTACCAAAGCAAATTACACAGTGATATGTTATTCAAGTTGGGAATGTTGGACATATTCCATCTCCAACTTGTGGAACAGAAATGCTACATTATTCATCCTAAGATAGAAGATACAATCACATTATCTCAAACTAGAAATATTATTTATTATTAACTAAGGCCTGCTTGGGCCGAAAGTACTTTCAATATATTATATTTTATGAATAAAGAAGTAACAAAATAGCATTTAAATGATTAGGAAAATTATAGGATACATTGTGAAGCTTTATGTTTGAATAGTACCAATAGGAAATCTAATCCCATTGAATTTGTCGATGGTAGGTCCAGTCAGATGGGTTTATTGTGGTTTTACCATCTGCTAAAACCAAATCATAAGGTGAATCTTCAGGAAATTCTGTTGCCATTGATTTCCAGTGTAAACTAGGTGTCCACTCAGCTTCCTTCAACACCTTGACGATCTCTTCAACAACTATTTTACTCCCCTCCTCCGCTAAGTGAATCCCATCCCTGTATAAAAACATCAAACAAATTTAACTCTTGTTTCCTCTGGAAAAATGAGCATACTGGGAATGGAGAAATGATTGCTCGATAATCAGGAGGTATTCAGAAAACACAACTAGAGCTATGAGACAATGCTGGAAGTTCAATTTCTGTGGGAGATGCTAATAAACACCACAAAACTAGTGTAGATAGATTTTCCCATGATCTTCAGTTGTAATGCTGAACATCTCCAAATTATTTTCCAACCAATCAGAAACAATATTTAGAGATACATATGAAAGAACTTTTGAGTCAAAGACAAACCAATTAACTAAAAAGGGAAGCTTATTTCATCTTCATAACAAACAATAAGATATGAATTTAACTGAAATTTAGGAAAGAAACAGTTAAATGATCACAGAGGTTCTCAATTTGGTAGAGACACAAATTGCACAAACACATAGTTAGCTGGACTTACGTGAAACAAGCAGTCAACCAATCTTCTCTTTTCTGAAGTGCTGTCCAAAGATCAACAACCTTCAGATTCATCTCTTTGCATAGCTCTATACAGGCCTCAGAATACTGTCGACATAACTCATTTGTTCGAACCAACTCACTGAAATATGCACTGTTTGCAAAAGAGATGGAATTGTTTTTCATTAATCAGAAAAAGGGCAAAATGGAGTTCAGAGAGAATGAAACTTGGAAATAAGTACAGAAAAAATGTAAAAGATAAGACGATATTGATGATGGGTATCGAATTACCTTGTATTTTCATGAATTCTGGCCTCATCAACAGGTGGACAACTGAGAAAAATTATGCGAATATTCTCTGAGAGGCTCTAACCACCCCCACCAAAAAGAAAACAAGAAAAAGAAAAATTCACGGATCAATAATTACTGTAGTTTGTTTAAGTAAGTGAAACCCAATGTATATAACTAAGTGAAATAATTTCAAGATTTCTCGAATATTATGTATCTAAAGGCATTATGTTCTCTTGAGGCAGCTATCCGTTCATGTTTTTACTGATAAAAATAGTAAACAGGCAGCTCGAAAACAAAAGAAAAGGGTAAATAAGATACCTTGAGATGAGTTGCAATTTTTCTCATGTTCTCAATGTACTCTGGAAGAGGTACATGAGGACCCAATCCAGATGAATGAGGTCCCATTGAATCATTACCACCAAAGTAAACTATCACCAATGTAGGCTGAACAGTTGCATCCTGGAAGAGGAAAAACACCATTTTAAGAAGTCAAAAGTTAGTATATACGAGATGTCTTCCAATACCAGATGTCCAGATGAGATATCTTTTAGAAGGAAAAAAAACACAAGTTGGTTTCTACAGGATATTCTCAATTCGTAAAAGCTCTCCACAATAAAAATCCAAGAAGACATTGATAATGTTCTGATAGTCAGATAATACGAACCAAAAAGCATATCTAAGTTCTAACACAAATAGCACTATTTCTTGGGAAAAAAGACTGTTCAAACAACAGTATTAAGCAGTCTTTTAACTGACAATAAAAGTAGAAATAAGGCACAGGGAGAGTCTAATCTAACAAGCTATACTTTTAACATTCACATGACTTGACCATTCAGAGATATTGGGGAGCAAGATGCAATACCTTTGGAAACACTTGATCAAGGACCTGTATAGCACGTCTTGAGTTCCAACCATAGTAACCTCGCAATAATACGTCCGCCTACAGTAGAGTAGAAGGTATTACTCTCTAATCACTACTAAATCAAGTCTCTCTGCGTAAGTTCATGAAACTGTACGTTTAATAGCTTAAGCCAGGATTTGTTAGTGCATGAGTGATGAGACGCAACTTTGTATAAGAGGTACTTTACAGTAAATGTTGAACCTGAAAACTTCAATACAAGAACTTTTTTTTATGACAAGGGAAACCCGCAGCCGCTACCCTTTAGGTGCGCACAGGGTAAAACCCCCGCTCCTATGCAATAGCTCGTTTAAGATCACAACAAGAGGGTACTTCAAATTTCCCCAAGTAACATGAAGCCAATACCAAAACAAGGCATACAAAACAGATTTGCAGTCATAAGATTTGTCATCAAATGAAACTCTCGTCCATTATATCTCGGTTAATTTACTCCAACATCAAGAAAATCACTTAACTGGACAATGCTGGAAAGGTTAAGATTCCAACACCCAAAAAAAAAACAGATATGTGTAACTTAACATTCAAGACCTTATGATAACTATTAAAAAAACTATGTAGCAGGGATACCTACTATTGCAAATTAATAAACAGAAAATGAAGATGCTTGATCCGGCACTAGACTTTCTCTCCGGGCATATATTTTATTATAAAACACATGGCACCTCACTGGCTCATTGATATCGGAATTCAGTGAAGTGTGAGAATGATGAGAAGCACAAGAAACATTTCAATGTAAGTTTTTAAACTTGATGAAAGGAAAGATATGTACAACTTTAAACCTAGGAGTCATTAGGTGTGAGGTATAAGGTATAATAATCCCGGGATAAAATGCAGGATTATTTTATCCTGCATTTGGTCGGAGGTATTAGGTAGTCCTCGGATTATTTATACCAAAGTGACATGATGGGATAAGTTATCTTGGGATAAGCAAACTTGTTCCCAACCAAACGAACCTAAGTATGGAAGTAGTAGGGTAATCATAGGCAAGTAACTAGTTTTGTAATAACATTATTTAGACATTGGAAATGTAATTTAATATAATACTTCTTCTGTCCCTAATTACTTGTCCACTTTTGAATTGGAACACATATTAAGAAAACAATAATTGATATAGTGAGTTTACCATTTTACCCCCCTTTTTTTCTTTTTTCTCAATTAAAGAAATCATGTATTAGTAGCCAGGGAGTAAAACTAAAGTTCTCCTAATGTGGTGACTGGATAACACATTTGTACTATCTATGACTGTAAGACCTGTAAAAGCATGTTATAAGTTCCACCTGAAACCGGTTACATTGCTCTTGTATTAGTCAATCATTGACTCGCTAAATAAGTTAGACCCCAGTTTAATACAGAAACATATCAAAACTAGCTAAATGTAGGTAAATACATAGCCTACTTTTCTGGCTAAAGCTCGTCTTTCCTCGTTGTTGTCTGATAACATTTCTCATCCAGTAATACGGGAACTTCAATTTGGAAGCTGTGTGTGGCATCGACCAGTCATCAAACATAAACACTTTCACTCTAGGACGAGATATAAAAACTAAAGCTTGTAGATCTTCATGTTCACCAGTGTTCCATACCTGGTGAACATCATTAACAGGGACATGAAAAGTGCTATTAGGGAATATATGAAACTCCTGTTGGTTTCCTGGGTACTTTGAATGTGAACATCATTTTATGCCTATTAATTATGAAGTGGATGAATTAAAAATTTAAGATTTTCAAGATAGTTCTACTTTTTTCAAAGTAGTTAATTGAATATATAATACGTACTTGATTTTGAATCCTCTCTTGATTTGTCAAAATAGATAAGTAATTAGGGACAACTAAAAAAAAGAAATGTGGACAAGTAATTATTAAACAACTAGGTTACTTGTGAAAAGGATGTGAGAGTTTGAGTATACACAAGCTGCAGAACAAGGCGTAACCTCATTTTGGCAACCAGCATAGTTGATTGTGTCATTATGATAAATGTAATTGGTATACTATTCCTTGTATGTGTAACCCCAGCATAGTTTCCAGAATAACAAATTGCAAAACATGAAGTTATAAGACGCACAGCAACAAACAAATATTAGTAGAAAGAGAGAAAGAGAGAGGGATACTTTGCGGGCATAAATGTCAGAGAGAATAGCACCCCAACCGCCATTGCTGTAACTGATCTGAACAATAGAGGATCCAAAGAGAACGAACTGTGGCCTCTGTGGTCCCACCATCCTCAACCCTATTCTCTTCCTTGTTATAACCTCATCTTTCAATTTTCCCATCTTTTCTATTACGGAACTGGCAACTGACCTACTTACTTCTACCCACTACGTGTTCGGGATTACACTTCCTCACCTAACTTATTTTTCCATATTAATTAGTGGCCATTTTTTCTTTTTTATCTATTATTAATAATAGTTAAACAACTTTAATTTTTATTTTTTGAAAATGGTTGATTCACAGCCGTTTTTTATTTTATTTTATTATTTAATATTTTTCTAAAATTTTGTTATTTAGATATTAAAAAGTTTGTTTTTGTGGTGCTGACACATGGCACTCATTTAAAGTCACTTTAAAAATTAATTAATAATTTATTACTTAATCATGTTACATGTTATTAATTTTAAGTATTTTAAAAAATCATTTTTTTATGGTGCTGATACGTGTCACTTTTTACTTCTCCTATATATATATATAGATTTGAAATACGACTTAATATATAAACATAACCCTTAATTTAGTGTCAGACGGCAATTATGATTTTTAATTTTGGATATGCACAAATACACACTTAAATTTATATAAAATTGAGCAAATGGATGCATTCGTCTTACATGACACCCTACATGACAATTTGTGTAGTTAGAAGGCATAATTGTCCGCTGAAACCGAGTTAACGGTCATGCTTATGTATTATGCCTTTGAAATACTTAGGGCACCTGTTTCATTCTTGGCCAAAAGTTTTGGGTTTGAACTCTGAATATAAAAAAAATCCGCTCCAATACAAGCTCTAGTCATCAGGTAAAAAAAAAAATACTACTCCCTCCGTTTGAAAATACTTGAATTGTTGAGGCTTGAAACATTTTTCATATTTCAAATTAACTTAATTGTTCAATCTTCAACACCACTTTTAGAATGTTCTTCAATTTTTACTTTTCATTTGAATTTTCTATGAGATGAGTTCAAGAAACTTAATTGCTTTGAATTATTCTAAAAATTAATTTGATAATAATTAATAAGGGCAAAAATGGAAAGTAATGTCTAATTTATATCCTAATCTTCTTTTCTTAAAGGTTATGAAACACCCCAACAATTCAATTATTTTGAAATGAAGGAAGTATATGTTAGATTAAGCATGAAAAAAATTATAAAAATTCAAATGTGTCATAAAATTTGCTGTAAATTTTTTAAGTTATGATCTTAAATACGTCATAAACACTCGTTACTAAGTGTAAGTAGGAAGTATAAATGAAATTAAATTTGGATTTAGAAAACAATTACTCTTTTAAAATCAGACCAAGACCAAAACTGAAATAAGGGTGAAACGGAAAGTTTTTGTAAGCAGAAGAGATAGTTGCTGTTTACACTAGTCATTAATATATTTGTTGAATGTTGTACCAAATGGGAAAATGAAAGGAGGAAAATGGCCACTGTTTAATTATTGCAGTAATTAATTGCAAGAGAAGCAGGTACATGGATGGGGCAGATTATGGAGGCATCTATATTTCTCAACTACCTTTTCTTGCCACATTTAATAGCAATATCTCTCCACCTGTATGTATTCCAATATAACACTTCTATCACATGTTCATTTTACACCTTCTTTAAGGAACTTTAGCTTTTCAGATGACTGATATATCAATTTTGGTGTATGTTTTGGTGGATTGTACAACACAGAGTTGACTTTATTTTTAGGTTTTATCAAGAAGCAGGACATGAGTACTAGGTGAAGGAGGATTATTGGTATGGTACAAAATTTGCATCCAAGATTGATTCTTGAAAAGATGCAGGTTGCATTGGTTGTTACTTTTTTGGTTGTTAAGTATAGAAAGAGATCTTGTAACTGTTGCGAATATTGAGTGTTTGTTATCTATTGAGATATAGGTGTTAACATGTCCTTCAAGAGTATGATTCAAGACATGAAGGATGAGTTTGAGAGCATTTCTCGGAAAGGATCTCACTCTAGGTCATATAGGATTGTTCAGGATTGTACCGTGACACCTGATGCTTTGAGGCAAAGTTGTTGAGCTAATATGTTGCCTGAGCTATTGAGAGATGTACTAATAAGGATTGGGGTGTCTGGCTTTGATTGGTGTCTGAGAAAAATCATCAATCCTCAATCCAATCTGAGAGGATTGAGCATATAAATTTCTTTGCAGATTCAGACGCCTCAATCTTCATTAGTACATATCTCAATTGCCCAGTCGACATATTAGCCCAACAAGTTTGCCTCAAAGTATCGAGTGTCACGGTATAACCCTAAACCACCCTATGTGACCTAGAGTGAAATTCTTTTCGAGAAATGCTCTCAAACTCATCCTTCACGTCCTGAATCATACTCTTGAAGGATGTATTAACACCTATACCTCAACAAATAACAAACACCCAATTTTTGCAATAGTAACAAGATCTATTTCTATATTTACATACAAAAAAAAAAAAGTAATACCCAATGCAATCTACACCTTTTCAAGAATCAATCTTGGATGGAAATTTTGTACTAGGCCAAAAATCCTCCTGCACCTAGTACTCATGTCCTGTTTCTTGATAAAATCCAAAATTAAAGTCAGCTATATGTTGTACAATCCACCATAAACATACACGAAAATTGATAATTATCCATCTGTAAAGCTGAAGTTTCAATTTTTGATGATTAAAAAAAAATCAATCTTGGATAAAATGTCCTCCAAATGATGAAATTAAACACACCCGAGTTGTAATTCTACATCTATAGATCCACGAAAATAAATCTACACCATCAATTCAAGATTTTATAGGGAAGTGATCCATCAACCAAACAGTAATTATATATGCACCAGGTGGGTAGTATATGTGATTGGAATTGGAAGCATTAATTAGGTTACCTGACTTCTGATTATCGACGCCGAAATGGATTCGTGCAAAGACTCAAAATAAAAAAAAAAATTATATTCTTTTAAGCTCTAATTTATTGTTATCCATATACCAAGTCTCGGAGGATATTAAATACAGAAAAAAAAAATTTAATACACAACTTAATTTATCATATTTTTCAAAATTCCCTACCATTTAAAAAAATTACAAAAATCTCTATTTTCCTCACTCTCCCTCCTAATCTCCAATACATAAACTCTCCACCCACAACGTTTAATTTCCCCAAAATCACACTTAACTTCATTAATTTCAAATTCAAAATAAGGTAGAAAAAATTGTATTCAAGCCTATCAGTATTCTTCACAAGCACGTCTTTAACGGTGGGAATGAACAAAGATTCGGTGATGGTTCTACCCTCATGAATAACTGGGAATTCAAATCAATATTTAATGTCGGTATGGACGCAATTTATTTCACATTCAAAATTAAGAACAACTCAAGTTTGATAATTTTATTGACCAGAGGGAAAAATACAGTTCTTGAGATGGACTAATTCTACCAATTGCGGGGAGGAACTAAAGATACCGAATAAGGACATATGTGGCCAGTATAGAACTTGTGGACCTTATGGAGTTTGTAATGATGGAGATCTTCCCTGGAGGTGTCTTGATGGTTTCATAGTTGCATCACCAGATGACTAGGACAAGATTGTTAACTTTTTTTTTCCAATTTTTTGTTGTTCATCTTTTCTAATACATATGATTTCACATTTTTAATGTATCTAGTTAATTTTGTTTCTTAAATTACTGTATAATTTCTTTGTTTCGACACTGCGACACATTACAATTTTATCATGCACAGTGTATCGTGTTTAAATATAAGTTTTGATGCATAACTTTAATTAGTTTTGATACTTGATACAAAAATTCTACCAAATGTATCATTTATCATGTATCAGGTATTGTTATGTATCTTCTACCTTATTCAAATTTACAAGGATATGTATCCGTACACAATACCAAATCATATTCGTAATACATAAACCTTACTATTTTCATAGCTAAACCTATGTGGTAAATAAATTTCATATCTAAATCTGTCGATACTGTTTTTTTTCTATTTACATAGACAACTAGAAAAATGATTAAGAAAATGATAAATAACAACATGTCATGACTAATAGCGGTCTTGACACACAACAATGCATCTGATACCTATGAACTTACATAATACATTAAAGTGTTACACAAATATTTATCAAATTCATAAGTGGTGATACATAAATGTTATTATCAAAAGTTTGTTTAGTTTGATGCAAAATAAGAAGATCTTGCAGCTATGTATCTGATACAATAAATATGAAGCACATTAATACATATATTAAATCATGTATTACATACACAACATGATGGATCATGTACACAACATTCTGTCTTTTAAACAGTGCTAATATCAAATACTCCATCCATTTCACAAAGAGTGACCTGGTTTGACTTGACATGAAGTTTTAGAAAATAAAGAAGACTTTTGAATCTTGTAGTCCTAAATTAAAGTTATGTCAAATGTACTAAATTGCCCTTCAATCTTGTGGCTTTAAACATGTCACGTGGAAAGCTGAAATTAAAATGTTACCAAAAAAGGAAATAGGTCATTCTTTTTGAAACAGACTAAAAAGGAAAGGAGGTCATTCTTTTTGAAACGAAGGGAATACAACTTTTCACCAAACACAACTGCACAAATTATGTGTTAGATACACAATTTTATGGAACACAATATTACATCTACTAAACCATATAGATGATACATGATAGAATGTATCAGATACACAACATTCTATGCTTGCATGAACAAATACCCAAAATTTTAGGCATGATATATAAATTTGAACTTATACTAAATGTATCTGATACATAACAACTACTACACAGTAATATATCGATTTCAAACCTAACACTTATGGAAAACAACTACTTATTTAATGTATCTAGTAGAAATACAACAGTTATCAATTTAAACAAGATACATAAATAGTAATGTATTGATAAATCTATCCATCTTGAAAACAACTCAAAAAATGATTACACAACATTATAAAAGGTATGGATATTCCATCAAAGTTATGCATCTCTTCGTCCTTTTTATTTGTTGTATCAATGCATATAGGATACATTGAAAATCCAGACTCTTGTTTCTTCACCTCAACGATGTATCAGATCTCCAAATTTTTCCTCAACTCATCGATCTCTAATTCAGCTGCAATGGCTGATTTGAGATTCACAAAAATAATATTTTGACCAACAAAAATTCCATCACTTTTGTATAGTTCATACCTCACCTCACTTTCCCAGATTCCAAAATGTCTCAACAAGATCGACATGTTCATGTTGTATCAATACAATTTGTCGACAAGTTTGATTCAAAAATTGAGAATTTTTTGAAAGAATGAGAAGAAGAATTTTGAATTTTAAATTGTGCTAGCCTGTTACAATTGTCCACGGATTGAATCCCATTGTCAATAATTTTGAGCCAACATAAACCAATTCATTGCTCCAAGTGAGGGCATATAACTGACATTTTTTCACTCTCATGGTTGATAACAGTTACTTCACTAGCCAATGTTCCAAAAATCATAAGGTTTGCATCAGATGGATGATGCTCAAATTGGCATGGTCAGTAGCTTCTTTGATCATCTCTTGTTGTGGTGTCCACGATGGAGAGGGGACAAAGGGCAGGCTAAGCAATAGAACCAACATCTTCTTGTGATTTCCTTATACTATTTATCAAATTTCCAAGTTTTTCCTCATCTCATTGATCTATTGCAATGGTGTGAATTTGAGATTTACAAAAGAAATTATTTGTCCAACAACTATTCATTATGTATCTTATCAAATTTTCGATAAATTTGAATCTAATTTGAATGGTTCTTTGATGAATAGAGAATGATAAATAGAGAGAAAAAAATTAAATTTGAATTTGTTTGTTCTGTAAGGATTTGCGTCTGACTGATTGACAGTAACAAGAAACCTGTAAGCGTAATTTATGTAATTTTAATTGGTTTTTTTATTTTTTTTCCTTTTTTAGCGTAACAACTTGATACATGATGTATCGACATTAATGTATCCGGATAGTGAGTTATGTATCTAGATTGTGTAAAAATTAAGGGATTATTGTAATTAGAAAAAGAGTAGGGACATGGTGTAATTTACTCCTTACACTATGATATTTATGTAAGTTATACTAGTTAATTATTTAAAAGAATATCCAACGATTAAATAATCCTAGTTAATTGAATAGTTCAAAATCCTATTTAATATTTACGAGAAGAGACTTTTATGAGAGAAAGAGTTCTAGTGCTCAAAACGACCTAGTGGGTTGTTACCTCATCTACCACTACAACAAACGTTCGTCTTCGAACGGTAAAATAAATAAAAGCAACTGAACGTTTAAAACAAATAGGGGTGTCTGATCTACATGTCCAACTCGTACTCGTAAGTAGCCTCCTCAGCTAGATGATGCTTCCATTGGACCCTTACTGAAATAATTTCTTTTGAGCTCAACTTTCAAATTTGTCTATCCAATATAAGAGAAAAGACATAAATTCACCCCTGAAGTTGTACCGAAAAGTCAGTTACACGCTTAAACTATTGAGGCGACCTATCACACACTTATACTACTAAAAAGTGAATTTAATACCACCCTAAAAGCTGACATGGAAATAAGATTAAATAAAAAATAAAAAAGGCGCGTTTTAGTAAAAAAAAGATAAATTTTTTCCCACTTCCACCCTTCTCCTTCACGTTACCCTACCTTTCTTCATCCTCCATTTTTTATTATCACAAACACTCTTTTTGCTATGACTAATGTGAAAAATAATATTTTTCATGATAAATTTCCAAGAAAGAAAATAGAAAATATTGCAGGATAGAAATTCATCGCAAAGATTGCGAAGTTGTTCAATTAATTAGGTTCACTGTTATAAAAAAATTTTGGCGAGACATCTAAAATTGGTCAATCCTTAATATTCCCACATCAAATTCGTCAAGTCAAGAGCGGATTGTTCAATTTATTTTTGTAATTTTTTGTTGGTTGTGAGCATTTGAAATAAGAAAATTTTCAGATCTTGCTTTTTTATGTAAAATTTTTATGGGGTTTTGCCTAAAACTTTAATTTTTTTAATGTATGTTCATAGATCTTTCTTCTCTCTCAGAAAAAATCTCTCTAGCTTTTCTTCAAAATCAGTAATAGTGAATCGAACACTAGTTTTTCAATTGTCTGACTAAAATCTTTGCAAATAAATATTGCAGTTTTCACAATTCTCCTCTTTGAGCTTGAATGAAATTTGTATATTGTGATTCTTTTTGATGATTTGGTGATGGGTGAAAAATTAGTGGTGGTATGACTCTTAATTTTGATAATGATAATGAAACTCATGATTTTGATGTGGACGGTGAATTTATGATTACGAGTGTGATGAATTTCAATGATAGTGATATGGTTCCGATGGTGAATTTGGATAAATTTATGATGTTTATTATCATTTTTTATGATGGCAATGATTGTGGGAAGATTCCGGTGGTGAATTTGATTATGGGTAGTGAAATCTATGGTGTAGAGGGAAGAAGAAGAAATTAGGTGGCATGGATTTTTTTTTTAAAAAAATCTGACGTAGTTATTGATGTGGAAGTGACATGGTGATGACGTAGCGCGAGTGTGAAACACTTTCTCATCGTGTGACTGGTCGTATGTGCGTCAGGTTGAAATAAATTCACTTTTAAGTAATTCAGGTGTGTAATAGATCATCACAATAGTAAAATAATGTAATTAAATTTTCGTGACAAGTTTAGGGGGGAAATTTATGCCTTTTCGCTCTAATGTAATAACCAACTCTTTCTTAAAAGTTAGATTTTGATCAAGCTACGCTAAATCCAACTGAATCACATGAAACCCATTTTGATGGTACTTCTTCAACATTGAAATATGAAGCACAAGGTGAACACTCGACAAATCAGGTGGCAAAGACAACTCGTAAGCCACTCCGCCAATATGCTGAACAATCTCAAAAAAAAACAATATGCCATAAGCTCAACTTTCCATTCCTTACAAATCTCATCACACCCTTCATAGGCGAAAACCTTAGTAGAACCCGCTCTCCAACCATAAACTTCAAATTGAGGAACTCTTGATCTACAAAACTCATTTACCTACTCCGAGTCATGAGAAGCCAATTTTGAATCAACTTGATCTTACCCAAGGACTCTCTAAACAGATTTGTACCTCACGGCTTAACCTTAAATGCATCAAACCAATCAATCAAATATCAACATCTTATACCATACAAAATCTTGAATGACATCATCTCAATGCTTGAATGATAACTGTCATTGTATGCAAACTCCTCTAAAGACAAAAGTTGATACTAAGGATCACCAAAGTCGATCACTCACACCCGCAAAAAGTCCTCAAGGAATTGAATAGACTATTCAAACTAACCATCAATCTGAGGGTAAAAGGTTGTAGTAAGATCTTTCTGAGTACCCAACTCCTTCTATATAGACCTACGTAAATGAGATGTAAATTGTGTACCTCGATCTGAAATAATAGAAATAGGTACCCGATGCAAGCGAACTATCTCCCGAATATAGATTTTGGCTAACTTCTTTTAATTATAAATAGTATGAATCGATATGAAACACGCAGACTTGGTCAATCAATCCACAATGATCCATATAGTATCCAACATACCTAAGGTACATAGCAACCCTACCACAAGGTCCATAGCAATCTGCTCCCACTTCTATTCAGGTATGAACATCTTTTGAGTCACACGTCAAGGATTTTGGTGTTCATACTTCACTTAATGATAAACAATACATCTTAATAGTCCTCAGATGAATATAATACCTTAAAATATGGATCTCCTCCATGATCAGTCTAGACAACTCACCTATCAAAAGAACATAAGTGTGATCTTTATCCTCAAAACTCTCTCACTATAAAAAATGTCCTCCTTGGCTTCTCCTTGTCACCCCTTGTCTTGAATCTTACATAAATTTCCATCACTAAACTGTTGAATCCGAATCTGCTCCAATTAAGACTACCTCACCTCCATGTAAGTCAAAACTCTATCAAATTCAAAAATATCAAGTATTACAAAGCAATTGCTAAGGACTGGACATCCGTAATCAAATGATGCTCTTCCACATGTAACAAAGGTATATTACCTTACTCATTATTTTTCAACCTAAGGCATATACTATCACATTCACCTTGCCCAAATAATAAATGATAATCATCTCATAGTCCTTGAGCAACTCTAATTATCTCTGTTGTCTAAAATTGAGATTTCTATGATTGAATATATATTGGAGACTACAATAATCCTTGAACATCTCATAATGCACACCATAAAAGTAATTTCTTCAAATCTTTAGTGCAAACGCTATAACTGCCAACTATAAGTCATGGGTAGGATAACTCTTCTCATGAATCTTCAACTACCTCGAAACATAAGTTATTACCTTCCCTTTCTATATAAATACACAACCAAGATCAATTCAAAAAGTATCACAATATATAATAAAAATGTCTCCCTCCATAATTTAAAGTCAAAATCGAAGTAGTAATCAATAAAATTTGATCTTTTTAAAACTCACCTCACACTCATCATACCACTGAAAAGCCACTTCCTTCTGGGTTAGTCTAGTCAATGTAATGTAATGGATGAGGACCCCTCCACAAATCATCTATAATAACATGTAGGCCCTAAGAAACTCTGAATCATAATTGAAGTAAGTCTAACTCAATCCCTAACTAACTCAATCTTCTTGGAATCCACTATAATGCCCTTGTTAGATACTACATATCTCAAAAATGTCATCTTACTAAGACAAAACTCACACTGTAATATTTTTGCATAAAGCTTATTCTTCTTCATATTTTCAAGCACAAATCTCAAATGATGCTCGTGCTCATCCCTGCTACAAGAGTATATCAAATATCATCGATGAAGATAATAAGAAATGAATCCAAGTACGATAGGAACACCCCATGAATATACACTTGATCTAGTAAATTCCTTACTCAACAAATCTTATTACTGTTCTTTCAATTCACCGAAGCATTCTAATATGAAGGAATAAAAATAGGTCGAGTGTCCAACTCCAAGGCAATACTAAATTTGATATCACGATAGGTGGAACACCTTTAAAAATTTGTTCACTAGAACTGATTCTAAATGAGATGTATCATTACTAGTATCAAGAATACAAGCCAAATAGGTGATACATCACCTTTTCTTTTCCATATGTTGTGACTTCAAAAACAAAAATACCTTTCTCGGATAGGTACTGAGAATTTCCTACCACATTTATTTATGAATACCTTACATATCTAGGGTTATTGTCTTGACCTAATAGTATAAATGTGTGATACGAAGAAGTTCAATCTATATCCAATATGTTGTTGAAGTCTACCACAAGCAGAATAGTTAAGTATGTCCATGTGGCATGTACTAACAAGTCAACCAAAAAAGATTAAAGTAATCAATCTATCAATAAGAACCATCTAGAGGTGTAAGAATATGGAGAGACACACGAAAAGAGTTGCAAAACATATTCAAATCCAGAAAAAACACATACTTATGTAAAATGAAGTAGATCCATATTCGAAATAAACTATAGTCAATCAAAAGCATGTTGAAAATACTTTGGAAAACCTTGACTACTCCAATACAATTTGTTATTTGTTGATGTAACATTTCCAACCAAGAGAGATTCATAATTACTATGCACATGTCTTTATGAATGGTCTGATGTAGAAGTATCCCTTCCAACCTCCCTTAACTAAAGAACCATTCTCTCCTCTTAGTTTCAATTACTATTACTAATCCTCAATTCAATTCTTCGAAGGCTTCTCACAATATGAATTTATCAATATCTATCATTATCTGTCATATTAAATGTTCTTACTGATTGAGATCGAATTTAGCCTTTATAATCTCTTGATGCATTAGACTTTTCCCACCTCATGGCTTCTACCAAATGAATATCAATATGGCCATTGTCTCATCCAACTTAATTCAAATTATCTTTAGTATACCTTCACTCAAAAGGATGGAAAGGAAATTCTTCATATGAATCTTATAATAAGTCTTACCATCTCAGATTTCATTACAAATAATCATGTTTCACGTCCTTGTCCTTCTTCAACTTCTCTGTATAGCCTTACCATGTTATCCTCTCATCAATCAAATGATCCTCTCAATCTTACACTTGTCTCTAAGATATGAACAACATACCATCCCATTATTGAATTGCTGACTTATCATTGATAAACATACATCATAAAACCATCATATTAGTTCAAACAAAATTGAAGTATCCTTGTCATAATAACAGCTCTGGCAAACCATCCCTACTATTTCCAACCTCGTCAATTTTATTCCTTAGATTCGAAATGCTCATTACCAAGTTATCTTGATGACCACATAACATTTGAACTATACCACATAAGATCATTCCCTACCACTGAGGTCAAATTTGAAAATGTCTCCTTACCATTGGTGAAAATGGAACAAAGAAGTTTGACCTTAAACCAAATCCCATACGCACAATAAGGAATGAAAGAATGAAGTTTCTTAAAGTCCTATAGCCTCTCGAAGATAAGTAACAGATGTCTCCACAATGATTCACAAGACTTTACTAGACTCAGCTATTGTACTCGTGAGATCAATGAACATAGGGTTCTGATACCAAATTATCACGAGCCAAAAAAAATCTTGATGGCACCTCTGTTCCCAACAAATAGCAAGCCAACCCAATAAGTCTAACAATTCAACTTAATAATTAAAGTAGAAAAGTAAGTGATAAAAAAATATCATGAACACTAAGTCTTTCAAAATTATAAAATGTAAAAACTTAAATACCACCCAAGATTTAGTGTCATAAGTACAAGAGCTTCTAAACTATGATCCAAATGTGGAACTAAATGACAAACCTAGACATAAGAAATATCCCGTCTGAATACTAAAACAAAATTATAACTAAAGACAGATGGAGGTGTGGGCTACGGAATATCCAAATAGCTCAACATAACTCCAAGATAACTCGAGCTCAATTCTGAAAGTTCCATTAAAAAGCGCTTGAATTCAAAATCCAATTTGCACCAAAAAGGTGCAACAAGTGCAGTATTTTCGAAATCATGTGTACCCATTATGTCTCATAGACCGACAATGAAGAAGTAGTGACATGAGTATATAACAAATCATTCTTTAATTTTATAAGTGTGTATTATACTTATCAGTTAAGTTTTATCAATTAGGGATAATCAAATATCACGTAATGTCCAACCACCAAATAAACACATAATCAAACAAGAATGAAGGATGAAATGAGTTGCAATGCATGACCATGAAATGATATGCCTCAAATTTCAAATATTCCATCAATCGTATATACACAATACTTCTCAAAAATACATAGAGAGTTCATGACCCATGGTGGAATCTATGTCAGTATATAGACCTCGCAAGTCCCCCATGGGTTACGAACTCTCAATGTATTTTCGAGAAGTATTGTATTTATGCAATTGAGAGAGTACTTGATATTTGAGGCATATCATTTCATGGTATGACATTAAATCTCATTACATCTTGCATTCTTGTTTAATTATATAATTATATCGTGGTTGAAAATTACATGACATTTGATTATCCATAATTGATGAAACTTGATTGATAAGTAAAATACAAACTTAAAAAATTAAAGAATGATTTCTTATATATTGTTGTCACTACTTCTTCTTTAGCGGTCTATGTGACATACTAGTACACATCGTTTCATAATCATGCTACACTTGTTGTACTCTTTATTGGTGTAGATTAGATTTTGAATTCAAGCACTTTTTATGGAGCTTTCAGAGTTGAGCTCGAGTTATCTTGGAGTTGTGGTGAGCTACTTGGCTATTACGTGGCCTACACCTCCATCTATGTCTTTAGTTGTTATTTTATTTTTGTATTCAGAAAGGATATTTCTTACGTCTAGGTTTGTCATTTAGTTCTAGAGTTGCGTCATAGTTTAGAAGCTCTTGTACTTATAACACCAAATCATGGGTGGTATTTAACTTTCTGTATTTTATAATTTATAAAAGTTAGCCAAAATATACAATCAAGAGATAGCTCGCATGCATGGGTGCCCAATTCTATTATTTCAGATCGAGTTACATTATTTACATCTCATTTCTGGAGGTCTATGTAGAAGGATTTGGGTACTCAGAAAGATTTTAGTACAACCTTTCACACTCAGATTGATTGTTAGTTTAAATAGACTATTCGGGTCCTTGAGGATAGCTTGTGGTTGTGAGTGATTGACTTTAGTGATCCTTAGTATCAGATTTTTTCTTTAATGGAGTTTGCATACAATGACATTTATCATTTGAGACTTCAGATGGCACCATTTGAGGTTTTGTATGGCAGAAGATGTTGATATTTGATTGGTTGATTTGTTGTATTTGAGGTTAGGCCGTGGGGTACAAATATATTGAGAGAGTTCTTGGATAAGATCAAGTTGATTTAGAACCAGCTTCTCATGACTCATAGTAGGCAAAAGAGTTTTACCGATCAAGAGGTTCCTGATTTGAAGTTTATGGTTAGAGAGTGGATTTACTAAAGGTTTAACTTATGAAGGGTGTGATGATATTTGTAAGGAAGAGAAAGTTGAGCTCAAGGCATATTGGTTTTTTTTAGATTGTTTAACATATTGGTGCGGTGGCTTACGAGTTGTCTTTGCCACCTGATTTGTTGAGTGTTCACTTTGTGCTTCATATTTCGATGTTGAAGAAGTACCATCAAGATGTTTTCCATGTGATTCAGTTAGATTTAGTGTTACTTGATCAGAATATGACTTTTAAGGAGGAGTTGGTTATTATATTGGATAGGTAAATTTGAAAGTTGAGGTCGAAAGAAATTATTTTAGTAAGAGTTCAATAGAAGCTTCATCCAGCTAAGGAGGCCACTTCGGAGTACGAGTTGGAGATGTGAATCAAATATATACATTTGTTTTAAACGTTCAATTGCTTTTATTTCTTTTACCGTTCGAGGACAAACATTAGTTTTAGTGGTAGATGATGTAACGACTCGCTAGGTTATTTTGAGCACTAGACCTCTGTCTATCATAAAAGACTATTTCTGTAAATATTAAATGGGATTTTGAACTATTCGTGTAACTAAGGTTATTTAGTCAATGGATATTCTTTTAAATAATTAATTTAATTGGTGGTTAATGGGTCAATTCTATAATTTATTTAATATCCTTTGAGACTTGATATATGGGTAACAATAAATTAGAGCTTAAAGGAATATAATTTATTTATTTCGAGTCTTTACACGAACCCGTTTTGGCGTCGACAACCAGAAGTCAAGTAACCTAATTAATGCTCTCAATTTCAATTACATATAATTGCCGCTTGGTGGATATATAGTTACTGCTTGGTTGATGGATCACTTCCCTATCAAATCTTGTATTGATGGTGTAGATTGTTCTTGTGGATCTGTAGATGTAGAATTACAACTTGGGTGTGTTTAATTTCATCATTTGGAGGAAGATTATATCCAAGATTGATTCTTTTTTTTATCATAAAAAATTGGAACTTTAACTTGACGGATGGCTGATTATCAATTTTGGTGTAGGTTTATGGTGGATTGTACAACACAAAGCTCACTTTATTTTTAGGTTTTATCAAATAATAGGACATTAGTACTAAGTGTAGGAGGATTTTTGGTCTGGTACAAAATTCTCATCCAAGATTGATTCTTAAAAAGGTATAGGTTGCATTGAATGTTACATTTTTTTTTTTTTGGTTTATAAGTATAGAAAGAGATTTTGTTATTGATGCAGAAATTGGGTGTTTGTTATCGGTTGAGGTATAGTGTTAACATGTCCTTCAAAAGTATGATTCATGACATGAAGGATGAGTTTGGGAGCATTTTTCAAAAAGGATTTCACTCTAGGTCACATAAGGTGGTTTAGGATTGTACCATGACACTCGATGCTTTGAGGAAAAGTTGTTGGGCTAATATGTTGCCTGAGCTATTAAGAGATGTACTAATGAGGATTGAGGCGTCTGACTCTGAGTGACATCTAAGAAAAATGTGGTTGCTTGAGTTGGTGTTTGTAGGAGTTTGAGGGAAATAATAAAAGAAATGGGTAATCACTTGAAAATTGTGGAAATTTGACGTTCGCATCTCCTTGAAGTAGATCGTGAATGTTTTGAAGCTCTGAAAAGGGAATAGCAAGATCTTGAGGATTCATGACACATATTTGGCATTCCAGGTATGTTTCGTTGAGGAAAGTTTTTCTAATTAAAGATTAAAATGGAATAGATAATGGGTAAGGTGTCACGACCCAGACCGTTATGATCGGCACCCATACTAACCCTCCGATGGAAGAACCATTAACTACAACCCAACTACATAACTTAACGAAATATAGGCCTTTAAAGATATGAAAACAGGTTTAAATGTCTAAGAAAACTTGAGCTCCCATAAACTCTAGAAATTATTAAAAACAAAACTACCAAACATTGCAGAAAACCCTAGCTAGAACCTGAAAGTCAATGTACCAAAACATCTAAAGTGCAACAAGTCTAAGAAAAGGGTACAACCCCAACCAAACATAAAAGTATCTAAACAATAGTCTAAGTCCAAATAAAATGGACTAAACAAAATAAAGGACTTCATGGCAGCCTGAAAGAGCTCACCCTTGAAATACGATCTTGATCACTACTCTCCTAGCTGAGGTCTATCAGTAGCCGCCTGAAGATGCCCTCAACAAAGAACAAGCAAGTGCAGTATCAGTACATAACCACAGTGTACTGGTAGGATCATGCGGCTATCCCAGTAAGCACATCATATACCAGAATCACAACAAGGTAAACATGGAATGCACAGAATGTATATACAGTTATCATTTCAAGAGAAATGTACAAATTCACATTTTCAATAACAAGTAAATATGAAAATTCAATGGTCCTCTCATGGAACCCATACCCAAACTGTTAGTGTACTGAAACGTGGTACCCGATCCCAATTAGTGTGCTAGACGTGACACTCGATCTTATGTATACGCCAGAACATGGCACGCGATCCAAGTTAGTGTGTCGGAACATGACACCCGGTCCATTCAACACAACCACAATTACAATCACACTAATATGTACATTCTCATAATCATACAAATAATTGTCAAATCATGGTATACATTCATTCATTTCATTAGGTTTGATCAACAAGGCTTTATTCATATACATACATGCATTACAATTAAGTAATCACGAACATATTTCACGCAAACAAGAAATCAAACCATCATCTACCTCGAAAACAAACTTGAATCTCCTAACGCACTTGAATCTTCCCTTTCAGGATTCTTTCCGCTTGTTTTAGATCTACAAACAATTAATATACGCAAGGATCAACAATCAAAGGTCTAATTATCCGGATTATAACATACCCAATAACCCAAGACCAAACCCATGATCCTAAGGTGTAGCTAGGGCGTTTTCCCACCATCAAATTTAGTTCAAAACCCTTCCCCAATAACATTTAACCAAGAATAACGGATCAAAAAATGAATTAACGGAGTAAAATCCTTACCTTTTGCACCAAAAGTCAAGGAAAACTATCAAGAAGTCACCTGGGGTCGTCTCTTAAGTCTCAAGAATGAAACTTACAGAAAAATAACATTTTTGGGGTTTTTCTTTGACTTAATTCGCGACTGAGCCGCTATGGTAGACCCCATCCCACCATAACGGCCCCACCCTTGGCGAGAATTATCCCACCATAGCAGCTTACACGGAGACAGTGAGTCGAAATTTGAGTTCCAAACCCCATTTCACAACACACCTTAAATCAGGACATTCAAAAACTACATGCTCACGCTAAGATCAGTTTCGGGAGTTCTACTCGCCTGAATTCGATTCCGTAAAGTCATACAGGTTATTTAAAATCTTAGATATCTATTCATTCAACCAAATTCATTATTGAATCTCTCATTCATTACCAGATTTTCGTAGACTCGCGTTACTCCAACTTCGTCCAAATTTGAACTATGCTAGGAAATCCCAAGTTACTACAAAATCTTTTTCTGACCCAAATTATTTCCCCATCAACTTTTCTATAACGACAGGAACATTTCATTACATAAGGGCTAAAGAAGTAGGTGTCATACCATTGGTGTGACGGGCATTGGTACAAGTATCGGTGTTTATTGCTATGAAATGACTGATTGAAATTTGAGAATACCAAAGCATATTGACATTAGCTGATGTATTATTGACTTCATTTCTTTTGTGTGGTTGTGTTTTTTTATTGAACCCGTGTATTTCTGATAATTGAAGTGATTATATGTCATATTGAGATGCATCATCATCCCCTTTTAGTGATATTAAATTGTGCACATGCATTGACAGAAGATTGAGCATGAGTAAAGGCCTGACACGTAGAGATTGTCTGTGTTGAGATCAAGTTATGATTATAAATTGGACACGTGGAGATTGTCCATGATGGGAGTTGTTTGATTTTATGGCAGTGCGTTGAGATCGTCTGCACAGACACATGGTGATTATCCATGTTGGTACATAGACCTCGTGAGTTCCCATATACCACAAACTCTTAATGTATTTATGAGAAGTATTGTGTATATACAATTGAGAGAGTACTTGACATTTGAGGCATATCATTTCATGGTATTGCATTGCATCTCATTACATCCTTCATTCTTGTTGATTAAATGCTTATTTGGTGGTTGTATATTACGTGACATTTGATTATCCATAATTGATGAAACTTGACTGACAAGTATAATGCAGATTTATAAAATGAAAGAATGATTTCTTATATACTCCTATCGCTACTTCTTCGTTGTCAGACTGAATATAGAAAAGGTGATGTGACACCCAGCGACATAGCCAGAAATTTCATGAAGGGTGTCCAAACTTTGAATAATAAATGTAAAAAGATGATGATTTAAATTACGAATAACAAATAATCAAGCTAAGAAATAATTAATTAAATATGAGAATATTTTAATAGAATTAACGAGTGTATAATTCAAAACTAACATAAAGACAAAATAAACTACTATTGAAAGCATAATTTAAATATATTATTATATTGTACTCAACGATGTTTCATATCCTGAAACATATTTATAATAGAGACTCATTAGAAATAGTACGAAATCCTTTATTTTCTACATAAGGTACTATAGAGAATTAAAACCTTAATCCACAAGAAAAAGGTATTAAAATTTATGAAAATCATATTCCACAAGGAAAATGTATTAAAATTTAAGGAAAGGATTCAATTTTAATTGAAAAAAAGAATCTTTTTATACTATTTTTAATTAATATTGTTTTAAAAATAAAATTAATGCTTAATTTAAAGTAAAAATAAGAAAATCACAAAACACTGAAAGGTGAGATTCAAACTTGGAACGTTCAACACAAGTTTGACACTATTTACCATCAAGCTAATGAATATTTATGTTAAAGTTGGGCATGGAAGGAATCGAACCGGGGTAACATGTGGGTTTGCGACGGCTCTAGCCAACTGCACTACGGGTTTCTTTAGTATTTCAGGGTGTCTAAAATACTATATATACAATATAAAGTCAAAACTTTACGTATATATGTATGTATGTATATATAGTGTAATTTTTCGATGAAGGGTGTCCAATGGAGACAACATAGCTCCGCCTTTGGTGACACCTCTCTATGGCCACCATTCTTATTTATCTTTTTTTCTCAATTTTCTGAAAATTTTCATCCATTTTTAATATAATAATCTACTAAATACCTCTAATGCATCTATTAACCTACAATTAAAGAGAATAGTGAAAAGTTTTAACATAAAGAATATATTTACTGTTGCAATAGAGAATGAACAATTGTAATGGTTTTCACTAACTTATTGCAATCAATCAATTTAAAAAGTATAAAAAATAGGTAGGAGAGCACTTAATCTGAAGGTCAATTAATAAAATTTAAAAAGCATTGCAAGAAAAGTTTTACTACCTCATGGTAAATAAAATTTTCACTTTGTTTATACAAATGAAATTAGGCAGGAGAGCATATAATCATTGCAAGAGGAGATGTAACTATTTCAGGTAAATGATTTTTTGAAAAACTTTACTATTTCAGGTAAATCAAATTTTTTATTTGTTTGTACAAATAAAATTAGACAAGAAAGCACATAATGTGAAGGTAAACTGACAAAATGAAAAAATCATTGCAAGAGAAGATTTACTATTTCAAATAAATTAAAATTTTGAAAAGCTTTACTACATTAGATAAATCAAACTCTCGATTTACTTGTACAAATGAAATTAGGTAGGAGAGCACATAAAGTGAAGATAAATTGACAAAATGGAAGAATCATTGCAAGAGAAGACTTAATACTTCAAGTAAATTGTTTTTTTAAAAAGCTTTACCACCTCAAATTTTCGATTTGTTTGTACAAACGAAACTCGGTAGGAGAGCACATAAACTGAAGGTAAATTGGCAAAATGGAAGAATCATAAGATTTACTATTTTAGGTAGATTTTAGTTTTTGATTTATTTGTGTAAATAAAAATTATGCAGGAGATAAAATCGAGAACTCATAGCAAGAGAAGCTTTACTACCTTAGATAAAACAAAATTTTAATTTATTTGTGTAAATAAATTTATTAAAATATATTTGTGTAGATTTGACCATTTTATATTAACAAAAATTAGAACACACGGATCTAATAAAATAAAAACGAAATTTTATATAGAATTCAATATAGTGAATAGCAAAAGACATCAAAATGTCCTCTAACATTCAATTTGTAAATCGTAAAACTGATGTCCACCATGAAGTATAGTTCTCTCATTCCATTTTTTTTATTTACAAATGATGAGGACTATAAAGTATTGAAATAATATGATTAGTTATAAAAAAAAAAAAATTGATTATCTTCTTTGATAAGAAAGAACAAATTTAGCGTGATAATTTGAAAAGAATAAGAAAATAAGGCATCAAATCCCTATAATAAATTGAGTAAAAAATAAAAGGAAGGAAAACAAGAAAAAGGAAAAGAAAAAAAAAATAAAAGTGCTATAATTTAAAAAAAAAAAAAAAGGAAACGGTGTAAAATGCTACTTTTTATTTTACTTTTTCTTTAACCACTTCTGTCTCTTTCTATCTTTTTTATGTAACATTTAAAATAGAAAAAGTTTATAAAATATAAAATTAAACTTTCAAAGAATATATAATTATTATTAAAAATGTAATACATGATATTATAAAGGTGAGTATAACTGTGTTAAAAAAGTAAAAAAGAAAAAATTTTATAATTTTTTCTAAAATAAATTAACATAGCACATAAATAAGAAAAAATATATTTTAAAAGTCAAGAATATGAGAAAAAAAAAAACCATGATCCTTGATCGAAGAGATATTTTTTGGCAAATTTTATAGGTCAAAAGAAAAAATTTAAGGAAAAAGTAGAAATTTCATTATTAATAATAAATTATGATAATAAAGAAGAGATGAATAATATTATTATAATTCTTAGAAAAATTTTAAAATAGAATGTAGAAAGAGGAATTTAAGAAAAAAATAAAACATTGTAGTAGCGTGAGGAGAGTGTAACATCTAAGGTAATTTTAGAATGAACCAATTTGGAAATAGTCAATTTGAAAATTTGGGCAAGTTATGCTAATTTATGAGTTCAAGTCAACTTCAAACGGTCATAACTTTCGGTACAAAATGAGTTAGGTGGCCCATAAGATATCAAATGGGTCTTGGAAGCCTCTTTCCAACGCCACCAAGTTTGCTAATTTTTGAGTTCGTATGAGGGAGATATGATCAGTTGAAGTTAGGTTGTCCAGTTAAGGAAAGTTACCTGAAAATATAAGGGGTATTTGTGTTTTTCCTTACCCAATTAGATTAAAACAAAATTTGGTAATATTTCGGGCTCTAAACTTATTTGGTTCAGTTTTACAAATCCTAATTTACGCTAGGGTTTTGAGAGGTGTTCAAGAAAAGGAGAAAAAAGAGAAAAGTCAAGGCGTTCTTCAAGTTTTCTTGCGAATCGAAGGTTGTTTCGCCAAGGGTTTAATCCTTAAGAGGTATGTTGGGTTTGTTCACCCACATGCCAATTGTGTTTATTTCAGTGCAATTTCGTTCTTGAAGTTGAAGGATTAGAGTTCTTGATGAATTTTCTTGAAATTTCTTTCGTGATCTTGATTGTTGGGGTTTTGATGAGTTCTTGAGTTGAAAGTTGGTGATTTGAGAGTTGTGTTGAGTAGATTGTCGTGTACTTTGGTTGGGTATTCGAATCTAAATGATTGGGGAAGAAACCATTCGATTATAGGAGAACTGGGGTTAGAAAACAAGTTAGAATTTTCGTTGGGGTTTTCTGGGCAAAGATTGGCGCGCCGCCCCACCACACGCCAGCATAGAGGTCCTGTAGTTTGGGGCCTGGCACCCTGCACCAGCCAGTGCGCCCCAACTACTGGCCTGTAGGATAGGGGTTGGCGCCCTGCGCCATACAGTGCGCCAGGGTCATCTACCCCTATCTCTTTTCCTTCGTTTAGTCCGTCTGAGTTCTTTCAAAGGGTACCTTTACGCCCCTTTGATTTTAATCACTCTAAAATACTTCTAAAAATCTAGAAATCATTTATAACATGAATCATAATCTTGAATCCATAATTCAAATTCAAGGTAGAGCTAAGAGTCAAGTCTTGAGAGTTCTTTCAAGTCTTTTGAGAAGTCTTTTGCAAACCTTTTTAAACTTGTTTTAAGACTAGAGCATTTGAGTTAGAGAAAGAATAGAGTTGAGTTCATTTTCTTTCAATGATATATGCGAACTAAGTATTTCCAAGAGTAAATGTTTTCATATTTAAGATGAGAGGAAACAACGATTTCCAAAAGAGTTTTTGAGCAGTTTTGAGTACCATCTCTTTTAAGAAAAAGATTTTTGAGTAATAATATCAAACCACAGAAAGAGTTTGTATTAAACATATGATCTGGTTACATTTTGGGAGTAGTATTGAGCACCGATATGGGGACGAGTTCAGATAACTCAAAGTCCTTATAAACCATGTAGCCAACGTGGGTAGAAAGGGTCATACTTTTTTTAGATGATTCCTTATTGCTTCTAAGCATAGACTAGTGGATCCACTTATTAGTAGGTTCTATACCCCGGCAAAGTATAGGACACTTTTGGCAGTGTGAGCTAGCCGTTGTATCATCATTTAGCTCATAGTTAGACAACCTCCCACACAGAGTTTATTTTGTATTCTTGCATATAAACTGAGATATATTGTATTTTTACATACATAAAGTTGTTATCTACTGTTTTAAAAGTTTTTCTTTATAATGCATCTTTACTACTACTTTATATTGAAATGAGTTGAGTAAGTTGAGTTGAGACAAGGTAAGTTGTTTCTTCAGTTCCAGTTCAAGCTTATGTCTTGTTTAGATTTCCCCTCACATGCTCATACATTCCATGTACTGACTCTATTTGGCCTGCATCTTTTATGATGTAGATACAGGTGACTAGGATTAGCATGCAGCACTTCGTTGATCCAGTTGAGTTCCAGATTTGTTTAGTGAGCCTCATTGCTTTTGGAGGATCCCTTCTTTACTTTCCAGTGTTTTAGTTTGTTGGGATGATCGGGGTCCTTGTCCCGACATCCCTCATAGTATTAGAGGCTTCATAGATAGATAGACAGTAGTTCATGAGTCTTTTTATTTTCAATTGTTTATGTTGAGACTTGAGTTGTCTCTTTGGCCAATTGAATGTTTCTTTTAAACATTTTGAGTTTAATATAAGAGTTTATCTTTTGAGTTCTTTAAAATGTTGAGTAAGTCTTCTGCTAAAAGTTGAGGCAGGCCAAGAAATTGCTTGGGGTCATCACTGGTTCTCGAGTGTCTGTTGCGGCCACGGTGTAGGCTCGGGGGTGACAAAGAGAGACAAATAAAGTATTTTTTTTAATTTTGTTTTTACTGATTTTATATATCAAAAGAAAAAAACAAATTGTCATGAAGAAAATTTTTGTGAATAGTAATAATAAATTATGAAGGTAAGGATGAGAGATAAATAATTTATTATTATTTTTAAAAACTATAAAAATAGAAGGTAGAAAAAACAAATTTAAGAATAAATAATAAATTACACTCCCTTCGTTCCTTTTGCTTATCAAAGTTTGACTTAACACACTTCTTAAGAAAATATTGATTGATATAGTGAATTTACTATGCTACCCCTATTAATTCAGATGATCCCAAATATATATTTACTCACTACTCCCTCCATCCCATATTAGTTGATTACTTTTTATTTTACACTGTGTTTAAGAAATCATAAATAAGAAGATAATTTTACTAATTTACCCCTTAAAAAACTTCTTGGGAATTTTACAAACAAAATGTAAACACTTTCAAAAAGAATTAATTGCAAGGGCAAGATAGAAAAAATTTAATGAATGCTTTCTTAATTTAGTAAGATGGACAACTAATATGGAACAACTACTTTTAATATAATGATCAATTAATATGAGACAGAAGGAGTATATTTTTTAAAGACATTAACTCAATGTTAATAAATTGAGAGTATAATAGGGAAAAAAATTGTTCTTTTTAATTTGTCAAAAATAGATAAGTAAAAGGAGACATCAAATTAGAAAATATTTGACAAGTAACTAGGAACGGAGGGAATAATATGATGAAGAGAGATGAAAAACAATAAATAGTAGTAACGATGGGGAGAGAGATAAATAAGATGAACATATTTATCATAATCATAATATAAAGGTGAATACTACAACTATGTTAAAAAAATATTAAATTAAACTTTTTCTTTGAGATTTTTAACATAAAATATAAATAAGAAAAAATATTTGAAAAGTTAAGAAAAGGAGAAAAAAGATAATTGTCTCAAATGATAGAATAAAAGAATTAGAAAAAGAATTACAAATATTAAAAGAATTATATGAAAAACAGTGTAAACAAAAAGAAGAAGAAAAATTATTAACAAAAATACAACAATATAAAAATAAACTTACAAGAAATCAAGAAAATATAGAAACAGAAAATAAAAATGATGTACATATAGAAACTGTAGAAGAAGAAAGTATGGAGATAGATCAAACTTCAGATATATGTGAATCAGAAATAAGTGAAACATATACAGAAATTATAACTAACATAGATAATAATAAAAAATTAATAGAAAATACAGAAGTAGAAATAAATTATGATTAAAAAATGAAAGAAGAACCTAGTATTAGTAATCCAAGAATATATCCAAAACAGAAAAAACCACAAATATATACACGAGATTATACAAGTTCAGATAGAAATGAAACTTTATGGAATAAAAGATTAAATATAAAAAAATGGAATCCTAAACAAATAAATAAACATCCTGAATATTTAGATTTAGATTGTGTAGTAGATATAAATCAAACTATACAATTATGGATAGGCTACATAGCAAAGCAAATAATAGACAATAAAATTAACATAACAGAAGTACAAGGATACATAGAAAGAACATTTATAGGAGAAGTAAAATTATGGTTCTTAAATCTAGAAGAAGATAGTAAAAAGACATTAAGATCAAATAAAGATATACAAGCTAAAGAAACAACATCAGTAATGGATATACTATATAAATATGAAACAGCTATAAGAAATGAATTTAGTAGCATGACAACAGAGGAAGAAGAACGTCAAAAAGATAAAATTATAAACAGAAATTTAATGAATAAATTAGGAATATGTAATATGTGTTATTTAGAGGAATATACATGTGCATACAAAGAATACTATTACAAAGGAGTTTATAATAAACAAGAAAGTCCAGGAATAAGACACTTATATTTTACAAAATTACCAGAACCATTTAGTTCAAAAATAATTAAGGCATGGGAAGAAGCAGGATTACATGATACATTAGGAGCTAGAATAAAATTTGTTAAACAATGGTACGCAAATATGTGTGAAAAATATAGAGAAGAAATAAAAATAGAAAAAACAATAATAAAAAATTTAGCATGTTGTAAAGATAAAGTAGCACCGCAATTTGGTTGTAATGACCAATATTATAAACAATATAAAAAGAAAAGGTTTAAGAAATATAAAAAGCTAAAACATAAATATAAGAATCCAAGAAAAAGATACTATACGAAAACTAAACGACCATATAGAAAAAAGAAAAGCATAAGTGAATGTAAATGTTATAACTGTGGAAAATTAGGACATTTAGCAAAAGATTATAAAATACCAAAAAATCCTAATAAAAAACAAATATCAGAAATAATTATAGAAGAAGAATTTTGCTTACAATTAGAATACATAGATTATGAATTAGAAAGCGATGATAGCATTTATGAAATATCTTATAATGAAGAAGAATATCAAACAGATAATGAAATAGAACAAATAGATGACTGAAGAAAGTATACAAATAATACAAGAAGAATATATAACAGATGATTATTCAGAACAAAAAATAATTTTTGATAAAAATATTTTTGAAAAAGTAAAAGGAAAAGAAATTGACTTAAGTGTAGAAAAAATATTTAATATGCCATTAATAAAAAATCCTTTTAAAAGAAATAAAGAAGAACTCTATATCATTAGCCAAAAAGAACATATTATAGATTGTAAATATGCCCAAGGAAAAGCTGAAGTACCAATTATAAATAAAAGAGAACTAAATAAAGAAGTACAAAAAATAAAAAGTAAAGAACAAATTAAATATGTACATTTAGGAGGAATAGAAATACTTATAAAAGCCTATTTTAAAGAAGGAATAGATACCCCAATAGAAATATATTTAGCAGATGATAGGATACTAGAACCTATAGAAAAAAGCGTAATAACAGCAGTAAGAGGAAATTTAATTTAGCAAAATTTTAAATTCACAGTAAACACTAATTATTCAGTTGCATTAACAGATCAAAATATAAATAAAGCATTAGTATTATATTGGAAAATTAATGGAATAACCTTAACCCCAGGAAGTAAAATATGTACAGCCAGATGTAAAAATTTATATGTATTAACTACTAAACATAAAATAACGGCAAAAAGTAAAATAAAAGGAATAGAGATAGAAACTCCATTTGAACAATTTGTTAAAATAATAGATAATAAAAATTACTCATATAAAGACATAGACACTACTGAAAATTTAGATATTATAGAAAAAAGAATAGGAAGAGCTAGAAAAATTAAAACTAATTTGCAAAGAGAATATACAAAAAAGTTAGCATATGATATAATCCCTAATAAATGCTACATAGTAGGAATAATAGAAGAAAAAGAACATTTAATATTAATAGATACTAAACAAGAAGAAAATTACATAATAGACAAATTATTAAATAAAGAAGAAATGGAAATAAATAAGGTAACAAAACAAAAATGCTCAGATTTACCAGCATTAATAATAGCTCAATTAGAAATAGAAAAAGAAATAATAATAGCAGATATACCTATGAAAATAAAATTAGAAATCAAAGAAGAACTACAAGCAGATATTATATTTGGATTAAAATGGTTAGAAGAAGTAAAACCTTATACGATAGAATCTACTTACCTAACAATTACCTATAATAACAAAACAATAACAGTAAAAAGAATAATATTATGAAAATACATGTACTTATGAAAATAATAATATAAGGATATTATAATAGATATTATACACCAATGATAGATACAGGAGCAGAAGTTAACATATGTAAATATAACTGTTTGCCAAAAGATAAATGGATATAATTAAAAACCCCTATAGTAGTAAAATGATTTAATAATGAAGGAAGTTTAATACATCATAAAGCAAAAGATATAAAAATACAAATATGGGATGAAATACTCAAGATAGATGAAATATATAATTACGATTTACCTACAAAAGATATAATCTTAGGAATACCGTTCTTAGAAAAATATTATCCACATATAATAACCAAAACGCACTGGTGGTTAACAACACCTTGTAATCATAAAATAGGAGCAAAAAGAGTAGTAAATAAAATACGAAAAGATACAAAATGGATTAAGGGAAGTGAAAAAATTACCCAAAAATTAGAAAATATGCCAAATAGTACTAATAATATAGAGTATATAGTATTTACAATAGACAAATTAAGTCCAATAAAAAATAAATTAGAGCATTATATAGTGAAGAACCATTAAAAGGATGGAATAAACATAAAACAACTGTAAAAATAGAATTAATAGACGAAAATAGTATAATAACTCAGAAACCTTTAAAATATAATTTTGATGACTTAAAAGAATTTAAGATGCATATAACATAATTATTGGAAAAAGCATACATACAAGAAAGTAATAGCAAACATACTAGTCCAGCATTCATAGTTAATAAACATAGTGAACAAAAAAGAGGAAAAAGTAGGATGGTTATAGATTATAGAAATTTAAATGCAAAAACTAAAACATACAATTACCCGATCCCAAATAAAATATTAAAAATTAGACAAATACAAGGATATAATTATTTTAGTAAATTTGATTGTAAATCAGGATTTTACCACTTAAAATTAGACGATGAATCTAAAAAATTAACAGTGTTTACAGTACCACAAGGATTTTATGAATGGAACGTATTACCATTTGGATATAAAAATGCACCAGGTAGGTTTCAACACTTTATGGATACTTATTTTATAAAACTACATAACTGTATAGTATATATAGATGATATACTATTATACTCAAAAACATATGATGAACATATAAGATTATTAGAACAATTTATAAACATAGTAGAAGAATCAGGAATAAGCCTAAGTAAAACTAAAGCTGAAATTATGAAAAATCAAATAGAATTTTTAGGAATACAAATAGATAAAAATGCAGCAACATATAGTACAAAAAATTATAAATTCAGAAGAAATATTAGATACAAAAAAGAAATTACAATCCTTTTTAGGATTAGTAAACCAAGTAAGAGAATATATACCTAAACTAGCAGAATATTTAAAACCATTACAAAGAAAATTGAAAAAAGATATAGAATATAATTTTAATGAAGAAGATAAAAAACATATTAAAAGGATAAAAGAACAATGTAAACAATTACCAAAATTATGTTTTCCAGATGAAAATAAAAAATTCAATTACATAGTAGAATCAGATGCAAGCGAAAATAATTATGGGGGAGTATTAAAATATAAATATGAAAATGATAAAATAGAACATCATTGTAGATATTACTCAGGAGCATTTACAGAAACAGAAGTAAGATGGGAAATTAATAGAAAAAAATTATTTTCCTTATATAAATGTTTATTAGCATTTGAACCTTATATTGTATATAATAAATTTATTGTTAGAACAGATAGTACACAAGTTAAATGGTGGCTAACAAGAAAGGTACAAGACTCAGTTACTACAAAAGAAATTAGAAGACTAGTATTAAACATTTTAAATTTTACTTTTACTATTGAAGTAATTAAGACTGACAAGAATGTTATTGCAGACTACTTATCAAGACAAAGCAGTACAAACAGACTTTGAAGAAACAATTACAAATACAATATTTATGGAAAAATTACTGGAACAAATTACGATGCTCAATAATAGAGTGTCCCTCATGGAGGAAAGATATGTGGAGACGGACCACAGTAAAAAACCAGAACTAGCAGTGCAGTCGGAGCACTCTAAAAAACCAGATCTAGAAGGTGACGATGGGAAACACCTAAAAACCCAACTTACTAACAAATTTACCTATTGTTGCAAGTACAGAAGATCCTAAAGAATCTTTTACAACTGTTATAAAAAGAAAAAATTATAACTTGAATAAAGTATTTGAAAAACCTTATGCCCCACCTCACATACCAAAAAAATAATTATTCATACCACCTCAAATACATACATACGCAACCTCAATTAGCCAAACAAAGAAAACATACAACCACATAACCTGTACATATATCGAAAATCTTGACAAAATCCAAACTTTCCTAAATACCCAACCTAACGAAGCCCCAAAAAAATTAAAAAATCACCAAGGATATATTACCAATAAATTACAAAATTACAATAAATTGATTGCTTTACCAGGTACAAAATCAAACTTAGTAGCAACGTGTTACTCTTATGGACTTATTTCAACAGTCTATACAATTACAGGAGATGAACTTATCCATTTACCAGAGTTACATCAAGCACTTATGAACTATAAAAGAGTTACAAAAGGACAATTATTCTATGTCACATTTTACTTAGCACCAGTAGAGATATTATTTGACAAAATTAAGCCAGTCGTTACAGTCATAAAAATAGGGATGACAAAAGATTATATTATTCCAGAATAAATTACAACACAGCCAATTATACAAAAAACTGAGATACTAGAATTCTATGCGAACAAACGAATTATTGGACTTAGCACAATATTAGCAGAATTATCTAATGCATATGATGAAACAAACTATATATGGAAGTATTATTCCAGAAACCACTTATTAATTTATTCAACAGCAAAAGAATTACGGCCAATGGACAAATTAGAAGTAAAAAATTGGGCCTTATCATTACTTAAACCAGAACACGAGCCAATCACAAAAGCTATCAGGAAAGGATTTATTTCAGAAGATAGTCTAGAACAATATTGCAAAATTATTGGAACAAGATACACATAACACATATGCAGTAGATGCAGTGGAGTTAATAATTACATACCAGCTGTCAACATAGACTGAAGAAGACAAAAACACGCGGACGGACAACAATTAAAGAAGACACACTTATTGACTAAGATATAAAGAAGAATCTACTTTTGCAAAAGGAAGAAAAAGACAAATACGTGGACAAACAGATGTACGACTAAAAATTAAAGGCACCACTTAATCAACTTTCACAAAGGACAAAGACATGTGATGGAAAGAGATAAAGATAAAAAGAGATAAAGAAGAAAACGACTTAAAGAAGAAAAAGATGTAAAGTTTGTCGGGGGACTGAAATGTAAATAGTTAGGGACTTACTTTGTAAATTATGTTTCTTATTTTGCATTTGTAGTCCTTAGTTCACTTGTATAAATAGATTAGGATTTCATATTGTAAGAACACACACTGAACGCACTTCTCTCTCTAAATATTTCTTATATTCCAGCTTTGTAAAAAATATATTTTCAATAAAAAATTAACTTAAAATCCCCACTTATGGAGCAAAATTCAGCGAATCTACAATAGGTATAAACCATGAAACTTACAATATTATGATATTTATAACATTTGATTTATGATCATGATATTTATGATTGTGATAATTATGATATTGATGAATATGCTTAGCTAATTAATTAATTCCTTTCAACCATATTATATTATGTGATATGCTTATGCTTGTTATTATGATTTAGAATTATCCAATAATTTATTATCTAGTTTGCTAGCATAGAGAAAAGTAGGAGAAAACTTCCAGAACTATGCCATCCAAAAATGGGAAACCAGTGAAGGCAAGAAGGCCGTGTTAGGGGAGTACCTAAGTGTTGAGGCACTGTTTAAGAAGATAATATCTGAAAAAGGTATCATGCTAGTAGTGACAAGATAATAAAATACGGATACTTTAGGTCATAATAAGCTATTATAAGAATACCATATGGTAGACATAGAAGGCAGGAATAATAAATAATTTGATAAAAGCAAAAACAATGAATAATATGAATATAACAAACCCACCAACTATGATAATTGATAATAATTATTTTGACGATAATCATAAGGTACTTATTTTTAAAATATTAGAAAAAATAACAGAACCTAATCTAAGAAAATTAATATGGGAAAAAATATTAAAACACGAAGAAGAAGAAATAAATAACTTACTAAAACAAGAATGGATAAATGATATAAGACATATATTACAAGAATTATACGAAAGTACATATTATTTAGACCTAATATACACATCAGATTAGAATAGCGATTAACTTATAATGATAAATGAAGAATATTTCCAACTTTGGAAAGAAATATCAACTGAAATAGATTCATGGGAACAAATTATAAAAACATATTTAGAAATGTATTTTAAAACACAGGACCTACAATACTTAAAAATGCTAATAGAAGGAGCCCAAATTATTTTACATAAAAAGGAAAAAGAAGATGAATATTATAAAAAAGCATTCATTTAATCAAAAGCCTATGACAAAAATAAAACATAGCTCAAATTCAGACCTACCCCCCACATTGGTATCAGAGCTAATCACTAAAATAGATAATCATAAAACAATAATGGCTAAATTAACAACGATTAAATTAATAATAACTAAAATAGAAACTAATGATAAATATTTTAATGACTAAAAGATGAGAAGACCACATAAAAATACTCAACTCTATGAACAAATAAAAACATGAGTTAAAATACCTATATATAGAATACAAAAGCTTAAATAAACAAATAAATAAAACTACGGAAGAAATTCATAGATTAGATATGTTAATTACAAAAATATCATTATTAGAATCTAAGTTTATCATCCATTTAAAACAAAGATTAATCCATAAATAGAAATGAACAAAGAAGAATTTGCAATAAATGAAAAAACATATGAAAATTATGATGGACTAAAAATAAAAATAGTATTCTCAAATCTAGGCAGAAAATATAAAAAAATAGGAAATCAATTATATTTAATGTTAGAAAAAGAAGAATTAAAATTAGAAGATAGTATGACAGCTATGATAAGAATAGCAAAAGAAAATGAAGAAATAGATAGACAAAAAAAATAGAAAAAATACAACAAATAACTGATACAAAAAATGATAGAATGTGTTTCTTATGTTGGCAATGAGTTATGAACCTTTCTAGCTTAGAAGCTTGGATGGAGGTGGGGAAATTTTAACTATGAAAGAATATGATAGATCTTTTATTTCAATTATTGGCATAAAATCTAGCCATTTCACAATAGAAGCCACAAGGTCATTTCGTACAATGGATGGCAATAGTCTGACATTGGTAGAGATGTTGATGAATGAGGTATGTGGGTTTTCATCCCAATTTCCTTCTCGCATAAATTCATTAAGAACTTCAGTTGATAACCACTTATACCCCCTATTTGGTATGAAAAAATTGTTGCTTCATTTTTTTTCTTGTTGTTACTTTTATTATATTTAACATATTTATTTAATTAATGGTGCTTCAACTAACTGTTACATATTTTTTTATCAATTAAGTTTAACTTTGAAGTCATAAACATAAGAATATGTTTACCTGTTATTTTCTATTTTTTTTTTATAATCATTGTCTTTTATATATGCAAAGTCAATGGGTAGAGATGTTTCCATGCATTATTGGTAAAGTCAATACTTTTGATGTTATTTCTACTAGCATAGGTGAAAGCAAGAGTGGTACTTTGTTATTGGTATCATCTGTTACTCATTATTTTGATGGAAATTACATATCAATTTTTTATATTGTTTGTTGCACTAATAGCTTGAAAGTATTAATTTGCAGATTGAAACTTAATTATAAATTATTTCAAATGTAGTTCCTGTCCATTAAATACAATTTTTATGTTTTGGTCAAAAACATGTTGAAGGTACTTGGATTATTGTGGATGTATCTGTTGACACAATCAAAGAAGGTTCGCAACAATATAAAATTGAAAAATGTCGAACGCTCCCTTCTGGTTGCATTATTCAAGATATGCCTAATGGGTATTCTAAGGTAATTCAACTCAAATTGGTTTATCATTTGAGTCCCATGCAGGTCTTCATAACTTTAAGTTTTTTTTTTTAAAATTATTGAGTTGCTTGTTCACTCTATATTGAGGATTTTCTAAAACTGATTCTCTTGACATTTGCTTCTATCTTTTATTTTTGGTTGACAATTTTTTATATAGAGTCAGTTTAGTCCACTGAAAGTTTTATCTTAATTATGAACCTTATGTTTGTATTTTATATTCTAAGATTCTTTTGCAATTTATAAAATTACAATATCATCAAATTCATAGCTATATATTTTGTGTTTTCATAATTAGTAAGCTTTTAATTAGAAGTGAGATCATTGAGAATATTCATTATCTTTTAATTATAAATTTATAATCTATGAATGAAGGTAAAACTTAGAGAAAAGGGCTTCAAAAATACTTCAACTTTGACTGAAATTGTTGTTACGATATCAAACTTTGGAAATGACCTTTTACCCCCCATGTACTATTTAATAGTGCATTTTAAAGGTATATATGTGCTTACATGGAGATCATAAATATTTCATCATTTTAAGTAGTAATGTGTCCACGTGGACACATATATACCTTTAAAATACAATATTAATTAGTGCAGGGGATAAAAGGTTCTCCATAAAGTTTGGTATCGTAACATCAATTTCGGCCAAATTTGGAGTATTTTTCAAGCCCTTTTCCCTAAAACTTATATATTATCATCATTAATATATACATGATATATTCGTGAAATTATACTATTATCTAATTTCATAGCTATATATTTTGTGTTTTCATAATTAGTAAACTTTTAATTAGAAATGAGATCATTGAGAATATTGTATATTTGTTAATTGTAAATTTATAATCTATGAATGAAGGTAAAACTTCTATATTATCATCATTCATACATAAGTGATATATTCGTGAAATTATACTATTATCTAATTTCATAGCTATATATTTTATGTTTTCATAATTAGTAAACTTTTAATTAGAAATGAGATCATTGAGAATATTCTATATATTTTAATTATAAATTTATAATCTATGAATGAAAGTGAAACTTCTATATTATCATCATTAATATATAAGTGATATATTTGTGAAATTATACTATTATCTAATTTCATAGCTATATTTTGTGTTTTCGTAATTAGTATACTTTTAATTAGATATTGAGATTATTGAGCATATTTTATTTCTTTTAATCATAAATTTATTATAAATGAAGGTTAAACTTCAATATTTTTCATGTGTGATATGTAAGCTACATACTTAAAGTATATTTCTCCCACCTCTATGGCAGATGATTGTACTCCTAAACATTATTAATTGGGTTATATATTATATGCATTATTTTTCATGATCAACATATAGTTATTTTATTTTTTATTATCTTATCTTCTTTATACTTTATTTTATTCAAAATGAAAAAGGTTGGTTTTCTTTTAGCATTGATAACTCCAATTATTTTCAAATTGTATGGAGTATATTCTATCGTCATTAAAAAGAATTGTTTTAATGCTTGACCTTCCAATCTTATAATGAAGCTCTCATTGTTCAATTTTGTTATGTTTTCTTTTAGGTTTGTTTGTATGAATATATTTAGATACACAAATATATTACTTTCTTTTGCAATAAACTGCCTACAATGTTCCTCTACATTTTGTGCATGCTCCCTGCTATCATATTTATTTGTAACACCATCATGAATCTTTTGTTAGGATACTTTTGTTAGGATACATTCCTTGTGATTGAGTCCATGATTTGGTTGCTGAGTTTTCTAAGTTGTCTCAAACAATGATTATTTTATTTTAATTGGTAATTAGGTTAATATTTTCAGGTTATTTCGATCGAGCATATGGAATATGATGAAATTTATGTTCATTATTTGTATCTCCATTTGATTAGAGCCAGTCTAGGATTTGATGCACAAAGGTGGATGTCCTCTTTGCAAAGGCAATCTGAGTTCTTGAGAGTGATGGCATCGTTTGTCTGTCAATTCCACAGGTAATCATGAATATTTTATTATTGCACCAAGTTCTTACACATTTGAATACCAATTAAAAAATTTTAATTTTGATAAATTTTTATTTGGGGCAGTTGATTCAAAGGGTGAGATAGGTATGAGAATATTGGCTCAACGCATGGCTCACAATTTTTGTGCGAAAATTTGTGCAACCTCTAACAAGTTGAATACAATTCAAATAGAAAATTGAAAAGATGCAAACTTGATGATCTGGAAGAATATTAGGGGCCCTAGTGAACCTATTGGTGTGGTTTTAAGTGCCACAAAGACAATTCAATTACTGATAAAACCACAATGTTTGTTTGAATTCTTCACTAATGAAAATATAAGGAGCCAATGGGATATATTATCCTACAGTGGTCCCAAGAAAAATATTATCCATATTAGTAAGGTTCAAAATTTTGAGAGTTGCGTATCTATGTTATGTGCTAATGTGAGTAATCAATTATCACTTATTTTAGAAACATGACAAAGTTTGTTCTTTGATCTTATTGTTTATGTATTAATAAGATTTTCTTTTGATTTGAAAATGTAGGGGGATGACATCATTGCTAATCAAAATAACATGTTGATCTTTCAAGACACTTGCACGGATGCAACATGTTCTCTTTTAGTCTATTAAATAGTTGATTCTTCAAAGATAAAAATGGAGATGAAAGGGGGGGACTCTTCTTGTGTTGAACTCTTGCCCAATGGAATTTCGATAGTTCCTGATTTATCTCAAGATTATTCTGCAAATAATAACGGTTGAAATAATAATAAATTTTGTAGTGGATCACTAGTGACTATTAGGTTTCAAATGTTGGTGGACAATCTTACCACAACAAATCTTCCAAAGAAGTCAATCATAGACACAAATGACATCATCTCTCATACAATTCATAAGATCAAAACTACTCTCAAATGCAAGTGATTCTTCAAGATGAATTGTTATCCATTGATGCATTAATTCTTTTTGACTCTTTTTATTTTTTCTTATTTTGATTCATAGAAGAGGGATATTCAATGTCAAACTTGTGTGTGAAACTACATAACAAAAAAATAAGTAATGGTTTGGTATCAACTCAGTTTCTTTTAAGATTAAAATCTAGCTCTTGATTCGTATTTATTATGTTTTTTTTTGAGTAATGAGATATTATTGAATCATTCTTTGTAACGACCTGTTTCTGTCGTTATAGAAAAACCAATGGGGAAAGAATTGGGTCAAGGAAAACTTTTTGTAGTAACTTGGAAATTTGAAGCTTAGTCTAGATTTGGGAGAAATCTGAGTTAGGTAAGGTCTAGAGAAATATGGTAATGAACGGGGGATATAATTTTTATATTGATCATATGAGTGGATAGCTAATACGTTAATGAGCCCATCTGACTTTATGGAATCAAATTCGGGCAAGTAGAACTCCCAAAACTGATCTTAGAGTGAAAGGGTAGTTTCTGAGCGTCAAAGGTTGAAGGTGTGTTGTTAAATGGGGGCTTGGAACTCAAATTCGAGATTTTGTATCCATGTAAGTCTCCAGGGCAGGGTCACCATAGCGGGCCAGTCGCGACTTAAGTTAGGAAAAACCCCAATTTCATTATTTTCCTACAAACTTCATTCTTAAGAGTTAGGAGACGACTCATGATGAGTTCTTAACAGTTTTCCATGACTTTTGGTGCTAAAGGTAAGGATTTTACTCCTCTAATCCATTTTTCGATCTATAGAACTTAGATTCATGGGTAATTATCATTGGGGGAGGGTTTTGACTTGAAGTTAATGGTGGAAAAAGCCCTAGTTGCACTTTAGGATCATGGGTTTGGTCTTGGGTTATAATTCGGGTAAATTAGATTGTATTTATTGATCCTTGCATTGTATTAATCGATTGTAGACCCAAAACAAGTGGAAAGAATCTAAAACTGGAAGGCTTAAGTGTCTTAGGAGGATTCAAGCTTGATTTCGAGGTAGGTGATGGTTTAATTTCCTATTTGTGTAATATATGTCGGTTAATTGCTTCGTTGTATGAATCCATGTATGAGAACAAGGAATGTAAATTGAATCTAATGCAAATGAGTATCACTACTAAAAAAACAGTGAATACCGACCTCAAATGGAGGTCGGTAATTTCCGACCTCCGGAGGTCGGTATTCTTAAAAAGAATAAGAAATTAAAAAAACTTTAGGAAACCAACTACAAGTAGTCGGTTTTTATGCAAAATAAAGCGGGAAAACAAAATTCCGACCTCTGGAGGTCGGAATTTTTCCCTGAAAAAATGAATTACAATAAAAACCGACCTCTTGATGTCGGTATTAATAAAATAAATAAATAACAATATTTTATTTTATTTCTCAATTAAATATAAAAAACAAAATTGAGAAATATTTTGATTTAATTTTATTAACTTTCGAAGGACGGTTTGCGTAAATAAATCATCTTTCGGATGACAATTTATATAAATTAAATTAATATAAAATACCGACCTCATGTGGTCGGTATTTTTATTTCATCCAAATACTTAGTGACATTAAGAGGTCGGTTAGTTTATTACACAATAGTTTATGCAAAATAAAGTAGGAAAATAAAATACCGACATCTGGAGGTCGAAATTTAAAAAATACAAAAATATAATTACCGACCTCTGGAGGTCAAAATTTAAAAAATACAAAAAATAATTCCGACCTCAGGAGGTCGGAATTTAAATAATACAAAAACAAAAATACCGACCTCTGGAGGTCGGAATTTAAAAAATACAAAAATAAAATTACCTCCGAAAAATACCGACCTCCGGAGGTCGGAATTTAAAAGATACAAAAAATAAAATTACCGATCTCCGGAGGTCTGAATTTCAAAAATACAAAAATAAAAATACCGACCTCTGGAGGTCGGAATTTAAATAATACAAAAATAAAATTACCTCCGAAAAATACCGACCTCCGGAGGTCAGAATTTAACAAATACAAAAATAAAATTACCGACCTCCGGAGGTCAGAATTTCAAAAATACAAAAATAAAAATACCGACCTCCGGAGGTCGGAATTTAAAAAATACAAAAATAAAATTACCGACCTCCGAAGGTCAGAATTTCAAAAATCCAAAAATAAAAATACCGACCTCCAGAGGTCGGAATTTAAAAAATACAAAAATAAAATTACTGACCTCCAGAGGTCAGAATTTTAAAAATACAGAAATCAAAATACCGACCTCTAGAGGTCGGTATATTTCAATACAATGAAAACCGACCTCTTGATGTCGGTATTAAATAAAATAAATCAATAACTATATTTTATTTTTTTCTCAATTAAATATATTGATTTAATTTTATCGTTTTTCGGAGGACGGTTTTGCATAAAATAAAAAACAAAAAAAATATTATAATACCGACTTCTAAAAGTTGGTAAAATTAAATAGTATGTTATTAAATTAATTTTCATTAAATAAATCGTCTTTCGGATGACAGTTTTATATAAGTTAAAAAATAAATTAATATAAAATACTGACCTCATGAGGTTGGTATTTTTATTTCATCTAATTACTTTTAATAAAAGAGACATTCGAAGGTTGGTTTGTTAAAACTGTTCCTATAAATCATAATTTTGCTAGCATAATACTAAATTTTCATTCTACACATACAATTAATTGTTTAAAAGAGTGTAACAATTTTGTATACTTTTATAAATAAAAAGTTAAAATTCATGGAATAAATAAAAAAAATATCTATAATCCATATTTAGAGTATGAAACTATGTTGATATGAATTAAGAGATAATTATACTTATATTTGTAGAGTAATGTACAAATTCTATCAGTCTGTTGTCAAATGATGACCTTAATATATCATGTCATGATGTAGAGGTGAATAGTTAATTAACATATAATATAATCTATTTGAGTATGAAATGCGAGATAATATTCGATCTTGAATGGATGTCAAGTGTTGTCATAATATCGTTGGCAATGATGACATGTAAAGGATAATTCATCGGAGTATGAAATACATTGATTAATTATATATACTCACTCAGTAGTTTAACAAATCAAGTCTTATATATATATATATATATATAGTGGCTCAGATATGAAATACATTATCAATTAAAGAAATACCGATGATCAATTCAAGGAGATTTATATATTAAATTTGATATTGATAAACTTTAATTTGTTGATCGATAAAATTAAATTTATATAATTAGGAGGTATATAATTTAAATTTATAAAATTAACTTGATCAATAAAATTAAATTTATTAAATTAAACTTCTGTTGAATTTATATAATTAAAATATATATATATATATATATAATTTTAATTTATAAATGTAATTTTAATTAATAAAATCAACCTCAAGTGATGAGTTAATATTAAAATAAATTAATAAATACCGACCTTAAGATGTCGGTATATTTAAATTATTATTTTATTTAAATAATATCAACATCCCATGGTCGGTAAATTAAACACTTCTCTTAAAAAAAGAATGATATAGTATCAAAACCCTAAGGCATCTCTCACCCTGACCCACCCCCATCTTGCCCATCGGGCTTACTTTTCAAAGTGGTCTTTCTCGATTTCGGAACGGAAATGCTTGGTTGAAGGCAAAATTCGGTGTAATTCGGTATTAAATAAATAAATAAATAAAAATATTTTATTTTTTCTCACTTAAATATTAAAAACAAAATTGAGAAATAATTAGAATTAATTTTATTTAAATCGTCTTCTAGAGGATGGTTTTGTGTAAAATAAAAAAATAAAAAATTATAATATGGACTTTCGGAAGTCGGTAAAATTAAATAGTATGTAATTATATTAATTTTCATTAAAATATTTATATAGTATTTCCAAAAAAATTAATAAATTAATATTTTCTTTAAATAAATCGTCATCCGAATGACGATTAATTTCAAAAATACAAAAATAAAAATACCGACCTCCAGAGGTTGGAATTTAAATAATACAAAAATAAAAATACCGACCTCCGGAGGTCGGAATTTTAAAAATACAAAAATAAAAATACCAACCTCTGGAGGTCAAAATTTCAAAAATACAAAAATAAAAATACCGACCTCCGGAGGTTGGAATTTAAATAATACAAAAATAAAAATACCGACCTCCGGAGGTCGGAATTTAAAAAATACAAAAATAAAATTACTGACCTCCGGAGGTCAGAATTTCAAAAATACAAAAATAAAAATACCGGCCTCCGGAGGTCGGAATTTGAAAAATACAAAAATAAAATTACCGACCTCCGTATGTTAGAATTTCAAAAATACAAAAATAAAAATACCGATAAAATTAACTTGTTCGATAAATTAAATTTATTAAATTAAACTTCTGTTGATGTGTAGTTGAATTATATATATATATATATATATGTTATTTTAATTTATAAAATTAATTTGATAGATAAATTAATTAGAACTTATTAAATTAAAATTTTGTTGATGTGTAGTTTAATTATATATATGTGTGTGTGTCTGTATAATTTAATTACTAAAATCAACCTCGATAAATTAAATTTATTAAATTAAACTTCTGTTGATGAGTAGTTGAATTTTATATATATATATATATATAAAATTTACTTGTTCGATAAATCAAATTTATTAAATTAAACTTGTGTTGATGTGTAATTAAATTACACACAAACATATATATATATATATATATATATATATATATATATATATATATATATATATATATATAAAATTTTAATTTATAAAATTTACTTGATCGATAAATTAAATTTATTAAATTAAATTATAAAATTAACTTGATCCATAAATTAAATTTATTAAATTAAACTTCTCTTGATGTCTAGTTAAATTTATATATATATATATATATATATATATATATATATATATATATATATATATGTAATTTTAATTAATTAAATCAACCTCAATAAATTAAATTTATTAAACTAGCTTTATTAAAATTAAAATTCTAGGTCAAAGTCTCACAAGTCTCACTCCTCTCTCACTATTCCTCTCATCGGCGCCCGCCACCAACCCCAACGACCGGCGCCCCGCCACCATCTCTGAGGACCGGCGCCACGCCACCATCCCCAACGACCGGCGCCACGCCACCATCGCAGCAGCAGCGGCGGTCACGTACAGCAGCAGAGGAAGCTCGCGTCAGCAGCAGGAGGTCACGCTGCCTCCATCTCGACCGGCGCCGCCTCCATATTGACCGGCGCTGCCTCTATTCCGACTCACTGCCTTTCTCCTTTAAATCAAGGTTAGGTTTCATAATAGTATTTTTAATTTCTTTCAATTTGAGTGTTGAATTAGTTAATTAGTGTATTGAATTAGTTTTTTTATTGATTGTTAGTTAATTAGTAAGTGAATGATTGAGGGTTTTTGATTGTTAGTTTGAATTAGGGATTATTTGATTGTTAGTTTGTGTTTGTTGATTGTGAATTGAAAATTTTAATGTTAGGGATAGTTTGAATTAGGGATTATTTGATTGTTAGTTTGTGTTTGTTGATTGTGAATTGAAAATTTTAATGTTAGGGTTAGTTTGAATTAGGATATCTTAGGATTTGTTTGAAATTTGGCATTTCTTGAGTTAATTAGTTTGATTTTGGAATTGTAGAATTAGATTGAATTAGGGTATTTAAGGAGTTGTTTGAATTTGGGTATTCAATTTGAGTGTTGAATTTGTTAATTAGTGTATTGAATTAGTTTTTTTATTGATTATTAGTTAATTAGTAAGTGAATGATTTAGGGTTTTTGATTGTTAGTTTGAACTAGGGATTATTTGATTGTTAGTTTGTGTTTGTTGATTGTGGATTGAAAATTTTAATGTTAGAGTTAGTTTGAATTATTTTTGGGGAGTTGTTTGAATTTGGGTATTATTTGAGTTAGTTTGAATTATTATTGAGATTTTAGGACTAATAGTTTGAATTTGGGATTAGGAATAGCTAGCTAGTTTGAATTTAGGATTTTAGCACTAGTTAGATTTTGGGATTTTAGGACTAGTTTGAATTTGTGATTTTAAGACTAGTTTGAATTTGGAATTTAGGACTAGTTTGAATTATATTTGATATTTTAGGCTAATTAATAGTTTGAATTTCGGAAACTAGCTAGCTAGTTTGAATTTGGAACTAATTAGCTTGAATATATAACTAATTAAGTTTAGAAATTAGATATGAACTTGAATTGAAATTTGAACTTACTAAAACTTGAATATATATATAAAACTAATATTCTTGGATTTGAAGTTTATATTTAACTAAACTTGAATATTATTGATGACAAAATTGATTTTCTTTCAAGATCTATTTGTGTCCATCTAGTGTTGACACTTAACTTTAATTTAGGAATAATGTGTTTGTTAAGCGTAAGTACCAACACTAGTTGATCTTATTAATGAAAAAATTGATTTTCTTGCAAGATCAATTTGTGTCCATCTATTCATGTGGGCATGTTCTTTCATTTTCTATGTTGATGCTTGTTTTCAAATTGGCTCATATTTAGGAAATAGGCAGTTGACGAATCTCAATGTTGCTGCATGTTTGTGCTATGTAGTAACTAATAATTATTGAATCTTTTTCTAGTGTTGAAAGAGTTGATTTTGCGGGAAAGGCAACTAAGGAAGCTCAACATCAAAAAAAGTTGATACAAGCTTCTTTCATCAAAATAGAAGATAAGGTTTGGTGTTTCTAAATTTCTAAAGTTCAAGTACAATTTCTTTTTATAATGTGTTTGTGTCCTTCTAGTATTGATACTTAGTTTAAATTTTGTGATAATTTGTTTGTGTCCATCGAATGTTTGTTTAGCATAATTAAGTACCAACACTAGTTGATCCATTGATGACAAAATTGATTTTCTTGCAAGATCAATTTGTGTCCATCTAGTGTTGACACTTAACTATAATTTAATGTGTTTGTTAAGCATAAGTACCAACACTAGTTGATCCTATTGATGACAAAATTGATTTTCTTGCAAGATCGATTTGTGTCCATTTAGTGTTGACACTTAACTTTAATTTAATGTGTTTGTTAAGCATAAGTACCAACACTAGTTGGTCCTATTGATGACAAAATTGATTTTCTTGCAAGATTGATTTGTGTCCATCTAGTGTTGATGCTTAGCTTTAGTTAGTGAATTTAGTTGTTAGAATTAAGTCAAAACTAATGTAGTTAAAGTTAAAAAGTTGTTTTGTCGTTTAAATGAGTTAAAATAAATAATGTCATTTAGTTGGAGGATTTAGTTGTTGGAATTAAGTCAAAACTAAACTAGTTAAAGTCGTTAAGTTATTTAAATTAGTTATAATAAATAATGTGGTTTAGTTAGTGAATTTAGTTGTTGGAATTAAGTCAAAACTAATGTAGTTAAAGTTAAAAAGTTGTTAAGTTATTTAAACAAGTTAAAATAAATAATGTGGTTTAGTTAGAGAATTTAGTTGTTGGAATTAAGTCAAAACTAATGTAGTTGAAGTTAAAAAGTTGTTAAGTTATTTAAACAAGTTAAAATAAATAATGTCATTTAGTTGGTGAATTTGGTTGTTGGAATTAAATCAAAACTAATGTAGTTAAAGTTAAAAAGTTGTTAAGTTGTTTCAAAAAGTTAAAATAAATAATGTCGTTTAGTTGGTGGATTTAGATGTTGGAATTAAATCAAAACTAATGTAGTTAAAGTTAAAAAGTTGTTAAACTGTTTAAATAAGTTAAAATAAATAATGTCGTTTAGTTAGTGAATTTAGTTGTGAATTAAGTCAAAACTAATGTAGTTAAAGTTAAAAAGTTGTTAAGTTATTTAAACAAGTTAAAATAGATAATGTCGTGTAGTTGGTGAATTTGGTTGTTGGAATTAAATCAAAACTAATGTAGTTAAAGTTAAAAAGTTGTTAAGTTGTTTCAAAAAGTTAAAATAAATAATGTCATTTAGTTGGTGGATTTAGTTGTTGGAATTAAATCAAAACTAATGTAGTTAAAGTTAAAAAGTTGTTAAAGTGTTTAAATAAGTTAAAATAAATAATGTCGTTTAGTTAGTGAATTTAGTTGTTGGAATTAAGTCAAAACTAATGTAGTTAAAGTTAAAAAGTTGTTAAGTTATTTAAACAAGTTAAAATAAATAATGTCGTTTAGTTGGTGAATTTGGTTGTTGGAATTAAGTCAAAACTAATGTAGTTAAAGTTAAAATGTTGTTAAGTTATATAAACAAGTTAAAATAAATAATGTCGTTTAGTTGGTGAATTTAGTTGTTGGAATTAAGTCAAAACTAATGTAGTTAAAGTTAAAAAGTTGTTAAGTTGTTTCAAAAAGTTAAAATAAATAATGTCGTTTAGTTGGTGGATTAAGTTGTTGGAATTAAATCAAAACTAATGTAGTTAAAGTTAAAAAGTTATTAAGGTGTTTAAATAAGTTAAAATAAATAATGTGGTTTAGTTAGTGAATTTAGTTGTTGGAATTAAGTCAAAACTAATGTAGTTAAAGTTAAAAAGTTGTTAAGTCATTTAAATAAGTTAAAATAAATAATGTCATTTAGTTGGTGAATTTAATTGTTGGAATTAAGTCAAAACTAATGTAGTTAAAGTTAAAAAGTTATTAAGTTATTTGAACAAGTTAAAATAAATAATGTCGTTTAGTTAGTGAATTTAGTTGTTGGAATTAAGTCAACTAATGTAGTTAAAGTTAAAAAGTTGTTAAGTTATTTAAACAAGTTAAAATAAATAATATGGTTTAATTAGTGAATTTAGTTGTTGGAATTAAGTCAAAACTAATGTAGTTAAAGATAAAAAGTTGTTAAGTTATTTAAACAAGTTAAAATAAATAATGTCGTTTAGTTGGTGAATTTAGTTGTTGGAATTAAGTCAAAACTAATGTAGTTAAAGTTAAAAAGTTGCTAAGTTATTTAAACAAGTTAAAATAAATAACGTCGTTTAGTTGGTGAATTTAGTTGTTGGAATTAAGTCAAAACTAATGTAGTTAAAGTTAAAAAGTTGTTAAATTATTTAAACAAGTTAAAATAAATAATATCATTTAGTTGGTGAATTTATTTGTTGGAATTAAGTCAAAACTAATGTAGTTAAAGATAAAAAGTTGTTAAGTTATTTAAACAAGTTAAAATAAATAATATCGTTTAGTTGGTGAATTTAGTTGTTGGAATTAAGTCAAAACTAATGTAGTTAAAGTTAAAAAGTTGTTAAGTTATTTAAACAAGTTAAAATAAATAATGTGGTTTAGTTAGTGAATTTAGTTTTTTGAATTAAGTCAAAACTAATGTAGTTAAAGATAAAAAGTTGTTAAGTTATTTAAACAAGTTAAAATAAATAATGTCGTTTAGTTGGTGAATTTAGTTGTTGGAATTAAGTCAAAACTAATGTAGTTAAAGTTAAAAAGTTGTTAAGTTATTTAAACAAGTTAAAATAAATAATGTGGTTTAGTTAGTGAATGTAGTTGTTGGAATTTAATCAAAACTAATGTAGTTAAAGTTAAAAAGTTGTTAAGGTGTTTAAATAATTTAAAATAAATAATGTGGTTTAGTTAGTGAATTTAGTTGTTGGTATTGTGGTTCATCATCCTCAAGCTTCGATGGCGGGGATAGAGAGACAATATCTGCAATGGAGAGTAAGATAGTGTATCTCAATGCCGAGCTTGCTGCTGTAGCCGAAAGAGAGAAGAAAGAGAGAAGAAGAGAGAAGAGGAGATTGCGGTAGCAAAAGAGGTAGAGAACAAGAGGTATGCAGCGCTTCAAGCCCAACTTACTTTACTTTTTGAATCAGGAAATATTCTTCCTCCATGTCCTGCCAGCAGTGATGGATCTAATCAAGAGGGTGATAAGAATGATAAGTCTGATAAGGAGAGTGATCAGGGTGATGAGGAGTAGTTGTATCTATTTGACATTTTAGACTTCTATATTTGGGAATTGTTTGATTATATTTTGAAGTTGGATGAAGTTTATTTTGAAATAGTTTAATGTATATGTTGCAAAATATTGTGTTGTTTTGGTTGGATGAAGTTTATATTCTTTGGGTTGTTTTGGTATAAATATGCAGGTGGGCAATTATAATTACAGCAATTTTCTGTCAGTTTTATAGCAGAAAACCGACCTCCGGAGGTCGGAATTTTAAAAGTAAAAAAATTAAAATACCGACCTCCGGAGGTCGGAATTTCAAAAGTAAAAAAATTAAAATACCGACCTCCGGAGGTTGGAATTTCAAAAGTAAAAAAATTTAAATACCGACCTCCGGAGGTCAGAATTTTAAAAATACAAAAATAAAATTACCGACCTCCGGAGGTCGGAATTTGAAAAATAAAAGAATAAAAATACCGACCTCCGGAGGTTGGAATTTGAAAAATAAAAGAATAAAAATACCGACCTCCGGAGGTTGGAATTTAAAAAATAGAAAAATAAAATTACCGACCTCCGGAGGTCGGAATTTTAAAAATACAAAAATAAAATTACCAACCTCCGGAGGTCGGAATTTGAAAAATAAAAGAATAAAAATACCGACCTCCGGAGGTCGGAATTTAAAAAATAGAAAAATAAAATTACTGACCTTTGGAGGTCGGAATTTGAAAAATACAAAAATAAAATTACCGACCTCCGGAGGTCGGAATTTAAAAAATAGAAAAATAAAAATACCGACCTCCGAAGGTCAGAATTTATATATTAAAAATAAAAAAAGTAACAAATACCGACATCCGGAAGTCGAAAAATAAATTAATGAATTTTCCGACTGAAAATACCGACCTCCGGAGGTCGGTATTGAATAGCGACCAAGCTTTTTCCGACCTAAGCTGGGATGTCGGTTTTAGGTCGAAATTACAGGGAATACCGACCTCCGGAGGTCGGCAGTCACTGTTTTTTTAGTAGTGTATATGTATATGAATAATTACATGCCATGAAACCATTGTTTGATTGTATGACTATGATCATTGTTCTTTATGGGTGTGATTGTGGTTGTGGCTGTGCTGACTGGATTGCGTGTCACGTTCCAACACATATATTGGATCATGTGTCACGTTTCGACACACATTTTGGATCGTGTGTCACGTACTGACACACGCATTGGATCGGGTGTCACGTTCTGACACACTTACCTTTTGGGTATGGGTTCCATGAGAGAACTATTGTGATTGTTATGCTTATATCTACCTGTCATTGATAATGGAAGATTTTATGTTGCTCTGAAATGATAACTGAAATGTATTCTATATATGTGTGCTTACTATGTTGTGACTGATCTTTGTATATTTTTCTTATTGGAGTAGCTATGTGATCCTACCAGTACACTATGGTTGTGTACTGATACTGCACTAGCTCTTTCTTTGTTGAGTACACGACATCTTCAAGCCACTACTGACAGACCTCATTTAGGAGATCACTAATAGAGACCGAATTAAAGGGGGAGCCAGTTCTTCATGGTTGCCATGGGTTCTCTTTTGTTTAGTCCATTCTTTTCACAGTCAAACTATTGATGTGTTGTGAAATATTGGCACATTTATTGCTCAAAACTAAGGATTAATAATAGAATCGAGTGTATTTTGTAAGATTTGTATCTTTGTTGAATATCTAGAAAGGTTTACACTTGCAGGGAAAAGACAGAAAAAGAAAGCTGCTGATAACCAAGTGCCAAGTGAAGACTACGAAGCCAATCACAGGTCGTGGTTAGCTAAACAAGCCGTCGTGAAGCCCGTGAAGAGGAAGTAGTGAACCTGAGGTTTATGCAGCTGTTGACATAATTCTAAGAGAAGATCGCATAAGTATTGATGGACCGTGGTCTCTGTCATGGATCATGGTGCTGCCTGTAGAGAGGAACCAGTAAAAAGACCTCAAGGAGTCATACTATGGTTTGACACAAGTAAAGACCACGGGCACTCAAATGGATCGTGGTCATTATAACGGTCTGTGGTGTTGACTGTGAAGGTTTTCCAGTACACAGGCTTTGAAGAAGCAATATTATAATGCCTAAGTAAGGATTACGAAGGGCTTTACAGACCCTAAAGCCCTTGATGGGTCGTCTGACCATCCGTGAAGGGCTGCGACAATTTAGTCCTACTTTGAGTAGGACTCTTTTTTAGACTGATTATTTGAATAAATTAGTTTGTATTTTATTTTTATCTGGTCATATCAGGAACGAGCGACTAGGTTATAAATATTCTTGACGTTGGTTTTTATCGATTAACATTGAATCGATCTTCGGAGTTGTTTATTGGTTTTCTTATTATCAAGTGTTCATTGAATCTGCAGACTTTCATAAGTGATTTCTCTTAATTCTTTCATTACAACTATTTGTTTATTCAGTTGAAACCATGAGTAACTAAACACCACAACTTGGGTTGTGGTATCTATAATGTAAATTTGAGTGTTAATTCGTAAAACAAGTAGAAGGTGATTTATATTTGCAATGCATAATTTAGCTTTTGTTATTCATATATTCTAATGAGTGCACACATTAGAGTTAGCATGTATCTATCAATTGTTCGAGAGAAAAGTGATAGTAGGGAAAAGGCTGAGTTAATCTGATAAAATGTAGTCAAAGTTCGAGTTCGAGAGAAGAAAACTTTACCACAATTATAAAAGAGAATCAAATTTGTTAACACTCTAGGACCGAGAGGACTTGGATGAAAGTTATCTAACTAGACTGAGAAGTGTTAGATATTTCTAACTCACCTGTAATTTGCAAAGAATGAATTTCTTGAAACTCATTTACGGACAAAAACTAGATGTAACGTATGGGGAACACAACCCTAGTTTCATACATTTATCAATACAACCTTGAAATCAATACTCCACTAATTGTTAATCTAGATCTTGTTTAACAATCTTGGTAACTTGAATTATACAACTATACCCATTTTACCTTCTGCAATTACTTTCTCTAGGAAATTATAACAACATTTTGATAAACGCGACAGTGAAGTCATTTCTGTAAAGAAATTCTTTGTGGGATCGACCTCAACTCACATTTAGATCTATAAATTGACTTCGGCCGTTTACACTTCTTAATTGAAGAGTAAGTTTGGATGTATCGACTGTTTAGAGTCCATCACCTATTTGAATTCAAATACTATAGTTAATTTTAAATTCAATTGTCTTAGCTTATTCTTTGTAACAAAGGATTACTCTTCCTTTAGAATAGGTATTAGATTAGGACTCTTATACTTATCCTCAATATTTATAAAATCTATAAATATAAAACAAATAAGAGAAAATATCATTGGCAATTGTCCCTCACATAGCAATCGATATTCCAGAATCTAATAGAGGGCAAAGCAGGGTGAATCACAGCCATATGCCGGGGCACCACCACCACCAGCTTCAATCTCATAGGCTACATGTACTTTTGTTATTATTCCTACTGTACTATTTGAGAGGTTGTTTGTAGATCATCGATAGAATAGGTCCATAATCGACCAGATTGAACACAAATTACCCTAGATCGTAGAGTGCGAAGGGCTAACTGCAGAGAAGAGGGTGAAAGATGAGATACGGAAGGACCTTGATGCTTTAAAAACATGATGGATGGCCTGGAGGTCCATGTACAAGATCAATTACAAGTTGTATCTTAAGTAAATACTAACGAGTTCAAGACACAAGTAGCCGAGATGTGAGCCCAAATTGCTAAACTGGCTGAGAAATCAGTTCATGTGCCCACTCTAGTTGTTCCAGAGTCTTTGATGAACTTGTTCAGTGAGCTGCGCAACACTCAGTCCCTGACGACTTCTAGGGTAAAATGTCTAAAAGCAAATCTGGCTAGAGAAAACTTAACGCCGGGGAGTCTGATGAGGAGCAGCCAAAGGACCTCTCTAAGGAGGAAATTAAACAACACAAGAAGGCACACAAGGAGTCAAGAAGCAACACTTGAGCAGCATAAGAAAGATGCGTTGTTAGTGGGAGATTTTGGCAGTGCCATACCTCCTCCCAATGCTACTAGTCCAGTAGATCTAATGTAGGTTTCTGACAGCGTACCCGTTGATAATGGTGCGGACACTACTCCGACTAACAGCTAGTGCATCGTAGGTATGACCTCTCCTCACAACCTTGTATTATTTTGCTTTATTGACTTTGAGGACAAAATTCTTTTGTTTGGGGAGGGGGTGGTGAGTAGCCTTTCATTTTAGCTATTAAAATGAATGGAGGTTGACTCTGTTTTGTGTTCTGATAAAGTGTGTAGTTGTTGGTGCTATGTTGTTTTGATGAATTTGTGAAGTGCGCGTGTGTTGAGATGTGCAACAGCTAAGTCTTGAGCTTTTTGTTCTTTTTTAAATGACAACATATATGTCCTTAATATGAAATTTGACTGTTAGGCCCTTTAGATAACATCTTAGGTACGGATGAGTTGACCATTGCTAGTCTGAAACATAAGTTGGTGAACTAAGAAACTCAAAAATGTAGTCCTTTGTCATGCGTGTGTAAGGGTTGTTTGAAGTCTAATGCTAGGATAAGAAACTAGAACTTGCCCGAGTAGTCTTGCTAGGATTGTGAATAACTGGATAGGAAAGGATCAGTAGGTCATTTTTGCAAAGCCTACTAAAATCCTAAAATAAACAACCAAATAAAAAGCATACCACTTGAACTCGATTTGAGCCTGCAAACTAATTTTGTTCTTACCCGCTTGATATCATATCATTGGATCTCCGAAGATACGATGCGACAACTCAGGCCAAAAGCCTAAGTTGAGGGTGATTACAACACGAGGAGAAAGGAAAAGTAGAAAAAGAAGGTTCACTTAATCATCTTGAAAGCACAAAGTATAAAGAACCCATTTGAATAGGAGAAATGGTTGCTGGGATGTACTTAAATGAGAAAGGAGGGAGTCTCTTAGAAAAATTTATGTGCGGACGAAACTTTAGAGAATCAAGGTACTAGTCACTCACAAAACAAAAAATTCATTCCCTAGCCTGAGTGTATGTTACAAGCCAATAAAGTCCTACAGTGATCCTATTTTAGTTGTTTGAAAGATAAAGTGTAGAAAGCAAGGGCAAGCCTATGGTCTTTTGTTTTTAGTGTTAGAAGTTCTTTGGGAGTGTGAGCATAGAATTTAGTCCATATTATCATGTGTGAGGGACTTATTTGGTGTGAGGACACAGTGATTGCATTTGATAGTTAAATTGTATTGGCTGATAGTACACAAGCATAAGCATGGTCGACTGTGAGTAATGCGATGTCATGTATTGATCCTTGCATGTTAGATTGATGGTTTTGGATACAGAGTGTGGTTGAGAAGGTTGCTGCATGTTTGGATAATATCTGTGGGGTTTTTAAGTGTCAAATGTTTGTCTTGATCATCACTTGAGGACAAGTAATGGTTCTAAGTTGAGGGTGTTGATGTGCCATGAAATTTTGGAACATTCAATGCTCAAAACTAATTATTAATACTAGAATCGAGTGTATTTTAGTAAGGTTTGATGTGTTTGTTAAATGTCTAGACAGGTTTACACTTGCGGGGAAAAGACTAAAAAAGAAGGTTGTTGATAACCAAATTCCAGTTGAAGACCACAGAGCCAATCACCGGTCGTGATTAGCTAAACAAGCCATCGTGAAGCCTGGGAAGAGGATGAAGTGAACTTGAGGTTTATGCAGCTGATGACATAATTCTAAGTGAAGATCAAGAAAGTTATGACGGACCATGGTCCCTGTCACGGATCGTGGTTCTGCCTATAGAAAGGAACCAGTAAGAAGATCTCAATGACTCATAGTATGATTTGGCCCAAGTAAAGACCACGGGCACCCAAATGGATCGTGGTCATTATAATGGTCCGTGGTGTCGACCATGAAGGTTTTCCAGTACACAAGCTTTGAAGAACCAATATTGTAATGCCTAAGTAAGGATCACGAAGGGCTTCACGGACCATGAGGCCCTTGATGGGTTGTCTAATGGTCTGTTAAGGGCTCCGACAATTCAGTTCTACTTCGAGTAGGACTCTTTTTAGACTGATTATTTGACTTAATTAGGTTGTATTTTGTTTTTATCTCGTCATATCTGGAAAGAGTGACTAGTTTTTAAATATTCTTTACTTTGATTTTTATCGATTAACATTAAATCAATCTTCGGAGTTGGATACTGTTTTTCTAATTATCGAGTGTTCATTGAATATGCACACTTTTGTAAGTGATTTATCTTAATGCTTTCATTACAAATCTTTGTTTGTTCAGTTGAAACCAAGAGTGGCTAAACACCACAACTGGGGTTGTGGGATCTATGATGAAAATCTGAGTGTGAATTTGTAAAATAAGTAGAAGGTGATTTATATTTGCAATGCATAATTTATCTTTTGCTATTCGTATATTCTAGTAAGTGCACGCATTAGAGTTAGCATGTATCTATCAATTGTTCGAGAGAAAAGTGATAGTTGGGAAAAAGCTGAGTTAATATGATAAAAATGGAGTCAAAGTTCGAGTTTGAGAGAAGAGAACTTTAACATCATTATAAGCGAGAGTCAAATATATTAAAACTCTAGGACCGAGAGTACTTCGGTGAAAGTTATCTAATTAGACTGAGAAGTGTTAGATATATCTAACTCGCCTCTAATTTGCAAAGAATGAATTTCCTGAAACTCATTTATGGACAAACACTAGATGTAACATTGTGGGGAACATAACCCTAGTTTTATTCATTTATCAATACAACCTTGACATCAATACTCTGCTAATTGTTAATCTGGATCTTGTTTAACAATCTTGGTGACTTGAACTTTACAACTAAACCCATTTTACCTTCCAAAATTACTTTCTCCAGGAAATAGTAGCAACATTTGGATAAACGCGACAAGGAAATCATTTATGTAAAGAAATTCTTTGTGGGATCGACCTCAACTCACATTTAGATCTATAAATTGACTTCGACCGTTTACACTTCTTACTTGAAGAGTAAGTTTGGATGTATCAACTATCTATTAGGCTTTTATATTTTAGTTTTTGGGGTTGTATCCCTTGTTTTTAGACTTGTTGTTGGTAGAGTTTTTGTACATTGATTTTGAGGTTCTAGGAGTTGTTTTCTGCAAAGTTAGTAGTTTGTTTTTGTTAACTTTTGGAGTTTATGGGAACTCTAGTATTCTTAAGATATTTAAACATGTTTCTATATCTTTAAATGTTCTGATTTTCTATAAGTTGTGTAGTTGGGTTGTAGTAATGGTTCTCCCACCAGAGGCTTAGTGTGAGAGCCAATCACGACGGTCTGGGTCATGACAAAGTTGGTATCAAAGCCCTAGGTTCATTGATCTCTTTGTACCAAAACGAGTATAGTAGAGTCTTGCGGAACGATATGGAGATATCTGTAGTTTTCTTCGATAAGCTGTAGGACTTTAGGAAATCTCTATGTTTTATTTTTTCTCCTTTCGTTCTACAACTTGATTCCAATTGGTAACTGGCGATTTGAATTGGTATCCAATCTCCTTCACTCTTCTATCCACAGATGGTTACCACTAGATTCAACGGCATTAGGCCCGTAGCTCCCGTCAATAAGCAAGCTAATATGCCAAATAGGGCTAAGTTTGAGTGGTCGTGGGTTTGGGTCAGGGTCCCAGAAACAAAGTTGCAGACCACCACCCACGGTTGACTAGCACACCCCGTGGGTCCATCCACGGCCCATGGGTCCACACGCGGCCCGTGGACATGGTCTCGTGGGTGAGGCAGTGGTCAACTTGAGTCGGTTAAGTGAGGGGTAATATGGAACTTTCTGAAATTAATTGGTTATTAAGTGACATAGTTTTATACTAATTTAGACTAACTATATAATGATTTAAGACCTCTAATTAAGTCATCATCAAAACAATTTTTTCCCCAAAATTCTCTCTCTAGAACTTCAAGGAAGAAAAAGAAGGAAGTTGGAGCTAGGGGTGAAGGAGCAAGGTTTTTCTTCTCAAATTCATTGGATTTCATTGCTAAGGTATGTCAGTTATTCATCCATGGATAGTTTTCATCCATGTAGTCCCATCAAAACTCAATTTCAAAGATAGAAATTTCCCCAAAAGCTAATTTGACTCCAAGTCATGGATTCCTTTCAAAAACTGTTCAAATGATTTAATTACCTTATATTATGATGAATTGATGATTATTATTGTTTTTATGATGAAATCTCCAAAGAATAAATAAAATCCCCCTACTTCCCAATTATGATCTTGTGATGTGGGTTAGTTGATAGAAGAAGGATATTATGAGATTATGCTTGTAGTAATTGAACTATTTGAATTGTGTTATTATCCATATCCAATGTAATAATTCTAAATGTATTTATTGAATATGATCATTGATCCTTGATGGGTAAAAGTATGTGAATTATGCATGATTATGAGATTTTTGTATGTGCTTTAAGAACACTTTGAGAGTGAAGTGTCCATGATTATGATAATGTTGTTGTGTTGATTCAAAGATTATTCTCATGAACACATAATGAACATGATGTGAAAGGTTTTCTCACATAATGATGATTCTAACGTTGAAAGACTTTCTCATCTATTAAATCTATATGAAGACATGGATAGTGAAAGGTTATTCTCACGCTTGATCTAAGAGCTATCCTAATGAACTCTTTCAGATTGATTATCAAGTATATCCTTCCATAAGACATGAATCAAGTTAGGACTTAAGAAAATATTCTCTAGGAATTATGCCTAGCACTGAGTGGATATTGTTATGAGATAAAAACCCTCATGTGAGTTGAGCCTGGGTTTCTAGGAGTAATCCATTGAGATGGATGCCCTCACATGAGTTGAGCCTAGGTATCTAGCAACAATCTCCTTGTCCCATAACTACGTGTCCCTGTAGGTTATTTAGCTATTGGATCCTCCAATGCTAAAATAATGGTTCTACCTTAGGCAAGTAGGACAACCCTTTTCGGTGAGGGTAACACTGGATTCCATGTTAAGCTCACATGGTCTATGTCGGTTAAGGCTAATTCTCACAAGGTCAAGTCTAGTATGAACTATGGCTACTCAAGAAGTTTTACTTAGTATGGGAGAGAGTATAGGATCTTATTCATGCATTGCACAAGTATGCTTTGAGGGTAGTTATGGTATGTTACTCTTATGTTATGGGGATTTATGTAATGAATTGCTTATGACTAAATTGTTACGTAAGTTTGATATGACGGCTACTAGTAATGATGTATGCGAACTTGGATTGTTGCTATAAGTTGCTTTTCTTGATATGATTGACTAAAGGTGAATTTTCCCTTGTCTATGAGAAATAAGCTAAGAATCAGATCAAAAGATGGTATACTTGAATAAGGAACTAAAGTAACTTGCTTAGCAAGGGTGGGATTATGGGGTCTTATCCATGCATTGCACAAGGTTGCCTTGAGGTGGCTCATGGAGTGTTTCTCTTATGTTATGCTAAAACTAGATTACATTGACTATGTCTATGTCTATGTTGTTATCTCTTATGCTCATAGCCTATGTCTTATTATGATGTCTCTTACGCTTATGACTTGTGTTTTTCAACTATCTTCAAAATGATGGTTAAACTTAGCAAAGTGCATGCATTCAACTAAAATGTCTCTTTTAGCATGCTTTCGATGTTTTTATGCATGACTATCATACTTAGTGCATTTTTGTACTAACCCATATTTTCCTACATTTTCCCCAAGTGTAGGGTCCAGTTCTCAAGGAGGTCCCAATTGTGGCTATGCTTGGATTTGATCATTCCTCATAGCTTGTTGGTGAGTCCTCATGATTCAAGGATGGATGCTTTTACTTAGTAGTTTCATTCTCATATTTCCTTTTTGGACTAAGTTTTATGGGATGTGTCCTTATTTGATTCAAGTATTGTAATAGATGGCTATATTTAGACAAGTCTAGACATCCTTTTTTCTTTTATGAAAAACTTTTTAAGACTTGAAATATGTTTTTACTCTTATTGTTCTAATACTTTATGTTCTGATATGCTAAGTGGTTTACATGGTGCCTTTCGTGGTCTTATGTGCCTTCTTAGATTTAGGGGGTACCCCTAGGTCGTGACAAACTTGGTAATCAGAGCACAAGGTTTAGAATGATTCTAGGATGATGTCTCATAAGCTACATCTAGTAGAGTCTTGTTTATTATGTGAAGCGCGCCACATTTATGAATGAAAGACTATAAGATGTTTAGGAAGCTACACTTCTTTCATTACTCTTAAGTCGTGCTATTCAGTTTGGCTCTATTAAGTCCCTCTCCTAATGCTTCCCTTGTGCTGTCAGGATATGAATACACAAAGGGTTAATGCTAGAAGAATAGAGGGTGACAATGTGAATGAAGAAGCTCCTCAAGCTAATCAAGCTCGTCAAACTAATAATAAAGCTCTGATTAATCCTTCGACTATGTCGGATGTGGAGGTTAGGTCGTCTATTCAAATGTTGGCCCCACCAATGACGACTCAAGCTCAAGCTATAACAACTCAAGCTCAAACTGTGAAGGTTTAGGCCAATAGAGATGTTGTGACACATGTTAATTTGGCAACTTCAAGGGTTAAGGTATTTCGCTAGAATGAACCCTCCCGAGATTCATGGCTCTAAAGTGGAAGAAGACCCTCAAGAATTTGTGGAGAAGGTTTATAAAATATTTGATATTATGGGGGTGACTTCGGTATAGAAAGTGGAGTTTGGCAATTACCAATTGAAAAGTGTTGCACAGGTATGGTATAATCAATGAAAGAACAATTGGCCGATACAAGTGTGTCCAATAGAGTGGGAAGTGTTCAAACTTGTATTTCTTGATAGGTTCTTTCCCCAAGAGTTGAGATGAGCTAAGGATAAAGAATTCATTAACCTTAGGCAAGGCAGCATGAGTGCTAAGGAGTATGCCTTGAAATTTGCCCAACTATCCAAGTATGCGCTATCTATTGTGGCGGATTCAAGGGGTGAGATGAGTAGGTTTCTGACGGGTGTGTCTAGCTTGGTAGTACAAGAATGCCATTCATCAATGCTCTATCCTTATATTGATATGTCATGTCTTATCATGCACTCCCAACAAATTGAGAAATTAAAGCTTAAGAAGAAGAAAGGGAGGTGAAGAGAGCTAGGACCGGTGATGGGAACTTTTCCAATGCTAGGTCTGATAAACAAAGGTTCTCCAACAAAGGTTCCTCAAATGCTTCCCCAAGGGTCAACAAGGATAGGGTTTCTAACTGTAAACCTCAAGGTGGAAATGAAGGCGGTTCCTCTTTTGTAAGATCTACATGTGCCAAATGTGGGAAGGAACATGCGGGTAAGTGCCTAGCCGGTACGGATGGGTGCTTTGGGCGTGGAAAGAGTGGTCACAAAATGAGAGTTTTCGCGAGGCTCATGGCTAAAGAGAGAGAGGCCAAGCAAGCTTCTCTTAGTGGTCCGCATCCCAATGCTCCAAAGCACCGCCACTTCTATGCACTCTAGTCTAGAAAGGACCAACAATGCTCTCAGGATGAAGACACCGATATGTTGATAGTTTCCATATAGATGTAAAGGTTATATTAGATCAGAATACTACTTGTTAGACTTTAATGTTATCCTTGTTGGGGTTTGGATGCACTGTTGTTAGAACTCTATTGATTTTAGAATTCGATATGGTTATTATGAGTTTGTATTATGTCGGTTGGGATTGCTTGAAAGAAGTGGTACTTGAGGAATTAGTAGGGGTTTCCTCCCAAGGGGGGGATGGTGTGCTTAGATTGCAAGGTTGTGGAGTGTCCCGATATCCTCATCTCTTTCTTTTACTCCTACTCTAGCTTGAGACAAAGAGTTCCTCTTAGCTTGCATTATGTTTTTGAGTCATGTGTTATTTATTTGTTTCCATGATTTCCTTACGAAATGCATATTCTTGAGAAATTCATGTTTAGTAAGAAAATGAGCTTTCATGATTTATGTTCCTCATGTTATTGTGCATTTAGTATGAGTTGCCTATTTGACTTTATGTGATGAATCAATGAACATGCCTTATATGTATAAGCTTTTCTTGAGTAGTTGGCCTAATAGTTTTATGGATTGTGTTGAGTATTCTTTTAGTTGGAGAAGGTAGTTCCTCCTTTGAATATGAGAAATGTTGAGGTTTCATGCATAATGGGTTGTTAGATGTAGTTCCTCCTTTCTTTTGATGCATTGATTATGTTGAGATGGAGTTGATGTTTCCTCCTTTGAATTGTGCATTATTATGATGTTGCATGCATAATGGGCTTCTAGTCTTGAATCTTTACTTCCCTCATTCGAGGACAGATGTTCCCAAGAGGGAGATATTGTAACACCCCGTAGCTTAGTAGGCCAAATAGGGCTAAGTTTAAGGGGTCATGGGTCAGTGTCCTAGAAACATAGTTTCAAACCACCACCCATGGTTGACCAGCACCCCTCGTGGATCCACCCACGCCCCATCGACATGATCTCGTAGGTGAGGCACTGGTCAACTTGAATTGGTTAAGTGAGGGGTAATATTGAACTTTCCAAAATTAATTAGTTATTAAGTGACGTCGTTATATATTAATTTAGACTAACTGTATAATGATTTAAGACCTCTAATATAAGTCATCTTCCTCATAATTCAAAAATCCCAAATAAAAACCAACTTTTCCCCAACATTCTCTCTCTAGAACTCCAAGGAAGAAAAAGAAGGAAGTTGGTACTAGGGGTAAAGGAGCAAGGTTTTTTTTCTCAAATTCATTGGATTTCATTGCTAAGCTATGATAGTCCTTCATCCATTGATAGTTTTCATCCATTAAGTCCCTTCAAAACACAATTTCAAAGATAAAAATTTCCCCAAAAGCTAAAGTTTGACTCCAATGCATGGATTCGTTTCAAAAACTATTCAAATAATTTAATTACCTTGTATTATGATTGAATTGATGATTATTATTGTTTTTATGATTAAATCACTCTAGAATACATGAAATCCCCCTACTTCCCAATTATGATCTTGTGATGTAGGTTTTTTTTTTTTTTTTTTTTTTTTTTTTTTTTTATAGAAGAAGGATATTATGAGATTATGCTTGTAGTAATTGAACTATTTGAATTGTGTTATTATGCATGTCTGCTGTAGTTATTCTAGATCTGTTGATTGAATATGATCATTGATCATTGAGGGATAAAAGTATGATAATTATGCATGATTATGAGATTTATGTATGTGCTTTAAGAACACTTTGAGAGTGAAGTGTCCATGATTATGATAATGTTGTTGTGTTGATTGAAAGACTATCATCATGAACACATAATGAACATGATGTGAAAGATTTTCTAACAAAGTGATGATTCTAAGGTTGAATGGTCTTCTCACCTATTGAATCTAAATGAATACATAGACGATGAAAGGTTATTCTCACGCATGATCTAAGAGGTATCCTAATGAACTCTTTTGGATTGATTGTCAAGGATTTCCTTCAATAAGATATGAATAAAGTTAGGACTTAAGAAAGTATTCTATTGGAATTATGCCTAGCACCGAGTGAATATTGATATGAGATGGAAAACCTCACGTGAGTTGAGCTAGGGTTTCTAGAGGCAATCTCTTGAGATGGATGCCCTCATGTGAGTTGAGCCTGGGTATCTAGTAACAATCTCCGGGTCCCATAACTACGTGCCCCTGTAGGTTATTTATCTATTGGATCCTCCTAAACAAAAATAGTGGTTCTACCTTATGCAAGAAGGACAACCTTTTTCGGTGTGGGTAACACTGGCTTCCATGTTAAGCTCATATGGTCTATGTCGGTTAAGGCTAATTCTCACAAGGTCAAGTCTAGTATGAACTATGGCTACTCAAGAAGCTTTACTTAGTATGAGTGAGAGTATGTGATCTTATTCATGCATTGAACAAGTATGCTTTGGGGATAGTTATGGTATGTTAGTCTTATGTTATGGTGATTTATGTAATGAATATGCTTATGACTACATTATTAAATAAATGTGATATGAGGGCTACTTGTAATGATGTATGCTAACTTGGATTGTTGCTATCAGTTGCTTACCTTGATATGATTGACTAAAAGTTAATGTTCCCTTGTCTATGAGAAATAAGCTAAGAATGAGACCAAAAGATGGTAAACATGAATGAGGACCTAAAGCGACTTGCTTAGCATGGGTGATATTAAGGGGTCTTATCAATGCATTTCACAAGGTTGCCTTGAGGTGGCTCATGAAGTGTTTCTCTTATGTTATGCTAAGACTAAAGTGCATTGACTATGTGTATGTCTATGTTGTTATCTCTTAAGCTCATAGCCTATGCCTTATTACGATGTCTCTTATGCTTATGATTTATGTTTTGCAACTGTCTTCAAAATGATGGTTTAACTTAGCAAAGTGCATGCATTCAACTAAAATGTCCCTTTTAGTATGTTTTCAATATTTTTATACATGGCTATCATACTTAGTGCATTTTTTTACTAACCCATATTTTCCTACATTTTCCCAAAATGTAGGGTCTGGTACTCAAGGTGGTCACCATTGTAGCTAAAGCTTGGATTTGATCATTCCTCCTAGCTTGTTGATAAGTCCTCATGATTCGAGGATAGATGCTTTTACTTAGTAGTTTCATTCTCGTATTCCTTTTTAGACTAAGTTGTATGGGTTGTGTCCCTATTTGATTCAAGTATTGTAATAGATGGCTATTTTGAGACAAGTCTAGACTTTCGCTTTGCTTTTATGAAAAACTTTTTAAGACTTGAAATATGTTTTTACTCTTATTGTTCTAATATTTTATGTTATGATATGCTAAGTGTCTTACATGGTGCCTTCCGGTGTATTATGTTTGATATAATCTTAGACATGACTTAGTTGTCCCCCATTATGTTGTGTTAATTGTAATACTAAATTTGTGACTCTAGAGATCCCCGGTAGGGAAAAGTTAGAGTGGAAAGGGGTGTACAAATCTAAGCTAGCTAAGGTCATATCCTCCATTCGGGCTAAGAAAGTTGTGCGGCAAGGATGTTTTGCATATTTTGCTCATATTAGAGATGTTGAGGTTCAGTCTTCCTCGATTGAGTCTATTTATGTATTGTCTAAATTTAAGGAAGTGTTTCCTACCGATATTCCTGGTATGCCTCCGGTTAGAGATATAATTTTCATCATTGACTTGGAACTCGGTACTCGCCCCATTTCCATCCCTCTTTATTGCGTGGCTCCGGTAGAATCAAGAGAACTTAAGGCTAAAATCCAGGAGCTTCTTGATTAAGGTTTCATCCATCCTAGTGATTCCCTGTGGGGTGCTCCTATTTTGTTTGTTAAGAAAAAAATGGTAGTATGAGGATGTGCATAGACTATAGACAGGTGAATAGGGTCACCATTAGAAATAGGTATATGTTGCCTCAAATAGATGGTCTTTTTGACCAATTTCAAGGTGCGTTAGTTTTCTCTAAGATTGATTTAAGATCTAGTTACCATCAGTTAAAGATTTGGTCTGAGGATGTACCCAAAACGGCATTCAGGACCTGTTATGGGCACTATGAGTTTTTAGTGCTATTGTTTGAATTACCAATGCACCTGCAACCTTCATGAGTTTGATGAATGGTGTTTTCAAACCAATCCTGGGTTCTTTTGTGATTGTCTTTATTGATGTAGTTTTTGTTTATTCAAAAAGTGAGGAAGAGCATGCCGTCCATCTTCATATAGTTTTTGGTGTCTTTGGGAGACAAAAGTTATATACTAAATTTTCCAAGTGTGAGTTCTAGTTGACTTCAGTTGCCTTTTTAGGGCATGTAAATTCAAGGGAAGGGGTAATGGTAGATCTCCAAAAGATTGAAGCGGTTAAGAATTGGGTCCGACCTAGCTCTGTGACCGAAGTTAGGAGTTTTGTTGGGGCTCGCTAGCTACTATTGTCGGTTTGTGAAAAACTTTGCTTCTATTGCCAGATATTTGACAAGGATAACCAACAAGGAGGAGCCTTTCGAATGGACTAAAACATGTGAGGAGAGCTTTCAAAATCTCAAGACTCTCTTGACCACAACACCTATTTTATCACTACCCATTGAAGGTAAAAATTTCATTGTTTATTGTAATGCCTCACATTTGGGTTTGGTTGTTGTGTTGATGCGGGATAAAAATGTTATAGCTTATGCATCGCGACAGTTGAAGGTTCATGAGAGGAATTACCCAACACATGATTTAGAGTTGGCAGCGGTAGTGTTTGCTCTTAAGATCCAGCAGCATTACCTTTATGGTGTCAAGTGTGAGGTTTTTACTGATCATTGTAGTCTACAAGATGTATTCACTCAAAAGGATCTGAATTTGAGACAACGAAGGTGGATGAAGTTACTTAAGGATTATGATGTCACCATATAATACCATCTGGGTAAGTCTAATGTGTTAGAAGACACTTTAAGCCGAAAGGCGGTAAGTATGGGTATTGTAGCTTGTTTTGGTGTATCCAAGAGACCTTTGGCCAAGGAGATTCAGACCTTAGAGTCTAAGTTCATGCAGTTGGCATCTCAGAGAAAAGTGTTATGTTAGTTAGCATTGAGGTTAGACCAGAAGATTAAGGCCAAACAGTTTAAGCATGAGAATTTGAATGAACTTAGAAAGAAAACAGTGTCTAGTAAGGCACAACATGTGGTTATTGATGCGGGTGGTGTGCTCAGTTTTAAGGGAATGATTTTTGTTCCTTGAGTGGATGACTTGATTCCGAAAATGTTAATAGAATCCCATGATTCCGGTATTCCATTCATCTGGGTGTGACCAAGATGTACTGAGATTTGAAATGACTTTATTGGTGGCCTGACATAAAGAATGAGATAGTTGAGTTTTTGGCTAAGTGCCAAAACTGTCAGCAACTAAAATATGAGCACCAAAGGCCTGCATGTTTACTTCTGCGAATGCCAATTCTGAAATAGAAGTGGGAAAGGATAGCTATGAATTTCGTGGTTGGTCTTCCCAATACTTTGGGGAACTTTGATTCTATTTAGGTAGTGGTTGACATATTGACTAAGTCAGCCCATTTTATTCCAGTCAGAATAGACTATAATGCTCAACACTTGGCTAAGGTTCATTTGAAAGAGATAGTGAGGCTGCATAGGGTGCCCTTTTCTATCATCTCAAACCGTGGTACACAGTTCACATCAATGTTTTCTTGGAGAAAATTGCATGATGAGTTGGGCACTCAACTCACTTTTAGTACAAATTTCCATCCATAGACGGATCGGCACTAAGAGAGGACTATTTAGGTCTTAGAGGACATGTTGAGGGCATGCGTGATTGACTTTGGATGGCATTGGGATAAGTTCCTACCATTGTGTGATTTCTCCTGTAATAATAGTTACCACTCCAGCATTGACATGGGATCGTTCAAGGCACTTTATGGGAGGGGATGTAGATCACCCATAGGGTGGTTTGAGGCTGGAGATGTAAAACCTTTGGAGGTTGATTTGGAGAAAGATGCTCAGGATAAGGTGAGAAGTACCCAAGCTAAGCTTTTAGCAGCCCAAAGTTGACAAAAAAAAGTATATGAACCGTAATAAGGGGCATGTCATTTTAGGATGGTGAACAAGTTCTTCTAAAGGTGTCACATATAAAGGGGGCAATGAGATTCGGTAAGAAGGGCAAGCTTAGTCCTTGATACATTGGTCCATTTGAGATTCTTAACTGTGTAGGGCCACTAGCTTATAGATTGAACTTACCCCTAGCTTATTTGGAGTTCATCTATTATTTCATGTGTTCATGTTGAAGAAGTATCATGAGGACGGAGATTACATCATAACGTGGGACTCAATGTTGTTAGGCAAAGACCTTTAGTATGAGGAGGAACTGATTGGAATTCTTGATCGTGATGTTCGAAAGTTGAGAACCAAGTAGATTAAGTCTGTGAAAGTTTAATGAAAGAATTGTCCAGTTGAGGAAGCTACTTAGGAAATCGAGAAGGCATACGAGACAAGTATCACCAGTTGTTCAATGATTCATGTACTACTCTAATCTTACTTTAGCCCGTTTGTCTTAGTTTGTCACTCGAGGACGAGTGATGAGTAAATTGGTATCTATTCTAATGACTTGTTTCCATCGTTATAGAAAAGCCAATGGGGAAAGAATTGGGGCCAGGAAAACTTTTTGTAATAACTTGAAAATTTGTAGCCTAGTCTAGATTTGGATGAAATTTGAGTCTGGTAAGGTCTAGGGAAATCTGGTAATGAACGGGGGATCTAACTTTGATTTTGATCACATGAATGGATAGCTAAGATGTTAAAGGAGCTCGTACGACTTTACCTAATCGAATTTGGGCTAGTAGTACTCCTGAAACTAATCTTGGTTTCTGAACGTCAAGGGTTGAAGGTGTGTTGTGAAATGGGAGCTTAGAGATCAAATTCTGAGCTTCTATCTCCGTGTATGCCGCTAGGGTGGGACAAATCCTGCCAGGGCGGGATCGCTGTCGAGGGATGGGGGGAAAACTTCGTTCTTAAGAGTTAAAATAACCCAGGATGAGTTCTTGACAGTTTCCATGACTTTTGGGGTTAAAGGTAAGGATTTTACTCCCCTAATCCGTTTTTCAATCCGTATAACTTAGATTCATGGGTAACTATCATTGGGGGAGGGTTTTGACCTGAAGTTAATGGTAGGAAAAGCCCTAGATGCACTTTAGGATCATGGGTTTTGTCTTGGGTTATTGAGTTTGTTATAATTCGGGTAAATTAGACCTTAATTGTTGATCATTGCGTTGTATTAATCATTTGTAGACCTAGAACAAGCGAAAAGAATTTGGAATGGGAAGGCTCAAGTGTCTTAGGAGGATTCAAGCTTGGTTTTGAGGTAGGTAATGGTTTGATTTCCCATTTGTGTGATATAAGCTGCTTAATTTTTTTTATGTATGCATGCATGTATGAGAACAAGGAATGTATGAGTATATGTATATGAATATATACATGCCATGAAACCATTACTTGATTGTATGACTATGAGTATTGTTCTTTATAGGTGTGGTTATGATTGTGGTTTGTGCTGACTTGATTGGGTGTCACGTTCTGACACATATATTGGATTAGGTGTCATGTTTCGATAGACATATTGGATTAAGTGTCACGTTCCGACACATGCATTGGATCGTGTGTCATGTTCTAACACACTACCAGTTTGGGTATGGTTCCATAAGAGAACTATTGTGATTGTCATGCTTATGTATACTTGTCATTGATAATGGAAGATTGTATGTTGCTCTTAAATGATAACTGGGCTGTATTCTATATATGTGTGCTTACTATGTTGTGACTGATCGTTGTATATTTTGCATACGTGAGTAGCCGTGTGATCCTACTAGTACACTGTGGTTGTGTACTGGTACTGCACTTGGTCTTTCTTTGTTGAGTACAGGACATCTTCAGGCAGCTACTGACGGACCTCATTTAGGAGACCACTGATCGAGACCGAATTCAAGGGTGAGCTAGTTCTTCCAGGCTGCCATGTGTTCTCTTTTATTTAGTCCATTATTTTCGAACTCAAACTATCTATTAGGCTATTACGTTTTTGTTTTTGGGGTTGTACCCCTTGTTCTTAGACTTGTCATTGGTAGCGTTATAGTACATTGACTTTCATGTTCTAGGAGTTGTTTTCCATAATGTTGGTAGTTTGTTTTTGTTAACTTTCGGAGTTTATGGGAACTCCAGTTTTCCTTAGACATTTAAATGTGTTTTCGTATCTTTAAATGTTATGATTTTCATGAAGTTCTATAGTTGAGTTCTATTAATAGTTCTCCCACCGGACGTTAGTGTGAGTATCAATCACGACTGTCTGGGTCGTGACATTCTTTTTTTTTATCTAGAGTTTTGAATAACATTACAATGTTTTTAATGTCAATAATAGTACATATGACAATATTGTGTTATGCTATTTTGAGGTTTTGTAAGAAGTATCTTTTTGATGATTTATTGCTTGTTTGATTATTATTTTTCTTACTATAAAATAGTCGTAATCCCAAGCTTACTTGATAATAAAATGAGTGAAATCAACAAATATATGAATCCCAAATTAAGTGGTAAGTACTAACATTTGCGAGCGATGTTTTGAGAATTATAACAATCTTTAAGGTTGACATTGTTAATACTAAAATAATAGAAATGAATTAAAATTTTTGTAAAGGAAAAAAACTTATGCTCACCCTAAGAAAGAGTACATTAAGTAGTTGTTGGTATAACAATATTCTTGTAATATAAAATGATTAAAACAGATGAATTTTAAGATGAAAAAAGATACTTTCCACTATATCGACAAGTTTGAATCTCTAAATTATATGCTAAACCTTTTCATTACCAAAACTCTCAATGATAATATCATTCCCAATTTTTGCTAATATTCTTATTATGATTGGAACAAAATTAATGTCTCACGATTTAGAATTACTTGTGAACTAGTAGCCAAATACATTTCAATTAACATTCTTTTATGATTATTATGATTTAATATTTCAAAATACAAGTGATATAAAAAATGTTATTAGATCGGTACCAAAAACTCGATATTCAAAATAAAAAATCTTCTGAATTATCCTATTATTTTAGTTCATAATTTTCATATTAGAGTCTTGAGATCAATGATATTGCAACTAAAATTAGTTTCTTGTCTTTTTTAGAAAAGATATTATTTTATTTTTTTAGGAATTTTATGAATATATTCTTTTAATTTTACTTTTCATTTTTTATGGTATGTATCCTAGAAATTCTTTTTAATTACATAAATTTAATTCTTCTTGTAAAGTGTCAAGTTTATTTAATTCATGTAGGAAAAAAATAATTTTTTCTTCTAAATTTAGATTCTTCTAATTTCAAATTTAACTCATCTCTATTTTAATGTATTTCCATTATTAACATGCATAATGTGAACACAAATAGTGATAAGTCTTAAAACACACCTTTAAGTAACGCAAGTGCAGAAATACAATATAAATACCCCCAAAGAGTTGGTGATATGATTTAAAGAGCACCTAAATGTATCAAAAAGTCAATACAAAAGTTTGACACCATATGACTATCAAAATATAACAAAAAACAACCAAAAATTAAAGGAGCAGAACTAGAGTTAACTATAACAAAAAGTAAATACAAAAGTTTGACACCATATGACTATCAAAATATATCAAAACAAAATAAAAAATTAAAAGAGCAGAACTAGAGTTCGGTTTTCTAAAATTGGCTAGCAGTGCACCTCAAAACTCTGAATGGCATAACTCATGTTTCCCCATGATTATTTCCTTTGAATATTATTTTTTTATATCAATGAGAGTAAAAATCAGGTTCTACCTTTATTTTCCTTAATTTTTATTTTTTATATCCTTTATAAGTTATGAGATATATCTCATAAGTATTAGGATAGATGATCATTATGTGATGATCTCAGAATATATCTTTATTATTATTAATATGTATTCTGTTTAGAGGAGAAAAAAATATTTATAACTTTCTACTCCATGTGAAATTTGATTGCATCTGATTTTGCAGACTAAAATCTTCTAATTTTTTAATCCTTTTGTTTGAAGAATAAAAGAACTTGACAGAATAAATCACATTGTGGAGAATATAGAAACTTCACCAATTTGTTAAATACTCTATTTGAATGAATATTTTGACTTGAAGAATACAACTCTTTAGGAATATTAAGGCTAAATGATTTGAAGAATGTAAAAACTTAATCAATAACTAGAAATAGTGTTGTATTTAAGGTTTTTGGTGATTAAAGCCTTTTTTTTTTTGGTTTTTACTCTTTCTGAATCAGAAATTGATTCGAAGAATATAAAAACTTCATCATAATTCAATGTTTCTTCAGCTAACGATCAGAACTATATAAAAACTTCATCGTTAAACTAGAAACTAGTTGTATAAAGATTGATTCTTTATTATTAGTATTCCAAATACTAAGTGTTCTGTCAAATTGTGATAGAAGGAAAAAAAATTACTAGTGACATAACATTAGTGATTTTTGTGTCTGCAATAGGTGTTTCTATAGATTAAATCTCCAAAAGAAGGCTTCATGTTGCCAATGTATATTTTGATGGTATACAATTTGAAAGCATGAGAAACAAAATATGTGGAGAATAATTTCAAATACTTGAAAAATATTTTTGAGATCATATTTAAAATATGTGTGTGTGTGTGTGTGTGGGGGGGGGGGGGGGTTATGAAATTCAATGACATTCTTGTATTATGTTAGACCTACAAAATTTTTGGAGTATAGTTGATATTGTGGTATGATATGACTAGTATAAAACCATAAAATGATATTACTCGTTCAAAAAAATTGCGTTCTTTGATGAAACAGTGTCACTTAAAATATTATGATTTTTCATGAAAAGATAGCTTTATTATATTAAATTTATTTGTATAGACATGAATATTGGTGAAAAGTGATCTGTCATGTTTGTATTGTAAATTAAATATTTGGGTCATATTGCCCTTATTCGATCAATGAGTCTATGGCCATGGTTAATTCTATAACATCCAAATTATATGTTATGGAAAGATCCTTTTGAAAAGGACATTTGGCAAGGTGTTGATTCTAAAAAAATGTCTTTATTTGACAAAACTATAAAAAGTAAAGAACAAAATATTTGTGGGAAAAAGTTACCTCATGGAAGGTCTCTCCCTAACTTTGAGTGTAGTAAATATGAATGTCAAGTTTGTGTTGAATCTAAGTATGCTAAGCAATCTTATAAATTTGTTGAAAGGAATTTTAATCCCTTAGAATGGATTCACACTGACATTTGTGAAATGAAGTCAACACCATCTCGTGGTGGGAAAAGTGTTTCATAACTATTATTGACAATTGCACTAGATATTGTTACTTCTATTACTCACCTCAATCTAATGAAATTGTTGACAGGAAAAAACCGAACTTTGAAGGAAATGTTGAATGTCCTACTTATGAGTTCAGGTTTACCATAAAACTTGTGGGGGAAGCTATCATTATAGAAAAATAAAACAACAAAAAGGTTGTCTATTCAAAAATAGGGAAACAAAAAGTTTTGTTTGTTAAGAAAGAGAGCAACAAAATTTTTTTTTCTTCAGACTTTGTTGTATCATGATAGAGAATTGCTTGTCTCCCCTTAAAGAATATACAAGAAATAACCCTCAAAAGATAGTGATCTAAGAATTTCAATACAATCTATACCATCTGAGAAATGGAAATGAGGGAAATCCAACTTGGAATATATCATAGTGTGGGGTGTCCAGAGAAAAAAATCCAAGTTCCTATTCGAGGGACAAAATAGAACCTAAGACTGTGGATTGTATGTTCATTGGATATTCTACAAATAGTAAAACATGTTGATTTATGGTTCATAAGTTCGAACCATCGGATAGTCAAGTAAAGGGTCCAAACAACCTTGGAATGAACCAAAGGAGAATGTACTTAATAAAGAGATTCAGAGGCGTAGTAAATGTCAAAGGACATTTACTTCTTTCAGGTTCGATTTTGTAACATTTCGTATTGAAAATGAGTCCATATATTCAAAGAAGCTATGTCTTCTATGAACTCATCCTTTTTTGGAAAGAGGTTGTCAATAGTAAGATAGATTCAATCTTGAGCAACTACTTGAGAGTTGGTTGATCTTCCTCCAAGAAATAAACCTTTAGGTTCACGTGGATCTACAAAAGGAAAAGAAAGTTGATGGAACTATTGGCAAATAAAAATCAATATATGTTGTCATAGTCTTTAGACAATAAGAAGGTCTTGATTATTTTGAAACATAGTAGCCACTAACTAGGAGTACATCAATGATTCAGATGTTAATTGCACATGTTGTGGTATATGGCCTTCAAATTCATCAAATGGATGTGAAAAGCAACTTTCTTGAATGGAGAATTTGAGGAAGAAATTTACATGGAATAACTCGAGGGCTTTATGGTTCCTGGTAAAGAAACGAAAGTGTGTAAACTTGTTAAGTCACATTATGGACTAAAAATAAGAGCTCAAATAATGACATGCGAATTTTGACCAAACTATGTTGGCAAATGAATTCAAGTATAATGAATGTGAGAAATCTTTTTACATTAAAGACACTCCAAATCACAAGGTCATTGTTGATTTTCTGTTGATCAGCACAAGAGAAATTTTTGACATAAATGTTACTAAGCATAAGCTAGAAAGCAACTTCGAAATGAAAGACATTAAAGTTGTTGATGTGATTTAAAAGGTACTTTAGAAGTTCAAGTATTTGGATTTCAATATTGTCAAGACTCCAATAAATGTGAGCTTTGTACTTCAAAAGAATAAAGGTGAAAGTGACTCACAGTTGGATTATGCTAGAATATTGAGAAGTATGATATATATGAAGTGTTTATGATCGGATATAACATGTGCTATTAGTAAATTGAGTCGGTTCACGAGTAATCTCAACCAAACTTATTGGATGACAATGAAAAGAGTTTTGGACTATTTAAAAGATACTTAAAAACTATTATTTTGCATTATAACTAATATTCAACAGTATTGGAAGAATATAGTGATGTAAATTGAATCACCAGGTCAAATAAATTAAAATCCATGAGTGGATATGTATTTACTCTTGGTGGAGGAGAAGTCTATTGAAAATCTTCCAAACAGAAATGTATCGCTCGCTCTACTATGAAATCTGAATTTATCACTCTAGATAAGCTGATGAAGAAGTTGAATAACTCCAAAATTTCTTGAAATATTTTTGGCCCAAACATTTAGCATTAGTATGCATACACCATGAGAGTTAAGTTGCAATAGGTAGGGCATGAAGCATGATGTAAAATGAAAAGTCTCGTCATATATGACGTAAACATAATATCGTTATAGAGCTACTCTCTAGTGGAATTGTCATAATTGACTATGTAAAGTCAAAGGATAATATGTCAGATCCACTTACAAAATGCCTAACTAGAGAAGCAGTTGATAGATTATCAAAGAGAATGGGACTATGGCCGATGACAAGTTATTGTGGCGGTAACTCTACCTAGAAGACTGGAGATCCCAAGATTTAGGTTCAAGGAGATCAAACAAAGTCATAAATAAGGGTTCAACATTTTCAAAATTTCTCATGATAGACAATGTTCAGTAACAAGGATAAAAACATTAGGACTTTTTATTGGTTTCTAAGTTTGGTACAGGGTATAACAAATGGTGTATCTATGGGATAACACATTTAGAAATCACCTATGTAAGTGTGAAGTGTAAGATGCTTCAAGGAGAACTCCATAAGGCCAGTTCTTAACGCACTTATATATCAAGACATGTTCATGGCTGAAACGAACAAAACAATCAGAACCAAAAATAGTTCAAGGGTTGATTGTGTGACTTATGTTGTCTAGGTATACAACAAAACTCGAAGGTTCAAAGATATCAAATCTATTGATTGACCGAGTATATCCGACATATGTTCACTATGGAAAGTTCAAAGGAAAAACCACTTATCCAAATGCAATCAATCCTTACTTACGAATCATATAGTTTTTCATGTATATGTTTTAACAATAGTCATTCCTTATTAATGTGGAGGATTGTTGGGTTTTAAAGGTGTGAATAGGAAATGAAGGATTGGGACTTTGTTGAAGGTTTATGACCTTTATGAAAGTTTGTGTCTTGCCTAAAGGGTTGTGATCGTTTGAATGGTTGTGTCTTTTCCAAAGGGTTGTGACCTTCTTGAAAAGTTGTCCTTTTTCCAAAAGGTTGTGACCTTCACCCTTTGTTGGCTATAAATAGAGATACTTTCTCTCATTTTTTTGAATTCTTCCCTTCTTTTGCATATATTTCTTACAAAATAAAATTGATTGATCGTGTCTGTGTGTGTGATTCAATGCTGTCATTTTGAGTTTGTTGAAATTATCGAAGTTTAAGGTACCATTACTACTTTAATGGTTAATCCATTTTATTTTGGGAAGAATTAATCTACAACCTCAAATACTTGAGGGGAGATTACTTCTAGAAACCCGCCCTATTGGATTGGCGGAGGGGCTTCCATCTCATGAGTTCACTTTAGGTGACTCTCCCTATTGCATTAGCGGAAGGACCTTTTCCTCATTGTCCATATCCACTCAGTGGTAAACATTATTTCCCAAACTATATGTCATTAGTCTTGAATTGTATTTACATGTGTAAAGAAGTGCTCTACCCTTCATTCAATACAATTCATAAAATAGCTCATAGATTCATTAAAGGTGAGAATGTACTTTCAACCTTAGAATCAACATTAGTATGTGAGAATAACATTCACACCAAGATCATGTTTTCATGAGAATGGACTTTCAATCAACACAATAGGATCAACATGGTTATGTACATTTCATGCATAATAATGTGTAAAGTTACGTATGAGAACTATACTTTCAATTAACACCTTAGATACATCATGATCATATTTATGCATGGAGTGTGTGTGTGTATAATTGTCTTTGCAATGACACAACAACAACATTATCATTATAGAAACTTCCCTCTCAAAGTGTTCATAAGTATGTACATAATATCACAATCATGCATCATTCATATATATTGCATTCAAGGATCATAGACCATGCAAATCAAGACATCTAACATTACATGCAAATGAATGAACTATTTGAGTTATGATTATATACATGCCTATTTGCATGAAATGTTAGATGTCTTGATTTACATGGTCATTGATCCCTGAATGTAACATATGTGAACGATGCATGATTGTGATATTATGTACATACTTGTGAACACTTTGAAAGGGAAGTGTCTATAATGAAAATATTGTTTTGTCATTGCAAGGACAATTATACACACACTCTATGCATAAACATGATCATGACGTATCTAAGGTGTTAATTGAAAGTATAGTTCTCATATGCACCTTTACACATTATTATGTATGAAATGCACATAACTATGTTGATCCTATTGTGTTAATTGAAAGTCCATTCTCATGAGAACACATGATCTTGGTGTGAAGTTTATTCTAACATACTAATGTTGATTATAAGGTTGAAATTACATTCTCACCTTTAATGAATCTATGAGCTATTTTATGAATTGTATTGAACGAAGGGTAGAGCACTCCTTCACACATGTAAATACTATTCAAGACTAATGACGTATAATTTGGGAAATAATGCTTAGATAGGAGATACACTGATTCTCCTTAAAGTAATAGTTGTCATGCCCCAAGCCTACACAGTGGATGTGGACGACACTCGATAACCATCGTTGGTCCCCAAACGAACCCTTGGACTAGCTGACTATCGACGAAAGACTTACTCAAGGGAAATAGGAACTCAGTACAAAGATTAACTCTCAAAGGCTCAATAATAGTCTAACTCAATAACGTCCGAAAGTATTTAAATAATATAAGTACTATATTCAAAGTCTCAAAGGAACATCAACAAGGGAAAACAGGAAAGACTCCTTAACTACTACTATCTTTAAAGCCTCTAAACAATACGATGGATGTCAGGATAAGACCCCGACAACTTAAAATGAATGCAGGTCGAACGACAAGAGTACATTGAATATACGAGCATGTAAGGATAAAATTGAAACTTAAGCAACTAAACTGATACTCTAGGAAGACATACTTACTTCATCTCAACTCAAATGTGAAAGAAACAATAAGAGATGCAATATATAAAGCTTTTAAAACATTAGATATCAACTCAATATGTATAAAAATATAATAATAAATATTGTACTCTTATTTCAGAGATTCTCTACCTGACAACCATTACTATGAGCTATGTGATAATACAATGTCTTACCCTTGCTTCTAGAACTGTCCTATACCTTACCGGGGTATGGAACACCTCAATTAAGTGGATCCACTAGGCTATGCTTAAACGTAATAAGGAATCATCTAAAAAGTATGACTCTTAACCATGTTGGCGTACATGGTTTATGAGAATTTTGAGTTGTCTGAACTCATCCCCATATCGGTGCTCAATACTACTCCCAATAATATATAACCCATACTCAAATGTTTCAAAACATAACTATTTCTCAGATTGAGATAATGACTCAAAAGATCATCTTAGAAGAGGTGATACTCAAGACTCATTAGAAACTCATTCAGAAATCAATGTTTCTCCCATTTTAAATGTAAAAGTATTACATACTTGGGAATACTTAGTTCCCTTATACTCATTTTGAAACATGAAACTCAAATCTCCTCATTCTTATACTCATTTACTCATGTCTTACTTCAAGCTATAGAAAGGGGGAACCCATCGGTGGCCCCCTAAACTTGGCACAATCTTTCACTTAGACACCTCAATTGAAGCATTTTCATTTTAAGCAGCTATCGTAGGGTCCCCATGTGTCACTTTAACACTTTTTGCACAGACTTTTGTTGACCATAGGAGCGTGCAATGCAATCGGTCTACGTGGAGTAACTGACCAATTATATGATGCCAACTTTTAAGCCTCTTTACATGTAGTATTCCTCCAAACTAAAGGAAAAAAGGAACATTTTGCTGATTTCAAACAAAGAAAAGGTAAAGGGGCAGACTAAACTTACTCTCTTCTCCGAGTAAAACCCTAGGTAAATCTCCCTATCTTCACATGTATTTCTTTGTTTTTCCTTCAATTCATTGTTAGTAATAACCATTGTTGTATTTTATGTCACTATTTTTCAGGTTTAAGGCTATATTGACGAGGTATCTGGCTGTGCGACATTGGAGAAATTGAAGAAATTGAAGGTAATGGTGTATTTTCTTTTCTACCTGTGTTTTTGTTTTCTTCAAGAAGGTGTATATTGTTGTTGAAGGTGTATATTGTTGTTGATTCCTCTTTCTTTATTTCATTTTTAATTAGGTTTTGGCTGGTAAAGCAAGGGGCTTTTTGGGTATTTCCTTTTATTGGGGGTATTTTTTTTGAGATATGGACAGCTATATTTTAACTTGTTTTCATCATGGGGGGTGTGTTGTTGGAAACCCTAACCCTACTTACCAACGAGAAGTAGATGTATTTCGTGTTGGCATAGATAAAGATCATTTTAGTCTTGCCGAGTTTCTTTCCTACACTAAAGTCCTTGGGTATAAAAATGTGAAGGGATTTTACTGTGAAGATAACAATGAATTAGTTCAAGTTACTTTTGATACTCAATTGTTAGAATTTGTGAAAGACTTTATAGATGGTGATGAGCTTCATGTGTATGTGGTCCATGAAATTGATGAGTTGGAAGAATTGCCTGCTCCTGGTCTTTTACCATGGTCTAGTCCTATTGATGAATCTGTGGGTATAAATACTGAGGGAATTGTGGAGAATGATTCAGATTTGAATAAAGTTGATACAGAACTGCCTGGAGGTGATACAAATCAGAATGAAGCTGAATCATATCTTCCTAGTAGTGACACTGATGCAGATGCTATTCCAGATGAAGATGATTCAGATGTTGATGAAAAATTGAGATCCCTTAGGGCTGAAAGGAGAAACAAAAGAAATCCTAATCTTAGGAAGAAAAGAGATAAGGAGAAGAAAACAATAACTAAAGAAGTACTAATAGGTGAGGCTGGTGTGGATAGAGGTTTTGAAGATATTGGAATAAATAAGAAGGATAGATATGTTGGCAGATTGGGAGGAGATGAGAAGTATATTGATAGCTCAGAATGTGATAGTGATGATAGCATTGATATGCTAGATGCAGAAGCTGTTGGAGATGTTGATCTACCAGGCAGAAGAAAGAGCAAAAAGGTCAGGTATGATGATGAATGTACTGTTGCTATTTTTGAACTTGGAATGATTTTTGAGAATGCTAAGGAATTTAGAAAGGCTTTGGCAAAATATGCTGTTGAAAAGCATTATCAGATTAAGTTAAGGCCTAATGAAACTCATAGAGTGAGAGCTAAATGTAAATTCAAAGAAAAATGCAAATGGTTGTGCTATGGTGCTATTGATAGGGATTCTGGTAACTTTATGATTAAGAATTACTATCCTATACACAAGTGTTTACCATCAAATAAGAACAAAATGTGTACAACTAAGTTCCTAGCAAGTAGATTCAAGGATGAAATAACTAAACAACCATCTTTGAGGATTTGGGAAATACAAGAATTGTGTAGGGAGGAGTTAGGACTGCATGTGGGTAAAACAATTTGTTATAAGGCAAAGATGATGATTCTTAGAGAAAACATGGGTGACTGGAATATGGAATTTGCAAGGTTATGTGATTATGCTGAAGTCATAAAACAAACCAATCCTGGTAGTTCTGTTTGGGTAAGGATGGATAGAGAAACTGTACTAGGAAAGAATTTGTTTGTGTATTTTATGTATGCTTGGATCCATTGAAGAAAGGGTGGAAGGAAGGATGCAAAAGAATAATAGGATTTGATGGATGTTTCTTAAAGGTGCTTGTAAGGGTGAACTTCTTGTAGCAGTTGGAAGAAATGGAAACAATCAGATGTTTCCTATAGCCTGGGCAGTTGTAGACAAGGAGACTAAACATAGCTGGAGTTTCTTTATCAACTACTTGAAAGAGGACCTGCAGTTGGGTACTGGACAGGGTCTTACTGTAATGTCAGATATGCAGAAGGTAATTGTCTATTACTTTTATAGTTGTAGATATGTAGAAATGTATTTTATTTCTTGAATTGTATTTTATTATAGGGTCTTCAAGCAGCTATTGGTGAACTGCTACCAAATGCTGAAGTTAGAATGTGTGCTAGACACATCTGGTCTAATTGGAGTAAAAGATGGAAGGGAGAGAAAAGGAGAAAACAATTCTGGAGATGTTCCAAGGCAACTTTTGAAGTGAAGTACAATGAGGAGCTTTACAAAATGAGCAGACTTGGTAAGGAAATTAATGATGATTTATTGCATTATCCTCAAGTGTCATGGGTTAAAGCGTTCTTCCAAGAGCATTCCAAATGTGATGTAGTTGAAAATAACATGTGTGAAACCTTTAACTCATGGATCTTATCATGTAGACACAAATCTATAATAACCATGTTGGAGGAAATTAGGAGAAAATTAATGACTAGAACTGTGGATATGGTTAAGTTTGCTGACACCTGGATATGTGATATTGCACCTATGGCTAGACTTATGTTGGAGGAGAATAAGGAAAAGGCAAGGGCATGCAAGGTGCTTTGGAATGTTGATGTTGGGTTTGAGATTGGAGAAGGACAATATAGACATACAGTCAACTTGACTAATAGAGTTTGTAGCTGTAGAACTTGGCAATTGAGAGGCATTCCATGCCAACATGCTATTTCTGCTTTGTACCACATAGAACAGGAACCTGAACCATTTGTGGAGCATTGGTATAGGAAGGATACCTTCTTAAAGGCTTATAGTCATTTCATTCAACCAATTCCAAATATGAAGATGTGGCCCGAAACTAACAATTCAAGGATTGAGCCTCCTGAACCTAAGAAAATGCCTGGTAGACCTCCAAGAAATAGAAGAAAGAGTAAAGATGAACAAAGAAAGAAGTATGGAAAGATGTCCAAACAAGGGCAGAAAATTACTTGTTCCAACTGTCAACAACAAGGCCACAACAAGAAATATTGCAAGGTAAAATAATTTATTATTTGTTTGTGCCTTTTTTAAATTCTTGTTGAATGTAATGAACAAACTTTATGTTTGATATTTAGGTTGGTGATATTTCACAACCAACTAGCGACAGTTCACAATCACAATTTACTGTTAGTCAAAGTTCACAAGGAAGTTGCCATCCTAAACCAACAAGCTCCTACCAACCTGGACCAACAAGATTCAAGCAACCTGCATCAGCAACATCAAACAGTCATGCTTCTTCAACAATAGTTTGTGGTGATACCAGTAGAGTTAAGAGGGCAAGGGAAACTGCTTTTTCAACAACAGTTTGTGGTGATACTAGTAAAATTAAGAGGGCAAGGGAAACTGCAAAAACAAGCCAACCAGCACCATTTGTGGATACAAGTATTCCTGTTACAAGAGGTATAACCAGTCAACTACCTCCAAGGACTAGACAAATTGCTGGACGAAAAAAAGGAAGAGTTGCAAGTGGAGAAGATTCTGCGAGAGGGGGACCAAAGAGGCCAATTAATAGTGGATCAAGTAATGTTGGATTTGGCATCTACACAAGTGCAAGTGGGACTTAAATACTAAACGTAAGTTTGTCACAAACTGTCTCTTAAATGAATGCAAGTTTATACCTATATTAATTTTAGTTTTTTCTTTAAAAAACAGCCCGGGACTTCAAGTCAAAGGATTCTACCAATAGGTTCAAGTTATAAGGATGCAAGTTTAACGGGTATAGACCTTGGCTTTAAGCCTAGAGGCTTGAGATGGAAAAACAAGGATGCTGTCACCACTTCCCAATTGCAGCAAATGGCAAACAAAAAGAAGTAACACCAACGTAGAATAGGTTGATTTTGGGCCTCATTTTGGTTATGCTAGATTTATTTTGGGGCTTTATTTTGGTATATTTTTTTGAAGGTTGTAGCCTTGAATGGTATGTAGCATAATGTTAACTTTGAGCTCATTATGGAGCATGCAATATAACTGTCTAATGTGTATGAGAATGTACTGTCTAATGTGTATGAGAATGTACTATTCTTTCAATGTAATGTAGTTGGTGTTATCTGGGAGAGGATCCTAGGACATGGGAAGAGGATATACAATGGGCGAAAGAGGGGACAATTCTGTAGCTATAATGTAGTTGAGTAGGAGTGGACTTAACATTCAATTTTTGTGACGAATGAACTGAAGAAGTAGTACTCGAAAAGGGTCTTCGGGACTTAGTCTTGGAGAAATCCAAGGATGATATTCTGTCATGGCAAATGTAAATAGGCAGAGCAATATTGTTTGAGTCTTCTCTGTCTTTGAACTTAACTTTTCTGTGAGTTCTTGCAGGTGTTTTTTTAGTACTTTCAAAACCTTCATCAGCTAGCAATTCTTGAAAAGCTATCAATGAGAAGCTAATTGAGGACTTAGCTGGATAACCATAACTACAATCCTTAATGTAACAGAGAACTAGTTGTTTTTAGTGGCTACTGTCGTTTGGGGCCTTATGTCCAAATGATGGGTTTACATGCACTTCTAGCTCTTCACTTTGATGATATATTTCTCCATTCCGGAGCTTTTCGATTATGTTGAGCCTTCCATAAGTTCCAAAACAATTTATTCACCAACTTAGGCTATGTGCCTCCCGAGGGGCAAGTGCACAAATAGCCAATTTTGGACCTCTATTTAAGGTATAGTTGAACTTTAAACTTCTTCAAGTTTAACTACTTCAGATGTATGCAATTAAAGTTTCTGCTACCAAAGGTACAGTATGGTACATTCTTCTTTTAAAGGAACGGTGAATCTGATAGAAAGTAAGGCAAACAAATTTGCAATGAAATGAGAAGTGCATTTGATCTGATTACATTACTACATATTTTTCAGGAAGGTGATCCAACATCAAAATTCTACTAGATCCAACACCAAATACAACATCAAAATACTACTAGACCAAACACCTCAAGAACACTAACAATTCGGCTTCAATTTCCATATTCCAAACATCAGCAACCCAGTAGCAACGACACTAATAATAAATATATTTCTTGCTCTCTTTAAATTTTCATCAAAACCATTGACTTTCTTCAACAATCCCCACATTACCCTGTTTGCTTGTGGAGGGTGTCGATCTTCATACCAAAGAAAATAGTCACAACCACCATTTTTCTATAAAACCAATCAAAAATAATTAGACGCCAACAATTAATAATCTAATTGACTTTAAAAAAACAAGGGAAACAAAGAATTTTACCTTTGAAATTCTACAAGTAAAAAATCTACGCCTTGGATTTAATTGGGTCCATGAAGTCTTTAATAGTGCTTCATTACCACACCTACAATATCGACCTTCATCCACAGATGCCATGGAAGAATTGGAGAAGCTTGACATTAAAGTATTAAAGGCCAAGAACTAAAGAAAGGCAGAAGAAGAGAAAAATTGGAAAAGAAGGGAGAAATTGGAAAAGAAGAGAGAAAATTGGGGTTTTAATTAGGGTATAATTGGAGAAAAATAATATAATGGATGATGTGGAGTAATATTACCGTTTGGGACGCCACATCAGACCAAATTTTGATGTTTACGTGCCTTGAATAAGTGAAAAGCACGCGACACTCCAGCTGTGCAAAAAGTGTTAAAGTGACACATGGGGACCCTATATTAGGTGCTTAAAATGAAAATGCTTTAGTTGAGGTGTCTCAGTGAAAGATTGTGCCAAGTTTAGGGGGCCACCGATGGGTTCCCCCTTATAGAAAATTGCAAAAGACTTCTCAAAATGACTCAAAAGGACTTTCTTGAACTTTCCTCTTAACTTTACCTTGATTTGAAAATGTAAATTAAGATACATGATTAGGATATGTGAGATCTTTCAAGGATTAATGAATAATTTAAGTGTGGATATCAAGGAGAGAACATACGTACAATTCAAGGAACACACACGGAAAGAAGGACAAAAGGGTAAGGGACTTGGCGCACTGAATGGTGCAGGGCGCCAGTCCCAAAACTACTAAGTAGTAGTTGGGGCGCATTGTTGGCATGGCGCGCTAGGCCCCAAACGGATGAAAAGCCTTTACTAGAGAGACTCCACTCAAATGGGTATAACTTCTTACTCCTAGCAAGAAATTTGGCAAACTTGGCGGCATTGGTGTAAAAATGTAAGAACAAGATTAATAATCAATAATAATAGAAAAAAATTAAATATATCAAGTACACTAAATAATTTCAAGAATCACAATTTCGACAAGGTTAATATATTTGAATCAATCATATCACAGGAAAGCATAAACTCCAATATTATTTAGAATACACTACAACACTTGTGGATTCAATCCATCAACGACGTATTCAAAAAAAGTCTCACATTAGCAAAACACATGATAGATGTTGGGTATATAGCTAAGCATACCTTAACAACTACTGATGTATTTTAAAGCCGTTTGGGCCTAGGAGAAAAGAGGACAATATCACTAGCGGGGTGGGCCATTACAGGTTTGCAAAAGCAAACCCCGAAAGAATAGGGGGTCTTACTTTTGCAACCATCGCAATTGTGACCCATGGTTCACTTAAGTGAACCCCGCCAAAAGGGAATCTTTTCTTTGGCGACTAGGGCCTCGCTTTCGTGGTCCTCACCATCATGAGGTACCCTTCATAAAAGCGAAGCACACTAACATCAAAAACTAGCAAATGCTCAAAACATCAAAAAGATCCTCGAGTTTCATTCGGAACCCCATAAACACAACTCATATATGAAAATTGACTATACTCAATGTCTGGACTTAATGTGTCACACCACGAGGCTATCCCCTTGATGTAACACGAGACTTAGGATCATGAGTGACCTAAGCTAATCCTGAGTCTAGCATATATCAAGCATACTGAAATTAACTATGTAAAACATATATTATACGAAAGATAAAAATAGTGGATATCTGAAATGGGCAAACTCCCAACTAGTCTAAATATATAAAATATACTAAGAATTTAGTGATAACTGAAACAACCACTTAATAACTCAAGATGAATCTACTACTATGTCTGAAAAACCTCTAACTGAGTTAAGATGCTGGGATATGCTCCCCAGCTAAGTCTAACAAAACTAAAACTAAAAAAACAATGACTAAAATGAAGCATGTGTATTGTCCTTGAAATATGAGGACTCACCACTGAAGCTGTTGAATGCAGATAAAGAATCGATCTAAGTGTGATCTAGATGCTAAGTACCTGAACATATATCATGAAACAATGTAGCACAAAGTATGTGTCAATACTTGGAATGTACTGAGCATACAAAAATAGATACTAAGTTTAATTAAAGATATTTAAGCTGAAAAAACATAACTGAGCAATGATGCAGTCTGAGCAGAGACATAGATGCTGAAGTATAACTGAAAACTGAACTAAATGCAATGACCAAGTACTAATCGTGAAGATAACATGTTGAACTATACATGATATAAATGCTAAAAACTTGGTCAATGCACTAAGAGTCTGACTATAAGAGATACTGTTAACCGACATAAACCACGTGAACTACATATGGAGTCCGATGTGTACGCCCCATCGAGAGGAGCTAATACACCTTGCCAGAGGTATAAAGGCATGATTGTGGCAAGATCACTAATACTAATGCGCAATAGAGGGGACTTATAAATGTACGCGGGCATGTAGTTATGGGGCTATGAGGGTAAGGTGAACCCTAGTTAAACTCAGTGCTAAGTCTATTACCAACTGAATAAATATGAAGCTAAAATGCACTAAATACTGAATAGCTTTAAATACTGACATTCTATTTGAGAATGCAACATTTATATACTGATAATGTGACATTCGAAATCAGGAGCATGATTTTTTGTTTAACTAACCTAGGAAGTATAATTCAAGAAGTAAGAAAATTTACACAAACTACTCTGAGTTTTGTACAAGGAATTTTGCAATATTTCAAAGAAAACATGTTATTTAGATTATGGATATTATAGCAAAAGAAATCATAAAAATTCTCCAAGATTTTACAAATCCTAGGTCTAAATAAGCTACTAGAATAAAGGATGTGACTGAATTCTAGGGACCTAGTGGATGAAATGAACCCACTAGTGAAATCCCACATATCCGGCGACTAAATCTACAGAGAAATCCTTTGGATTTTGGGTTTGAAAATTGAGGAACACTGTGCTTGTTCTTGAAAGAGACTAGCACCTCTTTCTCTTCTTTTCGTTCTAATTTAAATGATTTTTGCAGAATAAGGGTTCTGGGTTTGTCTGAATAGGTTTTTAGGGTTAGACTAAATAAAACAACATAGTTTAGGCATTAAATGACGTAGTTTATGGGCCCCAACACATAGGGAAAAGACCAAAATGACCCTGACTTAAAAGCTGGTGAAGGTTGTCCACGATAGGACTAACGTATCGTTGTTTGGACTACTGGTTGTCGATTGGGGTCGTGGTTCATGGTCTGCCCGACATGGCATCACTAAAATGAGCATAACATTTTACTCCGAGCTTGGATTTTAGCAAACTATGTGGCGTTGGAAAAAAGGATTCAATTATCTTTAATTTTATAGGTGATGGGCCACTTAATTCATTTTTTGTTACAGGATATGACTGTATGAAGTTGACTCAACAACCATTTTCCATTGAATAACTATTGACCCTCACCTATGGTCCATAGGTCTAACCATGGACCGTATTGGTTGAAAATAGGTGGGATCAGAGACCATCACACTTTTGACCCCAACGAGGGAACCAACCTATGTTCTGTGGGTCAATCAACGGACCGTGGTTCACGATCGTAGGTGTCACCATTTGATCCTTCATTTTCCCTAATTCTGGGAATGAACCACGGGACCCCACCTATAGTTCGTCGTCTAACACACAGTCTACATGTGGCTTCCATTGGTTCTGACACCAAATCTTAGAAAGCGCTATTTTTCCATCTTCTTGAATCAGAGGTGTTATAGTATCTCCTCCTTGTGAAAATTCGTCCTCGAATGAAGTCTAAATATGTTGAGTATAGAGGGAAGGTCTATAATCCCCACTACTAGTAGTAGAAACTGATATCTAACTAAACTGAGTTCCATGAACATGCATATTTGCTAAAATGCAAGGATAACAAGATACTGAGACTGAATTACACAAGAGTAAATTGAGAGACTAGAGATAAACTTTTACCTTAAGCTGAAACAGAACCGGAAGGAAAGAGGTGAGTATAATTGGCCATCATGGCTGCTTTTGCTTCCCAAGTAGCTCCCTCCATGGACTGACTCCTCCATAAAACTTTCAATGAAGCAACTTCCTTATTTCTCAACCTACGAATCTGACAGTCAAGAATTTCAATTACACCTCTTTATAAGTGAGATTGTCCTTCATAGACACACTCTCTAGTGGTACTATTGATGCCAAATCACCCACATACTTCTTCAACAAGGAAATGTGAAAGACTAGATGAACTGCTGCTAGTTTTGTTAACAACTCTAACTCATAAGCTACATTACCAACCCTCTTTAGGATTCTATAAGGACATACATATCTAGGACTAAGGTTCCCTTTCTTGCTAAATCTCATCACCCCCTTCATAGGTGACACCTTCAAGAAAACCGAATCATTGATTTTAAACTCTAAGTCCTCGCTCCTCACATTTACATAGGAAGTCTGACGACTCTGAGCTGCCTTTAGGCTATCTTTGATGAGTTGAACTTTTTGCATAGCTCCATAAACTGAATTTGGCCCAACTAAGGATGCTTCACCAACTTCGAACTAATCAACCAGAGATTTACATTTACACCCATATAGTGACTCATAAGGGGCTATCTGAATATTAGAATGGTAGTTATTGTTATAGGTGAAATCTATGAGAGGTAAGTGATCATCCTAATTACACTTGAAATCTATCATGAAAGATCTCAACATGTCCTCTAAGGTTTGAAGGGTACACTCTGCTTGATTATCCGTCTATAGATGAAATAGTTTACTGAGATTTAATTGAGTACCAAGACCTTTTTGGAATGATTTCCAGAAATGAGATGTAAACTAAGTACCTCTATCTGAGATGATAGACAAGGGAATCTCATGCAACATGACTATCTAATTGATGTAGAGTTTGGCATAGTCCTCAACTGAATATGTAGTCTTGACAACCAAGAAGTGAGTGAACTTAGTGACTCTGTCTACTATCACCTAAATTGAGTCATGTTGTCTATGCGTACGAGGTAAACTAGTAATGAAGTCCATGTTTATCATTTCCCACATGTAGGAATGTTAATCTATTGAGTCATACCTCCTAGTTTCCAATGTTCTACCTTAACCTATTGACAGTTAGGACACTTAGCCACAAAATTTGTGATGTCTCTCTTCATGTCGTTCCACCAAAAGACTTCTTGTAGATCACGGTACATCTTAGTGGAACCTGGATGAATGAAATATCTATAATTATGGGCTTCTATAAGGATATGTTTCCTCAACTCACCGACATTAGGAATACATAAGCAGCCGTGGTAACGAAGCACACCATCTCCCCCTTGGGAGAAACCTCAACTTTCTGCTGATGAACTGCACCTTTCAACTGAAGTAATATAGTATCACTATCTTGTTTTTCCTTAACCTCCACTACCAATGAAAATTCTGACCTATTCTAAACTATCACACTACTATCTGATGTGTCCATAAGGCAAAACTCCTAAGCAAGCAAGCCAGTGAACATCTTTCGCTAAATCTTTATTTTGTTCCTCAGCATGTGTTGCACTACCCATAGACAGTCTTTTGAGAGCATCAACCACTACATTGGCCTTACCAGGATTGTAAAGCACATTTATGTCATAATCCTTGAGGAATTCAAGCCATCTCCTCTGATGAAGATTCAAGTCTTTCTAGTGAACACATACTAAAGGTTCTTATGATCTGCGAGAAAATCAACATGAACACCATTCAAGTAATGTCTCCAAATATTTAGGGCAAATGCTATGGCTGCAAGCTCGAGGTCATGAGTTGAGTAGTTCTTATCATAGACCTTAAGCTATATAGAATCATAAGCTGTCACTTTATCTCACTGCATCAAAACACAACCTAGGCTGACCCTGGAGGCATCACAATAAATCACATAACCAGATGAACCATCTAGTAGAGTCAAAACGGGAGCTGTAGTTAACCTAGTCTTTGATTCTAAGAGGCTTTTCTCACACTCACCTGACCACTGGAATTTGAAATTTTTCTGAGTCAACTTGGTTAATGGGGAAGCTATGGATGAAAATCCTTCAACAAACCTCCTATAATAATCTTCCAAACCCAAGAAAGTTGTGATATATGTTGGAGAACTGGGTCCTGGCTAGGTTTATACTACCTCAATTTTCTGAGAATCCACTCAGATCCCTTCGCTAGATACCACATGACCAAGGAAAGCTACGGAGTGTAACCAAAATTCATATTTGCTGAACCTAGCGAATAGTTGGCATTTTTGAGAGTTTGCGGAACAACTCACAGATGAGTCACATGCTCTACCTCACTTCGAGAATAAATAAGGATATGATCAATAAAGACGATGAAGAAAAAGTCCAAATATTGTTTCAACACCCTGTTCATTAAGTCCATGAAAGCTGCAGGAGCATTTTTTAGTCAAAAAGACATAACTACAAATTCGTAGTGACCATGTCAAGTCCTGAAGGCTTTCTTTGGGATGTCACTATCTCTGACTCTGTGCTGATGGTAGCTAGATCTGAGGTCTATCTTAGAAAAGTAATTAGCACCCTGAAGTTGGTCGAAGAAATCATCAATCCTGGGGATGGGATACTTATACTTGATTTTGACTTTGTTCAACTAATGATAGTAAATGCACATCTTGAGAGAACTGTCTTTTTTTTTTTTTTTTTTTTGACAAACAACGCTAGAGCACCCCATGGACAGATAGTAGGTATGATGAAGCCCTTATCTATAAGGTCTTTCAACTGATCTTTCAATTCCTTAAGCTCGGCTGGAGTCATTCTATAAGAAGGAATCGAAATGGGCTGGGTATTTGAAAGCACATCTATCCTAAAATTGATTTCCCTTTTGGGAGAATCTATAGGAAGATCTTCTGGAAAATCATTTACTACTGGGATTGACTCAAGAGCTGGGGTTTCAGAGTTTGAATCTAAGCCAAACAAAATGATAGATATACCCTTTGGAAATAATTTTTCTAGCCTTAAGGTAAGAGATAAATCAACCTATAGGCACTGATGAGTCCATGATTTGGACTTATTTATTGCTTTATTTTGGATAGATTTAATGTCATCAAATGCTTATTTTGTGCCAATAACTAATGTAAAATCCTTGATTTCTAGGTATTTGGATTGAGGAACAAAGAAAGGACACTAATTTTGCAAAAAGAAATGAAGTTAGCTGAAAGAAGGAAGAAAAGAGAGCCTGGAGGCCATTTGACCACCTAAAGTTCTAGTGAGCCAAGCCTTGAAGGAGAAAATCAAGTTGGCAAGAGAAAGGAGCAGTCGGCAGATCACTGAGTGGTTTCGCAATGCAGTGTTAGATCGCCCAAAGTTACAGACCTAGAGGATGTTAAAGGCCAAGGCAAAAAGGCGATGGAATTAACCAAAGTGCGGATCACCGAATGGTCCTTTGCAGAATATTTTTAGGGACTATAAATACGTTTTTGAACATTTTTTTTTGTATTATATAGCTAATCATCAGATATTTTTATCATATTTTTGAATAATTTTGAACTCTGAGTATTGAAACAAGTTTTTCTTAGCTTTGAAGAATTGAAGTTTTTCACTTTTGAGAAATTAGAAGTGAATCTTTGAGATTCATCAATTTGGACCCTTGTAAAGACAAAATCAATCTTACCCAGTTGATGGAAACTCACTTTGGTAACAATTTTTATCTTTTTATGATATCTAGCTAAAACCCCAATTCTTGGGGTGTGATTATGTGATTATGGTCTTATTTAGTTTACGTGTATTGCTAATTATTAGTTTAAATGTTGTTTAGAATTGATTTCAATCAGTAATTGTGGTTTAAATTAAAGAATTATAGTTGCAAATTTAGTTCTACCTTCATATTTTTAGCTTGCTCGAGAGAGAGGTTTTATAACCAAGATTATTGGTTGATGGTCTATGGGTATTGGGTTGTCATGGGTTCAGCTCAAGAGAGTGAGTCCTAAACTCTTTTCCACATATCCAGCTCAAGAGAGTGAATGGACTAAGGCGTAGGCAGTTCTTATTTTGCATGCTTGTCGATGTTTGAGAGAAATCAACTTGATTCAGGGTAAATTATTCGAGAGAAAATTTACCTCCTCTATAATCTAGCTTACTTACTGATATCTAGCTATTTTTTAACAGTTGCAATTGCCCATATATCTACTTTAGCCTATAATCGAATAACATCTCAAGAACTCTTGTCATTATTGTTATTTCATATTATTTGTTGCTGTTGTAGTTGATAATTTCAAACCGAAACCCCTTTATTTGACTTTCGTGTCACCCTTGATTTGAATTATGTTTCTATTCGATAGTGTCTATTCCTATGGCTGATTTGAATATATTCATACTTTCCTATTGAATTTTATACATATACCACTCCCTGTGGGATTCAACCCGAACTCATTTAGTTGGGTTATATGCTGACTAGCGATTGTTGACACTTAGAATTAGATGAAGTGTCCTTGAAAATTTAATCCATGCCTAACACTTAGATAGTGTCATCAGGGCACTGTGCTACTACCCTTCCACTCTAAGGTTGGCTTGTTTGGAAACTAAAATTGAAGGATCCTAGTTCTATAATCAAACGAGACATAACATGAATGTAACCAATCCATGCCTAGAATGATATCAAAATCTACCATTTCTCACTATACAAGGTCTACTGAGGTGACTTTCTTGGAAACTGTGACAGGGCAATTTATGTATACCCATCGAGCTATAACTAGGTCACCACCAGGAGTAGAGACTGAGAAGGGTTCAGAAAGTGTTTTTGTACCGACATCGAAGTTTACTATTATATAGGGAGTTACAAAGAAAAGTGTAGCCCCTAGATCTAATAATGCATAAACATCTAAATGAAATATTCCTAACGTACCTGTGACCACATCAGGAGATCATCTTTGTCCTATCGAGCTTGGAGAGCATACAACTTGTTTTGGTGTTGACCACCACTTGTATCAGATGAGGCACCCTACTCAGTTGGGCGATCTGCTGGTGCTATTGGAGCTGTAGACTAAGCCCTATTGTTTTTACCTCCTTGCCTCTGCCTGGCAGAAGGGGAATTATTCAACCTATGCCCAGACTAACCACACCTAAAACACCCTTCTCTGCCTGCAAGAAACTTTCCAAGATAGTTCTTACCACACTTTGGACAAGTTGGGATAGTCCTGTTACCTAAATTACTCCCTTGAGACTTAGAACCTGATGCCCTACCTTTCTGATCCTTTCGAAATCTGAGGATGGAGCAATAGCAGATGAAGGTTCTGGGGTGGTAGTCCTTTGGTGAAACTGTGAGCGATTACTACTGCTTGACCTTTGTGCGAGAATTCATAATTTCCTGTTATGGCCTTTTCATTATACTTAGCCATTTCCATAAGATTATCTCCCTCAACCTGCTAAGCATGAGTCATTAGTCTGGAGATATCCATGTCCCCTAGAAGCATAGAATTCCTACGCTCGGTCTTCACCAGATCAGATACCCCAAATAAGAACTTACTCATTTGTTCCCTTGGATCGACAACCATGTGTGGAGCACACCTAGAGAGTGATGTACCATGATTTTACAGTAATTTTGATACATTTCACTTAAGAGTTGTGTGTGTCTAGGGCCATTTTTTATTGGAAATAATGTTTTTGTATCATGTTTGCAGGAAATAGGCTTGGACGGGATTAAGTGAAATGACATTGAAAAATATGCAAAAGTAGCCACCCACGAAGGGACCTATGGACTGTAGGTTACATGACGGTCCATTGATGGTGGGCGTAGAGGGGAGCATCAAGGAATTCTGACCAAGTGTGGAACAACGAAGCAACTTATGGACCATAGGTCAACCTACTTGTCGTCTTACATGTCTGTAGAAGGGGTTCAGAGAGTTGAAGTTCCAGTTACTGACGAAAATCGTAAGTGTGGAGCCACGAAAGAGGACCCACGAACCGTAGGTTAACCTATGGTCCGTTATGCACGTCCGTAAGTGATGAACTAGGTGTTGAATGTTCCAGCCTATGTAGAAAATTTCTATGTGTTAATCAACGGAGGGGACCTACGGACATGTCCAAAATATTTAAATGTTCTAAATCGATAGTCTTGATGAGTTGAATGTGTTGGATCTGAATGTGACAAAATAAGGAACCAATTTGACCTCATGACTTAAACTAAAACTTGAACTGGGTAATCCAATAATCTGATAATGAAACAATATGCCAAAAATGTGTGAGAAAAGTTGAGTGCTCAGATAGTTTGTGCCAATCTAAAATTGCCATGTTGGTCTTGCTAAGATAATCTAGGCAAGAAGTTGGGAAGTGAGCATAGGCCCTTGTTCAAATTAGTCCACTTAAGCCTAAAAATATCCAACCAAATGAAATCAATGTTCCCTTTGATCCAAATGTTTGAGCCTTAAAATAGACCATTTCTTTTGATACGCCTAACTTACCTTCCCTAAAATCATTGTCTTGGCCCAGGTCCCTCCTTGGACGTGTGCAGCTTGACTTAGGCCAAAAGCTTAAGTTGAGCGTGGCTAATTCAAAAAGTTACTTTGATCTTGGCTCTGGTCCGACATCGGATATTGTGCACCTCAACTAATGCAAAATCTATAAATTGAGGGTGGCTATGAAAGAGGAACTCAAAAGAAAAAAGGGTATTGAAAGAGTTTTGTGTTGAAAAGAGAAAAAGAAAAGATAGAAGATGATGCAACTTTGTGCAAAAGAAGCAAAAAGATTATAAATAAAAGTGCAAAAAAAAAATCAAGTGAAAAATAAGAGCCAAAAAGTCAAATGTCACATCCATGTTGAAAATAGTGAAGGGAATGAAAGTAAAATGAAAGGATGTCAAAAATAGGTTGAGAAAAGAGGTAAAAAGCCAATGTAATGTCAAGAAGGGCAGAAGGTCACTAAAAAGTACCCAAATGTGCTACACCTGACCCTGAGACTACGTTACAAGCTAAGAAAGTCCTATAGTGATCCTAGCAACTAGTTTGGAGAGTCTAAGCAGTGAAAATAAGGGCAACCGTATGGTATTTAGCACTAACTATACTTGAAGTCACTTTTGAGCGTGACTGTTGAATGAATCCTAAAACTCAAAATTCATATCTTCTGTGTGAAAAGGATTTCGTTTGAAGTGAGGGCACGAGTTTCATTGTTGGAAAGTTGGTACCTTAGTGATTGTGAAAAGTGTATATTGTGGTTTCTATTGGTCGATCTTTGTCATGTACTGATCTGTATGAGTTAGCTTGTTGAGTCTAATAACAATTTGATTTGCACTAAGAGATGGAATGGGTTGAAATAGCCATGTGATTGTTGAGTTTGTATCTCTGCTTTTACACAAGTTTCGTTTAGAGTGTTAATGTGTTGCTGAGGATAAATAATATGTTTAAGTTGAGGGTGTTGATGTACTGTGAGTTTACGGTATTTTTAATACATTTCACTTAAGAGTTGTATGTGTCTAGGACCATTTTGTATTAGAAATAATGTTTTGTGTCATGTTTGCACGATATAGGCTTGGACGCAATTGAGTGACATGACAACTGAAAAATCTATAGAAGTAGCAACCCACGAAGGGGCCTACGGACCGTAAGTCCTATGATGGTTCGTAGGTCCTATGACGGTCTGTCAATGGTGGGCGTAGAAGGGACCATCACAGAAGTTTGACCAAGTGTGGAACAACGAAGCAACCTACGGACCGTTGGTCGACCTACGTGCCATCTTGTACGTCTGTATAAGGGGTTTAGAGAGTTGAAGTTCCAGTACCTGATGAAAATCATAAGTGTAGAGCCACTGAAGAGGACCCACAGACCATAAGTCAACCTACGGTCCATCCTGCACGTCCGTTAGTGATTAACTGGTAGTTGAAGGTTCCAGCCTATGCATAAAAGTTCTAAGTGTTGACCAACGGAGGGGACCTAGGTACCGTAGATTGACCCATGGTCCGTAGGTCGAGTTGTCGGTCAAAGTCGCGTCCAGAAAGTTTATTTCCTTATTTTGTTTAGGTCATGTTTTTCTATAAGTAGGGTACGTAAACCTCATTTTTGGGGGTTCGATACTTTTGTTTACTTTTAGTTCTTGATATTTATTGGGAATCAACATGCAAACTTTAGCAATTTGATTTCCGGATTTCGGTTTATAAGATTTTTTCTTTGAATTTCAATTGGAGATTAGGAGTTTCTTCTACTCAAAACATAAGCTCATGAATTCTCTTTAGACAAATATGAATTCTTTTCTTTCAAGCATGAGTAACCAAATCCATAACTAGGGTTGTGGGAACCATGAGCAATTAACAACATATGAATAATAACTAAGTAATTCTTGAATAGTGTTGATGCATGTATTGGTAATTCTTTCGCTGAGAAGTCTTTTTTAACGGTGGCCAACGTTAGAATGCCTCGTTGCTACTTGCCAGACTAAGGAGGTAGTTAATAAGAAAGGAATTATCAACAGAGTGAAATGTCAATTTGTGCGAGGGTGAAAACTAAGTCATACATTGATGTGATGTCTAATTTGAAGTAAAGGTAAGGGTTAGTAAATTATACACATATAGCCGGACCAAGGTGCGGAGTGAAATTCCATATTTGGAGGACCAATCACTTAGGGAATCATAGCTTACCACTTTGCATGTAAAACACTAGGAAAAGATTACTATTATTAGGATTACCACGTTAAGTGCTTTTTGGGAACACATACACCCTAGTTTCTCTCTCTCATTGATAACAACAAAGTTTGAATCTTGCTCACTTATTACTTAAACAACAATCACTTATTTGTCACACAAATCGCCCCCCTTTACTTACTTGTCTCAGAAAAAAGTTGACCAAACAAATATAATAGTGAGTTAAGTTTAAGTCTAAACCATATTACTCGTGGGATCGAGCCCAACCTACACGTTGGGCTCTTTATTTGACAACGATCGCTTATACTTCTTTAGGGAGGTGTAATTTAAGCGTATCAGAGAGTTGGGTGAACTCCAGCCCGTACTCTTGGACCACCATTGAACCCTGCTTAAAGTTTATAAATTCATTACCTTATCTTCTATCAACTCCCTTGAGAAGAACCTGTCAAGAAAGCTCCAGTAAAACAATCCCATGTCACAGGAGTTGCATTCTCACCCCTGTTTTCCTTCCACTATGTGAACCAAATATGAGCTACATCCTTTAGTTGATAGGATGCTAACTCAATACTCTTAGTACCAGTCACTTGCATTACTCTAAGAATCTTCTAACATCAATGAAGTTATGTGGGTCCTCACTAACCTTCGACCCTAGAAACTCAGGCGGAATCATCTGAACAAAGTCTCGAACCCTAGCTGTAGTTGATCAACCATTAGTGTTTGCAGGAACTAGAGCCTACTGATTTCCAATTGGATACACTATGAACCAAGAGTTGGATCGCATTCTGAAATTCTGCATTTGTAACCTCATAGTTCGGGAAAGGAGGAACTGCGTTAGCATTGCGTGCATTAGCATTCCGTACATTGTCTCAACGAGGAGGCATGATGTGAAACTCATAACAACTAATTATAAAGGAGAAGTTGAATCATATCTCAAGCATGATAAGAATAGCAAAGGAAGTGAACTTTTTCTTAAAGCATTTCGTAGCCTCCCCCTCATAGATGTGGCATGCTTCACACCCATGAAAGAGACTCTACCTAGTGCGGCTTTCAGACATCTTAGGGCTCTTAAACCAAATGCTCTGATACCAAGTTTGTCATGCCTCGAGGCCCCTTCAGGTAACACAAGACCTAGGATCACGAGTGATCCCAAGATAACCCTAAGTTTAGCATATATCAGGCATACAGAAATTCACTAAATATAACATATACTATGCGGAAGCTAAAAACATTGGATATCAGAAATGGGGAAAAACCCAACTAGTCTGAATATATAAAATAAACTAAGAGCTTAGTGATAACTGAAACAACCACTTAATAACTCAAGTTGAATCTACTACTATGTCTGAAAAGCCTCTAACTGAGTTGAGCTTCTGGGACATGCCCCCAGCTAACTCTAACAAATCTGAAACTAAAATGAAGCATGTTTATTGTCCTAGAAATATGAGGACTCACCACTGAAGCTATTGAATGCGGACAGAGATTAAATATAAGCGTGATCTAGATGTTGAGTACCTGTTCCTACATCATGAAGCAATATAGCGAAAAGTTATGCATCAATACTTGGAATGTACTAAGCATGCATGATATATATACTAAGTTGAATTAAAGATTTATAAGCTGAACAATACATAATGAGCAATGATGTAATCTAAGCAGAGATATGGATACTGAAGTATAACTAAAACTGAATTGGATGCAATGACAAAGTACTAATCATAAAGATAACATGTTAAATTGTATACTGATATAAATGCTAAAAAACTGGTCAATGCACTAATAGTATGTTTGTGGGAGCTACTACTAACTGACATAAATCGTGTGAGCTAAATGTATCGAGACGACCCCATATACCTTTCTAGGGGTATAAAGGCATGATCACTAATACTAATGCCCAATAGAGGGAACTTATAAACCTACTCGGGCATGTAGTTCTGGGACTATGAGGGTACGTTGAACCCTAGTCCAACTCGATGCTAAGTCTACTCCTAACTGAATACCTATGAAGCTAAAATGCAGTAGATATTGAATAACTCAAAATACTGACATGCAATGTTAGAATGCAATATTTATATACTGATAATGTTACATTAAAAAGCTAGAGCATGATTTTCTGTTTAACTAACGTAGCAAGTATAATTCATGAACTAAGAGAAATTACACAAACTAGGTTCTGAATTTTGTACAAGGAATTTAGCAATGTTTCCAAGAAAACATGTTATTTAGATTATGGATACTATAGCAACTAAAATCATATCAATTCTCCAAGATTTTACAAACCCTGGGTCAAAACAAGCTATGTAGAGTCAAGGATCTGATTGAATTCTAGGACCTAGTGGATGAAAGGAACCCACTAGTGAAATCCCACATACCTGGTGATGAAATCTATGAAAAAATCCTTTATATTTCGGGGTTGAAACTTGAAGAACATCGTTGTTTATTCTTCAAAGAAACTGGTGCCTCTTTCTCTTTTTTTTTCGTTCTAATTTGGATGATTTTTAGAGAATGAGGGTTCTGGGTATGCCTGACTAGGCTATTAGGCTTAGATTAAGTAAAACGACGTAGTTTAGACATCAAAGGATGTAGTTTAAGGGCCCCAACGCATAGGCAAAAGGTAAAAATGACCTTGACTTTTAAAGCTGACGAAGGTCATCCCCGGTGGGACTAATGAACCATTGTTTGGACTAGGGTAGTGGTTCATGGTCTTCCCCATAGGGATTCACCAAAATGAGCATAACATTTTACTCCGGGCTTGGATTTTAGAAAACTCTATGGCGTTGGAAAGAATATTCACTTATCTTTAATTTTTTAGGTCATAGGCCACCTAATTCATTGGGTCCTAAAAATATATGACCATTTGAAGTTGACCCAATAATATTTTCCTTTGAATAACTGTTGTCCCTCACCTATGGTCCGTAGGTCCAACCATGGACCGTACTGGTCGACCCTGGGTAGGATCAGAGACCATCAAACTTTGGACCCCAACGATGGAACCAACCTACAATATGTGGGTTAATCAATAGACCGTGGTTCAGGGTCGTAGGTGTCACCTTTTGATCCTGAATATTCCCTAAGTTTGGGACAGAACCACGGGAGCCCACCTTCGGTCTGTGGTCTAACATACGGTCTATAGGTGGATCCCGTTGGTTCTGACACCAAATCCTGGAAAGTTGTATTTTTCCATCTTCTCGAATTAGAGGATTTACATAATGAAACCGTCAAAACACAAATATGAGGTTTCCATGACCCAAAATTCGTGAAATCACAAGAAACCAACATAACACCTAAAAAGGCCAAATCAAGCTTGGGACCTCTAAAAATTCAACCAAAACCTCACTTAGGCGTAAAACCATCCCCAAAATCCAAAGTCACTCTCAGAATTTTGATCTAAGCATCCGAACCTCAAATGTCGACCAAAGTCAACCTAAAGGCTAAAATTTCACAAATTTCCAACTTAAGACCTTAAATCCTCAAAAAGACTCCGAATTTGAAAACTAACAACCCTCATCGACCAATTTTCACATTTCGAAAGGGATGAAATCAACGGACTTTAATTCTGATACTTGAAACTCAAAAAGACACCAAAAACTTATTTTTAACAACTTTAGCCTTTTAAACTCAAAACTTACAAAATTCACAACCTTTTTAGTGAAAGATTGAAGCCAATTTTCAAAAACTCAATCAGAAATACCTCAAGGTCGATATTGGGAGAGGTAAAATGGTAATTTCATGAAAATTTTCATATATGAGCAACCGAATCATTACAAATGTGTTCAATCAATTTAGTATCTGTAATTTGAGTTGTGATTATGGGTTAATTTAGTTTATGGATATTGCTAATTGATAGTATAAATACCATTTAAAAGTGATTTCAATCAGTAATTGTGGTTTAATTTAAAGGGTTGTAGTTGCAAATGCAATTCTACATTAGTGTTTTTGGCTTGCGAGAGAGAGAGATTTTAAAACCAAAATTACTGGATTGGTGGTCTGTGGGTATTGGGTTGTCATGGGTTCAGCTCGAGAGAGTTAATCCTAAAACCTTTTCCACACATTCAACTCGAGAGAGTGAATGGACTATAGCAGACGTTGTTCTTAATTGTTGCTTGTTGGTGTTCGAGAGAAACCAACTTGATTCGGGATAAATTGTTCGAGAGAAAGTTTATCCCTACTAAAGTCTAGCTTAGTCACTGATTTACAGTCATTTACTATCATTTGCAATTATCCATTTGTCTACCTTAGCCTATAATCCAATCACATCCCAAGAATCCGTCTCATTACTTGTTAATTCATGTTATTTGTTGCTCAAAACCCCTTTGTTATTTGACACTTGTGTCACCCCTTAACTTGAATTATGTTTTTATTCGTAAATATCTATTCCTATGATTGACTTGAACATATTGGTACTTTGCTCCTGATTCTCAAACACGTACCACTCCCTGCGAGATTCGACCCCAACTTATTTAGTTGGGTTATTATACTGAATAGTGATCGTTGACACATAGAAATGGATGAAGTGTCTTTGACACATTAATCAAAATGGCGCCACTATCAGGGAGTGGTGTTAGTTGAGAATCTTTAATTAAGTTGAATTTTTTTCTTGTTAGTTGTAGTTGAATCAACTTACTTTCAGTTTTGGTTTTGGGTGTTGCTATTTTGAATAGAGAATTGGAGCATATCTAGTCACACCAGTGACCCAATGGACCACCCTCTTTTGAGATTGATGCTTCTTAGGGATAACATCCTAAATTTCAAACAATTGGAGGGTGACCTCATTTATGAGTTGTGGCAATGATTTAAGACATTATTGTATCAGTGTCCAACTCATGGGATTTCAGATAAGATGCGTCTGGAATACTTCTACCAGGGTCTTGACCCAAAAAATTGAATAGTGGCTGACCGAATCTCTTCATCTTGTTTCCTTGGACAATCCTATGAAATAGCATCCCAAATCCTTGATTGTGTGGCCAAGACCAACAAGGAGACAAAAAAGGACCAAGTATTACCCACATTATTGACTCAGCTGGATGTCTTGGCCAAGAAAGTCATGGAATTTGAGGTAGTGTCCAAAAAGAAGGACAATTACATCCCCCCTCACGAGTGTCGAAAGATGAAGAAGCAAGATGGTGGGAAAATTGAAGAGGTCCTCTTACTAATCCTACATAAAGTCAAAGAACATGACAGAGTGTTGGAATAGATAAGAGAGAATGTCTTGATGCTAAATTATATTGCAACCTATCATTTCATGTTCAATCAGCTACTAGAGTCCCAAATGGACCAAGTGCTATCTTGTCTCTATCTAGAGCCAGAAGAGGGGCCACCTTACGAAAATAAGGAAAACCCCACTAATGGAACTGAAGTGGGGACTTGCGTTGTGCAATGATGTTAACTAAGGTGCTTCTTGGGAGGCAACCCAAGGATTTATCACTTTATTTTTGTTTTACAAATAATGGTGTATTGATTGTGTAGGTTAAAGTGTAGGATGTGTTAGAAAGGTAGAGATTGGCAAGCTACAAGTCCAGTGGCGACTCACTGAAGAGGTCGGTGAGCCCAACTTGGACCTCTGTTGGACTCATGACTTTTTTAAATTGGACTTTGTAAAAGTTAACGAGCCTAGGAATTGATTGATGAATCGCTGACTAGGTCGGTGATCACAACTTTGTCCGCCGTTTGGACCCTCCACATTAACTGGAGGTCCTGTAAAACTCGGCGAGGTAAGTACCCACTCGGTGTGTCGCCGAGTGGGTCAGCGAGCATGACTAATGTTACCAAATGGGCGAGAATTGGATGGTTTTTAAAGCCAAAGGTTCAAAAAGTTAAAACTCTTTCACTTTCCCTCACTTTTCAACTTTTCAAACTCATATCCACACTATATTTTCCATACTTCTTGCTTTTTTGTTGCATTTTTAGTCATTGAATTTGTGTTCAGAGTTGGATAACTCTGCCGCCTAGTGTTTCAAAGTATTTATTCGACATCAGAGGTTGGTTTTCCGAACCCCGAATTCATTTTTAGCAATTTGTATTCATTTGCAATGATTTTAATCTTAATGATATGTGTTGGGCCTCTCTGATCGTAATTGTATTTGTAAGTGCCTGCTTTCATTTGAATACCTTGTCCGTAATGCCCTTGTTGTTGAATTCCCAAGTTTTAGTGCTTTAAAATTGATTAAAATAGTGGGGTTGTGCTTGCATGTTGTTGGGTCTAGTCGGGTGAAGTCTAAGTAAACGATGTAATTTGCCCAATGATAGAGCGGTTGACGTCATTTTTATGGGCAAAAGTCATCAAATGGCCAAATGTGGCCAAATCGGAAGAATCTAAGTATCCCGAGGGCATGGGTGTAGGTGTCTTAGCTTAATTGTAATAGTGCATATTTTTAATTTTGTTTTCGGGGGATGCAGGGTTGAATTTGGGTGATTGGGTTGAAAGTAGGCACGTTGGGTCGTTTGGCGAGCTGGGTTGAGCTCGTTGAACCACTCACCGGTTCACTGAAGTTCCCCTTCTCACCTTTAATTACATGTTTTATCTTAAAAAAGGTTCTGTCACTTTCGGCGAGAAACCTGAGTTCACCGAGTGCACTCGGCGACTCACCGAAGGTCTTCCTTCATTGCCCTTTGTCTGCGCCCTTACTCCTTAAATGCACTGTAACTTTTGGCAGGCTAAGCCTGGCTCATCAAATGATATTAGTAATTCACCGAAAGGCCTTCCCCATCACCGATGTGTCTTTTTTCTAGGAATTTTTGAGCCAATCCTTTCGGCGAGCCCATCTGGCTCACCAAAGAGATATGGCGACTCGTCAATTGGTTCAGTGAGTCTTTCTGCAACTATTTTCTTCTATGCTTTTGCCTTTATTACTTCTAACTTTTTCTAATGTGTTGCATGTATGGAAAAGACAAACCTCGACATGCCACCCCGCAAAAGAGCATGGGGTATTGTGATAAATGAAGGAAGAGCAAATCATCCTAAAAAGGGAAGAACACAGCCTCCAACGGGAGGCAAGAAGCTCGCATTTGAAGTTTCGGAGCGCAACTCTAACAAGGACAGAGTGTCTGCTGACTCCCAGGCTATATTATCTGAGCCTGAGGATGACCAACCCTTATAGTCCTGGCATGCTAAGATCCGTGCTAGATCTCGCCCTGACTCAACTAGTGTCTCTTCAGCTTCCACCCCAACAGATTTAATGCCAACTCTGACACATTCTATGGCACCAAAGCCACCGGTAGTCCCTCCTCCCAGGCTTCTCAATAGACTAAAATTTGATGGGTTGCAAACTATTCTCAAGGAGATGTTGTTGTCTACAGAGGGCCTTGAGGGCAGATACTTCGAGGTGAGGAGTACCCTCCATTTCCATTGATTAGAGCAGTACACCAGGCCCCGAGGCCCCTATATTCCTACATGGGTCTAGGAATTTTACTCAACATATGGTGATTTGGTACCTAAGAGCAAGAAGAAGGCCAGTGAGTTCAGACCGATTGAGTCGGTCATGGTCCGGGGTAAGAAAGTCAGGTACAGTAGCGAGTACATTAATACCATACTTGGCAGGGGTCTAGGAGATACAGTAGCATATGAGGGCTTGCCTACTACTTAGCCCTTGGAGTACTTGAAGGGATGGCTTGCTCCATTGATTTCCTATACCACCTCGAGGTAGATCGAGGCTGGGGTCCCCATAAAGAAGAAAGATCTGAGTATTGCTACTCGGTTCTGGTTTGTCTTCAGTAGCAGCACCATCATGCCATCCCATAATGAGTCCATCCTACGCCATCATAAGGCAGCCTACCTTGGATCTATCATATCCTATAGGAGCATCAACCTGGGACTTCTTATTGAGCAAGAGATGGCAATGAGGGCCAAGCAGAGGGAGACTTCCCTACCATTCCGGGTCTTGATCACGAAGGTATGCCGGCGTGCTGAAGTGCCCTGGGATGATACCAGAGATATTGAGGTCACCCCTTCTTCATCCACTAACATCCAACATATTCAGGCTGAGTATACACCAAATGAGGCCGACAGGAGGAGAGCAGCTCTGGTGGATACATCCTCAGAGGTGGACATTGATTCGATACCTGCAGAGGCATCTTTGCATACTCCGGCCTCCGGGCCTTCAGGTACAACTACTCCTACCTCTTCTTCACAGGCTACGGGTGCTTCCACCTCCTGCCAGTTTGCCAAGATTACTTAGGCTATGATCCTAAAGATGGGGCACTTAGCCCAATCGACTGATGTGAGGGCTAATAGATTGGAGGTTGATGTGCTATGCATGATTGAGGCTGCTATTTTAGCTGCACTGACCCCCCTTTGGGCTTCTGTCATTGATTTGACTATGAGAATCATGCCTTGTGAGAGTAGATAGGGGGAGTTTTCTGAGGTGACGGCTATGATAGCCGAGGTGGAACATCTAAGAAAGGATGTGGACTATCTCAATGCTACAGACTTTACCTCCTTATTTGAGGCAATTGGGGTAGAGAATGCTCTTGGGATTCCTCCGACTACCATCGGAGATGTATAGATGAATGACATAGCAGCTGATGAGTCATAGGCAGAGACTGATGAGGAGCAGATTGATCTGAGGGAGGAGAGAATATATGGAGACCTACCGATCTAGAGGAGATAATTGTACAATCGGTGATCTAGAGATCGCTGATAGAGACGTCTATGGAAGGCTCGAGTGAAGCTGGTGGTGTTGATGATGTGACTCAGGGTGCTAAGACCCAAATTCAGAGCACTACACCGGGCACAAATGCCTTGACAGATGGAGAGACTATTTAGACAAGATCCCTTTTTACCTCCCCCTCTGTCATACTTTCATTTGACTTTTGGATATTTTATTTCTTGCATTTGAGGACAAATAACTTTTGATTTGTGGTGGGGTGAGGCCCACCTTTTGTGACTATTGTTCTATCTATATATTTGGGTTTTTGATCTATAAATTGTGTTGATACTATATTTTATGGGTGATTGAGCTTGTGGCTCCTTGCTTTAATTGCAAATGATTTTTGGACCCTTCCAAAAAGTTTTGTGCCACCTCTTGTTTGTGTTTGAATGTGGTTGTTCTCTTGCAAATTTTAATATCGATCTTGATCAATACCGATGACTTGAATAGTGCTCATAATCAAACAAAAAATGAATATGTAGCTACGATGAGGCCAAATGAAGTTGCATAGACAACATGTGAAATTTTTGCATCTCGTTGTGACTAGGCAATTATCAAATTGAGTCAGTTGTGATGAACATTGCACACTAGAAAAAGTGTAGAGTCTTGTTTGACACTGGTGTCAATGCCTTATGTGATGAGCTTACCGTGAACCATGTGTGATGACACCTACAATTTGCCCCGTTGGTCCGGTTGACTAAGTGATGCAATCTCTTGAAGTGATCTTAGGAAACTTTGAACAGTGTGAAATAATTTGACATTATACCTCTTTTGTGGCCAACCTTGTGAGTGTGTGATCCTTTCTTGAACACCTTTTGAGCCTTAACCTTTTCTTGGAAGAAACTTGATGAAATTGTGACCTTTCGTTATCCATTACCAATAATCCTCATGATTTGTGGTTTGTTTAAATAGCCAACTTAGACCAAAAGCCTAAGTTGGGGTGTGGTGAAAAGAGATGGTAAATCAATAAATGCAAAGAGATCCCCTTTGACCCATGGTTTTGAAAAATATGGAACCCCTCCATACAAAAAAAAAAAAAAAAGAGAAAAAGAATAAAATAATGAAAAAAGAAAAATAATGAAAAAGTTGTGGAATAAAGTTGTGAAAGTGCAAATAAAATGGGGTGTCCAACAATCTATGGAAGGTGAATAATGGGATGACTTTTAAGCATTAATGAGAATGGTGAAGAAAAGGAAAGAAAGGGTTGTTCATACCACATTTCATGAGGATTACAACCATTGAGCCTAAATGACCATACCTTTGCACTCAACCCTGTTACAAGGCTTGAAAAGACCTTTTTGATCTTGAGTGAGCTGAAACAATTATTGGTTGGAAAATAAGGGCAAACCTATGGGTGAAGCCGTGCATTGTGTTTATCTTTTTGAGTGTGAGTGTTGATTGTGATTCCGAAGCTATAAGTTATTGAACCATTGTGTGTGAATATGGAATCATTCTTTGTGAGAGGGAATTTGAGTACCATTGTTGAGCTTGGACTTGAATTTGAAGCAAGTATTGTGAGCTTCAGAATCTTTGATAATGGTGAGTAACAATTTGAATCTTTGAGTGCACAATTGATCCTTGCATAAGTAAGTTGAGTCTTTTTGTGTGCATTTATGATTGAATATTGTGTAGCACTGTTTGAGACATCCTTTTTGAACTGCTGAACTTAAGTTTTACTAGAGGACAAGCAAATGTTTAAGTTGGTGGTGTTGATGAGTCCACGATTTGGACTCATTTAAGGATTTATTTGGATGGATTTAATGTCCTCAAATGCTTATTTTATGCCAATAAGTGATGTATAATCCTTGATTTCCAGGTATTTGGATTGAGGAACAAAGCATGGACACTAATGGGCAAAAAGGAACAAGGCAGCTCAAACAAGCAAGAAAAGAATGCTTGATGATCGCCTAATCCATTGGGAGAGTCGCCGAGTGGCCATCGTCTTGCCTAAAGTTCTAGTGTGCCAAGCCCTGAAGGAGAGAATCAAGTCGACGAGAGATAGGAGTAGTTGGCGTGTCGCCGAATGATTTCACGATGTAGTGTTGGATCACCCAAATTTATAGAACTTTAGGATGCTGAAGGCCAAAACAAAAGGCGATGGAACTGACATAAGGGCGGATCACTGAGTTTATCGGGGATCCCGACTTACTGTGCCGAATTTTCCTTCGCAACATATTTTTGGTGACTATAAATACATTTTCGAATTATTCGTTTAGTATCAGTTTTCATAATATAGAATTTTTGAGTTACAACTCAGTTTTTGGAGACAACTTTTTCTTAGCTTTGAAGAATTGAAGTTTTCCATTTTTTGAGAAATTGGAACTGGGTCTTTGTGATTCTTCAATTTGTACCTTTGTAGAGAAAAAATTAATCTTACCCAGTTGATGGAAACACAATTTGGTAACGATTTCTAACTTTTTATGATGTCTAGCTAAAACCCCAACTCTTGGGGTGTGATTTTGTGATTATGGGTTGATTTAATTTATCGGTATTGCTAATTGATAGCTTAAATGTTGTTTAAAAGTAATTTCAATCAGTAATTGTGGTTTAATTTAAAGGGTTGTAGTTGCAAATACAATTCTACCTTAGTATTTTTGGCTTTCTCGAGAGAGAGGTTTAAAACCAAGATTACTGAATTGATGGTTTATGGGTATTGGTTTGTCATGGGTTAAGCTTGAGAGAGTGAATCCTAAACCCTTTTCCACACATTCAGCTCAAGAGAGTGAATGGAGTAAAGCGTAGGCTGTTCTTAATTGCTGCATGTTGGTGTTCGAGAGAAACTAACTTGATTCGAGGTAAATTGTTCGAGAGAAAGTTTCTCCCCACTAAAGTCTAGCTTTTTCACTAATTTACAGTTATTTACTATCAGTTGAAATTACCCATTTGTCTACCTTAGCCTATAATCCAATCACATCCCAAGAACCCGTCTCATTACTTGTTAATTCATGTTATTTGCTGATGTTGTAGTTGATAATTACAATCAAAACCCCCATGTTATTTGACACTTGTGTCACCTCTTAACTTGAATTATGTTTTTATTCGTACATATCTATTCCTATGATTGACTTGAACATATTTGTACTTTGTTCTTGATTCTCAAACACGTACCACTCCTTGTGGGATTCGACCCCAACTCATTTAGTTGGGTTATTATACTGACTAGTGATCGTTGACACTTAGAATTAGATGAAGTGTCCTTGCAACGTTAATTAGAAAGTTGGGTATTGATTAGGATTTTGGGATTTTATTAGATGAATGGGATGGTTAATGACATGAAAGGGCTTATATAGGTGTAGTAAAACGATACAAAACGACTTCACTTAACATTAACTTAAACTGGAAAACCCCAAAACACCCCTAGACTTAACCATAAAAAATGCAGCTTCCAGCCCCATCCACGACCACCACCTACTGGGCATGGACTGACGCACGACCCATACAGGTGGGGCGTGGGTTGGAGTCTGAAACTCCTCATCTTGGATTTTGCCCCACGAGACTAGACCACGGGGCACGGGTCCTGCCGTAGGTAAAGGTCTTGGGCAGATTTTAGGGAAAAATGTTAGGGTCCTCCTCAAGGACCCTTGGTTAGTCCTTGGGGACTCGTACCTTGATGTTTCGACCCTAAACCCTTAATTCTAAGTATGAAAAGCTAAATTCACGACTCTAACCTTTACAACAAGCTCTACTTAAGCCTACTAGTTTCCGGGGTGTTACATGTTTTCACATTTAAAAGAGGAGGAACCTGAGATTTCCAAAAAAGTTTAAGAGAAGTTTTGAGTACTATCTCTTTTTAGAGAAATCTTTTGAGTAATTATCTCAAACCGAAGGAAGAGAAATGTTTTTAATCATATGTGCTAAGTTATATTTTGGGAGTAGTATTGAGCACCGATATGTGGGAGAGTTCTAACAACTCACAACCCCTATAAACCATGTAGCCAACGTGGGTAGAAAGGGTTATACTTTTTACATGATTCATTATTGCTTTTAAGCATAGACTAGTGGATTCACTTAGTTAGTAGGTCCTATACTCCGTAAAATTATAGGACAATTCTAGCAGTGTGGGCTAAACACTGTATCATCACACAGCTCATAGTGATGGTTGTTGGTTAGAGAATCTCCCACACAGTTATATTGTATTTTATTAACAAACTAAGTTATTATTGTATTCTTCAATACATTGAGCTGTTATCTTCTGTTTTAAAAGCTTTTCATATATTTCATCCTTTATTGTGCTTTATCTTGAGTTGAGCATCACATGATGAGTTGAGCCCTATTTCTTTGAGTTGAGTTGAACTAGGTTTCACAAAGTTGAGTATCTTATAGTTGAGTTGAGCCCTATTTCTCTGAGTTGAATTGAACTATGTTTCCTTGATTTGAGTATCCTATTCTTAAGGGGAGATTGAGTTGAGTTGAGTAAGTTTGAGAAGAGGTAAGTATGTTTCTTTTCCATCAATTCAAGCTTATGTTTATGCTTTAGAATTCCCCTTACATGCTCGTACATTCCATGTAATGACGCCATTTGGCCTGCATCTTTTAAGATGCAAATACATGTATTTAGGGTCATCAAGAGTAGCTTCATTGATACCACTTGCAGTTCGAGTTTGCTATGGTGAGCCTCCTTGCATTCGGAGGATTCCAGTTACTTTCAGTTTTGTCAGGATGTCTCGGGTCTTGTCCCGATTTCCATCTATGTTATTTATAGGCTTCATAGATAGACAGTAGAGTTTAAGAAGTGCGTTTTATTTATTTTGTTAAGTGTTTTAAAGACCTGAGTTGCCTATTTTTGGCTAGTTGAATATACTATTATATTCAGAGTTAATCATTTGAGTTAAAATTTTGTATTTGAGTTCAATGAATTTTATTCAGTATTAAGCTTTGTAAGCTTGAGTTAGTCTTCCGCTTGTAGTCAGCCAGGATGAGGGTTCGCTTGGGGACCAATAATGGTTCTTGAGTGCCAGCCACATCAAGGGTGTAGGCTCGGGTAATGAAAAAGTAATTGCTTGGAAATGTAATAATGTAATCCTTTATCCATTTAGCTTCAACAACTTAGCTTTAAAAAAATAAAATCTCGTCTTCCATCTCTCACACAGAAAGCTATAGAACTTTAGCTTTTGCTTCAAGACTCTCTTTGGCCTATAAGTTTGGTCAAAAGAAAATTCAAATGATGTGTACAGATATTCTCTTGTATAATCACCTAAAATCTCCTCGATGGTTGACACAAAACATGATAATGCCATGACTCGAGCCTACACCATGGTCGTGGCTGGCACTCCAGAACCACTGTTGGTCCCCAAGCAAACCCTCATCCTGGCTGGCTACAAGCTGAAGACTAACTCAAGCATATATAAGCTTAAAACTGAATTAAATTCATTGAACTCCAATAGTGAACTTTTAAGAAAGTCTGAACAATACTCAAAAGAAAGTAAATACAGAAAACTCTTCAACTCTATGTATCTATGAAGCCTCTACTATTAAAGAAAGATATCAGGATAATACCGACGACATCTCAAAACTAATATATGTAAGGTAAAGGCAAAGTCCTCCGAAATATAAGAAGGCTCACCAAAGTTGACTATAATATCACATAACCTCAATGAAACGCTTGTTGATGATCCCGAATACATGTATCTACATCACGAAACAATGCAGGCCAAATGGCTCTATACGTGGAATGCACGAGCATGTAAGGGGAATTCTAAAGCAAAAACATAGGCTTGAACTTGATAAAAAGGAAACATACTTATCTCTTCTCAACTCATTCAACTAAACTCAACTCAAGAATAAGAGACACAACTAAAATATATGACATTCAACTTAAGATACTCAAGGATAAAGCAACAATAAAAGATTCAATGTATGGAAAACTTTTAAAATAGCAGATAATAACTCAATCATATTAAAGAATACAATAATAATCAATATGTATATAAAAATACAATATAACTCTATGGGAGTTTCTCTAACCGACAACCATCACTATGAGTTATGTGATGATACATCGTCTCACCCATACGGCTAGAACTGTACTATACCTTGTTGGGATATAGAACCTCTCAACTAAGTGGATCCACTAGTCTATTCTAAAAAGCACTAAGGAATCATCTAAAAAGTATGACCCTTTCTACCCACGTTGGCTACATGGTTGTAGGGGCTGTGAGTTTTCTGAACTCTCCCCCATATCAGTGCTCAATAATACTCCCAAAATATAACTAGCTTATATGTTTGAAAACATAACTATATTTGTATTATTACTCAAAAATCCTTCTCATAAAAGAGATGGTACTCATATTGCTCAAAATTCTTTTGGAAATCACAGTTTCCTCTCATCTTAATGATATAAACATTTACCCTTGGAAATATTTAGTTCTTATATATCATTTTAAAGAAAATAAACTCTATTCTACCCATCCTCATCTCAGTATTCAAGTCTTTAAAACAAGTTTTAAAATAATTTGAATAAAGACTTCTTAATATAGGGTTCATTCCGAATTATGGACGTGAACGACTCAATTCAAGGTTTTCAATAACCATGCATAGAACTCAATACTTGGAACTCAACAACTCTAGAACTCAAGGAGTCAATGATACTGCTCATCTAAAGAATGCTCAACTCGAAGGGTTCATACTGAATTATGGGCATGAACTACTTAACCCAAGGGCTCAATGATATATCTCATCTCAAGACTGCTCGACTCGTAGGGTTCATGCAGAATTATGGGCATGAACTACTCAACACAAGGACCTTCATGGGTAACATGTAGTAGCCCCATGATTAGGACTATAATCCCAAAATGATTAGGAACTCAATACTCAAGACGTAGAACTTGAAGATACTACTCCACTCAAAGATACTCAATTGATGGAGTTAATATGGAAATTATGGGCATGAACGACTCGACTCAAAGGTATAAATAGCAATATGGAACTCATGTATACGACACTTTTCATTCTCATACTTACTTCCTCAAAACTCGGTTTAAAACTTAAGAATTTGTTTGAAAAACTTCTCAAGATATATAACTCAAAATAGGGTTCATGTTGAATTATAGACATGAACAAATCAACTCAAGGATCTCAATAAAAATATAGAAACTCAATAATTAGGAATAGAATTTTTAACAGAACCATAAACTAAAGAACTCAAATCAACTTATCTCAAGAATACTCAAACCTAGGGGTAAAATCCTTGATTTCTCTTTTACTGATTTGAAAATAAATGTAGGGCGTGAGGCCGAAGTAGTCCAACACTAGGATAGTCTTACATACCTGGAAGAACAAGGTTCTTGAAGAATCTCGAAGAAGAACTTGATGAGAAACCTTGAAACCCTAGCTTGAAGGTAAACGATCAAGAAAACCTTTCTTGACATTCTTGAATTAGTTTCTTGAAATCTCTATGGCCAAGAATTATGATTTTCATTAGTGGTTCATAATTTTATGAAGGAATTTGAGTTGAAAAGAATGGAATTATTGGAGAAAGACTTGCCTGGAAGAAGAATCTTGAAAAAGATTGAAAGAATCTTGAATGTAGTCTTCTACTTTGATTTTTCCTTAGGATTTTGCCCTAGGGTTTGAGAGAGAAGAGAATGATGGATTAAAGGATGAAAATCTGATTGTGTTGAGACTTTTATTCGTCAAAAAATTCTTTTAGGTTTTTCTTGGAGGAAAAAAAACAAAAACTTACCTCTTTTAATGTTTTCCCGTCGGCTAATTCGTAACAACACTGTATTGGTTACTAAAATAGTCATAACATTTTACTCAGAAATTGGATATATGTGAAATTGGTGGTGTTGGATAGTAGATTCAAATACTTTTAATTTGATAGGTTATGTCCCACACAACTCTTTATATTCTAAGAGATATGATCGTTTAAAGTTGACCCAAGTAAAATCTTACATCAAAACTTAATCGATAAGGAAACTTCAAGAACACTTATCAACAACTCATCAAGAATTTAGATTGCTCAATATTTATGGATAGATTCGCAAAAGAAACTCATGATTGGTGTGTGGATGAACGAACCCAACACTATGGAATCATACATACCTCAAAGAACTAGGTTCTTTGCGAAATCTTGAATTTCTTGAACGAACGTTTGAAACTTTGAACTTTTTCTCCTTTGAATATTCTCTCTACAACTCTAAACGCTTTTGGGGATGAATGGAACTAATTTTAATCATTTTAGAACCTTAATTGGGAGTAATTCGTGTTTAGAATAAGTGAGGGTAAGGAAGAGTCAAAATACCCCTCCTATTTTCGGACAACTTTCCTTAAATGGGTAGTTGGACTTCAAAAGGGCATATCTCCCTCATACGAGCTCAAAAACTATCAAACTCGATGGCATTGTAAAGAGGACTCAGAGATCTTTCATTTGATATCTTATGGGTCTCCTAACTCATCTTGTACTGAAATTTATGCTTGTTTGAACTTGACTCAAGACTTAAAAGAACTAAGGAATGACTTCATTAAATGCTCTTTAATTCTTTTTGGTGCTATATCTAGTTATCTTATTACTTCAGAAATTTTTAATTCCTTGGTAAAATCCTATCCACAATTAAGGATGGTTCGAGTCTTAGTTCAAAAAAATTCTGGGGTGTTGGAGATAACTTGGCTCATCAATCGTAAACTCATTTTTTAAAAAACATAACAAAATAATGGTGTGTTACTATTTAATATATATAATATTATTTATTTATTTTTTAAAAAGGAGTAACATCCCATTTTCAAAATCCACATAGATTATTTAATTTTAGTTTGTTGATTTAATTAGTACCTTACCATTTCTATCAATATAGTGGACTCTTTTAAAAATAAAAATAAAATTGTGGAGCCAAATGCTCCATTTTATTCATATCTTAAAGTATAACTTACATAACTCCCATACATTAGGGGCTAATTGAATTTTATTCAGGAAGTTTCTCCAAGTATAAAAATCTCAAATTTTTCATTATTCTCGAATGCATTTATTGGCTATATGATATATTGCAAATGATACATTACCTAATAGGAGGGATGCACCTGAGAGGGGATGCAGATATATCTAAGGGGGATAGGGATGTATCTGAGAGGGAATTTTTGTAATTTTTTAAAATGGTAAGAAATTTTAGATATTGTGATAAATTGTGTATTTATGTAATTTTTCATATCTTAAATCTATATAGAATGGGCCAAGTGAACCCAAAAAGAAATAGAAAATAACAAAAATAAAAACAACAAATAGGCCCAATCCAAAAGAGTAACCTTCTTTTATCTATCATCCCTAAGAAGTGACTTTTCCATTATGAACTAACAACCATCTCCCTCTATGCCGTCGCTTGTAGCTAGTTTAACTCACTATCATATGGTATTACTAATTTTTTATTATTAATTTTATATGTTTATCAAATTGAAATCATTTTTTGAAATTATTTCACAATCAACAAGAACGTTCATATTTAACGTTTTTTAATAGAGAAATACAATGTAGTTCGCATCCAAAAAAAAACAATTATATCATACTTGATATTTAGAATGATGTTGCTTTTATTTTTTCAATTTTTTGACCAATCATAAAAGCTATATGAAAATAACAGAAATTTCTATTAGTTTGGTGCAAATCAACTTGGTTGTTTTCTCTATAAAAAAAAATCTGAATTTATGACTTTGTGCTATAATTGCAGATCCTTCAAAGTAATTGATGTAGTTTTTATGAGATCATTGGATTTTATATATGAATAAGTTAATTAGAGATATAAAAGTATCTTCATTATTATGTAGATGCTAGATGGTAGATGTTAGATCTTCATCAAAATTATCATGCTACATTTTAACACAAATATAGAACTGCGTCAAAATTATTGAGTTCTGTTGAACCCATCTAAGATGCTAGATCTTCATCCTAACATTTTTAATACAAATACAAAATCTAATAGCATTTTTATGCTGAATTTCTAATACAAATATAAAAACTAAATAATAATTGCTTGATAATTTGACTTTAAAGTGGGCCAATTTTTTTGGGTCTATGAAGAATTAAGTTGTACTATGTATGGCTATTACTCATATATTTTTTATTACCATTCTAAAGTTACTTCAATTGAGTTAATTTTAACCCTAATTTTTTAATACATATATAGAATCTAAGTAAAAGTTACTGATAATTTGACTTTTCAAATCAAATGAATCCTGGATAAAATCTTGGTCATTATCTTTTTTTCTAACTGAGTACGAAACAATTCAAAGTGAACCCCTTTTTTTCTAGTCTATCCAATACAAAGTTGTAGTATATATAGCTATTATTAATACATTTTTTATTACCATTCGAAAGTTATTTATTAATCTAAATAAAAATTACGAATTGTTTTTTTTGGAGGTTGCCCTTCAATTTCACCAAACACAGCAAAAGAAGGATCCATTTGTATCAGAAAATTTGTGAGTAAGCTATCGATCAAGTAACTAATTTTTATTTCTTTTCTTTTTCTAGTTCTTATTAGACAAATATTTATCTTTAGTTAGTTTAATTTTTTATTTGTCTCAAACATCAGTATTTAAAAGGTCCCAAAGTCTCAAGTTGTTCATGTTTAAAAGTTCTTTTTTAATTATAGAATTTGGAATTTATCAAATTAAAAAGGTGGTGTATTTTTCTTTTTTCACTATACACAATTTTTTATTACAATTTAGCAGTGTGAAAAATTAGAAAAGAATTAGTTTGGTCAAAATCAACATGGTTGTGCTATAATTACATATCCTTTAAAGTTATTGATGTAGTTCTTATGATGTCATTGGATTTTATATATGTATAAGTTAATTAGAGATATATGAGGTTATTGAAAAAATATGTGATAAAATGACAAAAAGTGTAACATGAATTTAAGACTCAATAATAATAGAATCTTTTGATTAATAACATTTTATCATTTGATACGCTTATATAGTGTGAAACTAATTAAATTATATAAGTCAATGAGTTGGAATAGTCTATGTGTTCAGTTCTTTCTGAAATATAGCATAATCCTACAAAATTTGGGTATGTAGGTTTAATAAGATCAGTGAATTATTTTATTTTGTTTTACCTTAATTAGAGATATTTGGGATCTCTTTAGGATATTAGAAAAATCATTTAATTTTAGTTTTTCATAACTTTTATCAATCTAAAAAGTGTATAAATATTGATGTTTCTATTGTCATGTGTGATATTTGATTGAATTGATACATCATAAATTAGTGAAGAAGTCAACAATAGAAGATCATATTGATACAACTGAGAGAAGAGAAAGTTTGGTTAATCTTATGATAAGAGGACCTAGAGAGGATCAAAATGAGTACAATTTTATTACTAAAAATACAGATGGTGGTGCATCTGGAGATGAATTGAATACTCCACATGGTATTTCATCAAAGAGGAATAAATACAGTGTCAATCAAATTCAAGAGCTTGAAGCGTACATGTATTATTCCGAATTGTTTTACATATATTAATATGTTTATGCTGATTAATTTTTTTTTTTTTCAATTTATTTTTCTTTTGGTATTAGTGCATTCAAAGAAAATTCACATCCTGACGAAAAAACAAGACTAGAACTCGCAACAAAATTTTCCGTGGATAAAAAACAAGTGCAATTTTGGTTCCAAAATAAAGATCCATATTGAAGGTGATAGTCATATATCTTCTTTTTCTTCATTTATGTTAACCTTGTGTAATTTTTTGTGTAATACTTCTGAAAGTGAGTTATGTTGTTTATTTAGACGTAATTGAAACGACATGATAAGAGAATGTTGCAACAAGTAAATGAAAATCTTTGCATAGAGTATGCCGCAATGAAGGTGTTATTGCAAATAGAGATCTAGAACTGAAAAATATTAGAAAATAGATATAGAATTCAAAGTGAATAATTTATTGAATGAAACTGCAGAATTTATACAAGAATTAAAACAACTGATTTTCCTATTTTAATGCCACTAACATAATGGCCGGAAATTGAATGAGAAAGATCTGCAACTAATGAGAAAAATTCTCTAACTAATAGCTAAAAAACAGCCACTAACTGAAACTAAAATATTTGAAAACAACGGTAACTTGAAAAATATCCCTGTATGTTAGAACTGAAATGACAACAGTCTAACACTCCTCCTTGGCATTTCGGTGACAAACACTAATCTTTTGTCTCAAGTCTTCAAATCTTTCTTTAGGTAGAGCCTTGGTAAAAATGTCTGCTAGCTGATTCTCAGATGAACAATGGACAAGCAGCACATCGTTAGATTGTTGAACTTCTCTGATAAAATGGAATTTGATTTTTATGTGCTTAGTTCTCCCATGAAACACTGGATTTTTTGAGATTGAAACTGCTGAGATATTGTCGCACATGATTTCTGTAGCTTCTGTTTGTTCACAGCCCAAATCTTTTAGCATTTTCCTGAGCCAAATTGCCTGATTTACTGCAGAAACAACAGCAATATATTATGCTTCTGCAGTTGATTGAGCTGTTGTTTCTTGCTTTCTTGAACTCCAGCTAAAATAACTTGTCCCCAAGGAAAATATATATCCAGAAGTGCTTTTTGAATCTTCAACACAGCCACCCCAGTCACTGTCACAGTAACCAACCAGCTTCAAACTCTCTTCTTTAGATGTTGGAAAAAACATTCCAAATGTGCTGGTTCCTTTGATATACCTTAACACCCTTTTAGCAGCTGTAAAGTGAGTTTCTCTAGGCGAATGCATGAAACTGGAGAGCAAACTTACAACAAATAGAATGTCATGTCTGGTAGCAGTAAGATACAGAAGGCTGCCAATTAACCTTCTATAGAGGCTTTCATCTACTTTTTCAATATTTTCATCCTTGCCAAGCTTTAAACCTGTAGAAATTGGAGTGTTCACAGGTTTGCAATCTTGCATTTTGAACCAGTGTAAAATATTAGACATGTATTTTTGTTGACATATATAAAAAACCATCATCAGTCTGTAACACCTCCATTCCAAGAAAGTATTTCATGACTCCCAGATCAGTCATCTCAAAAGTTTTCTCCATTTCATCTTTGAACTTTTGAATCAGTTCAAATTTACTACCTGTCACAAGTATGTCATCAACATAAATTGAAACAGCTAAGAGTTCATCATCTGTGTTTCTTACATACAAAGTAGCTTCACTCGGACTTCTGCTAAAGCCAAGTTGCATGAGATGGCTGTCCATCCTATCATACCAAGCTCTTGGAGCTTGTTTTAAGCCATACAAAGCTTTCTTTAGGAGATAAACTTTGTCCTCTCTACCAGGAATTAAAAAACCATCAGGCTGCTCTACGAATATTTCTTCAGTCAACAACCCATTTAGGAAGGCTGATTTGACATCAAGTTGATGAATCTGCCATGAATTGTGAGCAGCAAAAGCTAGAAGGAGTTTTATTGTGTCATACCTTGCTACTGGAGCAAATGTTTCCTGATAATCCACACCATATTGCTATGCATATCCCTTTACCACTAATCTGGCTTTAATTTTGCAAATTGAATCATCCGAATTAAATTTGGTTTTAAAGACCCACTTTACGCCAATAACTTTGCGATTTGCTGGTCTATCAACTAGTTGCCATGTCTCATTTTTGTTGATCATGTCTAGTTCAACTTGTATAGCTCTCTTCCATGCTTGCGATTCTTGTGCCTTAGCATAGCTTGTTAGTTCACTGATAACGAAGCTGCACCTTTGATAAATATCCTTCAAAGACCTTGTACCTTTCACTAGCAAGTCATCCACCATATCATCTGCTACAAGTTGAGGTTGCTCTTTTGGATAAAGATTAGGATGAACATATTTATTTTCCCAACACCAGACAACAGCCTCATCAAACTTCACATCTCTGCTCAAGATTACATTTTCTGTTTTCAAACAGAAATTTCTGTATCCCTTGCATGATGTACCATAGCCCATGAAAATGCCTTTCTGAGCCTTATTGTCTAGCTTGCTTCTTTTGGATTCAGCCACTTGATAATAACATATACACCCAAAGATTCTGAGATGATGTACTGTTGGCTTGTGATCATACCAAGTTTCATATGGAGTCTTGTCTTGCACAGCTTTTGTGGGTAGCCTATTCAATAAATAGACAGAAGTATTTACTGCTTCTGCCCAGAATTGATTTGGCATTTCTTTCTCAATTAAAAGACACCTGGCCATCTCCATGACAGTCCTGTTCTTCCTTGCAGACACCCCATTCTGTTGTGGGGTATATGGTACTGTTAGCTGATGCTCAATGCTTGCGCTTTTAAGAAATTCAGCAAACTGGCGAGAAGTAAATTGTCCACCATTATCAGATCTTAAAGCTTTAATTTTAAGATTACATTGATTCTCTAGTAAAGCTTTGAATTATTTAAAAACATCAAAAACTTCACTTTTGAGTTTAATGAAGTAAACCCAACACATCCTAGTGCAGTCATCAATAAAAAGGATAAAATAACTGTTACCACTCAAGGACTTGGTGCTCATTGGGCCACACACATCAGTGTGAATGAGTTGAAGTTTCTGATTTGATCTCCATGCTTGATTTGTTTGAAATGGTAGCTTTGATTGCTTCCCTTGTTCACAGATTTAAAAAATTTGAGCATCACAGGAAATTTTAGGCATATCTTCGACCATGTTCTTCTCGTTCATTTCAACAATGGTTCTTTGATTGAAATGGCCAAGCCTTCTGTGCCACAAATTTGTAATTGATTCTGAAGCACTTGTGTTGGCTTGCTCACACGCTTTCTCCCAATTCACCACAAAACTTCTGTTTCTCATGTTAACCCATAATAATTCTACTCCAGAAGGATAAAAAATAAAGCATTTGCGATCCTCAAAATGAAGTGAATAATTCTTTTCAAGCATCTGCCCAACACTCAGCAGATTTTGGCTAATTTCAGGTGTATACAAAACATCAGGAATAGTTTTAATAACTGAATTTGTTAAGACAACCACTGATCCTCTTTCTTTGACTGTTAGAAATTCTCCATTTCCCACATTTACTCTGGATTTGTAAGTATCATCAAAGGTTCTGAACATCTCGGCATCATTGCATAAGTGATGAGTGCAGCCACTGTCAATAAGCCAGTCATCAGAGGGGTCATTTGTTGAGAAACATGAAACTGCGAAGAGCTGCTCTTCCTGCACATCATTTGCATCTGCCAATTTTGCTTGAGAAGAAGTTGAGCCTTTATTTTTGGATTTACAGACTTTTGATATATGCCCAATTTTCTTGCAATTGCCACATACAACATCAGGCCTCCACCAACAGTATTTTTCTAGATGTGTTGTTTTCTTGTAATGTTTGCAAGGAGGAAATGATTTCTTTAAACCTTCACTGCTATTCCCACCAACATACTTGCCTTTATTTTTCAGGTTAGATTGATGTTGTCCCTTACCAGAATTTTGCTTTTGTATAGAAAAGGCTCCTTTAGTGAATTTTTCTTGCCTTAAATTTCTTCGTTGCTCTTGTGCTTGAAGAGCACTCATTAGCTCACCTAATGAAATTTTGCTGAGGTCCTTGGACTCTTCAAGAGATGAAATTTTGGATTCAAATCTCTCAGGAAGAGTCACAAGTACTTTCTCCACAATTCTTGTCTCTGCAAATTCTTCACCAAGCAATCTCATGTTATTAACAATTAAAGAGATTCGATCAGCATACTTACTAATTGTTTCATCCTCCTACATGTTCAGCGACTCAAATTCTCTTTTCAAATTCAACACTTGCATTTGACGTGTTCTATCACTGCCTTCATATTCTTCTTTCAATTTTTTCCAAGCCTCTTTTGCAGTTTTGCAAGCCATAATTCTGTAAAAAACAGAGTCTGCAACTGAATTTTGAATCAGTGACTTGGCTCGAGATTTCTTCATCTTTTGTTCACTGTTGAATTTGATTTGGGTTATGGTGGGATTTTCTGGTAAGACAGGGTCTGGTGTTTCTTTTGTTACAGCTTCCCAAAGGTCATAGGCTTCCAAAAAAGCTTGCATCTTTACTGACCAAATATGATAATTTTGACCAGTAAAAATGATAGGTGGGTTTAAAGATTGGCTATTAGATGCCATTTGAAATTGTGGGTTAAAAATTTTTGTTGATTTTGATCCCGTAAGATCTAGTAATGCTCTGATGCCACTGTTATTGCAAACAGAGATCTAGAACTGAAAAATATTAGAAAATAGATATAGAATTCAAAGTGAATAATTTATTGAATGAAACTGCAGAATTTATACAAGAATTAAAACAACTGATTTTCCTATTTTAATGCCACTAACATAATGGCTGGAAATTGAATGAGAAAGATCTACAACTAATGAGAAAAATTCTCTAACTAATAGCTAAAAAACAGCCATTAACTAAAACTGAAATATTTGAAAACAACGGTAACTTGAAAAATATCCCTGTATGTTAGAACTGAAATGACAACAGTCTAACAGAAGGAAGTCATGGAAAATTCAATTTGTGATCCGTGTCCTAATAAAGATACTATAAGGAATGAAAATGTTGATGAGAAGGAAATATTAAATGAGCATGCCTGCCTGAAAAATGATTACAAGGATTGCTATCCATGCAGACAAATTTTGGGGGCCTTCTACATTCTTAGAGGGATCATTAACATCCATGATGGAAAATTCTGGTTAGAATTACTTACGGTAAGAGATGAAAATAGTGATATAATTGTTGTGGAGGAGTTATCATTAAATGAGGTTGAATTTGAAAAATATCTATCAAGTCTTTTAACCACAAACTTAGTTAATAAAGATTTAACATTTGATAAATCAATGTTACTAAATCTCGCTTTGGATGCATTGAATGAGTTGCTTAAGTTGGCAATGTGTGATGAACCTTTCTGAGTTAGAAGCTTGGAAGGAGGTGAGGAAATATTAAATATGGAAGAATATGCTAGACCTTTTATTGCAATTATTGGCATAGAACCTTGCCATTTCACAACAGAAGCCACAAGGTCATTTGGTACAGTGGCTGAAAACAGTCTGACATTGGTAGAGATGTTGATGAATGAGGTACGTTGGTTTTCATCCAAATTTCCTTCTTGCATAAATTCGTTAAGAACTTTCAGTTGTTAACCACTTATACCCCTATTTGGTGTGAAAAATTATTGCTTCATTTTTTTCTTTTACGTTTAGTATTACTCTTACTTTTATTATATTTTTCATATTTGTTTACTTAATGGTGCTTCAACTAACTGTTAGATATTTCTTTTATCAATTAAGTTTAACTTAAACATAAGAATATGTTTACTTGTTATTTTATATTTTGTTAATAATCATCATCTTTTATATATGCAAAGCCAATGGGTAGAGGCGTTTCTATGCATTATTGGTAAAGTCAATACTTTTGATGTTATTTTTACTGGAATAGGTGAAAGCAAGAGTGGTACTTTGTTATTGGTATTATTTCTTACTCATTTTGATGAAAATTACATATCTAATTTTTATATTACTTTTTGCACTAATAGTTTGAAAGAGTTAATTTGCAGGTTGAAATTGAATTACAAATTATTTCGAATGTGGTTCCTGTCCATGAATTACAGTTTCTATGTTTTTGTCTAAAACATGCTGAAGGTACTTGGATTGTTAAGGATGTGTCTGTCAACACAATCAAAGAAGGATCGCAACAATATAAAATTAAAAAAAAACGAAGGCTCTCTTCTGGTTTCTTTATTCAAGATATGCCTAATGGTTACTCTAAGGTAATTAAACTTAAATTGATTTTTAATTTGCGTCCCATGTAGGTATTCATAATTTTAAGTATTTTTTAATGATTGGGTTGCTTGTTCATTCTATATTGAGAATTTTCTAAAATTGATTCTCTTGACATTTGCTTCTAGTTTTTCTTTTTGCTTGGCAGTTTCTTATATTGAGTCAGTTGAGTCCACTGAAAGTTGTATCTAAATTCTGAACTTTATGTTTGTATTTTATGTTTTAAGATGCTTTTGTAATTCTTGAAATTACACTATCATCGAATTCATAACAATTTATTTTGTGTTTTCATAATTAGTAAACTTTTAATTAGAAATGAGATCATTAAGAATGCTCTATATCTTTTAATTACAAATTTATAATCTATGAATAAAGTTAAAACTTCTATATTATCATCATTAATATATAAGCAATATATTCGTGAAATTATACTATTATCTAATTTCATAGTTATATATTTTGTGTTTTCATAATTATTCTACTTTTAATTAGAAATGAGATTATTGAGCATATTTTATATCTTTTAATCATAACTTTATGATATATAAATGAAGGTAAAACTTCTATATTTTTCATGTATGATATGTAAGCTACATACTGAAGTATATTTCTCCCACCTTTGTGTGAGATGATTGTAATCCCAAACATTATTAATTGGGATATATGTTCTAGCATTGATAACTCCAATTATTTTGAAATTGTTTGGAGTATATTCTATCATCTTTAAAAAGAATTGTTTTAATGCTTGACCTTCTAACCTTATAATAAAGCTCTCACTGCTCAATTTAATTTGTTATGTTTGCTTTCAGATTTGTTTGAATTAATACATTTAGATACACAAATATGTTACTTTCTTTTGCAAAAAAATTTCCTAAAATGTTCCTCTACATTTTAGATCTTGTGTCGGACACAAAAATTGTGCACGCTCCCTACTATTATATTTATTTGTAACACCATCATAAATTTTTTGGTAGGATACATTTCTTATAATTGAGTCCATGATTTGGTTGTTGAGTTTTCTAAGTTGTCTCAAACAATGATTATTTTACTTTAATTGGTAATTAGGTTAATAGTTCATGGATGTTGATATATTTTTTATTTAAGGACTTAATATTAATATGATATTTTTAGGTTATTTTGATTGAGCATATGGAATATGATGAAATTTTTTTTCATCATTTGTATCACCTTTTGATCAGAGCCAGTCTAGGATTTAGTGCACAAATGTGGATGTCCTCTTTGCAGAGGAAATTTGTGTTCCTGAGAGTGATGGCATCATTTGTTGATTACACATGTAATCATGAATATTTTAATTGCGCTAAGTCCTTACACATTTGAATACCAATTAGAAAAAATGAATTTTGATAAATTTTTATTTAGGGCAGTTGATTCAAAGGGTAAGATAGATATGGGAGTAATGGCTCAATGCATGACTTTCAATTTTTGTGCGGAAATTTGTGCAACCTCTTGCAAGTGGAAAACAATTCAAATAGAAAATGTACAAGATGAAAATTTTATGATGAGGAAGAATATAAGTGACCTTGGTGAACATATTGGTGTGATTTAAAGTTCCACAAATACAATTCAATTACTAATAAAACCATAATGTTTGTTTCAATTCTTCACTAATAAAAATATGAGGAGCCAATGAGATATCTTATCCTATAGTGGTGTCATACAAAATATTGTCCATATTACTAAGGGTCAAAATCTTGAGAGTAGCGTCTCTCTGTTATGTACTAATGTGAGTGATCAATTGATGTTTATTTTAGAAACATCACAGAGTTTATTCTTTTATCTTATTGTTTATTTATTAATAAGATTTTTATTTTATTTGAAAATGTAGGGGGTTGACATCATTGCTAATCAAAATAACATGCTGATCTTTCAAGACACTTGCACTGATGCAACAGGTTTTCTTTTAATCTATGCAATAGTTGATTCTTCAAAAATGAACACGGTGATGAAGGGGAGGGGGGAGGGGACACTTCTTGTGTGGATGTATTTTCCAATGGAATTTTGGTAGATCCTAATTTTTCGCAAGATTATTCTGCAGTCAATGACAACGGTGAAAATAATTATGAATTTTATAGTGGATGACTGGTGACTGTGAGATTTCAAATGTTGGTGAACAATCTTCCCACAACAGATCTTCCAGAGAAGTCAATCATAGACGCAAATGAAAACATCTCTCATATAATTCATAAGATCAAAATTGCTCTCAAATGCAAGTGATTCTTCAAGATGAATTGTTATCCATTGATTTTTTTGACTCTTTTTATTTCATCTTATTTTGATTCATAGAACAGGGATTTTGAATATCAAACTTGTGTGTGAAACTACATAACAAATAAATAAGTAATGGTTTGGCATCAACTAATTTTCTTTGAATATTAAGAGCTAGCTCTTGATTCCTATTTATTATGTTTATTTTTTAATAATAAGATAATATTGAATCATTCTTCTCTTTTTTATCTAGAGTCTTGAATAACATTACAATGTTTTTAGTGTCAATAATTATATATATGACAGTATTGTATTATCCTCTTTTGAGTATATGTAGGAAGTATCTTTTTTATTATTTATCTCTTGTTTGGTTATTATTTTTCTTTCTAGAAAAAGTCTTAATATAAAGCTTACTTGATAATAAAATGATCAACAAAGGTATGAATCCCACATTTAATGGTAAGCATTAACATTTGCAAGCGATGTCTTCAAAATTATAATAGTTTTTAAGGTTGACATTTTGAATTTTAAAACAATAGAAATGAATTGAAATTGTTGTAAAGGAAAACAACTTATGCTCACCCGAAAAAGTACATTCCTTTGCTTTTGGTGTAAAAATATTCTTGTAATATAAAGTGATTGAAACTGATGAATTTTAAGATGAAAAAAGATACTTTAAACTATACCGACAAGTTTGAATCTCTAAATTATATGTTAAACCTTTCATTATCAAAACTTTCAATGATAATATCATTCCCAAATTTGGCTAATATTCTTATTAGGAAAAAAGGACAAATATACCTCCAAACTATCATAAATGGTATGCAGATATCATCCGTCATACTTTTGGGACATTGATGCCCCTGTCGTCAAAAAACTAGAGTGTATATACCCTTTATACTGACGGACATACACATGTCATAATCTTATCCACCGACCTGACATTTATTAAATATAATATTGTCGGATAAGATTGCGCCTTGTGTCCCTATTTAGTCTTCCGTTAGAATGAATGACATATATGCTCTAGTTTTGGAAGGCAGGTGCACCAATGCCCAAAAAGTATGTCTGCATACCATTTACGTCAGCATTTGTCGTTTTTCCCTTCTTATTATTATAGGAACAAAATTAATGTCTTGTGACTTAAAATTACTTGTGAAACAAGTAGCTAAATACATTTTAAGTAACATTTTTATATGATTATTAGGATTTAATATTTCAAAATACAAGTGATATAGAAAATTTTATTGGATCGTTACAAAAACTCGATCTTCACTATAGAAAATATTCAAAATTATCATATTAGTTTAGTTCATAATTTTCATATTAGAGTCTTGACATCAATGATCCTGCAACTAAAATTAGTTTCTTATCTTTTTTAGATAAGATATTATTTTATTTTTTTGGAACTTTATGAATATATTCTCTTAATTTTACTTTTCATTATTTATGGTATGTATTCTAGAATTTATTTTATAATTACATAAAATTAGTTCTTCTCATAAAGTGACAAGTTTATTTAATTCATGTAGGCAAAGAATCATTTTTGCTTCTAAATTTAAATTTAATTATCTTCATTTATATGATTTCGCCTTTTAGAACCTCATCCAATCTAATAGACGAACCTCATCTCTATTTTAATTTATTTCCATTATTAACACGCATAATGTGAACATAAACAGTGATAAGTCCTAAAACATGCCTTCAAGTAACACAAGTGTAGAAATACAATATAAATACCCCAAAGAGTTGGTGATATGATTATCAAAATATTAAAAAACACCAAATATAAAGGTGCAAATCCAACAAAATTTGTTATAATCATATAATTCATTAAGAATAATTTGCATTATATTAGATATCCTAGGAAAGCATAAACTCTAATATTGTTTACAATACACTACAACATTTGTGGATTCAATCCATCAATTACCACGTATTTCAACAAAGTTTCTATAACATAGTGTAAAGACTAAAGATTGTGGTAATAACTTTGAGATGTAAAATATATGATTAAAGCACAAAGATTATGCCTTTATAATAAAATGCTCCTTTCCCCGGTTTTAGTGCACCTTTCTTCAGTTTTAATGCAATTAAAAATAATTTTGTTTCTAAATATGCACCCAGCCCCTAAAGTATCACTTAACCTTTTTCAAGAGTTAAAGAATTTATCTCAATATGATGTTCCTACTAACATACGAGTAATTAGATAAGAATAGCTAATTATGACATGCTTTTTCAACTTATTCCTAAGCAAATATATTAAAAAAGGGTTAGCACCTTGATTTTATGAAACTCTCTTTTATCGAATTCTAATCCATTTTCCCAAGAAAATCTAAGATATTAAGACACATGCTAATGTTTACAACTATCAACCAATCAAGAAATACAAGAAAAAGGTTAGTATCTTAATTATGGAAAATGCAACACACGAAGACCTAAGAACATTACACCCCCTATTGGGTTTACAATCTCTAGAAAATTTATCCACTCATAATGAAACAAAAATGACAATAACAATCATATTACTATAAACTAAAAGTGAAAAGCCCCTTATAAATCTAAAGTCAAAATGCCAAAATATGATTGAGAAATTAAAGGACTATTTTTCTTTTCACTCGAGCACTATTGCAAAGAGAGGATTATGAGTTGGGTTACTCAGACTTCACCCTATCACTCACAATCCATTTACCCCACCACCAACAAAATAAGGTGCAATTGCCCTCAATGCACAAAAATCAAAACTAAAACATAGGGTGAACCAAACCTATGACGTATATGCGCCGAAGACCTCTCAAGAAGCAGGTGGGTTAAATTTCCAAAGCCCGTTGGATCAACAATAGGGATGCCATCACTAGCGCCCTCACCAACTACATGAGCACCATCAAAAGTGCTTAGAATGCCATATAGGCCAACATCAATCTCATGGGCCCACTACTGTCTCTTCTCCTTATCAAGATAGACGCCCTCTGCGCCTCCTCAAACTGCTGGCGCTCCTTTTTCCTCAATCATCGAGCCTCCTCAGTCTCAAAATTATTGCCGGAGTGGGGGCACTTCCCAGCAGTATGGGAAGAATTTGGTGGTTGCATAGTATCGCCAAAAAGATCGGTCATCACTACCTCATCCTTCGATACTGCAGGGGAAGACTTTGGCTCAGTCTCAGTAGGGGCTAAGAGTGAAACACCATTAGCATGGAGGATAGCCAACTCCGTCTGGAACATGGTCACATCGATGGTCTGGGCGGGCCTTTCTAAGACTCTCAACTCGAAAGTATCCAGGCGCTTAAGAACGGCCTGAATCTTTCGATCCATCATCTACTCCATCCTCGCCTAAGACTCCACAATAGACTGCTACATCCAGGGCTTGATATGGTTAAGACAAGTGGCCATCTATGTCTTATTTTCACGACCCAGACCATCATGATTGGCACCCACACTAACACTTTGGTGGAAGAACCACTACCACAACCCCAACCAAGCAACTAATCTAAAAACTAAGGCATTTAAGTATACGAAAGCGAAAATAATAGCTAAAAACTAAAGTTTCCATAAACATCAACAAAAGATCTAACAAGTAACAATGCAGAAAAAATAACCTAGAACCTGAAAGTCAATGTACTAAAACATCTAACAGTGAACCAAGTCTAAACAAGAAGAGATACAACCCCAATCTAATAAACTTATCAACTAACTAGACAAAGGTCTATGTCCGGAAATGGTGGACATAGACGATAGAAAATCCCATGGCAGCTCGGAAGAATTGGCTCACCCTTTAATTTGAAGCGACGATTACTGATCTTCTAAGCAAGGTCTGCCAATAAATGCTTGAAGATGCCCTGTACTCAATAAAAATTAGAGCAAGTACAGTATCAGTACACAACTACAATGTACTGGTAGGATCACATGTCTATCCCACTAAGTGCAATATAAGCAATTCAAGACAATATTATAATGACATGCATTTATATCAACATATACAACAATGAGCAACTTCACATTTTATTTGAAATCATTGGTCCTCTCATGGAACCCAAACCCAAACAGTTACCATACCAGAACATAGTACTCCATCCCATAATTATGATGGATTATGGCAATCGATCCCATATTTATGTCGAAACACATTACTAAAAAATTTCAAAAAAAGACGCCAAAAAGTGACGGACTGCGTTGCTTTTCATGTCAAAATCGACGGAAAAGCGACACAATCAGTTTCGTCGCTAAAAAGAGATGGACTGCGATGGACAGCGTCGCAAAAATGCGACGGACAACGTCGGAAAAAGTGATGGACAGCGTCTATTTTTGGAAATTTTATTTTTTTTAATTTTTTCAAAAAAGCGACAGATTCCGTCTCTTTTGTTTTAATTTTTTTTTATTTCTAAATTGGGATGCTGTCCATCGCTTTTTCGAAATTTTTTTTTAAAAAATTCCAGAAAAGCGACGGACTGCGTGGTTTTGTCCGTCACTCTTCTTGGAATTTTTTTAAAAAATCCAGAAAAGCGACGGACATAACCACGCAGTCCGTTGCTTTTCTGGAATTTTTTTAAAAAAAATATCCAGAAATGCGATGGACAAAACCACGCTGTTTGTTGCTTTTCTGGAATTTTTAAAAAATAAAACCCTAAAAAGCGACGGACAAAACCACGCAGTCTGTCGCTTTTCCTGCTTTATTTTTGATAGCAGAAACTTTCCAGTTTCTGCTGCCCACATGTAAATAAAATTCAATTGAATTGAATTCAATTTAATACTACAGTATTCAGCCCAATCAAACACACAATTATAACAATCTAAACAAAATATAAAATAACATTCAAAAGTACACAAATCATAAATTATAAAATTATAAAATCTTTCAATATTTGTTTAAAAAAGTTTATAAATGTCCAAAGATATAAACTAGGGAGTGAGATCTACATAATCATCCTCATCACTCTCGTCGTCGGTGTCATCAGGAGTTGAAGTATTAGGTCGACAAGCGAGGTTCATCACTTGTTCTTTGATTTGCTGAACAGTCTCATTCATGCTTTTTTGTTCAGCTACTCTTCTTCGCTCCGACTCTGCTAGTGCTGCTGTAAGTTTAGCTATTTGATCCGACATAACAGTAATTTGAACAGCGTCAAGTGCCTCGGCTTGACCTGACGATCCAATACCTTCTAAGCCTGATAGGAGTCGTCTAACATCATTTCGAGAGCCTAGACCATAGTATCTACTCTTGTGTGTCCCCTCTACCACTTTTTCTTTCCAAATCTGGGTGGACAGTTCAGGGGTCCATTGGACCGAACTATCTAGATTCTCAGCGACATAGTGCTGAAAGTCATTCTGCATATTAAATATAAAAATTGACATTAATATATATATACATATAATATATTCACTATTAATATATATATTATTCATATTAAATAACCTACAAAAGTTCATTCGGCCCTTTCCTCCACCCAAACATCCGGATCTGACTCATTTTTTTTCTTCCTTACATTAGTTTTCTTGAAAACCTCTGGTTCAATGGGAGGACGTCCCAATTCTTTTTCCTATAAAAAAACTGAAATTTATAACGATGTATATGAATCAACTAATTTTTTATTTAAAAGTTTAAATAAGAACTTACCATCTCTCGTGCAATTGTTCCAACTGTCTTTGCACCACCGGTGTGCAACGAGCCACCTTTAAGACTGCCTCTAGCCTTTGTGGCTTGATCTAATATTGCCTTAAACTCGTCTGTTTTCCAATACACACTCAATTCATCAAAAACATTAGGCAACATCCAACCGGGATGTACAGCACTATCCTGAACACTCTTTAGCCAGGCAGACAGTCTGGTGGATGCCTTCCTCTCAAATGTGGTCGTAATGACCAAATTGTACCTCGACTCCCAAGTACACATAGTCTGAAAAAAAAATTGAATAACGTTAATTATATCGATAGTAAAAAAAAGTAAAGTATACTAAACTTAACTAAAAAATATATACCTTAAAGTTATTAAACAACGCCTAGCGTATACTGTTTGGAATCTCAGTCCAAGAGTGATAAGCCTGTGTATAGAGTCTTCTAACACATTCTTTTAAAGCTCGGGCATCATCCTTTGCAGGATACCACCTTCAAAACACATAATAAATATGTTAGTTCATGAATAATATATTAAAGTATAAGAAATAAATAAAATAAACTAACAAATAGATAACAAAACAAACTTACGATGATCCATCGGGCTCAATCATGACTCTACCAAGTCTGTCCTTTTATCCAGTAGCTAGAGCAGACATCGTATCATGTGGTGTAGCACTAGGTGTAGCTGTAGACGAGGGTCGTACATCAGGATGCACAAAACGCTGAGTCAATGGAGGGGTATCGGCCATAGCATCTGACTGCTCGCTACTAGAATCTCCAAGCCTCATGGTAGATAACTGAGAAGATGTACCTGTGGGAGATGGAGTACCGGTCGATAAGGGTCGTGCTCGATGAATAGCCTGTAAAGGTAGGTCCTCGTAGCGTCGTGCTGGCAATGGCTGTGAAGTAGATGAAGTACCGAGTGGTTGACGGTAATTAGGATAATATTGCCGAGGATCAGCCGTACCAAACGGAATAGCAAATAAATGAGTATCATGGCTGATGCGCTCTGGCGCAGAAGAAATAGATCTTGCAATATCCTCGGGATCTATCGACCTCCTAGACTTTTTCTTCTTAGCCTGTTTAGTCTGGCTAACTCGAAGATTCTGCTGATGTCTATCATTGTCACCGCTTGATGACATCTGTATGCAAATTTACATGTATAATTAATATAAAAATGATAAATTAAATAAAATTAGAAAAATACACTTACATATATACTAGCTAGCTTTCATTCTACACTATTCTTCCTCGCTTGTTTCAATTCCATCATTTTCCCATTCTTCCTCCTCAGTTGTTTCATTTTCATTATCGTCCCATTCTTCGTCATCAAATGATTCATTTTCCTCATTCTCGAATATTTCTTCCCCAACATTCAGTATGTCATCATCAGATACTTCTTCTAATATGTGTTGAGGATGTTGTAGTGTGGTTTCCAGTTCAACATCAACTTCTTGTTGAACAATTGCAACATTATTTTGATATGCCACATCTAAGGCATTGTCAGTTTCAATTCTTCTGACAGGCTTACTTTTAATAACAACCCACCAATCAGCTTTGTCTTTACGCAATGGATATGAAGCGTAATACACTTGTTTAGCATTTTGTGCAATAATAAAAGGATCATAACTTCTGTATTTCCTAGTGTGCTTAACTTCAATTATATTATCTTGATGGTCCATCTTTGTGCCTCTATGTGATGGGTCAAACCACTCACACCGAAACAATACAATCTTCTTGTTAGGCCAACCTGAATACCTCAGTTCAATAATCTCTTGAATAACACCATAATATTCAATAGTTTGACCAGTACCATCAGCATCACCTTGTATGTAGACACCACTATTATTTATTTTCTTGTTCCTAGAAACTTCTTCAGTTTGAAACATAAAACCATTGACACAATACTTATCACCTTGAATAACACCATAATATTCAATAGTTTGACCAGTACCATCAGCATCACCTTGTATGTAGACACCGCTATTATTTATTTTCTTGTTCCTAGAAACTTCTTCAGTTTGAAACATAAAACCATTGACACAATACTTATTCATTGTCAGTACTTGAGATTCAGGTCCAAGTGCTACTTCTTTCACTAATTGCAAATGTTAGACACTTGAATATTCATTGTAAACCTACGTGATTGTTATTTCAAGTAATATAATTTAGTATAACATGAATATATTATTAAATACTTAGTGATTGCACACTTACATAGTTCCTCAGCCATTTGGAAAATTCTGTATAGATGGCTTCATTACCCCATGTGTTTACGAACAAGCTGATCATTTTACATTCAAGTGTTTTGTTAATTAATGATCACTTATTAGTATGTAATTTAATAACATATTTTTAACACTTACTTGACATATGATTGAATCTCTAGACAATTAAGCAAAACATGTGTTACAACTGATTGCATTTCCATATCAGTGAAGCCTCAGTTTCCACACTTTTTAGATCCTCTACCATTTTGATTAAAAATTGATATTGGTGGAAATAAAGGATCACTATCACCTTCATCATTGCGATTGGACTTGTTTCTCCTACATAATACATCATGACCAAAGTAATAAGAATAAAAATCAGCAGTTTCTCTCCCAATATGACCTTGAACAAATGATCCTTTGATCCTTCCCTTTTGTTTAATCGTTTGCTTCGAACTACCAATTTTTCTGCATGTATATATGTATATATATGTTAATATATAAAAGACTTGGCAAATATATATAACTTAGTGAATATTTCAAATGGATACCTCTCAAATGGATACATCCATCTTGTTTGAACCGGACCTCCGAGGTGAGCCTCTTGTACAAGGTGAATTGGAAGATGCTCCATCACATCAAAGAAACCACATGGAAATATCTTCTCCAATTTAGTAGTAGTAACAAGAATATTTTCCTCCATCCTGTCTAAACTACTCTCCAACAACTTTCCAGAACATAAATCTTTAAAAGAAAGACTTATTTCTGTGCTTGGTTTCCATATCCTTTTGGGTAGATGGCTAAAAATGATAGGAATTAAAGTTTCCATGAACACATGACAATCATGACTTTTCATACCTATCAATTTTCCTTCATTCATATCTGCCCGCTTTCCTATATTCAAAGCATACCCTTCGGGCATCCTCAAATTTTTAACCCACTGAATAATTTCACATTTCTCATTCAATGTGAATGAAAAGCTGGCTTTGGGCTTAATTATTTTACCATTCTGTAATTCCAGCAGCCATAACTCTTTTCTCCGACAATATTCCTTTATGTCCATTCTAGCTTTTGGATTGTCTTTTGTCTTACCCTTAACATCCATCATCGTGTTAAACAAATTGTCAAAGTAATTTTTTTCAGTGTGCATCACATCTAGATTATGTCGTAGCAGATTGTCCTTCCACTATGACAACTCCCAAAATATGCTTTGTTTGGTCCAATTATGTTCAACACCATATCCAGGAAGTCTAGAAAGTGGAGCTTCTGTAACTTTAGGTAATTGAGAAACTCTCTCCCAAATTTGATGCCCTGTGAGTACTGGAGGTGGGGGGTCACTTTCAACTTTATTTTTCCTAAATGCATTTTTCATCTTTCTAAAGTCATGGTCCATTGACAAGAACTGGCGATGACAATCAAACCATGTATTTTTTCTGCCATGCTTTAAAGTGAATGCCTTGCTATTTTCCATGCAATACGGACATGCTAGCTTTCCAGCTGTCATCCAACCAGACAAGATCCCGTATGCAGAAAAATCATTAATAGTCCACATAAAAGAAGCACGCATAACGAAATTCTGCTTAGTTGATATATCATAAGTCAAAATGCCTTCAAACCATAATTGTTTGAGCTCATCTATCAATGGTTGTAGATAGACATCAATCAAACTTTTTGGATTATGGGGACTTGGAATAACACAACTTAGAAAGATGTAGGGACTGGTCATGCACATTTCAGGAGGAAGATTATACGGAGTAAGAAATGTCGGCCAGCATGAATAAAGCGAAGCATTGTTAGAGAATGGTGTGAAGCCATCTGAACACAACCCCAATCTAACATTTCTTGGTTCACTAGCAAAATCAGGATATATATTTTCAAAATTCTTCCGTGCTTCACCATCAGATAGATAAGACACCCGGCGGCCTTCTATTTTCACGATGCCATCTCATATGTGGGCCAGACCTCATCGATGTATACAACCTTTTTAACCTAGGAATGAGAAGTAGATAATGCATCGCTTGAACTGGGACCATCTTTCCAGCCGGAGTCCTCTTATAACAAGCATGTCCACAAAACTTACAATTTTCCAATTCATTATCAGTCTTGTAAAACAACATGTAACCATTAACACAACAATGAATTCTATCATACGTCAATCCTAACCTGGACACCAAACGCTTTGCCTGATAGAAGTTCTTTGGTATGTTAAACTCCGGATTAACTAGTTCACCCAAAAGATCAACCATTGAATCTATAGCAGCATTAGGAACATTCTAATCTGATTTAATATTCATTAATCTAACTGCTACTGACAAAGCAGAATGTGGACTCCCTTTGCATAGTGGACGACTAAACTCTTCTAATTGATCATAAAAGCGTCTTGCTTCTTCATTGGGAGCTTTATCAAAATATTGTTCCGATTCCATCCCACCTTGAACTCCGAAAGCATCATTGATCATTTCATGAACCCTATCACGTTCAACCCTATCGTGTTCAATCCTAACCTATTCAACCCTAATTTTGCCATCTGGTGCAACAATATTATATACAACCACAGGCATCGAATTATAAAACATACCATCCAATCCATCACTTTCTCCATGATCAATCCATACAAAATATCTAGGCTTAAATCCATTACGATACAGATGAACCATAACTGTATCTAGCTTAAAAAATTTTAAGCACTTACATGCACTACAAGGACAACTAACCAATCCATTTTTCTTGAAAATGTCAAGTGACATTGTATGTTCAATAAAATTTCTAACACCGTCAATAAACTCAGGTTTCAATCCAGCACCATTTTCATAATGCATATTATACATCCACAAACGATGATCCATTAACAAAAATATAGATACTCAATTATATTAAAAATAATTATTTAGTTTAACTTGTTTAAACAATATAACAATTTACTATCTTAGTTTAGACTTAAACCAACAACCAATCCACCAACTAAACCACATTATTTATCTTAGCATATTCACACAACTTAACAACCTAAACTAGTTTAGTTTAAACTTAAACCAACAACCAATCCACCAACTAAACCACATTATTTATCTTAGCATATTCACAAAACTTAACAACCTAAACTAGTTTAGTTTAGACTTAAAACAACAACCAATCCGCCAACTAAACCACATTATTTAGCTTAGCATATTAACACAACTTAACAACCTAAACTAGTTTAGTTTAAACTTAAACCAACAACCAATCCACCAACTAAACCACATTATTTATCTTAGCATATTCACACAACTTAACGACCTAAACTAATTTAGTTTAGACTTAAAACAACAACCAATCCACCAACTAAACCACATTATTTATCTTAGCATATTCACACAACTTAACAACCTAAACTAGTTTAGTTAAGACTTAAACGAACAACCAATCCACCAACTAAACCACATTATTTATCTTAGCATACTCACACAACTTAACAACCTAAACTAGTTTAGTTTAGACTTAAACCAACAACCAATCCACCAACTAAACCACATTATTTATCTTAGCATATTCACACAACTTAACAACCTAAACTAGTTTAGTTTAAACTTAAACCAACAACCAATCCACCAACTAAACCACATTATTTATCTTTGCATATTCACACAACTTAACAACCTAAACTAGTTTAGTTTAGACTTAAAACAACAACCAATCCACCAACTAAACAACATTATTTATCTTAGCATATTCACACAACTTAACAACCGAAACTAGTTTAGTTTAGACTTAAACCAACAACCAATCCACCAACTAAACCACATTATTTATCTTAGCATATTCACACAACTTAACAACCTAATATAGTTTAGTTTAGACATAAACCAACAACCAGTACACCAACTAAACCACATTATTTATTTTAGCATATTCACACAACTTAACAACCTAAAGTAATTTAGTTTAGACTTAAACCAACAACCAATTCAACAACTAAACCACATTATTTATCTTAGCATATTCAAACAACTTAACAACCTAAACTAGTTTAGTTTAGACTTAAACCAACAGCCAATCCACCAACTAAACCACATTATTTATCTTAGCATATTCACACAACTTAACACCCTAAACTAGCTTAGTTTAGACTTAAACCAACAACCAATCCACCAACTAAACCACATTATTTATCTTAGTATATTCACACAACTTAACAACCGAAACTAGTTTAGTTTAGACTTAAAATAGCAACCAATCCACCAACTAAACCACATTATTTATCTTAGCATATTCACACAACTTATCAACCTAAACTATTTTAGTTTAGACTTAAACCAACAACCAATCCACCAACTAAACCACATTATTTATCTTAGCATATTCACACAACTTAACAACCTATACTAGTTTAGTTTAGACTTAAACCATAAACCAATCCACCAACTAAACCACATTATTTATCTTAGCATATTCACACAACTTAACAACCTAAACTAGTTTAGTTTAGACTTAACCGAACAACCAATCCACCAACTAAACCACATTATTTATCTTAGCATATTCACGCAACTTAACAACCTAAACTAGTTTAGTTTAAACTTAAACCAACAACCAATCCACCAACTAAACCACATTATTTATCTTAGCATATTCACACAACTTAACAACCTAAACTAGTTTAGTTTAGACTTAAACCAACAACCAATCCACAACTAAACCACATTATTTATCTTAGCATATTCATACAACTTAACAACCTAAACTAGTTTAGTTTAGACTTAAAACAACAACCAATCCACCAACTAAACCACATTATTTATCTTAGCATATTCACAAAACTTAACAACCTAAACTAGTTTAGTTTAGACTTAAAACAACAACCAATCCTCCAACTAAACCGCATTATTTATCTTAGCATATTCACACAACTTAATAACCTAAAGTAGTTTACTTTAGACTTAAAAAAACAACCAATCCACCAACTAAACCACATTATTTATCTTAACATATTCACACAACTCAACAATCTAAACTAGTTTAGTTTAAACTTAAAACAACAACCAATCCACCAACTAGACCACATTACTTATCTTAACATTTTCACACAACTTAATAAACACATTATCACAAAATTAAAGCCCAGTGTCAACACTAGATGGACACAAATTGATTTTGCAAGAAAATCAATTTTGTCATCAATAGAATCAACTAGTGTTGGTACTTATGCTTAACAAACACATTATCACAAAATTAAGGCTAAGTGTCAACACTAGATGGACACAAATCAATCTTGCAAGAAAATCAATTTTTCATCAATAGGATCAACTAGTGTTGGTACTTATGCTTAACAAACACATTATCACAAAATTAAAGCTAAGTGTCAACACTAGATGGACACAAATCGATCTTGCAAGAAAATCAATTTTGTCATTAATAGGATCAACTAGTGTTGGTACTTATGCTTAACGAACACATTATCACAAAATTTAAGCTAAGTGTCAACACTAGATGGACACAAATCGATCTTGCAAGAAAATCAGTTTTGTCATCAATAGGATCAACTAGTGTTGGTACTTATGCTTAACAAACATATTATCACAAAATTAAAGCTAAGTGTCAACACTAGATGGACACAAATCGATCTTGCAATAAAATCAATTTTGTCATCAATAGGATCAACTAGTGTTGGTACTTATGCTTAACAAACACATTATCACAAAATTAAAGCTAGGTATTAATACTAGAAGGACACAAACACATTATTGAAAACATGCAGTTGTACTTGAACTTAAGAAACTTAGAAGCACCAACCTTATCTCCACTTTGTGAAAGAAGCAATATAGTCTTGTGTCAACTTTTTTTTATGTTGAGCTTCCTCAGTTGCCTAGCACAAAAAGTCCTTAAATTAGTTAAATATAAACTTCAAATCCAAGAATATTAGTTTTATATATATATATATATATATATATATATATATGTTTTAATAAGTTGAAGTTTCAATTCAAGTTCATATCTAATTTCTAATTAAACTTAATTAGTTATATATTCAAGCTAATTAGTTCCAACTACCCCAATCTAATTTCAAGTTCATATTCCTAATTAAGTTCAATTTAAAGTAAATTCAAGTTCTAATTAATTATAAGTTTTAATTATGTTGTAATTCAAATCTCTAAAATTTCAAATTCAAACTATAGTGCTAAAATCCCAAATTCAAACTATTAGTAGTCCTAAAATCTCAATAATAAATTCAAACTAGTCATAAATTCAAATTTCAAACTAGTCTTAAAATCACAAATTCAAACTAGTCCTAAAATCCCAAAATCTAACTAGTGCTAAAATCGTAAATTCAACTAGCTAGCTATTCCTAATCCCAAATTCAAACTATTAGTCTTAAAATCTCAATAATAATTCAAACTAACTCAAATAATACCCAAATTCAAACAACTCCTTAAATACCCTAATTCAATCTAATCTTACATGCAATTCCAAAATCAAACTAATTAACTCAAGAAATACCAAATTTCAAACGAATTCTAAGATACCCTAATTTAAACTAACCCTAACATTAAAATTTCAATTCACAATCAACAAGCACAAACTAACAATCAAATAATCCCTAATTCAAACTAACAATCAAAAACCCTAAATCATTACCTTACTAACTAACAATCAATAAATTTAAAACTAATTCAATATACTAATTAAAAAAATAAATACTCAAATTTAAAGAAATTAAAAATAATATTATGAAACCCTAACCTTGAATTAAAGGAGAAGGACAATGGGTCGAGATGGAGGCGCGCCGGTTGGGATGGAGGCGGCACCGGTTAGGATCGACGCGGCGCTGGCGTGGTCGACCTGCTACTGGTGCGAGCTGCATTGCTGTGGCTGATCGATCTACTACGTGCCCGCGAACTTCCGCTGCTGGGTTGGTGGCGTGGTGCCGGTCGGGGTTGTTGCGGTGGCGTCGGTCGGAGTTGCTGCCTGCCGTCCGTCGGAATCGCGAGAGTGAGTGTAGAAGAGAGACAGTGAGAGAGAAGTGAGAGAGATTAGTTTTATTAATTGAAATATATATATATATATATATATATATATATATATATATATATATATATATATATATATATATATATATATATATATATATAATTTAACTACACATCAACAAAATTTTAATTTAATAAATTTAATTAATTTATCCATCAAGTTAATTTTCTCCTAATTCATATCAACGTAGTTTCATATTCTAAATATGGATTATAGATATTTTTTATTTATTCCACAAATTCTAACTTTTTTTTATAAATTACGTATACAAAATTGTTACACTTTTTGAACAATTAATTATAGGTGTAAATGAAATTTTAGTATTATGCACAATAGTAAAATTATGATTTATAGGAATATTTTAAACAAATCGACCTCCGAATGTCACTTTTATTAAAAGTAATTAGATTTAATAAAATATACCGATCTCATGAGGTCGGACCTCAGAGTCTCTATGTCCATCGCTTTTTTTGAAAAAAGTTTGATGACCTTTTCACCAAAAAGCAATGGACAAAGAGACATTGTCCGTCGCTTTTTAAAAATATTTTACCACATATTTCGACCAAGAAGCAACATACATAAAGATGCTATCCATCGATAATTTAAAAAATAGTTAAACAATTAAATTAATAAAAAGCGACGGACTGCATCTCTATCGATATATAATAAATAATGTTGTAAATTTCGCAAAGAAAAGCGATGGACTCAGCAATGTAGCGCCGTAAAAAAATTATTTAAAAAGCGACGGACTCGGCCATGTAGTCCTCGCTTTTAAAAAAATTAAAAAAAATAAATTAAAATTAAAAAAATTAAATTAAAAAGCGACGGACTTGGCGATGCAGTCCGTCGCTTTTAAAAAATAATAAAAATTAAAAATAAAAACATTTAGAAGCGACGGACTCTGCGATGCCGTCCATCGCTTTTAAAAAAAATTAAAATTAAAAATTAAAAATTTAAAAAGAGACAGACTCAGCGATGCCGTTCGTCGCTTTTAAACAAAAATTTAAAAAATTTTAATTTTAATTTAAAAAGCAACGGACGGCATCGCTGAGTCCGTCGCTTTTTGGAGCGACGCCGTTCGTTGCTTTTTCTTCCATCATTTTTTTGCTGTTTTTTAGTAGTGACATGGCAACCGATCCAAGTTAGTTATGCCGAAACGTGGCAACCGATCCATTCAAACACACCACAATCACAAGTATATCCTCAAGATCATACATTTTAGTCATGATTTCATGACAATCATAATTCATCCATCTCATTTACAACAAGTGTGATCAATGATGCAACATTCTTATACATACAAGTACCATAATGAAACAAGAGCAAACATACATCACACAATCATAGATTCACAACCATCACCTAGCTCGAAACAAGATTGAACCGATAAGAAACTTGATCCTTCCCTTTTCGAATTCGTTCTGCTTGTTCTTGGTGTACAAACAATCAATATAATACGAGAATCAATAAACAATCACAAATTACCCGAATTACTAGTAATTCTATGAACCCTAGATCAAACTCATGATCCAATTATCCAAATTAGAGTTGTTTCCACCATTGAATCTATATTAAAATCCTTCCCCATCAATATTTACCTATTCAATTACGTTGTACAGATCGAAAAATGGATTCGGGGAGTGAAAAGCTTACCTTTAGCCTCAAGAATGGTGAAAAATGAGTAGGAGTTGTCTGAGGTTCGTTCCTTAGCTCAAAAAATTGAAAAGTGCCAAATAAGGTCGTTTAGGGGTTTATTAATGACCTTAAGTCATGTCGAGCCCACCACATCGGCCCTTATCCCGCTGTAGCGGCCTCACCAAAGAGGCAAAAAACCACGCCAAGGTGGCTTTCATGCTATTTCAAAAATTTCAAGACCCCCATTTCACAACACACCTCTAACCAACAACGCTCAAAAAATACCCTTTACGCTAAGATCGATTTCGGGAGTTCTACTCACCCGAATTCAATTCTATAAAGTCGTACGAGTTTTTTAACGAGTTATCTAAATACTCATGTGATCAAAATCATAATTAACTTACCTGATTGTTACCAAATTTCTCTACACCTCTATTGACTCCGATTTTATCCAAATATGGACTAGGTTGGAAAATTTCAAGATATAACGAAAAAGTTTTCCGACCCAAAATTTTTCCCTATTGGCCATGCTATAACGACGGAACCCGATTGTTACAATAGATATCAATTTACCCATCACTCGTCCCCGAATGATAAACTTAGGAAAATAGGCAAAGGAAGGAATAAAGTAGTACCTGATTCAACGAACAATTGGGGATACTTGTCTCACATGTCCCTATTGATTTCCCAAGTAGCTTCCTCAATTGGACGATGCTTCCATTGAAATTTCACAGACTTAATCTCCCTGGTCCTTAACTTGCACACATATCGATCAAGAATTGCAATCGATTCCTCTTCATATTGGAGATCCTTGTCTAACACAATTGTATCCCACTTAATGATATAATCCCCATCACCATGATACCTTTTTAACATGGATACATGAAATATTGGATGAACACTCGATAAAATAGGAGGCAAAGACAATCAATACACTATCGGCCCTACACATTTAAGAACCTCAGATGGACCAATCTATCTAGGACTTAGCTTACCTTTCTTACCAAATCTCATAACCCCTTTCATGGGTGATACTTTAAGAAGAACATTTTCACTGAATTGTAACGCCATGTCTCTTACTTTATGATCCACAAACTTCTTTTGTCTACTCTGGGCTGCTAGAAGCTTAGCTTGAATACTCCTCACCTTATCTTGAGCATCCTTCACTAAACCAACCCCAAATGGTTTCACATCTCCATCCTCAATCCATCCTATGGGTGATCTACATCCCATCCCATTGAGTGCCTCAAATAGTGCCATATCAATACTAGAGTGATAACTATTGTTATAAGAGAATTCACACAAAGGTAAGAATTTATCCCAATACCCTCCAAAATCAATCACATATGCCCTCAACATGTCTTCCAATACTTGAATAGTCCTCTCCGATTGTTCGTCCTCCTGGGGATGAAAGGTTGTACTAAAAGTGAGTTGTGTGCCCAATTCATAATGCAATTTCCTCAAAAACTTGGATGTGAATTGGGTACCACAGTTTGAGATGATAGAAAGGGGAACCCCATGCAACCTCACTATCTCTTTCATATAAACTTTTGCCAATTGTTCAGCATTATAATCTACTCTTACCAAAATAAAGTAGGCTGACTTAGTCAATCTATCAACCATTACCCAAATAGAATCAAACTTCCCCAAAGTCTTGGGAAGACCAACCACAAAATCCATAGTTATTCTTTCCCATTTCTATTTTGGAATTGACATTCTTTGAAGCAAATCTGTAGGCCTTTGATGTTCATACTTCACTTGTTGACAATTTTAACACTTAGCCACGAACTCTGCTATATCCTTCTTCATGCCAGGCCACCAATAAATTTGCTTCAAATGTCGGTACATCTTGGTCATACCCGGATGTATAGAATATCACGAGCCTTGGGACTCTATCAACAACTTTTGAATCAAATCATCAACTCGAGGAACACAAATTCTTCCTTTGAAACTAAGTATAGCTTCTGCATCAAGAGTGGTCTCTTGTGTCCTACCAGTCGCAGTCTTCTTTCTAAGCTCTTCTAAATTTTCATCTTCAAATTGTGTGGCCTTGATTTCATCAATGAATGTGGCCCTTATTTCAATACTAACCAACACCCCACCTCTTTTTGGGATACCCAATTGCATGAATTTAGACTCCAAGTTCTGAATTTCTTTAGCCAAAGGTCACTTTGTTACACTTAAGCAACAAAACTACCTATACTCATCGCTTTTCAACCTAAAGTGTCTGCCACCACATTAGCCTTGCCCAGATGATATTGAGTGGTCACATCATAATCTTTAAGTAGCTACATCCACCTTCATTGTCTCAAATTCAGATCCTTTTAAGTGAACACATGTTGCAAACTATGATGATCAGTAAACACCTTACATTTAACACCATAGAGGTAATGTCGCCACATTTTAAGAGCAAACACTACCGTTGCCAACTCTAAATCATGTGTTGGATAATTCCTCTCATGTATCTTAAATTGACGCGAGACATAAGCTATAATATTCTTATCCTGCATCAACACATCACCCAAACCAGAATGTGAAGCATTACAATAAATAATAAAATCTTTACCTTCAACAGGTAATGCTAGAATAGGCGCGGTGATCAAGAGAGTCTTGAGCTTTTGAAAGCTCTCCTCATATTTTTTTGTCCATTCAAATGGTATTTCATTTTTGGTCAAATTAGTCAAGTGAGTGGCAATAGAAGCAAAGTTCTTCACAAATCGACGATAGTAGCTAACAAGCCCCACAAAACTCCTAACTTCCATCACAGAGCTAGGCCAAACCCAGTTCTTAACCACCTCAATCTTTTGAGGATCTACCATTACCCCTTCTTTTGAAACTTCATGTCCAAAAAATGCGACCGAAGTCAACCAGAATTCACACTTAGAAAATTTAGCATACAATCTTTGCTTCCCAAGAATACCCAAAATAATATGAAGATAGTCGGCATGCTCTTAGTCACTTTTCGAATAAACCAAAATATTATGAATAAACACTACAACAAAAGAATCAAGAAATGGCTTGAAAACCCCATTCATTAAACTCATGAAAGCTGCAAGCGTATTGGTCAAACCAAAAGACATTACCAAAAACACATAGTGCCCATAGCGAGTTCTAAATGTCGTCTTGGGCACATCCTCATGCCTAATTTTTAATTGATGGTAATCGAATCTTAGATCAATCTTTGAGAAAACCGCTACACCTTGCAATTGGTCAAAGAGATCATCTATTCGAGGCAAAGGGTACTTATTTGGAATAGTGACCCTATTCAATTGCCGGTAATCTATACACATTCTCATTCTACCATCCTTCTTCTTAACAAACAAAACTAAAGCACCACATGGAGAAGTACTAGGGTGGATAAATTCCTTATCAAGAAGATCTTGGATTTGAGCCTTAAGCTCTCTTAATTCTGCTGGAGCCATGCAATATGGAGGGATAGAAATGGGGTGCGTACCAAGCTCTAAATCAATGCAAAAATCTATATCTCTATCCGGAGGCATATTAGGCAAATCATTAGGAAACACTTCACTAAATTCAGACACCCCATGAATAGACTCAATGGATGGAGCCTCAATCTCAACATCCCTAATATGAGCTAAATAAGCCAAACAACCCTGCTCTACCAGTTTACTAGCCCGAATAGAGGATATAATCTTAGCTTACTTAGACCTGTACACACCTTCCCTCTTTAATTTTTCCCTTTCTAAAATTTCTAGAGTTACAAACCTAGTATTACAACTAAGCACAACATAATATGGGGACAACCAAGTCATGCCTAAGATTATGTCAAAGTCAATCATATCCAAAATCATTAAATCAGCCAAAGTCTGAAATCCCATAAACAAAATAGGACAAGCACGATAGACATGGGTAATTATGACTGACTCTCTAACTAGGGTAGAAACACGAATAGGGGCATCAAGAATATCACAAATCATATCAAAATATGAGGCAAATCTCATAGATACATATGAATAAGTAGAACCCGAATCAAACAATACATTAGCCATCCTGTCATAGATAAGAATAGTACATATGATCATCTTGTCATATGCCTCCGCCTCATTCTTGCCCGGAAAAGCCTAACATTGAGCCCTATCATCATGACGAGCCACTTCGCTACCTCGTTGCATGTTCCCCAAACCTCTGTTACCATTACTATTTCCTCTACCTCCACGACCTCGCTGATTACCTCCTTGCCCACCTTGTGGATGTCCTCTACCATTATTACAATTTCTCGTGGGTACCATTACTCTAGAAGGTTGTTGCGCGGAATCAAACACACATGGATGGGGACAATCTCTCCTTATATGCCCAGGTTCTCCATAATTGTAGCAAGTACATTTAAAGGATTGTCTACCGCCCATCCGAGGGGCGACTCCCTTGCTATCTTGAAAATTATAAGATGGAGTTCCCGAGTAGTTACCTGTAGAGGCGGGCATAGCGAACTAAATTGGCTTCGCTACTAGTGTTGGGCTCCTTGAACTTTTGGAATAAGAACCTTGAAAGTTATCTAAGTTTTTGGCCCTTTTTGCCAATGCCTTAGCCTGACCATCTTGTTCACCCCCTCCACTTTCTTAACAGAATATGTTACCTCATTAAAGCTCCTCCCTGTCGAAGTCATATGAATAGATAATACTTGCAACTCAAAATTCAGCCCCCTAATAAATAAGCGGATCCTTTCCTCCTCAGTAGTTACCAATTGAGTAGCATATCTAGACAAAGCATGGAACATGACCTCATAAGTAGCAAAAAACATACCACCTTGTTCCAAAGCCATAAATTCATCTTTCTTACGATCTCTCAAAGTTCTAGGAACATACTTTTCTAGTAACAGAGAATGAAATTAGGTCCAAGTAAGTGGAGGTAAAGTAGAAGATCTGTATTCCATATAAGCTCTCAACCACTGCTTGGCCTCACCTTGAAGTTGGAAGGACACAAACTCAACCCCATGTTGATGAACAATACCTAATTTATGAAACCTCTGATAGCAATCCATAATGAAGTCATACACATCCTCACTCTCAGAACCAATAAACATAGGAGGCTTAAGCTTCAGAAACTTAGTCAACATTTCATGCTCGTTAGAAGTCATAACAAAACCCAACAAAGGATGGAAGAAAGCATCACTACCTACGTTTCCACCCACCTTCAGAGTAGTGATTGCAATAGGGGGATTGATGGGAGCTTGAGCAGAAGGAAGCACTTCAGGACCAGCCAACCCTTTCAAGAACTATATGATTTGTTGAGCTAACACCGGATCGATATGATGAATACCTGTAGTCTTAGACTACACCTCTTCCTCTTATCCAACCTTCTCAAAATTCTCAACATTCTCAAAATCAACATCCTCCTCTATCTATTCATGATGTGCAGGAGGGTTCTCATTCACATGAGCATTCATAACTGGTACCTCATCTCTAGTAGGAGGTACTTTTCCATGGCCTATACCCCTAGCTCTTCCTCTATCCCTTCCTTGACTGCAACCTCTTGCTGCAGATTCCTCAGCTAGAACATTGACGGGAGCTATGGGCCTGACGCCATTATACCTAGTATTAACCATCTACGGATAGAAAAGTGAAGGAGGTTAGATACAAATTCGAATCGATATTTACCAATTGGAATCAAGTTATAGAACAAAAGGAGACAAGAGAAAATAGAGAGATTTCCTAAAGTCCTATAGCCTCTCGAAGAAAAGTAAAGATGTCTTCTAACCATTCCGCGAAACTCTACTAGACTCATTTTAGTACTTCAAGATCAACAAACCTAGGCTCTGATACCAACTTTTTCATGACTCAGACCATCGTGATTGACATCCACACTAACACTCCAATGGGAAAACCACTACTACAACCCCAACCAAGTAAATAAGTCATTTTAGTAACACCCCGTATATATAATGACCTAAGCTAGAGCCTAACGTGTAGTCTAGTAGACTAATAAAGTTAAAATGTAAGGTGAGAGTGCTAAAATACCTTCCCTAACTTAGTACTAAGGTCCTAGTGCCTAAACGTCAAGGCATAACTCCCACAAGGACCCCACAAGGGTCCTTGATGAGAGCCAAAGGTGCTGCTCTAAAAGCTGTTAAAAATAACATCATTCACGAGCTATGGACCACGAGACATGGAAAAACTCACGCCCCACAGATAGGAGTCGTGAGTCCAGCCTTAGCCTTCTCAAAAAGGCCCCAAAACTCCCATGTCCCAGTCCCAATCCACGAGTGTGCAATATGGCCTGTGGACCAACTCACGCCCCATAGAAGGGTCTTGTGAGTTGAGACTTCGTCTACTCACTAGCACCTCGAGCCACCCCTATCTAACCCAAAACTCTAGTGACCAGTATGGTCTATGGTTCAGAACAGGCCCCATGGTTGGGGACTCATGGATGGGGCTTGGGTGGACTACCTTAAGTCGGCCATGTGGGGATAGTTTGGTAAAATCACTAATTAATTCAATAAGGGTAAAAATGGTTATTATTAGTTATATTAAGTATATTAAAGTATTTTTAAAGTATTAAACAAATCTTTTAACTCTCATAACTCACAAACTCAAATCAAACCCACTTTCCTCTCAAAATATTCTCTCTCTAAACTCCATTGAAAAACAAAGAAGAAGCTCAAGATTAGGGTTCAAGCTCCAAGATTTTCACTCCAAATTCATGGGAAAACATCAATTATGGTATGGGGACTTTGATTCATGGAACAATTTTCTCCATGAAGCCCTTCAACTCTTGATTTCGAAATTGGTAACTTGTTCAAAAACTAGGGTTTCTATTCCAACCATGGGTTCTTCCTAAAAATGATTTTATTGTGTTAATTGCATTATATTATGGATGATTTGATGTTTAATTGTGATTTTCACTGTAAAATTCCCCTTGAACCCATTAACACCCCCATGACCCCAATTTCAAGTATTGTGTTTGGTGTATTGATGCAAGATGATTAATATGAATTGTTCTATGTGAATTTAATTTTTGAATCTTTTTTTGTTCATGCCTATTGTAGTATCTTTAGGTGTTATCGTGAGACATGATTATGACCTTGAAAAGGGGTAAATTGTTAGGATTTGTACATGTTGATGAAACTTGTGTATAACCTATTGATTCACCTAGAAAGTAAATCTCCTATGACTAATGTGTAAAGTATGGTATTGTGGAATATATTGTTATCTCTTACCTTTATACTTGATGATGCATGAATAATCTAGGATAATGATGATGTATTATATTGATTGAAATTCTATTTCTCATGAAAACACTACGAATGTAATGTGAAAGGCCTACTTACATACTAATGTTGATTCTAAGGTTGAAAGTACATTCTCACCTTTCATGAATCTATGAGCTACTTTGATGAATTGTATAGAATGAAGGATAGAGCATTCCTTCACACATGTAAATGCAGTTCAAGGCCTAATCATGTATAATTTGGGAAATAATGCTTAGCAACGAGTGGATATGGACAATGTGGTAAAGGCCCTTCCGCTAGTGCGTTAGGGAGGATCATCCAAAGTGAACTCATGAGATGGAAGCCCCTCCACCAATGCAATAGGGAGGGTGTCTAGATGAAATCTCCCTATCCCATAACTATGTGCCAACATAGGACTTAGCTAGTGGATCCTTCTAGGCCCTAATACAATTTGTATTACCTTAGGCAAGTAGGACACCTTCTTTCAGTGTGGGGTTACACGACACCAGATTCCATGCAGCTCACATGGTCTATGTTGGTTATGGCTATTCTTCCCTAAATGAAAGATAAGGAATGAGACTAGAACTATACTATGACTTCTTGGTGAGTTTACTTAGTATGAGTGGGGGTATGGGACTTCACTTCCACATTGCACAAGTAGACTTAGTAGGATCTTGTAGGATAGTTCCTTTATATTATGATGAGATTCAAATGCATACATATGTATTAAATGGTTGGTTGTTATGAATGAATATACTTGTAATAAAAGTAATGTTCATGACTATCTCTGTTTTAGTGACTAATGATTATAATAAGGGTTAACGATGCTAAGCATGACCAAGGTAGCTTCAAGGGGGTACTTAGTAGGGTTGGTATTATGGGATGCCAAACATACCTTGCACAAGTGTTCCTTCGAGATTTCTAAGGTGTTGATATTGTAATGTAATGAGTGTAAGAGTGATTAGTGCTTGTATTGTACATTCTAAATGCATGTTGGTTTCTAAACTTGACAAAGGCATACTTTTCAAATAAATGTCCTTTTTTTTTAATCATATTTAAGGATTTTATGCATGTTTCCATACTTAGTACATATTATATGCTAACCCCTTCTTTCTTCTACATCTTAATGAGTGTAGGTTCCGGCCAAGTGACTTTCACTATCCCTTTGAAGAAGACTTGGATTGCTTATCTCTAAGTTGTGGTGAGTCCTCAAGTTCAAGGACGGGATTTCCTATTTCTTGTTTCTTTTGTACTTCTCATGTTGAGACTTTTATTGATGTAAAGGGCTCAGTCCAAAAGTTTGTATTCCTATGTTTTAGATGGTGTATGAGACAAAGTGTAGATTTCCTATTACTTTCTTTCATGAAAAGTGAAGTTGAACTTCGATTGTAAAAGTTTTGAATTTTCATATTAGTTTCTATGTCTTATGTAATGATAATGCTAGAGCCTTGTATGAGGATGGCATCTTGGCTCCATGAGATGAAATGATGAACACGCTTAATGATGTGTTGATTAGATAACATGTTCACTCTATATTGTTGCGTTAGGCTTACTTGAATTTGGAGAAGTTAGTTCGTCCCATGCTTATGTGAATTGATGAGTTGCATGCATATTGAGTTGGTCGAAGTAATTCCTACTTTCTTGTATTACTTTGGCCACATTGTGAATTAGAGTCGAAGTTTCCTCCTTTATGAATAGTGCAAGTTGTGAAAGGTGCATTTGTTAGTTTTGAACATTTTTGATGTTTCTTGTATTATGAGCTATTGGTTTAGATTTCTAGCTTAGTTGGTTTCTTGGTCATCATTCGGGGATGAATGTTCCAAAGGGGGAGATAAAGTAACACCCCGTATATCTAATGACCTAAGTTAGAGCCTAACGTGTAGTCTAGTAGCCTAATGATGTTAAAATGTAAGGTGAGAGTGTTAAAATAACTTCCCTAACTTAGTACTATGGTCCTAGTGCCTAAACATCAAGGCATGGCTCCCACAAGGACCCCCTAAGGGTCCTTGATGAGAGACAAGGGGGCTACTCTAAAAGTTGTTAAAAACAACATCATTCACCAGCAATGGATCACCAGGCGTGGACTGACTCATGACCCGTAGATGGGAGTCGTAAGTCCAGCCTTAGCCTTCTCAAAAAGGCCACAAAACTCCCATGTCCCAGTCCCAATCCACGAGCGTGTAATACGGTTCGTGGACCGACTAACGCCCTGTGGAAGGGTCTTGTGAGTTGAGACTTAGTCTACTCACCAACAGCTCAGGCCACCCCTCTCTGACCAAAACCACGAGTGACCAGTACGGTCCGTGGTTCAGATCACGCCCCATGGTTGGGGACTTGTGGATGGGGCTTTGGTGGATTGCTGTAAGTCGGCCATGTGGGGGTAGTTTGGTAAAATCACTAATTAATTAAATAAGGGTAAAAATAGTAATTATTAGTTATATTTAGTATATTAAAGTATTTTTAAAGTATTAAATAAGTCTTTTAACTCTCATAACTCACAAACACAAATCAAAACCACTTCCCTTTCAAAATATTCTCTCTCTAAACTCCATTGAAAAACATAGAAGAAGCTCAAGATTAGGGTTCAAGCTCCAATCTTTTCACTCCAATTTCGTGGGAAAGCATCAATTAAGGTATGTGGACTTTGATTCATGGAAAACTTTTCTCCATGAAGCCCTTCAACTCTTGATTTTGAAATTGGTAACTTGTTCAAAAACTAGGGTTTCTATTCAAACCATGAGTTCTTCCTAAAAACGATTTTACTATGTTAATTGCATTATATTATAGATGATTTGATGTTTAATGGTGATTTTCAATGTAAAAATCCCCTTGAACCCATGAACACCCACATGACCCTAATTTCAAGTATTGCGATGGGTGTATTGATGCAAGATTATTACTATGAATTGTTCTATGTGAATTTAGTTATTGAATCTTGTTTTGTTCATTACCATTGTAGTATCTTTCGGTGTAATCTTGAGACATGATTCATGACCTTGAAAAGGGGTAAATTGCTAGGGTTTGTACATGTTGATGGAAGTTGTGTATAATCTATTGATTCACTTAGAAAGTAAATCTCCTAGGACTAATGTGTAAAGTATGGTATTATTGAATGTATTGTTATTTTCTTACCTTCATACTTGATGATGCATGAATGATATAGGATGATGATGATGTATTGTGTTGATTGAAAGTTTATTTCTCATGAAAACACTATGAATGTAATGTGACAATCCTACTCACACACTAATGTTGATTCTAAGGTTGAAAGTACATTCTCACCTTTAATGAATCTCTAAGCTACTTTGATGAATTGTATAGAATGAAGGATAGAGTATTCCTTCACATATGTAAATGCAATTCATGACTTAATCATGTATAATTTGGGAAATAATGCTTAGAATCGAGTAGATATGGACAATGAGGTGAAAGCCCTTCCACCAGTGCAATAGGGAGGGTCATCTAAAGTAAACTCATGAGATGGAATACCCTCTGCCAATGCAATAGGGTGGGTTTCTAGAAGAAATCTCCATATCCCATAACTATGTGACAACATAAGACTTAGCTAGTAGATCCACCTAGACGCCAATGCATTTAGTTCTACCTTAGGCAAGCAGGACACCTTCTTTTAGTGTGGGGTTACACGACACCAGATTCCATGTAGCTCAGATGGTCTATGTTCGTTATGGCTATTCTTACCTAAATGAAAGATAAGGAATGAGACTTGAACCATAGTATGATTTCTTGGTGAGTTTACTTAGTAGGAGTGGGCATATGGGACTTCACTTACACATTGCACAAGTAGACTTAATAGGATCTTGTAGGATAGTTCCTTTATATTGTGATGAGATTCAAATGCATACATATGTCTTGAATGGTTGGTTGTTATGATTGGCTATCCTTGTATTCAAAGTCATGTTCGTGACTATCTCTGTACTGGTGACTAATGATTAGAATGAGGTCTAAAGATGCTAAGCATGACCAAGGTAGCTTCAACTGGGTACTTAGTAGGGTTTGTATTATGGGATGCCAACCGTACCTTGCACAAGTGTTCCTTAGAGATTGCTAAGGTATTGATATTATCATGTAATGAGTGTAAGAGCGATTAGTTCTTATATTGTACATTCTAAATGCATGTTGGTTTCTAAACTTGACAAAGGCATACTTTTCAAATAAATGTCCTTTTATCATATTTAAGGATTTTATGCATGTTTCCATACTTAGTACATATTATGTGCTAACCCCTTCTTTCTTCTACATCTTAATGAGTGTAGGTTCTGGCTAGGTGATTTTCACTCTCCCTTTGAAGAAGACTTGGATTGCTTATCTCCAAGTCGTGGTGAGTCCTCAAGTTCAAGGACAGGATTTCCTAATTCTAGTTTCTATTTTACTTCTCATGTTGAGACTTTTATTTATGTAAAGGGCTAAGTCCCAAATTTCGTATTCCTATGTTTTAGTTGGTGTATGAGACAAATTCTAGATTTCCTATTACTTTTTTTTAGGTAAAGTGAAGTTGAACTTCAATTGTAAAATTTTTAAATTTCTGCATTATTTTCTATGTGTTATGTTATGATGATGCTAGAGGCGTCTATGAGACCCTTTCAAGGTCAAGTACGCCATGTTACGTCTTGGGGGTACTCTCGGGTCGTGATAATTTAAGTATATGAAAACATAAATAATAGTTAAAAGCTGAAGATCCCATAAACTTCAACAAAAGATCTAACCACTAACAATGCGGAAGAAATAACATAGAACTTGAAAGTCAATGTACCAAAACATCTAACAATGAACCAAGTCTAAACAAGAAGGGATACAACCCCAAACTAATAAAATACTCAATTAACTAAAACAAATGTCTATGTTCGTAAATGGTGGACATAGACGAAGGAGAATCCCATGGAAGCCCGAAAGAATTGGCTCACCCTTGAATTCGAAGTGACGATCACTGATATTCTAAGCGAGGTCTGCTAATAGCCGCTTAAAGATGCCCTATACTCAATAAAAATAAGAGCAAGTTCAGTATCAATACACAACCACCATGTACTGGTAGGATCACGCAGTTATCCCACTACGTGCAACATAAGCATGTCAAGATAACATTATAATCACATGAATGTATATCAAGATATACAACAACGAGCAACTTCACATTTTATATCAAATCATTGGTCCTCTCATGGAACCCAAACCCAAAAAGTTAGCATACCGAAATGTTGTACCCGATTCCATAATTATGCTGGAAAGTAGCACCCGATCCTATATTTATGCTGGAACATGGCAACTGATCCAAGTTAGTTGTGCCAGAACGTGGCAACCGATCCATTCAAACACACCATAATCACAATCACAAGTATATCTTATAGATGATACATTTATGTCATGATTTCATGGCAATCATAATTCATCCATCTCATTTACAACAAGTGTGATCAATGATGCAACATTCATATACATATATGTACCATAATGAAGCAAGAACAAACATACATCACACAATCATAGAATCACAACCATTACCTACTTCAAAACAAGCTTGAAACCCTAAGAAACTTAATCGTTCCCTTTCCGGTTTCGTTATGCTTATTCTTGGTCTACAAACAATCAATAGAATACAAGAATCAATAAACAATCACAAATTACCTAAATTACTAACAATTCTATGTGCGCTAGATAAAACCCATGATCCCAATTAGGGTTGTTTCCACCATAAAATCTATATCAAAACCCTTCCCCATCAATATTTACCCATTCTATTACGTTCTACGGAGTGAAAAATGGATTCGAGGAGTGAAAAGCTTACCTTTAGCCTCAAGAATGATGAAAAATGAGTAGGAGTCACATGGGGTTCATTTCTTAGCTTAAAAAAATAAAAAAAAATGCCAAATAAGGTCGTTTAAGAGTTTATTAACGTCCTTAAGTCGGGTCAAGCCTGCTAGAGCAGCCCTCACCTTGCTGTTGTAGCCCTGCCAAAGCGGCAGAAACCCCCCACCAAGGTAGCTTGCACGAACCAGTGAGCTATTTTGAAAATTCAAAGACCACCATTTCACAATAATCCTCTAACCAACGACGCTCAGAAAATACCGTTTACACTAATCTCAATTTCGGGAGTTCGACTCAGCCGAATTTGATTCCGTAAAGTCATACGTGTTTTTTAACAAGTTATCTAACTACTCATGCTATCAAAATCATAATTAACTCATCCGATTCTTAACATATTTCCCTACACCTTTATGACTTTGATTTCATCATAATCTGGACTAGGTTGGGAAATTTCAAGGTACTATGAAAAAGGTTTCTGACCCAAAATTTTTCCCTGTTGGCTTTTCTATAATGACAAAACCCGGTAGTTACACTTATGCTGAAGTAAAGTGGCCCTCTGTGTCTCCATCTTCTGGACTCGATCTAGAGGAACGGGAGTTGACCCTTAAGAGGGTGTGGCTCGAGATAAGCTCGGGGCCTAGCTAGTGGCAATGGATGGTGGAGCCTGTGCATCAGTAAGGGCTGTAATAGTAAAGTCATCATCAGCAACAAGATCATCACCCAAAGGCGATACCTCAACTTGTATCTCTCTCTGAGGTACAGCAAGGTTGGCATCATCCTAAATGAGGTCGATGTCTAGGGTCTTTGTCATATCATGAAACAAGTCACAACGCCAAACAAGAATAGAAGCACCCTACAGAGCTAGAAAATCAGACACGGGAAAGGCAGGGTGGTTGTGGCCTTAAAGGACCTCTCATAGATTTCTGCGATCACAATGTGGGTAAGATCAATCTCCAAACCCACCATAATGCCAGCCAGAATCACGGCCTGGTCTCATGTAACCACATTGTCCGACTCAGTCAGGGATAGTCTATTCCGAACCAACAATCAAAACAACTTTACAGCGAAGCTCACTGTGGTCTTCGTAATACCCAGGCTAGCATTATGAACCCACTCAGCACACTCTCAATCTGCAGCAATATGTCGTGCCAGCCACCTCAAAAGTGTCTCCCTCTACTTAGCATCTCTCTGGAAAGACCCGCTTTGGACAATGCCCATCATGTAGTCATATTCTTCCGTATTAATGGACAGAGTGTTAAATGGGCAATACATAAACTGATGAATTGTGGCCTCTGAGATATAGAATGGGAATCCCCGCACCAAAGTGGACTAAAGTGGAGGTTGAGCTGTGTGCTTAGCCCATTTAGAAATTCGAATTCTAGACAATGGTAGAATAGGAGGCAAAAAACTCTTTGGTCATCTCTTCACTGTAGGTCACGAGGCTCCGTGCCATCCACTTGAATCAGTGTCTCTTGAAGAGCTCGTCAATAGTTGGTGAAGTGTGGAGGATGTCTGTAAGGACTCTGCGCTCCTCAGTAGCAGTCCTAATTGTCCTTTAGTGTTCGTTCAACATAGTTCTATTCTTATACAACTAAAACTGGCCCACAACGCACTATATATTCATTGCATCAGCCTTAGAGTCAGGCTCAATGGAGACTGGGATATCGCCTGAGCTATCGACCTCATAGGAACAATCAGTGTTGCCACTAGTACTAGAGATGGACTGTGAGGCTGACTACGATTGTTTCTCTCAAACTTGTATGGCCCCATCTTCAAATTGGGGGTAGTGGCCTCATCAGTGGTAGACACCACCTGCCGGAACTATCTCCTAGTTATCCGTGGTAAAGTGGGGGAACCTCTGGTGGTGGGTGAAGCATATTCCTGGATGCTCTCCTCATCAATCCACCAAAATAAGGGCCAACTAATTTGGAATTGCCCTCTTGTGCGTAAGTAGGAGCTTGCTTTGGAGCCATGGTACCTGTGGAAGCTTAGTTAGTACCTAAACAAGGCAATAAAACAAATGGAAGAATTTTAGAACAAGAATCGGACCCAAACAAAAATGAAAATGTTTTTTGGACTGTAGCTGAACTGTTGACCCATGGTAGGTACCTATGGTCAGTTGATGGAATAAAGGTCGGTGAGTCCCCTCCGTAGGTCAGAATTCCCATTTTTAGGTCTCAGATGGTTGAACCACGGATGTGCAGAATTGTCCATCGATAGAACGACGGACCGTAGTCCACACCGTGGTTCTATACTTAAGAAATATTTTGTGTGTGGTACTGGTCCACAGGCCTTAACCTATAGTCCATAGGTTGACTAATGGTCTATAGGTTGAGGTCGTGGTTCAGTTATGTGCCAAGTTCTCCTCAATTTTTAGTTAATATACAATTTCAACAAGTAGTGACTCAATTTAAGTCTAAAAATGCATTTTAACACATTATTCGGTAGTTCATCATCATAAGGGTTCTAATTTACACACGATTTAACTTTTAACATAGTCAAAAGAATGAAACCCTAAGTTACAACTTTATATTAGACCAAACAACCTACATATTTGTTTGAATTTATTTACACACTCACATATGGTCATTCCTAGGGTGTTTCTAACTATAATTCATCATTCAAACACTTGTTTTACAACCCAAGGTCAAGTTCATTGTTGTGATTTTAGTATGAAACTATGAAATGTTCAAAGTTTAGGAGAAATCAACTTACCTTATAAGTAATCAACAATGGTGACTATGTGATTGACTGCAAAAACTCCTAGAACAACGTGGACACTAAACCCGCACTATGAAATCTGTTGGATAAGAAGATTAGAGTGATTAGAGAGAGAAAAAGGAGATCTGGGAGATAGAGGATTGATATAGGAGATTTGGGAGTGATTTGGGGGATTTATGTATGATTATGGGTATTTGGATTGTTGAAAAATGATTGGGAGGGACTTTTGGATGTGGGGGATAGTTTTAAAAATAAAGGTTTTATAAAATAGCGGTGCAGGTCAGGTTAGGCAGAACCCTAGGTGGGACCCACGAGACCCCGTTGGTGGTTTGTATGTCGTCCTAAGGATCATAGGTCTGGTCCGTAGGTTACTGGGTAAACCTACGGATCGTAGGTCTAGTCCATAGGTCACTGTAACACCTAGAAAAATTGGAAAACTTATTTGGGTTCTATGGATGCCATCCACGGTCCATGGATTGACAAACGAACCATCAATGGAGCCTGTAGACCTCTGCACAACTATTTTCTGCAGATTTTGCCTTTTCGTCCCTCCACACATAGCAACCATTAGGACATTCTTTTTAAATTTTCTGGACATTTTTTAAACACGGACCCTATTCTATATCTAGCCAACACTACAATATAAAAATAAACGCCTATTTAAAGAGCTACAAAAATCAAAAAGAAAGAAGAAAACTCCTATACCAAAAAGAAAAATCTATCGTTGGCTAGATTGTACATCTTGGGTATCCCCCCAAACAACGCTTGATTTAACTTCACGACACGACATAAACACCTTGATTACGCAGACTTCATCAACATAATAGGCTTCAATCACTTCATGCACACTCTCTGATTTCCCATGTAGACCTTGATCCTATGCCCGTTCACTTTGGACCTTGTTCCTTCCTTATTCTCGAACTCAACCGCCCCATATGGACATACTTAAGTGACTCTGAATGGCCTAGTCCACTTGGACTTGAGTTTGCTAAGAAACAGCCTCAACCCTGACTTTAATAAAAAAACCAGATTACCAACAACAAATTCACGCTTCTCAATCTTTTGATTGGGGTACTTTTTCATCTTCTCTTTATACAGGGCTAAACTTGCTTATGCTTTTAGGCAAAAGTCATCAAGCTCATTCATATCCATTAGCCTTTAACTCGATCCGGCGCCCCAATCAAAAGTCAAATTCTTTAGCGCCCACATTGCTTTATGCTCTAGCTCTTCATACAAATGACATGACTTCCCATAAACAAGTCGGTAGGGGTACATACCAATAGGAGTCTTGAATGCGGTGCGATTGGCCCATAGAGCATCACAAGCTTTCTTGACAAATTTGTTCTGTTGGAGTTCATAGTCTTTGCAAGGATTTGCTTTATCGCTCTGTTGGACACCTCAACTTGCCCACTAGACTGCGGATGGTAAGGAGTAGCTACATTGTGAAGAACTCCATATTTCTCAAGCAATTCCTTGAACAACTTATTACAAAAGTGAGAACCTCCATCGCTGAAAATCACCCTAGGTGTACCAAATTTAGAGAAGATACTCTTTTTCATGAATGCAGTGACTATTTCCCTCATTGCTGGAAGTGCAATTGCTTCCACCCATTTCGATACATAGTCAACCGCAACAAGAATATACTTCATTCCATGTGAATTGAAAAATGGACCAATGAGGTCAAGGCCCCAAACATCAAATAACTTAATCACCAATATCGGATTCATAGGTACATCTTGCTTCTTTGAAATTCCTCCTTCACTTTGGCAACGACCACAAGACTTCGCGAAATCATGAGCATCTTGGTGGATCGTATCCCACTAATGCCCACACTGCAAGATTTTATGAGCAGTCCAAATATCACTATAGTGCCCAACAGGCGATGAATGACACGCCTCTAGTATACTCATTATCTCAACCTTGGGTACACATCGACAACTAATCCCATCAGCACAAATACGAAACATGTAAGACTAATCCCAAAAGAACTTCTTCACATCATGCATAAAATTTTTCCTTTGGTGAATGACAAATCTGATAGAACCAAATTGCTTACCAAGTAGTTAGCAAGATTTGCGAACCAAGTAATAAGATCATAAGAAGCAACCAATACATGTTCTTCTGGGAATGCATAATTAATTTCAGCCCCATCTCCTAACTTGAGCATAATTTTCTCCTCTAATCTAGACAAATTGTCGGCAAGCTAATTTCTATCCCCTTTCTTTCCTTCAACTCAAAATTAAACTCTTGCAGCAACAATGCCCATCTAATCAACCTCCGTTTTGCATCCTTTTTTAGCCATCAGATATCTTTATGCAGAATGGTTAGTATGCACGATAACGTTAGTACCAAGAAAGTAGGATCAAAATTTCTCGAATGAAAAATCCACAACAAGGAGTACCTGTTCAGTCACAGTACAGTTCTTTTGAGCCTCATTCAGAGCTTTGCTGGCATGGTAAATCAGATGAAGAATCTTCTCTAGACTTTGTCCCAATACCACAGCAAGCACCACCCCACTCATATCACACATCACTTCAAACAGTTGCCCCCAATTTAGTGAAATAATTATAGGTTCTGATACTAACCTTGCTTTCAATTCTCAAAAATGCTCTCAGACATGTATAATCAAAATCAAACTTACACTCATTTTAGAGTATTTTGCACAATAGATGTGGGATTTTAGATAAATCTTTGATAACCCGTTAGTAGAAACCTGCATGCCCAAGAAAACTTCTAACACCTTTAACAAAGCTAGGCGGTGGAAGCTTTTCTATTACCTCAACTTTGGCTCTGTCAACCTCAATACCTTTTTCAGAAATCTGATGACTCAGAACTATACCATCTTTCATCATGAAGTGGCACTTTTCCCAATTGAGCACAAGATTGCACTTTTCACATCATTTCATTACCTTGGCCAAATGCATTAGACAACCATCAAATGAGTCACCTACCATAGAGGTATCATCCATAAATACCTCAATTATGTCCTCCACCATATCTGAAATATCGACATCATGCACCTCCAAAAAGTTACTGGAGCATTACACAACCCAAATGGCAGCCTTTTGAAGGTGAAAGTCCCATATGGCCAAGTGAAGGTGGTTTTCTCTTAATCTTTAAGAGCTCCTGAATACTTATCTAGAAAGCAATACCAACCCTTAACAGCAACACGATCCAACATTTGGTCCATGAACGACATCGAGAAGTGATTTTTTTCTATTCAGGCATTTAGCTTGTGGTAGTCCATGCATACCCTCAATCCACTCACTGGCCTCATTGGGACCAACTCATTTTTAGCATTAGGAACCACAATAATCCCACCTATTTTTATGTACATACTGAACAGGACCAACCCAACTACTATATGAAATGGGGTATGTAACTCCAACATCCAACCATTTGATGATTTCCTTTTTAACTACTTCTTGCATAGGTGGATTAAGTCTCCTTTCGTGCTCAATACTTGGTTTTATATCCGGCATGAGTTGCATTTTATGAGAATAAATGTCAAGAGGAATCCCAATAATGTCTGCAATAGTCCATCCAATAGCCATCTTGAACCTATTCAACATAGAAACCAATGCCTATACTTGTTCCTCACTCAAATAAACAACAATGATCACCAGTAAAATGCCATCTTTCCCCAAGAATACATACCTTAAATGAGATCGTAGAGCATTGAGCTCCAATTTTGGAGGCTCTTACACATACGATTTTGCAGGTGGAGAGTCGAGATTCTTCATATCTAACTCCAATCTTTTTTGTTTGGAACTGAATTCAAACCTATCAAGTGCGACAACTAATTCATCATAGTCTTTAATACCTACACAAACAAAATTCATCATTACCGATGCCAGTGCATCAACACCTAACCTCTCTTTAATAGACACTTCAGAACCTCGCTCCACGCTATAATTCACCACTAATACTGACTTGAGATCTCTTTCCTGTTTCATAGACCTACAAATATTAAAAGTTACCTCCTCATATTCAGTCAAAACTTCATCTGCCCTCTCTCCATATCAACTGAGGCATGACCAGTAGCAAGGAATGGTCTCCCTAAGATGATGGGAGCCTTAAAATCAGCCTCATAATTGAGTAACACAAAATCCGCCAGAAACATGAACGACTCCACTTTCACATGGAAATCTTGCAGAACTCCAATGGGCTTCTTCATAGTTCTATTGGACATGAGTATATGCATCACAGTCGATTATAGATCCCCTAAACCCAACTCCATATAAATGGACAACGACATCAAATTAATGCTAGCATCCAAATCACTCAAAAGCTTCCGCAAAGTGCAAAATCCCGATGGTATAGGAATAGTGATACCTCCAGGATCCTCTTTGTTTTAGACAAGTGACCTAGTAGTAATAGCACTGCAATGTTGCAACCTCTCATTATTCTCAAAACTGACTGCCCTCTTCTTGGTCACCAAATATTTCATAAATTTTACGTACCCAGGCATTTGCTCTAAAGCTTCTATTAACGGAAAATTGATCGAAAGTTGTTCCAGCATAGTTATGAACTTATGGTATTTTCCTTCTTCGGTCTTATTCACCAATATTTGTAGGGATGGAAGTGGAGGTCTAGGCATAGGAACAACTTTTTAGGTCACCTTTGCTTCTTTCTCTATAGCATTTTTCGACTCTCTGGTAACCTCAACCTCATCTGCATCTTTTTTTATCACAATTTGAACCTCAGATGACATAGAGGGATCAATGGTCTGTTTTCCTCCTCGAGTAGTGACTGCACTACAATGCCCACCATTTTTCAAATTTTGGATGGTGTTGCTAGTAAGTGTGCTAGGCTGATGTGGGTTCACAATAGTGGACAATTGACTAAACTACTGCTCAAGTTGCTTGATCAACACTGCATGGTGATATTTACGTAATCAAGACACAACTTCTGACGCACATGTATACGATCGTACAATAGTTTAGTAACCCAACCAAGGGTTGGGATCGTCCCAAGAGAGTGGTTTTGAGAATTTATAGAAAAATAAAATTTAGCTCTAACTAGTCGTAGCTAAAGATATTAACAAGTAAAAACATTGTAAATTAAATGGGACACAAACGTGTCGATTAACGATGGAGGGGTTTTGTCACTAGCAAGTAAAAACAACAAAATAAACAAGGGTTTCTAGGCAATGAGAGGGGATCCTTGGGAAGTGACGGGCATACGGGTTAAGAAGATTATTGGGTACATGTTTTCAATAGAATATTCATAGAGTAATTGTGACTAAGCTAAGCTTTAAGGGAGATATGATCTCTCTCGAGCAACTTACCCCGTTTCAAATGCGTTTCTCTCGGACACTCACTTGTTGTATAAAGACCAACCTAAGCCTTAACCTACTCACTCTCTCGAGCTGAGTGTGTGGACATGGGACTAGGTTTCACTCTTTCAAGCATAACCTGATGTCGACCCACTCACACTGGCCATCAATCTAGTGGTCTTAGTTTTTGACCTCTCTCTCGAGAAAGCCGAAAACACATAAATAAACTTGTATTTGCAACTACAAATTCATTAAATTCATCCACAACTACTAAACGAAATTACATTTAAACTACGAATAAACTATTAGCAAGCAAGACCCAACAACAAATCTAACCCATATTCACTAAATCACACCCCAAGAATTGGGGTTTTTAGCCACACATCAAGAGATAGAAATTTATACCTAAATGATCTTGCATTCAAATGGGTATGAAGATTTAAGTCTTTTTACAGGCCAAGAGTGAAGAGTCCAAGAGAACCAAGTCCAAATCCTTGAAGATGAAACCCTCTTCTTCTTCATGTTTTCAAAACCCTCTCAAACTCTAGAGAGAATATGTCCAAAACTTTGTATCCAACTTAATAATCTAAAAACTAGATAAAATAAGGTAAAGATTCATTCCTAAGAATAAAAACTGAACTAGTATCTTTCAGCGTCGTTGGTCGGAATCGCCGGTCAATTTGGCGATTCACCTTTTGGTGTAGTTCATCACCGTATTGCACTAGACTTTAGCATTGTCGTGTTCTAGGCTATTTAGCGGCATGGTAGTGCTTTGCAGAACTTTTCAATGATGCGTCAACTACTCCTTTTTTTCGCCGACTTGATCCTTTTCTTCAGGGCTCAACACACTAGAACAAAAGGCGAAGTAAGACCCTTCAGCGACTCGCCAAGTGGACTCAGCGATCCTCAGTCCTTTATTTCTTCATTTGTTTATGCCTTTTCGTTCTTTTTGGCGACGTAGTGTCCATGATTTCCTTAAAACTTTAAATACCTAAAACTTGAGGGTTTTCATCAAATAATGAAATAAAATAAGTATTTGAGGGCACAATTTCTTTTAACATATAGACCTAAATGAGTCCAATTTGTGGACTCATCACATGGGAATCAAAATTTTCACCGATTCTAGACAAGTCATTTCGCATCTCTTTCACATTCTCATCAATCGCATTAAACCTCTTCGTGATATTCTGCATCATTTCCTCAATACGTGACATACTACCCCAGCCTCTCTACTGCCAGATTCCCTATTCTCAGGTAGAACATAAGGCCCAACTCTCCCATTTCTGTTGCCATAGTTGTTTCGGTTGTTGTTTTTATCATAATTGTAGTTCCCATCCCCGATATAGTTTCCATCTCAATTGTAGTTTCCACAGTTCTGACCATCAAATTGCTAAAGTATACAAGTTAATTCCCAAAACACCAAAAACTATGACTTTACAATAATGTCTAACCTCCAAAAATGAGGTTTACAACTCCTATTTATTGAAAAAAAATTCTAAATAAAATAAGGAAATAACAGGCAGGACACGATTTCAAATGACACTTTGACCTACAGACCGTGGGTCGACCTACTGCCCGTAGGTACCTTCCGTGGCTCAATACTTAGAAACTTTCATCAGGTACCAGAACTTTCAACTCTCAGATCATCAATGATGGATGTGTAGGATGGACCGTGGGTTGACCTATGGTCCGTCGTCTTGCTCCGTGGTTCCATACTTGTAAGACTTCCTTGATTTTATACCTACTATGCCTTACCCACGGTCCGTGGACTGGACTATGGTCCGTCTTAGCACTCCATGGTTTGAGTTACTGGAATTCAACTTCCTTGCCAAGACTTGTGAGTGCCCATCAACGGCCCGTGGCTGGACATACAGTCTGTGGGTGGCTCCGTGGGTTTCTGCATCTTTTCAGCTTGTATCTTCATCAAACGTATCCAAGCCTATTTCTTTCAAACATTATATAAAAAATATCAGTTCTAATCCAAAAAATCCCAAGAAACACGCAAACTCTTAGTGAAACACATCAAAAATGCCATAAACTCATGGTATATTATCATTTGGTTTGAGTATTTCCACAAATGCATGTGTGGATTTGATGAATACGGTGCTTAGATAATACATTGATATGTTTGAAATTGTGTTCATTGATGATATATCAATCTATGTAAGGAGTGAAGTCGAGCATTCCAATCATTTAAGGATTGTGTTGAAAGTCCTCAAGGACCAACAACTCTTTGCAGTGTTTTTTGGCTATGGTTCGTGGCTTTTCTTGGTCATATTATTCCTGGTAAGGGTATTGAAGTATATCCTAAGAAGATGGATGCGGTTAAGAGTTAGCATAGACCTCTATTCCCTTCGGATATTAGAAGTTTATTGGGATTGGTTGGTTACTATAGAAGTTTGCTGAAGTGTTAACTTCGATTGCCTCTCCATTGATGATATTGACCCAAAAGAAGGTTAAGTTCATATGGTTGGAAAAATGTGAGAATAGCTTTTAAGAATTGAAAGATAGAGTTATGTTCGCTCTGGTGTTGACTCTATCGAAAGGAACCGATGGATTTGTTGTTTATTTTGATACCTCGGGAATCGGGTTAGGGTGTGTCCTTATGTAGAACGGGATAGTTATTGACTATGCTTTGAGGAAGCTCAAGATTCATGAAAAGTACTATCCTACCTATGACATTGAACTAGTGGTGGTTGTTTTAGCCTTAAAGATTTGGAGGCATTATTTTATGGTGTTAATGTAGATGTCGTTGCCAACCACAAGAGTTTGCAATATATGTTTAAACATAAAGATCTAAATCTTTGCCAAAGAATGTGGCTTGAGTTACTAAAGGTTATAACATGAGTGTTCTTTATCACCCCGGTAATAGTAAGGCAAATATGGTGGTGGATGCTTTTGTCGGTTTTCAATGGGTAGTGTTTCTCATATTCAGGATGATAAAAAGGAGTTGGTTTGAGAAGTTCATAGATTGGCCCGATTGGGTGTTAATTTAGTTTAGTCTAAGAAAGGTGGTGTTATGGTTCACGATGGTTCAAAATCGTCTTTTGTGGTAGATGTGAAAGCCAAGCAAGGTCGTGATCTGACTTTGGTTGAATTGAAGGAAGCAGTGCTTAAAAAGTCTATTGAGGCTTTCTCCAAAGGGAGATATGGTGTACTTAGATAACAAGGTCGTTTGCGTACCTAATGTTGATGACTTGAAAGGGCAAATCTTAACAGAAGCCCATAGGTCTCGATATTCCATTCACCCGGGAGCCACCAAGATATATAGTGACTTACGGGAGATGTATTGGTGGAATGGGATAAGGAAGAATATTATTGTGGAATTTGTAGCTAAGTGTCATAATTGTCAACAAGTGAAGGTTAGGCATCGAAAGCCAGGGGGTTTATCTCAAGATATTAGCATTCCTACTTGGAAGTGGGAAGATTTGAACATGGACTTCATTTTTGGTTTACCTTGCACCCCGCAACAACATGATTCAATTTGGGTTATAGTAAATGAAATGACGAAATCAGATCATTTCATTATCGTCAATGTTTTTTATTCGGTGGAGGATTATGGTAAGTTGCATTTGAGAGGAAATTTTTCCAAAAGGGTTTTGGTACTCTTGTGAAGCTTAGTACAACCTTTCATCCATAAACTAATGGGCAAGCGGAGTGTACTATTCAAACTTTGAAAGATATGTTTAGAGCATGTGTAATTGCCTTCAAGGGTAATTGGGATGATCCCTTACCTTTGATTGAGTTTGCATACAACAATAGCTATCACTCAAGTATTGTATGGCTCCATTTGAGGCTCCACATGGTCGGAGGTGTAGATCTCCTATAGGTTGGTTTGAAAGGGGTGAAGTCACTTTGATAGGTCCTGCATTCTTACATAAGGCTATGTACAAAGTTCGGCTTATTAGAGAAAGGTTGAAAATGACTCAAAGTCGATAAAAGTCCTATGATGATGCTAGAAGAAGAGATTTTGACTTCTATGTGAATGATTGGGTCCAATTGAAAATTTCACCCATGGAAGGAGTAATGATATTTGGAAAGAAAGGGAAGCTTAGTCCTCGTTATGTGGCCCACATTAGATTTTGAGGCATGTTGGTAAGGTTGCTTTTGTACTTGACTTGCCTAATGACTTTGCATCGGTGCATCCTGTTCTCCATGTATCCTTGTTGAAGAAATGTGTTGGAGACTCGATATATATTGTTCCCTTAGAAGGTTTGGAAGTTAAGGAGAATATTTTTTTATGAGGAAGTCTTGGTTGAGATCTTAGACCGGCAAGTTATGTAGTTGAGAAATGAAGAAGTTGCTTCTGTAAAAGTTCTTTGGAGGAAATAGTTAGTTGAGGGTGCTACATGGGAGGCTGAGGCATATATGACGTCCTGTTATCCTATTCTCCTTCCCTCTGTCCCTACTCTAGCTTGACGTATTTAGTTCCTCATGATTTACTCTTTTGGTGTCATATGTCTTAGATATTTCCATGTTTTCTTCATTATGCATTATTCATGAAAAACTTAAATTTTGAGAAAATGAGTTAACTTGATTGATTTCTTCATGTTTATGTGTATTTGAGTATGATTTACATATAAACTTCATGATATTATGTTTTGAACACGCTTTAGCTTGGAGTTAATATTTCTTCCTCAGATATGTGCACGCATGAGAATTGTATTCATGTTGGACTATTATATTAAGTTCCTACCGTCCTTATGATATCATGAATCTCACTCGAGGGTGAATGTCCCTAAGGGGAAGATAATGTAAAACCTTGGATTCAAAAATACAGGAAATTTCAGCTTTTCTAGGATTTGGTGCAAGTACCAACAATGCCGCCAATGGCCCGTGGACTGACACACAGTCCATAGGTAGCTTCGTGGATGACCAGTCTAATTTTTCCAAAAATATCAAGTTCCAGTACTTACAAACAGTTCACCTGGATGGTCCTTTGTCCTATCCACGAGTCGTAAGTAGGTCTCATAGGTGAGTCCCAGACTTAGAGAAATTTTAGTGTCAAAAGTCTAAAACCACGGCCAAGATGTATGGCTCGTAGGTGGACCCACACACCGTACATGGGAGCATCGTTGGGAGTAAAAAATTCTTCATTTCTAAACTCACTGGCGACCAACCAGGACGGTCTGTGGTTTGACCAATGGACTGTGGGTCGGGTCGTTGGAGAGGTCGACATTAACTTTTTTGGAAGGGCTTTTGGGTCTTTCCTAATTATTCTAATCCAATGCTATGACGTTTTACCCTATATTAGAAACACTATATAAACATCTTGACCCCCAAAATTGCCTAATTTAATTCATTCTCTCAAATTCCTAAAAGAAGAATACGTTCATCCTCTCCAATATTTCTCTCTCTATAAGCTTGAAGAAATTTAGAGTTTCAAACCAAGTTGCTGATTCCACCATTGAAGTCAAGCTTTTGGAATTTATGGTATGATAGTCTTCATCAATGGAGCTCTTTTCTCCATACAGTTCCTAAATTCCCCAATTTATAAAGTTAGAAATCTCCAGTTGAAGTTAGGGTTTTCTTCTATGTCATGGGTTCCTTTCAATATTGATATACTTGTTGTCTTATGAACTATTATGCATGAAATGAGATAATTCCATGTTTTTATGATGAATCTCCATTAACCCATGCTTAACCCATGTATTCTAAATTTTGATGATTGGAAGTGTGTTTTGAACCATTAAAGGTGAATTATGGAAATATGCATGTTCTTATGAAGTTGATAAAATATGATATAAGTTGCTTTGAGAGTAAAGCATAAATGATGTTATTGTTGGTTGATTGTTGTGAGAATTTCTCACATAGTTACTCAATACATGAATGTGAAAGGTTTTCTCACACAAAAGATTCTAAGGCTGAAAGGTCTTCTCACCTAAAACGAATCAATGTTGAGTTATTCTAATATCGAGGCAAGCGGCGATTACCCATGAAATCTAATGCTAAGAAAAGTGGAGATTACCCATGTCTCATGAATGTTAAGAAAAGTAAGAATAATCAATATTCTATGGATTTATTCTTAGCACCTAGTGGACAAGTGGTGATTACTCATGTCCCATAAACTGTGTCATCATAGGTTGTCTAGATAGACATTAGCTAGTAGATCCTAGGGTATCAATTTGATCTTTTTTTTTTCTATGTTTATTGAGTGTTTTGTTGTGCTTAATATTTTCTTAGTTTGCCCATGGATTGGTTATGATTGAAATATTAAGCTGTTTTAAGTTCTTATTTTTTTTACAAGTCAAGGTTGATGATACTAAGAAATCAATAAAATGGGACAATTGATGTAACTGTTGAACTTTGTTTATGATTGTAGGCTTTTATCTTTGCATTGTGAAATTTCTGAATAACTAATCATAGAGATCGTTTGAGTAGAGTTCTATTTTAAGATTTAAAAATTAGAATGTTATTTAAGAACATACAAACATGAAATATGAAAAACAAAGCAAGTTTATTCAATTGTAATTCTAAGATCCTTCATTCTGTCATATGTATTCTACTTATCTGATTTTCTTCTCTTGATTCGAAACTATAGCTTTTCACTCATTTAATGTGATTTTGATCACTTTCTATAACATATGCTATCAGCATGAAAAAATAAGGATCTAAGTGTATCGAATTAGATTACTAAAATTTTTCATAATCTCTTAATTAGTGCCACTTCCAAATATATTGGTACTGGTTCAAAGTGCCAGCCTAAGTCTAACAACTAGAGATTGTGACATGGTGTCTAGACCTATATCATGATCGTAATATTACTTCAGTTCCCTTTAACTTCATGTGTTATGATCATATAAAGACAGGATCTCTTCATTATCTCAATTAGAGATCTTAAATGTTGACATTGAGACTCGAAACTATAATTTTATAAATTTTCTGCGGTCCTCTCAATTTCCATTTGTTTAGTTGAATTTGGCTCACTTTATTCTTGTAGCTACCTCAAACCCTTTTTATATATATTGTGGGATTGGAATGGAAAATGTTGAGGTTGGGACTACAACTTCTTCTTAGTTGGAATAATGAATTCAGGTGTACTTGCAATGACTGCTTCTAATACAAACATTTGTTTTGGTTAATGTCATCTAAAATATTAAATATGGACAGTTCTACTAGTCTATGTATTTAGGTATGCTGCACATATCTATCTATATTCTATATTACCTCAAAAGCATGAACTCTTAACTTGAATATTAAATTACTATAATATCCCTCTCTTACATAGGTTGTGACTTTTCCAAAGGGTTCTCACTTTTCGGAAAGGTCAAGACATTTCAGATAAGACACAAAAAATACTTGTTTATACTAACCTTTATTGACTATAAATAGAGAGGCTTGCTCTCATTTTTCAACCACAATTTTTTTTAATCTTCTACTCTTCTTCTTCTTCTTCTTCTTCTTCTTCTTCTTGCATTTTAAAAAATTTCGTGTAATTTACTGCCATTGAGTGAGTTCGAAGTTTAGCGGAATATGAGGTACCACTATTCTGATGAAGTAAATTGTTCTATCGTAAGAGGGTATATTCCATAACCTAGAGTACTTGAGGAAAACCATTTTGATGATATAATAATTATTGTTTTGCTTAATATATACATTAGTATGTAATGTTTGAATATATGAAGCCAACATAATGTAGTCTAAATTCATTTGCTTTTGTTAACAATTTCTCTTGTGATGTAGATATATTTTTCTGAATATCTTTTTCCAAAATTATTAAACTTCTCAAGAGTTACAACATCGTCACGATTTGTTTTTTTTATGCTCAAAGACAAAAGAATGACTTTATATATCAATGTTATTACGATATAAACAGTGCCTTTTTGTTTTACTTATTTACAGTTTCTTAATATTTCAATATTTTAGGCGAAGAAAAGTTCATATGACTTGTAATAACGTTAGTTTAAGTTTGCATGAGTTTAATTTTTATTATTTATTTAATATCTAATTTTTATAAGATAAATAAGTATGAGTAGTTATTTGTATTTAAATTAAATTATTATATATGTCACAAATGTATTATCAAGTTAACAAGATCTTATAACTTCAAAATATATTATTTTAAAATGTTTCGAGTTTTTTTTTTTTTTTTTAAAAAACAAACTCACAAATGTGAATTCCATTTTTTTTTTTAAAAAAAAAAACAAACTCACAAATGTGAATATGTATGAATCATTTAAAATTTATCATTTAGAAAATAAATTTTATATTAAGTAATATGGAATAGACATTTTCATTTTGTCCCTACACTAAATTAAAATCTAATAATTATAAAAATAAAATAGTAACATTAATTAAAAGTCCTATTTATGTATGTAAGTATAAAATTTATTAGAAATTCAGCTATTGCACATTAATTCTTTAGTTATAACATTATAAATTCTCTTAGTTATTAATAATTATTGCAAACCTTATTCGCACTCTTTTACATTTTTAGTTATAATATTATAAATTCCTATTGTTATTACATTAATTATATCTATCTTTCATCTTTCCTTATATTAACTTTTGATCAATAATTTTTCATATTATTATACCGCTTCTATATATGTGATAACACGGTGTTGTTATTTTTCCTTGGACGAATCATGTTTGGTTCAATATATTGAAAATCGTTTACAAGTATATGAACTATATCTTTGTTGGGCGTAAGATAAACAGGTGATTATATATATGTTTTTACAAATAGAATATATTCTTTAATTTTAGTTTTTTCTATTTTTTGATAAAAAAAAAAAAAAAAAAGAGGAAACCTTTCTGAGTTAACTATGGATAATCAAATAATTATCTTTGTTTTATGTACATAGTCAATCGAGAAGTCAAATATGAGAGCCAACAACAAAAACGTCATATATTATGTTATAACTTATAAAATAAAAATTAATATACAAAAAAAAGTTCTAAGAAATAAAATGTGGTTGTTCGCTTCACATGTTCATATGACAGTTTAGTGTGAAATACACATGGAAAGCACATTTGGTTGGATGACAAGAAAAATACACAACAAATATCGTCGATAAGATAATATTAGTGAGATACGACTAATTAAATGATTGAACTTCATCAAATTTAAATAACTATATACATTATTGCATTTAACTAATAAAATTTGTCATTGACCATCTTTATATGTTTGCGTGAATAAGAGATATATATGACGATCCACATTGAACATTCACAAAAGAATCTTCAATATTGTTTTGTGCAAAGCTTATTATTCAAATCTTCGCATTATTGAATATCTAATTCTTACAATTCTATTGTTAAGAATACCCTTCACAAAGGGCATTGAGAGAAAGAGATAGATAGATAGAGAGAAAGACACAAACAAACAAATAGACAGACAAAAAGATAGACATACAGACAAATAGATAGACAGAGAGATAAATAGACTGATAGAAAGATAGATAGATAGATGACAGACATAAAGATAGACAGATAGACAAAGATATAGACAGACAGAGAGACAAACATACAGACAGATAGATAGACATAGATAGACAGATAGATGTTATTAGGTATTTTTCACATATATATTTCTGCTTAACCTTTCACATTCTTTATCAATAAAAGTTTAAATGCTTCAATTAATACTTTTCTATTCTTTTTTAATGGTTAATACACGAAAAATTTAGGTAGTATCAATTATTAAAACTACTGCTACTTGTTATCTTTCTTGATTATCCTAATTACTTGTAAATTATTTTTTTCCATATTTTTTCCGTGCTGGTGCCCTCTAGAATAATAAACATGTAACTTTGTTTGATCATAATTCTTTAGTTGTTATTTTATTTTTTTCAAAAATAATGTATTTCAAAATATTTTCAATTTTTAGATATGATTTAAAAAGTTTTGAAAAACTTAATTTGATATTTTTATGATTTACGAGTTGTAGAATAATTAGGTATTACACATTTGAGAATTTGAGGGGTTGATGTATTTCACATGATTATGTTATTATGACATATTTATGGGTGTTTATGGGCAATGACATAGAAGAGCAAGGAAAACTAGTTGCCACTTGCTAAATAATGAATAATAGGTTATCAAATTGAGTATCTTATATATTGCATACACATGTACCAAACAATAGAGAAAATGATAATAGACTAATCTATGAAAATCATTCAATATTTAGAATTTAATTATATCAAAGAACAAAAATTATAATTTAAAATATGTAGAAGATAAAATTCATAAAAGAGTAAGAATTTTAGAATCTTTTAAGTTCTTAATATATGTGACAATACCAAAATTTCTAATATTCGGATATTAGAAAATAACCATACATAATCTTAATGAGGTCATAGAAATGAAGGTTTGGTGATCGCCAAGTCCCTTTGGCGAGTCACCAAATGACCACCATCTCACCCAAAGATCCAGTGTACCTAGCCATGAAGGAGAAAATCAAATTGGCAAGAGAAAAGAACAGTCGGCGTGTCACCAAGTGGTTCCGCGATGCAGTGTTGGATTGCCCAAAGTTTCCAAACATGATGGTGCTGAAGGCCAAAGAAAAAATGTTATGGAACTGATCAAAGTGTGGATCATTACTGATCGGCCAGCCTGACTTACTGTGCTGAATGATCCTTTGCAACATATTTTTGGCGACTATAAATACATTTTTGAACATTTAGTTTAGCATCATGATTGAAATCAAAGTTTTATTTTGAACATTCATTAGAGTAATTTTTGAGTTTCAAATCTGAGTATTGAGTCAAGTTTTCCTTAGCTTTGAAGAACTGAAGTTTCCCATTTTTGAGAAATTGGAAGTCGGTCTCTGAGATTCTTCATTTTGGACCTTTGTAAAGAGGAAATTAATCTTACCTAGTTGATGGAAACACAATTTGGTAACTATTTTTATCTTTTTGTGATGTCTAGCAAATCCCCAATTCTTGGGCTGTGATTATATGATTATGAGCTGATTTAGCTTATGGGTATTGCTAATTTTGAGTTTAAATGTTGTTTAGAAGTGATTTCAATCTTTAATTGTGGTTAAAATTAAAGGATTGTAGTTGCAAATGCAGTTCTACCTTCTTGTTTTTGGGTTGCTCGAGAGAGAGATTTTAAAACAAAGATTATTAATTGATAGTCTATAGGTACGGCGTTGTCATGGGTTCAGCTTAAGAGAGTGAATCCTAAACCCTTTTCCACACAGTCAGCTTGAGATAGTGAATGGACTAAGGCATAGGTTGTTCTTATTTGCTTTCTTGTTGGTGTTTGAATGTGGTTGTTCTTTTGCAAATTTCAGTATCGGTTTTGATCAATATCGATTACCTGAAGATTGCTCATAATCAAACAAAAATGAATATGTGGTTATGATGAGGCCAAATGAAATTGCATAGGCAGTATGTGAACTTTTTGCATCTCATTGTGACTAGCTGATTATCAAATTGAGTCTCTTGTGATATACATTGCACACTAGCAAAGTGTGGAGTCTTGTTTGTCATTACTATCAATGCCTTATGTGATGAGCTTACTGTGAACCATGTGATGATGCCTAGAATTTTTCCCATTGGTCCGATTGACTAAGTGATGCAAGCTCTTGAAATGATCTTAGGAAAAGATTTTAAAGAGTGAAACAATTTGACATTTTACCTCTTTTGTGGCCTATCTTGTGAGTATGAGAACTTTGCTTGAACACCTTTTGAGATTTAGCCTTTTCTTGGATGAAACTTGATGAAATTATGACCTTTTATCCATTCACCCTTAATCCTCATGGAATGTGGTTTGTTTAAATACCTAACTTAGGCCTAAAGCCTAAGCTGGGGTGTGGTGAAAAGAGAATGTAAATCAAGAAATGTAAAGAAATTCCCTCTCAACCCATGGTTTTGAAAAATATGAAACCCCTCCATACAATAAAAAGAAGGATAGAAGAAGAAAGAAAAAGAATAAAAAGTTTGAAATAAAGTTACAAAAGAAAATGGGGGTGTCCATTATTACATTGAAAATGAATAATGGGGTGACATTTGAGCATGAATGAGAATGATGAACAAAAGGAAAGTAAGGGTTGTTCATTCCGCATTTCACGAGGATGGAAGCCACTGAGCCTAGATGACCATACCTTTACACTCAGCCCTGTTACAAGACTTGAAAAGAATTTTTGGATCTTGAGTGAGCTGAAGCAAGAGTTGATTGATAAATAAGGGCAAACCTATGGGTGAAATCATGCATGTGTTCATCTTTGTGAGAATGAGAGTTTTTTTTTTATTCCAAAACAATAAATTGATTGAACCATTGTATGTGAATATGGAATCATTCTTTGTGTGAGGGCATTTGAGCACCTTTGTTGAACTTGAACTTGCACTTGAAGCAAATACAGTGAACTTGAGAATCTTTCATAATGGTGAGTCGCAACTTGAATCTTTGAGTGCACAATTGATCCTTGCATGAATAAGTTGAGTCTGCTTGTGTGCATTCATGATTAAGTCTTATGTAGAACTATTTGAGACATCTTTTTTGAACTGCTAAACTTGAGTTTTACTTGAGGACAAACAAAAGTTTAAGTGGGGGTGTTGATGAGTCCACTATTTGGACTCATTTAGGTCTTTATTTGGATTGATTTAGTATCCTCAAATGCTCATTTTATGCCAATAACTGATGTAAAATCCTTGATTTCTAGCTATTTGAATTGAGGAACAAAACATAGACACTAATTTGCAAAAAGGAACGAAGCGAGCTGAAAGAAAAAAGAAATAAAGGCCTTGTGATTGCCAAGTCCCTTTGGAAAGTTTCCGAATGGCCACCATCTCGCTCAAAGTTCCAATGTGGGAAGCCCTGAAGGAGAAAATCAAGTTGGCGAGAGAAAGAAGTAGTCGGCGTGTCGCCGAGTGGTTCTACAATGTAGTGTTGGATCGCGCAAAGTTACAAAACTTAAGGGTGCTAAAGGCCAAAGTAAAAAGGCGATGGAACTAACTAAAGGGCGGATCGCTGAGCTTATTGGTGAGCCCGACTTACTGCACCGAATGGTCCTTCGTAGCATATTTTTTTGTGACTATAAATACGTTTTTGAACATTTAGTTTTGCATCATTATTGAAATCAAATTTTTGTTCTGAACATTCATTAGAGTAGTTTTTGAGTTTGAAATCTCAGTATCGAGTCAAGTTTTCCTTAGTTTTGAAGAATTGAAGTTTCCACTTTTGTGAAATTGGAAGTGGGTCTTTGATATTCTTCAATTTGGACCTTTGTAAAGAAAAAATTAATCTTACCTAGTTGATGAAAACACAATTTGGTAAAGATTTCTATCTTTTTATGATTTCTAGCGAAAACCCCAATTCTTGGGATGTGATTATGTGATTATGCGCTTATGGGTATTGCTAATTGTTAGTTTAAATGTCATTTAGAAGTGATTTCAATCATTAATTATGGTTAAAATTAAAGGATTGTAGTTTCAAATGCAGTTCTACCTTTGTATTTTTTGCTTGCTCGAGAGAGAAGTTTTAAAACCAAGATTATTAATTGATGGTCTGTGGGTATTGGATTGTCATGGCTTCAGCTCGAGAGAGTGAATCCTAAATTTCCACACATTCAGCTCGAGAGAGTGAATGGACTAAGGTGTAGGCTGTTCTTATTTGCTTGCATGTTGGTGTTCGAGAGAAACCGACTTGATTCAGGGTAAATTGTTCGAGAGAAAGTTTACCTCCTCTATAGTCTATCCTATTCACTAATTTACAGTCATTTACTAGCAGTTGCAATTACCCATTTATCTAAATTAGCCTATAATTGAATCACATCCCAAGAACTCATCTCAATATTTGTTACTTCATATTATTTGATGTTGTGCAGTTGATAATTACAATCAAAATTCCCATGTTATTTGACATTCATGTCACCCCCTAATTTGAATTATATTTTTATTCGATAATGTTTATTCCTATGGTTGACTTGAACATGTTTATACTTACTCTTGAATCTTAAACACATACCACTCCTTGTGGGATTCGACCCCAACTCATTTAGTTGGGTTATTATACTAACTAGCGATCGTTGACACTTTGAATTGGATGAAGTGTCCTTGATACGTCTAATCAAAATAGCGCAAGGACACTTAATCTACTTCTAAGCGTCAACGATGGTTAGTCAACATATAACTCAACAAACTGAGTTGGGGTCGTTCCTATAGGGAGTAGCTTTCTTTGAATTCAAATATGAAAGTATGATGGTAACCCTTGCAGTTGAGCAGAGCACACTTAAGAGTTTAATAATCAAATCTTTAGAATATCATTACCAATCACAATTCAAAGTAATAACAAGAAACAATCAGATAATTAGAACACACTTGGGGGATTGACTAACTAACTATCGAATACAACCTAATGGGTGTACAACATTACCGATAATGCTAAATCATTGCAGGTAGAATGGACAATAAGTAAAACAACTTTCTCTCGAACAAATGCTTTATTTTCGTTGAGTTCTCTCGAACCTCAACACTATCCATAAGCTAACCAACCCATATTCTCATCAAATCTACTCTTTCGAGCTAGATATAAAGGTTGGGTCTTGCATTTCACTCTGTCAAGCTGAAACCACCAAACCCACTACTAAGGATTGCAAATTACTATGTTGGTTCCGTAGATCTCTCTCGAGCAAGCACAAAACTCTGAAATCTATCACACCAATGATACAATAAGTAGATTAAACCACCATAAGAATTTAGACCTACTTTAGATTAACACCAACAATCGCTCATTGGTAACACCCATTTAGTAGATTAATGCCACAATTGTTTACGTTGTCGAACCCCCAAGGTTAGGGTTTTAGCCAATCATGGAGAAAAGATGAAAATCAACACCTGCCACGTTTTCCATTGATGGGTACATGAAATTCGAAAGTTAAAATCAACTAAAATCTTTTCTATTACAAAATCTCAATGAATAATCTTGCTACAATTTATTTGAACCAGCAATGGTTGTGTTTTCTCTCTAAATCTTTTGTTCCTTCCATTTCTAAATACATTTTCTCTCTAGTAAAAATCAATTTATGCAAGTCTGATGTGTGGCTATTTGGGACCGATCGGCGAGGTAAGTTGGCTTTCGCCGATCGTTCGGTGACTCGCTGATTTTCCCTCCTCTTGACTTTATTTTTCACCTCTTCTTAGTCCAGCCACTGTAATTTTAGGCTAGCCAAATCGAGATTGCCGAGTGATTTTGTGATGCGCCCTTTTTGCTTTCATCTGGTCCATCAGCACTTATCTGAATCTCCTTCAGTACTTTTAGATATTTGGTCATCCAATGCCAAAGCAATCGGTGACATGCCGAATGAAACTACAGCTCGCTGAAGCTACCCCTAATTCAGCCTCAACATTCTGTAACTTTAGGCAGTAGAGTGGCAACTTGGCGAGTCGCCGAGTGGCATGGGTGATCATCAAGCTTGTTTTTCCTTTCTCTTTTGCACTCGTGTTGTCTCTATTTCCCATTTCGGTACTAGCTTTGTTCCTCAATCCATGTACTTGAAAATCAAGGATTTTACATCAGTTTTTGGCACAAATGAGCATTTGAGGACACTATATTTATCCAAATAAAGCCCTACATGAGTCCAAACCTTGGACTCATCAACACTCCCAACTTTAACTTTTGCTTATCCTCAAGTAAACCTCAAGTTTAGCAATTCAAAAAGGATGTCTCAAACAGTGCTACAAAAGACTCAATTATGAATGCACACAAAAATACTGAACTTACTCATACAATGATCAATCGTGCACTAAAGGATTCAAGTTGTGACTCACCTTTATCAAAGTTTCTCAAATTCACAAAACATTCTTCAAATGCAAGTTCAAGCTCAACAAAGGTACTCAAATGCCCTCATACAAAGAATAATTCGACAGTCACACACAATGGTTCAAAATTTTATAGTTCCGGAATCAAACCAACTCTCACGCTCACAAATATGAACACATGCATGACTTCACCTAGAGGTTTGCCCTTATTTTCCAATCAACACTTGTTTCAGCTCACTCAAGATAAAAAAGGTCTTTTCAAAGCTTGTAACAAGGCTGAGTGTAAAGGTATGGTCATTTAGGCTCAATGACTGCTATCCTCATCAAAAGTGGTATGAACAAAACTTTATTTCCTTTCCTTTGTCATTCTCATTCCTGCTCAAAATTCGCCCCATTATTCAATTTCCATGTAACTTTGGACCCCCTATTTTTCCTTAGTAACTCTATTTCAAAACTTTTTCATTTTTTTTCTTTTTCTTTCTTCTTCTCTCTTTTTTTTTTTGTATGGAGGGGTTCCATCGTTTTGTCAATACCAGGGGTAGACGGGAATTTCTTTACATTTCTTGATTTACCTTCTCTTTTCACCATGCCCCCAACATAGGCTTTTGGCCTAAGTTGGCTATTCAAACAAACTACACCTTATGAGAATTAAGGGTGAAGGGATAGAAAAGGTCACAATTTCATCAAGTTTTTTCCAAGGAAAAGCTAAGGCTTAGAAGGTGTTCAAACGAAGTTCACACACTTAAAAGGTAGGCAACAAAAGAGGTACAAAGTCAAATTGTTTCACTATTCACAATTGTTGCCTAAGATCATTTCAAGAGCTTGCATCACTTACTCAACCAGACCAACAGGGCAAATTCAAGGTGTCATCACACACGGTGCGCGGTAAGCCCATCACATAAGACATTGTCACCACTCTTTGTCTAGTGTGCAATGTTCATCACAAGAGACTCAATTTTATAATCAGCAAGTCACGACGAGATGCAAAAAGTTCACATATTGCCTACGCAACTTCATTTGGCCTCATTGTAGCCGCACATTCATTTTTGTTCCATTCAGAGAACTATTCAAGTCATCGCTATTGATTACAACCGACACTCAAATTTGAACACGAACATCCACAATTAAATACAATCAAGAGGTGGCAAAAATGGATCTAAGAACACAGAGGAATTCATTGACCAAATACACACCCCACCAAAAGCGTTCAACATTATCCCCAATGTGAGTATAGAACAGACACTCTAGCAAATAAATCAAGATTAAAAATAAAACAAACAAATATCAATAAAATTCTAGTATGTAAACATGCAGAGAAAGGTGACGAGGAATCTTCAGTAAGCGCCCAGTTGGCAATAAAATGAACCAATCCTCGAATACTTTGGGGGTGCGCCCAATGATCTGGATATCACCCTTAGTTCTAGTGGGCGGCACTCTCATAAAGGGGCAAATCGACGGAGATGCAGGAGGTCACCAAACAGGTTAGTGAGTCGCATAATGACTTAGAACATTGCCAAACACAAATTGAGTTACAATGTTAGTGCTGAAGTAAAAGGGCGAGAAAAATTGGGTCACCTAAGTACATTGACGATTCACCGGGTGGTGCAGGTCCCTCATCGAATATTCCAAAATTTCAACCCCATTTTAGAAGTCCATAGGGCGTACTGTGTCTAGCGCCATTTTGATTAGATGTATCAAGGACACTTCATCCAATTCTAAAAGTCAACGATCTCTATTCAGAATAATAACCCAACTACATGAGTAGGGATCGAATCCCATAGGGAGTGGTACGTGTTTAAGATTCAAGAGTAAAGTTTAAACATGTTCAAGTCAACCATAGGAATAAACATTATCGAATAAAAACATAATTCAAATTAGGGGGTGATACGAATGTCAAATAACAGGGGGTTTTGATTGTAATTATTAACTACAACAACAACAAATAATATGAAGTAACAAATTTTGAGATGGGTTCTTGGGATGTGATTCAATTATAGGCTAATATAAAAAAATGGGTAATTGCAACTGTTAGTAAATAGTTGTAAATTAGTGAATAGGATAGACTATAGAGGAGGTAAACTTTCTCTCAAACAATTTACCCCGAATCAAGTTAGTTTCACTCGAACACCAACAATCAAGCATATAAGACCAACATACGCCTTAGTCCATTCACTCTCTCGGGCTGAATGTGTGGAAAATGGTTTAGGATTCACTCTCTCTCGCTAAGCCCATGACAACCCAATATGCATAGACCATCAATCAACATTCTTGGTTTTAAAACCTCTCTCTAGAGCAAGCTAAAAAAACGAAGGTAGAACTACATTTGCAACTACAATCCTTTAATTTTAACAACAATTAATGATTGAAATCACTTTTAAACAACATTTAAACTAACAATTAGCAATACCCATAAGCTAAATCAGATCATAATCACATAATCACACCCCAAGAATTGGGGTTTTAGCTAGACATCATAAAAAAGATAAAAATCATTACCAAATTGTGTTTCCATCAACTAGGTAAGATTAATTTCATCTTTACAAATGTCCAAATTGAAGAATCTCAAAGACCCACTTCTAGTTTCTCAAAACTAGGAAAACTTGACTCAATACTCAGAGTTCGAACTCAAAAATTACTTTAATGAATGCTCATAATAAAATTTTGATTTCAATAATAATGCTAAACTAAATGTTCAAAAATGTATTTATAGTAGCCAAAAAGATGTTGCACAGGACCATTCGACGCTGTAACTTAGGCTCACCGATCATTTTGCCGATCTGCCCTTTGGTCAGTTCCATCGCCTTTTTTCCTTGGCCTTCAACACCCTCAAGTTCTGTAACTTTAGGCGATCCAACATTGCATTATGGAACCACTAGGTGACACGCCGACTGCTCCTTTCTCTCACCAACTTGATTTTCTACTTCAGGGCTTGGCACACTTGAACTTTGGGAGAGATGGCAGTCATTCGGAGACTCGCCAAAGGGACTTGGAGATCACAAGCACTTCATTTCTTCCTTGTTTCAACTCGCTTCATTACTTTTTGCAAATTAGTGTCCATATTTTGTTCCTCAATCCAAATACATGCAAATCAAGGATTTTACATTAGTTATTGGCACAAAATGAGCATTTGAGAACACTAAATCTATCTAAATAAAGCCCTAAATGAGTCCAAATTCTGGACTCATCAATAGCCCCAACTTAAACTTTTAGTTTCCCTCAATTAAAATTCAAGTTCAGCAGTTCAAACAGGATGTCACAAATAGCGCTACACAAGACTCAATTATGGTTGCACACAGCAGGACTCAACTTACTCATGCGAGGATCAATTGTGTACTCAATGGTTCAAGTTGTGACTCACTATTACCAAAGATTCTCAAGTTCACAATACTTGCTTCAAATGCGAGTTCAAGCTCAACAAAGGTCCTCAAATGCCCTTACACAAATAGTGATTCCATATTCACACACAGTAGTTCAACAATTTATAATTCCAGAATCAATAACAACTCTCACGCTCACAAAGATAAACACATGCATGATTTCACCCATAGGTTTGCCCTTATTTTCCAATCAGCTCTTGCTTCAACTCACTCAAAATCAAAAAGGTCTTTTCAAGGCTTGTAATAGGGCTGGAAAGGTATGGTCATTTAGGCTTAGTGGCTACCATCCTCATGAAATGCGGTCTAAACAACACTTTCTTTTTCTTCATCAGTCTCATTCATGCTCAAAAGTTACCCCTTTATTCACTTTACATGTAATACCAGGCACCCCATTTTCTTTTGCAACTTTATTTCAAACTTTTTATTCTTGTTCTTTTTCTTTCTTCTTCTTCTCTCTCTCTCTCTCTCTCTCTCTCTTTTTTTTTTTTTTTTTTTTTTTTTTTTTTTTTTTTTTTTTGTATGGAGGGGTTCCATATTTTCCAAACTTTTGGGAAGAGGGGGAATTTCTTCACATTTCTTGATTTGCCTTCTCTTTTCACCACACCCCCAACTTAGGCTTTTGGCCTAAGTTGGCTATTCAAAAAAACAACATTCCATTAGGATTAAGGGTGAAGGGATGAAGAAAGGTCATAATTTCATCAAGTTTCTTCCAAGAAAAGTCTAAGGCTCAAAGGGTGTTCAAGCAAAGTTCACACATTCACAATGTAGGCCACAAAAGAGGTAAACTATCACAACGACATGCAAAAAGTTCACATATTGCCTATGGAACTTCATTTGGCCTCATCGTAGCCAGACATTCATTTTTGTTCAATTATGAGCACATTCAAGTTAACGGTATTGATCAAGACCGATACTCAATATTCCAAGAGAACAACCATATTCAAACACAATCAAGAGGTGGCACAAAATTTTCAAAAAGGGTCAAAAATCATTTAAAATTAAAACAAGGAGCCACAAGCTAAAATATCCACCAAAACAATGCCAAAACACAATACCCAATATATACAGAAAATATCATCAAAACAAGAGGCATGTATGGAGATACCTCACCCCACAACAAAACAAAAGCTATTTGTCCTCAAATCCAAGAAAATATCCAAAAATCAATAAAAAAAGACAGAGAGTGAGGTAAAGAAAATTCTTCCTAAATAGTCGCTCCATAAGTCGGGGCATCAGTGCTCGGTGTCATCTCAGAAGTACCGGCTCCACTGGATCCACCCATGGTTGTGTCTCTCATAGAAGTCATGCCCGCAGTCTTGAACATCGCATCCTCAAGTTCAGCTAGATCATCATACACCTCAACATCTCTCAAATCTATCTGCTCCTCATCGGTCTCTGCCTCCGACTCATAAGTTGTCATATCATCCCAATGTACATCTCCGGTGGTGGTTGGAAGAATCTCAGAAGTCATCAGGGCATCGATATCATCCACTGCCTCCAATAGTGAAGTGAAGTCTGTGGACTTCAAGTAGTCCACGTTCTTTCTTAGATCTACAACTTTGTCTCTCAAAGCCGTCACCACAGAAGACTCCCCCTGTCTATTCTCACAAGTTGTGACTCTCACAGTCAAATCATCAACAGAATCTCGGAAGGGGGTTGGTGCAGTAAGGATGACATTCTTAATCAACGATGGGACTACAGCCTCTAATCGGGTAGTCCTCACATCAGTCGAATGGGCCAGGTGGCCCATTTTCAGGTTCATAGCCTGAGTAATCCTAGCAGGCTAGGCTACAGTAGAAGTTCCAGGAGCCTAGGAGGAAGAATGGCAAACAGATGTACCTGAAGACCTGGAGGTCGGAGTAGACAAGGATGCCTCTGCAGGAATCGTCTCTTTGTCAATCTCTAGGGATGTGTCCAGCAGAGATGCTCTCCTCATGTCTGCCTCCTCCCTAGTGTTCTCGGCCTTTATACGCCAAATATCAGAGGAGGATCGAGGGGTGACCTCAAAATCTCTCATCTCATCACGAGGAATACGAAGACGCCGACACAGCTCAGTAATCAGCACTAGGAATGATATGGAAGTTTGGCTCTACTTGGCCCTCATTGCCATCTCCTGCTCTATAATGAGTTCCATGTCAATGATCTTGCTGGATATTTTCAAACTAAGGCAGGCCACCTTAGGGTGGCGGAGGATGGACTCATTTTGGGATGGCATGATGGTGCTACTGATAAAGCCAAACTAGAACTAAGCAGCAATACTTAGGTCCTTTTTCTCACTAGGGGCCCCAACCTCGATCTACTTTGGAGTGGTATCAAAAATCAACGATTCCAGCTAGCCCTTCAAGTCATCCAAGGGAAGAGTAATAGGCAGACCCTCATTTTCTAGTGTAGCACCTAGAGCTCTGCCAAGTACAGTATTAATATAGTCACTACTGCACCCAACTTCCTTCCCCTGAATGATGTCCCACTTCACTGATTTAAAATCACTGGCCTTCTTCTTCCCCTTTGGCCAGCTCTCCATATGTTGTATAAAACTTCTGGACCCACATAGGAATGTAGAGGCCTCGAGGCCTAATGAACTGCTCGAATTGGTTGAAGTGGAGGGTGTCCCTCACTATGGAGTATCTGTCCACTAAACACTTCGTGGATAGAAACTTTTCCTCAAGGATTGTCCATAACCCATCGGCTTTCAATATGTTAAGTAGCCAGGGAGGAGGAACCACTTGTGGCATTGGAGCAATAGGAGCTGCTACAGCTGGTGCTAGATCTGCTGGAGAGGAGGCAACTAGGACTCTAGCTCAGTCAGAATGAGACCTAGTATGGATCTCAGCCCACTGGGACTGTAATGGATGATCGTCATTCGGCTCAGAGAATGCAGTTTGGGAGCCCTCACTATCGGAGTTATGCTCCAGAACCTTATATGCTGGCCTTTTGCCTTTGCCCTTGCCTCTCTTAGGAGGTTCTGTTCTTCCCTACTTGGAAGGATTGGCTCCCATTTCATTTATCATGATCCCCCGTGCTCTCTTACGGGGCAGTATGCCAAGATTGGTTCTAGCCATATCTGCAAAAACATCAAAAAATGTAATAGATAATTTAAGAAAAATTGTAGAAAATAGTTGCAGACAGACTCGCCGAATCTCTTTGGGGAGCCAGATCAGGCTAGCTGAAAGGATTAGCTCAAAATTTCCCAAAAAAATTGGCATGTCGGTGATGGAAAGGGCCTTTCGGCATATCACCGACAGTATTCGGTGAGCAAGGACTAGCTCGATGAAAGTTACAGTGCATTTTAGGGGTTAGGCGCATAGAAAGGACATCAAGAAGGACTTTCGGTGAGTCGCCGAGTGCACTCGTCGAACTCAGGCTTCTCGCTGAAAGTTACGAAACCCAAACTCTAATTTAGCATGAAATTAAAGGCGATAAAGGGAATTTGGCAAACTGCTGAGTCGTTCAATGAGCTCAACTCAGCTCGCCAAATGACTCAACGTGCCTATATTCAACCCCAACTTCCAAATTCAACCCTACAGCCCTCGAAAACAAAATCAAAATATGCACCCATTTAATTAAACCTAGACCCATACAACCCATTCGCTTGGGATACTTAAACTTCTCCTGATTTGGCCAAATTGGGCCATTTGATGATTTTTGCCCTTACGAATGACATCAACCTCTTTATCATTGGGCAAATTACATTTAGGCGCAACACCACAATTTTAAGGCACAAAATACTTCGGAATTCAATAATATAGGTATTATAGTTACGATATTCAAATTAAAATAGGCCCACAAGCATAAAATTACGATCAAAGAGGCCCAGCACACAACACTAAAATAAAGATCATTGCATATGTGTAAAAATTGCTAAATATATATTCGGGGTTCAGTTAACCAACCTTTGAAATCGAATACAAGAAGTTGTAATGCTAGGCAGTAAATAATCCAACTCCGAGCACACAGATGACGACTAATACAAGATAACAACACAAAAATATGGGAAAAACTATTTCGGGTGTGAGTTTGGCTAGTTGAAAAGTGAGGGAATGTGAAAGATTTTGAATTGGCCTTTTAAAATCATCCAGTTCTCGCCCATTCGGCGACATAAGTTTTTCACGCCGGCCCACTCGGCGACATGTCAAGTGGGCACTTACCTCTCCGAGTTTTACAGGACCTTTAGTTAATATAGGGGTCTAAACGGCGAACTAAGTCGTGATCGCTTACCTGGTTGGTGATTCACCAATTTTCTCCTCGGCTAACCGAGATTTACAGAATCCAATTTCAAAATGTCTTGAGTCTAACGGCAGTACATGTTGGGCTCGCTGACCTCTTTGGCGAGTCACTGACTGGACTTTAGCTCGCCAACCTGCATTTTTCAAACATATTCCAAACTTTGACCTACACAATCAACACATCATTATTTCAAAATTAAGAAGAAAACAAATAAAACTTTGGTTGCCTCCCAAGCAGTGCCTTAGTTAACGTCGTGGCACGATGGAAGTTCCCACTTAGGTTTCATTCTTGGGGTTTGCCTCATTGTTACAAGGCAACCCTTTTTGTTGCTTTGGGTAGAGACAGGATAACACCTGGTCCATTTGGGACTCTAACAGCTACATGAACATGACATGAGAGGTTGTCATCTTATTCAGTATTAAGACATTCTCTTTTATCTCCTTCAACAGTCTGTAGTGTTCTTCGACTTTGTGATAAATGAGTAAGAGTGTCTCCTCAACCTGCGTAACCTCATATTCCTTGGGTTTTCTACGCTTGTGAATGGGAAGGTACCTATCCTTCTTTTTGGACATTACCTCCAATTCCATGACTTTCTTGGCCAAGACATCCAACTAACCCAACAATGTAGCCAATTCTTTTTCTGTCTCCTTCTTGGTCTTGGCCATGTGATCAAGGAGTTGCATTGCTATTGCATAAGGTAGTCATATGAGACTACCTAGAGAAATTTGGTCAGCCATTATTCTATTTTTTGGGCCTAAGACCTCTATAGAAGCATTCCAGAAGCATCTTATCTAGAATTCCGTGAGTTGGGTACTACTGCATTAGGGCCTTGAATCTCAGACATAACTCATGGATTGACTCACCCTCTAATTGTCTAAACTTAGGATGCTATCCCTAAGAATCATCATCCTCAAAGGAGAGAGGTCCATTTGGTCACTGTTGCTACAAGACATGCTCCTTTCTTTTGTTATAAACAAGCAACACACAAACCACAACTAAAAGTAAGTAGATTCAACTATAACTAACAAGAACAAAATTCAACTTAACTAAAGAATCATAACCAACACCACTTCCCGGCAGCAGTGCCATTTTGATTAGAAGTATCAAGGACACTCCATCTAATTCTAAGTATCAACGATTGCTAGTCAGTTTAATGACCCAATTAAATGAGTTGGGGTCGAATCCCACATAGAGTGGTACATGTTTAAGATTCAAGAGTAAAGTGTAAACATGTTCAAGTCAACCATAGGAATAAACATTATCGAATAAAAACGTAATTCAAATTAGGGGGTGACACGAATGTCAATAACAGGGGGGTTTTGATCGTAATTATCAACTAAAGCAGCAACAAATAATATGAAGTAACAAATATTGAGATGGGTTCTTGGGATGTAATTCGATTATAGGCTAATATAGATAAATAGGTAATTGCAGTTGTTAGTAAATAGCTGTAGATTAGTGAATAGGCTTGACTATAGAGGAGGTAAACTTTCTCTAGAACAATTTACCCCGTATAAAGTTGGTTTCTCTCTAACACATACCACATGGAAGAGACAACTATTCATACATTTAAAGTCTACTTTCTTGCTATCAAGCATTTCATCAATCAATCAACAAGGGTTATAACAAGGCAATTCACAAACATTATGATCATCAAATAACCTTTTCATTTCAACCCAGTTTTATTTATTAAGATTAATCAAGTGGGAAATTATCCCTGCACATCATTCCCAATACACCCAACATATAAAAAATGAAGGAAATACATGAATTCTACTAGAATATAGGGTTTAAGAGTTCACTTGCCTTAATCAATCAATAAATCAATTTGAAGCTTGAGTTTTCCCTTCAAAATCACTTCCAAAGCCACAAAATCTATATCAATAAACTATTAACAATCACTTTCTAGAAACAACAATAGTCATATAAATTAATTAGATAAATGGGTCAATCAACTCAAAACCCAAATTAAAAAAGGTGGTTCGAATTTAAAAACCAATTCTTGAAAGTGATATTTAAGACCTTAAGAACTCATTAGGGAAAACCATTTTAAAAAAGGAATCAAAATCAATTCAAAATCCCCATTTTAGTTTAGAACTTGAGTTCTTGAAAAACCTTGTCATTAATCAATCAAAACCCAAAATTTTGATGTTAGAATCCATAAATATTAATGGGAAATGATGTTTTAGAGTTACAAGGGATTACCCAATTGATTCACCCCAAAAAACCCCTCAAAAATCGCCTCCAAGAGTTTTCCAAAACTCAAAATGGGGAAAATACAAAACCTCAAAATTTAAGGTCAAAAGGTTCCAAGATGTCATAAAAGCGGACATAGTTTCACCTAAGCGGACTTCGCAAATGTTACCTCAGGTTCACTTAAGCGAACTCCACTTTAGTAGAACACTTTGCAAAAGAGTAGCTCCATTTGCTTTCATGAAGATTCACTTAAGAGGACCGACCTTTGCAAAAATGGGGTCAGTAGACACCAAATTTTTTAGCCAACTTTCAAATCATTGAATGGGCCCTTAGGATTCGTTTAGAACCACATGCATACAAACCATATATGAAAATCAATTATCCTCGATGTTTCAGACTCAATGGAACCGTCAAAATATGAATCTTAGATCTTCTTGACCCAACATCTATGGAAACCCCAAGAAACTAACACAACACCTAAAAAGGCTAAAACAAGCTCAGGACCTCTAAAAATTAAACCAAGACTTAACCTAGACCTAAAATCATCCCTTAAATACAATAGAACTCTTGAAATTCTAATCCAAGAATCCGAACCTCGAATGTTGACAAAAATTCAACCCAAACAATAAGTATCTATAATTTCATAACTTAGAAACTCAAACTCTCAAAAAAAAACTCCAAATCTCAAACCGGCATCTCACATAGACAAATTTCCACATCTAGGACTAATGGAATCGATGAAATTTTATTCCAACACTCAAAACACCAAAAAAGTATAAAACCACTTTTAAGAAACTTAAGTCTTTCAAACTCAAAACTTACACAACTTCTCAACTTCAAACTCAGAGTTCAAAACCAACTTCAGAAAGTCAATTAGAAACAACTCAGGGTCAATATCGAGACGGGAAAATGGTAATTTTCCAAAAATGACCAATCGAGTCATTACATTATCCACCACAAAAACCATGTTCATCCCCAAACATAAAAACAAAAGAAAGTATGTAGATCATTGAAGAGAATGGATATTTAAAATGCAAATCTAACTCTATATCTCAAGTCACCTTGGCCACTGATCGATGCTTCTAATATACCTTCGTTGAAGCAATTTCCTTATTCGTAATCTTTTTAACTTGCCTATCCAAAATGGATATAGGCTCCTCCTCCAAAGAGAAGTCTTGACCTAACTCAACTAAATCAAGAGAAAGTAGATAGGACTCATCTGACACATAATTTCAAAGCATAGAGACATGAAACACAGGATGAACAACTAACAAGGTAGGTGGAAAGGCAAACTTATAGTCTAGCTCTCCAACTCTGCTCAAAATCTCAAAAGGTCCAATAAATCTAGGAATAAGCTTGCCCTTTTTTGCAAAACTTATCACACCCTTCATGGGTGACACTTGAAGCCAAATATGATCACCCTTCATAAACACAAGAGGTTAGACTCTCCAGTCTGCATAACTCTTATGTCGACTCTGGGCTAGAAACACTTATCTTGAATCATACGGACCTGCTCTATAGCATCACTAAGCAGGTCTGTATCCAAAGAGTCTGTCTAAACTGAATAAACCCAACCGATTTGAGATCTACACCGTCTGCCGACAACACCTCAAACTGAGCCATCTAAATATTGGAGTGATAACTGTAGTTGTAGGAAAACTTTGCTAAGGGCAAATTTTTATTCCATCTAGCACCAAAATCAATCACACAATCTGAGAGCATATCCTCAAATACCTGAATCGTCCCCTCGGATTAACCATCTATCTAAGGGTGAAAAGTTGTACTCATATCTAACCCAGTACATAAGCCATGTTGTAATGCCTTCCAAAAATGTGAAGTGAACAAGGAACATCGATATAAGACAATATAAAGTATGACTCCATGTAGTCGTACAATCTGACTGATATAAAGTTTGGTTAACTTCTCTACCATATACTTCACTAGAACCAATTTGAAGTGCGTAGACTTGGTCAACCTATCAACAACCACCTAAATGGAGTCATAGCCACCAATTGTGATAGGCAAACCCGCAACAAAATCCATTGTGATCCATTCCCACTTCCAAGTACGAATAGACATTCTCTAGATAAACCTTAGGCATATGGTGCTTATATTTGATCTGTTGGCAAGTCAATCACCAAGAAATAAAGTCTACAATTTCCCTCTTCATTCCACATCACTAGTAATACTGGCCCATGTTATGATACATCCTTGCCGCTGCTGGATGAATAGAATAGCTAGAGCAATGGGCCTACTCAAGAATCAATCTAACCAACTCGCTTGTCTTGGGCACACAAGCCCTACCTCGAATTCTCAAGACATCATCAAAATTAAGGAAAACCTCTTTGATTTCCTCTCTCAACACTTTGTATCAATGAGACACAACTACTCATCATCAAACTAGTGCTCTCGAATATGCTCAACTAAGGAAGAAAGAGCGTGAATAGAAGTAATTAAACCACCCGTCTCCTCAAAAATCTTAAATTAGACAAGACTTTTGGATAACCTCTGAACATCTCTAGCCAAAGGTCTCTCCTCCACACTAATAGTAGCATTAGTCCCTATGCTATAAGTCTTCTTGCTCAAAGAATCAACATCACATTTCCCTTACATAGATGATATCAGATAGTGATGTCGTAGTCCTTCAGTAGCTCAAGACATCTATATTTCCTCAATTTCAGATCTCTTTGCCTAAAATGTACTGAAGACTGCGATGATTTGTAAAGAGCTCATAATGAACCCCTTAAAGATAATGTCGTCTTAGATTAAGAACAAACACTACAACTTTCAATTATAAATCATAGGTATGGTAGTTCTTCTCATGGGTTGTCAATTGTCAGCGGAGGAGATCACCTTACCATTCTACATAGAAAACCACCTAACCCAACTCTCGAAGAACCACAATGGGTAAGGTTAAAATAAGAACCGACGTCAACTAGTTCTTTAGCTTTTGAAACCTCTTCTCACGCTCATCACATTACTGCAGGCTCGCACTCTGTCAATTCAATCTGGTCAAAGGAGATGCAATAGTGGAGAAGCTCTAATCAAATAAGTTATAATTGCCTACAAGTCTTACAAAACTCTAAACTCAGTAGCTGATATAGGTATCGTCCAACCTCTAACTATTTCAATCTATGTTGGATCTATCCAAATATCCTCCTTTGACATCACGTTTCCCAAAAGTTCCATAGAATCAAAAAAAAACTTGCACTATGAGAATTTGGCATAAAGCTTCCCTTTCCTCAATCGTTCGAGAAAATCCTCAAATGCCAACCATGATCCTCCTTAGTCTTGGAGTAACCCAACGTGTCATCAATGATCACTATCACAAAGAAATCTAGATAAAGTTAGAATACCCCATTCATCAACTCCATGAACACTGCAAGGGAATTAGTCAAATCGAATGACATCACCAGAACCTCATAATGCCAATAACAAAGTACTGAAAGTTGTCTTGGAGATGTTTGTGCCCTAATCTTCAGCTGATGATACCAATACTCAAATCAATCTTAGATAACAGAGATGCAATCTGAAGCAGATCAAACAAGTCATCAATACGAGGTAGAAAATACTTATTCTTCACTATCACTTTGTTCATTTGTATATAATCAATACACATCCTCACGAATCTATCATTGTTTCTAAAAACAACAAAGGAGTACCCCACGGAGAAACTCTAGGGTTAATGAACCCCTTTCTCAACAAATCCTGTAACCAATCCTTCAATTCTTTCTATTCAGTTGGAGCCATATGATAAGAAAGAATTGAGATGCTTGTTTCCTGGCTCTGAATCGATAGCAAAATTAATATCCTATCTGGAGGAACACCTGGAAGGTTAGTAGAAAACACATATAAGAACTCTCTAACCACATTCACAAAATCCATGGGAGGTGGCCTTACACTAGTATCTCAAATGATTCTATATAGGAAAAACACACCCTATCAACTAATCTCTAAGCTTGAATAAAGAAGAAAACTTTGCTAGGGTAGGAACCACTAGCACCCATCTACTTAACTTCAAGGACACATGGCATTGCTACGGTCACAATCTTAGCACAACAATCAAGAATAGAATGATATGGAGAAAGCAAATCCATACCTAAACCAATATCAAAGTTTACTGACCCTAGAATGATCAAGTCTACCAAGAACAATACCCAGCCTAAGAAACAAGGCATGATCAATACACTTGATCCACCACAAAGGATTAACCCACTGGTGTAGAAACATGAATAGGCATATACATGCAATTAAACATCATATCAAACCTAATAGATTAATAGGTAAACATATATGAGAAAGTAGACCCTGAATAAAATAATACCAATATAGGTTAATGGAAAATTGGGACGATACATGTGATCAAAGCATAAGAAGTCTCAGCCTCAGCCTCCCTAGAAAAGCATAACACTGGCCCTCTCAACCACCTACAATCTCAGTAGAGCCCCTACCTTTACCCTGCAGAGCTATAACATGCCTACTAGAAGTCCTACAACCTCTATGGAACTGACCTCTACCTCGACTCTTTGCTGAAGTCATTGACTAGAGCAGCTGAATAGGCATGATGATACCCTAGGTGAGTCGTAGAGGAAATTGTCGGATAATGTGACCTAGATCCCCACACCCAAAGAAAGACCTAGACATTGATAAGTGCTACTGTGAACAAGATGAGCTACCATGGCCACCTCGGCGAGAAACATTAAATCCTCGGGCTGACTGCCCACTCTCCGTTGCTGGAATGGATGCATGAACAGACCCCTAGAACTTTAAGGACCCACTTTCTTGGTGTGAATCCAGGCCTCCAAATGAGGCACTAGAAAATTGACTAGAAGACCGGGTCCTCTTTGGATCTCAGAAATCCTTCAAAACCATCAAATCCACCTCTTTGGCGGTGCTTAAAATCGACCAAAAGGAAGCCCTCTCTCTAGCTGCTCAAAAAACATACGACCTAACGGAGAAATTCAACCTAATCACAAACCTGCAGACTCTCTCTACCTCATCCAGAACAATAGTCATAGCATGCCTAGTTAGCTCACAGAAATGAATCTCATACACAGCCACAAAGAAACTACCTTGTCTCAAGTCCTCAAATCATAGTCGACTCTCCTCCCTTACGCTGAAAAGAATGAAGCGATCTTGGAAAGTACTAGAAAATAATCACATTCTACAGGAGGAGATCTAACTTGCCTATGCCTCAAAAAAGTCCTCCACCACTCTCTGGCACATCCATACAGCTGAAGTGTAATTAAATGAACCCCACGAAAATTCACCATAGTGACTAACTTAGGCATCTCATTGCACAAAGTCAAGAACTTATGAGCATCCTTGCTTTTACCACTCTAAAACTAGGGTGGTTTCATCTATAGAAACCTCACATAACATTGTTGCTTAGCTATTGTAAGAATAACCTCAAGATAAATCTAAACACCCAAAACTAGTGATGGAACCACTAGTGGCTCACCTGATCCTGGATACTTAGAATCTGCTCATAACTTAGAGTTTGTGCTCCAAATCCAGTTTGAGAACAATGTGGTGTACCTATCACACCACCCCGAGAGAAGTTCTCTAGCACTCCAAGCATCCTCAACAAAGTCACTTGAAACCAGGGAGCTCCTAACCTGGGATGAACCTGGTCCTCAACAACTACAATATCTGGATCAGGTGAAGCCTCTCTAGTTCTGCCTTCTACTGGTGTCACTCTATGGGTATGACTGATGAGTCCAAAATTGGACTCATTTAGGGCTATATTTTGATAGAATTAGTTTCCTCAAATGCATATTTTGTCTCAATATTTGATGTGAACCCTTATGTTTCTGGTATTTGTAGTTTTAGGGAAAGCATGGACACTAGTTAGCAAAATGGAACAAAAGCAGCTGAAAGAACGAAGAAATGAAGATCTGAGAATCACCAAACCCATTCAGCGAGTCTCCAAAAGGTCTTATCCTCACCTTTTGTTCCAGTGTGCTGAGCCCTGAAGGAAATGATCAAATCGATGGTGAAAAGGAGCAGGCGGCGTGTCATCGAGCAATTCTGTGAAGCAGTACTATGTCTCCCAATGATCCAAAACATGATGATGCTGAAGGATAGAGCAAGACAGCGATGAAACCAACCAAAGGGGGGATCTCCGAGTTGATTCGCGATCCCGACTAACGGCGTTGAATGATCTGCTGTAACACAAATTTTTGAAAACAATAAATACTCATTGAGAGTTGTAGCTTAATTTCATTTTTTTAATATATATTTTTCAACATAGAATTTTGAGTTCTAAGTTTTGTGAGAGTTTTGAAGAACTTGAAGATTCAAAGGGTTTCAACTCCAAGAATTTGGACTTGGGTCTTGTGGATTCTTCACTCTTGTATTGTTTTGAGACTTATATCTTCATATCCATTTGAATGCAAACTCATATTGGTATAAATTTCTATCTCTTTTACATGACTAGTTAAAAACCCAATTCTTGGGGTGTGATTTTGTGAATATGGGTTAGATTATCTATTGGGTCTTGCTTGTTGATGATTTATTTTTTGTTTAGATGTGATTTTTTTAAGTAGTTATTGGTGTAACTTAATGAAATTGTAGTTGCAAATACGATATCACCTTTGTGTTTTCAGCTTGCTTGAGAAAGAGGTCGTAAAACAAAGAGTACTAAATTGATGGCTAATGGGATTGGGTGGACATGAGGTTTAGCTTGAGAGAGTGAACCCTAGTCCTTCTCCCACACACTCAGCTTGAGAGAGTGAGTGGGCTTAGGCGGTGGTTGTTCTTCTTGCGACAACTTAGTGTTCGAGAGAAATCGAGTTGATTCGGGGTAAGTTGCTCAAGAGAGAATTTGCCCCCACTGTAGTCTAGCCTTGTCACAAATATTCAATGTATTTATTATCAAAAGCATGTACCCAATAGTTTGTTTTATTCCATATTCCTATCACATCCCAAGAATCTCATCTCCTTGATTAGTATTGTTTGCATTTTCGCTTATTTGTGTTTACTTGTGACAAACCCCCATTGATAATTGATGCTTGCCTCACCCATTAGATTTAACATATTTGTATTCAACAATGTTTTATCATGACTAATTACAACTAAATTTTATTTTTCTATTAATTATCAAGCCCACTCCCTTGGGACTCGACCCCAACTCTTGGTTGGATTACTTTACTATTGTACGATCGTAGACACTTGCATTGGAAGTTCTATCTTGATTACGCAAACATCAAAATGGAGCCGTTGCCGAGGAGTGGTGTTACTTGAGAACTCTTAGTTTAGTAAAAAAAAATTCTTCTTAGTTGTAGTTCACTTAATTTTTAGTTTTGTTTTGTGTTGCTTGTTTGTGTATTGAAGCAGAAAAATGGATATGAAGGATCATTATGGGTATCAAATAGATCACCCCTTCTTGAAACTATTGAACCTTAGGGAAAACCTCCTAACGTTCAAACAAGTAGTGGATGAAACTATTCAGGAAATGTAGCTGAAGTTTCAAGCATTACTGCAGCCATGACCCACTAATGGGATGACAGACAAGGTGCTACTAGAAAGCTTATATTAGAGTCTTAGACCTAAAAATAGAAGTAATACTGATCAACTTTTCGCGGATGGTGTCCAACACCAACCTAATGAAGTCGTATCCGAACTCCTATATGACATGATTGAAGCTAACAAGGGGACCAAAAAAAAAAAAACAAGAGTGGGATGAAATGCTAGCTCAGTTGGATTTTTATCCAAAAAAGTCATGGAGTTGGAATCATAGGCCTTGAAAAAGGACAAGCACTTCTCTCTTATGAGAGTGTTAAAAGGGGAAAAAGAAGAAGGGACTACAAGATGACGAATTCCTCTCACTCATTCAATAAAAATTTGAAGAACAAGACAAGATATTGAATGAGTTGAAAAAGAACATCAACATGCTGAATCAAGCGACAATCTCTAACTCCATGACAATTCAGCTAGAAGATCCTTAGATAAATCAGTTAATATCAGATCGCTATCCACCATTTGCTGAGGACTCACCTAGTTACACCATGGCCGACTCCTGAGGATGAGAAATAGATATTAACTTGTGTCGTTCCATGACGCTAAATAAAGCACTATTTCGGAGGCAACCCAAAAACCCTTTTTCCTTTTTATTCGTGTTATGGTAAAATAACAGTGTGTTGTTTGTACAGGTTGAATAGTGGAAAGTGTTCAAACAAAGTGTAGGGTGGCAAGCAATAGGTCCAGTCGAATCGCCGGAGAGGTCGGCGACCTCGATAGAGACCGTCGTTGGGATCCCCACATTAACTAGAGGTCTTGTAAATTCAGTGAGGAAACTAATACATTTGGTGTTCTGCCAAGTGAGTAGGTGAGGTTGATTAATTTCGCCAAGTGGGAGAAAACTGGACGATTTTGCATGCAAAAGGTTTAAAAGTTTCAACTTCATTTACTTTCCCTCACATTTTATCTGCCCAAGCACATACCTGCACTCTAGTTTCTATATTTTTTGTATTGTTTAAGTATTCTTGTTTGTTGATTTGTTCTCGGAATTTGATTACCTTGCCACCTAGCGTCTAAAATGTTTCGTAGTCAACACAAAAGTTTGATTTTCTATGCCCCGAATTTATTTTATAAAAAATTATATTCACTTGCAATAGCAAGATCTTGTTGAAAGTATTCTGACCCTATCAGATAGGATTAGGTTTTTTACATGTATGCTTAAATTTGACAATGTTGCTCGAGTAGTTGTAACTGTTGAATTGGAATGATTGTATGCCTTAATCTGGATTAAAATTTGAAGGGCTGTGTTTGGGTGCTACGGGTCACACCTTGATGGTATTAATGCATACGTTGAGTTTTTATTCAGGGTTTATAGGGTTGAATTCGAAAAGATGGGTTGAAAATAGGTACATTGAGCCATTTGGTGAGCTGGGTCGAGCTCGCCAAACCACTCAGCAGTTCACCTAACATCCCCCATCTCACCTTTAATTTAATGATAAATGTGTTGTTAATTCAGCAACTTTCTAGGAGAAGTTGAAGGTCGCCAAAGACTTCTAGCGACTCGCCGAAAGTCTCATTTTTCCCTTTTCAGCTCCCCTGCATCTTTGTGCACTATAGCTTTTCAGTGGACTAACTTTAGATCGCAGAATGATATTGATGACTCGCCGAAAGAGTTATCAAAGCTTATCAGTGCTTTTGTCAAATATTTCTCTAACTTCTCTACGAGATTTTGTAGACATGGCTAAAACTAAAGTTGCTGAAAGAATAGCGCTATCTCAAGAGAAGTCCAAAGGAATTGTGATAAAAGAAGATGCAGTTACGTCGAAAGGAAAAGCTTTGAAACTACCCACAACTACTGGGAAGGGCAAGGGCAGGAGGCCCACTTCTGCCAGGAAAACCATTACCCTAGACCCTGATACTCCTTCATGGGCCAGGGGATTTTGCAGAGAGGTGCATATCTTTCTGGCAGACTCACAATCAACAGACCTTGGTAAAGCTGGCACTATTGTAACCCATAAGGTGACCTCGGGCACTAATGCCCAAGATCAGGGTGAGGCATCGAGCACTAATGCACAGTTAGATGGAGAGACTGCATACACAGGATCCTTTCTTTACCTCCATGTCTGTCTTATTTACTTTCACTTTTGGATACTTTATTTCATTTGCATTTGAGGACAAATACTTTTTAATTTTGGTGGAGTGAGGCTCACCTTTTGTGTGCTATTTGTGAATCGTATTTTGTTTGAGTATTTGGGTTGTGAGCTATAATGTTATGTTAGTACTATTTTTGTGGATGTTTTGCTTATGGCTCCTTTTGTTTTAAATTGAAAAATGATTTTGACCCTTCCAAAAATTTTTGCGACCTCTCGTGTGTTGAATGTGGCTATTCATTTGCAAAATATAATTCTCGCTTTTGATCAATACCGATAATTTGATTAGTGCTCATGATCGAACGAAATTGAATTTGCAGCTACGATGAGGCAAAATGAAGTTTCATAGACAATATGTGAACTCTTTGCATCTCGTTGTGATTAGCCATGTATCAAACTGATTCTCTAGTGATGACCGATGTACACTAGCAAAAATGTGGAGTCTCGCTTGACTTTAGTGTTGATGCCTTGTGTGATGAACTTACTGTGAACTATGCATGAATACACCTAAAATTTGCCCCGTTGGTCCGATCGATTAAGTAAGTCTATCTCTTGATATTATCTTAGGCAACTTCAAAGAGTGTGAGCCAATTTGATAGATACCTCTTTTGTGACCGACCTTGTGAGTGTGTGAACCTCTTTGTAACACCCCTTGAGCCTTATCTTTCTTTGGAAGAAACTTGATGGAATCATAACCTTTCTTTATCCATTACTCATAATACTCATGAAGTTGTGGTTAGTTTGAATATCCAACTTAGGCCAAAAGCCTAAGTTGGGGGTCTGGTGAAAAGAAAAGGTAAATCAAGAAGTACAAGAAAGTCCCCCTTACCTATGGTTTGAGAAAAATTGAACCCCTCCATATTAAAAAAAGAGAGATAAAAGAGAAAGAAAAAGAAAAAGAATGAAAAAGAAAGTTGTGTAATAAAGTACAAAAGAAATGCGGTTTCCAAACAATCCATGGAAAGTGAATAATAGGATGACTTATGAGCAATAAAGAGAATGATGAAGGAATAGGAAAGGAAGTGTTGTGAGCACCACATTTCATGAGGATGAAAGTCACTGAGCCTAAATGACCATACCTTTACACTCAGCCCCACTACAAGCCTTGAAAAGACCCTTTTGATCTTGAGTAAGCCGAAACAAATGTTGATTGAAAAATACGGGAAAACCTATGGGTGAAAGAATGCAATGTATTCTTCTTTGTGAGAGTGAGCTTTGCATTTGATTTTGAAACTTTAAATGATTAAACCTTTGTGGGTGAGTATGGAATCATCCTTTCTGTGAGGGCATTTAAATACTTTTTTTGAGCTCGACCTTGCATTTTGAACAAGTATTACGAGCTTGAGAATCTTGGAGAATGGTGTGTCACAAATTGAATCTTTGGGTACACATTTGATCTTTGCATAAATAAATTGAGTCTTTTTGTGTGCATTCATGATTGAGTCTTGTGTAGCACTATTCGAGACCTTCTTTCAGAACTACTCAACTTGAGTTTGCTTGAGAACAAGCAAAAGTTTAAGTTGGGAGTGTTGATGAGTCCACAAATTGGACTCATTTAGGGTTATATTTTGATAGAATTTGTGTTCTTAAATGCATATTTTGTCTCATTATTTGACGAAAACCCTTAAGTTTCAGGTATTTGGAGTTTGAGGGAAAGCATGGGCAAAGCAACTGAAAGACCAAGCAAATGAAGATCTGAGAATTGCCGAACCTGTTCGGCGAGTCTCCAAAAGGTCTTATACTCGCCTTTTGTTCCACTGTGCTGAGCCATGAAGGAAAGGATTAAATAGGTTGTGAAAAGGAGCAGTCGGCGTGTCATCGGGCAGTTCCGCAAAGCAATACTATACTGCCCAATGATCCAAAATACGACGATGCTGAAGAATAGAGCAAGACGGCGATGAAACCTACTAAAGGGCGGATCGTCGAGTTGATCGGCAATCCCGACTAACGGCACAGAATGATCCGTTGCAGCACAGATTTTTTGAAAATTATAAATAGTCGTTGAGAGTTGTTGTTTAGTATCAAATTTTTAATATAGAATTTTTAACATAGAATTTTGAGTTCTAAGTTTGGAAAGGGTTTTGAAGAACTTAAAGATTCAAAGGGTTTCAACTCCTAGTATTTGGACTTGGGTCTTGTGGATTCTTCACTCTTGGATTGTTTTGAGACTTAAATCTTCATACGAAATTGAATGCAAACTCATATTGGTATAAGTTTCTATCTCTTTAAATGTCTAGCTAAAACCCTAATTCTTGGGGTGTGATTTTGTGATTATGGGTTAGATTATCCATTGTGTCTTGCTTGTTAATGATTTAATTATTGTTTAGATGTGATTTTGTTTAGTAGTTGTGCTGGAACATAATAAAATTATAGTTGCAAATATAATATCGCCTTTGTGTTTTCTGCTTGCTTGAGAGAGAGGCCATAAAACTAAGACTATTAAATTGATGGCCAGTGCGATTGGGTCTACATGAGGTTCAGCTCGAGAGAGTGAGTGGGCTAAGGTGGTGGTTGTTCTTCATGCGGCAACTCAGTGTTCGAGAGAAACCAAGTTGATTCTGGCTAAGTTGCTCGAGAGAGAATTTACCCCCACTATAGTCTAGCCTAGCCACGAATATTCAATGGATTTATTATCAAAAGCATGTACCCAATAGTTTAATTTATCCCATAATAATATCACATCCCAAGAATCTCATCTCCTTGATTAGTACACTTTGCATTTTCATTGATTTTTATTTACTTGTGACAAACCCTCATTGATAATTGATGCTTGCGTCACCCATTTAATTTAACATGTTTGTATTCGACAATTTTTTAGCTATGACTAAATAGAACTAAATTATATTTTTCTATTAATTTTCAAGCCCACTCCCTTGGGACTTGACCCCAAATCTAAGTTGGGCTACTTTACTATTGTACGATCGTAGACACTTACATTGGAAGTTCTGTCTTGATTACACATACATCAAAATGGCGCTGCTACCGAGGAGTGGTGTTACATGATAATTCTTAATTTTGTAAAAAATTTGTTCTTCTTAGTTGTAGTTTAGTTACTTAATTTTTAGTTTTGTTTTGTGTTGCTTTTTTGTGTATTGAAGCAGAAAAATGGACATGAAGGATCATTATGGGTTTTAAATAGATCACCCCATCTTGAAACTGTTGAACCTTAGGGACAACTTCCTAACGTTCAAACAGGTAGGGTGTGAAACTATTCAGGAAATGTGGCTGAAGTTTCAGGCAGTGCTGCAACCATGCCCCACTCATGAGATGACCGACAAGCTGCTACTAGAAAGCCTCTATCGGGGTCTTGGACCCAATAATAGAAGTAATGTTGATCAACTTTTCACGAGTAGTGTGATACACCTGCCCTATGAAGTCGTAACTGAACTCCTAGATGGCATGATTGTAGCTAACAAGGGGACCAAATAATAAACAAGAGTGGGATGAAATGCTAGCTTAGTTGGATTTTTTTTCCAAAAAAGGCATGGAGTTAGAAGCACAGGCCCTGACAAAGGACAAGCACTTCTACTTTCGAGAGTGTAAAAATAGGAAGAAAAAGAAGGGCGTACAAGATGATGAATTCCTCTCACTCATTCAATAAAAAATCGAAGAACAAGACGAGATGTTGAAGTAGATGAAAGAGAACATGAACATGTTGAATCAAGTGACAACCTCTAAATCCATGACAATTCAAGTATAAGATGCCCAGATAAACCAGTTAATATCTGATCTCTATCCACCGTATTCCGAGGACTCACCTAGTTACACTATAGCCGACTCTGAGGATGAGGACAAGACGATAACTTGTATCGTTCAACGACGTTAACTAAGGTGTTGTTTGGGAGGCAACCCAAAACCCCTTTTTGCTTTTTATTTGTGTTATATTAAAATAACAGTGTGTTGTTTGTACAGGTTGAAGTGTGGAAAGTGTTCAAAAAAAAAATGTAGTGTGGTGAGCAACAGGTCCAGTCGGTGAATCACCAAAGAGGTCGGTGACCTAGATGGAGACCGTCGTTGGGATCCCCATATTAACCAGAGGTCCTATAAATTTCGGTGAGCAAACTAAAACATTCGGCGTTCCGCCGAGTGATTAGGCGAGCTTGATTAATGTCATCGAGTGAGAGAAAATTGGACGGTTTTGAAAGCAAAAGGTTTAAAAGTTTCAACTTCATTCACTTTCACTCCCTTTTTATCTACCCAAACTCATACATGCACTCTAGTTTCTATATTTCTTGCATTGTTAGATTATTTTGGTTGGTTGATTTGTGTTCGGAATTGGATTACCTTGTTGTCTAGTGTTTCAATGGTTTTATAGTGAACACAAAAGGTCGATTTTCTATGCCCCGAATTTATTTTATAAAAATTTCTACTCATTTTCAATAGCCAAATCTTTTTGAAAGTATTCTGACTATGCCCGATAGGATTGGATTTTGTACATAGATGCTTTAATTTGAAAATCTTGCTCGAGTAGTTGTGACTGTTGAATTCTAATGATTGTATGCCTTAATTTGGATTAAAATTCGAAGGGTTGTGTTTGAGTGCTACGGGTCCCACCTTGATGGTACTAGTGCATACTTTGATTTTTTCTTCAGGGGTTACAGGATTGAATTCGATAAGATGGGTTGAAAATAGGTACGTTGAGCCGTTTGGCGAGCTGAGTCAAGCACGCCGAACCACTCGCCGGTTCACCTAACATCCCCATCTCTCCTTTAATTTAATGAGAAATATGCTATTTATTCTGTAACAGTCGGCAAGCAGTTGAAGGTCGCCAAAGAATTCAAGAGACTCGCCGAAAGCCTCATTTTACCCTTGCAAACTTCCCTCGATCTTTGTGCACTCTAGCTTTTCAGCGAACTAACTCTGGATCACCGAATGATATCGACGACTCCTTGTAAAAGTCGATGAAGCTTATCAATGCTTTTGTCAAATATATCTCTACCTTCTCTTTGAAATTTTGCAAACATAACTAAAACTAAAGCTGCTGAAAGAATAACGCCAGCTCAAGAGAAGTCCAAAGTAATTGCGATAAAGGAGGATGCAGTTACGTCGAAAGGAAAAACTTTGAAACTACCCACAACTACTGGGAAAGGCATGGGCAAGAGGCTCACTCCTGCCAGGAAAACCATTACGCTAGACCTTGATACTCTTTCATGGGCTAGGGAATTTTGCAAAGCAGTGCATGTCTTTCTGGCAGACTTATAATCAACAAACCTTGGTGAAGCTAGCAATGTTGTTCCTCCTTGAGGTATCCTCGGGCATCGATGCCCAGGCTCAGGGTGAGGCATCGGGCACTGATGCCCAAAAAGATAGAGAGAATACATAGACAGGATCCTTTCTTTACCTCCCTCTCTTTCTTATTTACTTTCACATTTGGATACTTTATTTCATTTTCATTTGAGGACAAATACTTTTTAATTGGGGTGGGGTGAGGCTCACCTTTTGTGTGCTATTTGCGAAGCGTGTTTTGTTTGAGTATTTGGGTTATGTGCTATAATGTTGTGTTAGTACTATTTTTGTGGATGTTTGAGCTTGTGACTCCTTTTGTTTTAAATTGCAAAATGATTTTGACCCTTTCAAAAATTTGTGCCACCTCTCATGTGTTGAATGTGGCTGTTCTTTTATAAAATTTAAATCTTGGTTACGATCAATATCGATGACTTGAATAGTCCTCATGACCGAACGAACATGAATGTGCGGCTACAATGAGGCAAAATGAAGTTGCATAGAAAATATATGAATTGTTTGCATCTCATTGTGATTATCCATGTATCAAATTGATTCTCTTGTGATGACTATTACAGACTAGCAAAAGTGTGGAGTCTTATTTGACTTTAGTGTCGGCCTTGTGTGATGAGCTTACTGTGAACTATTCATTAATACACCTAGAATTTGCCCCATTGGTCTAATTGATTAAGTAATTCTACTCTTGATATGATCTTAGGCAACTTCGAAGAGTGTGAGCCAATTTGATAGATACCTCTTTCGTGATCGACCTTATGAGTGTGTTAACCTCTTTGTAACACCCCTTGAACCTTACCTTTCTTTCGAAGAAACTTTATGAAATCATAACCTTTCTTTATCCATTACCCATGATCCTCAAGAAGTTGTGGTTAGTTTGAATATCCAACTTAGGCTAAAATCCTAAGTTGTAAGGTGTGGTGAAAAGAAAATGTAAATCAAGAAGTGCAAGAAACTCCCTCTTACCTATGATTTTGAGAAAAATGGAACCCCTCCATATGAAAAAAAAAAAAAGAGAGAAAAAAGAAAGAAAAAGAAAGTTGTGGAATAAAGTACAAAAGAAATGGGGTTTCAAAACAATCCATGGAAAGTGAATTATAGGATGAATTATAAGCAATAAAGAGAATGATGAAGGAATAGGAAAGGAAGTGTTGTGGGCACCACATTTCATGAGGATGAAAGTCGTTTAGCCTAAAAGACCATAGCTTTGCACTCAGCCCCACTATAAGCCTTGAAAAGACCTTTTTGATCTTGAGTAAGCCGAAACAAATGTTGATTGAAAAATATGGGCAAACCTATGGGTGAAAGCAAGCATTGTGTTCTTCCTTGTGAGAGTGAGAGTTGTATGTTATTCCGAAACCTTAAATGATTAAACATTTTTAGGTGTGTATGGAATCATCCGTTCTGTGAGGGCATTTGAATACTTTTGTTGAGCTTGAACTTTCATTTAAAACAAGTATTGCGAGCTTGAGAATCTTTGAGAATGGTGTGTCACAACTTGAATCTTTGGGTACACATTTGATCTTTTCATAAGTAAATTGAGTCTTGTTGTGTGCATTCATGATTTAGTCTTGTGTACCACTGTTCGAGACCTTTTTTTTGAATGGCTAAACTTGAGTTTTCTTGAGGAGAAGCAAAAGTTTAACTTGGGAGTGTTGATGAGTCCACTAATTGAACTCATTTAGGGCTATATTTTGATAGAATTAGTGTCCTCAAATGCTTATTTTGTCTCAATATTAGATGGAAAGGCTTAAGTTTCAGTTATTTGGAGTTTGAGGGAAAGCATGAACACTACTTAGCAAAAACAGAACAAAGGTAGCTAAATGAACAAAGAAATGAAAATCTGAGAATCGCCGAACTCGTTCAGCGAGTCGCCAAAAGGTCTTATCCTCTCTTTTTCTTCCAGTGTGTTGAGCCCTGAAGAAAAGAATCAAATTGGTGATAAAAAGGAGCAGTTAGCGTGTCGCCACGTAGTTTCGCAAAGCAGTAGTATGTCACCCAATGATCCAAAACATGACGATGCTGAAGGATAAAGCAAGACGACCATGAAACCTACCAAAGGGCGGATCGCCGAGTTTATCAGCGATCCCGACTAACGGAGTCGAATGATCCGCTGTAGCCCAAATTTTTGAAATCTATAAATACTCGTTGAGAGTTGTAGCTTAATATCAGATTTTTAATATAGAACTTTTAACACAGAATTTTGAGTTCTATGTTTGGAGAGGGTTTTGAAGAACTTGAAGATTCAAAGGGTTTCAACTCCAAGAATTTGGGCTTGGGTATTGTGGATTCTTCACTCTTGGATTGTTTTGAGACTTAAATATTCATACCAAATTGAATGCAAACTCATATTGGTATAAATTTCTATCTCTTTTATATGTCTAGTTAAAACCCGAATTCTTGGGGTGTGATTTTTTGAATATGGGTTATATTATCTGTTGAGTCTTGCTTGTTGATGATTTATTTGTTGTTTAGATATGATTTCATTTAGTAGTTGTGGCGGAACATAATGAAATTGTAGTTGCAAATATAATTTCACCTTTGTCTTTTCGTCTTGCTCAAGAGAGAGGTCATAAAACTAAAACTACTAATTGATGGCCTGTGGGAGTGGGTTGACATGAGGTTCAGCTTGAGAGAGTGAACCCTAGTCCTTTTCCCACACTATCAGCTTGAGAGAGTGAGTGGGCTAAGGCAGAGATTGTTCTTCATGTGGCAACTCTGTGTTTGAGGGAAACCAAGTTGATTTGGGGTAAGTTGCTCGAGAGAGAATTTACCCCCACTACGGTTTAGCCTAGTCACAAATATTCAATGGATTTATTAACAAAATCATGTACCCAATAGTTTAGTTTATCCCATATCCCTATCACACCCCAAGGATCTCATCTACTTGATTAGTACTCTTTGCATTTTTTGCTGATTTTTGTTTACTAGTGACAAACCCGCATTGATAATTGACGCATGCATCACCCCTTAAATTTAACATATTTGTATTCAACAATGTTTTTAGCTATTACTAATTAGAACTAAATTTTATTTTTTTATTAATTCTCAATCCCACACCCTTGGGACTCGACCCCAACCCTTGGTTGGGTTACTTTACTATTGTACGATCGTACACACTTGCATTAGTAGTTTTGTCTTGATTACACAAACATTAAAATGGCGCCACTGTCGGAGAGTGGTGTTACTTGAGAATTCTTAGTTTAGTAAAAATTTTGTTCTTCTTAGTTGTAGTTCACTTACCTTATTTTTAGTTTTGTTTTGTGTTGCTTGTTTGTGCATTGAAGCAGAAAAATGGATATGAAGGATCAATATGGGTATCAAGCAGATGACCGCTTCTTGAAATTGTTGAACCTTAGGGACAAGCTCCTACCTTTCAACAAATAGGGGATGAAACTATTAAGGAAATGTGGCTGAAGTTTCAGGTAGTGCGGTAGCCATGCCCCACTCATGGGATAACCCACAAGGTGCTACTAGAAAGCTTTTATCGGGGTGTTGGACCCAATAATAGAAGTAATGCTGATGAACTTTTCGCGGGTGGTGTGTTACACTAGCCCTATGAAGTCGTAGCTGAATTCCTTGATTGCATGATTGAATCTAACAAGGGGACCAAAAAAAAAAAAAAACAAGAGTGGGATGAAATGCTAGCTTAATTGGATTTTTTTATCCAAAAGAGTCATGGAGTTGGAAGCACAGGCCTTGAAAAAGGACAAGAACTTCTCCCTTTGAGAGTGTACAAAGGGTAAGAAGAAGGAGAGCATACAAGATGACGAATTCCTCTCACTCATTGCACAAAAAATCGAAGAACAAGACTAGATGCTCAATAAGATGAAAAAGAATATCGACATGCTGAATCAAGCGACAACCTCTAACTCCATGATGATTCAGCTACAAGATGCCCATATAATCAGTTAATATCAGGTAGCTATCTACCATTTGCTAAGGACTAGCCTAGTTACACAATGGGCGACTCCGAGGATGAGGACTAGACATTAACTTGTGTCGTGCCACGATGTTAACTAAGGTGCTATTTGGGAGGCAACCCAAAACCTCTTTTTGCTTTTTATTTGTGTTATAGTAAAATAATGGTGTGTTGTTTGTACAGGTTGAAACGTAGAAAGTGTTCAAAAAAAGTGTAGGGTAGCGAGCAACGGGTCGAGTCGGCGAATCGTCAAAGAGGTCGGCGACCTCGATGGAGACCACTGTTGGCATCCCCACATTAACCAGAGGTCCTGTAAATTTCAGTGCGGAAATAAAAACATTCAGTGTTCCGCCAAGTGATTAGGCGAGCTTGATTTACGTTGTCGAGTGGGCGAAAAGTGGACGGTTTTACAAGCCAAAGGTTTAAAAGTTTCAACTTCATTCACTTTTTATCTGCCTAAACTCATCCCTTCACTCTAGTTTCTATATTTCCTGCACTTTTAGAGTATTTCAGTTGGTTCATTTATGCTCTGAATTGGATTACCTTGCTGCCTAGAATTTCAATCGTTTCATAGTCGACACAAAAGGTTATTTTTCTATGCCCTGAATTTATTTTATAAAAATTTATGCTCATTTGCAATAGCCAGATCTTGTTGAAAGTATTCTTACCCTGCCGGATAGGATTAGATTATTTACACGCATGCTTTAATTTGACAATCTTGCTCAAGTAGCTGTGACTACTGAAATCCAGTTATTGTATGCCTTAATCTGGATTAAAATTCGAAGGGTTGTGTTTGGGTGCTATGGGTCACACCTTGATGGTACTAATGCATACTTTTATTTTGTCTTCAGGGGTTACAAGGTTGAATTTAAGAAGATAGGTCGCAAATAGGTACGTTGAGCCATTTGGTGAGCTGGAACGAGCTCGCTGAACCACACGGCAGTTCGCCTAACGTCCCCATCACACCTTTAATTTAATGATAAATGTGTTGTTAATTCTATAACTTTTGACAGAAAGTTGAAGGTCGCCAGCAACTTTTGGTGACTCGCCGAAAGTCTCGTTTTACCCTTGTCAACTGCCCTGGATCTCTGTGCACTGTAAATTTTCAATGGGTTGACTCTAAATAACGGAATGATATAGGCGACTCTGCAAATGAGTCGATGAAGCTTATCACTGCTTTTGTAAAATATTTATCTAACTTCTCTTTGAGATTTTGTAGATATGACTAAAACTAAAGTTGCTGAAAAAATAGCGCCAGCTCAAGAGAACTCCAAAGGAATTGTGATAAAGGAAGATGCAGTTACATCGAAAGGAAAAGTTTCGAAACTACCCACAACTACTGGGAAAGGCAAGGGTAAGAGGCCCACTCCTGCAAGGAAAACCATTACCCTAGACCCTAATACTCCTTAATGGGCCAGGGAATTTTGCAGAGCGGTGCATGTCTTTCTGGTAGACACACAATCAACAGACCTTGGTGAAGGTGGCAGTGTTGTTCCCTCTGAGGTGACCTCGGACACTGATGTCCAGGATCAGAGTAAGGCATCGGGCATTGATGCCCAGACAGATGGACCGACTACATATACAGGATCCTTTCTTTACCTCCCTCTCTGTCTTATTTACTTTCACTTTAGGATACATTATTTCATTTGCATTTGAGGACAAATACTTTTATTTGTGGTGGGGTGAGGCTCACCTTTTGTGTGCTATTCATGAATCATGTTTTGTTTGAGTAATTGTGTTAATATTGTTTTTATGGATGTTTGAGCTTGTGACTCTTTTTTTTTAAATTGCAAAATAATTTTGACCCTTCCAAAATCTTTTTGCCACCTCTCATGTGTTGAATATGGCTGTTCTTTTGCAAAATTTAACTGTCAGTTCCAATAAATACCGATGACTTGAATAGCGTTCATGATCGAATGACCATGAATGTACTGCTCGGATGAGGCAAAATAAAGTTTCATAGACAATATGTGAACTCTTTGTTTCTCGTTGTGATTAGTCATGTATCAAATTGATTTTCTTGTGATGAACGTTGCACACTAGCAAAAGTTTGGAGTCATGTTTGACTTTAGTGCCGATGCCTTGTGTGATGAGCTTACTGTGAACCATGCATAAATACACCTAGAATTTACCCCATTGGTCCGATTGATTAAGTAAGACTATCTCTTGATATATTCTTAGGCAACTTCGAAGAGTGTGAGCCAATTTGACAGATACCTCTTTTGTGACCGACCTTGTGAGTGTGTGAACCTCTTTGTACCACCACTTGAACCTTACCTTTCTTTGAAAGAAACTTGATGAAATCATAACCTTTTTTTTTTATCCATTACCCATAATCCTCATGAAGTTGTGGTTAGTTTGAATATCCAACTTAGGCCAAAAGCCTATGTTGGCTGTGTGGTGAAAAGAAAAGGTAACTCGAGAAGTGCAAGAAAGTCCCTCTTACCCATGGTTTTGAGAAGAATGGAACCCCTTCATATAAAAAAAGAGAGAAAAGAGAAAGAAAAATAATACGAATGAAAAAGAATGTTGTGGAGTAATGTACAAAAGAAATGGGGTTTCCAAACAATCTATGAAAAGTGAATAGCAGGATGACTTATGAGCACTAAAGAGAATGATGAAGTAATAGGAAAGGAAGTGTTGTGGGCACCACATTTCATGAGGATGAAAGTCACTGAGCCTAAATGACCATACCTTTGCACTCAGCCCTACTACAAGCCTTGAAAAGACCTTTTTGATCTTGAGTAAGCTGAAGCAAATGTTGATTAGAAAATACGGGCAAACATATGGGTAAAAGCATGCATTGTGTTCTTCCTTGTGAGAGTGAGCGTTGCATTTGATTCCAAAAATTTAAATGATTAAACCTTTGTGGGTGAGTATGGAATCATCCTTTCTGTGAGGGCATTCGAATATTTTTGTTGAGCTCGAACTTGGATTTGAAACAAGTATTTCGAGCTTGAGAATCTTTGAGAATGGTGTGTCACAACTTGAATTTTTGGGTATACATTAGGTCTTTGCATAAGTAAATTGAGTGTTTTGTCTGCAACGATGATTGAGTCTTGTGTAGCACTATTCGAGACCTTTTTTTTGAATGGCTGAACATGAATTTGCTTGAGGACAAGCAAAAGTTTAATTTGGGGGTGTTGATGAGTCCGGAAATTAGACTCATTTAGGGCTATATTTTGATAGAATTAGTGTCCTCAAATACATATTTTGTCTAAATATTTGATTAAAATGCTTAAGTTTTAGGTATTTGGAGTTTAAGGGAAAGCATGGACACTACTTAGCAAAAAGGAACAAAGGCAGCTGAAAGAACGAAGAAATGAAAATCTGAGAATCACCGAACCCGTTCGGCGAATTGCCAGAAGGTCTTCTCCTCGCCTTTAGTTCCAGTGTGCTGAGCCTTAAAGGAAAGAATCAAATCAGCGATGAAAAAGAGCAGTTGATGTGTCACCAAGTAGTTCCGCGAAGTAGTACTTTGTCGCCCAATGATCCAAAACATGACGATGCTGAAGAATAGAGCAAGATGTCGATGAAACCTACAAAAGGGTGGATCACCGAGTTGATCGGCCATCCCAACTAACGACGCTGAATGATCTAATGCAGCACATATTCTTGAAAACTATAAATACTCATTTAGAGTTGTAACTTTATATCAGATTTTTAATATATAATTTTTAACAAAGAATTTTGTGTTCCAAGTTTGGAGAGGGTTTTGAAGAACTTAAATATGGTTTCAACTCAAAGAATTTGGACTTGGGTCTTGTGGATTCTTCTCTCTTGGCTTGTTTTGAGATGTAAATCTTCATACCCATTTGAATGCAAAGTCATATTGGTATAAATTTCTATCTCTTTTACATGTCTAGTTAAAACCCTATTCTTGGGGTTACATTTTGTGAATATGGGTTAGATTACCTGTTGGGTCTTGCTTGTTGATGATTTATTTGTTGTTTAGATATGATTTCATTTAGTAGTTGTGGTGGAGCTTAATGAAATTGTAGTTGCAAATATGATTTCACCTTTGCGTGTTCGGTTTGTTTGAGAGAGAGGTCGTTGTTCGAGAGAAATCGAGTTTATTTGGGCTAAGTTGCAAGAGAGAATTTACTTCCGCTATAGTCTAGCCTAGTCACAAATATTCAACTAATTTATTATCAAAAGCATGTACCCAATAGTTTAGTTTATCCCATATTCCTGTCACATCCCAAGGATCTCATCTCCTTGATTAGTACACTTTGCATTTTTGTTGATTTTTGTTTACTTGTGACAAACCCCCATTGATAATTGATGCTTGCGTCACCCCTTAGATTTAACATGTTGGTATTCGACAATGCTTTTAGCTATGATTAATTAGAACTAAATTTTATTTTTCTATTAATTCTCAAGCCTACTCCCTTGGGACTCGACCCCAACCCTACTATTGTACTATCGTAGACACTTGCATTGGATGTTATGTATTGATTACACAAACATTAATGACCTCTAGAATGTGCTATTGCATGAGCACAACCTCTAGCTCTAGCCATACCTCTACTAGTTGCTGGGTCTCAACATTTGGTTCAGGGAATGCCTTCCCTCTACCACTGGAAACAGAAGCTTGGGTCCATAACATATCCCAAAATAACACGGGGCAACTTATTACAAGCAAAGGAAACCACATAAAATAAAAAAGAATGACCTAAAGGAATTTTCCTAACAATCTTCATAGACTTTTAAAGATAAGTACAGACATCTCTGTACTTATCCTCGAGACTCTACTTAGATTTTTCTTGTACAATGGAAACCTATCAACCTAGGGGTCTGATAGAATTTGTAACAACCCAAAAATGGACATGATGACACATATATATTCCCACCAAGATAAGTCAGCCTTAACCCAAGAAAACGAAACAAAAGAAAGAAATATAAAGAAAAAACAAATTGAAAGCGAAAAACACATTCGTTCTATTAATATCCCAAACCTGGCTGTCTTGTGTACAAGACATTAACAAATAAAGTGCAGAATTATGAAATAAGTACAAGTCTCAATGTCTTTGTTTCTCAAATATAACAAAGCATAACATAAAGGAAAAGTGAGTCTGTCAGGATGAAAAGTAGCTCTCTCAATAGTCCTTTGACTGGCATCTATAAGTATGAAAAGAGGACGATCACACAAAACTAGGCTTAAAATCTACATAAATGTAGAAGCAACGGATGAGTACCAACAACACGGTACCCAACAAGCAATCTACTTAACAAAACAACTAGCTAGAAATTAAATACCCCTTTCTTCCCAACCGAAACTCCTCAAACTACAACATACATAGAATTCAGCTCAACCTGACAGTTCACAATACACAACTCATGATGTTCAGTAGTCACAATTTTATAACCAACACGAATCAAGTAAGTAAATCACAAGTATCAAGTGGATTTTTCACAAGTATCACACACTTCAATCACAATTAAAAAGTAGGTCAATCATATGCATCAAAATGTGTCAAACTAGAATGATCAATCCTCATTAATATCATTTCCGATCAAATTATATATCACTAGCAAGAAATGACCTCGGCATCACAAACACTTGCCGAAACCGACCTCGACATCATAACACTTACTAGAAATGACGCCGACATCATAACACTTGTCGGAGATGACCTCGGCATCACAACACTTACTAGAAATGACCTCGACATTATAACACTTACCAAAAATGACCTCGGCACTATGACCTTACTATAAATGACCTCAACATCATAACACTTACCGGAAATGACATTGGCTTCATAAATCTTACATGTATCATCACAGTGTTCAAAATTAATGCACACAAGAAAATCACACCACACATAAGAGACAACTATTCATACAGTTTAGGACTACTTTCTTCCTATGAATCATTTTATCAATCAATCAATAAGGGATACAACAAGGAAATTCACAAACATTACGATCATCACATAGCCTTTTCATTTCAACTCCTTTTTACACATTAAGATTTATAAAGTGGAGAATTCGCCCTTCACCTCATTCCCATAAATCCCAACACACAACAACTAAGGAAAAACATAAATTCTGCTAGAATATAAGGTTTAGGAGATCAGTTGCTTTAATCAAACAATTAATTAATCTGATGCTTGAGTTTTCCCCATTCAAATCACTTCCAAAGCCACTTAATCTATATCAATAAAGTATTCAAAATCACTTTCCAGAAATAACAATGCCCACATATATTACTTATAATAATGGGTCAATCAACCCAAAACTTAATTTCAGAAAGGAGGTATGAATATGAAAAACAGTACTTAAAAACTGACATTTAAGGCCTTAGGAACTCATTAGTGAAAAAATTTTTAATGGAGGAATCAAAATCAATTCAAAATCCCCATTTTAGTTTAGAATTTGAACTCCTAGAAAACCTTGCTATTTATCAATCAAAATCCTAAATTTTGATGTTAGAATCCATAAATAATTAATGGGAAATGAAGTTCTGGAGTTACAAACCCAATCAAATATTGCCTCATAGTGTTTTACAAAATTTAAAATGGGGAAAGATTGACAAAACACCAAAATCTCAGGTCAAAAGGTTCTCAAATGTCGCAAAAGCAAACACGGGTTTGCTTAAGAGAACTTCGCAAAAGAGGCTTCTAGTTCATTTATGTGAACCCCTCTTAAGTAGACCTATTCACAAAATCAAAGCTCCCTTCAGTTAAGTGGACTCACCTTCACCAAAGTGAGTCAGCAGACACCAAAAATTTCAGCCAACTTTCAAATGATAGAATGGACCCTCGAGATTTGTTCAGAACCCCATACACATAACAAATCTATGCAAATCAATTATACTCAATGTTATGAACTCAATGGATGTTTCAAAACATGAATCTAAGGTCTCCTTGACCTGACGTCCATGGAAACCACTAGAAACTAACGCAATCCCTAAAAAGGCTAGACGAGCTCCGAACTTCTAAATATTCAACCAAGACCCCACTTAGGCCTAAATCATTTCCAAATCCAATGACACTCTTGGAATTTCGATACGAGTATATGAATCCTGAATGTTTACCAAAGTCAACCCAAAGGCTAAATTTCTACAATTTTATAACTTAGGACCTTAAATCCTCCAAAAGACTCTGTATCTAAAACCACCAACTTGTAGAGACCAATTTACACATCTCGAAACTAATGAAGTCGGAAAAATTCTATTTTGACACTCAAAACTCCAACAGACTCTGAAAACCACTTTTAAGAAACTTAAATCTGTCAAATTCAAAACATACACAAATTCTAAACCTTAAACTCAAAGTGTAAAAAGAACTCCCAATAATCCATTCAAAACAACTTAGGGTCAATATATTTAGGGGGAAAATGGTAATTTTCCATAAAATATCAGCCATGTCACTACACTAATTGAGCATTAAATTACATAAGCACACCTCCAAAATTATGGGGCTTTAGCCAAGCATTTTGAAAATTAAAAGTATTTTACCAAAATGGTTCTCCATCAATTATAAATGGTTGAAGAAACAATAAGAAATCAATTCCTAGAATTCTCCAAAACCAAGCCTCTAAATCTCAATACTAGCCAAAACATCAAAAGTATAGAAGCTTCTAAGCACATGAATATTCCGAATTGTAAAAGATCTCTTTCTCGCTCCAGAAAAGATCAATTGATATATTTTCAAATTTTTCCAAAAATAACTCTTCATAGTATACTCGGTGAAGTTAATTGGGCTCACTGAACTTGATCAGTGAGTCACCAACTATCATTCTTCATCGCCCAATTGCCTTTCTTTTTTAATCTTCCCTTCAACATTCAGTAATGGATGGCAAGCTCATTGGAGTCCATCGAGGTGATTCGGTGAGTTGTCAGTTTCTCTTTTCCATCACTAAATTGGCTTGACTTTTTGAGTAGAACTGTCTGAACTTTTTGGCAAAGTAGGGGTCACTTGACAATTCACCTAGTGACTTTGGCAAGTTTCAGCCTCACAAATTTCTTCATTTTTTAATGTACTTGACTTTCTTTGCTTTCATTTTTCATAGTTCTGTCCTTGGGCTCTCATAGCTGAAATTCAAGAAATTTTACATTACAAATGGACTTAAAATCACTGAGGAAATGATTTGGTTAACTAGATGCCTATAACAAGTTCAAAATATCCGACTCAACAATACCCCAACTTAAGCTTTTATTTTTCCTCAAGTAAGTCATGATATCAATTAGTTCAACAAAGATTTCTACAAACAGTGCTTCTTGAGAGCTAATATGCAAGTGTTATCACAAGGATATTTTCAAAGTATGCAACTTCAAATTAGGAACCAAAAGCCTTAAGCAATTACTAGTCATTTTCAATCAAAACAAATGCTCACAAAAGCTCACTCAAATGCAAAGTTATGATCAAGAAAGGTTTCTAATTTCTCTCACACCAAGAATGATTCCATGAAATGATAAACGACAAGCAAGATATAAATTTTAGGAATCAACACAAATTCTCACGCTCATAAGGATAAAAACATTCATGCTTCCACCAATTTGTTTGCCCATACTTTCCAAGAAACCTAAGATTTGGTTCTCACGAGATTATAAAGGTATTTCAAGGCTTGTAGCAGGGCTAATGTACATGTATTATAATTTTGGTTAGTAGTGACTCAACCTTCTTGAAGAATTCACAATATTCTTTCTATTTAATTTTTTCTACTTTTCTTTGAATTTTGAAAATCGTACTACTTAAAATTTGGATGGGCTTTCCTCTTTTCTTGAGAATCTTTACACTATCATTGTTTGCAATAAATTTTAAAGTAATAGAAAGGAAGATGAAATAACAAATAATATATGAAGAAACATAACTTTATTGATAAGTATGTTGGTACAATTACGTTCCTCCCTTGATTCTTCTCTAATAAGATTTATCTATGATTTGAGGGTTGTTAGTAGCGTATTTCTTGAATTAGGTGATTTGGATTTGATCTCTAAGGAATACTTCATGAATTTGTGGAATATTCGAGATGCCTCTATAAGGGAATATAGTACCCCTTATAAAAACAATTAACTAGGGTTTAGGGTTAAGTAGCCTCCAAGAATTCTAGTTAGAATTGAACACACACACCTTATAGAGCCCAACTCGAACAGAACACCTTTTGTAGACTCCCATAAAATTTCAATGTCTACAAATACCCCCTACTTCAAGGCTTGTCAGAGTGTAGACTTGTTGAAACTCAAAAACGAGGCTTGAAGAACTCATTCTTCTACCTTTTCAGTTTTGTGACATAAGATTTGTCACGACCCAGGGGTACACCCTAGATGTAACATGGCGTATAGGACCCCAAGAGGCCCCATACAAGTCACTTAGAATTTATAGCGTAAGACATAGAATAAAAGAGGTAAAGAAATACATTTCAAGTCTCAAAAAAAGTTATAAAAGTAAAGTGGAAGTCTAAACACTTTGTCTCAATAGCAATCTAATACAATAGAATGAAATTGATTCTAGCCCATACATCATGTCCAAAACTAAAAAAGAGAAAGAAGACTAAAAACAATGAAGATTAATTCTAGAAGCATGACGACTCACAAAAGCACGGAATCTCTCAAGTTAACCTCTAGCCACGAAACTGATTACCCTGGCTGTCACACCCTACATTTGGGGAAATGTTGGCAGGAGTATGCGTTAGTACAACATATGCACCAAGTATGATAGCCATGCATATAAACATTTAAATTATGCTAAAATAGGACATTTTCATGAACACGCAATGATCAAGCTAAAGTATGAAACTTGAGAATTAAAAAGCATAAGCCATTAAACATGATCAATGCAACTGAACGTCACCTAGAAACATACTTAAGATACTTCTTGAAGTAACCTTGGTTCATCATAACTTTACTTGCTTGTGGGAAGTTGCCGTAACCGACATATAAGACAACGTAAGATAGCAACATGGAATCTGGTGTCTACCCCACACTGAAAAGAGGTGTCCTACTTGATATGGTAAGGAACATGAACTTCTATCTATTGTGGATCCACTAGCTATTGTCAATCTATAAAATCCTATGTTGGCACGTAGTTATGGGACACGGGTAATCATTACTTGTGCACTCGGTTCTAAGATTAACTTCCACATAATAGTTCTTAATTCTATTCATCATAGCTCATTAAGGAACATGGGTAATCTCCTCTGGTCCTTACATCATGTGATATGGGTAATCACCTCTTGTCATTCAATTAGAGATCATGGGTAATCACCTCATTCCTCATCATTAGCATAGCTTCTTAGCGTTGGTTCATTTTAGGTGAGAAAACTTTTCAACCCTAAGAACCCTTATTATGTGAGAACACCTTTCACAATTCATGCTTACATATATATATGAGGAATCCATTCAACAACACAACACATCAACATCATTGATACTTCAATCTCAAGCATCCTTAAAACATTTACATAGATTTCATAAGACATGCATAATTTTATAATTCACCTTTCAAGGTTCAAAACTCACTTTCAATGATCAACATATAGAATATATGGTTTAGGCATATGTGCATAGAAACTCATAATAAATTGATGTAATCCTATCAGTTCATGCTTGACTTTACATAATCTTCTTTCATAATCCAAGACCCACATTATATGCTCATAATTGAAATACATGGTAGTTACATGGGTTCATGGGGGACACATCATAAAATCATGAGATTAACTCAATTCATTCATCATAGATCATAAATCAATCAATTAAATCAACAATTAGGAGAACCCACAACATAGAAGAAAATCCTAACTCAATTAGGGATTTCTAGCTTTGAAAATAGGAGAATTTGGGAACTTCGTGAATGGAAGGAATCCATGAATGAAAACTATCATACCTCAATGCCAATTGCTTAACTTGAATTGAGGAATTGGAGACTTGTCTTGCAAAACCATAACTTAGTCCCTTCTTTTTCAAATTTTCTAGAGAGAGAAATATTAGGGAAGAAGACTTGTTCTTCTTTTGTAAATTTGAGAGAATGATTTTCAATTGGGAAATTTTAGAGTTAAAACACTTATATAGTGGTTCAATTCATAGGCAAAACGACATAGTATTATGGTAAACTAATTAGGAAAAGATCCAACTACCCCTAAAAATAAATGTTGACCCACAACCCACGGACCTCGACCAACGGACTGTGGTCTGACCTATAGTCCATCTTGCTGGTCTATCGTCCGCCCTCAAAAAGTGGATTTGAGGCCATTGATGCACAGACCTCCTCCACAGACCATGGACTTAACAACGATCTCTTGGTCCAAGTCGTGGTTTGTGGTCCTCTAAACTTTTCAGGTGGCCAATCCACGGACCAAACCTATGGTCCATGGCTCAATTCACGATCAAGTTGGTCTCCATTGGATGGCACCAGAAAATACTGAAACTTGCTATGTAGCCCTTTCTCGAATCTGAGGTGTCACATTATTTCCTCCTTGGGATCATTCGTCCTCCAATGAGACTCAAGACATTGCAAAAGAAAAGGACTCTAAACTAGCAACCCATCATGCCTGCTCCTTCATCTAAATGCACATAACCGAGGAGGAACCTCGACTCCAAGCTAAAATATATTCAAAGTATCATAAGGAAGATAGGAGCTAGACCTAGTAGCACAATATGAATGCAATTACAAGATTACATATATCCGAGGAGGAAACACTATCTCTAAGCTAAAAGCATGTTCAATCATCATATCATGAAGTCTATAGGAAATTTATGTCCAAATGCACATAAGCCTGTTGAAATCAGTCAATTTGACTCATTTTATCAAAAGCTTTTTATGAATCATGCATAGTAAGGAAATCATGGAACATTTAAGACACATGACACTCAAAGAACAAACTAAGAAAAGTTAATTAGCTCAAGCTAGAGTAGGGGTAAAAGGAAAGAGATGAGGATATCGGGACATCATATCGGCCTCAGCCTACCAAGTAGTACCCTCAACTAACTGATTCCTCCACGATACTTTCACAGAAGAAACTTCCTTATTTCTCAATTTCTAGACTTGCCGGTCAAAAATCTCAATTGTAAATTCTTCATAAGAAAGATTCTCCTTAACCCCCAAACCTTCTGAGGGAACTATAGAGGTCAGATCACCAACACATTTCTTCAACATAGAGACATGGAAAACCGGATGCACCAATGGCAGTTCATTAGACAATTCTAGTTCTTAAGTGACCTTACAAACACGCCTCAAAATTAGATATGGGCCTTCATGGCGGGGATTAAGTTTCCTTTCTTACCAAACCTCGTTACCACCCTTCATGGTGAAATTTTCAAGTAAACCCAATCATGAATGCGAAACTCAAGATCTCTTTTTCTTACATCGGCATATGACTTTTGTCGACTTTGATCCATTATTAACCTTTCTTTAATAAGTCAAACTTTTCTCATGGCCTCATGTACCAACTCGGGACCTATTAGGGAAACTCGCCCACCTCAAACCAACCTATAGGAGATGTACGCCACCTACTATACAATGCCTCAAACGGAATCATACCAATACTCGAGTGATACCTATTCATATAGTCAAAATCAAAAAAGGGCAAGTGATCATCCCAATTACCCTTCAAATCAATCACACAAGCTCTCAACGTATTTGTAGATGAATGGTCATGCTAGACTTAACACGAATACCTAGGCCCTTCTAAAATTATTTCCAAAATAGAGAAGTGAATTGGGTACTAGAGATAATGGATACAAGAACTCCATGCAACTTTACCATTTCTCTCAAGTATAATCTAGCATAGTCCTCCGCCAAATAAGAAACGTTGATGGGAATGAAATGAGCCGATTTCATCATTCGATCTACTATAACCCAAATCGAGTCATGTCGTCACTGAGTGCGGGGAAAAATAACAATGAAGTCTATATTCACATATTTCCACTTCCAGGTAGGAATGCTGATGTCTTGGGATAAACCTCCCAGTTTCAGGTGCTCAACTTTCACTTGTTGACAATTTGGATACTTTTCCACAAACTCCGCAATATCCTTTTTCATCCCATTCCACCAATAGATCTCCCACAAGTCACTGTACATCTTGGTGGCTCCCGGGTGAATTGAATACCGATAACTATGATCTTTTGACAAGATCTATTCCCTCAAGTCATCAACATTAGGAAAACAAAAACGACTTTTATATCTAAGTATACCATCTCCCCCTTGGGAGAAAGCCTCTACGAACTTCTTAAGCACCTTCTTTCAAGTGAACCAAAATTGGATCAAGACTTTGCTTGGACTTCATATCCGCCACAAAATACAATTTAGAATAATTGCGGACCATAACACCACCGTTGGTGGAGTCCACTAACTGAACACCCAACTGAGCCAATCAATGAACATCTCGAACCAACTCTTTCTAATATTTTTCAATATGAGCAAAACTATTGATAGATAACCGACTAAGAGCATCCACCAACACATTCACTTTACCGGGGTGATTAAGAACACTTATATCATAGTCTTTGAAAAATGCATGCCACCTTCTTTGGCGTAGATTTAAATCCTTTTGATTAGACACATATTGTAAACTCTATGGTTGGTAAAAACATCCACATGAACACCATGCAAATAATGCCTTTAAATCTTTAAGGCAAAAACACCAGCCGCTAGTTCATAGTCATGCGTAGGATAATTCTTTGCATGAATCTTGAGTTTCCTTGAGGCATAGGGAATAACTTTCCCATTTTTCATAAGTACACATCCTAATTCAATTCTTTAGGCATGACAATCAAGAACAAAACCATCAGTCTCTTCTGGTATGGTCAACACTAGAGCGGAAGTCAATTTATCCTTCAACACCTGAAAGCTCTTCTCATATGCTTTGGACCAAATGAACTTAACTTTCTTTTGAGTCAATGCTGTCAATAGAGAGGCAATCGAAGAAAACCCTTCAACAAATCTTCATTAGTAACCAGCCAAACCCAAGAAACTTCTAATATCTGAAGGAGATAAAGGTCTAGGCCAACTGTTGACCCTATTTGTCTTCTTAGGAACTACCTCAACACCCTTACATGAAACAATATGGCCAAGGAAAGATACGGACCTTAGCAAAAACTCACATTTTCTAAACATTGCAATGAGTTGTTGGTCCTTGAGAATTTGCAACACAATCTCAAATGCTCAATATGCTCATCCTCACTTCTCGAAAAGATCACTATATCATCAATGAACACAATCACAAACATGTCAAGATACTTTCTAAACACCCTATTCATCTAATCTATAAATGCCATTTTTGGAATGTCATCTTCCTTCACCTTCAATTGGAGATAACCCAACCATAGGTCAATCTTAGAGAAATAACATGCTCCTTGAAGTTGGTAAAACAAATCATATATCCTTGGAAAAGGATACTTATTCTGAATGGTCACCTTGTTCAACTGAAGATAGTCAATACACATACGAATAGAACCATATTTCTTTGTGCCGAATATAACTGGAGCACCCCATGAAGATATATTTGGTCAGATGAAACCCTTATCCAACCAGTCTTTCAATTGCTTCTTCTATTCTTTAAGTTTTTCCATAGCCATTCACTAAGGAGTAATAGAGATATGATGTGTATCGGGAGAAGGTTAATACCGAAGTCTGTTTCCCTTTTGGGAGGAATACCGGTAGATCATATAGGGAACACTTTCAAAAACTTATTAACAATGGGGACCAACTCAAAAGTAGGTGTTTTGGAATCTACATTCCTCATCCTAACTAAATGGTACATGCAACCCTTAGCAATCATCTTCTAGCTTTAAGACAAGAAACAAACTGACCCTTAGGCATAGAATTTCCCCCTTTCATTTTAGCACAAGGTCATTCAGAAACTAAAACTTGACTACACGAGTTCTACAATCAACAAAGGCATAACATGAATGTAGCCAATTCAAACCAAAGATAACATCAAAATCTAGAATATCAAGCTCTACCAAGTCAACAAGAGTAACTCTGTAAGATAAGGAAACAGGACCCTTTCTATAGACCCTGCTAGCCACTATAGAATCACTAACTAGGGTAGAGACACAAAAAGGTTCTAGCAATACATCCAGAAGAATATCAAACCTCATAGCCACATATGACGTCTCAAAAAATAAGGTGGCACTGGGGTCAAGTAAAGCATAAGCATCAAGTTGAAAGACTTTCAACATACCGCTAACCACATCGGGAGAACCCTTTTGCTCACCATGAGTATGAAGTGCATAGAATCTATTTTGCTTGGTAGCATTTGGACACAAACCGCTTGGACTGGATAAAGGATTAGGTTGAGACCTTCAATGATTATCTCTCTCATTCATAGCAATTGAAGGGAAATCTCTTATCTTGTGGTTTATCTTGTCACAACCAAAACAAGCATTGGAACCCGCTAGACATCTACCCTTATGCTTTCTTCCACACATAGCACAAATAGGCAATAAGGAACCACTACCATTCCCTCCTTTAGGATTAGGGTTAGACACCCTCTCTTTGTTGAACCTAGTAGGAGAATTGGAGGAACCTTGACCGGAAAACATTTGTCAAAATCTAGGAAGACCATGCCTATCAGACATTGCATGAGAGAAATTACCATCACCGATTTTAGCCCTTTTTGCCTCCCTAGAATTTTCCTTGATTTTATCCTCTTTGATCTGTTGAGCATGAACCATGAGATGAGAAATGTCCATGTCATTAACAAGCATTGCGATACGACACTCATTAACCACAATTTCAGACACACCCGAAACACACTTACTCATCTTTGCCCGATGATCGAAAACCATTGTGGGAGCATATCGAGACAATTGTGTGAACTTCAAAGCATACTCCTTCACACTCATACTTCCTTGAAGAAGGTTGATAAACTCAAGAACCTTTGCCTCCCTCATCTCAAGGGGAAAGAACCTATCAAGGAAAGCAACCTTGAACTTTTCCCAATCAAGAGGACACACATGTTTCAGTCTCCCCTCTTTCCATTAGTTGTACCATATTTGAGAATCACCCTTAACGTGATAAGTGGCCGACTCTGCCTTTTCCACCGGCATCATTCCCATGATCATCAACACTTAGTAAATCTTATCAATGAACTCTTTAGGATCTTCCTCTACCTTAGAACCATGAAACTCCAGAGGATTCATTATATTAAAGTCCCTCACTATAGATGCCACCATACCCATGATTGGGTTCATGGGAACTGCAACCTCCCTACTGGCTTAGTCCATCATGACTTGAGCCAATACTTTAAAAGCAGCCCTAAACTCTGCGTTAGTCACTTGCTCGGCAAAATGGTAGTCCGAAACTTGAAGAGCATGTGGAGGAGCTTCTTGTTTCGTAATCTCCCTCACATTCCTTTAAGAATATGCTCTTGAGTAGCCAAATCATGTAGAGAATTGGATAAAGATTAGGAGAGATACCTTATAAAGTTAAATTGTAACGCACAACTTTAGAGTAATGAACAAGTGGAGTTTCCTAATCATCTTGTAGCCTCTAATTCATAAATGTGGTGCTCTTCACACTCATAAATAAGACTCTACTCAACGTGGCTTATGAGACATCCTAGGACCATTCTATACCTTGTGCTCTGATTACCAAGTTTGTCATGATACAGGGGTATACCCTAGATGTAACATGGCGTATAGGACCCGAGAGGCCTCATACAAGCCACATGGCATTCATAACACAATGCATTGAACAAAAGAGGAAAAGAAATACATTTCAAGTCTGAAAAGATGTTATAAAAGTAAAGCAGAAGTCTAAAAACTTTGTCTTAATAGCGATCTAATACAATAGAATGAAATTGGACCCAGCCCATACATCATGCCAAAAATAAAAACAAGAAACAAGACTGAAAACAATGAAGATCCATCCAAAGTATGAGGACTCACCAAAGCTAAGAATCTCTCAAGTCAATCTCTAGTCACAAAACTAAGAATCCAGACTATTGGACCCTAAATTTAGGGAAATGTAGGCAAAAGTATGCGATAGTCTAAAATATGTACTAAGTATGATAGCCATGAATATAAATATTTAAGTCATGCTAAAATAGGACATTTTCATTAACATGCAATAATCATATCACAACCTATAGGTATCCCCTAGATGTAACATTACATATAGAACCCCGAAGGACTCTATACAAACCACTTAGCTCTCATAACATAAGAAGTAGAACAATAAGAGTAAAATAATAGTCCAAGTCCAAAACATTTGATAAAAACAAAGCAGAAGTCTAATACATTTGTTTTATCATATACATCTAATACAATAGAATGAGATTGGGCCTAGCCCAGATCATGTCAAAAAAAGAAATACATGAAAGAACTATAACAATGAATGTCCGTCCTTAAAGCATGAGGACTCACCAAGCTCAGAAATATCTCAAGTCAACCTCTAACCACGAAACTGATGACCCTGACTGTCAGACCCTACATTTGATGAAATGTAGGCAAGAGTATGAGTTAGTACAAAACAATGTACCAAGAATGATTGCCATGCATAAACATTTAAATCTACTAAAAAGGACATTTCATTTTATGACATACAATTGACCAAGCTAAAACATGATATAAGATAGATAGAAAACATAAGTCATAAAACCATGGCCAATCCAAGCTAACATAATCTTTAAAACACTTAAACTTATATGTGATACTTCTTGAAGTAACCTTAGTTCCTTATTAATGTATTGAATTAGCCTTAACCGACAGGGAGACCATGTGAGTTATAACATGATCCCCCTGTGTCTTCCACACAAAAAAGAGTTATCCCACTTGCCAAGATAAGGACCATGAACTTGTAGCTTAAGTGGATCCACTAGCTAATCAACCTATAGGGGCACATACTTAAGGGATAAGAAGATTGCTACTAGAAACTTGCCTCTCTCATGGGAGAGCTTCCATCTCATGAGATTGCTTCTAGAAACCTAGCCTCTACTACGGGAGAGCTTCCTTCTCATCATCAATATCCTCTCGGTGCTAAGAATAAGTCCCAAGGAATAGTCATTTCTTACTTGGATTCATTATTCATGGAAAGGTGTCCTTGGACAACCAATCCAAACTAGTTCATTAGGATAGCTCTTACTCTTTTATTCAATTATGTGAGAAAGCCATTCAACCTAAGAATCCTTTCTATATGAGAAAACCTTTCACATCATGCTATTATGTGTTTATAAGAATATCCTTTCACAATGCAACATCATCATTGGTACTTTACTCTCAAAGCACCCTTAAAACATTTACATAGATTTCATAAGAAAATGGATAAGTCCATAATTTACCTCTTAAGGTTGAAAGCCCACTTTCAATAATCATTGCTTGGAAAACATGGGTTACATATGAATTTCATCATAAGTACATGTAAAGCCTGCAATATATGCTTGATTCCATAAAACTCTTCCTTGAAGATCAAAATCTCACATCATATGATTCATAACTTGAAAACATGGGGATTATATGGGTTAATAGGGAAATCATCATAAATTAATGCATAAGTGATCCTAATTTAATCATTTAAATCAACATTTAAGACAACCCTTGAAAATTGAAGAAAACCATAGCTCGATTGGGGAATTCTACCTTTTGAAATAGACGAATTTGGGAACTCCATGAATGAAAGGAATCCATGGATGAAAACTATCCTACCTTAAATCCAAATGCTAGCCTTTAATGGAGGAATTGAGACCTTGACTTGAAAATCTAGATTGAATCTTCTTCTTCTTCGAGTTTTTAGTCAAAGAAATATTTGGAGAGTAAATTTGGTTTTCTTTTCTGAATTTCGAAGAATGAAGTGAATGGGTTAATTTGGGGTTGAAAATACTGATATGGGGGTCTTAGGGAAGGGTAAAACGACTTAGTATAGGAACTAATTAATTAGGAAAGACCCAACTACCCCTGAACATAATTGCCAGCTGACCACCAATGGACTCAGTCAATAGACCGTGGTGTGACCCACGACCCATCCTAGTGGACCGTTGTTGGTCATCAGAAAGGTAATCTTGGGGCCTCAAACCACGGACTATGGTCTAGACAATGGTCCATAGGTCAGGCCGTGGTCCTGGGCCTTTGAACTACCTTAGACAAGGCAATCTACAAACCACACCTATGGACTATGGTCCCATCTATAGGCCGTTGGTGTCCCTCGTTGATGGCACATGCAATTTCCTAAAATTTGATCCTTTTCTCTTTTTCGGATATGGGGTTTTACAATCCCTCTTGGGACCATTCGCCATCGAATGAGATTCATGATGGTTCTAAAACAATAGGAGAGGAACTAACAGCCCAACCTTACAATGCAATGCATGAAACAAGGAGGAATTATCGACTCCAAGCTAGGACGTACTCAAAAGATCATTAGAGGGGTGAAAGTAACTCTATCAACCCATCATGCATTCAATGCACATATACAAGGAGGAAACATCAACTTTAAGCTAAACATACTCAAATACATCATAAGGAAGTAGGAACTACATCTATCAACCCAATATGCATGAAATTTCAAAATTTCTCATATTCAAGGAGGAATTACCTTATCCAAGCTAAAAGCATGCTCAACACAATCTCATGGAGCTCATATCCAATTTGTTCTCAAAAAACCAAATCTAAAGCATGTTCATCAATTTATCTCATGAAGTTTACAGGCAACTCATACTTAATGCACAACAACATGAGAATAAATCGATCATATAAACTCATTTTCTTTCAAAACACTAATTTTCATGAGCATGCATTAGATAAGGAAATCATGGAAACACATAAAACACATGATACCAAAAATATGGACAAGCCAAGAGTAACTCATTACCTTAAGCTAGAATAGGAGTAGAAGGAAAGGGATGAGGATATCAGGACATCGTATCGGTCTCGGCCTCCCAAGTAGCACCCTTAACTAAATTATTCCTACACAACACTTTTACGAAAGCTATTTCTTTATTTCTCAACTTCTTGACTTACCAGTCTAGAATCCCAATCGAAACTTCCTCATAAGAATGATTCTCCTAAACACTCTAAGGAAACTCTAGATGTCGGATCACTAGAACATTTCTTTAACATGGATACATGGAAAATAGGATGCACTGTTGCCAACTCATTCGGCAAGTCTAACTTATAAGAAACCTTACCAACATACCTCAATATCTGATATGGGCCTACATACCAGAGACTAAGCTTCCCTTTCTTACCAAACATCATTACAACCTTCATGGTTGAAATTATAAAATAAACCCAATCATGAATATTAAACTCAAGATCCGTTCTACTCACATCGGCATATGACTTTTATCAAGTTTGAGTCGTTTTCAACTTTTCCCTTATAATTCAAACTTTATCTATGGCCTCTGTCACGACCCAAGGGTATCCCCTAGACGTAACATGTCACATCGAATCCCAAAGGACCTAAGTAAGCCCCTTAGCTTATCATCATCACATAAGTATAGAATAATAAAGAATAAAACACAATTTTAAGTCTATAAGAAATCTTTCAACAAAGTAAAGAAGAAGTCTAGACATAGTCTCATTAACCCATCTGCTACAATCGGAGTCTAAAAATACAAGGGTCACAGCCCTTACAGTAGAGAATATGAAAATGTCTAGTACAACTCATGAAATGAAACAACAATAAAGCTAGTGTCCTCGTATCCATGAGGACATACCACAAGCTTGAAGAGTAGTCAACCCAAGCTTGAACTACAAGGAGTCACCTTAGACGCCAAAACCTACCTTAGTATAAAAATAGAAGACATATGCGTTAGTACAATTAGTGCACTATGTAAGGTAGCTATACATGAAAACCATTTAAGATTATGAAAAGAGACATTTAGTTGAAAACTATGCATTTGATCAAATTTATGAACTATCATAGAAACATGCATATTCAACATATTAATCATCTCAACATAAGGAAACAAATCATAAGAACCATCAAAGCAACCTTGTGCAATGTATGGATAAGGTCCTATACCCCTATCCACACTAAGGAAAACTCATTAAGTGATTATACTTCAAAACTCCAATACTGGTTCATTCAATCATAGTGGGATTAGCTTTAACCGACACTGACTATGAGAGCTTAGTCATAGAATCCGGTGTCTATCCCAAATCGAAAAGGGGTTGTCCTACTTGCCTAAGGTAGATCTAAAACTCTTATCTTATGTGGATCCACTAGCTAAAGACCTATGTGGGCACATAGTTTATGGGATATGGAAATTTTTTCTAGAAAACCAGACTCAATAATGGTAGGAGGTTTCCATCTCATAAGACAACTACTTTGGGACCCCGGATTCAACTAGTGTAAAAGGAACCTATTTGGGAAGCCGGACTCAACTAGTGTAAAAGTTTCCATCTCATAATAATTTCCTCTCGGTGCTAAGCATTAATTCCCTTTTTGAGTTCAATTTAAGTCTTGACTCAAGTTGATGAATAGGAAAAAATGTCTTGACACTCAATCCACAACTCATTCTATAGGTCCTCGATTCATTAGGGGAGACTAGTCTTCAACCGATAGAGTCAACATATGTGAAAAACCTTTCACCTTACATGATCTCCATACTTATGTGTGCGCATAAAGATAATCATCCAACCAATATCACAATTAGATCATAATAGAAGTAATTTACTCTCAAAGATATCCAATTGAATGCACACAAGTCTCATACATATAGCTAGTTCTCATGCTTTGCCCTTCAAGGGATATAGATCACTATGCATCAATATATCTAGAATTACTTCATTGAACATGTAGAATAACCTAATTCAAGAAAGTAGTTTATCACATTCATAATTCAAACACAATCTAATAACAAAGACCCATATTCATGCTTCAAGATCTAATTTTAGGGAAACCTAGGAATTCATAGATTCTTGGATAATTCTTTATGAGAAGAGTAGAAATTCATTAAATTAATCATAATATAAGACAATAAACACATTGAAATAATTTTTAAATTGAATCCATGCCATTGATTGAAAACCCTAGCTTTTGGGGTAAACCAAATTTTAGAAATAGAGTTTTGAAGGGATTTATGGAAGAAAGCTATCCATAAATCAAAACCACCATACCTTGATTGGAAATCCTTCACAAAATTAAAGAGTAAAGTTGAGTTCATGTGCCTTAGTCTTCAAGTTCTTGTTCTTCTTCAATGCAAGATTTCTAGTGAGAGAAATATTGTGAGGGAGAGGAATTTGGGAATTATTTGGGTGTTGTGAATTAATGACTTGTATCGGGTGAATTTGACTTAAAAATAACTTATATAGTACCCATAAAAATACCCAAAACGACCTCACTTTACTTGGAATTAAATAGGAAAAGACTTAGTTAACCCTCACTTATTAAACCCGACCAAGCTCCACGTGCCCCTTCACGAGTCGTGGTGAGGACCACGATCCGTGGTACCCCTTGTCAAGGTTGAACACTAGTTAGGCACATGGTGCCTTAGGCACACAAGACCAAGGCATTACCACGAAGGGCTCCACGAGCTGTGGTCAAGACCACGAGTTGGGCTCCCTCTCGTGGTCCTTGAGGCAGTAGCCTTGCAACTTGGGGGCCCCTAGCTCAATGCCTAAGGCATCTTCATGAAGGGATCCACGAGCTATTGTCCCTCTCGTGAAGTTGAGGAAGTGTCTAGGCAAATTGGTGGCCACTTTTCCATGTCCAAGGCAAGAGCACGAGCTGCCTTGACGAGCCATGGTGTGGACCACGACCCGTGGTCCCACTTATAAAGGTGGGGGCAGTAGCTCCAAGCTAGGATAAGCCTTGGCCTTTGGCCTTGGCTTGGCCCCTTTTTCCTTGGCACTTTCCCCCTTGGCCTTGAGTCTTATAACCCTCATTCTTAATATTCACCCTCATGTTTAGGCTCTAGTTTACCTTATCATTTTCCGGAGTATTATAATATCTCCCCCTTGGGAACATTCATCCTCGAATGACGATTTAGACACCTTACGAAATTAAAGACTCAAGACTAGCAGCCCATCATGCATGAAACATGAAAATAATGCATAATTCAAAGGAGGAAACATCAACTCCATTTCAAGATATAATCACTGCGAAACAAGGAAGAAGGAGCTACATCCACAACTCATTAGGCACAAAACTCATCAATACACATAATAATAAGAGGAACTACCTTCTCCAACTAAAATAAGTTCAACACAACATTATGGAGCCAAAATGTCGTCTCATAACAAACATAATAAAGCATGTTTAGCAACACATCTCATGAAGTCAAATATGCAACATCATATTAAAAGTACACAACCACATAAGGAAACACATAAATAATGAAAACTGATTTTATCACTAAACATGAATATCATCAAGAACATACATCATTTAAGGAAACCATGGAAACATATCACTTACACATGACTTCCAAAACAAGGAAATTCTAGAGGAACTTTTTACCTCAAGATTGAGTAGGAGTCGAAGGAAAGAGATAAGAGTATTGGGACTTCATGTCAGCCTCACCCTCCTAAGTAGCACCCTCAACTAGATGATTTCTCCACAAAACCTTAACGGAAGCTTCTTTCTTGTTTCTCAATTTCTTGACTTGCCAATCAAGAATCTCAACTGAACCTCTTCATAGGAAAGGCATTCATCAACACCTAACCCTTCTAACATAATAATGATCACCGGGTTCCTAATAAATATTTTAAGCATAGAAACATGACACACCGGTGAACCGGGGCCAACTTATTTGGTAAGTCCAACACATAAGCATCTTTCCCAACATGCTCCAATATATGGTAAGGACCTACAAACCAGGGACTAAGTTTTCCCTTTTTGCCAAACCTCTTCACACCCTTCATGGGTGAGATTTTCAAATAGCCCTAATCACCAACTTCAAATTCTAACTCTCTTCTACTTACATCGGCATAAAACTTTTGCCTACTTTGAGCCGTTTTCAACCTCTCTCTAACAAGTCAAACTTTTTCAATAGATTCATAAACTGACTCGGGGCCAATAAGAGCAATGTCACCTACTTCAAACCAACCAATCGGAGACCTACATCTCCTACCATAAAAAGCTTCAAAAGGTGAGATACCGATACTTGAGTGGTGACTATTATTGTAGGCAAACTCTACCAAAGGCAAGTGGTCATCCCAATTACCTTCAAAATCTATGGCATATGTCCTCTAAGGTTTGAATGGTACGTTTCACTTGAAAATCCATTTGAGGGTGGAAAGCGGTGCTAAGCTTCACCTTGTGCCAAGCTCTTTTTGGAACAACTTCCAAAAGTGAGAAGTAAATTGAGGACCCCGATCCGAAATGATAAATAGAGGAACCCCATGCAACTTCACCATTTACCTTATATACGACTTGGCATAGTCTTCCGGCAAGTGAGATGCCTTAACGGGAATGAAGTGGGCTGATTTGGTCATCCTATCAACAATGAACCAAATAGAATCATATTGCTTTCAAGTACGGGGCAACCCCAAAATAAAATCCATATTCACCTCTTCCCACTTCCAAGTGGGAATTGACATATCTTTTAAGAAACCTCTCGGCTTTTGATGCTCAACCTTGAATTGTTTACAATTAGGACACTAGGCTACAAATCCCATAATATCCTTCTTCATACCATTCCACCAATAGATTTTCCATAGATCATGGTACATCTTGGTGGCTCCCGAATGAATAGAATATCTAAAACCATGAGCCTCTTCTAGAATTCTCTCCCTTAGCCCATCCACATCCGGAACACATAATCTACCTTGGTATCTAAGTACCCCATGTCCCCCTTGTGTGAAAGCCTCAATGGATTTCTTGAGTACCGACTCTTTCAAATCCATCAATATAGGATGAAGGTGTTGCTTAGACTTCACATCTACAACAAAAGATGATTCGGAGCCCTTATGAACCGTGAAACCACCCTTGGAAGAATCTACTAGTTGGACACCTAACCGGTCAAACCTATGCACATCACGGACTAAGTCTTTCTTTTCATCCTCTATGTGGGTCACATTACCCATGGATAGTCTACTAAGGGAATCTACCACAACATTAGCTTTGCCTGGGTGGTAAAGGATACTCATGTCAAAATCCTTTAAAAGCTCTAACTACCTTCTTTGTCAGAGATTCAAGTCCTTTTGGGTAAACACATATTGAAGACATTTGTGATCGGTGAAAACATCTACATGGACCCCATACAAGTAATGTCTCTATATTTTTAAAGTAAATAACACCGCCGCTAATTCAGGATCATTAGCTGGATAGTTCTTCTCATATACCTTGAGTTGCCTTGAAGCATAGGCAACCACTTTACCATGTTGCATGAGTATACACCCCAACCCTACTCTCGAGGCGTAACAATATACTACAAACCCATTTGTACCCTCCGGTAAGGTCAATATCGGAGCGGAAGTAAGTCTATCTTTCAACTCTTGGAAGCTTTTCTCACAAGCCTCCGACCACACAAACTTAGCTTTCTTTGAGTAAATGTTGTCAATGAAGAAAGAATGGAGAAAAAATCCTCAACAAATCATCTATAATAACCAACCAAACCCAAAAAGCTTCTAATATCCGTAGGAGTTAAAGGTCTAAGCCAACCCTTGACCGTATCCATCTTTTTGGGATCTACTTCAATATCCTTGATAGACAGAACATGGCCAAGGAAAGCTACCAACCTCAACCAAAACTCACATTTCTAAACTTTGCATATAATTGATGGTCTTTAAGGACTTGCAACACAATCCTCAAATGACTCATATGATCAACCTCACTCCTTAAATAGATGAAAATATCATCAATAAAAAATATTACGAACATATCAAAGTATTGTCTAAATACCTTATTCATTAGATCCATGACCTCCGCCGGGGCATTAGTTAGACCAAAAGACATTACTAGGAATTCATAGTAACCATATCTTGTTTGGAAGGCCATCTTGGGAATGTCAACCCCCCTCACCCTTAGGTTGTTATTGCCCGAACGTAGATCAATCTTTGAAAAGTAACTAGCCCCTTGGAGTTGGTCAAACAAATCCTCAATTCTAGCAAGGGGATACTTATTCTTTATAGTCACCTTGTTCAATTGGAGGTAGTCAATACACATTCTAAGGGACCCATCCTTCTTTTTCACAAACAATACCAGAGCACCCAAAGGAGAGATACTCGGTTGAATAAAACCCTTGTCTAGAAAATCCTTTAGTTATTCATTTAATTCTTTCAATTCAGCTAGAGCCATTCTATATGAAGGGATGGATATGGGTTGTGTATCCCGCAAAATATCAATGTCCAAGTCAATTTCTCGTTCGGGAGGTAAGCCAGGCAATTCATCGGGAAAGACTTCAGGAAACTCACTCACCACGGGGACCGAGTCTAAAGAAGAGACCTTGGACTTAACATCCATTACCCTAAAAATATGATACATGCATCCTTTGGAGATCATTTTTCTAGCTTTGAGAGAAGAAACAAATTGACCTCTAGGACAGCTTCCATAGACTCTTTTTGCCACTACCGAGTCACAAACTGGGGTGCAAATTGAAAAAGGCTCTACTAATATTTTGGGGAGTATTTCAAACTTTGTAGCCACAAGAGGGGTCACAAAAGACAATGTGACACCGGGGTCTATCAATGCATAAACATCAATAGAAAAGACTTGTAACATACCGGTCACCACATTCAAGGAGCTCTCTTGGTCAACTCATGATTGAAGCATACAAGCGGTTTTGCTTTTGAGCATTGCAATTGGAACAACTTAGATGAGTTTGCTTATCTTGTCTTCCCTTAACCTTGAGCATGGTACAATCTCTTATCTTGCCACAACTATAGCACCCATCAAAGTACACTAAACACTTGCCTTCATGTTTTCTACCACATTTAGCACAATTAGGCCTAGCAACATATGAACCACCACTATTGCCATTTGAGGTTTAGGGTTGGAAACCCTATCCTTGTCAACCCTTGGAGTACTAAAGGAGGCTTGATTGGAGAACCTTTGCTTGAACCCTTGCTGACCTTGCCCATCGGATTTAGCATTAGAAAAATTCCCTTCATTGGTTGTACCTCTTTTAACCTCCCTATTGCCTTGGAGTTTCTCACTCTCCATTTGTCGGGCATACATCATAAGATGTGAGAGATCCATTTCATGAAGAAGCATTGTCGTACGACATTCATTCCTTACCACCTTAGATATACCCATCACATACCTACTCATCTCATCTCTTGGGTCCACCACTATGGATGGAGCATAATTAGACAATTCAGTAAACTTTAAAGAGTATTCTTCAACACTCATACCTCTTTGACGAAGGTTGATAAATTATTCCACCTTGGCTTCCCTTTTCTCTCGGGGAAAGAACCTATAAAGGAATGCTTTCTTTAACACCTACCAACATATGGGACCCGCTCCCTCCATCCTATTCCTTTTCTATTGAGTATACCATACTTGGGCCACTCCTTTCAATTGATAGGCGGCTAGTTCCGCTTTCTCCGTAGAAGTCACACCCATTGCATCAATTATCTTGTAGACCTCCTCCACAAACTTTTGAGGATCTTCACCCACTTTATAACCGAAGAATGTAGGGGGATTCATTCTTGTGAAGTCTCTCAACCTTGAAGCTACGGAGTTCACATTAGGGTTCACACAAGGGCCAATATCCCTATTAGCTTGAGCCGTTATTGCTTGGTCTTGTGTTGTTACAGCTTAAGCTTGGGCCGTCATAGCTTGAGTTATCATTTACATAGTTTCCATAAATTCTTCTTGAGCCCCATTTATCAGATCAACCTGAGCTTGCTCATCTAGAGGAGTTTGATTCCCTTGACGAATTCCTTGATTCACATTCTTCTCTTCCACCCTTCTTGCGTTGGCCCTTAATGTATTCATTTCCTGAAGACACAAGAGAAGGATTAGAAGGAAGTCTCTAAACAGTTAAACTCTATGTCACGACTTAAGAGTAATGAAAAAAGTGTAAGTTCCTAACATCTTATAGCCTCTCACTCATAAATGTGGTGTGCTTCATATTATGAACAAGACTCTACTAGATGTGGCTTATGAGACATAATACTAGATTCATTCTAAACCTTTTTGCTTTGATACCAACTTTGTCATGACCCGAGGGTACCCCTTAGGCATAACATGGCACATGGAATTTCGAAGGACCCAAGTAAGCCCCTTAGCTTATCATCATCATATAAATATAGAATAATAAAGAATAAAACACAATTTCAAGTCTTTAAGAAATCTTTCATAAAAGTAAAGCGGAAGTCTAGACATAATCTCATTAAGCCATCAACTACAATCGGAGTCTCAAAATACTAGGGTCACAACCCTTACAGTAGTGAATATGAAAATGTCTATTACGACTCATGAAATGAAACAACAATAAAGCTCTTATCCTCGGATCCATGAGAACATTCCACAAGCTTGAACTAGAAAGAGCCGCCTTAAACACCAGAACCTACCTTAGTAGAAAACTAGAAGAAATATGGATTAGTACAATTAATGCACTAAGTATGGTAGCTATGCATGAAAACCATTTAAGATGCTAAAGAGGGACATTTAGTTGAAAACTATGCATTTTATCAAGTTTATGAACTATCATAGAAACAAGTGCCAAAAGCATAAAATACATGAATATTCAACATATTAATCATCTCAACATAAGGAAACAAACCATAAGAACCATCAAAGAAATCTTGTGCAATGTAAGAATAAGGTCCCATACCTCTATCCACACTAAGGAAAACTCATTAAGTGATTATAGTTCATAACTCCAATTCTAGTTCACCCTATCATAGTGGGATTAGCTTTAACCGACATACACCATGAGAGCTTAGTCGTGGAATTCGATGTCTACCCTACAACGAAAAGGGGCTGTCCTACTTGCCTAAGGTAGACCTATAACTCTTAGCTTACGTGGATCCACTAGCTAAAGACCTATATGGTCACATATGTTATGGAATATGGAGATTGTTTCTAGAAACCCAGACTCAACTATGATAGAAGGTTTCCATCTCATGAGACAACTACTTTGGGAACCGTAACTCAACTAGTGTAAAAGGAACTCGTTTGGGAAGCCGGACTCCACTAGTGTAAAAGATTCCATCTCATAGTCATATCCTCTCAGTGCTAAACATTAATTCCCTTTTTGAGTTCATATTAAGTCTTGATTCAAGTTGATAAATAGGAAAGAATGTATTGACACTCAATCCACAACTTAATCTATAGTTCCTAGATTCATTAGGGAAAACTAGTCTTCAACTCTTAGAACCAACATATGTGACAAACCTTTCACATTACATGATCTTCATACCTATGTGTGTGCACAAGGATAATCATGCAACCAATATCACAATTAGATCATAATAGAGGTATTTCACTCTCAAAACAACCCAATTGAATGCACACAAGTCTCATACATATAGCTAGTTCTTATACTTTTCCCTTCAATGGCTATAGATCACTATTCATCAATATCTAGAATTACTTCATTGAACATACACAATAACCTAATTCAAGTAAGCAATCCATCACATTCATAATTCAAACACAATCTAATAACAAAGACACATATTCATCCTTCAAGATCCAATTTTAGGGAAACCTAGGAATTCATGAATTCTTGGATAATACTTTAGGAAATAGTAGAAATTCATCAAATTAATCAAAATATAAGACAATAAACACATTGAAATTGTTTTGAAAGTGAATCCATTCCATAGATTGAAAACCCTAGCTTTTGGGGTAAACCAACTTTAAGAAATAGAGTATTGAAGGGCTTTATGAAACGAAGCTATCCATAAATCAAAACCACAAATCCTTCACAAAATTGAAGAGTAAAGTTGAGTTCTTGTGCCTTAGTCTTCAAGTTCTTGTTCTTCTTCAATGGAGGATTTCTAGTGAGAAAAATATTGTGAGGGAGAGGATTTTGGGTATTATTTGGGTGTTATGAATTAATGACTTGTATTGGGTGAATTTGACTTAAAAATAACTTATATAGTACCCCTAAAAATACCTTAAACGACCTCACTTTAATTTGACATAAATAGGAAAAGACTTGGTTGACCCTTAGTTATTGAACCTATCCAGGCTCCACGAGCCCCTTCACAAGTTGTGGTGAGGACCACGATCTTCGGTCCCCCTCATCAAGGTTGGAAAGTAGTTAGGCACATGGTGCCTTAGTCTCACAAGCCCAAGCCATTACCACGAGGGGCTCCACAAATCGTGGTAAAGACCATGAGTCGTGGTAAAGACCACGAGTCGTGGTCCCTCTCGTGGTCCTTGAGGCAGTAGGCTTGCCACTTGGGGGCCCCTAGCTGAATGCTTAAGGCATCTTCACGAAGTGCTCCACGAGCCGTAGTCCCTATCATGAAGTTGAGGCAATGGCCAGGCAAATTGGTGGCTACTTTATCATGGCCAAGGCAAGACCACAAGCTATCTTCATGAGCCATGGTGTGGACGACGACCTGTGGTCCTACTCATAAAGGTAGGGCAATAGCTCCAAGCTAAGAGCAGCCTTGGCTTGGACCATTTTTCCTTGGCACTAGCCCCCTTTTCCTTGACTCTTATAAACCTCATTCTTAACGTTCACCCTCACGTTTAGGCTATAGTTTACCTTATCATTTTCTAGAGTGTTACATCCGCATGTACCAATTCGGGACCTATTAAGGCAACTTTACCCAGATCAACCAACCTATAGTAGGTCTACACCTCATACCATATAAGGCCTCCAATGGAGACATAGCGACGCTCAAGTTATAGCTATTACTCTAAGCAAACTCAATCAATGGAAAATGGTCATCCTAATTAACCTTCAAATCAATCACACAAGCACTTAACATGTCTTCCAAAGTTTGGATAGAACGCTTCGCTTGCCCATCGTTTTGGGGATGAAAGGTCGTGCTAAGCTTAACTTTAGTGCCAAGACCCTTTTGGAATGACTTCCAAAACTGAGAAGTGAATTGGGTACCACAATTGGAAATAATGGACAAAGACACTCTATGTAATCTTACCATTATCTCAAGTACAACTTGGCATTGTCCTCCATCGAATAGAAAACATTGATGGGAAGGAAATGAGTCGATTTCTTCATCCGATCTACTATCACCCAAATCAAATCATTATGTCATCGAGTGCAAGTAAAACCAAATATAAATCCATATTCAAGTCATCCAAATTCCACAATACTAATGTCTTGGGATAAACCTCCCGGTTTATGATGCTTAACTTTCACTTGTTGGCAATTTAGACATTTAGCCACAAATCCCGTATCCTTCTTTATCCCATTCCACCAATAGACCTCCCGTAAATCAAAGTGCATCTTGGTGGTGCCGGGTGAATGGAATACCGCAAACTATGAGCTTTTGACAGGATTTGTTCCCTAAAGTAAACAACATTCTGAACACATAAATGACCTTGATATCTAAGCACACAATCTCCCCCTTGGGAGAAAGCCTCAACGGACTTCTTAAGCAGTGCTTCATTCAATTCTACCAAATTGGATCAAGACCTTGCTTAGCTTTCACACCCGCCACAAAAGATGATTCTGAACCATTGTAAGCCATAACGCCACCCTTGGTGGAGTCCACTAATTGAACACCTAGTCGGGCCAATCTATGAACATCTCGAACCAACTCTTTCTTTTATTTTTCAAAATGAGAAACATTACCTATATATAACCGACTAAGAGCATCCGCTACCACATTAGATTTACTGGGGTGATAAGGAACACTCATGTCATAATCCTTTAATAACTCAAGCCACATTTTTTGATGAAGATTTAGATCTTTCTAATTAAACACATATTGAAAACTCTTGTGGTTGGTATACACATCTACATATACTCCATACAAATAGTGCCTCCAAATCTTTAAGGCAAAAACGACTGCCACAAACTCAAGGTCGTGAATGGGATAATTCTTCACATGAATTTTAAGTTGCCTTGAGACATAGGCAATAACTTTTCCATATGCTCATCCTCACTCCTTGTGTAGATCAAAATATCATCAATGAACACAATCACAAATGTGTCAAGGTATTGTCTAAACACTCTATTCATCAAATCCATAAACGCCGCCAAGCATTAGTCAACCAAAATGACATTGCCAAAAACTCATAATGACCATACTCAGTTTGAAAATCCATCTTCAAAATGTCGTCATATTTCGCCATCAATTGGTGATAACCTAATCTAAGGCAATCTTAGAGAAATAACTTGCTCCTTGAAGTTGATCAAATAAATCACCTATGCTCGTAAAAGGATACTTATTCTAAATAGTCACCTTGTTCAACTGTCGATAATCAATACACATAAAAAGAAAACCATTTTTGTTTCTAACAAACAAAATTGGAGCACCCCATGGAGAGATACTCAATCGGATGAAACCCTTATCCAATAAATCTTTCAATTGTTCTTTCAACTTCTTAAGTTCTGTCGGAGTCATATGCTAAAGAGGAACAAAAATAGATTGCGTATCTTGGAGAATGTCAATACTGAAGTCTATTTCCTTCTGGGGAGGAATATCGGGTAAGTCATCTGAAACACTTCCAGAAACTCATTAACAACGAGGATAGACTCAAGAGAAGGAGTTTCAGAATCTACATCCCTCACCCTAACTAGATAGTAAAAGAAACCCTTAGAGATCTCATCTTTCTAGCTATAAAATAAGCGACAAACTAACCCTTAGGCATGGAATTTCTCCCCTTCCACTCATGGACAGACTCATTTAGAAACTGAAACTTAACTACACCAGTTCTACAATCAATAGAACCATAACATGAGTGTTGCCAATCCATACCAAGAATCACATCAAAGTCTAATATATCATTCTCTACCAAGTCAATAAGAGTAACTCTATGGGACAAGGAAACGGGTCATTTCTATAGACCCTCTTAGCCACAACAGAATCACCAATCGAAGTAGAGACATAAAGAGGTTCTAATAACACATCGGGAAAAATATCAAACCCTATAAAAACATATAGCATCACAATAGAGAAGGTAGAACCGGGATTAATAAAAGCATAAACGTCAGGTTGGAAAACTTTTAACATACTGATAACCACATCAGGAGATCCCTCTTATTCATCACGAGACTGAAGTGCATAGAAGTGGTTTTGCTTAGGAGCATTAGAACTAGCACCACTACTAGTAGCTTGTATGCCCTCTCTTCTTTTAATTGTAAGCATTGGGCAATCCCTCATTTTGTGACAACTCTTACCACAATCAAAGCAACCATCCGTGCCAGCTAGGCACCTACCCTCATGCTTTCTTCCATATATACTACAATTAGACATAGGCAATGAAGATCCACTACCATTTCCTCCTTTAGGATTATGGTTAAGCACCCTATCTTGGTTGAATTTAGGAGGAGCATTTGAGGAACCCTAATCGGAAAACCTTTGTCAAAATCTAGGACGACCTTGTCCATCGGACCTTGCATCGAGAAATTTCTATTACTAGTCTTAGCCCTCTTTACCCCTCAGGACTTTTCCTTCAGTTTCTCCTCCTCAATTTGTTGTGCATTGTCCATGAGATGAGAGATGTCCATGTCATTAATTAGCATAGCGGTTTGACACTCTTTAATAACCATTTGAGACACACCCAAAACAAACTTACTCATTTTAGCCCTTGAATCAGCAACCATAGGTTGAGCATACTTATACAATTGTGTGAACTTTAGAGCATACTCTGTTACACTCATACTACCGTGTCCAAGGTTAATGAACTCAGGAACCTTCGTTTCCCTCATCTCAAAGGGAAAGAACCTATCAAGAAAAGCGGCCTGAAGCTTCTCCCAATCAAAAGGCTTGCATCTTTTGGTCTCCATTCTTTTGTTTAATTGTACCATATTTGATTCACACCCTTTAGTTGATAAGCAGCCAACTCCGCCTTTTTCACCGGCGTAACTCCCATGATCATCAAAACCTTATAGACCTCATCAATAAACTCTTGAGGATATTCATTAGCCTTAGAACCATGAACCTATGGAGGAATCATCCTAGTGAACACCCTTACTCTAGAAGCAGTCGTACCCATATATGGGTTCACGGGAACCACTACCTCCCTATTGGCTTGGGCCTTCATGTCTTGAGCCAACACTTAAAAAGCAACCCTAAACTCCGCATTAGATATTTGTTTGGCCAAAGGATCGATCGGAACTTGAAGAGCTTCTTGTCCTGAATTCTCCCTCACATTCCTTCTAGTATAAGCTCTTCATGAAGCCATAGCCTGTAGAGCATAGGATAAGGATTAGGAGAAAGACCCAATAAAGTTGCAATTTATCGCAAGACTTTAGAGTAATGAAAGAAGTGGAGTTTCCTAATCATCTTGTAGCCTCTCATTCATACCATGGAACACTTCACATGTCGTGGCCTTAAAGAGAGACAGTGGTGGAGTCTGTAGTGCCTTATCTAGTAGGCCACCAAGCCTATTCCTCAGACCCTCCTTGCCCAAGTAAGGACCACGGGGACCTTCACGGTCCGTGGTCCTGACGACCAATCGTGGTGACTCTCGTACACGGCCAACCAGTAGACCCTCAGACCTAAGCCAAGCCTTGCCCTTAGACTCCACGCCTAAGTGATGACCACGGGGTCCTTCACGGTGTGTGGCCCTCTATACGGCCCGTGGGAGGGTCCGTGAAATCTGAGCCACCAGACCTTAGCACAAGTGACCTGCATGGTCCGTGATCCCTCTCATGGTCCGTGAAAGTGGCCGTGGTCAACCCTACCAGATTTTTAAGTGGGGTTATTCAAGGATTTTTCCCCATTTGTTGGACACCTAAACTACATCATTTAACCACTAAACTATGTGGTTTTATTCAGTTTTTGCCTAATAACTACATTATAACCTATCCTAATCAACCATTCACCTAAATCATTCAAACTTAGAGTAAAAGAGGGAAAAAGAGGTGCGAGTTTTCCTCAAGAACACATAACAAGGTTTCATCAATTCCAGCCCCTAATTCGACAGATTTCTCCGTGGAATTCTTCACCAGGTATGTGGGATTTCACTAGTGAGTTCCTTTCACCTATTAGGTCCATAGATTTCAGTTAGAATCTTGATTCCCTCAACATTATCTTGACCTAGGGTTTCTTGAATGTTACAAATTGTTAGGTTTTAAATGTTAGATGATCCAAATCATATTATCTTGTTATAGTATTGTTTTGCCCAAATTCATGCATAAACTCAGAACCCTAGCTATGTAGTACTTTTAGTTCAGAATTGCACATTCTACGTTAGTTAATTCAGTTATATATGCACATGCCTCAGTCTTCGATTGCATTATTATCAGTATATAAATATTGCATTCCCAGTACGCATGACAGTATTTTGAGCTATCCAGTATTTCAACATTTCAGTCATAAAGTGTTAAATTACTTAATCAATTGGAAGAAGCTTAATACCAAGTGGACTAGGGTGAGTCATCCTAAAGTACAAGCACTATGTGCCCCGTAGGTTGTAATTCCCCTCTGTGGGCATCATTTAAGTGATCACGCTAGCATGCTTCTACACCTTTGATCGAGTGTATTAGGTTCTCTCTCGATGGGGCATATACATCAGACTCCTCATTTAGCTCATGTGGTTTTATGTCGGTTATTAGAAGCTCCCTTAGAGTCAGATTCTCTTGCATTGACCACGTTATCAGTTTTAGTTCAAATTTTAATTTCAGCATGTTATAAACTTGGTCATTGCATTTAGTATTTCATGTTTAGAATTCTCAATTTGTATCATGCTTATCTCATGTCATTGCTCAGATTTATGCTTTGATTTAGTTATGATTATTTTTTAGCTTTATTCTATCCTACATGCTTAGTACAGTTCAAGTATTGATACATACTCTGCGCCTACATCTTCTTGTGATGTAGGTTCAGGTCCTCAGCAATCATATCACATATAAATTGGTTCCCAATCTTCAGTTCAGTAGCATCAGTTATGAGTCCTCATTATTCGAGGATTAGTGGCATGGTTATTTACCTACTTTTAGCTTTAGTTTCAGTTTTGTTAGATTTAGCTGGGGCATGTCCCAGCACTTCTAGTCAATTTAGAGGCTTATTTCAGACATAGTTAGATTCAGCTTTAGTAATAGAGTTTGACTTTTCATTTGTACTGAAACTCACAGTTTTCGTATATTCAGGTTTAGCATATGGGTATTTCCCCCATCATTTCAGATTATCTTATGATTTAGCCTCCACATATGATTTTTTTATTTTGGTTTATTTAGTATGCTTATGATATGCCAGCAGGGTTAGCTTGGGGGTCACTCATGATCCTAGGTCCCGTGTCTGCATTCGAGGGGTAGACTCGAGGCATGACAAACTTGGTACCATAGCATTAGGTTTAAGTGTCCTAGGATGTCTGAAAAGCCACACTAAGTAGAGTCCCCTTCATGGATGTGAAATGCACCACATCTAACGAGAAGGTGCTTGCAATGTGTTTTAGGAATAACTTCAATTTCTTTGTTGCTCTTATCGTGCGTAAGGTATGATCTAATTCCTCATGCTAATCCTTCGTTATGTGCGTTCAGATCATGCCTCATCGTAGAGCTTACACAAGTAATGCGAATGCCAAGAATACAAACGTAGCTCCTCCAGTCCCAGATTAGAAAGTTTTGAATGTTGAATTTTGGAACACTATCGAGTTGTTGGCTTAGAGTATGACCAACCAGAACAACCAGCAAGCTCTAATTCTAGCAAATGCTAATGTTGGGTCAGCTACAGCTAGAGTTTGTGATTTTGGTAGGATGAATCCTCCAGAGTTCTTAAGATCGCATATTGGTGAAGATCCCCAAAACTTCATTGATGAGGTAAAGAAGATCTTTTGAGTGATGCAGGTAAATTAGAATGATAGGGTTGAGTTAGCATCTTACCAGCTTAAGGATGTAGCTCATATCTGATATACTCAGTGGAAAGAGAACAGGGGTATAAGTGCAACTCTTATCACCTGGGAATGTTTTAATGAGACCTTTATGGACAAGTTCTTCACAAGAGAGTTAGGGAAAGAAAAATCCAAGGAGTTTATGAATTTAAGGCAAGGTTCTATGAAAGTCCAAGAGTATGAACTTAAGTTCACCAAACTCTCCAGGTATGCTCCTCAGATAATTGCTGATTACAATGCTCAAATGAATAAGTTCATATATCGAGTATCCGATCTTGTGAAAACAGAGTGTAGGAATGCCATGTTACTTGAAGATATGAACATATCTAGGTTCATGACTAATGCTTACCAGATTGAGGGTGATAAGCTCAGGGAACAGGCCAAGAAGAATAAGATGGTTATATTCTCTATAGAAATCGAGTGGTGGAAATCGCTCGTAGTTTCAACAGAAGTCTTTAGCTCTAGCACCTTCATCAACTAGTGTTCCATCCTTCAAGTTTTGAAATGATCAGAAAGGTAAGGCATAAGGCTCTATGTCTTAGGGGAGTGTTTCAAACATCAGAACCTACCTAACTTGTCCAAAGTATTGTAAGAACCATTCGGGCGAGTGTGTTGCAAGAAAGGAATGATGTTTTGGGTGTGGTCAGTCTAGTGCCAAGTTGAAGGATTGTCCTTCTAAACATGGTCAAGGAGGTAACAATGGTAAAGCTCTATCCACAACTTCAGTAGCACCAGCAGGTCACCCGACTCAGCAGGGTAACTCATCTGGTACAGGTGGCGGTCAGCGCTAAAATATGTTGTATGTTCTCCAGGCTCACTAGGATTAGAAAGATTCTCCTGATGTAGTCACTAGTACGTTACAAGTCTTTGACATTGATGTTTATGAATTGTTAGATCTGGGGGCTACTCTTTCTTTTATAACTCTTTATACAACAGGAAAATTCGAAATTAGTCCAGAAACACACTCAGAACCCTTCTCGGTCTCTACTCCAGTCGATGACCCAATTATAGCTAGATGGGTATACAAAAATTTCCCTATTGTTACAGTTTCTCATAAAGTCAACTCAGAAGATCTTGTAGAGTTTAAAATGGTAGACTTTGATATCATTCTTGGCATGGATTGGTTACATTCTTGTTATGCCTTAGTCTATTGTAGAACTAGGAATGTTCGTTTTCAGTTTCCAGACATACCAATCATAGAATGGAAGGGTAGTAGCTTAGCGCCTATGGGTCAATTAATTTCTTACCTTAAGGACAGAAAGATGATTTCTAAGGGGTATCTCTATCATCTAGTTTTGGTTAAGGATTCAAGCTTTGTAACGCCAACTCTTGAGTCAGCTCCAATAGTTAATGAGTTCCCAAAAGTGTTTCCAAAAGATCTTCCCAAAGTTCCTTCAGAAAGGGAAATTGACTTTGGAATTGATCTCCTTCCAAATACCCAGCCTATTTCTATTCTTCCTTAACGAATGGCTCCAACTGAGATTAAGGAATTGAAAGAGCAATTAAAAGACCTTCTAGATAAGGGCTTCATCAGACCTAGTATTTCCCCATGGGGTGCACTAGTGATGTTCGTAAAGAAGAAAGATGGATCTCTCAGAATGTGCATCGATTATAGGCAGTTTAATAAAGTCATAATCAATAATAAGTATCCTATCCCCAGGATTGATGACTTGTATGGCCAACTTTAGGGTGCTAGTCATTTCTCAAAGATAGACCTTAGATTCGGTTATCATCAACTCAGAGTTAGAATAGTGACACTATGAAAAAATCCTTCAAAACTCAGTATGGTCATTATGAATTTGTAGTTATGTTATCTAGACTAACCAATGCTCCTGCAGCTTCTATGGACTTGATGAACAGAGTATTCGAGCAGTATTTGGACTTGTTCATTATAGTCTTTATTGATGATATCCTCGTTTACTCTAGGAATGAGGAAGAACATACGAATCATTTGAGGATTGTTCTGCAAACTCTCAAAGATCACCAGTTATTCGCTAAGTTTAGAAAATATGAGTTTTGGTTGCATCTATTACTTTCCTTGGGCATATAGTGTCTAGCGAAGGGATCCAAGTGGATTCTCAGAAAAATAGAAGCAGTGAAATAATGGCCCAGAACTACTTCTCCTACAGATATCAGAAGTTTCTTGGGTCTAATGATTTATTACAAAAGGTGCATTGAAGGATTTTCATACATAGCCTCTCCATTGACTAAGTTAACTTAGAAAAAAATCAAGTTTCCGTGGTAAGATGATTCTAGAAGAGCTTTGCAAATTTGAATGCTAGGTTGACTACAGCTCCAGTTTTGACTCTGCTAGTGGGTTCAGATGGTTATGTTATCTATTGTGATGCATTCAGAGTCAACCTTGGTTATGTGTTGATGTAGCAAGGTTAGGTTATAACATATGCTTCTAGATAGCTTAAGGTACATGATAAGAACTATCTGACTTATGACCTCGAGCTAGCAGCAGTGGTGTTTACACTTAAGATTTGGAGACATTACTTGTATGGTTTTCTCGTAGATGTGTTTACATACATAAAGAGTCTTAAGTATGTGTTCACCCAGAATGAGTTGAATCTTCACCAAAGGAGATGGATTGAGTTTCTTAAGGATTATGACATGAGTGTGCATTACCACCCTAGTAATGCTAATGTAGTAAAGGATGCCCTTAGAAGACTATCAATGGGTAGTGTGGCACATGTAGAGGAAGAAAGAAAGGAACTTGCAAAGGATGTTCATAGAATTTATTGCTTAGGAGTTCATTTTATGAGCATTTCAGATAGTGGTGTAACAGTTCAAAATGGGCCAGAATCTTCATTGGTAATAAAGGATAAGGAAAACCAAGACAGTGATCAGATATTTCTTCAACTGAAGGGTGTAGTCCATCAGTAGAGAGTTGAGGTTTTCTTCTAAGGGGGGGATGGTGTGCTTCGTTATCAGGGTCGATTGTGTGTTCCTAAAGTGGGTAAGTTGAGACAGCAGATTCTTGCAGAAGCCCATAATTCCAAACATTCTATTCATCCAGGTGCCACTAAGATGTACCACAATCTGCAGGAAGTCTTTGATGGAATGGTATGAAAAGGGATATAGCAAATTTTGTGACTAAGTGCCCAAATTGTCGGCACGTCAAGGTAGAACATCAAAAACCAGGAGATATGACTCAAGAGATCGACATTCCTACTTGGAAGTGGGAGGTGATCAACATGGACTTCATCACAGGTTTACCTCGTAATCGCATATAGCATGACTCCATTTGGGTAGTTATTGACAGAGTTACTAAGTCCGCACACCAAGCTTTACTTTAGTGAGATAGTGAGGTTGCATGGGGTTCCTTTGTCTATCATCTCAAATAGAGGTCCTCAGCTTACCTCTCATTTCTGGAAGTCGTTTCAGAAGGGTCTTGGTACTCAGGTTAATCTTAGCATTGCATTTTATCCACAGACAGATGGTCAGGCAGAAAGTACCATTTAGACCTTAGAGGACATGTTGAGAGCTTGCATGATCGATTTCAAGGGTAGTGGGGATGATCACCTTTCTCTTATATAGTTCGCCTACAATAATAGTTATCATTCCAGCATTTAGATGGCCCCATATGAGACATTGTATGGGTGTAGATGTAGATCTCTAGTTGGTTGGTTTGAAGTAGGTAAATGAGTCTTGATAGGGCTAGATTCTGATCATGCTACTATGGAGAATTTTGAACTCATTAGAGATAGACTTAAGGCAGCCCAAAGTCACAAGAAATCCAATGTAAAAATAAGGAGAAAGGAAATAGAGTTTTAAGTTGATGATTGGGTTTTCCTGAAAGTGTCACCTACGAAAAGGGTCATGAGATTCGGCAAGAAAGGGAAGCTCAGTCCTATATATGTAGGCCCTTACAATATCTTAAAGGGATAGTAAAGTGGCCTATGCGTCAGAGTTACCAACAAAACTAGCAGCACTGCATCCAGTTTTTCACATTTCGTTGTTAAAGAAATGTATGAGTGACCCAGCATCTATTGTGCCATTGGAAGGTGTGGCTGTGAAGGATAGTCTCACTTATGAAGAGGTTCCAGTTGAGACTCTTGATCTTCAGGTTTGAAGGTTGAGAAACAAAGAAGTCACTTCAGTTAAGGTTTTGTGGAGGATTTAGTCCTTAGAGGAGCTACTTAGGAAGCACAAGCAGCTAGGAAGGCCAAGTATCCTCACCTATTTCCTTTTGATTCCATTCTAGCTTGAGGTAATAGGTCCTCTTCAGTCTTTTAGTCATCCATGCGCAGTTTCAGTCATAGCTTCATGTTCTTTTAGTTTGTACTTGCATTTTCAGCATATTTGCATATTCTTGGAACTTTGTTTAGTCAGAAATCAAATTCCAGTATTTAGTGGAAGGGTTTGTAGCTCTTTCCCTCCATTTCAGCTAGTATTGTCTTCATTCGAGGATGAATGTTCCCAAGGGGGAGATATTGCAACACCTCAAAAACTAGACCTAGGAAAATAATTACAAAAATTTTACTTGAACCAATGAACCACGGCAAGGTTCATGGTCCATTTACCTGCCCATGGTTTGGATTTAAACTCCACCAGGCCTAGACGTCAGACCATGTCCCGTGGTCTTCATGACGAACTGTGGTGGTGTCCATAGTGCCTTAACTAGTAGGCCAGCAAACGCATCCCTCAAACCCTCCTTTCCTAAGTAAGAATCACTGGGACCTTCACGGTTCATGGTCCTAAAGACAGGTCGTGGTGGCGCCCGTAGAAGGCCAACCAGTAGAACCTCAAACCTAAGCCAAGCCTAGCCGTTATACCCCTGTGCCTAAGTGAGGACCACGGGGTCTTTCATGGTCCGTGGCTCTCTATACGGCCCATGGGAGGGTCCATGAAATATGAGCCACCAAACCTCCGCACAAGTGAGGACCACAGGGACATTCATAGTCCGTGAAAGTGGTCGTGGTCAGCCCCGCCAGATTTTTAAGTGGTGTTATTTCGATCTTTTCCCCTATTCGTTGGACACTTAAACTATGTCTTCTAAGCCTTAAACTACATTATTTTAGTCAATTTTATCCTATTAACTAAATTATAACCTAACCAAATCAACCATTCACCTAAATCATTCAAACTTAGAGCAAAAGAGTAAGACAGAGGTGCTACTTTTCCTTAAGAACACACAGCAAGGTTTCATCAATTCTAGCCCTGAAATCAAAAGATTTCTTCGTGGAATTCTTCACCAGGTATGTGGGACTTCACTAGTGGGTTCCTTTCACCCATTAGGTCCCTTGGTTTCAGTCAGAATCTTGATTCCCTTAACATTATCTAGACCTAGTGTTTCTTGAATGTTAGAAATTATTGGGTTTTAGCTGTTAGAATGATCAAAATCATATTATCATGTAGTAGTATTATTTTACCCAGATTTATGCATAAACTTAGAACCTAGCTATGTAGTTCTTTTAGTTCATGAATTGCCTATGCTAGGTCAGTTAATTAAGCTATATATACATATGCCTCAATCTTCGATTGCATTATTATGAGTATATAAATGTTGCATTCCTAGTTTTCATGACAATATTTTAAGCTATCCAATATTACAGCATTTCAGTCATAAAGTGTTAAATTACTTAATCAATTGGAAGAAGCTTAATACCGAGTGGACTTGGGTCAGTCATCCTTAAGTCCTAAAACTACGTGCCCCATAGGTTGTAAGTCCCCTCTATGAGCATCATTGTAGTGATCACGCCAGCATGCCTCTACACCTTTTGCCAGGTGTATTAGGTCCTCTCTACATGGGGCGTATACATCAAACTTCACGTTTAGCTCATGTGGTTTTATGTCGGTTATTAGTATCTCCCTTATAGTCTAATTCTCTTCCACTGACCACGTTATTAGTTTAGTTCATATTTCAGTTTCAACATGGTATAAACTTAGTCATTGCATTCTGGATTCTCATTTAGTATCATGCTTATCTCATGTCATTGCTTAAATTTATGCTTTGATTTGGTTTTGATTATTGGTCAGCTTTATCTTATCCTGCATGCTCAGTACCTTTCAAGTACCGATGCATACTCTGCGTTATATCTTCTTATGATGTAGGTTCAAATCCTCAGGAGTCAGATCACGTATAAAGTGGTTCCCGATCTTCAAATCAGTAGCATCAAGGGTGAGTCCTCATTCTTCGAGGTCTAGTAACATGATTATATTCCTGCTTTTAGCTTTAGTTTTAGTTTTGCTAGATTTAACTGAGGCATGTCCCAACACTTCTAGTCAATTTAAAGGCTTATTTTAGACATTGTTAGATTCAGCTTTAGTGTTAGATTCAGCTTTTCATTTGTACTCAAACTCAAAGTTTTCATATATTCATATTTAGTAGGTGGGTATTTCCCCATCATTTCATATTATCTTATGATTTAGCTTCCGCATAGTATTTCTTTACTTAAGTTTATTTAGTATGCTTATGATAAGCCAGCAAGGTTAGCTTTGGGTTACTGGTGATCCTAGGTCCCGTGTCTGCATCCAGGGGGTAGCCTCAGAGCGTGACAAACCACAATACTAATGGCCCTAATTGTTGAACCCTATATTTGGGCAAATGTAGGCAAGAGTATGCATTAGTACAAAACAATGTAGCGAGTATGATAGCCATACATAAACATTTAAATCATGCCAAAAAGGACATTATATTTTATTACATGCAATTGACCAAGCTAAAACATGATATAAGAGATATAGAAAACGTAAGTCATAAAACCATGGTCAATGCAAGCTAAGATCATCTTTATAACTTTTGAACTCATAGGTGATACTTCTTGAAATAATCTTAGTTTAGTATTAATGTGGGGAATTAGCCTTAACTGACAAAGAGACCATATGAGCTATAACATGATCCCGTGGTATCTCCCACACCGAAAAAGGTTGTCCTACTTTCCAAGGTAAGGACCATAAACTTCTAGCTTAAGTGGATCCACCATCTAATCAACCTATGGGGACACATATTTAAGGGATAAGAAGATTGCTACTAGAAACCCTACCTCTACTCTGGGAGAGCTTCCATTTCATGAAATTACTTCTAGAAATCCAGCCTTTACTACGGGAGAGCTTCCATCTCATCATCAATATTCTCTCGGTGCTAAGCATAAATCCCACAGAATAGTCATTTCTTACTTGAATTCATTATTCATGGAAAGGTGCCCTTGGAAAACCAATCCAAACTAGTTCATTAGGATAGCTTTTACTATTTGATTCAATTAGGTGAGTAAGTCTTTCAACCTAAGAATCCTTTCTATGTGAGAAAACCTTTCACATCATGCTATTATGTTTTTATGAGAATATCCTTTCACAACACAACATCATGATTGATACTTTACTCTCAAAGCACCCTTAAAACATTTGAATAGATTTCATAAGAAAATACATAAGTCCATAATTTACTTCTTGAGGCTCAAAATCCACTTTCAACCATCAATGCTTGGAAAACATAGGTTAAATATGGATTTCATCATAAGTACATGTAAAGCTTTCAATACATGCTTGATTTCATAAAACACTTCCTTGAAGATCAAAATCTCACATCATATGGTTCATAACTTGAAAAAATGGAGATTGCATGGGTTCATAGGGAAATCATCATAAAATAATCATGTATCATCAATTCATGCATAAGTGATCGTAATTCAATCATTTAAATCAACTTCTAAGAGAACCCGTGAAAATTAAAGACAACCCTAACTCAATTAGGGAATTTATCTTTTGAAATAGAGGAATTTGGGAACTCCATGACTGAAAGGAATCCATGGATGAAAACTACCCTACCTTGAATCTAAATGCTAGTCTTCAATGGTGGAATTGAGACCTTGACTTGAAACCCTAGGTTGAATCTTCTTCTTCAAGTTTCTAGATAGAGAAATATTTGGAGAGGAGAGTTAGTTTTCTTTTGTGAATTTGGAAGAATGAAGTGAATGGGTTAATTTGGGGATTGAAAATACTTATATAGGGGTCTAAGGGAAAGGTGAAATGGTGTAGTATAGGAACTAATTAATTAGGAAAATACCCAACTGCCCCTGAACTTAACTGCCAGCTGACCACTAATGGACCTAGTCGGCGAACCATGGTCTGACCCATGGCCCATCGATGGTCATCATCTTGGGGCCTCAAACCATGGATCATAGCTTGGCCTATGGTCCGTATGTCAGGCCGTGGTCCTGAGCCTCTGAACTCCGTTAGGCAGGGCCATCCACGGACCATACCTACGATCTGTTGTCCCATCCCCGGGCCGTGGGTGAACCTTGTGGCTGGCACCTACAATTTCCCAAAATTTGATTATTTTCTCTTTTTCGAACACGTGATGTTAAAGATCAAACTAAAGTATGAAACTTGAGAGTTAAAAAATGTAAGCCATAATACATGATCAATGCAAGTGAAAATCACCTTGAAACATACTTACGATACTTCTTGAAGTAACCTTGGTTCATTATAACTTTACTTGCTTATGGGAAGTAGCCTTAACCGGCATATATGACCATGTGAGCTAGCAACATGTAATCTGGTGTCTACCCAACACCGAAACAAGGTGTCCTACTTTCCACGGTAAGGATCATGAACTTCTAACTATTGTGGATCCACTAGCTAATGTCTATCGAGACAAACCTATGTTGGCACATAGTTATGAGACATGGGTATTCACCACTTGTCAATTCAGTTGGACACGGGTAATCGCCATTTGTCCACTCGATTCTAAGCTTAAATTCCACGGAATAGTTCTAAATCTAATTCAGCTTAGCTCATGAATGAACATGGGTAATCGCTTATTGTCCTTATATTATGTGACATGGATAATCGCCTCTTGTCATTCAATTAGAGAGCATGGGTAATCAGCTCTTGCCTCATCATTAGCATAGCTTCTTAGCATTTGTTCACTTTAGGTGAGAAAGTCTTTCAACTCTAAGAACCCTTATCATGTGAGAACATCTTTCATAATTCATGGTTACATGTGTATATGAGGAATCCTTTAAACAACACAACAATAGCAACATCATTGATACTTCAATCTCAAGCATCCTTAAAACAGTTACATAGACTTCATAAGACATGCATAATTCCATAATTCACCTTTGAAGGTTCAAAACCCACTTTCAATAATCAACATCTAGAATACATGGGTTAGACATAGGTGCATAGAAACTCGTCATAAATTCATGTAATCCTATCAATTCATGCTTCACTTCACATAATTTTCTTTCATAATCCAAGACCCACATTATATGCTCATAATTGGAAAACATGGGAATTAAATGGGTTCATGGGGAAACATCATAAAAATCATGATATTAACTCAATTCATGCATCATAGATCATAAATCAAACAATTAGATCAATAATTAGGAGAACCCACAACATAGAAGAAAACCCTAACTCAATTTGGGAATTCTAGCTTTGAAAATAGTAGAATTTGGGAACTCCATGAAAGGAAGGAATGCATGGATGAAAACTATCATACCTCAATGCTAATTTCTTAACTTCAATGGAGGAATTGGAGACTTTTCTTGCAAAACCATAGCTTGGACCCTTCTTCTTCAAGTTTTCTAGAGAGAGAAATATTTGGGAGGAAGACTTGTTCTGCTTTTGAAAATATGATATTGATTTGCAATTGGGAAATTTTAGAGTTAAAACACTTATATAAGGGTTCTAGACATAGGCAAAATGATATAGTATCAGGCTAAACTAATTAGGAAAAGGCCCGACTGCCCCTAAAAATAATTATCGACCCACAACTCGCGAACCTCGATCGACAGACCTTGGTCTGACTGAAGGTCCATCTTTCTAGTTCATCATACTGCGTTAGAACATGGATTTGAGGCAACTAATCCATGGACCGTGGAACCAACGACATTTCGTTGGTCCAGGCCGTGCTTCATGGTTATTTGGACTTTTTCAGGTGGCCAATCCACAGACCAGACCTATGGTCCATAGCGCAGTTCACGGCCGTAGTTGGTTTCCGTCGGATGGCACCACAAAATCCTGAAAACTTGTTATGTTACCCTTTCTCGAATTTGAGGTGTTACAAGATTTGAAAATATGAATTATGAGAGAAGAGATGAAGGACTGATCTTTTCCCATTGAGCATGGTAATTTGTTTCCAACAAATTTTCAAGTGATAGAAAATGAATTGCAATCACAAATAAAATTTGAAGAAACAAAACTTTATTGATAAATATGTAGGCACAAATATGTTTCTCCCTTGATTCTTCTCACATAAGATGTATCCATGCTTTGAGGATCGTTAGTGGTGTATTTCTCAAATTAGGATGATTTAGATTTGATCTCTATGGATATTCCATGAATTTGATGAATATTTGAGATGTCTCTTTAAGGGAATATAATACCCTTTATATAAACATTAACTAGGGTTTAGCGTTGAGTAACCTCCAAGAATCCTAGTTGAAATTGAATACAGATCTTATATAGTCCCAACTCGAATTGAATACTTCTTGTAGAATCCCACAAAATTTTAATGTCTAAAATAATTTCTTTTTGTCTTATCTTAATCTATTACTTTAGTTCTTGTTCATATATATTCATTTCAAAATTTTAGTAGTTCCACAAAAAAGAAATGGATCTTCCTTTTAGCGAGTTATGAATCTTTTCTAATAATAATTTTTTTTTATTATATTTCTTATGAATCTGAAATTTTGTGGTCTATGATAGAGGAAATATTCTGATGAATAGTGATGCAGTCATGATAATTTGCATTTTCACCATCAAATTTTGATGGTGATGGACCTTGTGATTCGGATGGTAATAGTAGTTGTTGTGGATAAGGGGGTACGTGGTATGTGGTGGTGATTCTACTACTGAGAACTTTTGTGACCTATTCCTTGGCAGCGTCCACACTACTGTTCCTCCATGATGAATCTCAACAAAGAAGAAAATAAAAAATAATATGAAATAAAAAATATGGGCATTTAAGTTGTAATCAAAACTAATAATTATGTTTAGCTTATTAAGAAATATCTAATTAAAAATTGACATATGGATATATTTTTTATATAAAAAAAATGAAATTGATATCTAAAACTAGGGTATTAAATAAAAATAATAATAATGTCGACTGTTTTGTGGAAATAGAGATTTTTGCTTTAATTTAACCATGATGCGCTTATTGTACGTCTGGTCACTTGCTTGTTTATCCAAGCTTATAATACCTTCAATAATACACTAAAAATAGTCTAGGAGAGGGCGGGGGGGGGGGGGGGGGGGGGGTCATTTGACCACCGCAATGTTAGAGTGTGTAACAGCAATGTTGATAATAGTTGAAGTGTGTCTTGAAACATATTCCCTTTTTATCGTATATATCAGAATTTCATAATTTTAGAAATATATTATTTGTTTAGCATATATTTTAGGAATCTTAATTGATAATTTACCTAATTCTCTTACCATATATTTAGGACACCTTAATTTTAAATATTATAAAGATAATTCATTAATAATCTATATCTATACTACCTTAAAAGCATGAACTTTCAAACTTGAATGTTGAATTACAATAATACCCCCAATCAATAATACTCAATTTATTTTATTTATTAATTTAATTATTTGTATTATATTAATAATACATACGTTTTCACATTAAAGGGTTGTGATTTATTCAAAGAGTTGTGACTTTTTTGATGGGTTGTGACTTTCTCAAGGGTTGTGATTTTTCCAAAGGGTTGTGGCTTTTCCTAAGGGTTGTGCCTTTATCAATGAGTTATGACTTTTCCAAAGGGTTGTGATTTTTCCGATGAACAGTGACTTTTCCGAAAGGTTGTAACTTTTCTTATAAGGCACAATTAGCACCTATTCATACTACTAATTGTTAGCTATAAATAAAGGAGTTTCCTTTCACTTTTAAACTAATTTTTTTTTAAATTTTGTACTCTTCTTCTTCTTAAAAAAACTCAAGGGTTATTTGCAACAATTTATTAATTTCAAAATTCAACGAAATTCGAGGTATCACATAAGAAAGAGTTAGTGAACAAATTATAGCAAATCCTTCAATTCACATTCGTATATTTTCTTATGATTTTCATGAGTTAACAGAGACGAAAAGTTGTGAGAAGGACAATAATAATAAATAAATATGAAAAAAGTCACATGATTTGGGTAAGATATTTCTTCTTTGTTTTTTTATTCTTTATTCTGTTACGCTCACGAAGGAGTTTCTTTCTAATTTTACTAAAACAACGGACATCAACATAGTTCATTGAATTATTAGTTTGGATGTTAAAACCTATATTTCAAAAATAGATTTTAACTTTTACTTATAATATGATAATATAGTCATGATAATAATTTTTTTTAAAAGATATATAAGTAAAAATAAACTGATCAAGTAAAGTTTTGGTGGCAAGAGATTTCAATCAAATGAAACACTATAGTGAATATAGCATGAACATATATTTTCGTCATCTTTCTTCGTTGGTTATGTATTATTCCATATATTTTTTTCTTTTTACTATTTATATTGACTATGGAATTTTTTTGGTATGAATTTTCTCCTATTTTGTACTCATTTTAATTTGAGAACATGTTATGTCACAACATACAGTCCTTGGTAGCTATATAAAAATAGATAAGAAAATAGTGGTTGATCATAAAATAATCTTAAATCAAATTAATGATTTTATACATAATATTGAATTTTATTCATCGATTAACTTTTATTATTGAAAAAGTTTAATATTTTATAACACGATACATCTCCTATAAGATACTAGATTCTTTCATTATACAACAACTATATGATATGTATGCGGCAGAAACAAGGAGAAGACTACAATTCTACAAAGATAAGGTAGAATTGGATGTTTCTAATGATTGGGTGGACTAATACATGGTTTGAAATATTAGATATAAGCTATTCTTCCATTTGTTTCATGGTACGCCACTGGTTTACTAATTAGTTAGGTTCAACATTAATTTTTTTCTTTAGTTATCATATTATGATTTAAGTTTTAATATATTGAGATAGGTAATTAAATATTAGGTGTATTTTATTATACGAATTTCAATAGAGTTATGTTATTTAAAGGAATATTTTGAGACTTACTATATGCTTGAAATATGAGAAAATACGAGAGTTGATATATTAATTGGCATCAAGATTAGAAACTTGTTTATAGAATTGAGCACATTTACTTATAAATTATGCATATTAGTTTCTATATTTAGTCAGCTGATGATATTATTCAGTACATGTTGCCATGTGCTAACCCCTACTTCCATTTTTCTTCATTTTCCTCTTATGAAGTGCAACGATGTACCAGCGGCTTTGCCTCGCCCTCAGCTATAATCAGTCTCTAGCACATCAAGTTCCAGGGTGAGTTATTCATTCTAGCTCGTATTAGATTCTCTCGGTCATGACATGATATCCTTAGTGTTGGACACAAACTATTTTATTTATTTATTATGGTGTCTTTGATACACTTAGAATTGGTATTTTGGCTTAACTATCTTTGATATGATCGCTTTCGAGTTTTGAAAAACGATATGTAATAGACTCTAGTAGATTCCTATTTCTTTAATAAAATTTGATTTTATGCATTATTGTAATATTTCATAAGTGGAATGAGTAATATAAGTTGGGGTTTGGATTCGTTTGTTCACCCACCTAGAAGATTAAGTGTGGGTGTCACTCATGACCCATTTTAGGTAGTGAAAACTTGATATCAGAACTTTAGGTTCGGTGATCTCATCACAGAAGGACAGGTCTGGTAGAGTCTTGCGAAATGGTACCGAGATGCATTTACTTTTCTTCGAGAGGCTTACAAGACTAGGATAACACATTTTCTTCTTTCTTTTGTGCTATTACTTGAATCCAATTGATATCTAGGTGATAAAAATTGTATATGACCTTCTTCTTTCTTTTTCACATATGGTTAACTCTAGAGCAACAACAGTTGAAACACCAACACCACCAAGGAACAATGCACCTGAGCAAACTATTGGGGTTATAGCCATAGGAGGATTAGTCATGAAAGATCGCGGTAGAAGTTGTAGGAGAAAGCCCTCATGGAAAGAGGTCAGGCTGCGAGGCCAGCCAGAGATAGAAAAACGACCCTTCCACTGGCCAAAGAGGAAGCAGTAAAGGGTGATGAGGTGGAGGATTAAAGATTCATAAGAAGGAAGCACCAGTCCAGGCAACTCCAAAGATGATCAACTAGTTTCTCACCTATCTCAACGGGTTATCTGATCAGGGCCAAGCACCCCCAGCATTTTCTACACCAGCATCTTAGGTTTAAGGAATACAACATGATACCGATGTGGCTCCCCACATAGATGTGTCCTTGGAAGAACGCGTGTTTCATCGATTGGCTATAGGGCCTGTAATGACTAGTGACCATCATGATCTCTTTATTAAGTTCTTAAAGTTCAAACATTTAGTCTTCTGGGGTACTGAATCTGAAGATGCTTATGATTTCCTTGTTGATTGTCATTATTACTTCATAAGGTGGATATAGTGGAGCGATTTAGTGTTGAGTTTGTGACATACCGATTCTAGGGAGATGTCAAAATGTGGTGGCGGTATCATGTTGAGTGCCGACAAACAAAGGCACTACCTATGACTTGGGCAACATTCTCTAGCTTCTTCATGAAGAAGTATTTACCCTTAGACTTTGAGGGAAAAGAGAAGAGAATAGTTCATGAATATAGAGCAAGGGAAGATGATAGAGCAAGAGATGATGTCTGCTAAAACTAATGAGGCCAAATTTCATGCTTTATCCATATATGATACTAAGATTACTTCAATCCACAAGAGTGAATTCGCCGCTTTTTGAAGGGATTTAGGTCACATTTGCAGATTCTGACTTTACTGGTTGATGCTTCAATAAATCTTTTCAGGAAGTAGTTAATTTTGTTATAGAGGTAGAGGGAGTGAAGCCAGATGACTTTGCCTAGGTGACAACCTTTAAGAAGTTTCGTAAGGAATGTGAGTTTAGTTGTTCTTAATCTAAAGGGTAGAGTTTTGGGGGTTATCTATCCCGTCTTATTCAGTCTTCATTGCAGGTTTCAGCTAAGGGTCCATCACAGACCAACCAAACCTTTTCTATGTTTGGGGATTATCTTTATGTAACACTCAGAATATTTCAAAGCTAAGGCGCGAACCATTCTTCATTTGTATGTAAAGTCATACAGAGTGATTCATAAGTTGTTCTTAGGTTTTAAAGTAAATTATTTAGTATGGGAATAGATTTGAATATGAATTAAGGTCACAAGATTTAGCACAAAGTTGAGTTGAAAGGTTCCTTACTGATTAAGCTTTAACATAAGATTCCACTAAGGTCAACTTCAAATGATTATATCTATGAGCATATAATTAATTAGATAATCCACAACCTATCAAATTGAATGTCTATGAGTCTTCTTTCCAGTGCCACCAAGTTTGCCTTATTTTAAGTTCAAAGTAAACAGTTATGATTGTTTTACAATAGACTACCACAATAGAGTTTCTTGAGTCAGCTCCTACGAATCCTTTCTATGAGCCATAAAAATTCTTTCGACCCATACTATCAACTCGTAGTAAACTTCAGAGAAGTCAATTTTAGGGTACCATTCCTACAGATCAATCAACGAATCGTTGAAACTTCAACGAGTTATAGTTTGAACCCATAAAATGAACTTTTAAGCCTTAAAATTTAGTATGAATTCCACTTTTGGGATCTATGGTCCGTAGAAAAAATCACGAATCGTGGATGTCCCCGTGGAAGATTTTTGTCAGCTATTTCAGAGGGGTAGTTCAGTCTTTTTCCACCCATAAACTGACTTTTCAATCTAATTTAAGGGATAAAATAGTGTTAGTCGATCTGTTACATTCATTAACACTCTAAGTCATTATATAAAAGTTCTCGGAGGAGAAAAGCAAGGGTTTTGAGCGTTCTTCTAGTTTTCACTTATTTCACCAAAAACCCTATTTTTCCAAGTATGTAAAGCTATCATAGTGATGGACTGAGTTTGTCCTCACACCCTTCATCTATTTAAATTCAGTAATAAAGTAATCTAGGGTTTTATCCAATATTTTGATTATTCTTGACATGAGTAGTATCGTCGAGTTTCGAGTATTGAGTTTTATATATTGCTATTGAGATCCTTGAGTTGATTTATTCATTTCTATATTTCAACATGAACCCTATTTTGAGAGGTAGACACTGCCCTCTCCCCCTCTACGTAGATACTTTCCCTGCCGTATATGTAGATACTTTGGAGGCAGACATTACCCCTTTCGCTTAGGCCAACAAGCCATCAATTATAGCTAGCTCTTCCTATCCTACTATTTTTGTTGTTGCTATTGTCTACCGTCCCTCATTAACACAGGTCATGCAGTATAAAATGAGTGACCTAGCCCATTCAGCCGATGTGCATGCCTCCTAGGTTGAGGTAGTTGTCCCGAGATTGATTGAGCAGGCCATTACCACTCCCCTTACCTTCATTCAGGATGAGATGAGAGAGAAGAGAGAGATGATTACATCATATAGGTTGTCATTGGACGACCTCATTGTGTGAATTGAGGCATGTGAGCAGAGAGATTGACAGTCAGAGGATGTGACAGCCTTAAAGGCTGATGTTGCTGAGTTGAAGCGTGAGAGGAAATAGCTTAAGTGCATTGAAATTTTGATGTTTTGGGACATTGTGGACGTTCTTGAGGGTCCTAGTTCAGAGGTTCCAGCTATTTCTCAGATCCCTCCGACCACTACGACCAGAGATGTTTTTTTAGCTGATGATGGTGATGAGTTGGATACTTCTGAGACGGATGAGGATGAGTTTAGGACCCATGATACTGCAGTATATGATGAGCTTTAGGGCTTGGAGGGTGCGATGGTGTAGATGGCGACGGAGGCCTCACTTTAGGACACCTCGATGATTGGTTCCAGTAGAGCGCAACCTACTCCAGGAGGAGATTTGGGCATTGATGCCAAAATTGAGAGAGCTCCAGATGCACAACGCTCACCTCAAGCTTAGCTTGATAGGTGGATCTTGACTATCTTCCTATTTTATTATTGAGACATTTACTTTACTTTACATTGAGGAAGCTGTCTAGTTTTGTTTGGTTGGGTGAGGGTATATGTATCCCTTTGGGCTGTATTTATTTTGTTTTGGATGCTTCTTTTACTACTTTTGGATGTGTCTGATACCTCTTCCGTATTATGGAATAAATTGTGAATGTTGGTTTTTCATTCAAATTAATCCGCCTCCTGAGTTATTAATTTTTTATTGTTGTGACTATTCTCTTTAATATTTGAGTATCGGTTGCGATTAATATCGATGACTTGAATAATGCTCTTGAGTGAATGATATGATTGCACAGGTATAATGAGGCAAATTTGAGTTGCATAAGTCATGTGTGAACTCTTAGCATCTCATTTTGACTAGTCGATTGTTGGAGTGAGTCTTGTGATGATCGTTGCACGCGAGCTTAATTTATATAGTCATGATCGATGATTGTGTTAAATGCCTTATGTGGTGAGATTTTCTTGAAATGGATGCGTTGTGATACCTAGAACATGACCTGTTGATCCAATTAACTAATGTTGGCAAATGAAAGAAATGCTCTTAGGCTCAAATTTTTGAGAATTAACCAAACTGCCTTTATACCTCTTTGTGACCACCTTGTGAGAGTATGAACCTAGCTTGGCACTATATGAGCCTATCCTTTCTTTGGGTGAATCATGAACCCATTTAGCCTCTTTCCTCCCTACCTAAAACCTTCATGAAGCCTTGGCCCATTTGAATAACCAACTTAAGCCAAAAACCTAAGGTGGGGGTGTGGTTAAAAAATGAGGAGATAAATTGATCAACAATTTTGTTAAATTCACCTTTAAAATGATTATGCTGGAAAAAAAAATGGAAACCCTTTAAATATATTTAAAAAAAGCGAAAGAAAATGATTTTAAAATAATTTTGCAATTTGTGCATGGATGGGAAGAAAAGGGGTATCCAATGAGCCATTTAAGGATTTGTGTTCTTGACAATACCTAGGGTGGATTGTGAAAATGAAAAGAGTAAAAGAAAAGGAGAAAGAGAGAAATGCAAGCCATGCTTCATGAAGGAAGAAGTCACTAAGCCAAAAGGATCATACCTCTACCCTAAGCCTTTTTACAAGCCTTCAAAGACCTTGGTGATCCTACATAAGCCAAATGATGTGTTGATAGGAAAATACGGGCAAGCCTATGCGTAAAACCATGCATATGTTTATCTTTGAGAGTGTGAGAATTGATTTTGATTCCTTATGATACAATTTTCAATGGATTTTGTGAGAGCATGGAATCATTCTTGATGTGAAGGCATTCAAATACTCTTGTCGAGCTTGAAATTGCATTCAAAACAAGCGTTGTGAGCTTAAATTCTATTTTATGATATCAGTCAAACATTGAATCTTCTAGTGCATAACTGAACATTGCATGGGTAGATTGAACCTTATGCGAATTCATGTTGTGTATCAAGTTGCATTATGTGTAGACATCCATGTTGACCTGATTGATCTTGTGTTTCACTTAAGGACAAGTAAAAGTTTAAGGTGGGGATGTTGATGAGTCAGGGATTTCATCTCATTTAGGGCTTAATATTCAGGGAATTAGTGTCCTCAATTCATATTTTATGCTTATAACTGATGTTAACATGTTAATATGAAGCAATAAAGACAAAAGAGCAAGGTAAGGACATACGAGACAAATAGAAGTGAAAGAGCTAAAAAAGTTAAAGGAAAGTAAAGTTGGTACTCACCAAAGCCACTCGGCGAGTCGCTAAGTGGACCATCAGCTCGCCCAAAGTTCCAGCATGCAGCCCATGGACACAACCAACAAGGCGAGCAGACTAGTAGTTCGGTGATGCGTTGAAGAGATCGGCGATGCAGATCTCGATCGCCAAAAGTTACAGAAAAGAGGTGGTGAAAAGGCAAACGAAGAAGGTGAGAAAAGGAGCACTCGTTTTATAGCCGACTAGTTCGGTGAGTCTGACTTACTTCACAGATTGGACTCCGTTTGATAATGCTCAAGTACACTTCATATGATTCTAAGTGCAGGAAGTCGCTAATAAGTATGAACCCAACTAAGAGTTGGAATCGATCCCACATACAGTGATACAGTAATGAATTCAAGAGAAGTAAAATTATGTTCTAATCGATTTGGAGGTAGAAGTTTCGCAACATTTAAGTAAATCTAAAAGTTTTGACAATTAATATCAAATGGGGGGAATTCAAGTAATTTATGACTACTAAAACCAAAAGTAAACAAGTAGAGAAGGGTTCTAGGAGTGTGATAATATGAATGCTAAATTCCCATAATGGGTGATTACTAATTACTCAAAGATGTTGCTTCTCCATGGGTAAGCTCAGTTTTAAGTGCAATAACAATTTCTCAATCAGCTATTGTGATTCAAGTTAGTTCTTTAGAACCTCAAAAGGCAAAACACATTCGAACAACCCATTTTTTCAATCAACCCACTTTTTCAAGATAGATTTGTAAATGCAATCAAACCCACTTTTTCAAGCTAGATTCGTACCAATGCAATCAATACAATCATCAACTAATAATTTGACTCTAGCACTTCTTTCTCAAGAAAATATCGGGCATTAACAAAAATTGCATTTGCAACTACAATTCCTCAATTAAAACATGAACAATCAAACAATAAAATCAGTAACTAACAATACCCATTAGCTATATAGAGCATTCAACTACATAATCACACCCCCAAGAATGGGGTCTTAGCCAAACATAGTAAAGAACAGGAAATCATTACTAAGGAAGTTTTACATTAGGTTTGATAACGATCCGCTAGTCTTCAAATGCTAGAAATTAGGCTTAAAGCCTCACAAACCCTAAATCTCTACTCAAAATGTAAAAACAATATTCTAGAATGTAAAAGATCAAAAAAACAGAAGTGAACAGTGTGGGAACTACTTCTCTTCTTTTGAAAATTGTATTTAGACTTTCCCAGAATTTCAGCAAACCATTTTACTCTTTCTCCCATACTTTTTAGTTTTGCATTGAGGACACTGCATTCTTATTTTTGGTGGGGTGAGGGGATTTGTGCCAATTTTCCCCTTTACTTTATATTTTGTTATTTTATGTTCTGGATGATTGTAGTATCTTATTTTTGTTTATATTATAGTATTTTGATTGGTTTGGTTTATCTCTTCTTTTCCCTTTTGTTTTCTCTCAAATTTGCAACTACCCGATGAGTTTTAAAAATTGTGAAATACTTGAGTTTTCATTGATAATAATTCAAGGATTGATTGTCTTCAATATCGATGCTTGAATAGTACTCATGATAAGCATGGTGTATAGTATTGGTGTTGCAAGAATGAAATCGTTGTGGTTGCAATTTTGAGCGATCTTTTTGAATCTTTTGTTGACTAGATGTGTTTTAATGTAAGCCTTGTAATGAATATCAAACACTAGCTTTTGATCTTTTTGAGTAGTGCTAAATGAGAGCATTCAAAGTGCCTTGTTTGGTGAGGTGTCACTTGAAAGCATGTGTGTGGAATCCTAGAATTTTCCTTGTTAGTCTAATTGTCCAAACCTTGGTAAGTATAAAGAATGATCTTGGGCAACAATTCTCAAAGGGAACCTAAAAGTCAATATCCTTTGTGACTACCTTGTGATGGAGTGCATCCGTTTTGGCACCATTTGAGCCTAAACCATTTGTTGACGAACTATTTTGAAACATCTTAAGTCAAATTCTCCCCATTTCCTAACCCAAAATCCTGTTTAAATTATTGTTAGGTTTGAATAGACAACTTAAGCCAAAATCCTAAGTTTCAGGGTGTGGAAAGAGGAATGAAAGCCAAGTGAAAGGCAAATAATGATGAAATGAGACTCAACTTTGAACTTTGTTACAAAAAGAAGGAACTCCTTCCTATTAAAAAAAAAAAAGAAAAAAGAGAAACATTGTGATGAACATTTTTTGAAAAGTGAAATGAAAAAAAGAAGTTGGTGAAATAAAGGAGAATCTGAATAATTAAGAAGTCAAAGTTTGAGTTCTCAAATGAAAAGGAATGAAAAGAACTTGTGAAGAGGTGAACATAATTGCAACAATGCTTTGAAAAGGTGAAGTCACTAAGACAAATTGATCATACCTTAACTGTCAGATCCATTGCAAGCATAAAATATCTTAGAGATCTTGCATGAACTAGGGTGCGTGATAATAGGAAAATATGGGCAAACATATGGGATGAAGCTTGCATGCATTTCTCTTTTGAGAGAGTGAGAGTTGCATTGATTCCCTATTTCTTTGTTAATTTTCTTTTTGAGAGCATGGAGTCGTTCTTGATGTGACAACACTTGAATGCATTTGTTGAAACATGGTATTGCATTAGAAAAGAAGCTAAAGTGAGCTTGAGGTGTTGATACCGGCTAGTCATCATTTGAAGCTTTTTTTTATCATGATTAAGTGTAGCATGTTGTTGAGAGTTGTATTGCAATAACACTCCTATTGTGCTAATTGTGTTCTTGATTTACTTGAGGACAATCAAAACTTTAAATTGGGGGTGTTGAAGAGTGGTAGATTTACACTCATTTGAGGCCTATTTAGCTCAATAATTATTGTCCTCAGTGCATGATTATGTCCTATTCTAATGATATTTTAATGATTTACAGCTACGAAAGCTAAAAAACAAGGCAAAAATAAATGTTTGAAAGATTGGCTAAAGATGTAACGGAAGTGTAAACAATCGGTGGATCTCTAAACAAGAAAAGTTCATCGTCCAATGGGTATGACCTCGCTCAAATTGGAAGTGCACAACACTTGCATTATAGATTGGGAAACTATAAATGGAAAGGCGACTTGCCAAATGAGAATAGCGAACATGTCGACCATCACTGAAAGGAACAGTACAAGGAGAAAATTATAGGCTTGAAAGGCGAACAAGGAAGTACTCAGTAATATATCGAATGTGAAAGGTAGACTCAAACAAGCTCACCAACTAAGGTTTAAACACTTGAAGCCTAGAGAAAAAGAAAGGCGAGGTGAAAGGTAGAGGGTGATTCGCCTAACGTGATCGGCAAGCTCGACTAACGTTACCCAATGGGTCACGTAATGAGTTTTGGGCCACATTTTGGGAAAATTATAAATAAACCAAATGAGAGAGAAAAAGTAGATCAAAGAGTGTGCATGAGAAGAATTCAAGAAGTGAGAAACTTGAGAGAAAACATTTTTACCTTGTGAAGAACACTTACTAGTTTTTGGGGGTTTTCAACTTTGTTCATGAAATTTAAGAATTGATGTCGAATTCAAATTGGATTTGCTTGTAATTATTTAATTTCATGTTACACATGGCTGCTTTCATGAAAGGTATAATTTCTTTGCCTTCTATGATGGGTGGCTAAAACCCCAAGATCTAGGGATGCAATTATGTGGATGGGGTGTTTTATTTAATATAGTGAATATTTTGTTATGCTATGGTTTATTGTTGTTCATACATGAATTTGGGCTAATTAGTATGGGGTTAACTTATGGATTAAGGTTGCAAACTTAATTCTTACTTCTGATCTCTGATCAATGCTCGAAAGAAATTGATTGGAGTGGGTAATTAGTCTAATGCCAGCAATTTAAGTTTGATGTCTCTAACTTGCTTTAAAATAGAGGTTATGGGTCAGATCTATTTCCTCTATTTCTTCATCGAAAGAGAGAATACAGTAAGATAATGAGTTGTTTAGTATAGCACATAACTGAGACTAGAAGGATATTCTATGAAATATTGCTATGAGATCGAAAGAAGATTAGTGTCATTAAAGATACCTAGCATATTCATGAGTGTTCATCATTATAGTGCAACACAATTACAGTTATATGACATTGATTTCCAATTTTCACCCCTAGATTACTTGTTACTTCTTAAATTTTCTGAAATTATTGTTAAATTGTGACCTTTGAAAACCAAATCCTTGTATTAAATTTGTGAAATCTTCCACACACTAGTTTTTACTATTACAAATTGAATAATTTTAAAATCCAAATTTTTTTATAGAATTTTCTATGATATATCATTCTATGTGTTATTTGACCTCGACTCTTAGTCAAGTATTTTTTATTGAGAACGACTGCTTACTCTTTTAATTGGTTTTGAAGAGTACTTTGAGCTTTATCAGATGGTCAAGGGTAGAAGTTTATGGAGGGGGAGCAAGTATAGATGAAAGTTTTACCCATGAAGAGTGTGACGAGATTTGGTAAGCGAGGTAAGCTTAGTCTAAGGCATATTGGGACGTTTGAACTTCTTAAGCGTGTGAGAGAAGTGGCCTATAAATTGGCTTTGCCTCCAGGATTATCAAGATTGCACCCGATGCTTTATGAGTCTATGTAGAAGAAAAATCATGGTGATGCAAACTACATTATATTTTGGGATTCGGTCTTTCATGATGAGGAGGAGCCCATAGTTGCTCTAGATAGAGAGGTCAGCAAGTTGAGGTCAAAGGACATAGCATCAGTAAAAATCCAGTTGAAGAAACGTCCCATTGAGGAATCTACTTGGGAGACTGGAATGATATGCATAGAACATATCCTCATCCTTTTATTGAGTTAGGTACCCTTTCCTACCCTCTCTTTCTTTTGACCGTTGGGGACGAACGGTGGGTAAATTGGTATAGGATGTAACAATATGTAAGGTCGTTTTGAAACTAGACTTATTTCTTTCATAAAAGAACCTTCCCGTAAATTTGAAATGAGAATTGTGAATTATTCGTTTAACTATGATTATTTAGTTGGCGGATATTTGTTAAATAATCGATTTTAGTAGTTAATGGGCCAAGTCTGAAATTCATTTAAGGAAAAACCTTATACCATTTGGCCCATTTTATTAAAATAATTTAGTGGGGTTTGTCACTTTTGAGAACATAATTATTTTATTTAGATAAGAAAAGAGGGAAAAAGAGAATAAAAGGAAGCTTACCAGCGCGACGTCGAACGAGAAGAACAAGAGTGAATCAGGTAAATTTATCAACCAAACCTCAATTCTTGTGGTTTTATATATGAACATAGGATGGTAGTATAAATTATTATAATAATTAAGGGTGGAAAGAAATTGAAAATGGGAAACAAAGCCAAAAAGTAGCGTAATTGGAACTTAGGTTAAAGATATGGATGGCTTCTCATGCCTTATCGTTGGATAATGATTCCCTAATCATTGGACAATGATTGTGGCTAATAATTGAGTGGTTTAATACATGGGTGGGAACATTTTAAATACACTATATTGTCATTTGTTTCGTAGTATGCCACTGGTTTGCTAGTTAGTTAGGTTCAACATTAATTATTTTCTTTAGTTATCATATTATGATTCAAGTTTTGACATATTGAGATAGGTAATTAAATGTTAGGTGTATATTATTATAGAAATTTCATTAGAGTTATGTTATTTGGAGGAATTGAGACTTATTCTTGGGCTTGAAATTCGAGAAAATATGAAAGTTGACATATAAATTAGCATCAATATTAGGAACTTGATTATAATATTAAGCGCAATTTACTTAAAAATTATGCATAGTAGTTTATATTTTGAGTCGGACGATGATATCTACTTAGAATATGTTTCCTTGTACTGACCACTACTTGTATTTTTTTCTTTGTTTTTCTTTTTTGGAGTGTAGTGAGTGTATCACCGGCTTCGACTTGCCTTTAGTTCTAGCCAATCTCAATTACATCAGGTTACAGAGTGAGTTATTTATGCTAGCTCGTATTGAATTCTCTCAATCACGGCATGATGCCCTTAGTTTTTAGATACAAACTATTTTATTTATTTATTCTGTTGTCTTTGATATTCTTAGACTTGGTATGTTGGGATAACATGTCCTTGATGTGATAACTTTTAGATTTTGGGAAACGAAATGTAATACACTCTAGTAGATTCCTATTTTTTTTTTACTTTAATAAGATTTAAGTTTTCCCACTATTGTCATATTTCATATGTTAATAACTAATATAAGTTGGGGTTTGGATTCATTGGTTCACCCACCTAGAAGATTAAGTATGGGTGTCACTCATGACCTGTTTTGGGTAGTGACATATAGTGCCTTTTAATGAAGGACAAAGAGTTCAATCAGCTTTTCTAAAGGACATTCAAGTTTTTAATATAACTTGTTTACGGACATGTGTGTTGCACATGTGTCTCATGTAATTTTTTTATAAACTCTTTAGAATGATTAAAATTTTATGAAAACATGTGGGTAATAATGTAATGACTCGGACCCAAAACGTCATTTTTGATAATTTTGAATAGCCATTTAACCATAGTTAATTAATTTGCGGATAATTTGTTTACTATTAATAATAATGGGCCAAATCTGAAATATTAAAATAGGTTAGTAGGAATTATTACTTTTAATACATAATTAATTTAGAAAAGAAAACAAAGTGAAGGTAGAAATTAACCTTTGCATCGGCAGCACATAGACACGAAGAGAAACAGAGGACATAAGGTCATCAGGTAATCACGTCCAAACCATTGTATTGTTATATATATATTATTTTTTTATTATTAGTATAGTTGATTGCTAAAGAAAAAGAGAAACTATTAAATGGGTTTTAATTTAGAAGAATTGAAAATTGAATTTGTATAGGTTGTTTTTTTTTAAATGGAGAACAAGGGTGTTAATGGCCAATCATTATGTAATGATTGAGGTCATGATTATTTAATTATGATTAAATTAATAAATTGAAATGTATGGTGTATCACTGTATGGTTTTGAAACAGTAAGTGTTCTCGTGATTTTTAGTAATTTACTTGGATGTTTCTTAGACTTTCTTATTATTACCATATTATTGGTATATGTAATTAAATATTAGGTGTATGGTATTATGTGAATACCATTAGATTATGGTATTGGAGGTATTAAGACTTAACCCTAGACTGGAAACTTGGAAAATATGATAGTTGAAATGTTAATTGGCATCAAGATTTACGAACTTGATTATCAATTTTAGTGAATTTTTAGGTCAAGGCTAAACAGGGTGGTGTTAGCTTCAAAATCTTGTTATGAATATGTACTTTAATAGATTGCATTGATTGAAGCTTAATGAAAAGGGAAGGCTCAAGTCACTGAGTGATTGTTCGGTTATTTGAGGCAAGTGGATTTCTAAACCCTTGATAAGTGCATAGAATCATGTATTTCCTTGTGGTATGTGTTGAGGAGTAATGGCAATTGGTGATGGGTTGTTTTTTAGTGTTGTATAATTCTAATGATGGAAAAAATGGGTAATAAAAGGCAACGTTATTAATTATTGGTGTGTGATGTTTGAGAATTATTTGAAAGGCTTACTAATTAATTATTGATGTATCACAGTTGTGTTGTTGTGAATTGTGAATTGCTATGAAAATTGACATCTCCTCACTATTTGTGTGAACATGTCATTTGCATTGGTTCTGAGACATGATTGTGATAAGTGTTATGTTAATTAAGGAAGAATAAGAAATTAAAGAGGATGTACCATTTCTAGGAATGTGTCGCATGCCACATGACGTGACGGATTCTATTATCCAGGGGTATATCGCACACCGTGAAAGATTTTATTATCGAGGGTCGTGTCGCATGTCGTGACGAATACATGGACAAATATGTCCCCAGGGGTCTCGGATTGAGAGACAACGGATGTGTATCGTTAGGTCAGACATGCATCACTATACTTGACATTGCTTTTCATTGCATTGAATATTTTTATCATTGATGAATTTGATCTTGTGCGTTGTTGATCTTGTGAGTGCCTTTTTGTGGAAGTTTTGATTTATGAATATTGAGTTTGTTGTTGAGGATATGTAATTTGTAAGAGTGTTGTTGTTGAGCTGAATCTTTTCTACATCTTTGCATAAAAAGAGTGTGCTATGTAAACTATGAACTGTTAGGTTGGGTTGGTTTTATGTAGGTTGTAGTTGTGGAGGTTAGGATGGAGTGTAAGGAGTACCTGTATTCTATTCTCTTAGCCTGTGTTTAGAAGTTTACTTGCTGTGTATCGTGTTGTTTGGTACTCACCCCTTGCTTTTACATTTTTGTAGGTAACGAGCACAGATCTTCGTGATACCTTATATTCTCTTCTTTGCCGATGCTTCCTGTGGGGATTTGTGAGGTAGTTGTTTGTCATCTCAACAGACCTTCTTAATCCTGTTTATGATTTTGTTTTACTTGAGATACAACTTTATTTGAGACTTATGTATTTTCTTTCAATTCTAGTATTTGCATTAGAGGCTTATACACGTAACCATCAGGTTTTGGAAATTTATTTAATTTGACATGTTATCCATATTAGTAATTGTTATTGAACTTCTATTCTTATTTTATTTTCATGCTTTATAGAAATGGTTTGGATGTAAGCTAACTTGTCTTGGTGGGATAAGACGAGTGTCATTACATTTATTTTTGGATTGTGACAAAATGGTATCAGAGCCCCAGGTTCATAGGTCTCACTTGTATAAAAGCCGAGTTTATGTAAAGTCTGAAGGATCAATACGAAGACATATTTACTTATCACTTAGAGGCTATGCAGACTATTAGGAAACTTCCTTTTGATCATTTAGGTTACCTTCCGAAGTATTGAGCTATTGTATATTCTATTGATAGATGATGAGGGTTAAAGCTACTTTTACTAGGGGTAGAGGGGAGGCACTTCCCAAGACAGTTGTTAAGGCACCAGCTAGGGGTAAGGGTAGAGCCCAATCTAGAGGTCGTGCTCGTGGAACGACACTATCTAGAGGTCATGGAGGGATCGTGCTACAGAGGTCTCTCCAAAGCCTCAAATTGATGACAGAGAGAACTAGCTTTCTCCAGAGATTGCAGCCACACGTTTCCTTCAGGATACATTATTTAGTGTGTTAAGTGTGCTTGAGAGCTTTACTCAGGGTGGTGGTGCGACCGTCACACCACAGGACTCTCAGACTAGAGAGAGGGCTCAGACCCATGAGCATCAACAAGCTCCAGTTATTCAGGATGTGGTGAAGCAGCCACCAGTAGACCCCGTGGTGTAGAATGATCTTGTACTAGTAGTTGGGGGCCAAGTTGCACTTCCAATCATTCTGAAAGAGGATGAGCAACGCAGGTATGAGAAATTTCAGAATATGGACCCACCACAGTTTTAGGGTGGCAAGAGTGAGTATACTTATGAGTTTCTAATTACATGCCGAGAGCTGCTAGAGGTGGTTGGATTAGCTGAGTCACATGGGATTCGGTTTGCTACACTCTAGCTTTGTGGGCAAGTGAGAGAGTGGTAGAGGGTTTATTCAGGGTCTTTGCCAGTTGGATCTCCTCCAGTGACTTGGGAGATATTTTCCAATGCCTTTCATGAACATTTTATCCCTTGGAGAGTGAGAGAGAAGAGTTGTTTGAGTTTCGTGAATCTGAGACATGACAACTTATCTGTTACAGAGTATGACACCCAGTTTTGCCAGTTGTCTAGGCAAGCTTTGGCCATTATTCCATACAAGACAGAGAGGATTCATAGATTTGTGAGGGGGCTGACTTTCTTTATCAGATCGACTGTGTTTAGGGCATCTCGCTAAGGGGATTACTTTCAGTCCATTGTGAGCATATCCGAAAAGGCAGAATTGATGGATAGTGGAGTTTGGGGACCCTAAGAGGGCTAGTAAATCAGGTTAGTATCATGGTGCCTCATCTAGAGGTAGGGGATCACAAATAGGGGTGGTTCATTTTAGTATCGAGGACCCATTTATGCATCTATGCCATCATTTGAGGGTGGTAAGATACCTCGAGGTTCTTATAGAGCGGGTTAGGGCTCGTATGACTTACAGCAGCGATCGAAAGGGTGAGTCAATTTTAGTGGGTTTTAAAGATCTGCACAGCAGTTCTAGAGTAATAGGTTTTGCTTTAGTTGTGGAGATCTAGATCACCTGATGCGATAGTTTACTTCCTAGAGGGGTCGTGGAGGGCACCAACCTAATTCTTTATTTCAAACTAGATCACCAGTACCACAGGATAGAGGTCGAGGCAGAGTTCAGTCAGGTAAAGGCGGTAGAGCTTCTAATAGCGGTACTGCAACTCAGAGAGTGGGGGTAGAGGTACCACCCAGGCTGAAGGTGGCAGAGGAGGCCACTGTTATGCTTTCTCGGGGAGACCCGAGGCGGAGACTTTTGATCCTGTTATTACAGGTATCATCCAATATGTCATTGATATGCGTGTTTATTTTTTGATCTGGGGTCTACTTTCTCTTATATGTCTACATATGCAGCTGAATTTTATATGATGTGTGATAGCATGCTTGTACCTATTCATTTTTCTACAGCCGTGGGTAAGCTCTTGGTGGTGGATCGAGTGTATCGATCCTGTCTTGTTTCTTTGGTGGGGTATGACACTTGGGTAGACTTAATCATTCCAGGGATGGTTGACTTTGATGTTATCTTGGGTATGAATTTGCTTTCTCGTTATCATGCCATTCTTGATTATAATGATGAGGCTGTGAATTTAGCAATGCCTGGTGTTTTGAGGGTTGAGTGGAAGGGTACTAGTAACTCTTATCCTAGCAAGGTCGTCTCTTTCATCCGTGCTCAAAGATTGGTGGAGAGAGGGTGTTCTTCTTACTTAGATTTTATTCGGGATACTAGTGTTGAACCACCTTCCTTTTGATCTTCTAGGTGTTCCTCCCGATAGGGAAATTGATTATCTTATTAATTTGGAGCTGGGCACTAAGCCCATTTCTATTATTCCCTGTCGTATGGCTCCAGCAGAGTAGAAAGAGTTGAAGAATAAATTATTGAGTTAGGGGCTTGTTTACCCTAGTGTGTCACCTTGGGATGCCCCTATGTTGTTTGTGAAGAAGAAGGATGGGACTATGAGGATGTGCATTGATTGCACACCATTGAACAAGGTAACAGTGAAGAATAAGTATCCTTTTCCATGTATTGATGACTTATTTGATCAGCTACATGGAGCATCGTTGTTCTCTAAGATTAATTTGAGGTCCGAATATCATCAGATATCCCTCAACAACTTTTCGGACTCGGTATAGGCATTATGAGTTTCTTGTGATGCCCTTTGAGTTGACTAACGCCCTGCAACATTCATCGAGTTGATGAACAAGGTGGTTCGACTACACCTTGATTCTTTTGTGATTGTCTTCATTGATGATATTTTGGTTTACTCCAGGACTGAGAAAGACCATGTTCGACACTTGAGGATTGTACTTTAGAGGTTGAGGGAAGAGAAGTTGTATGCCAAGTTCTCAAAGTGCGATTTTTGGCTTAATTATGTGGAATTATTGGGACATGTGGTGTCCAAGGAGGGTATTATAGTACATCTAGCCAAGAATGAGCCTGTAAAGGATGGACATGACCTACTAATCCTATCGAGATTCGGAGTTTTGTGGGATTGGCAGACTATTATCGATGATTTGTCAAGAGTCTCTCTACTATTGCAGCTCCGTTGACTAGATTGACTTGACGGGGTGTGAATTTTTAGTGTTGCGATGAATGTGAGGAGAGCTTTCAAAAGCTCAAGACCTAGTTGACTTGAGCCCCTGTGTTTACTATACTAGAGGAGAGTGTGGAGTTTTGTCACGACCCAAGGGCTACCCCTTAGATGTGACATGGCGTACAAGACTCCGAAGAGCCTCATACAAGCCTCATATCATATCATATCATAACACAAGACATAAGAAATGATGTGGAATTTAAAAACTTTTATCCATACAATCGAAGACTTTTATAAAATGCAAGCGGAAGTCTAACTTGTCTCAATTAGCCATCTAATACAATTTTGGAATCAACAATAGGGTCACCACCCTTCAGCATAGTTCGAAATATAAAATGACAAGAAAGAAACTACTAAAGACTCATACGTCCTCGAATCTTGAGGACTCACCAACTAGCAAGGAGGATGATCAATTCCAAGCTCTTAGCCACAAGGGGAATCAAATTGAGTGTCAATCCCTATATTTTGGAAAAATGTAGAAAAATATGGGTTGGTACAAAAATTGCACAAAGTATGATAGCCATGCAAAAATCATGCTAAAAGAACATGAAAACCATGCATTTAACAAGTTTGAGAATCATCGTGTACTTTTAGTATGAAAACATACATCACAAGCATGATCATCATATAATCATTATAACACATTAGAACCATCTCTTAGGTAACCCTAAGGTATACATACGCAATGTATGAATGGCATCCCATAATGCCACTCATACTAAGTACCCCTTTAATGCCACCATACCCATATTTATGATTCTTCATTCTCATCTTTAGTTAATACTCATAGACAAGGAACATTCTCATTTTATAAGTCATGTCAAGGAAAGCAACTCATAGCAACAATACTAATTAAGCATTCATCATTACATATAGCATTCATTAGACATTATGACGTTTGAGGAACACACCATAGCCACTCTCAAAGCCTACTCGTGCAATGCATGGATGAAGTCCCACACCCACACCCATACTTCATAAAGCCTCTTGAGTAACCATAGTACATAACTCACATTGTGGGAATAAGCCCTAACCGACATGGACCATGTGAGCAAATCATGGAATCCGGTATCTATCCCACATCGTAAAGGGTTGGTCTACTTGCCTAAGATAGGACCAGTAACATTTTAGCTTAGGTGGATCCACTATCTAATAACCTATGTGGGCACATAGTTATGGGATAAGGAGGTTGTTACTAGAAACCAGGCCTAACGTAGGGAGAGCTTTCACCCCCACAATATCCTCTCCGTGCTAAGCATTAAATTTCCTTGGAGTAGTTGATTCTCTTTTAAAATTCTTACACATGAGAGGGATGTCATTAACGACATTTCAAAGACACTTCATTCAATTTTAAGTGTCAAAGCTCGTTAAGCAGTATATAACCCAACTATATGAGTTGGGGTTGAATCCCACAAGGAGCGGTACGTGTTTAATATTCTACAGAGGAGTGTGACATGGTCAAATCAGTCATAGGAATAAAAATTATCAAATAAATACATCATTCAAATTAAGAGGTGACACAAAAGTCAAATGAGGTTTTTGGTTTTTGTTTTGATAATCAACTACAAATAGTAATCACAAGAATAGGAAATAACAATAATGAGACGGGTTCTTGGGATGTGATTGATGATAGGCTAATATAGACAAATGGGTAATTGCAACTATTAGTAAATAGCTAGATATTAGTGAGTAAGCTAGGCTATAGTGAGAAACAATTTACCTCGAATCAAGTGATTTCTGTCAAACATCAACAAGAGTGCAAAATAAAAACTACCCGCACCTTAATCCATTCACTCTCTCGAACTGAATGTGTGGGATTGGGTTTAGGATTCACTCACTCGAGCTAAATCCACATCAACCTAATACCCACAAACCATCAATCAAAAACCTTAGTTTTGAAGCCTCTCTCTTGAGCAAGCTAAGAACACGAACATAGAACTGTATTTGCAAGTACAATTCTTAAATTAAACCAAAATCAATGATTAACCTTACTTCTAAATAGCATATAAACTAACAATTAGCAATACCCATCAACTAAATCAGCCCCTAATCACATAATCACACCCCAAGAATTGTGGTTTTAGCTAGACATCATAAAAAGATAAAAACAGATACCAAATTGATTATCCATCAAATGGGTAAGAGTGACTTTTCCTTACAATGCTCCAATTCAAAGAATCTCAAAGACCCACTTCCAATTTCTCAAAAGCAAAAAACTTCAATTCTTCAAAGCTTAGGAAAATCTAGAGAAAACTTGTCTGAAAAGTGTTCTAAAAAATATTTGCTTGCCAAATTGATAAATTTGATATTAAACTAAATGTTAAAAAATGTATTTATAGTCGCCAAAAATGTGTTGCGAGGAGTCACTCGGCGAAGTAAGTCGGGCTCGCTGAACCACTCATCGAGCCTCCATTTAGTCTATTCCATCTCCCTTTTTGCCTTGGTACTCAGCATCCTCCAGGTCTATAACTTAGGGTGATCTAACACTACATTGCGGATCACTCGGCGATCCGTCAACTGCTCCTTTCCATCACCAACATGGTTCTTTTCTTAAGAGTATGGCACACTGGAACTTTAGGCGGTCAAATAGTCATTCGGCGATTCACCAAGTGAACTTGGCAATTACCAGGCTGCCTTTCTTCATTCTTTCAACCTGTTTTGTTCCTTTTAGCTTTTCAGTGTCCTTTATTTGTTCCTCAACCCATATACCTGAAAATCAAGGATTTTACATCAGTTATTGGCACAAATCAAGCATTTGAGGATACTAATTCTATATAAATAAATCCCTAAATGAGTCCAAATCTCAGACTCATCAACACCCCCAACTTAAACTTTTGCTTTTCCTCAAGTATGAACATCATTTTCCTTCCTTTTCTTCAGCATTTTCACTCATGCTCAAAATTCACCCCATTATTCACTTCCAATGGAATACCGGACACCCCATTTCTTTTGCAACTTTCACAACTTTATTTCACAAATTTTTCATTCCTTTCCTTTTTAATTCTTTTTCTTTTTTTTTTTTCTTTTTTTTTTTTTTTTTTTTTTTGTATGGGTTCCATCTTTTTCAAAACTCAAAGGGGAATTCTTCACATTTCTTGATTTATCTTCTCTTTTCACCACATCCCAACTTAGGCTTTTGGCCTAAGTTCACTATTCAAAAAAATCACACTTCATGAGGATTATAGGTGAATGGATAAAGAGGAGTCTCGATTGCTCAAGTTTCTTCCAAGAAAAGGATAAGGCTCAAAAGGGGTTCAAGCAAAGTTCAGACATCTCACAAGGTTGGCCATGAAAGTGGTATATTATCAAATGGTTTCACTCTTCAAAATTGTTGTCTAAGATCATTTCAAGAGCTTGCATCACTTAGTCAATTGGACTACCGGGGCAAATTCTAGGTGTCATCACACAAGGTTCATGGTAAGCTTATCACACAAGGCATTGGCACCAATATCAAACGAGACTTCACAATTTTGCTAGTGTGCAATGTTCATCACAAGAGACAGATTCAATAATCGGCTAGTCACAATGAGATGCAAAAATTTCACATATTGTCTATGCAACTTCATTTATCCTCATCGTAGCCGTGCATTTATTTATGTTCGATTAAGAGCACTATTCAAGTCATCAGTATTAATCATAATCGATACTCAAATTTGCACAAGAACAACCACATTCAAACATAACATGAGGTGGCAAAAATTTTCAAATGGGTCAAAAACATTTTCATTCATAATAAGGAGCCATAAGCTCAAAACATCCACAAAATAATATCAACACGCAATTCAAAACACAAAAACCCAATAGTATATACAAAAGATAGTCACAAAAGGTAGGTATGGAAATACCTCACCCCCACCACAAATAAAAAGCAGCTGTCCTCAAATGCAACAAAAATAATAAAGAGCCAATAAAAACAACAGAGAGGGAGGTAAAGAATAGTCTTGTCTACACAGTCGCTCCATCTGTCAGGGCATCAATACTCGGGGTCACACTAGTATCTTGGGTATCCGTGCCCGGGTAGAAGCAACACTAGCTCCATTAGAGCTTTCCATGGACATCTCTATCAGTGATATCTGAATAACCGACTATACAATTGTCTCATCTTAATCCGACAGGTCTCCATAGATGGTCGCCTCCTCAGCATCCAGTTTTTCCTTATCCGTCTCCGCTATTGACTCATTAGCTACCACATCATCCATATGTACATCTCCGTTGGTAGTTGGGGCATCCCCATTTTCAGTGGACTTAAGAAGAGAGGTGAAGTTTGTGGACTCCAAATAGTCCATGTCCTTCCTCAAATCTGCAACATCGAATTTCAAAATTTTCATCTCTAAAGTAACCACCTATCAACTCTCACAAGTCGCTACTCTCATTGTGAGATCATCAATAAATGTCCGAAGGGGTGTGAAACCAGATAGAAGGGCCCGCTCGATCATCTAAGGCACCACATCGGCGAAATGAGCTAAATGTGCCATCTTCAGTATCATGGCCTAAGTAATCCTGGTGGGCTGAGAAGTAGTGGAAGAACTAGGAGCTTGGGAGGAAGTTGAAGTACCTGAAGGCCCGAAGGCCGGAGTAGGCAAAGATGCCTCTATAGGTATCAAATCAATATCAACCTCCGGGGATGTATCCACCGGAGTTGCTATCTTCCTATCAGCCTCATACCAAGTGTACTCGGTCTCTATATGCCGGATATCTGTAGAATATGTAGTGGTGACTTCTATGTCCCTTTTCTCATCACGAGGGACTAAAGCTCTGTAATCAGGGCCGAGAAAGGAAGGGATATATGTCGCTGTTTGGCCCTCTTAGCAATCTCCTACTCAATAATAAGTCCCAAGTCAATGCTCCTCTGGGAAATGATTGACCCAAGACAGGTTGCCTTTGGATGGAGGAGGATGGACTCATTCTGTGAAGGCATAATATAGCTGTTAATAAATCTGAATCAGTACCGCACAGCTATATTCAAATCCTTCTTCTCAATCGGAGCTCTTTCCTCAATCCACCTCAGGGTGGTATCATAAACGAGGGGAGAAAGCCAACCCTTTAGATCATCCAAAGGTGTCGTAGTGGTAGAAAAATTTGGGTAGTAAAAAATTAACCCTCTATCAATTACAGTGTTGATATAATGGCGGGCTGCATCTTACTGTTGTCCCTCAGACCATGATAGACTATACCATTCTGAAGGCACTGGCGTTCTTCTTCCTCTGGGAAACTAGCTCACTAGATGCAACATAGAATTCATGAACCCAGGTGGGGATATACAATCCTCGGGGCTTGGTGAATATGTCAAAGCAGTGGTACCAAAGTGTGTCCATGACCCCAGAATGTCTGCCATCTAAGACCTCTGTGGACAAGAGCTTCTCTTCAAGAATCATCCTCAATCCCTCTGCCTTTAGCTTGTTGAGTAGCGGAGGAGAAGGACCCTGAACTGGTGGTGCTGGAACCACCGTTTGTGCCGCAGTTGGCACTGTAGCACCTAAAGGAGGGGTGGCTTCTAGGGTCCTAGACGGACCTTGACAAGATTTGGAATAAATCTCAGCTCGTCGGGATTGTAGAGGTTGGTTGTCCTTAGTCTCAGAGCATTCAGCCTGAGAATCAAAGGACTCCCCCTCACTACCGGAGTTGTGCTCGGGTATCTCGAATGCGGGCGTTTTACCCTTGCCATTGCTTCCCTTGAGAGGTACTTGTTTACTCTTTTTAGAAGGGGTAGATGCATTTTCATTTATAACAATTCACCATGCTCGTTTACGGGGTGGCATACCACTGTTTTCCAGGTTGGTTCTAGCCATAACTGCAAAAATACACCAAAATGAGTTTGAGCAATTCAAGGAAATTTTGCAGAAATCAGGTTGCAGAAATACTCGTGAATCGATCGGGGAGTCGTCGAGTCACTCAGGCAAGCCAGATCGGGCTCGCGAAAGACTAGCACAAAAATTTCCTAGAAAAATGGCATGTCGTCAATGAAAATGACCTTATGGAGAATTGCTGACACCATTCAGCGAGCACAGACTAGCCCGCCGAAAGTTACATCATGTTTTAGAGATTAAGGGTGCAGAAAGGGAATCAGAGAAGACTTTCGGCGAGTTGCCTAGTGAACACGGCGAGCTCAGGCTTCTCGCCGAAAGTTACACAATCAAAATCAACTAAAGCATGAAATTAAAGGTGAACTAGGGGGATTTCGGCCAACCACCGAGTGGTTCGGCAAGCTCGACTCCGCTCACCAAACTGCCCAACGTGCCTACTTTTAACCCCAACTCCCAAAATAAACTTGCATCCCCCGAGAACAAAATCAAACCACATAAAAACTCAATTATACTTAGACCCACACTACCTATGCCACCGGGGTACTCAGACTTCCCCCGATTTGGCGAAAATTGGTCATTTGACGACTTTAGCCCTTAAGAATAACGTCAAACACTCTATCATTTAGCAAAGCATGTCATTTAGATTAATCGGAGTTACTCAGACTTCACCTAATTATACTCAACAATAATTTCACACAACCCACAAGATTACGATCAATTTTTAAAGCACAAAAATCAAGGGATCAACAATTTAGGAAATATAGGCACGATATCAAAATTAAATTCCATAAACTAGTACATATTTATAATTTCAGAGAGGACCGGCACAGATAAAAAATAATAAAAACATTTTCAATTGAGTTTAACCACTATTTAAGAGTTGGGGGTTCAAAAAACCAACCTTTAATGCTGAATTCGAATTTTGTAATGTTAGGTGGCAAACAACTCCAACTCCGTACATAATAATGACGAGCAAAAAGTAATAAAATGCCAAAAATATAAGAGATTTAAAGTGTGGGTGTCATCGTAGTAAGTTAAAAGTGAGGGAATGTGAAAGAGTTTTAAATTTTAAACCTTTGGCATTTTAAAAACCGTCAAGTTCATGCCCTTTCGACGATATTATTTTGCCTTGCCGAACCACTCGGCGACACGCTGGGTGTTTACTTATCTCATCGAGTTTTATAGGACCTCCAGTTAATTTGAGGGTCCAAACGGCGGATAAAATCAGGCTTGCCGACCTGTTCAGCGAGTCGACGATTTATCCATGGGCCCGTTGAGTTTTACAGACTCCTTCCATGAAATTTCTTGAGTCCTACGGTGGTCAAAGTCAAGCTCGCCAACTTCTTTGGCGAGTCGCCAACTGGATTCTTGGCTCGCCGACCTGCATATTTGAAACGCATTCCACACTTCAACCTGCACAATCAACACACGTTATTCCAAATCAAAACAAAAAGCAATAAAAATTTGGGTTGCCTCTCAAGAAGTGCTTTAGTTAACATCGTGGCATAACACAAGTACCACTTCAAACTTCATTATTGAGGTTTGCCATAGTATCACTAGGCAACCCCCTTTGTTGTCTAGGTATAAGATGCAAAGAAATCTAACCCATTTGGGTCTCCAACTGCTTGATAGAGACGAAATGAGAAGCTACCACCTAGTTGAGAGTCGATACATCTTTCTTCATTTCCTTCAAGACTTTATCAAACCCTTCAACTTTGTTGAGAATACGCGAAAGCATATCTTCAGTCCGACCACCCTCAGAATCTTTGGGCTTTTGATGCTCGTGGGGAGAAACATACCTAACCTTGTCCCTATCTCTTTTCTTCCAAGTGGGGTTACGATCCCGCCACTCTCTATCACGGTCTCTCCAACCCTCATCTATGTTCCAACCTTGGTTACCACCCGGCATTAGGTAGTTTGCATGATAACCTCCTCATTGATTGGCTAAGAAGTTCACTTCCTCATTGTACAGCGCTTCAAATTTGACCTTGTCAGGGTTTACACACCCAACACCCACAGCATCTACACTTCTAACACCAGCACCCATGAAATTTTTGCTAAAATGTCAAGTTGGGTCATCATCTTTGCCATGTTTTGGTCCTTCTCTTGATATTTTTCAAGCTGCTCCTTTGTCAATTTAAAAGTGATAGGGAAGACCTGATCTTCACGGGTGTACCATGCCCGGTTAATTTTGGTCATGCCATCCAAGAGCTAGGATGCTATAATGTAAGGTTACTGCATTAAACCTCCTGGAGAAAGTCAATCACCTACTCCCTTGTTTACTGAATCAAGGCTTTGGTAAAAGTATTGCACCAAAACGTTGTCGGGCAATCCATAAGTTGGGCATCGCAACACCAACCTCTTAAAATCTTAGCCAAGTCTCATGGATTGGCTCACCCTCCAAACACTTGAAGCTTTGGATGTTGTCCCCAAGAGTTATCATCTTCAAAGGGTGAAAGAATCTCACTTGAAATGCGGTAATGAGCTCTTCTCACGAATTGATAGAATCTCTTGGCAACTGAGCCAAACACTTGCACGCTTCTCCCATTAGAGATAATGGGAACAACCTCAGCTGGACTGACTCTTAGGATATATTCTTAAAGGAGAACGGTCCGCAAACATCAACAAAATTCATTATATGCTCATGTGGATCCTCATTAGCCAACCCACCAAACAAGACTTTCAATTTCAAGAGCTGCAACATGGTGCTCGTCATATGGAACACAGCATTCCCTTCAGCTGGAGGCAAGCGAATGGAACCAACTCCATCCAAAAGATTGTTGTAACACCCCTAAATGTTAATAAGAACGTGTATATTGATTTACCATTGTTAAACTATTTCAATATGGTTTACTTTCATTTTGGGAAACTTTAAAGTTGTGAAAATTGCTAACTTGCTTAGCATAAATTGTTATCGTAAGTTAAGGGTTTGTATTGGGGTATCTAGAAAATATTCTATTCTAATTATGTATAACTAATTGGTGATGAGGCATATACATATAAATATGTAAATATGCATTTTGGGCAGCACAAAAAGGATAAAAATATAAGGTATGGCTGGCAGCACCTTGGCCAGCCAAGTGTCCCAAGTGATAAGCATCACTTGTTGACTATATAGTCCACTTCTCTTTGAAAAATTTCGTGGAATGGAAGATTAAAACCCTTATAAACTAGCTTATCATCTGTTCTTCATCAAAATCACAAGAAAAATCTTGGTCTTTTGGCGGAAATTCAAGAGACAAACTACCTTGTTGGTAAGTTGCTGAAAGCTGTTTCCGAGCTGGGTAGTGTTTGGTATATTGTGTATATCTTGTGATCTAGAAATCCGTTTTGGGTGAATAAATATGTTTTGGAAAGATGATTCATGTACCTACAACTTTTATGTTTATGTGAAAGTCTGATTTAGTTGTTATGGATGTGAAAACTGGGACGCAACACAGGACAAGTTCTGTCCAGATTTCTCTGTTGTTGTAGCTGAGTAGATTGTATTACGGTTAAAGTATCTCGTTTTGTATAACTCCGTTTTGGGTGAATAAAAATGTTTTGGAAAGCTGAGTCATGTATCTACAACTCTTATGTTTATGTGAATGTATAATTTAGCTGTTATGAATGAGAAATATGGGACGCAACACAGGACAAGTGTTGTCCAGATTCCGGGTTTAGAATTCCGGTAGGAACCACTGTTACTGTATTGATGATATCTTTTTGTACAAAATGTATTTTTCAGTGATTCTTGTTGCGTTGCAATCTTAAGAGATGTATCTACAACTTTAATGAAGGTTACAAAATCTGTTTTTGCTTATTTCCTGTTCAAATTTAAGTTACAACATGGGGTACTAAACTGTCCAGAATCACTGTTTTGAGAACATAATTGTGTCTGTGTGGTAATCCTGTTTTATTTCGATATTAGGAATTAAAGAAGTTATTTAATTGCATTTTTAAGGTTGTATAGACTTGTGAACAAGTTGAGGAACTTGATACGTTGGTTGGCCTCCGGTTTGCTTGCAAAGTTTGTTGGACTATTGCTACGCTAAAGTATTGAGGTTTGTGTATAAACTTGTACTTGAACTCTTGTGATGGCTGGTATAAATGAAATTTGATCTTGATACCTCAGCTACCTCTTGTTACTTTGCATTGTCATGTTGGTATGATGCTTGTGTAACTCGCCCACTTGTACGGATTGTTTGATCACTTGGCACTCTTGTTGGGACTATGTCCTTCTTGTGGCTGTGGCTTTGTCACTATTGGCAGGCCTCTTGATTCAGATCATTTGCCATCTTGACTCTGGATTTGTAGTTCGTCTTAGGAATGGAAGTTATCCATTTTAAGCACGAACTAGAAAGCCATTTTTAATATGGTTCTTGGTCTTCTTGATACAGGGCTTCGGTCCTTCTTGATACAGGGCTTCGGTCCTTCTTGATACGGGGCTTCAGTCCTTCTTGATACAGGGCAGCGACCCTTCTTGATACATGCTTGTGCCGAGTGTGACGACATGAAGTATATATATTGGGAGAGCCTTGCTATTGAAATTCTTGAAAAATGGTGATATGAGCTTCTTGACATTTGTATCTTTGAATATCGAATTTAATACTTGTTATCTATTGTTACTTGATTTATTTATTATATTTCAAGTATGATGCTCATTGACTTGGAAAAGGTGGCTTGATGAATATTGAGGATTTCGACCCTATAGTTTTTACACCACTAAGCTTTATGCTTAGCGATAGTTGTTTCTATCGTAGGGGCTGATCGAGAGGAGTGATGAAGATGGCCATGGGAGATGGAAATTTTGAGAACTTAAAAGAAGATCACATTTGCATATAGGCATATATATTTTGTATAAATTTTGGTACTTATATCAATCTATATGATGTATATATTTGCATTCGGTTTTGAAGCCTTACCGTATCATGTTCATGGGTTGTAATCTAAGTATGGCTATGTGTTTGGTTCATTTGGGGTGTTTAAGCCCAAGTTTTGTAATATGTTACATGTCCTACTCGTTGGTAATGATTGTAAAGCATGATCCCAACTAGTTGGGTACTCGGAAGTGGATAATTTTTATTATCATTAATTACTTGCATGAGGAAAAAGGAGAAACGAAAAAAATATATATATTTTTACATCTTGTAATTTATGTGCATACGGTAAATGGAAAGGGGTCGCTACAATTTGGGTCATTGACATTCGGTTAATTAACATGATTGAGATTTCTGATGTCATCTTAACGGCCCACTTAGCTACCATTGCTTTCGTTGACACTTATTTCCTCTGTTTTAAACAGAAAACAAAAACCAAAACAAAAAATAACTAGATTCTACTATGACTAACAAGAACAAAATTCAACTTCACCAAAAGAATTTCAAACAACACCACTCCCCAGTAGTGGTGCAACTTTTTATTAATGTTTCAAAGACACTTCATCAAATTCTAAGTGTCAACGATTGTTAATCAGTATATAACCCAACTAAATGGGTTGGGGTCGAATCCCACAGGGAGCGGTACATGTTTAAGATTCAACTGGGAAGTATGAACATGGTCAAATCAATCATAGGAATAAAATTTATCGAATAAAGATGTCATTCAAATTAAGAGGTGACACAAATGTCAAATGGGGGGGCTTTGGTTTCGATTGTCAACTACAAATAGTAATCACAACAATACGATTATTGTTACGGGTTCTTGGGATGTGATTGAATATAGGCTAATATAAACAAATAGATAATTGCAACTATTAGTAAATAGCTAGATATTTGTGAGTAAGCTAGACTATAGTGGAGGTAAATTTTCTCTTGAACAATTTAACCCGAATCAAGTGATTTCTCTCGAACATCAATAAGGATGAAAAATAAGAACAACCCACAACTTAATCCATTCACTCTCTCGAGCTGAACCCAGGTCAACCCAATACCCACAAACCATCAATCAAAAACCTTAGTTCTAAAACCTCTCCCGATCAAGCTAAGAACACGAACATAGAGTTGCATTTGCAACTACAATTTTTAAATTAAACCAAAATTAATGATTAAAATCACTTATAAATAGCATATAAACTAACAATTAGCAATACCCATAAATTAAATCATCCCATAATCACAAAATCACACGCCAAGAATTGGAGTTTTAGCTAGACATCATAAAATGATAAAAGCAGTTACCAAATTGATTATCCATCAACTGGGTAAGAGTGATTTCATCCTTACAATGCTCCAATTCGAAGAATCTCAAAGACCCACTTCCAATTTCTCAAAAGTGAAAAACTTCAAATCTTCAAAACTTAGGGAAAACTAGAGAAAAATTGTCTCAAAACTGTTCTAAAAATTAATATATTGCCAAATTGATAAATTTGATATTAAAATAAATGTTCAAAAATGTATTTATAGGCGCCAAAAATTTGTTGCGAAGAGTCACTTGGCGAAGTAATTTCGGCTCGCCGGGACGCTCTTTAGTCTATTCCATCGCCCTTTTGCCTTGGTACTGAGCATCCTCCAGGTTTGTAACTTTGGGCAATCTAACACTGCATTGCAGAATCACTCGGTGATCTGTCGACTGCTACTTTCCATTGCCAACTTCGTTCTTTCCTTTAGAGCTTGGAATATTGCAACTTTAGGTGGTCAAATAGCCCTTTGGCGATTCGCCAAGTGAACTTGGCAATCACCAGCCTGCCTTTCTTCATCTTTTCAACCTGTTTTGTTCTTTTTTGCTTTTAGTTGTCATTGCTTTGTTCCTTAATCCATATTCCTGAAAATCAAAGGTTTTACATTAGTTATTGGCACAAATGAAGCATTTGAGGACACTAATTCTACATAAATTAAGCCCTAAATGAGTCCAAATCGCAGACTCCTCAGGATGCCATTGGCCTACAGACCCAAGGTTCATTATTTCACACATGAAAGGGTTCCATTAGCCTACTGATTTAAGGTACATCATCAGAATAGCTCATTAAATCCTCATGAAAGGGATACCATTAGTCTACCGATTCATGGTTCATCATTACCATAGTTCATTGACTCATCATAAAAAGGATACCATTGGTCTACCTGTTCAAGACAAAGCCTTAGAATACTTCATTAATCATTCATGAAAGGGATGCCGTTGGCCTACTGATTCATTTAGGTGAGGAAATCCTCCACATCATTAAAATTACATTATAGCCATAATCACGTTACTTTCAAAGTATTCATAAAGCTTGTACATAAATATCATAATCATGATTCATCAAACCATCTAAGATTACTACATTAGACATGGAAAACAACATGATCCAAATAGTTCAATTACTACAAGCACATTCTCATGATATTCATCTTTCTATAATTCACCCACATCACAATTAATAAATTAGGGACATGGGGGTTACAAGGTTTCTTGGGGGATGTTCAATATAATCAACCATAGAAATTCCTCAATTAATACATAATTCTAGTAATCAATCTATAATATTCATAATTTGATAGCATTCTACTCATATCAATCAAAACACACACTTTAAGATCCAATTTGGAAGAATTGGGGGAATTCATGGATTCTTGAGGAATTCATCTTAAAAGCAGTAAATAAACATAAATGTGATGATATTATAAAGCAATTAAACCATTAGAAATGTTTTTGAAGTGAATCCATGAATTTGAGTAAAACCCTAACTTTTTGGGGAAATTGAAAGTTTTGAAATCTAGTTTTGAGACTATATGGGTGAAAGCTACCCATAGATGAAAAGCTACCATACCTTAATGGAGTTTTCCCACTAATTTGAGAAGAAAAACCTTGGTTCTTCAAGCCCTAGCTTCCACTTCTTCTTCTTCTTCTTTGGAAATTCTAGAGAGAAATTTTGGAGAAGTTGAACTCTTTTTGGGTTTGATTTTGGGTTTTTGGGAATAATGAAGTAAATGGGGTGTTTAATGACTTAAAAACATTTATATATGTGAAATAAAACAAGATAAATCGACCTTATTTAATAACTACCTAATTAATAATTTACGAAAACAACCCTAACTAGGCAGCCCCTTCCCAGGGACTACGCCCACCTTCACGACCCGTCAAGGGCACCACGGCTCGGGGTGGTTCCCGTGGTCCCTTGACCAGTGGCCTCCCCATCTTGGCAAGCTTCCCATGAGGCTAAGGCAACCCCATGAGCCTTCTCATGATCTATGGTCTTCACCACGAGCCATGAAGTGGCTTGTGAAGGGGAGCCTTTTCTTGGCAGCCTTGGGAGCATACTATACTACCAACCACGGGTGACACCATGACTCATGGTGGCCATCACGGGTTGTGAAGACCCTCGTGGTCATGGTGGGCAGTGGCTAGGTGCTTTCTTGGCAGCCTTGGCCCCCTTGCCATAGCACTCATCCAAAAACCTTGGACCTTACCCTTAACCCTTGGTGTTAACCGTCATGTTTAGGCTCTAGTTTAACCTACTAATTTCTAAGGTGTTACAACTTTATTATGTATTATGATATTTCTGGAGTCGGTTTGGGTGGTGTATTGATACAGAAGGGGAATTTGATTGCTTATGCCTTTAAGCAGTTGAAAACCCATGAGAAGAACTACCTTAGTAATGATTTGGAGTTATCGGGTCGTGGTCTTTGTACTAAAATGGCATCACTATTTGTATAGGGTGCATTGCGAGGTTTCACTGATCATCGGAGTCTTCAGTAAGTCCTCAATCCGAGGATATGAACTTAAGGCAGCGTAGATGGCTTGAGTTGCTGAAGGACTATGATATGACCATTCTATATCATCCAAGGAAGGCCAATATTGTGGCCGATGCTTTTATTAGAAAGACTCCTAGCATGGGAAGCCTTGTAGCACTTAGTATTAAGGAGAGACCATTGGCTAAAGATACTCAGATTTTAGCGAAGAGTCTTGTCCGGTTGCAGATTTCAGAGGAGAGTGATGGGATGATTGCTTTTTTTGAGGTTCAGTCTTCTTTAGTCGAGCTGATCTGTGAGCACCAATTTAGAATGTCTTATTTGTGACAAAGTGTTGAGAGGGAAAGTCAAGGAGGTTGTCCTTGATTCTAATGGTGTCTTGAGGATCGGAGGCAAGATTTGTGTGCCTAAGATGGGCGAGTTGTTAGATTGATTCTTAGTGAGGCCCATTGTTCTCAATATTCCATACATTCAAGAGTAGAAAAAATTTATCATGATCTGAGTCAGCATTAGTGGTGGTGTGGGATGAAGATAGATATTTCAGACTTTGTTTCTATGTGTTTGACTTGGCAATAGGTCAAGTGTCAGCACCAGCGTCTCGAGGGTGTATCTCATAGGATGTCTATACCTACTGTGAAGTGGGAGTGGATCCCTATGGAATTTGTTGTGGGTTTGTCTACCAAAGTAGGTGGTTATGACTCCATTTGGGTTTTTGTTGACAGGCTCACTAAGTCTGCCCACTTTATTCCGATTTGGGTGAAGTATACGACGGAGAAGTTAGCCGAGCTATATATCAGTCAAATTGTGTGATCACATGCAGTTCCTATTTTTGCTATATCTGATAGAGGTTCATTGTTCACTTCCCATTTCTAAAAAGCATTATAGCATGGTTTGGGTACTCAGTTAGATATGAGTATAGACATTCACTTTCAAACAGATGGCCAATTCGAGTGGACGATTCAGGTGTTAGAGAAAATGCTCCAAGCATGTGTGATCGATTTCAGTGCTAGATGGGATCAACATTTTTCCTTTAGCAGAGTTTGCCTACAATAACAGTTATCACTCTAGTACACAGATGGCCCCATTTGAGGCATTGTATGGCAGAAGGTATAGATCTTCGATCGGTTGGTTTCATTCAGCGGAGATGGACTCTTTGTATACAAACTTGCTTAGAGATTATATGGAGCAGGTCCGTATGATTTAGTATAGACTATTGATAAACTAGAGTCGACAGAAAAGATATGTAGACCGGAGAGTTAGAGCCTTAGTGTTTATGGAGGGCTATCATGTTTGGCTCCGAGTATCACCCGTGAAGGATGTGATGAGATTTGGGAAGAATGGTAAACTTAGACCTAAATTCATTGGACCTTTTGAGATTTTGAGCCGAGTAGGAGAGGTGACCTATAAGTTGGCCTTACCACCTAGTTTATCTATGGTTCATCCTGTTTTCCATGTCTCTGTACTTCAGAAGTATATTCCAGATGAGTCTCATGTTCTATCACTCAATTTAGTGTAGTTGGGTCCAGACTTGACAATCGAGGAGGAGACTACAGCTATATTAGATGGGCAGGTTTGAAAGCTTAGGACCAAGGAGATTGCTTCAGTGAAGGTGCAGTGGAAGCATCGTTCGGTTGGAGAGGCAACTTGGGAGATAGAGTTTGACATGCATGACAAATATCCTTAGCTTTTCGAAACTTCAAGTACTTGATTTTACTTTATTTTTGAGGACGAACATAGTTTTTAGTGGTAGATAATGTAATGACCCAGACCCGAAAGGTCATTATTGATAATTTTGAATAGCCATTTAACTATAGTTAATTAATTTGCGGGTAACTTGTTTATTATTAATAATAATGGGCAAAGTATGAAATATTTAAATAGGTTAGCAGGAATTGTTACTTTTAATACATAATTAATTTAGAGAAGAAAATAAAGAGAAGGAAGAAATTAACTTGTGCATCGGCGGCACATAGACACAAAGAGGAACAAAGGACATAAGGTCATCGTGTAATCTAGTCCAAACCTGTGTATTGTTATAAATATATATGATAGATGTCATATTATTATATTTATTATTATTAGTATAGTTGATTATTAAAGAAAAAGAGAAACAATTAAATGGGTTTTAATTTAGAAGAATTGAAAATTGAATCAATATAGGTCGTTTTTTTTAAATAGAGAACAAGTGTGGTAATGCCCAATTATTATGTAATGATTAAGGTCATGATTGGTCAATAATGATTAAAATAATAAATAGAAACATATGGTGTATCAATGTAAGGTTTTGAAACAGTAAGTGTTCTCATGATTTTATTCGTAATTTACTTCGCTACTTCTTTGATTTTCTTATTATTACCATATTATGATTCAAGTTTTGATATATTGGTATATGTAATTAAATATTAGGTGTACGGTATTAAGACTTGAGCCTAGACTTGAAACTTGGAAAATAAGAATAGTTAAAATGTTAATTGGCATCAAGATTTACGAACTTGATTATATTTATTAGTGAATTTTTAGTTCAAGGCTAAACACATAGTAATTTGGGTGTTGTTAGTTTCGAAATCTTTTTGTGAATATGTGCTTGAATAAGTTGCATTGATTTGGAAGCTCAACGAAAAGGAAAGGCACAAGTCCCAAAGTGATTGTTCAATTATTTGGGCAAGTGGATTTCAAAATCCTTGTTAAGTGCATAGAATCGTGTATTTCCTTGTGGTATGTGTTGGGGAGTAATGGAAATTGGTGATGGGTTGACTTTTCCGTGTTATAATTCTAATGATGCAAAAAAGGGTAATAAAAGGCAATGTGATTAATTATTGGTGTGTGATGTTTGAGAATGATTTGAAAGGCTTATTGATTAATTGTTGATGTATCACAGTTGTGTTGTTGTGAATGTTGAATTGTTATGAAAATGGTCATCTCCTCATTATTTTTATGAACTTGTCACTTGCATTGGTTCTGAGACATGATTGTGATAAGTGTTATGTGAATTGAGGAAGAATATGAAATTAAAGAGGATGTACCATTTCGAGGGATGTGTCGCACGCCACGACAGATTCTATTATCAAGGAACGTGTCGCATGCCTGACGGATTTTATTATCGAGGGTCATTTCACACGCCGTGATGGATGCATGGACAAATATGTCCCCCCACGGGTCCCGTACAAATAGACGACGGGTTTGTATCATTAGTTCAGACATGCATCACTATACTTGACATTGTTTTCATTGCATTGCACATTTTTATCATTGATGAACTTGATCTAGTGCGTTGCTAATCTTGTGCGTGTGATTTATATTTCAAAGACAGTTCATCCAGTTCTATGTGTCAATGATCGTAAGACAGTATAAACCCAACTAATTGAGTTGGGGTCGATCCCACAGAGAGTAGCTTTCTTTTGAATTCATATGAAATTATGACGGTAACCTTTGCAGCTGAACAAGCACAATGTTTAGGAATCTATAAGACAAACTCTAAGACGTCGTCACCAATCCAAACGAACAGTTGTCAAACTACCAAACCACTTCAAAAATTGACAAAAGACAATCAAATACAGAGACAATATTTAGGGGATTGACTAACCAACTGCTAAATTCAAATCAACGGGTGCAAATTACTAACCATCCTTGTTAATTAGTTATCAGTAGAATGAGCTTTAGCTAAAGCAATTTTCTCTTGAACAAATACCTTATTTCCACTGAGTTCTTTCAAACCTCAATGTATACCATAAGAAGACCAGTATTACACCCCGGAAACTAGTAAGTTGAAGTAGAGAGTTCTAGAACTTTTCATAAGAGTTTAAAGTGTGGTATGAGGATTAAAACTCAAAAAAATGATTTCCATACATATAATGGAGGTTTTAGGGGCTATACATCAAGGTACAACCCCCCAAGGACCACCCAAGGGGTCCTTGAGGAGGACCCTTAAAACTGCCCAAAGGCTGTCAAATTTCAGCAAACCACGATTGCCATCTACAGGTCGTGGATAGACCCACAACCTGTGGGTTGGGGTCATGGGTGAAGGCCTGAGTTTGCATGCATTGTCTAGCCACAGTACCACACCCACCAGTGTGCATTACGGGCAGTAGACCCATCCACAGTCCGTGGATGGGTGAGTCGGGCGTCAAGCAGATTTTTAAGTTTTAGTTTTTAGTTAGGGGTTTGGGGGTTAATTAGTAATTAGTTAGGGGTTAATGGAGGTCTTAGTTATTAAACCACCTATATATACCTAATAGACCCCTAAACTAAGTGATTTAACTCATTCTTCAAAGAACCCAAATTCTCTCCAAAGAATTCTCTCTATAGAAGTGAAGAAGGAGGAGGAAGGGGGAGGGGAGGAGAAAGAAGAGGGGAAGATTTTCCTCCATTGTTTAAATCTTGGTTAGGGCTTTGAATTAAGTTATGTTAGCTTATTCATCTATGGGTTCTTCCACCCATAGAGTCCCCTAGGTTTTCCCCCAATTATGAAGTCAAAAACCCAATCTAGCTAGGGTTTCCTTCTACATTGTGGGTAGGGTTTAGGTATGATTCCATTCTAGTGGATAATACCTAATTATGATTGTAATTAGCATTTAATTATGATCTTATGATGAATTTATGTGATTTTTATGGTAAACCCTAGTCTATTTGATGAAGGTGATATTCTATGGGTTTATGTTATGAGAGGTGGAATTGAGGAATTCTAATTGATCTTCTAAAATCAATGTCATGTGTAGTAATTGTTCAAGGTTAGGAACACATAGAAGTGAATTGAATTAGATTATAATTCAATTGATGGATCATAACTTGTAAAGATGTAATTGAACCTTTATGATCAATTATGACTAGAATCACCTACTAATGAAGAATGTGATTAAAATACCTTGAAATCTAGGTATAAAGATGATAGTAAGAAGTAAAGCTTGAGAATAGGGCTTGTAGTCATCAATGTTAGGGCTTTGGGGTTAAAACCAAAATTATGTGATCTTGTTGTGTATTGCTTCTCTCTTACACACTTAGGCATAGATATGCTAGGATATCCAAGGTTCTCTCACATAGAATGATTCTAGGTTGGCTTAATAACCTAAAATGAATCAAAGCTTGTTAGTCTAGAATAGCTTGAAGTTGTGACATATGTTCCCTTCATGTATAGCTTGGCTTAGTAGGATAACACCAAGATTGATAGCTTAGGATTGAGGAATCATACACTCTTAAGGATAGCTTAAGATTGAGGATCTATACTCTCCTAAGGGATAGCCTGACTTGGCATGGTAAGATGCATTTCATGGTAGCTTGAGTTAGGGTTAGTCATGGTAGCCTAGGAATAAGATTTATACTCTTCTAAGGGTAGCTTGAACTAGCATCATTAGGATTCCTTCATGATAGCATGACTTGGTTTGGCCAAGACCATTTCATGGTAGCTTTAGGATTGAGGACTTATACTCTCCTAAGGGTAGCTTAGGATTGAGGATCCATACTCTCCTAAGGATAGCTTGACCTTGCATTGTAAGATGCATTTCAAGGGTAGCTTAGGATGAGAATCATACTCTCCTAAGGATAGCTTACATTAGCATCTTGGTGTGCTTGTAAAGATAGCATGACTTAGTTGGACTAGGACTAGTTCATGGTAGCTAGGATGGAACACTTGTACCCTTCCGAGAGTAGCTTGGACTTGCATGTTAGTGTGCCTTCCAAGGTAGTTAGCTTTGCCTAATATAGTTATGTTAGTAATATGATAGCATGGTCTACCCTATTAGGGGGTTATTCCTTGGTAACCTTGAATAATAAATAGAGTTCATTCATCTGTTGGTCCTTGCGTTGTACTAAATAGAGAAGTACCTTAAATTGACTTATGGCAAATAGTAAAGAGGGATTAGTCCCCAACTAGTGAGCATTCATGATATCCTAAAGGGGTACTTAGTGTGGATAGTAGTATAGGAAGTTCTTCATACATTGCACAAGTATGACTTGAGGCTAGTTATGAATGGTTCTCTTATATGGTGTAGCTTAGCTTGGGTTGTTGCTATAGTTTCCTTCCAAGATATGATTGACTAAAGGTGATAGTTCCCTTGTCTATATGAACTAAGCTAATCATGAAACAAAAGGAGGGTAAGTATGACTAGGATAACTTCAAGGTTATGCTTAGTGTGAAGGGTAGTATAGGATGCCTTTCATGCATTTTACAAGTGTTCTTTGAGGTTACTTATAAGTATGGTGCCCTTATGGTAGAAAGACTTAAGACTTAACCATGTATATGGACTATGATTAAGATGACCAAAAAGGAATACTTGGCTTGGGTGGTATTGTGGGATGCTATTCATGCTTTGCACATGCATGCTTTTGAGGTTACTTTAGAATGGTTCTATTATGGTATAGATGACTAAGAGTCAAGTAATGCTTATATGTTGCTTATGTTGGAGACTTTTCTTATGATTGTGGTATTATCTCTTACGCTTAAAGTTTATGTTTCATGAAGTATTTCATATGATTTTGGATTATGTCTCATATCGACTAACGTTTGTCTGATGCTCTTATGGTTTTGCTAGCTAACATATTTAGTATATTTTGTACTAACGCATACCTGGCCTACATTCTAATCAAATGTAGGGTTTGGAGACTTGAGTGCTATCTTAAAGCTAGGTTTCTAAGGAGCCAAGGAGTTGAAGATCTTGGTGAGTCCTCATAGCTTCAAGGACAAAACCCACCATTTCCTTTATGTATTTATTTCATGTTTTGAGACTATTGTATGGGTTGTGTCCCAAGAGTTTATTCAAAAGTTGTATTTGATGGTTTGAGATAAATTATAGAATGACTTCATCTTGCTTTTATGAAAATGACTTTAATTGTAAAAAGTTTTAAATTTTTCGTATTTTTCTATTATCTTATGTTCATGATATGCTAAGGGCTTGTATGCGACCCCTTCAGGGTCAAGTACGTCGTGTTACTTCTAGGGTATACCCCTGAGTCGTGACAACCAGCCCACGATCTCATCAAATCTACTCTCTCAAGATAGATACAAAGGATGGAGCTTGGATTTCACTTTCTCAAGTTGAAACCGTCAAGACCCACTAGCTAAGGATGCCAAGTTACTACCTTAGCTCTACACTTCTTTCTCAAGCAAGCGTAAAACTCTGAAGTACATTGAAATAAATATATACAATATAGGAATATAAACCATGGTAAAAAATTAGACCCACTTCACATTAACACCGAAAATAAATAATTACTAGCACCCATTAAATCAAACACAGCAATTGGTTGCATGGTCAAACCCTCAAGATTGGGGTTTTAGCCAATAATCGTAAAAAGACGAAATTTGATACCTGCTACAAACTCCATAGCTGGGTATTTCAAAATCAAAACTTTACTATGAAGAATCTCATCGCTATTACAATACCCAATTGAAAATATTGCAAAAACTACACAAAATCAACAACAGCATTGTTTTTGCTCTCTTTCCTTTGTTCCTTACAATTTTGTGAATGATTCTCTCTCTTTGAAAAATCATTTTATACTAATCTGAGGTGTGGCTTTTTGGGGCCAATCGGCGAGGTAAGTTGGGCTTCGCCGACCATTCGGTGACTCGCCGATAGTCCCTTTGTCTCGCCTTCTTTCTTCACATTTTCCTCCTCCAACCACTGTAATTTTAGGTGATCCAAATCGGGATCACCCTTCCATCCCGTGATGCGCCCTTTAGTCTTTTAACTTGCCAATCTTCATTTACCTGGGTCTCCATTAGTACTTTCGGCGACATGGTTGTCCTTTGTCGATGCAGTGGGCGAGTCACCAAATGAAAATGCAGTTCACCAAAGTTCCTCCTATTTTAGGCTCAGTGTTCTATAAATTTAGGTGATCCAAGAGTAAATTGGCGATCTGCCGAGTTATCTCGGTGATCATCAGGCTCGAACTTCTTCATTTCTTCAGCTTATTTGTTCCTTTTTGTCTGTTAGTGTCCTTGCTTTGTTCCTCAATCCATATAGGATTTAACATCAGCTATTGGAACAAATTAAGCATTTGAGGACACTAAATCTATGTAAACAAAAACCTAAATGAGTCCAAATCTCGGACTCATCAACACCCCCAACTTAAACTTTTGTTTGTCCTCAAGTAAACTCAAGTTCAGCAATTCAAAAAGGGTGTCTCAAATAGTGCTACATAAGACTCAATCATGAATGCACAAAACATGACTTAACTTACTCAAGCAAGGATCAATTGTGCACTCAAAGATTCAAACTGTGACTCACCATTATCAAAGATGCTCAAGTTCACAATACTTGCTTCAAATGCAAGTTCAAGCTCAACAGAGGTACTCAAATGCCCTTACAACAAAGATGATTCCATATTCACACAATATTCTTCAACCATTTATGGCTCCGAAATAACTCTCACACTCATAAAGATGAATACATGCATGACTTTACCCACAGGTTTGCCCTTATTTTCCAATCAACATTCATTTCAGCTCACTCAAGATCAGAAAGGTATTTTCAAGGCTTGTAATGGGGCTGAGTGTAAAGGTTTGGTTGTTAGGCTCAATGGTTTCTACCCTCATGAAATGTGGTCGGAACATCACTTTTCTTCCTTTTCTTCATCATTTATACTCATACTCAAAAACTCACCCCATTATTCCACTTCCAATGAGTTTTCGGACACCCCATTTCTTTTGCATCTTTCAAAACTTTATTACACAACTTTTTCATTCTTTTTCTTTTTTTTAATGGAGGGGTTCAATCTTTTTCAAGACCATGGTTGCAAGGGGAATTCTTCACACTTCTTGATTTACCTTCTCTTTCACCACACCCCAACATAGGCTTTTGGCCTAAGTTGGCTATTCAAACAAACCACACTTCATGAGAGTTATGGCTGAATGGACAAAGAGGGACTACATTTGTTCAAGTTTCTTCTAAGAAAATGGTAAGGCTCAAAGGCGCTCAAGCAAGGTTCAGACATCTCACAAGGTTGACCACAAAAGAGGTATATTGTCAAATAGTTTCACTCTTCAAAATTGTTACCTAAGATCATTTCAAGTGCTTGCATCACTTAGTCAACCAGGCCAATGGGGAAAATTCTAGGTGTCATCACACAAGGTTCAAAGTACGCTCATCACACAAGGCATTGGCACCAATATCAAACGAGACTCCACACTTTTTCTAGTGTGCAATCTTCATCACAAGAGACTCATTTGATAATTTGCTAGTCACAACAAGATGCAAAAAGTTCACACATTGTCTATGAAAATTCATTTCGCCTCATCGTAGCCACGCATTCATTTCTGTTCGATTAAGAGTAATATTCAAGTCATCGGTATTGATCATAACCGAAACTCAGAGAATTTTTTTGAATGAACAAAGGACACAATGACCAAATAAACCACCCCCACCAAAAGCATCCAACATTGTTCCCAGTGTAGGTAGAGAATAACAATAACAAAAATGAAAAATAAGGTAAAAAAACTGGCACGTAAACACGTAGAGTAGGGTGACAAGGAATCTTCACTAGGAGCCCAGTTGGCAAAATCTTATAGAGTCATAGAACTACATCGTGATTCGCCCAATGGTTTGGAGATTGCCAATATTTCTAGTGCGCAACCTGTTCATGAAGGGGAAAAAAGGCTGACAAGAAGGAGTTCGCCGAATATGTTGGCGAATCGTATAAAGGACTTGCAACCTCGCCGAAATATCCAATGGGCCAGGCTATTAGAGCTAATATAAAGCTGTGGTGAAGGTCTGGTCGTCCAATCACTTTGGCGTGTTTCGCTGTCAAGAAGGCGATCTATGTCGCACTCGCCAAACGAATTCGATGATCCACCAATTGGATCCTCGCCTTGCACAACTGCTTACACTTGCACAGTCAACACACATTATTTAAAACACTAATATTGGGTTGCCTCCCAAGAAGCGCCTTATTTAACATTGTGGCATGATGTGGAAATGCTCTCAAGCATCTTCCAGATACACCACTTCAATCAAAAAAATCTCCTGGAATTATCCAAAATACAACATCAAGTGTTGCCCATTAACCTTGAATGCAGGGCCTTCTTTACCTTCGACTTCAATGGCACCATTTGTGAACACCCGTGTTACTCTAAATGGAACTGACCATTTGGATTTCAGCTTTCCCAAAAAGAGTTTGAGTCAATAATTATATAGTAACACCCAATCTCTAACTCGAAACTCTCTCTTAAGGATTCTAGAATCACGCCACTTCTTCATCTTTTCCTTGTAGAGTGCTCAACTTCCATAAGCCCTGAACCTGAATTCAAACAATTCATTTAGTTGGTCTACCCTTTCTTTTGAAGTCTTGCCCAGTTCAGATTTAAAGCCTTCAATACCCATAGTGCTTTGTGTTCCAATTCAACTGGTAAATGGCAAGATTTTCCAAAGACTAGCTAATATGGAAATATACCTATCGGTGTTTTGTAGGCGGTGTGATACACCCACAGAGCATCATCAGTTTTCGAGACCAATCAATCCTATTTGCATTTATTGTCTTGGCCAAGATACTTTCGATCTCTCGATTTGACACTTCCACTGGCCACTTGTTTGGGGATAATATGGAGTTGCTACCTTATGTTTCATGCCATATTCTCTCAATCCAGATGCAAAAAACTTGTTGCAAAAATGGGATCCCCCATCATTAATAATATCACAAGGAGTACCAAATGCGGCAAAGATGTAGCTTTTTAAGAATTGAACAACACTTCTCCCTTAATTGTTTGGTAGTGCGACAACCTCTACCCATTTAGAAACATAATCTACTGCTACCAAAATGTACTTATTACAAAACGAACTCATAAATGAACCTATGAAATCTATTCCCCAAACACAAATAACTCAACCTCCAGAGTAGGCGTGAGAGGCAATTCATGTCGTTAGACAATCCACCTTGTTTCAAATATGGAGTGCACTTCTTAACAAACTAATAAGCATCTTTGTAAAGGGGCTGCCAGTAGTAACCACTTTGAAGAACTTTAGCAATTGTACGCACCCTACCATGATGACTCCTAATCGGTGAAGCATGACAAAATGAGGAATTTCGTTGACTTCTTTCTCCGGCACACATCTCTTAATGATATGGTCTGAAAACTCTCTGAATAAATTTGGTTCATCCCAAAAGTACTTATTTACATCGAATAAGAATCTCTTTTGTTGATAGAAGTTTAGTTCTTGCGACAGAAATCCACACACCACGTAATTAGCAAAATAAGCATACTAAGGAGTTTGTTGGAGAGTTACCGCGAATACCTGTTCATCGAGGAATGCATTATTTATTTCTACCTCAAGCTCATCATTCTTCTAGCCTTCTAACCTTGATAAGTGGTCAGCCACCTGGTTTTCACAACATATTTTATCTTTGACTTCAAAGTCAAATTCTTGCAACAGCAGTACCCACCGTATTAATATTGGCTTGGCATCCTTCTTTACCATCAAATAATGCAGCGTATCATGATAAGTTTGAACAACCCCTTTATTTCCTAGTAAGTATGCCCGAAATTTCTCATTTGCGTATACTACCGCAAGTAATTCTTGTTCTGAAAATTTTTAGTTACGTTAAGCACCGTTTAGAGTTTTGCTAGTATAGTAAATGGGGTTAAATAGTTTGTTGTGTTTTTTCCCCAACGCCGACACCTAATGTCGTGCCACTTGCATCACACATGACTTCAAAGCGTTCTGACCAATCAGGACTAATGATAAGCGAGGTGGTGATCAATTTTTCTTTCAAACACTTGAAGGCCAGCATGCACGCATCATCAAAGTTGAATTTCACCTCCTTCTCCAAAAGTTTACATAAAGGGTGTGCAATTTTTAAGAATTTTTTGAAGAACCTCTGGTAAAATCCGGCATGCCCCAAGAAAATAACGATACCATTCACCAAAATTGGTGGTGGTAACTTCTCAATCACTTCAATCTTTGCTTTATCAACCTCCAGCCCTTTTTGTGACACTTTGTGACTAAGACTATACCTTACCTAACCATGAAGTGGCATTTTTCCCAATTTAGGACTAAATTTGTCTCCACACATCTTTGAAGAACTTGTCCCAATTGTGCTAAATATGCTTCAAAAGTGTCGCCCACAACCGAGAAGTTATCCATGAGGACTTCCATTGAATCATCCACCATGTCAGTGAAAAAAGATAGCATGTAACGTTAAAACGTTGTCGGAGCATTATATAACCCGAATGGCATTCGTTTGAAGGCAAAAGTTCCATATGGGAAGGTGAAGGTGGTTTTCTCTTGGTCTTTTAAAGCAATGGAAATTTGATTATAATCGGAGTACCCATCCAAAAAGCAATTCCATCCTCTTTCTGAAAGTCGATCAAGTATTTGATCCATGAACGTCATAGGAAAGTGGTCTTTTTTGGTCCACAAGGTTAACTTCTTGTAATCCATGCATACTCGCCATCCGGTCACCGCTCTCATAGACACAAGCTCCCCTTTATCATTTGGGACTACTATGATGCCTCCCTTTTTGGGTACACATTATACCGAACTTACCCATTTGCTATCCGTAATAGGGTAGATCATACCTGTATCCAACCACTTTATTATCTTTTTTTCTACACCTCTTGTATCGGTGGGTTCAATCTCCACTGATGTTCAACACTCGGTTTACATTCACTATCAAGTTGAATTTTGTGAGTGCAAATGACAAAATGAATGCCAACTATGTGAGCAATCATCCAACCTATAGCTTTGATATGTCTTCTCAACACCTCCAGGAGCAATTTTACTTGTCATTCAAGGAAATCAACTGAAATAATTACAGGTAAGGTGTTATTTGCCCCCAAGAAAGTATATTGGAGATGGGAAGGAAGCACTTTCAACTCAAGCTTCGGTGGTTCCTTTATTGATGGCAATTTTTTAGATCAATGTCCAGTTTCAATGGAGTCTTTGAATATTCCCCCATGCTCGAAAGAGCAGCTACTATCTCTTTGTTGCCTTGAACTTTGAACTCATCATAGTTAGCAAGCACGGCCTCAAGTAGTTCACTCATACACATCAAATGGCTCACACTAGCCACTGCCTCATCAATAACATCAATAGTAGAGACCACATAAATATCGCATGGGTGCTTCATTGACTTACACACATTAATGGTTACTTCATCTTTGTTCACCCGGAACTTCAATTCCTACTTTCAACATCCACCAACGCTCTCCCGGTTGCCAAAAATGGTCTTCCCAAAATGATGGGAATTTCAGCATCGATCTCGCAATCGAGAATGACAAAATCAGCCAGGAAAATGAATCGGCTAATCTTTACCAAGATGTCATATAGTATCCCTACATGGTGTTTAATTGATCAACTTGCCATCAAGAGTCTTATTGTTGTGGATTTTGGTTCACCCTACCCAAGTAGTTTATAGATTGCATATGGCATTAGGTTGATGCTTGCTCCTAAATCACATAGGGCCTTGGAAAATTCGAGCATGCCGATGGTGCAAGGGATGGTGAACGCTCCAAGATCTTCTTTCTTTTTCATCATCTCTTTAGTCATAATTGCACTACAACTATGAGAAACTTCCATTGTTTCAAAGTCCAAGGTTCTTTTTTGTGACTAACTCCTTCATAAACTTGGCATAACCCGACATCCCCAACAATGCCTCCACTAGAGGGAGATTAATCAATAATGTATTGAACACCGATAAAAATTCTTGAACTTCTCATCCTCGTTCTTCTTCTTAAGGTGTTGGGAAATGGAGAAGGTATTTTAGGTAGAGGTTGCACCATTTTTGGGATTGGATTGTTTTTTTCCACATTTTTTTGTGACCCTTTGGCAATGCTTTGATGGATGAGTATTTATTGTTCCTCTATACCTTTGTCTTCTTCATGAACTTGAGCTTCATCATTGCCCGTCATAGCACCTACCGCTTCCTTTCCATTACGTGTATCTATAGCTAGACCACTATCACCATTTTCCCTCATCATATTTGATTTCAACTGTGCTAAAAGTAAACTCAACTGACCTTCAATTAGCTTGATTGAATCCGCATGAGAGTTCACTTTATTGTTCAATGACGAAAAATTGGATTTCATCCCTTTTAACAAATCATTTGAACCTTCAACTTTGTCAAGGATGCGTGACAACAAATCATTCACCTAGGGACTACATGCACTCCCTTTCAAATTTGGGCTCTTACTCGATTGTGTGTGGTATTCTTCATGATCATCGTCTCTTCTCCAATAATCACTTTACTTAGCCCATTCTTGATAGTATCTTATTTGCTCTTCCTCTTTGTGAGAGTTCCAACCTTGATTCCCACCTTGCTGTAAATAGCGTGGGTGGAAACCCTCCTCATATCTCTTGGAATTCCAACCTTGATTCGCCCCTGGCTTTGAATAACCCGAGGAAGAACCCTATTCAACTATAAAAACTCCACTTGTTCCCTTGGGCTTTTTCACATTCTCCAACACATGCTCTTATAGTAGCTCCATTTGGGCCAACATCTTCTTAATGTTCTCATCCCTTTCTCTTTCCTTATCAAGTTGCTCTTGAGTCATTCTAAAACAAAAAGGAAAAAATTGATCTTCTTGAATGTACCAGGCTTGATTTATTTTCATCAAGTCATCAAGAAGAAATGAAGCTACCTCAAATGATTGCAACATTATTCCCCCTCGAATCAACTGATCAGCCACTCCTTTATTTACCAAATCAAGACTCCGGTAAAAATATTGGAGTAGCAAATCGTTTAGTAGCCCACGAGTTGGGCATTGAAGTAGGAGTTTCTTAAACCTCAACCACGTTTCATGGATGGGTTCACCCTCCAATCGCTTAAAACCTTGAATGTTATCTCTGAGTTTTATCATCCTCAATGGAGGAAAGAACCTGGTATTAAATGTCATGGTGAGCTTATCCCACGATGTGATAGAATTCTTTGGTAACTCAGCCAACCATTTACTAACTTCCCCTATTAGAGATAGTGGAAATAACCTGAGCTAGATTGATTCTTTTGACACATTCTAGAATGGAAATGGGCTGAAAATATCTACAAAATTTCTCATATGCTCATGTGGGTCTTCATGAGTCAACCCTCCATAGAGTCCCTTCATTTGGAGGAGATAAAGAGTTGTGGTCGTGACATCAAATGCAGCATCCTTTTCAGCTAACTGTAGGCAGATTGCACCAATTCCACCTAATTGTATTGGATCGTGCACATTATTAACATCATCAACATCATCTTGGTGACCTACTTGGCTACCATCCATCTCTACCTCACTTATTCTTACTTATGCTCAGCACAACCAACACAAACACAAGACAACCTAAATTGAATCAACTACAGTCGACAATTTCACAAGCCAAATTTCGATAAAAGAAATCTAAACAATGCTACTCCCCTGCATCGGTACCATTTTAATTTTCGTTTCAAAGACACTTCATCTAGTTCTAAGTGTCAACGATCATGAGTGAATATAAACCCAACTAAATGAACTGGGGCCGATCCCACAAAGAGTAGCTTTCTTTTGAATTCAAATATGAAATTATGACGGTGACCTTTGCAGCTAAACAAACACAATGTTTAGGAATCTATAAGCCAAACTCAAAGATGTCGTTACCAATCAAAACGAACAGTTGTCAGACTACCAAACCACTTCAACAATCAAATACGAAGACAATACTTGGGGGATTGACAAATCAACTACTAAATTCAACTCAACGGGTGCAAACTAACCAACCTTGTTAATTTGTCATAGGGTGAATGGGCTTTAGCTACAGCACTTTTCTCTTGAATAAATACCTTATTTCCACTAAGTTCTTTCGAACCTCAATGTATACCATAAGAAGATTAGCCCACAATATCATCAAATCTACTCTCTCGAGCTAGATACAGAGAATGGAGCTTGGATTTCAATTTCTCAAGCTGAAACCATCAAGCCCCACTAGCTAAGGATGCCAAGTTACTAACTTAGCTCTACACTTCTTTCTCAAGCAAGCGTAAAACCCTGAAGTACATTGCAATATATATATATATATATATATATATATATACAAAATATAGGAATATAAACCATGGTAATAAATTAGACCCACTTCAAATTAACACCAAAAATCAATAATTACTAGCACCCATTAAATCAAACACAACAATTGGTTATGTTGTCAAACCCCCAAGATTGGGGTTTTAGCCAATCATTGTAAAAAGATGAAATTCGCTACCTGCTAAAAACTCCATAGCTGGGTATTTAAAAATCAAAACTTTAGTATGAAGAATCTCTTCGCTATTACAATACCCAATAGAAAATATTGCAAAAATTACTCAAAATCAACAACAGCGGTGTTTTTGTTATTTCCTTTGTTCCTTACAATTTCTAAATGCTTTCTCTCTCTTCCAAAAATCAATTTATACTAATTTGAGGTGTGGCTTTTTGGGGCCAATCAGTGAGGTAATTCGGGCTTCGCCTACCATTCGGTGACTCGCCAATCGTCCCTTCAGCTCGCCTTCTTTCTTCACATTTTCCTCCTCTAACCACTGTAATTTTATAAATCAGGATTGTCATTCCATCCCACGATGCTCCCTTTAGTCTTTTAACTCGCCAATCTTTATTTACCTAGGTCTCCATCAGTACCTTCGACAACATGGTTGTCCTTCGCTGATGTAGTCGGCGAGTCGCAGAATGGAAATGTGGTTCATCGAAGTTCCTCCTATTTCAGGCTCAGTGTTCTATAAATTTAGGTGATCCAAGAGTAACTTAAAGATCTGTCATGTTATCTCGCCAATCATCAGGCTCGTACTTCTTCATTTCTTCAGCTTGTTTGTTCCTTTTTGCATATTAGTGTCCCTACTTTGTTCTTCAGTCCATATACTTGAAAATCAAGGATTTAACATCAGTTATTGGAAAAAATTAAGTATTTGAGGATACTAAATCTATGTAAACAAAGCCGTAAATGAGTCCAAATCTCAGACTCATTAGAGTGTCTTTCTGTGGAAGTTGTGATTGATGAATATTGAGTTTGTTGTTGAGGATATGTAATTTATTAGAGTGTTATGTTGAGCTGACTGCTATGTAACTGTGAACTGTTAGGTTGGACTAGTTTTATGCAAGTTGTAATTATGGAGGTTCGTATGGGGTGTAAGGAGTACCCGTATTCTATTCCCTAAGCTTGAGTTTAGAAGTTTACATGTTGAGTATCGTGTGGTTTGGTACTCATCCCTTGATTCCACATTTTTGTAGGTTACGAGCGTGGATCTTCATGATACCTTCTATTCTCTTCTTTTCTGAGGCATCCTATGGAGATTTGTGAGGTTATTGTTTGTCATCTCAGAAGATCTTCTTACTTATGTTTATGATTTTGTTTTACTTAAGAGACAACTGCATTTGAGACTTACGTATTTTATTTCAATTCTAGTATTTACAGTAGAAGCTTGTGCACATGACAACCAGGTTTTGGTGATTTAGTTAAGTTGACCTGTTATCCGTATTAGTAATGGTTATTGAACTTTTATTTTTTATTTTATTTCCATAATTTATTGAAATAGTTGGGTTGTAGGCTTACTTGTCTTGGTTAGATGAGATGAGTGTCATCACATTTATTTTTGGGTTGTGACAAAATGGTATCAGAGCCCCGGGTTCTTTGGTCTCACGTGTATACAAGCAGAGTTTACGTAGAGTCTCAAGGATCGGTACGGAGTCGTCTTTACTTATCTCTAAGAGGCTATGAAGACTATTAGAAAACTTCATTTTGATCATTCTTTCTCATCGTGCTTGGTTACCTTCCCTAGTACTGATGTATTGTATATTCTTTTGATAGATGACAAGGAGTAGAGCTACTATTACTAGTGGTAGAAGGGAGGCACTTCTCAAGAAATTTTTTGAGGCACCAGCTTGGGGTATAGGTAGAGCCCGAGCTAGGGGTCGTGCTCATGGAATGACACTAGCCAAAGGTCAAGACCATGGAGCAGCACCCGTGAGAAGCCGTTGCTAGAGAGGTCTCTCCAGAGCCTCAAATTAATGACAGAGAGGACCAAGTTCCTCCAAAGCCTGCAACCACACCTTTGCTTCAGAATACATTATTGAGGGTGTTAAGTGTGCTTGAGAGCTTTACTCAAGGTAGTGGTGTGAGCACCACACCACAAGACTCTCAAACTAAAGAGGGGGCTCATACCCAAGAGCATCAGCAAGCTTCAATTATTCAAGATATGGTAGGGCAGCTACCAGTGGACCCTGTGATTGGGAATGATCTTGCACCAGCATTTGGGGGACAAGTTACACCACTGATCGTTCTTATAGAGGATGAGCAACACAGGTTTGAGAAATTCCAAAAGATGGACCCACCTAAGTTTCAAGGTTGGAAGAGTGAGGATGCTCATAAGTTTCTAACTATATGTCGAGAGTTTCTAGAAGTGGTTGGATTAGGTGAGTCACATAGGGTTCGGTATGCTACACTTAAGCATCCTGGGCCAGCGAGATAGTGGTGGAGAGTTTATTCGGGGTCTTTGCCAATTGGATTCCCTCTACTGACTTAGGAGATATTATCCAGTGCCTTTCATGAGAGTTTTATCCCTTGGAGCATGAGAGAGGAGAGTTGTTTGAGGTTTGAGAATTTGAGAGTGGACAAATTATTTGTTACAGAGTATGATGCCCACTTTTTCCAGTTTTCTAGGCATGCTTTGGCCATTATTCCAGACAAGACAGAGAGGATTCCTATATTGAAGGGGCTGACTCTCTTTATCAGATCGGTTGTGTTTAGGGCATCTCAAGAGAGGGCTTTCTTTCAATCCTTTGTGATTGCTGCCCAAGAGACGGAATTGATGGAGAATTACATCAAGTTAGTTTCATGGTGCCTCATATAGAGGTAGGGGATCACACAGAAGGGGTGGTTCATTTCATCATCGGGGACCCATTGATGCATATATGTCGATATCTGAGGGTGGTCAGATACCTCAAGGTTCTTATAGTATAGGTCAGGGCTTGTACGGTTGATAGTAGCGACCTATAGGGCAAGGCACTTATAAAGGGTTTTCAAGATCCACACAGCAGTTCCCGAGTCAGAGGTTTTGCTTTAGTTCTAGAGATCTTGATGGCCTGATGCACTAGTGTATTTCCTAGAGGGGTTGTAGAGGACCCCAACCTAACTCTTCATTTCATACTAGACCGCGTGTACCACAGGGTAGAGTCCAAGGTAGAGTTCAGTCAGGTAGAGGTGGTAGAGCTTCTAGTAGCGGTAATGCAACTCAGCAGAGTAGGGGTAGAGATGCCATCTAGGGTGGAGGTGGAAGATGGGGCCACTGTTATGCTTTCACATGGAAACTCGAGGCAGAGACTTTTGATATTGTTATTACAGGTATCATCCAGTATGTCATCGATTTGTGTTTGTATTATTTGATCTAGGGTCTACATTCTCTTATGTGTCTACAGAGTTTGCTGCTAAATTTGATATGATGTGTAATAGCATGCTTGTACCTATTTGTGTTTCTACACCCATGGATTAGCCCTTAGTGGTGGATCAAGTGTATTGATCCTGTCTTGTTTTTTTGCGGGGTATGACACTTGGTAGACTTAATCATTCTAGGGATGATAGACATTGATGTTATCTTGGGAATGAATTGGTTTTCTCTTTATCATGCTATTCATGATTGTAATGCTAAGACTATGACTTTAGCAATGCCTATTGTTTCGAGGGTTTAGTGGAAGGGTACTAGTGGCTCTTATCCTCTCAAGGTCATCTCCTTCATCCGTGCTCAGAGATTGGTGGAGAGAGGGTTATTTGGGACACTAGTATTGAACCACTTCCCATAGATTCTATTCCCGTGGTTTAGAAGTTTCTCAGTGTATTTCCTTCTAATCTTCCAAGTGTTCTTCATGATAGGGATATTAATTTTGCTATTGATTTGAAGCTGGGCATGAAGCCCATTTTTGTTCCTCTCTGTCGTATGGCTCCAGCAGAGTTGAAAGAGTTGAAGGAGTAGTTGTAGGATTTATCAAGTAAGGGGTTCATTCGCCCTAATGTGTCACTTTGGGGTGCCCTTATGTTGTTTGTGAAGAAGAAGGATGGGACTATGAGTATGTGCATTGATTACAGCCCATTGAACAGGGTAACAATGAAGAATAAGTATCTCCTTCCATGTATTGAAGACTTATTTGATTAAGCACAGGGAGCATCGTTGCTCACTAAGATTGATTTGAGGTCCCGATATCATCAGTCGAAGATTAGGGCATCAGACATCGCTAAGACAGCTTTTCAGATTTGGTATAGGCATTTTGAGTTTCTAGTGATGTCTTTTTGGTTGACTAATGCCACTGCAACATTCATGGAGTTGATGAAGAGGGTGTTTCGACTATACCTTGATTCTTTTGTGATTGTCTTCATCGATGATATTTTAGTTTACTCCAAGACTGATGAGGATCATGTTCGACACTTGAGGATTCTACTTCAGAGGTTTAGGGAAGATAAGTTGTATGCCAAGTTCTCAAAGTGCAAGTTCTGGCTTAATTCTATGGCATTCTTAGGACCCGTGGTATCCAATAAGGGTATTAGAGTAGATTTTGGCCATGATTGAGGCAGTTAGAGGCTCGACGCGACCTACTTCTCCTACCAAGATTCAAAATTTTGTGGGATTGACAGGCTATTATCGATGATTTTTCCAGAATTTCCCTAAAATTGTAGCTCCGTTGACTAGATTGACTCAATAGGGTGCGGGTTTTCAGTAGTTTGATGAGTGTGAAGAGAGCTTTCAAAAGCTCAATACCTTGTTGACTTTGACCCTTGTGTTGACTTTACCAGAGTAGGGTGTGGACTTTACTATGTATTGTGATGCTTCAAGAGTCAGTTTTCTCGATTTGGGTGGTGTATTGATGCAGAAATGCAGGTGATTGCTTATGTTTCTAGGTCGTTGAATACCTATGAGAAGAACTACCATACTCATGATTTGAAGTTGGTGGCCTTGGTCTTTGTACTTAAGTTATGGCGTCACTATTTGTATGGGGTGCATTGCGAGATATTCACCAATCATTGAGGTCTTCAATACATCTTCGGTCAGAGGGATTTGAACTTAAGGTAGGATAGATGGCTTAAGTTGATTAAGGATTGTGATGTGACCATTCTATATCATCCGAGGAAGGCCAAAGTTGTGGCCGGTGCTTTGAGTAGGAAGACTCCTAGCTTAGGGAGTCTTGCAGCGCTTAGTATTGAGGAGTGATTATTGGCTAGAGATGTTCAGATGTTAGTTTACAGTCTTGTACGATTGTAGATTTTCATAGGAGAGTGATTGCTTTTATTGAGGCTTGGTATTCTTTAGTCGAGTTGATCTGTGAGCACCAATTTGATGATTATAAGTTATGTCTTATTTGAGGCAAAGTGTTGATAGGGGAAGACAAGAAGGATGTCCTTGATTCTTATGGTGTCTTAAGGATCGAAGTAGGATTTGTGTGCCCAATACGGGTGAGTTGATTAAATTGATTCTTGAGTAGGCCCATTTTCTCGATATTCCATCCATTCGGGAGCGACGAAGATATATCATGATCTGTGTCAACATTACTGGTGGTGTAGGATGAAGAGGGATATTTCAGATTTTGTTTCTAGGTGTTTGACTTGACAATAGGTCAAGTGTGAGCACCAATAACCCGGGGGTATATCTCAGAGGATGCCTATTCCTAGTTGGAAGTGGGAGCGGATCTCTATGGACTTTGTTGTGGGTTTTCCTACCACAGTAGGTGGTTATCACTCAATTTGGGTTGTTGTTGACATGCTCACCAAGACTGCCCACTTCATTCCTGTTCGGGTGAAGTATACGGTGGGAAAGTTAGCCAAGCTATATAACCGTCAGATTGTGTGATTACATGGAGTTCCAATTTCTATTATATCTGATCAAAGTTCATTGTTTACTTCCCATTTCTGGAATGCATTACAGAATGGTGTCGGCACTCAGTTAGAATGAATACAGCCTTTCACCCTCAGACAGATGGTTAGTTCGAGCGGACGATTCAAGTGTAAAATGACATGCACCGAGCATGTGTGATCGATTTTGATGCCAGATGGGATCGACATTTCCCCTTGGTAGAGTTTTCCTGCAATAACAGTTATCACTCTAGTATTCAGATTGCTCCATTTGAGGCATTGTATGGCAGAAGGTGTAGATCTCCAATCGGTTACTTTGATTTGGCGGAGATGGACTCTTTGGATAAAGACTTCCTTATAAAATCTATGAAGCAAGTCCATATGATTCGGTATAGTCTGTTGACAACCCAGAGTCTACAGAACAGTTATGCAGACAGGAGAGTTAGAGCCTTAGTGTTTATGGAGAGTGGTCATGTTTGGCTCCAATTATCATCCATGAAAGGTGTTATGAGGTTCGGGAAGAAGTGCGAACTTAGACCTAGATTCATTGGACATTTTGATATTTTGAGCTGAGTGGGAGAGGTGGCCTATAAGTTGGCCTTACTACCTAGTTTATCAGCTGTATCATATTTTCCATGTCTCTATGCTTCGAAAGTATACTCTGGATGAGTCTCATGTGCTTTCACTTGATTTAGTGGAGTTGGGTCCATGCTTGATATTCGGGGAGGAGCCTATAGCTATATTAGATAGGCAGGTTCGAAAGCTTAGGACAAAGGAGATTGCTTCGGTGAAGTTGCAGTGGAAGCATCGTTCAGTTGGAGAGGCAACTTGGGAGATAGAGTCTGACATGCGTGCCATATATCCTCAGTTTTTCAAAACTTCAGATACTTTCTGTTACTTTATGTTCGAGGACGAACATAATTTTTAGTGGTGGATAATGTAATGACCCGGACACAAAAGGTCATTTTTGATAATTTTGAATAGCCATTTAACTATAGTTAATTAATTTACGAGTAATTTGTTTATTATTAATAATAATGGGCCAAGTCTGAAATATTAAAATAGGTTAGTAGGAACTATTACTTCTAATACACAGTTAATTTAGAAAAGAAAATAAAGAGAATGAAGAAATTAACATAATATGATATATATGATATAATATATATCATATTATTATTTTATTATTATTAGTATTGTTGATTGTTAAAGAAAAAGAGAAACAATTAAATGGGATTTAATTTCGAAAAAATGAAAATTGAATTTGTATAGGTCCTTTTTTTAAAAATGGAGAACAAGGGTGTTAATGAACAACCATTATATAATGATTAAGTTCATGATTAGTCAATGATGATTAAATTAATAAATAGAAAGGTCTGTTGTATGATTGTAAGGTTTTGAAACAGTAAGTGTGCTCGTGATTTTGTTCGTAATTTACTTCGTTGTTTCTTTGATTTTCTTATTACAGCCATATTATGATTCAAGTTTTGATATATTGGTATATTTAATTAAATATTAGGTGCATGGTATTATGTGAATACCATTAGATTATGATTTTGGAAGAACTAACATTAACCCTAGACTTGAAACTTGAAAAATATGATAGTTGAAATGTTAATTGGCATCAAGATTTACGAACTTGATTATAAATTTTAGTGAATTTTTAGGTCAAGGCTAAACACATAGTAATGTGGGTGTTGTTAGTTTCGAAATCTTATTGTGAATATGTACTTGAATAGATTGCATTGATTTGGAAGCTCAAAGAAAGGGAAGGCTCAAGTCTCGGAGTGATTGTTTGGTTATTTAAGGCAAGTGAATTTCTAAACAGTTGTTACGTGCATATAATCGTGCATTTCCTTGTGGTATAAGTTGGGGAGTAATTTAAATTGGTGATGGGTTGACTTGTCCGTGTTGTATAATTCTAATGATGGAAAAAAAGGTAATAAAAGACAATATGATTAATTATTGGTGTGTGATATTTGAGAATGATTTGAAAGGCTTATTGATTAATTGTTGATTTATCACAGTTGTGTTGTGAATTGTGCATTGTTATGAAAATGGTCATCTCTTCATTATTTGTGTGAACATGTCATTTGCATTGGTTTTGAGCCATGATTGTGATAAGAGTTATGTGAATTGAGGAAGAATAAGAACTTAAAGAAGATGTACCATTTTGAGGGACATGTCGCACGCCGTGACAGATTTGATTGTCAAGGGACGTGTCGCACAGCGCGACGGATTTTATTATCGAGGGTTGTGTTGCACGCCGCGATGAATGCATGGACAGATATGTCCTACATGGGTCCCGGACTGAGAGACAGCAGGTGTGTATCATTAGGTCAGACATGCATCACTATACTTGACATTGTATTTCATTACATTGCACATTTTTATCATTGATGAATTTGATCTTATGCGTTGCTTATCTTGTGAGTGCCTTTCTGTGGAAGTTGTGATTGATGAATATTGAGTTTGTTGTTGAGGATATGTAATTTGTTAGAGTAATGTTGTTGAGTTGTGTACTAATTAAACTATGAACTTTTAGGTTGTGCTGATTTTATGCAAGTTGTAGTTGTGGAGGTTCGGATGGGGTGTAAGTAGTACTCGTATTCTATTTCCTGTGTTTAGAAGTTTACTTGTTGAGTACCGTGTGGTTTGGTACTCACCCCTTGCTTCTACATTTTTGTAGGTTACGAGCCCGGATCTTCGCTATACTTTCTATTCTCTTATTTTCTAAGGCTTCCTGTGGAGATTTTTGAAGTAGTTGTTTGTCATCTCAGCGGACCTTCTTACTCCTATTTATGATTTTATTTTACTTTAGAGACAACATCATTTGAGACTTACGTATTTTCTTTCAATTCTAGTATTTACATTAGAGCCTTGTACATGTGACAACCAGGTTTTGGAGATTTAGTTAAATTGACTTGTTATCCGTATCAGTAATTGTTATTGAACTTCTATTTTTATTTTATTTCCGCACTTTATTGAAATGGTTTGGTGGTGGCAAACTTTTCTTGGTGGGATAAGTCGTCACATTTATTTTTGGGTTTTGACAAATAATCACTAAAATTAAACAATTTCAAATAAATATTAAAAAGTGCGACAAGAAACACCAAATGAGTGTATTTCAATATTTAAAATTAATTTCTTTTAAACAACCACCCATAAATTTTGAACTTTGGTTAGTAGTTAGCAAACTTTCAACATTGTCACAAAGGACTAGTTTCACTACTAAAAAATTGCTAAAAAACGACGGAAGTAAAAGCAACGGACGGCATCGCTCCTAAAAGCGACGGATTAAGCGGTGCCATCCGTCGCTTATTAATTAAAATATTTTTTTTAAAAGTGACGGACTACATCGCCAAGTCCGTCGCTTTTAAATTAAATTTTTTTATTCTTTTTATTTTTTTATTTTTTTATTTTTTTATTTTTTTATGTTTTTCTAAAGCGACGGACTGCATCGCCAAGTCCGTCGCTTTTTAATTAATTTTATTGTTATTTTTATTTTTTATTAATTTATTTTTTTTAAAGCGACGGACTGCCGCCTAGTCCGTCGCTTTTTTTTGCGGAATTTTGCACCAACAATATATATAATAAATAATTAATTATTTTATATCAATAGAGACGCAGTCCGTCTCTTTTTATTAAAAATAATTATTTATTAATTTAAAAAAAGTCACGCCGTCCATCGCTTTTTATTAATTTTAATTGTTTAATTATTTTTTAAATTAGCGACGGATAGCATCTTTATGTCCGTCGCTTCTTGGTTAAAATATTGGTCAAATTTTTTAAAAAAACGATGGACAATGTCTCTTTGTCCGTCGCTTTTTGGTCAAAAGGCTGGTCAAACTTTTTAAAAAAAAGCGACGGACATAGAGACTCTGTCCGTCGCTTTGAGAAATATTTTGATTTAATTTTATTTAAATTGTCATCTTGAGGACGGTTTTGTGTAAAATAAAAAATAAAAAAATTATAATACCGACTTTCGAATGTCGGTCAAATTAAATAGTATGTAATAAATTAATATTTTCAATTAACATTAAATAAATCGTCCTCCGAATGACGGTTTTATATAAGTTAAAAAATAATTTAATATAAAATACCGACCTCCCGATGTCAATATTATTTAATTAACATAATTGCTTTTTATTTATCTTAAAATTTAATGTGATACCGACCTCATGAGGTCGGTATTTTTTATTAAATCTAATTACTTTTAATAAAAGTGACATCCGGAGGTCGGTTTGTTTAAAATATTCCTATTAATCATAATTTTTCTATTGTGCATAATACTAAAATTTCATTTACACCTGCAATTAATTGTTCAAAAAGTGTAACAATTTCGTATACTTTTATAAATAAAAAGTTAGAATTCGTGGAATAAATAAAAAAATATATATAATCCATATTTAGAGTATGAAACTACGTTGATATGAATTAGGAGAAAATTATATATACTTATATTTCTAGAGTAACGTACAAATTTTATCAGTCTGTCGTATAGTCATGAACTTAATATCTCATCTCATGATATAGAGGTGAAGAGCTAACATATAATCCATTCAAGTATGAAATACGAGATAGTATTATTATATATGTTCGATCTTGAATGGATGTCAAGTGTAGTGATCACTTCCTAATCATGATAACATGTAAAAGATACTTCATCGGAGTATGAAATACGTTGATTAATTATATACTCCTCGAATAGTTTAACAAATCAAGTCGTATAAACTAGTGGTTCAGATATGAAATACATTATTAATTAAAGAAATACGTATGATCAATTCAAGGAGATTTATATATTAAATTTGATATTGATAAATTTTTGTTGATCAATAAAATTAAATTTATATAATTAGAAGGTATATAATTTAAATTTATAAAATTAACTTGATCGATAAATTAAATTTATTAAATAAACTTCTGTTGTTGTGTAGTTAAATTATATATATATGTTATTTTAATTTATAAAATTAACTTGATGGATAAATTAATTAAATTTATTAAATTAAAATTCTGTTGATGTGTAATTAAATTATATATATAAACCTTGATAAATTAAATTGATTAAATTAAACTTATGTTGATGTGTAGTTAAATTACATAAATAAATAAATAAATAAATATATATACACACACACACACATCTATAATATATACAGTGTATATACGTAGATATATACATACTGTATATATACATGTATATATAGTGTATATATACATGAATATATATATATATATATATATATATATATATATATATATATATATATATATATATATATATATATATATATATATATAGTGTGTGTGTGTGTGTGTATAAAACTTTGGTTGATGTGTAGTTAAATTTTATATATATGTGTAATTTTAATTAATTAAATCAACCTCAATAAATTAAATTTATTCTCTCTCACTACTCCTCTCATCGGCCCCCCTCCACCCCCGACGACCGGCGCCACGCCACCATCACAACAGCAGCGGCAGGTCGCGCGCAACAGCAGGAGTTTCCACCGCGTCCATCCCGACCGGCACTGCCTCCATCCCGACCCACTGCCCTTCTCCTTTAATTCAAGGTTAGGGTTTTATAATATTATTTTTAATTTCTTTCAATTTGAGTGTTGAATTTGTTAATTAGTGTATTGAATTAGTTTTTTTATTGATTGTTAGTTAATTAGTAAGTGAATGATTTAGGGTTTTTGATTGTTAGTTTGAATTAGGGATTATTTGATTGTTAGTTTCTGTTTGTTGATTGTGAATTGAAAATTTTAATGTTAGGGTTAGTTTGAATTAGGGTATCTTAGGATTTGTTTGAAATTTGGTATTTATTGAGTTAATTTGTTAGATTTTGGAATTGTAAGATTAGATTGAATTAGGTTATTTAAGGAGTTGTTTGAAGTTGGGTATTATTTGAGTTAGTTTGAATTATTATTGAGATTTTAGGACAAATAGTTTGAATTTGGGATTAGGAATAGCTAGCTAGTTTGAATTTAGGATTTTAGCACTAGTTAGATTTTGGGATTTTAGGACTAGTTTGAATTTGTGATTTTAAGACTAGTTTGAATTTTGAATTTAGGACTAGCTTGAATTATTATTGAGATGTTAGGACTACTAATAGTTTGAATTTGGGATTTTAGCACTATAGTTTGGTTTTTGATTTCTGGGAGTACTTTCAATTTGTGATTTTAAGACTAGTTTGAATTTGGAATTTAGGACTAATAGTTTGAATTATATTTGGGGAGTTGTTTGAATTTGGGTATTATTTGAGTTAGTTTGAATTATTATTGAGATTTTAGGACTAATAGTTTGAATTTGGGATTAGGAATAGCTAGCTCGTTTGAATTTAGGATTTCAACACTAGTTAGATTTTGGGATTTTAGGACTAGTTTGAATTTGTGATTTTAAGACTGGTTTGAATTTTGAATTTAGGACTAGTTTGAATTATTATTGAGATTTTAGGACTAATAATAGTTTGAATTTGAGATTTTAGCACTATAGTTTGGTTTTTGATTTCTAGGAGTGCTTCCAATTTGTGATTTTAAGACTAGTTTGAATTTGGAATTTAGGACTAATAGTTTGAATTATATTTGATATTTTAGGCTATTTAATACTTTGAATTTGGGACACTAGCTAGCTAGTTTGAATTTGAAATTTTAGGGATTTGAATTACAACTTAATTAGAACTCATAATTAATTATAACTTGAATTTACTATAAATTGAACTTAATTAGGAATATGATCTTGAAATTAGAACTTGAAGTTGGAACTAATTAGCTTGAATATATAACTAATTAAGTTTAGAAATTAGATATGAACTTGAATTGAATATATATATATAATATTATTGGATTTGAAATTTATGTTTAACTAATTTAAGAACTTTTCGTGCTAGACAACTGAGGAAGCTCAACATCTAAAAAAGTTGATACAAGGCTATATTGCTTCTTTCATCAAAGTTGGAGATAAGGTTGGTGCTTCTAAATTTCTTAAGTTCAAGTACAATTGTTTTCAATAATGTGTTTGTGTCCATCTAGTATTAATACTTAGCTTTAATTTTACGAATTATATATTTGTTAAGCATAAGTACCAACACTAGTTGATCCTATTGATGACAAAATTGATTTTCTTGCAAGATCGATTTATGTTCATCTAGTGCCGACACTTAGCTTTAATTTAGGAATAATGTGTTTGTTAAGCATAAGTACCAACATTAGTTGATCCTGTTGATGACAAAATTGATTTTCTTGCAAGATCAATTTTTGTCCATCTAGTTTGACACTTAGCTTTAAATTTAGGAATAATATATTTGTTAAGCATAAGTACCAACACTAGTTGATCCTATTGATGACAAAACTGATTTTCTTGCAAGATCGATTTGTGTCCATCTAGTGTTGACACTTAGCTTTAATTTAGGAATAATGTGTTTGTTAAGCATAAGTACCAACACTAGTTGATCCTATTGATGACAAAATTGATTTTCTTGCAAGATGAATTTGTGTCCATCTAGTTTTGACACTTATCTTTAAATTTAGGAATAATGTGTTTGTTAAGCATAAGTAGCAACATTAGTTGACCCTATTGATGACAAAATTGATTTTCTTGCAAGATTGATTTGTGTCCATCTAGTGTTGGCACTTAGCTTTAATTTAGAAATAATGTGTTTGTTAAGCATAAGTACCAACACTAGTTGATCCTATTGATGACAAAATTGATTTTCTTGCAAGATCGATTTGTGTCCATCTAGTGTTGACACTTATCTTTAAATTTAGGAATAATGTGTTTGTTAAGAATAAGTAGAACACTAGTTGATCCTATTGATGACAAAATTGATTTTCTTGCAAGATCGATTTTTGTCCATCTAGTGTTGACACTTAGCTTTAAATTTAGGAATAATATATTTGTTAAACATAAGAGTCAAAACTAAACTAGTTCAAGTTAAAACGTTCTTTAAATAAGTTAAAATAAATAATGTGGTTTAGTTGGTGGATTTAGTTGTTGTATTAAGTCAAAACTAAACTAGTTAAACTTGTTAAGTTGTTTAACTAATTTAAAATAAATAATGTGGTTTAGTTGGTGGATTTAGTTGTTGTATTAAGTCAAAACTAAAACTAGTTAAACTTGTTAAGTTGTTTAAATACGTTAAAATAAATAATGTGCTTTTGTTGATGGATTTAGTTGTTGTATTAAGTCAAACTAAACTAGTTCAAGTTAAAAAGTTATTAAGTTGTTTAAATAAGTTAAAATAAATAATGTGGTTTTGTTTATGGATTTAGTCGTTGTATTAAGTCAAAACTAAACTAGTTCAAGTTATTAAGTTGTTTAAATAAGTTAAAATAAATAATATGGTTTTGTTTGTGGATTTAGTTGTTGTATTAAGTCAAAACTAAACTAGTTAAACTTGTTAAGTTGTTTAAATAATTTAAAATAAATAATGTGGTTTAGTTGGTGGATTTAGTTGTTGTATTAAGTCAAAACTAAAACTAGTTAAACTTGTTAAGTTGTTTAAATAAGTTAAAATAAATAATGTGCTTTTGTTGATGGATTTAGTTGTTGTATTAAGTCAAACTAAACTAGTTCAAGTTAAAAAGTTATTAAGTTGTTTAAATAAGTTAAAATAAATAATGTGGTTTTGTTTATGGATTTAGTCGTTGTATTAAGTCAAAACTAAACTAGTTCAAGTTATTAAGTTGTTTAAATAAGTTAAAATAAATAATATGGTTTTGTTTGTGGATTTAGTTGTTGTATTAAGTCAAAACTAAACTAGTTAAACTTGTTAAGTTGTTTAAATAATTTAAAATAAATAATGTGGTTTAGTTGGTGGATTTAGTTGTTGTATTAAGTCAAAACTAAAACTAGTTAAACTTGTTAAGTTGTTTAAATAAGTTAAAATAAATAATGTGCTTTTGTTGATGGATTTAGTTGTTGTATTAAGTCAAACTAAACTAGTTCAAGTTAAAAAGTTATTAAGTTGTTTAAATAAGTTAAAATAAATAATGTGGTTTTGTTTATGGATTTAGTCGTTGTATTAAGTCAAAACTAAACTAGTTCAAGTTATTAAGTTGTTTAAATAAGTTAAAATAAATAATGTGGTTTTGTTTGTGGATTTAGTTGTTGTATTAAGTCAAAACTAAACTAGTTAAACTTGTTAAGTTGTTTAAATAATTTAAAATAAATAATGTGGTTTAGTTGGTGGATTTAGTTGTTGTATTAAGTCAAAACTAAAACTAGTTAAACTTGTTAAGTTGTTTAAATAAGTTAAAATAAATAATGTGCTTTTGTTGATGGATTTAGTTGTTGTATTAAGTCAAACTAAACTAGTTCAAGTTAAAAAGTTATTAAGTTGTTTAAATAAGTTAAAATAAATAATGTGGTTTTGTTTATGGATTTAGTCGTTGTATTAAGTCAAAACTAAACTAGTTCAAGTTATTAAGTTGTTTAAATAAGTTAAAATAAATAATATGGTTTTGTTTGTGGATTTAGTTGTTGTATTAAGTCAAAACTAAACTAGTTAAACTTGTTAAGTTGTTTAAATAATTTAAAATAAATAATGTGGTTTAGTTGGTGGATTTAGTTGTTGTATTAAGTCAAAACTAAAACTAGTTAAACTTGTTAAGTTGTTTAAATAAGTTAAAATAAATAATGTGCTTTTGTTGATGGATTTAGTTGTTGTATTAAGTCAAACTAAACTAGTTCAAGTTAAAAAGTTATTAAGTTGTTTAAATAAGTTAAAATAAATAATGTGGTTTTGTTTATGGATTTAGTCGTTGTATTAAGTCAAAACTAAACTAGTTCAAGTTATTAAGTTGTTTAAATAAGTTAAAATAAATAATGTGGTTTTGTTTGTGGATTTAGTTGTTGTATTAAGTCAAAACTAAACTAGTTAAACTTGTTAAGTTGTTTAAATAATTTAAAATAAATAATGTGGTTTAGTTGGTGGATTTAGTTGTTGTATTAAGTCAAAACTAAAACTAGTTAAACTTGTTAAGTTGTTTAAATAAGTTAAAATAAATAATGTGCTTTTGTTGATGGATTTAGTTGTTGTATTAAGTCAAACTAAACTAGTTCAAGTTAAAAAGTTATTAAGTTGTTTAAATAAGTTAAAATAAATAATGTGGTTTTGTTTATGGATTTAGTCGTTGTATTAAGTCAAAACTAAACTAGTTCAAGTTATTAAGTTGTTTAAATAAGTTAAAATAAATAATATGGTTTTGTTTGTGGATTTAGTTGTTGTATTAAGTCAAAACTAAACTAGTTAAACTTGTTAAGTTGTTTAAATAATTTAAAATAAATAATGTGGTTTAGTTGGTGGATTTAGTTGTTGTATTAAGTCAAAACTAAAACTAGTTAAACTTGTTAAGTTGTTTAAATAAGTTAAAATAAATAATGTGCTTTTGTTGATGGATTTAGTTGTTGTATTAAGTCAAACTAAACTAGTTCAAGTTAAAAAGTTATTAAGTTGTTTAAATAAGTTAAAATAAATAATGTGGTTTTGTTTATGGATTTAGTCGTTGTATTAAGTCAAAACTAAACTAGTTCAAGTTATTAAGTTGTTTAAATAAGTTAAAATAAATAATGTGGTTTTGTTTGTGGATTTAGTTGTTGTATTAAGTCAAAACTAAACTAGTTAAACTTGTTAAGTTGTTTAAATAATTTAAAATAAATAATGTGGTTTAGTTGGTGGATTTAGTTGTTGTATTAAGTCAAAACTAAAACTAGTTAAACTTGTTAAGTTGTTTAAATAAGTTAAAATAAATAATGTGCTTTTGTTGATGGATTTAGTTGTTGTATTAAGTCAAACTAAACTAGTTCAAGTTAAAAAGTTATTAAGTTGTTTAAATAAGTTAAAATAAATAATGTGGTTTTGTTTATGGATTTAGTCGTTGTATTAAGTCAAAACTAAACTAGTTCAAGTTATTAAGTTGTTTAAATAAGTTAAAATAAATAATATGGTTTTGTTTGTGGATTTAGTTGTTGTATTAAGTCAAAACTAAACTAGTTAAACTTGTTAAGTTGTTTAAATAATTTAAAATAAATAATGTGGTTTAGTTGGTGGATTTAGTTGTTGTATTAAGTCAAAACTAAAACTAGTTAAACTTGTTAAGTTGTTTAAATAAGTTAAAATAAATAATGTGCTTTTGTTGATGGATTTAGTTGTTGTATTAAGTCAAACTAAACTAGTTCAAGTTAAAAAGTTATTAAGTTGTTTAAATAAGTTAAAATAAATAATGTGGTTTTGTTTATGGATTTAGTCGTTGTATTAAGTCAAAACTAAACTAGTTCAAGTTATTAAGTTGTTTAAATAAGTTAAAATAAATAATGTGGTTTTGTTTGTGGATTTAGTTGTTGTATTAAGTCAAAACTAAACTAGTTAAACTTGTTAAGTTGTTTAAATAATTTAAAATAAATAATGTGGTTTAGTTGGTGGATTTAGTTGTTGTATTAAGTCAAAACTAAAACTAGTTAAACTTGTTAAGTTGTTTAAATAAGTTAAAATAAATAATGTGCTTTTGTTGATGGATTTAGTTGTTGTATTAAGTCAAACTAAACTAGTTCAAGTTAAAAAGTTATTAAGTTGTTTAAATAAGTTAAAATAAATAATGTGGTTTTGTTTATGGATTTAGTCGTTGTATTAAGTCAAAACTAAACTAGTTCAAGTTAGTTTAAATAAGTTAAAATAAATAATGTGGTTTTGTTTATGGATTTAGTTGTTGTATTAAGTCAAAACTAAACTAGTTAAGCTTGTTAAGTTGTTTAAATAAGTTAAAATAAATAATGTGGTTTAGTTGGTGGATTTAGTTGTTGTATTAAGTCAAACTAAACTAGTTCAAGTTGAAAAGTTATTAAGTTGTTTAAATAAATTAAAATAAATAATGTGGTTTTGTTTATGGATTTAGTTGTTGTATTAAGTCAAAACTAAACTATTCAAGTTGTTAAGTTGTTTAAATAAGTTAAAATAAATAATGTGGTTTTGTTGATGGATTTAGTTGTTGTATTAAGTCAAATCTAAACTAGTTCAAGTTGTTATATTGTTTAAATAAGCTAAAATAAATAATTATTTATAATATAATTGAATATCTATATTTTTGTAGATGGATCATCGTTTGTGGATGTATAATATGCATTATGAAACTGGTGCTAGTTTGAAACCTGAGTTTATTGACGGTGTTAGAAATTTTATTGAATATACAATGACACTTGACATTTTCAAGAATAATGGATTGGTTAGGTGTCCTTGTAGTGCATGTAAGTGCTTAAAATTTTTTAAACCAAATAGAGTTATGGTTCATTTGTACCGTAATGGATTTAAGCTTAGATATTTTGTATGGATTGATCATGGAGAAAGTGATGGATTGGATCGTATGTTTTATAATTCGATGCCTGTGGATGTATATAATATGGTTGCACCACATGGCCAAATTAGGGTTGAACAGGTTAGGGTTGAACACGATAGGGTTGAACATGATAGGGTTCATGAAATGATCAATTATGCTTTTGGGGTTCAAGGTGGGATGGAACCGGAACAATATTTTGATGAAGCTCCTAATGAAGAAGCAAGACGCTTTTATGATCAATTAGAAGAGTCTAGTCGTCCACTATGCGAAGGGAGTCCGCATTCTGCCTTGTCAGTTGCGGTTAGATTAATAAAAATTAAATCAGATTGGAATGTTCCTAATGCAGATATAGACTCAATGGTTGATCTTTTAGGTGAACTAGTTACTCCGGAGTTTAACATACCAAAAAACTTCTATCAAGCAAAGCGTTTGGTGTCCAAGTTAGGATTAACGTATGATAGAATTCATTGTTGTGTTAATGGTTGCATGTTGTTTTACAAGACTGATAATGAATTAGAAAATTATAAGTTTTGTGGACATACTCATTATAAGAGGACTCCGGCTGAAAAGATGGTCTCAGTTCAGGCAATGCATTATCTACCTCTCATTCATAGGTTAAAGTGGTTGTATGCATCGATGAGGTCAACCCCACATATGAGATGGCATCGTGAATATAGAAGGCCACCGGGTGTCTTGTCTCATCCATCTGATGGTGAAGCATGGAAGAATTTTGATAACGTATATCCTGATTTTGCTAGTGAACCAAGAAATGTTAGATTAGGGTTGTGTTTAGATGGCTTCACACCATTCTCTAATAATGCTTCGCCTTATTCATGTTGGCCAGTATTTCTTACTCCGTATAATCTTCCTCCTGAAATGTGCATGACCAGTCCCTACATCTTTCTAAGTTGTGTTATTTCAGGTCCTCGTAATCCAAAAGGTTTGATTGATGTCTATCTACAACCATTAATATATGAGCTCAAACAATTGTGGTTTAAAGGCGATTTGACTTATGATATATCAACTAAGCAGAATTTCGTTATGCGTGCTTCTTTAATGTGGACTATTATTGATTTTCCCACATACGGGATGTTTTCTGGTTGGATGACAGCTGGAAAGCTAGCATGTCCCTATGGCATGAAAAATAGTAAGACATTCACTTTAAAGCATGGCAGAAAAAATACATGGTTTGATTGTCATCGCCAGTTCTTGCCAATGGACCATGAGTTTAGAAAGATGAAAAATGTATTTAGGAAAAATAAGGTTGAAAGTGACCCCCCACCTCCATTACTCACAGGGCATCAAATTTGGGAGAGAGTTTCTCAATTACCTAAATTACAGAAGCTTCACCTTCTAGATTTCCTAGATATGGTGTTGAACATAATTGGACCAAACAAAGCATATTTTGGAGTTGCCGTATTGGAAGGACAATCTTCTACAACATAATCTAGATGTGATGCACATTAAAAAATTTACTTTGACAATTTGTTTAACACGGTGATAGATGCTAAGGGTAAGACAAAAGACAATCCAAAAGCTAGAATGGACATAAAGGAATATTATAGGAGAGAAGAGTTATGGCTGCAGGAATTACAGAATGGTAAAATAGTTAAGCCCAAAGCCAGCTTTTCAATTCACATTGGATGAGAAACATGAAATTATTGAGTGGGTTAAAAATTTGAGGTTGTCGGAGGGTTATGCTTCTAATTTAGAAATGCAGGCAGATATGAATGAAGGAGAATTGTATGAAAATTCATCATTGTCATGTGTTCATGGAAACTTTCATTCCTATCGCTTTTAGCCATCTACCCGAAAGGATATGGAAACCAATCACAGAGATAAGTCTTTTTTTTTAAAAGATTTGTGTTCTGGAAAGTTGTTGGAGAGTAGTTTAGACAAGATGGAGGAAAATATTCTTGTTACTACTACTAAGTTGGAGAAGATATTTCCATGTGGTTTCTTTGATGTGATGGAGCATCTTCCAATTCACCTTGTACAAGAGGCTCGCCTCGGAGGTCCGGTTGAAACAAGATGGATGTATCCATTTGAGAGGTATCCATTAAAAATATTCACTAAGTTATATATATTCGCCAAATATTTTATATATTAACATATATATACATATATACATGCAGAAAAATTGGTAGTTCGAAGCAAACGACTAAGCAAAGGGGAATGATCGAAGGATCATTTGTTCAAAGTCATATTGGGAGAGAAACTGGTGATTTTTATTCTTATTACTTTGGTCATGATGTGTTATGTAGGAGAAACAGGTTCAATCACAATGATGAAGGCGATATTGATCCTTTATTTCCACCGATATCATTTTTTAATCAAAATGGTCGACTATCTAAAAAGCGTGGAAAGCGAGGCTTCACTGATATGGAAATGCAATTAGTTGTGACACATGTTTTGCTTAATTGTCCAGAGATTCAATCATATGTCAAGCAAGTGTTAAAAATATGTTATTAAATTACATACTAATAAGTGATCATTAACTAACGAAATACTTGAATGCAAAAGGATCGGCTTGTTCGTAAACACATAGGGTATGAAGCCATATATACAAAATTTTCCAAATGACTGAGGAACTATGTAAGTGTGCAATCACTAAGTATTTAATAATATATTCATGTTATACTAAATTATATTACTTGAAATAACAATCACGTAGGTTTACGATGAATACTCAAGTGTCCAATATTTGCAATTAGTGAAAGAAGTAGCACTTGGACCTGAATCTCAAGTACTGACAATGAATAAGTATTGTGCCAATGGTTTTAAGTTTCAAACTGAAGAAGTTTCTAGGAACAAGAAAACAAATAATAGTGGTGTCTACATACAAGGTGATATCGATGGTACTGGTCAAATTATTGAATATTATGGTGTCATTCAAGAGATTATTGAAGTGAGGTATTCAGGTTGGCCTAAGAAGAAGATTGTATTGTTTCGGTGTGAGTGGTTTGACCCATCACATAGAGGCACAAAGATGGACCATCAACATAACATAATTGAACTTAAGCACACTAGAAAATACAGAAGTTATGATCCTTTTATTATTGCACAAAATGCTAAACAAGTGTATTACGCTTCATATCCATTGCATAGAGACAAAGTTGATTGGTGGGTTGTTATAAAAAGTAAGTCTGTGGGAAGAATTGAAATTGACAATGTCTTAGATGTGGCGTATCAAAATGATGTTGCAATTGTTCAACAAGAAGTTGATGTTGAATTGAAAACCACACTACAACATCCTTAACATATATTAGAAGAAGTATCTGATGATGACATACTGAATGTTGAGGAAGAAGTAACCAAGAATAAGGAAAATGAATCATTTGATGACGAAAAATGGGACGATAATGAAAATGAAACAACTGAGGAGGAAGAAAAGGAGAATGATGGAATTGAAACAAGCGAGGAGGAATAGTGTAGAATGAAAGCTAGCTAGTATATATGTAAGTGTATTTTGTTAATTTTATTTAATTTATGATTTTTATATATATTATACATGTAAATTTGCATACAGATGTCATCAGGCTGTGACGGTGATAGACATCGCGAGAATCTTGGAGTTAGCCAGACTAAACAGGCTAAGAAGAAGAAGTCTAGGAGACCGATAGATCCTGAGGATATTGCAGGATCTATTTCTTCTGCGCCAGAGCGCATCAACCATGATACTCATTTATTTGCTGTTTTTTTTTGTACGGCGGATCCTCGACAATATTGTCCTAATTACTGTCAACCACTCGATACTTCATCTACTTCACAGTCATTGCCTTCACGATGCTATGAGGACCTACCTTTACAGGCTATTCATTGAGCACGACCCTTATCAGCGGGTACTCTATCTCCCACAGGTACATTTCCTCAGTTATCTGTCATGTGGCTTAGAGATTCTAGTAGCGAGTAGTCAGATGCTATGGCTGGTATCCCTCCATTGACTCAGCGTTTTGTGCATCCTGATGTACCACCCTTTTTTGCAGCTACACCTAGTGTTATGCCACATGATATGATGTCTACTCTAGCTCCTGGCTAGAAGAACAGACTTGGTAGAGTCATGATTAAGCCAAATGGATCATCGTAAATTTGTTTTGTTATCTATTTGTTAGTTTATTTAATTTATTTCTTATACTTTAATATATTGTTCATGAACTAACATATTTATTATGTGTTTTGCAGGTGGTATCTTGTAAAAGATGCTGCCCGGGCTTTAAAAAACTGTGTTAGAAGACTCTATACATAGGCTTATCATTCTTGGAGCGAGATTCCAAACAGTATACGCCAGGTGATGTTTAATAACTTTAAGGTGTATATTTTTTAGTTAAGTTTAGTATACTTTATTTTTTTTTACTATCGATTTAATTAACGTTATTCAAATTTTTTTTCAGACTATGTGTACTTAGGAGTCGAGGTACAATTTGGTCATTGCCACCACATTTGAGAGAAAGGCATCTGCCAGACTGTCTAGCTGTCTAAAGAATGTTTGGGATAGTGGTGTACGTCCCGGTTGGATGTTGCCTCATGTTTTTGATGAATTGGGTCTATATTGGAACACAGACAAGTTTAAGGCAATATCAGATCAAGCCAAAAAGGCTAGAGGCAGTCTTAAAGGTGACTCATTGCACACCGGACGTACAAAGACGGTTGAAACAATTGCACGAAAGATGGTAAGTTCTTATTCAAACTTTTAAATAAATAATTAGTTGATTCATATATATCGTTATAAATTTCAGTTTTTATTTAAAGAAAAAAGAATTGGGACACAATCCCATTGAACCAGAGGTTTTCAAGGAGACTCATGTCAGAAAGAAAGAAAAAGAGTCGGATCCGGATGTATGGGTGGAGGAAAGGGCCGAACGAACTTTTGTAAGTTATTTAATATGAATAATATATATTAATAGTGAATATATGATATGTATATATATTGATGTCAATTTTTATATTTAATATGCAGAATGACTTTCATTAGTACGTTGCTGAGAATCTAGATAGTTCGGCCCAATTGACACCTGAACTGTCCACACAGATTTGGGAAAAAAAAGTGGTAGGGGGGACACACAAGGATAGATGCTATGGTCTAGGCTCTTGAAATGATGTTAGACGACTCCAGTCAGGCTTAGAAGGTATTGGATCGTCACGTCAAGCCGAAACACTTGACGGTGTTCAAATTGCTGCTATGTCAGATCAAATAGCTAAACTTACAGTGGCACTAGCAGAGTCGAAGCGGAGAAGAGTAGTTGAACATGAAAGCATGAGTGAGACTGTTCAGCAAATCAAAGAACAAGTGATGAACCTCGCTCGTCGACCTTCTACTTCGGCTCTCGATGACACCGATGACGAGAGTGATGAGGATGATTATGTAGATCTCACTCCCTAGTTTAGATCTCTAGACATTTATGAACTTTTTGAAACGAATTTTGAAAGACTTTATAATTCTTTAATTTATGATTTAGATACTTTTGAATGTTATTTTATGTTTTGTTTAGATTGTTTATAATTGTGTGTTTGATTGGGCTGAATAGTGTAGAATTGAATTGAATTGTATTTGCAGATGTGCAACAAAAATTGCCAGTTTGGGCTGGCAAAAATATTGCAGAAAAAGCGATGGACAGCGTGGTTTTTTCTGTCGCTTTTCTGGATTTTATTTTTTTAAAATCCCAAAAAAGCAACGGACAACGTGATTTTGTACGTTGCTTTTCAGGATTTTATTTTTTTTAAAATCCTAAAAAATCGACGGACAAAGTCGTTTTGTCCGTTGCTTTTCTGGGTTTTATTTTTTAAAAAATTTCAAAAAAGCGACGGACAGCGTCACATTTTAGAAATAAAAAAGGTGAAAATTAAAATAAAGAGATGGAGTCCGTCGCTTTGATGAAATTTTTTTTAAAAAAATGCAAAAAGCAACTCAGTCCGTCGCTTTTTGCGACGCTATCCGTTGCTTTTTGGCAACGCGTCCGTCGCTTTTGAAAAGTGATGCAGTCCGTCGCTTTTTGAAAAGCGGCGAGCTAAAAAGTGACGGAAGTGACTGCGTCGCTTTTCCGTCGATTTTAACCAAAAAAGCAACGCAATTCACCGCTTTTTGCCGTCTTTTTTGGACATTTTTTTAGTAGTGAAAGCAATGGACAAGATGATTTTGTCCGTCGCTTTTTTACATTATTTTTTTCAAATAAACCCAAAAAAAAGATGAACAGGGTTCTTTAGTCCGTCTCTTTTCTAGGTATTTTAAAAAATTAATTATCAGAAAAGTGACGGACTGTGTCCTTTAGTCCGTCGCTTTTTTGAAATTTTCAAAATATAAATTTTCAGAAAAACTAACGGATTGCATTGTTTTTTTAAAATAAAATATAAAAAAGTATCGCTTTTGTTAAAAAGAAATTACTTAAAAAAATAATCAGTTTGTCGCTTTTTAGTGACGCTGTCTGTCGTTTTTTAAAAAGCATTGAACCTAAAAGCGACACTATCTGTCGCTTTTTAAAAAGCATCAAACCAAAAGCGACAAAACTGCATCGCTTTTCCGTCAATTTTGAGACTTCGCTTTTGTTTTGGCAGTTTTTTTTGATAGTTTTTTAGTAGCGAAAATTTCTTTGAAAATATGTGAAATAGGTTGAATATGTAAAAGATGCCCATAAAGCCCTAATGTTTTACCAAAATATGTGAAATAGGTTGAATATGTAAAAGATGCCCATAAAGCCCTTATGTTTCACCTAGACCCTACGAAGTCATATTGTTGAGTGTCGAATGGTATTTTTCTACTAAAGTGAATCAATTTGGGCGTGACAATATGTGGAAGTGCGATCGATATCCACAAAATTGATTTATTTCAATCATAAATGCAGTCATAAAATCCAGAAATTTTTAGACCAACCGTCATAAATTGTAGACCCTCTCCCGTCTAAGCCTATACATTCTCTTTCTCATACTTTAGAAGAAGGAGTTAATGGAGGTCAAAATAATTAGTAGTAGTAGTATTAAGTTGACTGTCTTCTGGTCAGCCCTTTACGTGTACATGTGTATTCCCCGTCTCATATTAATTTTGTACGACGGCGCATATTTTCCTTTCTTTTCTAATGCCTTTTCTGAATAATGCATAATACGTTCAAAAATTCCATAAATTATCGATGTTACCTTTAACGATTTGCCTAAAAAATACCATGATAATACATAAACTGTTGGGGAAATAATTGAAATTTCACAATATTTAGCAAAATAGTAGTCCAGAAAATAAGATGAAAATTACTACGATAATATATAATAATAGTGCATAAAATTAATATTTGAATCGTACTGAACATTGTTCTAAAAAACTATTTCAATGGTGTAAAATATTTCCCCAGAATTAAATAAGCACTTCCTTATCTTAAATAAAAGATATATGAATCAGCAGGGGATATAAAATATGAAAGCCAAAATTTAATAAGATAAAAATACAATAGAAAGAGACAGAACGAGAGTGAAAAGAGGGAAAGAAAGTGATTAGTATTTTCCTTATGTAAATTATCAAATGGAGAGGAGCAATTTATAGGCTAGAAGATTGGTCAAAATTAGGACAAGTGTCCATGACACTTGACACTTGTCCACAAAGGTGACACATGGAGCAAGTTAACAATAAAGAAGCCAGCACTTTCTTATCAATTACCATCTTTTCCAAGTAAACAATTAGCTTCTTAACTACACTTCATTTTATTAAATTTTGGCTTTTCAAATTCTTTTCTTAAAATAATCTTTTGAAATAAAACGTTTTGCTTACATAAACATGACACGTCAGTTGGTAACTATGACCTTCAATTTGGGTGTGCACAAGACACTTAAACTTGTATAAAACTGAACAAATAGACAAATTCATCCTACATGGCATTGCGATTTTGTGTCCTACGTGGTGTCCTACGTGTATTATGTCATATAGAACACGTGTGTTTGCTTGTTCAATTTTATACAAATTTAAGTGTCTATTTGTGCACACTCAAAGTTGGAGGACATAGTAATCCGTTGAAATCAAATTAAGAATTTATGCATATGTTTATTATTGTATTGGTTTTTTTGGTACATAATCAAATAATACAAGTACAACAATTTTTAAATTAAAAGGAAAATTTTTAAATTTTGTTACTCATTCTATCGAACAATAGTTATCCACTATTGACTTTCTAAAAAACTATAAATAGAATGATAATGTAACTATATCACTCTTTTAAATATAATAAATATAATGTCTTAAAAAATGTAATAGGAAATCTATAATTAATGATAAAAATAAATTAAAAGCTAAATATAAAATTATCTATGAATTTCATAAATTGATTAAGTATTGTTGAATATCTATTTTTAATATAATAGATAAATATTATTGGACGAAGAAAGTAAAGTATATACAATTATGTTTGGCCCCGGAGGCAGCTTGAGAGCATTTATTTCTTAACAACCAACCAGTATCATGTCAGGTAGAGATATGTTACTGTTATGAAAGATGTAAGGGGGACCCACTCTAATTTATGATTGAATTATTTGTTGTATATGTAGGGTTGTCTCTTAACATTGAATAGGGTTGCAGAAGCAGGACAAGATTTATTGAGAATTTGAAAAGTTGAAGTGTTTGCTATTCATGGCATCATTCACTAAATATTCAAGTCAAGAGCTGAGAGTTGTAGTAATTGCTTTGATCGTTGCCTTTTTATGTCATCTTCCAATTACAGGTAAGTAGTATTTTATTAATTAAGTGAAATAAATGACACTACTTAGTTATTCCTTTCCGCCATCTCATCATCCTCCATCCCATAAATACTAATAACACATATATAACTCCTTTTAATTCCAACCGAAATTATTGTTTCCTCTTCCTTTTGTTTACTCCACCGTTTCGCTATTTTAATCTTTTTATTATGTTTTTCAAAATAAATCCTATTTTACAAAGTCAAAATCCAATCATTTTTTTCTTTATTCATTTTATCCTTATTTTGTAGAAAGCATTTGATTAAATATTTAAAGAGTTGTCTCTGAGCTAAAAACACTACTTATTACTCCTAAACAAATGAAATAGAGTAATTGTTTGTTGCGACAGTCGGAAAATTAAACAGGAACAAAGTATAGCAACTCTAGTTAGAGTATTTTATTTTATGTCATTCATTTATTTTTAGTTAGTTGAAAAAAGATACCATCTTTCCTATTTGAAAATCTTTTAGCTTTTAATTATCTTTAATGGCATCCTCTCCCTTATAGTTATAAAATTATAGATATTATAATATATGTGCTTAATAGATCTAGTAGTATAAATTCTCGTAGTGCTTTAAATATGAATTAAATTATTTTATTTATAAAAAAAAAAAACCGGTGCCATCATTATTTTCCTCTTCTCATGCTTTACTCGTAAAAATGAAGAAGAAAGAGAAGAAGATCTCGTCGGTGTCGAAAGCAAATAGTCATAGATTAAAAATACACTATTCTCCGTATCTAAATTTAATTGATACTGTTATGATTTTACATTTAACGAAATGATTTATAAGTAGATAAATATTTATGAGATCACATAATTAATTCGAAAGTAGTTCTTTTTCACTTAAAATTTTGTGCTCGAGGCTAATAATAAAATTTCTTAATTTGTACATTTAAATGGTTTAAATGGTGAGTTGATGAATGAGATATATTGAGGTACAGGTGGTGTTGAGGTTAAAAATTGGGAAAAGGGAACAAGCACGGGAGTGAAGGTAGGATCAAGGCCACCAAGGTGTAGTGTTGACAAATGCTTCAACTGCAGCCCTTGCATGGCTACACTAATTGCACCCATTCACCAAGGAAAACACAAAGCTGGCTCAGCCTCTTCTTCTGAACGTGACACTAACTACTATCTTCTTGCATGGAAATGCAAATGTGGTAATAAGATTTACCACCCATGATTTATTTTCTTATTTTATACCTCAAAATAAAAACTAAATGGTGTATGCTTCTGTTAGATATCTGTTGTTTAGTTTGTTATGTATTTATGAAACATGAAATTTTCTCTTATGATCAATTTCATTTTTAAGCCCATCTCCACTTTATCATTTAATTAAGAATATTCTTATGTACGTGTATTATATATCAAAGATTACAACTTGGGCTTTAAAATAAACATCTATTTTAAATTATTTGTATCAACTAAAATTCAATTTTGTTTGAATTTTAATTTTAATTTTTTATTCAAATAAAAACTTAATGTGTTTGTCCATTTGAGATGTATCTATTTTGATAATGTGTGATTTTTGCCCCACAAATTACAATGTTTTCCTGAGGATTAACATTAGAAAAAATCTACAAGTATCCATGAGTGACTTGTTGTATAATGATGAAGATTGTCATCGTTTTCCCCAAATCTATAATATAAGCAATACCTTTTTTTAAGAAAAGTCATTCTTACACCTTTTAAGTCTTTTTTAATTTCTGTTTTAGATTATTAATTTTCTGACAAATACTAATGTAATTATTCCTGCGTTGAGGGGCTATATAAGTAAACAAGACTTTGGACATTTTCTCTTTAAATTTTATCAACCATGTCAAATAAATCCTTACTGCCTTTATTATTATACTCCATTATTTAGAACTTCTTTGATAAGCTAAGAGTAACAAATTATCTATCATATTTTATGTAATTGGACCACGTATTCTTGTCCTTCCTCCAAGTTTCATCATATGAAAATGAGATCTGAACTTCTTGTTTTCATATTCCTTATTTCTTCTCACCCTGTCCTCTCAAATCTATCCATACTAGATAGGCATGACCCGTGTTAGAGCACGGAGTCAACACTAACAAATTGAATTGCTGTTCTAACTAAAGAGTAAGAAATTTCATAACAACTTCCATCTCCAATTTCTACTCCTAAGAAATTTATGAGGCTTACATAAATTCATTTTCTTTTTACTAACTATGATTCCATTGTCTACAAATAACTTAAATATTGTCTGTAAGTGTCCTAAATGTTCATTAGTATTATTACTGAATACTAAAATATCGTCTACATATACTAGAACAAAAATTTTATAGTCTCTAAAAATACTATCCATTTTTCTTTGATAGTGTATAACTTTTTGATAGAACAAAGACAGCTATATATAGAACAAAGACAGCTATATATAGAACAAAGACAATTATATTCAGACTTAATATCAACTGAAGAAATAAATTTGATAAATCAAGAAATTAGACAAATAGACTTACAATTACCAACAATAGGGGCTCGACTTTATCATTACTTCCAACAAATTAGACAAGAACGATACGATAGAAAAAGAAAGATTTGGTACTTAACATAAAAATACTACAATAGGAAGTATAAAGAAGTTAGAATATTTAGATTTAGAAGTAATTTTAGAAAAGAAGTATCGAAGACTAAAATTTGGGTCAGTAATCAAGTGTAATTTTTTAGAAGGAGATCACATCTTACATAGCAATCACCATCATCTAAACACCATCACAGACCTAATAATAAATTTAGCAGAACACACTCATTTGAAAGACGATAAAATATTAAAGTCAATAGAAACTTTAGAAAACCTGCAGTCCCAACATAACAAATCATTAGAAAAGATAGAAAGAAATTTCGATTTTTTTAAAACACAACAATTAGATATAAATACACAATTACAACTACTCATAACGAATAATAATAACATAGTCAACAATACTATAGTAGAACAAACAAATATACGACTAGAACATCTCCACAAAGAAATTAGAGAAATTAGAAAAGAACTAGATCGACTAAGAGACATAACTCTTTCATGAATGATCCTTTTTACCAGGAAGTTTTAAAAAGAGCAGCCCAATTTCAAGTTAATTCTAAAGGTTTATCTGAATATACACCACCAGAAAAAACAGACTTAATAGGAGTAAAACAAAATAATATAATAATTTTTGCACTATTAGAATAAAACAAAAAACTAGAAGATAAGATTACAAAAAATAATCAAAGTTAGATAGTTTATTAGAAAATAAAATTCCAAAAGAAAAAAAAAAACAGGATAAAAATATAGAAGACCTGATAGAACAACTAAAAAGAACAGAAATAACACCCAAAAAAGATAGACCTAAAATAACAAAAAAGGAGAAGGCATAGACCATTTTTCAAACAGGAATTGAGTCTCCCAAGAAAGACAAAGGACCAGCTTCTCTCAAAATAGACTAGAAAACAATATGTTAACTACAATAATGAACTCATCCATACCCAGTAACAGTCACCAGTTAGATGAAATAATAGATGTAGACAACGATATAGAAATTTTCCAACAAAATAAATTGAGACTTCTAAATCCCCAAGTACTTTATAAAACATGTTTATTTTCTTCAACAACACAATTATATAGACATTATAGAGAAGAATAGATGTGCGTATCAGAAAATAATGGTGAAAGTATAAGTCTAATTAGCAAAGACTCTATGAAAGAAATACAAAAAAAAAAAAGAATGAATCCCATGCATATGGGATTAGTAATAGTTGGACTGGAAAGATTAACTAGAAATAATTTAGGAACTAAAGTACTAATTACTTTATATGATGACAGATGGCCAGAATCAAAAAGATCTATAATAGGTTTAACAGAAGTAGATATGACCAATAATGGATGAATATTTTACTGTAGTCTAGATTTTATGATAAATTCAAATGAATTTGGTAAATACATAAAAATAGGCATTCAAACTAAAGGTTACGAAGAAATGAACTGCGAAAATAATTTGCTAGTATGTGTAGGTTTCATAGGAAAATTACCCACCAGCAGCAGTTCAAAGTTTAAAATTAAAATAGACGATGCAGTAGGTTTAATGGAAAATAAGGGAATAAAATTAATGAAACCCTTAAAAATAAGTTCCGAAGAATATGCTGGTAGGGAATGAAATTTAGAAAAATTCTGTAAAAAAGAAGTATTAAGACCCAATAATCACCTCACATATACTAATAACAAAGAACAAACCTCAATTAGATTCACAGACTATAAATATTCCTACCAAAAAGAAATAGATGAAGAACTAGAAGATAACGAAACAACCATAAATATGAAAGGAATGAATAAGCAAAATATAGAAGAAAACGACTATGAAGTAGATAAGTCAATAGAAAAAGTTAAACAGATACACGAATTAGATAAAACAACAATTTTTAGATGTAAAGGTTGTAAACTAAGAGGAATAGAATTTTCTCTAGTAGAAAAACACTTTAAAATATGTAGAGTTAGAACAAACAACAATGGATATAGACGAAAAGAAGAGGAAAGTGAAAGTGATGACGAAACAACTCACAGTATGAAAGAATTTATGAAAACCGTGTCAACCAGTTCAAGTCCCTTCCAAAAAATCACACCTATACCACTAGTAGAATATACCATAGGTAATTTACCAAGGCAAAGGGTGTTTAAACAAGAAACAGCTACAGAACCAAAAATGGTTAGACCAATAGGGATAAAAATGCCAATAGAAGCTCTTATCAAACTACAAGACGGGGGAGACAGAGGAAAAATACTAAATATAGCAGCACATGACCCTCAATTATGAAATTCAGTAATATATGTATGGAAAGGAATAGTGGTAGCAAACTATATACACCATTATTGTGAAACAAATGCAGAAACCATGTATAGATATATGGAGACTTTCCTAGGAGAATCGATTAAAAGAATGTGGAAAGCATACAAAGTAACTTACCCTCAAGAATTTCAAGAATTAGTAAACATGGGACCAAACCCGTATAACTTTACCAATAAAATGCACAGCCTAATAACAAGAGAAGACCCAAATAGCGGATTAGTAGTATTATAAAAGAATGCGTTAATAAAATTAGAACAACTTAGCATAAATAATTGGTGCCATATAAAGAACTTCCTAAAAGACTACTTTTATTATTGTGCCATAAGCTGTAGTGCGTTTGATCAAAGTTTAGGAAAAGAAACTTTTTAATAAGCTCCCTAGAGCCTTAGGAAGAGAGATAGAAGAAAGATGGAATAAAAGAGAAGGAGTAATACAAAACCCAAATGCAAATTGGTCAGTAGGACGTAAAATATATCACGTAATGAAAGTATTACAAGAAAAATGTACAACTATACAAATACAAAAACAGTTAAAACAAAACTAAACTGGATTCTGTAAAAATATATACACAACACAAAGTTACGATCAAAGTAAACCACAAAGAAAAAATAAAAAAACACACCAGAATACCCAAGAGTATAAACCTAAGAGAAATTATTATTTAAGAAAATCATCGGCAAGAAAGCCTTATTTAAATAAAGACCGACATGTAAGAAAACATAATAACAACAGAATTTACAAAAATAGACTAGTTTGATTCACATGTGGAAGTGAAGAACATTTGACCAATACTTGTCCAGAAAGAAACAATAGTAGGACAAAAAATGTCCAACTTATCGAAGACTTCCAAGAAACTTTAATAAATGTAGACGAATATATGTCAGCTAACGAAAGTATATATTTAGTAATAAGTATAGATGCTTTAGAAGGAGGAGGACAAAATTCATCCGATTCAGAAGAAGAAACACTAATAAACAAGATAGGATTAGAAAAGCTAGATTTAAACAACTTAAAAGATTACACCTTTGTTAATATACAATGTGACCACCAATTCTGCAAAGGGAAAGGATTAGATAGCCAAAGATTCTTTAATTACCCAAGATATCCAGTTAAAGATAGAAGAACAAAGTGCATGAATTGTTATATAGAAGGATGCATTCGGTGCATCAACAAAATATTTAATAGTAAGATCAAAGACGAGCAAGTTATCACATAAGAAAAAATGCTAAAAGCATTAGAAGATAGAATAGATAGCTTAAAAGAAAGAGTAAGTAAAATAGAAAAATAAAAAAACATAGCATTAGAAAAGGGAAAAGGGATAGAAGGCGCTAACCAAATTGACCATAAAATGATAGAATCAGAAATAAAACTTGTAAATGAAAAAGAAGAATACAAGTCATTTGAAGGATTTATTTGTAATGAAGACAAAAAAATTAATACCATAAAAATTTTAACTAGAATAAAAATTCAGGAATACGAGATAGAGACTCTTGCTCTAGTAGAATCAAGATGTACAAAAAGTCTAATAAATAGATGCATCTTGCCTTTAGAAGTAATAAAAGATTTTACAGAACCACAAAGCGCCAATCAAATGGATGGTTCATCTAACATATATAAGCATTATGTTAGTAATGCAAAAATCAGTTTTTTAAACACATGTGCAGATTTTTATAAACCTACCTATAAGTTAGATAAAATCTGGGTAACAGATCTAAATATTAGGATTGACTTTGTTTTGGGACTAGATTTTTTACTACATAATAATGACAGTTGTCTCCTTTCTAGAGATGGAGTAATATTTTCTAAAAACATTACTTGGACAACAATCACAACAGAATCTATTCCAACCATATCTAGGTATCTCATAGACAATGATGAGTCCAAACCAAATTCTTCAAATTGCAATAAAGGAGAAGAATGTACTTGCACTAAAATACATATTACATAAGAGAGAGAAGAAATTGAATTATTAGAATTAAGTCTTTTAGATACAGAAGAGGTAGAAAAGAGTTACAACTTAATAGAAATAAATACAGAGTTTTACAATTTTAAAAGAGGGTTACAACACATAAGAATAACAAAAAATCAAAAAGACTTGGAAGAAGTAATTCAAATTCTAGATAAACTAGAGATAATCAGAGAAAGACCCCAAAAGGCATTGGGATGCCAATCACATAAGCTGCAGACTAGACATAATCAACCCAGAATATACGGTAAAAACAACCTCTATAGAATCAACAAATGAGGACCTGAAAGAATTCGAAGATCAAATAAAAGAGTTGTTAAGATTAGGAGTAATTAGAAGGTCAACATCAAGACACAGGTCAACAGCATTCATGGTACGAAATCATAGTGAAATAGTAAGAAGAAAAGCCAGAATGGTCATAAATTATAAAAGACTTAATGATAACACCCGAATGGATGGGTATAAGCTACCAGACAAAACAAAATTAATAAATAGAATACAGGGAAGAAATTTTTTTAGCAAGTTTTATTGCAAGTACGGATACTGGCAAATAAAAATGCATGAAGATAGTATAGAATGGACTGCTTTTACTTGCCCAGAGGGATGTTTCGAATGGTTAGTAATGCCTTTTGGATTAAAAACAGCCCCCCCCCTCCCCCGCCCCCCCCCAATTTTTCAAAGAAAAATGGATGATATTTTTAGAGACTATAAAAATTTTGTTCTAGTATATATAGACAATATTTTAATATTCAGTAATAATACTAAAGAACATTTAGGACACTTACAGTGTTTAAGTTATTGGTAGACAATGAAATCTTATTGCATGCTATCCACAAATTATCTATCAAGCATCTTTGGGGTCTGTCTATCTTTGTCTCTGGTTTCACTCTAAAACTTAAGTTAGAAGGGGGATAAAATATTAAGTTTTGTTTTTCAAAATACAGTCTTTCAATGCTTTGGAAATTTTGTCTTATTTCTTCTAATCTTGTTTGAGGTCGAAACAAGGTGTTCCCCAATAGAGTTTGTAGATATAATTCTTTATCTCTTTGATCAATGATACTGCTTGAACTAGAGGCTCTAGCATTGTCTTTTCTTGTACTCATGCTGAAAATAAATAGTTAGTTTTCATAAGTCTGCTAAGCTGATTAAATTGAGAATAGATGATATCCAATTGAAGCAGTTCCTAGAATATCATTGTTGGGCCACTCCTCCAACACTTCAAGTCATAATCCTTTTTTAATTTCACCAAGAGCATTCATCTTTTCTTTATGCTATGTCTTGTCAAAATCATCAAGAACAAGGACTAAAAGGTCACAACCAATTAGCTTAGATTCACCTAAAAATACAGTTATAAGAATGTTATGTGTTATCCTAATCAATGAAAGATAAGACAGTATGCGATCAAAATGAGTTACTTCTTGCCTAGAAATACCATAAGTTTCTCCTTTTGAAGAGGACACATCAAATACATAAGAACTGACAAAATTATTATTACTACCAATTACAAAGTCATAAATTATTATCAAATCAAACATTTCAAATATAGTGCAGAAGTTGAATGTAGAAATACATACCACAGACCTCTCACAACTAATAATTTCACTGCCCTTTCATTTGCTGCACTCACAAACTCCATTCATGCATGGTCTCTCCAATAATCCAAGCCTACAATTATGCTCAGAATTATTTATACTAAATTGATAGGAAATTTCCTAGCATTATTAATATTTGAAAGTACATAAATAAAGTTGTAAGCAAATATTCATTTATAGTGATCTTAGAGGTACAAACAAATAAAATGCATTCACAAAGAATAATATTTTTTTTACTTGCAAAGATCAACATAAGGGTAAGTAACCTCCGAAAATTGAAAAATATAAAGAACGGGTAAAAGCATATCATGTCATCCCAAAATCTGACATATTGCAAAAGAAAAATTAATCTCAAAGGCCATAAATATTAGCGTACTTATTCATAAATGATAATGTTATCAACAAAGCTAAATTGTAGAGCAAAGAAACTCTTTAAAAAAAGAATGTACAACTCTCATAGACTCTGCAGACAAAATTTCTTCAAGTGAAAAGAACAATTACAAATCAAACGAGGAGATTAGTTGAATTGAAAGGAATAACATAGAGAAATTTAATAACAAGAGACAGACACAAGGAGATCGAAATGTTACGAAAACAACCAGAATCATATCTAGAAAACATCACTAAGCAGACTTGCCGCTTTCACATATGCACACTAGAGTACCTAAGGAAATTCTATTTTACTTCATTGTATTTGAAATTAAGAATTTGATTTTTGATTTTAGGTTGATGCGAGTAGAAAGCATATATTTGAAACTTTAGGAAAGGACAAATACATGCATATCTTCAAAAATTCAATGCACAAATGGTACAAACCAAGTTATAATATTGTCTCTCTTGTGCTTGCATGCAAATTTTACTACATATGCTCTCTAAATTTCTTAAGCTTCTTAGCCAAATCAACTCAGCCTTCTTCCTCTAGAAATTTGGTACAACAATTTTCTTGTACAGTTTAACTACACTGTATGATAATTACACAACATAACATAGCAAACTAATTTCTACATTCGATTACTTACCCCTTTGAGTCAAGCCTCGTCATAACCATTTGTCTTGATCCTACCCTTACTCCCTCGCTCCCTTGTTTACTTGAGGGGTATTAAGAGTGAAGATAATGGAAGTTGAATCATGATTGGATGAGTCATTCAAAGAGCAAACCATCATATACCAATATACCTTGCCTCAACAAAACAAAGGAACAAAGAGTAACATCATGATCAAATTAAGCATGAGAAGTGGATTCTTTTACTGGAATGCCCCCCTTTGGATCTTAGAGGCAGATCAATAACCCTTTTAATAGACATAAGACTCTATTGAAAAAGAAATACGAATGCATAATTGTCTCCAGATTGATGTAGTTGCCTCGGCATTTTCAAGCATTATATAAGGATCACCCAAAAAGAAATCAAGAACCTATCATAGTATTCCTTAGTTGAAATTTTATCAAGAAGTTAAATACCAAGTAGGTTAAATATTGGAGATCTCACAAAATAAAACTGATAGCATCTTAGTTGCTGGTTAAACAAAAGAACGACCACCCCGATTATTTTCCAAGAAAATATCAGAATATACACATGTAATGTATCAGTAAATCACTTGAAGCCTACAAAATTCAAACCAATTTTTAAAAGGATTTCTGTTATACAAAATGTTGCTATGTCTAATAAGTATGAAAAAAAAAAATTCTAAAAAAGGATATATATGGTGGTACACATGCATGCGTGCACATAGACAAATTTATAACAAAGAGAGAATATTGGAGAGTAAAGAGTGAGTAATTTAGAAGGTACTTGGACAACTCAAAAATGACATGGAAATAAGACCATAAGAGTGTCTTCCAAAAAAAAAGAAAGTTACTCGTTACACAATGATACAATAAACAAGGAAATCAAAGCTACAAATATACAATTGTTCAATAATGTGGTGTTGGTTTTTGAATGTATTAGATAATGCACAGTATTAGATTCACAATTTGATCTGCAAACGGAGTTGGGTGTACTATTTATGTTTTCAATACTAACATGAAGGAGCAGAAGTAACGTGAGAGGTAATGTAGTAGTCAAGTGCAAATACCATATAAAAGTGATAGTCCTAAACGAAGCCACCACTTGAAGCAGTTGAATAAAGCTCTTCCCGGTTGGCAAAGCTGGTGTTTGGCATCTCTCTGATTTTTCTTCAATTATTGATTGCAGTGTTCATCCTTCTCTTGCTCACTTATATATAATGGTAACATTAGTGCGAGTTGAATCTAAATATTCTGTCAGCATCTGAATATGAAGGACACAATATATATTGAATAAGTTGAAAATAGAGCATCGACATGATTGAAGAACTTTATCAACATATTGAAACAATACTTTCCAAGAATTTAAAAGTCAGCCAACGAATTTTAATTTAAAGTGAAAAGAAGTATAATAGGGAAAGAAGATGTTTCATCTTCATATGAGCAACAAACGCAAAAGTCCACTGTAATAAAGTTCAAATTTGCATAAAGCTTGTAAATGATTGTGATATTGTCTATCATGATTGTAAGGTTTTTCTTGAAAGACCTCACACCATTAAAAGAATCTACATCTTACGTAGTTTTCAATCTTTTCTTGAGAGATACATTAGTTCTCAGGATTAAGTCCAATAATATGTCAACACAACCATAATGAACATAAAAAGATACTTATTTTGTGGCTCTTAGTAAACATAACTAATCACAACAACCCTCTATATCTTAATCCCTACTCTTGATTTTCCCATCTGTAAGCATGTAACGAAAAAGCGAATGAGTTTTTTATTTTCCATTGCCCTATTTTGCTTCATTTTACAATGATCCATCACTACACATCCCTTCAAATTTGCTTGTTCTTTCTGATAATAATCACCCCACACTACAAAAATCATGTAAATATCAAATGTATAAGTGAGGAACAATATCTGTAGGGAAAAGAAATGAAAAAGTCTTTTGGTTGGTTTGAACATATTATCAAACACCTTTGTTGCACCAGTTCTTAAATTAAGTTAACCATGCAATATAAATTTTAACGATAGAACACATAATTTGCCACACATCCCATAAGATTGCACCTGAATATCTCAATTCAAACATGAATATTGAATAAGCATGTCAAAAAAATTGATACATGCACATTGAAATTCAATAGGAAACAACCCAAAAGAACAAGTGATGATTATAGATAATGAGAGTGCAATAACTAAAGAAAAATTACTTTAAAACCTCAAAAAACATAAATATCTCACAATTTGAACAATAAATTTCTTAATATCATATAAAGAACGATGAAATTTGAGAACCATTAAAAAGAAAAGTTGTATAGTTTTAGAGAGAGAAATTATGTGAAATTAGAAATCAATTGAAGAAAACATTTGTATGCAAATGAAGGAAACAAAATTTAGTGAAAATTTACACGTAGTTTGATGAGAAAAAAGTACAATACACGTGCATACTTCCTATAACAATAAATATAAAAAGATATTCGATGACCAATCAAACTCATCCAAGTTTATAGTACAATTGATAATGTTGTTGGTACAATTCTTAATTGTAGTGTTCGTCCTCAAAAGTCTCATTTCTATAAAGGAGTAATATAATAGGAGAGGAAATAGTGCCACATGTCAGCATCATATAATTTCTAGATATATTAAATAATAACTATAATAATTTATTTTTTAATATATTAAATAAAAAAATAACAATTTAAAAACAAAATTTTAAAAGAGTTTTTAGAATTCGTGCACGTCAAAAACTGTTGAAGTGGTCTCTTTTTATAATAAAAAAATAAATTGACTATATATTTGTTCCTAATAAAATGCAAACTAACTACTGTTTTCATGTTTGAAATCACTAGAATTTCTCACACAATTTATTTTATTTTTAAAATATGAGATATGAAATTGTCAGTATGACAAAGAAATCACTAAAATTATAACCATAAAAAACGGAATCAATAAAATTATTACTAATTTATTTCTTTTTAAAATTATAATAATAAAATAATAAATATTTTCAGCATGACAAAGAAATCACTAAAATTATAACCACAAAACGGAATCAATAAAATTATTACTAATTTATTTCGTTTTTAAAATTATAATAATAAATAATAATTATTTTCTTAATCATTATCAACATCCTACAAATTAGCAACAACTGAATATAAACCGTTTAGGGTTATCATTATCCTTAATAAATAAATAGTAAAAATGCCCACTAATTAAAAGTAACGGTTCCGAAGATATACCTTATTTTAAAAGAAAAAATAAAACTGATTTTAAATTTAACTTTTTCAAATTGAGTAACCAACTCACATAATATTATTATTTTTATTCTAAAATGGCAAGTTAGTTATTTTTTGTATTTGAATTTAAAGTGGTTAAATACTGCTCTATCCATTACCTTTTTCTCTATTGCTATTTATATACAATTAAAAAATTCAGAAAATCAAAGACATCAACGTTTTCACAAATACATGCAGATTCATAATTTGGCACAATTGAATAAAGATACATTTACTGATATTGCTTTTATCCTATTGCTGATTTTATATTTAGTTTGATCTTCTTCTCTCTTTTTTTCGATTCATTGAGACATAACAATATTTTTTTCAGATTTAGAGAATTTATTTGGTGTACAATTCTGTAGTGTGATGAATTTCTTTTTCCTTGCACTCTCAACATACATTTATGTAGTTATTACAATTTTATTTGTTAGTTTGAAATTTAAGATGTTCTTATGATCTTTACCATAACTATATTTTGATATTTTAGACTTTCAGTCATTAGACTATATTAGTGATAACATTGATAAGAAATTAATTGCAATAGTTTACAAAATGATGGGATATTATTATTTGCATGTTGATCATAAATAAAATTAATATCTCTATTATACCGTTTATTGCAATAATTATTTCTTCACCCTCTTTTCTTTCTAATTAATTGTTTGTCTACTATTATTTTGTACAATTTTTAAATAAGATATTTTCATTTGTTACAATTTTATATATATATATATATATATTCTTGGTCAGTATCAACATAACTTCTTTTATGAATTTCAGGCTTTATATTATTGATTTTTACATGAATAACACTTATCAATGCCTTTAAGTATTAATTTAATTTCTTTCGATTTTGTTGATAGATTTACAGATTAGTATTTATGACGTCTAACAATAGTAATCACCAACAGTAATCATAAATGAATTTTAAATTCTTTGTTGTGTTTTCTCATAAAAAAGTAATCTTTTCTGACAATATGTTAGATTTAATGGAATAAATTATCGTTCAATATTAATAAGCGGAGAATTAGAATCTGCTATATTATTGTTATTCTCAATGGATTATAGACTTTGAAATTGGTGAGTGTACCAAGTGTTAGACTTCTTTATTTTATCTATTCATTATTCAATAATATATTTTTATGAAATGCTATATTTTAAATTATAAGAATAATAATAAATACTAATTTTTTAATTTTACAAATAAAATTTTAAAAATAAATTGCAAAGATTTTTTTTTTTAAACAAACCATATGACAATGATATACACAAATGCACATTTAAAGTTATTAATAATGGACTAAAAAAATATAGTAACTTTGTTTCCCTACAAACTTCGATGATATTTTGAATGAACATTTAATATAAATTATAGAATTGAAATAGAATATAATAATAACAATTTTTAAAATTTAACTTTCTAACTAATTAAACTTTTGAATTTCAGATTTGAGTTAATTTTAAATTGTTTGTAAGAATTTTTTTTTTAAAAAAAACTTAAATTACAAAAGAGGCAGACAAGGAGAAGATGTAGGCCTATGACAAAGTGGGGTGAATCGTGGATATTTACATAAACGGATTGTGGAAAAGATGTTTGTAGTTATCTACCTAGCTTAAAAATAATTGTAAGTAAATTTTCTAAAATGTAAAATAATAATAATTATTAATTGAATACGTAAAATTATATTTTAATGTAAACGTTTTTATTCTATGACTATATATATTAATATAAAAAATGAGTTGTCTATGAATTTAAAATCCTAGAATTTATTTTTTTTTAATGCAGAAGAATCTATAGACTCTATTATTATTAATAATAATAATAATAATATTATGTGTATACATTGAAAGAGAGAAAAAATTTCTCATCAAGTAGGACATAAATCATATGCATTGCTCAAAAAGGGCTCCTACGACTAAGGAATTAAGAAACTATTTAAAATTATAAAAATTATTTTTTAAAAACAGTTACATAATATTTTTACTTTATACTTTTTATTTGAGAGTGGTTAATTAGTTTTAAAAATATAAGTTTAAAATTAGAAACAAAATAGGTAGTTTTAAAACTTACCTGGACAGTTTAAGGATACTAATTATTATAATCTTAAACTTTAAATTTCTATTTAGATTAATTAATTAATTAGTTTTAAGGATCACACATTATCCAATCTTTTAAGCTTTCAATAGATTTTGAATTGTTTTTTTTAATATTTCACGGCATTTTAAGTAATATTGTTGTGAAGAGTAAGATGTTTTAACAAATGTTATTTACGTTTTTTCATAAAATTCGATAAAACTCTTATTTGACTTATTCAGATGAGATATTTTTGATAATACTATTTTTTTTGTTAGAGCATGTTTTGATATATTCATAACTTATGAGCTGTGGCTTATAAGAAAAGAGTCAGAAGATAGAATTTCTACGATCTTATTGCATCAAACAAAAATATTGATATATTCATAACTTATGGACTATGACAAATGCTTCAACTGCAGCCCTTGCATGGCTACACTAATTGCACCCATTCACCAAGGAAAACACAGCTGGCTCAGCCTCTTCTTCTGAACATGACACTAGTTACCATCTTCTTGCATGGAAATGCAAATGTGGTAATAAGATTTACCACCCATGATATATTTTCTTATTTTGTACCTCAAAATAAAAACTAAAATGGTGTATACTTTTATTATATATCTCTATATATTGTTGTATAGTTTGTCATGTATTTATGAAACATCAGATTTTCTCTTATGATCAATTTCGTTTTTAAGCCCATCTCCACTTTATCATTTAATTAAGAATATTCTTATGTACTTGGGTTATATATCAAAGATTACAACTTGGGCTTTATAATAAACATTTATTCTAAATTATTTGTATCAACTAAAATTCAATTTTGTTTGAATTTGAATTTGAATTTTTTTTATTCAAATAAAACTTAATGTGTTTGGCTATTAGAGATGTATCTATCTTGAAAATGTGTGATTTTTGCCCCATAAATTACAATGATTTCCTGTGGATTACCATTAGAAAAAATTTGCAAGTATCTATGCGTGACTTGTTGTATAATGATGAAGATTGTCACCGTTTTCCCCAAATCTATAATATAAGCAATACCCTTTTTAAGAAAAGTCATTCTTACACGTTTTAAGTCTTTTTTTTTTTTTTTAATTTTTGTTTTAGATTATTAATTTTCTGACAAATATTAATGTAATTATTCCTGCATTGCGGGGCTATATAAGTAAACAAGACTTGGGACATTTTTTCTTTAAAGTTTATCAACCATCTCAAATAAATCCTTACTGCCTTTATTATTATATTATATTATTTAGAAGAAAAAATATACTAAGGCTGCATATTTGTACTCATTAGTAGGAAAAAACCCTTCACTTCAAAAGAATCAATCAGGACTGGTGCCATCCGCGCTTCTTCTGACTATTGAAAGTGGAAGTTCAAGCTTTGAAGCTCATTTTCTAGCATTCCTTTCAATTCTTTCAACCGATTTGACAACTTTCAGCTATACAAAGTTAACTGATTTACCGAGTCGACATTCATCTTGATTTCGACCTTTATTTTCTTCCTTTGAAACGATTGACCTAATCGGCTTGAAAGACATTTGCCCACATATATTCTTGTTCTTCCTCCAAGTTTCATCATATGAAAATGAGGTCTGAACTTCTTGTTTTCATATTCCTTATTTCTTCTCACCTTGTCCTTTCAAATATACTCTAAATTTCAACAACATTCTTTTACTATCATGGTGAGCAAAAGACATTCACTAACTATCTAAAAATGGCCAAATTCACTCTTTCATTTTTGTTGTTGACATAAACTAATGGTTAAACCCATTTCCTTTTCATGTAAATGAAGCTTGAATTAACTATGGATAAACATGTGACGTTTTCCACATATTAAAGTTGTAATTCTTTTCATGTCAATATGATGAAAAATACCTGTTAAAATATTTGTAAAAAGTTCACATAGTTTGAATCTCAAGAAGCAAAAATTAATACGTCACTACTCTACTCTTAGAATCTTAATCGTTCGTCGTAAGTATATAAACTTGCACCGGATGATGTCCTACTTGTTCATGTATTTTAAGGTTCTTTACCAGATGTAGAAAGGGTATCGGAGGTGATTTAGGGTCATAAGGGACCTCTAACACCAAGTAGAATTCAAAGCATTAATATCGGCTAAGTTTTCACACGAGTCCATATAATGATCAACTTGAAACAATCATATCTCTTATAATATTAAGAGTTAGGTGGCCTATAATCTATTAAATTTAAGAACTATGAGTCTTCTTTCCAACACTGCCACGTTTGCGTCAATCTGAGTTTGGAGTAAACAATTATGGTTGATTTACTAGAGATGCTCTAACCTGGCAAAAACTCTGTGATATGGAGTGGATACAGACCTCACTGCACACTGGAATAAAATTTCGACTTTCAGTTCTTATTATTTCTTTTTTTAACAATTTTTTTGTCCTAAAACCCATTACAGAGTCATGTAAATAGCCCTAAATGCGTAGAAAATCAGTTTTTTATAATTAAATCCTCTCATTCACTCCTAAAACTAGGGTTCATCTTTCAGTATTCTCCATCAAGCTTCCCTACTAAGGTATATAGGACTTTAATGAGGAATACTTTCATCCTCATGACCAAGATTACTCAATTTTTATGAACTTAATTCCATAGTTAGGTTACCCAACCCACTTTCAAATTCATCATATTTATGACCCAAATTGCATGATTTCTTGAATTATTTATTCATGATTATGAGTTCTAGACTATTTCACTTTTTTTTTTTGTTAATACTTTGTAGGATTTCTCATGGCCATTCTTATGAGTTATTGACACGATGCAACTTATGATTCATGAACCTTACATTTCAAAGCATGAAATTTTAGAGTCCTTATGTTATTGTGAAAACTATTTTAAGATTGTACAAGTTATACATGTTCTAGAAAATTTCTCATGATTTGAAAAATGTCTTAGACAGAGATTTTAGCATATGATTTTAGAAAGAATAATTTGAGTTTCATCTCACATATTTGAGCATAGTCTCATAGCAAGATCTGCTTTAGAAAAAGATTTTTGAGCAAGACTCATTATAAGCGTCTAGATAAGCTAATATATTTTATGAGCTGTTTAGATAGTATGTTTTGGGAGTAGTCCTTAGCACCGAGTGAATGAAGGTTCTAGATAGCCCAAGTTTCAGAATTATAGGCCACCATGGGATTATGTTTCACCACTTTGTCGGTTTATCATTTAGCCCTGAGAGGCTCAGGTTAGTGGATCCACATTAGACAGGCAGGTTCGATACCCTGACAAGGTATAAGGCAGTCCTCCCAAACTGAGATTGTAAGTTGGTGCATCATTAGTTCATATGATGTATGTCGGTTAAGAGAAACTCCCACCTAAAAGATTTACTTTATTTATTTTATGTTTTCTTGATATTATCATTATAATATTTTCAGATAACATGATTTGTAGATATGCATCCTTCTAGATATCATTTCAGAAAATATGGTCTCAAATATACATTTGTTCTGTAATATCTATCTATATCTATATCTATATATCTATCTATATCTATATATACTCCCTTAAAAGTATGAGCTCCCAAACCTAAATGTCAAATTACTATAATATCCCCAATTAAAAATACTCAATTTTATTTTATTTATTTAATTAATTAATTATAATATATTAAAACTAGACATCTTTTCAAATTAAAGGCTTGTGATTTTTCCAATGAGTTGTGACTTTTTCGAAGTGTTGTGACTTTTTTGAGGGGCTGTGACATTTACGATGAGTTTCGATTTTTTTGAAGGGTTGTAATGGTTGTGTCTTTTCCAAAGGGTTATGTCTATTTTGAGGATTTGTGACTTTTCCGATGAACATTGACTTTTTCGAATGTTATGACTTTTCTTATAAGGTATTCATACTACTATTTCTTAGCTATAAATAGAGGGGTTTCCTCTCACTTTTAATCTACGATTTTTAAGTTTTCTACTCTTCTTCTTCTTTAAAAATCTCAAATGTTATTTGCAAAAGCTTATTAAGTTCAAAATTCTACAAAATTCAAGGTGACACATAAGAAAGAATTGGTGAATAAATTGTAAAAAGTCATTCATCAATTCACACTCATATTTTCCTCTTACAATTTTCATCACATACATACATCAATATTGTTTGTATCATTTTAGAACATTAATACCGTTTAAATGAAACTACATATCTTATTTATTAAAAGAAGACTTCTTTACTATGAATAGTCACACAATTTCAATCGTCATGTTTCTTCGGTCATAAATCACAACCATTCACTTCTTATAAATTCTTTGGGATCTCTTTTGTGCAACAATTTGAGATTATTTAATTTTTTCTTAAATGATTCATCTGCAATCCATTGATATGGTTTGCCGAAGTTCTTAGCATGGAAATTTAGGTATTGACTTTCTATTAAATAAGAAAAAAAAAAATCCATGGAAAGGTATCATTTAATAACCAATCCAAATTAGGTTTCATTAGGATAGCTGGTAATCTTGATTCAATTAGGTGAGAAGACCTTTCAACCTTAGAATCCTTATTATGTGAGAAAACCTTTCACAATAATGCTTTCATGTATATATGAGAAGGTCATTTCAACAACACAACAACAACAATGATACTTTACTCTCAAAGTATTCTTAAAACCTTTGCATAGGTTTCATTAGAACATGGATAATTCCATAATTTACCTTTCAATGTTCAAAACCCACTTTCAACCATCAACATCTAGAAAACATGGGTTAGACATGAATTTCATCATAAATTCATGTAATTTTATCAATACATGCTTGATTTCATAAAACTCTTCCTTCATAATAAAAATCCCACATCATATAATCATAACTTGAAAAACATAGGAATTACATGGGTTCGTGGAGGATTCATCATAAAATCATAGTATTTCATCAATTCATGCTTAAGAGATCACAATTTAATCATTTAAGTCAATAATCAAGAGAACCCATGGAAATCGAAGAAAACCCTAACTAAATTGGGGATTTCTAACTTTGAAATAGGAGAATTTGGGAACTCCATTAATGGAAGGAATCCATGGATGAAAACTATCATACCTCAAAGCCAATTGCTTATTTTTAATGGAGGATTGGAGACTTGACTTGAAACCCTAGGTTGAATCCTTCTTCTTCAAGCTTTCTAGAGAGGGAAATATTTTTGAGAGGAGTCTTGTTCTTCTTTTAGAAATTTGAGAGAGTGATTTCTAATTGGGAAATTTGGGGGTTAAAATACTTATATATGGGTCTTAGTGAGGGGTAAAACGACATAGTATTAGGCTAGACTAATTAGGAAAAGACTCAACTGCCCGTAAAATAACTCCTGACATACCGACCTACAGACACCTACCGACGGACCATGGACTGATTGATGGTCTATCCTACACCACCGTCGACCGCCGTTAGAAGCTATGATTTGGGGGTCTGACCTACGAACCCTCGACTACAGACCATCAATCCCTCGATAGTCCGTTGGTCAGGCCGTGGGTTTGCACTTTCTGCCTGAAGTTTGGGTGACCAACCACGGACCACACCCACATCCGTGGTCCCATACACGGGTCATGGATAGCCTTTATCGGATGGCACCAGTAGCTTCTGAAAAAAATGTTGTCTTGCCCTTCCCGAATTGGGGTGTTACACTAGATATAGTAATTTTGAGCTTCTTATGATGACATTTGAGTTGATGAATGCCCTATTTGTTTTTATGAACCTAGTGAATAGCATGTAAATATCATTTTTAGAATTTTTTATGATTGTGATTATTGATGATAATCTTGTGTATCATGATAAAAGTTCGAGCAATGAGACCATCTCCAAATGGTGCTTATAGTAGTCCTAGGTAACAAATTGCTCCCACCTCGTTGGTGGTGTGAGAAACCACCTCATCTTCTCTTCCAACATCATTGTCTTGCCCATGGAAACTGAAATTATTACCATGATGCGCACTCACTTCTTCACCTCTCAAGAGATAACCACAAGAATCCCAAACATATGATTGTTCAACTAAAAAACAAATTAATTTGTAAATTACTTCTTAAACTAAATTCCTAACTACCATTCCTCGACAGCGGCACCATTTTTGATAACGCCCAAATCACTCCTCAAAACAAATTAAAAGAGTTAGCAGTCATTATTAATAAAAACACCCAACTAAGAGGTAGGGTCGAATCCCACAAGGAATGATGTACGGTAAAGAATCTAGTCAAAGAATTAACAAGCAATTAATTCCAATGAAGTTAAAAGAATAAATGGGTTGCTAGGTCCACCAACTTTAACAACAAAAAGTCAAACACCAAATAAAGAATTTTAAAATAATCAACTATTCACAAAACTAAAGGACTTTAGAGGTGTGGAGGTCGAGTGTTCATAGAACTTGGGATATTATAGAATTTCTCATTACAACCGGTTAATCATAAATAAGCTAGGTCATCATAATTGAGGTTAATCTTCTTTCGATCTCAAATCTTTCTTGCATACAATATCCTTTTGGTCTCATACATATGGCATTCAAAACAATCCAAATCTTTAGATTTATAATAAAATGACCTATACTATAGCTATTGAGTAGATTACCCACTCATATTGGTGTCTTTTGAGCACCATTACAAGATCGAAACTTAAATTAAGTTGGCCACCTCTATCAATGAATTAATCACTTGATAATCAATCAAATCTATGATTAGTTGTCATAAAATAGAGCAATTCAACAAACCCACTAGATTAAATCAACACCCAACTCCATAATCACATCCCAAGAGTTTAGGGTTTTAGCCACATATTGCAAAGTGTAAATAAAATATACCTTGCATGAAATAAGCCATGTGCAGCATGAATTTATTATTTAATAGCAAACCCATGCCAAATCCTACATGAATATCACAAATTCAAGTCTTTACAATTGAAAGATTCAATAATAAAAGTGTTCTTTATTAATGAAAGATGTTTATCTCTCTAGAATGTTTTGAATTTTTCTATCAATTTTTTCCGCTACACTTTCCCTCTCTTCTAGGCCCTATAGTTTCCTAAAAATTTCACCCTAAATAAAGCTTCATGTACCTTTCGGTGACGTTAGCTGAGTTCACCAACCGCATTCGGGGAATCACCCTTCTTTCTTCATTTAACTTTTTTGTCATACTTGAAGCTTCAGATGTTCTAGTCTCATTAAGTGATCTTGTTTGAGTCCACTTTTGTAAATTTTGCTAATTGGGGATTTCTACCTCATATCCCCTTTTGAATCAACTTTTCTTTGTCAGCACTGTCATATTTAGTGACATTCACTTACTTCGCCTTACATCTTTTGGCGGATCATCATTCTTGGTCCCAGTTGTTGATTGAACTTGGATATTGACTCAGTGCACTATCAACTTAGGTAGTCTCAGACTTCTTTGGTGACTAACCCTTCTTATTGGGAGATCAACAATGTGTGGTTTTGCACTTCTTTTGTATTTTTGGCCATTCTTTCAACATCATCCTTTCCCTTATCCAATTACTTTCATGGCTGAAAATCATCAACATTCTCTCATAATAGGACAAAAATTAAGCATTGAGGGTAATAATTATTAAGCTAAAAGGACCTTAAATAAGAGCGAATCTAAAACTCATTGGTGCAATTCTTGGGTTGAGTGTTAATTTAATATAGTGGGTATTGTGTTATGATCAATTTTGTAGTGGTTCATACATGAATTTGGGCTAATTAACTTATGGGAAAAGGCTGCAATCTTAATTCCTACTTTCGATCTCTGGTTGATCCTCGGAAGAGATAAATTGGAGAGGATAAGTAGTCTAATACTAGAAATTTACGTTTAATGTGTGTAACTTTCTTGAAAATAGAGTTTATGGTCAGATCTATTTTCCCTATTCCTGCATTGAAAAAAGAATAGAGGAAGGTATTGGGCTATTTAATATATCATATAGATGAGACCAAAACGAGATTCTATGTAAGGACGCTATGAGATCGAATGGAGATTAGTGAAATTGAAGATGAACTAGCCTATTCATGAATCTCATCACTATAGAATAGCACAATTACCCATAAATTGCTCGTTAATTCTTACATTCTCCGAAATGTAAGTTTAATTGTGATCTTTCATAACCAATTTTTTTTGTTAAATTGGTGGAGTCATCCACCCACTAGTTTTTACTATTACAAATGAATGATTTTCCAAAAAAAATTTCTTGGTAGAATTCTTTACGATATACCATTCTATGTGAGATTGACCCTGACTCTTAGTTGGATATTCTTATTCATTAAAACCGTTATATCTTTTAATTAGTTTTAAAGAGTACATTTGAGCGTTATCACCCACCCAAACCAACTCGGTGAATCACCGAGTTGGAGTTCACTCAACCCTTTATGTTTTGGTAAACTAAGCCATGTTCTATCAACTTCGATGAGCTCGCATTAGCTCACCTAATCTGTTTGGAAAATCACCTTCTCAGTCGATGAGCCTTAGATCCTATTTTGAGCTGTGTTTTTTTAGCTTATATTTTACTAACTTTCACCCCATCATTGTTTTTTTGAAATGTTGTGCCTCTTAGGATTTGGCAAAAAAAAAATGCAAGAGAGTAGTGACCTTCGACTATGAGCACAACTCTCCATTTCCACCCCTCTGAAGAGAAACATAGGGATTTCTAACAATGAGCCCTCTAATGATCCTCGATAAAAAGACCACTATGCGCTCTTTTGCACACGTGAGTGAAGCCTAGACGAAGCTGGTGGCCAAAAAAGGGTGGATATTTGATCTAAGATTCCACAAACATCTCAAGTTCAGTCATATGCCCCATGTGTCCTCCCTCATAATTGGTGCAAAAGCCCTCAATTGGCTCAAAGTGGTAAGAGAACATACCATCCTTTGGGAGAGGAGACTTTATAATGATAGGGTCATGAGTGACTACCCAAATATCTAGGAGACAATTAAGTTTGATGGGTTCAAGCGGTTTACAAGAGGTATTCAGGTTGGCTTAAAAAGAAGATCATATGGTTTCTGTGTAAGTGGTTTGACCTATCACATAGAGGCATAAAGGTGGACCAACAACATAATATAATTGAAATTAGGCACACTAGGAAATACAAAAGTTATGATCGTTTTATCATTGCACAAAATGCTAAACAAGTGTATTACGCTCCATATCCATTGCATAGAGATAAAGCTGATTGGTGGGTTGTTATAAAGACTAAGCCTCCGTTGACCAAACATTATGTGCATCTCAGTGTATCACCTTAATCTACACTTGTACCTAGTGCTACACAAGATAAGACGTTTGCTGACACCCAATTTTGACCTTCCCCGATAGAATTAATTTTTGAGCTTCTTAATTTCCAAATGATTTAGAATAATTAGCTTTATATAATTCAAAATAGTTTCAAGGTTATTTTGGGTAATTTCAATCAATTTTGATAGTATTTCGAATAATAAATATGTTCCATATATTTATATATGTGATTAGTAGATTTTACAAATGTTTGAAAATCATATCAAAAGATTTTTACCTTTGCTAAAATAAACATTTTATTAGTTTTAGTTGGTATTATGGTCTTAATTTTGAATTAATTAGTTTGTACTCTAAATTATTATTTCATTTTGTTAAGATTGAGAAGCTCATTAGTTAATTTCTATAAATTCATCTTTTATCTTTTGGCCGAATTTGCCAACTAATTTCAATTCGGCTAAGTTTTAACCTTAATCGGTTATACTTTCAATTGTGATTATGGCTATCCATTATCTTGATTGTCAATACTTTAAGACCCAAAGATTAGGCCATTTAATCAGTCCAAAGGCATTTTCCAACAGCTCATTCTTTCCCCAAGTTTCCTTGCAATTCCCAAACCCATTTTCTCTTTATTTCCAACACGCCCTAGCCCACTTCTTTTCCACTCACTCGACCCACTCCTCAATCCCTAAAGAGACTAGCAACGTCAACAACAACTGTGCACAGCAGTCCAACACACCAAACAACTGCTTCCCAAAGCAACAACAACAATAAAAGCAGAACAGTATTACGACGTGAGACGGCAACAACACAACAACTCCCAAACGTTCCCAAGTGGTGTGAAAACACGAAACAATACACAGAAAAGCTGCCACAGAGGGTAGTACACTGCCTTTTGTTGTCTTTTTCCTTCCGTCCCTTTCAACTGGCACTCGCAGCAACATGATGAATTATCCTTGTAGCGTGAGATGATGCCACGTTGTTGCTGAAGGATGAAGGAATCGATCCATCCGTCCGTCTACCTTTCCTTTTATGGAATGGTTTGAAGCTTCAGAAAAAGGGTGCTTCCCTTTAATGGTGAAAGGTTTTTTGAAGTTTGAATTTATTGGGCCCTATTCCTATCCATTTTTTACCCTTTCTCCCCAAAAAATCTGAACCATAATTTTTCCTATATATACTCTCCTCTTATTCTTTGATGGGGGATGGAGATTTTTTAGTTGAAAAATTTTGAGTCAAGAAAAGAGTGGTTTTTTCTTGGAACAAATTTTATACTTAAAGGTTTTAGACGGTTCTCCTCTTTTAATTCGAAGAAGAGAGAAGTTTTCTTGTTCAAAGTTAGCTTGAAGTTCTTGGTTGGCTGTTCAAGTTTCGAATTCGGGTGGTGGAAGAGCCGCTGCTCATCTGCTCATTTCGTCCTCGTTTGCTGCACTTTGGAAGGTAATACTCATTTTTTGACTTAAGCATTTTTTTTTCTTAACATATCGTTGTTTGATTTTTGACTATGTGAAGCTGTTCACATGTTTGTATTTAGGATTGTTTCTGACTCATTGTTTGGCTGCGAATCAGTGATAAAGTTAGTTGAATAGTCCTTTGCTGTTTGTTCATTCCTTGATTTTTTTCAAAAATGGTTTTAATACTCGTTTGAGTTTATACTAATGTCTGTGTTCTTCCTGCATTCATGGCTATCATGCTTGCCGATTAATGTTTAACCTTCCTTTATGAGTTTGTTTTGGTTCGTCCTATTTGTTGTTGATAGTATGGAGTTAGTTCTAAGTTAGGATTCATGTTTGGTTTAATATAGTTTTGTCTTCATCTTGAATAATAATGAGTGCCATTCTTAGTTTTTACTGTCGCGTAATCTGAATTTATCTATCATGAGCATAACCCGTTTATTTAGCTTACTCTTTTATTTGGTGTTATTAATCAATAATGTCAGCCTCTATGAATATTCTTTTTGTTTTTACCTATATGTGTCTATAAGCATGTTAAATTGAGTAAAGATGTTTGCCATGTTTAGTTGTTTGAATATAATAATAGTTTTCTTCTAAAAATGAGTTGGCTGGTTGCTGTCTTTAAAATTTCTATCCTTTAGCATAATGAACTAGCATCATTAAATTCCTTTTGTAGAGTTGGTTTGATTATTGCATGATATATATTATTTGTCAACAGTGTAACATGCTCTCTTTCTCATTTTTTTTTTTTTTTGGGTTTATTATTGCTAATGTTGGTTGTTAGTCACATATTTCGTATAAGGTTCTGTCCTTGTTTTCTTCCCCTTGAATGACTCCTGATTTTATTTATTCAAGTATGTATGTTTGTTACTGTTGGATGTCGAAGGTGGTCTAAGTTGTTGGAATTTGCTTAGTTCAATTTTCCAGAGTTTCAATCAATTGACTTCTGTTTTAGTAGCATGGTCCTGCTTTGAATAAGTATATAATAAAGTGGTAATTAATTGTCAAGTTGTGTCACTGCTATGCCATCAGTGTGTTTGACTCTTTTAGTGATTAAATTTTACTTCTAAGTTTCTTTACTATAAATATGAATGTTAATCCCTTTTCCTTTCTTTTGTTTCATGTGATTTTGAGTGAGTTCATGAAACTTTATTTCCCCCTCTTCATTCCGATGGGCCATGGAGGCCCAACTGTATTTTCTCGAGTCATGTTTTAATCCAACTCCCAATAGATTAAAGTGTACAAGGTCAAAAAGCTGAAATACAGGGGCTGAAAAATAAATAAAATACAGGTTTCGAAAAGCCCAAAATGGATTGAATACAAGTCGTGTATGACAATATACGTAGACATACAGGAAAGTGGCTCGAAAAATGAAAGGAAATTTTAACAGCAAAGTTTTGGTTGAAAATGGGCCCAAAGCTAACTTGAAATCACTACACACAAATTTGATATTTCTTTCCTTACTTTTATCTATTATTGTATCAACTAACATTTTATTTGGATTATGGTTTGACTTAATTAATTTCCCAAAGATCGCCATTTCTCTTTTATACATAAAAAAAATAAAATATTCATATTTTATACTTAGCTTCAATTTTATTATTCGCCTTGTCACTTAAATACTTCCCTTCAGAATGATCCTCCTTTAGTTTATTCCCATTTAAAAATATAAAATAATAATTAATTAGAAAAATAATAGTAGTAAATAAATGAAAATAAGTTAAAACAAATGAGTTCTTTTACTTATTTAAATTTTAAAATATTAGTCAAAGTCATTTTAGTCAAATCACCGGTCAACTGCAAGTTAGCGGACATTCCGAGGGCCTAACACCTTCACGGAATGCACATTGAACTCCGAACCCTTTTATCTTCAATTGATTTAATCTGTTTGAGTCTTTTGAAAACCTTAAGTTTTTTCTTGATTTTTACTAAAAAAATAAGTGGCGACTCTGTTTCTTTTGGAAATTCGATTTCTCTTAAATCATAAGTTTAATCGATTTTTCGAAAACTTAGTCATTTCACTTGGACAAATGGACAGACTTGGAAGAGTCATGATTGAGTCGAATGGATCGTTGTATGTTTGTTTTGTTATCTACTTGTAACTTTATATTATATATTTCTTGTAGGTAATATATTATTCATGAACTAACATGTTTATTATGAGATTCGCAGGTTGACTCCTGTAAAGGATGTTGCCCGGGCTTTAAAAGAGTGTGTTATAAGACTGTTTACACATACTTGTCAGTCTTGAAGCAAGATCCCAAAAACTATATGTCAGATAATGTTTAATGAATTTAAGATATATATTTTTTTAGTTAAATTTAATAATTTTAGTGTACTTTACTTTTTTTACTATGTAACGCTATTCAAATTATTTTTAGATTGTGTGTTCTTGGGAACCAAGGTACAATATGGTCATTCAGAACACATTTGAGAGGAGAACATCAGTTAGACTGTCTAGCTAGCTAAAGAAAGTTTGGGATATTGATCAGCGCCCGGGTAGGATGTTCCCTGTTGTTTTTGATCAATTGCGTCAATATAGGAACAACGATAAGTTCAAGGAAATGTCCAACAAATCAAAAAGGCTAGAAACATTCTTAAGGGTGTCTTGTTGCACATCGGAGATGCAAAGAGCGTTAAAACAATTACGAGAGATGGTAAGTTCTAATTAAAACTTTTAATTAAAGAATTAGTTGATTAATATCTTTATAAATTTAATTTTTTATTTGTAGGAAAATGAAATGGGGTTCACTCCCCTTGAACATGAGGTTTTCAAGAGGACTTATGTAAAGAAGAAAGAAAATGAGTCAGATCCAATGTGTGGATAGAGAAAAGAGTCGAACGAACTTTCGTAAGTTATTTAATATGAATAAGGAATATGAATAGTGAATATATATATATATATATAGTTTGATGCTAATTTTAATTTTTAATATGCATGGAGAGTATCATCCATACGTGAATGAGAATTTATATAGTTCAGTCCACATGATATCTGAACTATCCACTCAAATTTGGACAGAGAAAGTGGTAGGCGCACACATAAGGGTAGAGTCTATGGTCAAAGATCCAGAAACGATGTATGACGACTCTAGTCAAGCTTAAAAGGTATTGGATCATCACTACAAGGTGAGGCACTAGACGATATTCAGATAGCTGCTATATTGACTCAAATAGCAAAACTTATAGCACCAATGACAGAGTCTGAGCGAAGAAGAGTTGCTCAACAAGAAAGCATGAGTTGACCTTCAAAAAAGCAAAGAACAAGTGCTGAACCTCGCTCGCCGATTTGCTACATTGTCTCCTGCTGTTGGGATCAACGACCAGAGTTGGGATGAAGATGATTTCAAAGATTCCACTCCCTAATTAGCTTCAATCTCTTTAGATTATGATTTTTTAAAAAAATTTTGAAACAAATTTTGAAAGACTTTATAAGTATTTAAATTGTGATTTAGCTATTTTTAAAGGTTATTTAAGTTTGTTAATTTATATTTTGTGTAGCATGTTTATTATGTATTTTGTTTGATTGAGCTAAATTGATTTGAATTAAATTGAATTTGCAGGTGGGCAGCAGGAACTTTCCGTTTCTACTGTCAGAAAAATGCAGAAAAAGCGACGAACACGGTGGTTCTGTCCGTCAGTTTTCTACATTTTTTTTAAAAAATACCTAGATAAATTACAGACAGGGTCCTTTAGTCCTTCACTTTGCTAGATTTTTTAAAATCAAATTTCCAGAAAAGCGACGGACTATGTCGCTCTCCTGAGTTTTTTTTATTTATTTTTTTAAAAAAGTGACAGATAGCGTCTCTTTGTCTTTCTCTTTTAAAGATTTTGAAAAAATATAAAATTTAAGAAAGCGACGGACTACATCATTTATTGTGAATTAAAAAAAAGCTACAAACTATGTCACGCTATTCAAAATAATATTTTTTTTAAAAAGCGACACAATCTGTCGCATTTTGGGATGTTCTTTGTTGCTTTTAGAAAAGCGTCGGGCCAAAAAATGGTGAACTTGAATTCATCGCTTTTCTATCGGTTTTGACCAAAAAATGTGACGTAGTCCGCGCTTTTGGCAATTATTTTTTGGCAATTTTTAGTTGTATTTTGTTATTTTTAGTATTATTTTGAGGCATTTTTACTATTTTGGTTTTTGTTATGATAGTTTATGGTTTTGATTAATTTTTTTCTCTATATCTATTGCTCCATGATTTTGGAGTTTTGAAATGATTAAGAATATTTGACTTTTCATTGTTAATATTCGAGGATCGGTTACGTCCAATATCGATTTTTCGGGTACCACTTATGATGAGATATGTGTTTTTTGTTAATGTTTAAAGAAGAAATCGCTGTGACTTCACTTTTGAATCATATTTTTGATTCTTCTGTGTGTTGATGTGAGTTTTTTCAATGCAAATCGCACACAAGCTTTCTGATTTTGTAGAGTTGTTCTAAATATGCTTGAAATGCCATGTGTGGTGAGGTCCTACTTGAAAGTGTGCTTGTTGAATCCTTAAACTTTCCTTTTTAGACATATTGTCTAGCTTGGTGAATGCAAGTAATGATCTTGGGCCAAAACTTTGACTGGAAATCCAAATATTTATACCGTTTGTGATTACCTTGTGACGATGTGCAATCATTTTGACACCTTTTGAACCTAAAACATATGTTGTAAACCTAGTTGAAGCCTCTTGAGCCGAATTGTCCCTAACTTCTGACCCACAAATCCTTTTCTAAGCCTTGATTTGTTTCAATAAACATCTTAGGCCAAAAACCTAAGCTGGAGGTGTGTACTGGAAGGAGGAAAGAGACAAGTGAAAAGAAAAGAAAGAAAAAGTGAGAGTCAAATAAAAGGGGTGTCTAATTAATTGAGTGAATGATTGAGGTTTCAATCTCCATATGAAAAGAATAAAAAAACTTGAGATGAGGTTAAGATGAGTACAATAATGCTTTGAAAATGGTGAACTTGGTGAGCCAAATTTTCCATAGCTTTATCCTAAGCCCTATTAGAATCCTAAAAATACCCTTGAGATCTTGAAAATGTAGGCAAACCTTGTCACGATCTAAGGTGTAACATCACGTATAAGACCCCAAGAGGCCCCATACAAACCATTTAACATTCATCATACAAGATAATAGAACATAAGAGATTTACACGATAATAGCAATGTTTTATAGAGAAAAGTAGAAGTCTAAACATCATCTCAAAGCCATCTTGTACATAATAATGAAGGGAGCATAGCCCGTACATCAAGTTCAAAAACTGAAAGTAGAGACAAAAGGGAAAATCAAGCTCAATCCCTGGGTGATGAGGACTCACCAATTTTCAATCTTGTATATGAGATCCCTAGCAACGCATGTGTGAATTTGTAAGGTTAGAACCTACATTTGGGAAAATGTAGGCAAGAGTATGTGTTAGTATAAACATGTACCAAGTATGATAGTCATGCATAAAACATTTGAAAACATACTTAAATTGGGATACCTTTATGAGATTCAAAGACCAAGCTAAAACATGACATAAAGAGGGTTAGAAGACATAAGTTGTAAAACATGGTCAATACAATTAAACATCATCTTAAACACACGTAAGATACTTCTTGAAGTAACCTTAGTTCATTGTTGTGGGAGATTTACCTTTAACCAACATATAAGACCATGTGAGCTATCAACAAGGAATCTGGTGTCTACCCCACACCAAAAAGGGGTGTCCCACTTTCCAAGGTAAGATGGCTTATGTATATCCACTAGCTAATATCCATCAATGGAAGGGCACATCATATTGCAAATCCAAGCTAAGTCGTATGCCATCCATGGAAAGGCATAATGAACTAACAAATCGAAGCTAGGGTTCATTAGAATAGCTCCTTAAGTTTGATTAATTTTAGGTGAGAAGACCTTTAAACCTTATAATTCTTTATGTGAGGAAATCTTTCACATTCATACATGAGGTAGTTATGTGAGCAATCCTTTCACAATAATTAACCACAACAACAAAATATATGATTTTACTCTCACAAAAATTTACATCATTTTCTCACCAATTCCATAAGAACACATATAATTCCATAATTCACCTTCCACAGTTAAAAACCCACTTTCAATTATCAATATCTAGAAAAATATAATGAAAATCAACATTGAAAGGAACCATGACATGAAAGAAAAGTTGAATGGAATCCATGACATGCAATAAAACCCTGACTCAATTGGGGGGTTTCTAACTTTGTAACTTGGAGATTTTAGGAACTTCATGGAGGAAAGGGCTCCATGGATGAAAACTATCATACCTTAATGCCAAAATCGTGGCTTCAATGGTGGAATTGTAGGCTTGACTTGAAACCCTAGGTTGACTCTTCTTCTTCTTCAAGCTTTCTAGAGAGAGAAATATTTTTGAGAGGAAGACTTGTTATTCTTTTAAGAAATTGAAAGAATGATTTCAATCAGGGAAATTTTAGGGGTAAAACTACTTATATATGACTTTCGATGAAGGGTAAAATGACATAATATTAGTCTAGAATATCTAGGAAAAGACCTAAAAGTCTTTAAGAAAATAACATTCAACACCTATCGATGGCCAGAACGACGGTCCACTGGTTAGATTACCGACCATTCTTATCGGGCAACGTTTGGGATCAAAGACTAAAATTTGGACTTTGAACGACAGCCCCCACCCAAAGACCGTGGTTCCAACGACGCGCCATAGGTCCTGGTGGTAGGTCTCATCTTTTAACCCTGAATTTCCCTAAGTCTAGGATTTACCTACGAAAACTATTTACAGCTCATGCATTAAATGACATACTGCCCTAGTAAACCATTAAAAAAGTACTAAAACTTAACATTTTGGAACGCTGGAGTGGGCAAACACGGGCCTACCTACTGTCCTTCTGTCATACAATGGACCGTTGGTGGTTTCGTTCTCTTATGGCACCTGATTTTCTCTCTTTCTAAATTCGAGGTGCTCTAATATCTCCACCTTGAGAACAATCATCCTCGAATGAGATTCATGACATTATAAGTAAGTCAGAAACATAATCTAATCAACCCAACATGAAAGCAATTACATAAATGCACATATTCAAGAAGGAAACATCAACTCCAAGTTAAAGCATGTTCAAAACATCATGTCATGAAGTCTATAAGCAACTCATACTCATTTGTACATAAAAATGTAGGAATACATCAAGTAAATTAATTTTCTAGAAACTTAAGGTTTTTAGGAATCATGCATGATGAGGAAATCATGGGAATATTTAAGACATATATCCAATGACTAAACCTTCAGGAGTGATGATTTCAAGATGTGGACTCATTTAGGGCTTTATTTAGATAGATTTAATGTCCTCAAATGTTTCATTTGTGCCATAAACTGATGTTAAATCCTTGATTTTCAGGTACATAGATTGAGGAACAAAGCAAGGATACTAACGGGCAAAAAGGAACAAAACAAACTGATAGAATGAAGAAGGGCAAGCCTAGTGATCACCAAGGTCACTCGGTGAATCACCGAGTGGCTATCTGACCACCTAAAGTTCCAGTGTGCCAAGCCTGAGGGAAGAAACCAAGTCGGTGACAAAAAGGAGCAATCGACACATCGCCAAGCAGTTTCGTGAAGTAGTGATAGATCGCCCAAAGTTACAGAACTCAAGGATGCTAAATGCCAAGGCTAAAAGGCGACGGAAGAGATCAAAGGGCGGCTCACCGAGTGGTTTTGCGAGCCCAACTTACTTCACCGATTGGCCATTCGTGGATTATTTTTGGCAACTATAAAATAGATTTTGAACATTTAGTTTAGTATCTATTATCATATCATTCTATCTTTAGAGAATACAAACTTAGTTTTAGAGAACTTTTCTCTATAGTTTTCCTTAGATTTAAAGATTTGCAAGATTCAATTATGAGATTTTCGAAGTGGGTTTCAGATTTTCTTCAAATTGAGCATTTTAAAGACTAAATCTCTCGTACCTAGTTGATGGCTAATCAATTTGGTAATAGTATTTACCCTTTTATGATGTTTGGCTAAAACCCTAATTCTTGGGGTGTTATCATGTGATTATGGGTTGAATTAGTTTATGGGTATTGCTAATTACTAGTGTAAATGCTATTTAAAATTGAGTTTAATCATTAATTGAGGTTTAATTTATGAGTTGTAGTTTAAAATGAAACTATATCTTTGTGCTCTTCTCTTGCTCGAGAGAGCCATTTTAGGACTAAAATTATTGATTGATGATTTGTGGGTATTGGGTTGATCTGGGTTTAGCTTGAGAGAGTGAATCCTAAACCCAATCCCACACATTTAGCTCAAGAGAAGGAATGGATTAAGGTGTGGACTGTTCTTCATTGTCATGCTTGCTGATGTTTGAAAGAAATCATCTGATTTGGGATAGTTGTTCGAGAGAAAGCTATCTCCCTTCTATTCTAGCCTACTCACTAATATTTAGCTATTTACTAGTAGTTGCAATTACCCAAATGCCTATATTCGATCACATCCCTAGAATCTATCTCCTTATTGTTATTTCAAATCATGTGTGACTGTTTGTAGTTGATACCTAAAACCAAAACCCCTCATTTGACATTAGTGTCACCCCTTTAATTTGATTAATGTCTTTTTTCGATAATTTTTATTCCTATGGCTGATTAGACTGCATTCATACTTCTTAATTAAATGCTAAACACGTACTGCTCCCTGTGGGATTCGACACCAATTCATTTATTTTAGTTTTATACAAATTTACGATCATTCGCACCTAGAATGTGATGAGGTGTGCTTGAAATGTTAAATCAAAATGGCGCTGCTATGGGGGAGTGGTGTTGTTTGAAATTCTTTTGGTGAAGTTGAATTGTGTTCTTTTTAGCTATAGTTGAATCAACTTACTTTTATTTGTGGTTTTGTGTTTCTTGTGTTAAAACATAGGAGGAAATGAGCGTCAACAGAAGAAATGGTAGCCAAGTGGGCCACCAAGATGATATCAGAAACCTCAATGACGTCAATGACCCAAACATCAATGATCCAACTCAAATGGGTGGTGTTGGGGCCATTCATGTGCCTCTAGTTGAAGGAAGCACTTTGTTTCACATCACAAGCACCATTCTTCAGCTCTTTCAACTGAAGGGTTTGTTTGGAGGGCTATCTCATGAGGATCCCCATGAGCATATAAAGAATTTTGTTGATGTTTGTGGACCATTCTCCTTTAAGAACATATCTAAAGAATCAGTACGACTGAGGTTGTTCCCATTATTTTTAATGGGAGAAGCATGCACATGGTTGGCTGAGTTGCCAAGAGATTATATCACTTCATGGGACGAGCTAATTACCGTATTCCAAGTGTGATTTTTCCCTCCTTCAAAGATGATGACACTTAGGGACAATATTCAAAGCTTCATATGCTTGGAGGGTGAACCAATCCATGAGACTTGGATGAGGTTTAAGAAGATGGTGCTGCAATGCCGCCTCGATTCGGTGAATAAGGGGGAGGCAGATGAACTTTCTCTAGGAGGTTTAATGCAATGTCCCTATGCAATAGCATCCCAACTCCTTGATTGCATGACCAAAATTAACCGAGCATGGTACTCTTAACAAGACCAAGTATCTCCTCATACTTATAAAATGACAAAGAAGCAAATCGAAAAAGATCAAGAAAGAGACCAAAACATGGCAAAGATTATGACCCAACTGGACATCTTGGTGAAAAATGTCATGGGTAGTGGTACAAGGAGTGTAAATTCTGTGGGTATTGATGGTGTGAACCCTAATGAGGCCAAATTCAAAGCACTGTACAATGAGAAAGTGAACTTCCTAGCCAACCAAGAAGGAGGTTATCATGCTAACTACCTAAGGTCGGGTGGAAACCAAGGTTGGAATAGATATAAGGGCTAGAGAGACCGTGACAGAGATTGACGTGATCGTAAAGCCACTTAGAAAGAGAAAAAGGGAGAGAAGGATAGGTATGTTCCTCCCCATGAGCGTCAAAAGCCCAAGATTTTGAGGGTGGCCATACTAAAGATATGCTCTCACGCATTCTCAACAAGGTTGAGGGGTCCGATAAAGTTTTAAAGGAAATGAAGGAAGATATATTGACTCTCAACCAGATGGTGACCTCTCATTCCGTCTCTATAAAGTAGTTGGAGACCCAAATTGGTCAAATTTCTTTGCATCTAAACCCATGAAAACAATGGGGGTTGCCCAGTGATACTATAGCAAGCCCTAAGAATGAAGCTTAAATGGGTACTTGTGTCATGCCACGATATTAACTAAGGCGCTTCTTAGGAGGTAACCCAAGTTTTTAATGCTTTGTGTTTGTTTTTGAATAATGGGTGTTGATTGTGCATGTTGAAAAGTGGAATGTGTTTGAAAAATGCGTGTTGGTGAGCCAAGAGTCCAATCGGTGTCTCGCTGAAGAAGTCGGTGAGCCCGACTTGGACCACCGTTGGATCTACAAATTTTGAAGTGGGAGTGTGTAAAACTTTGTAGGCTAATGGATGAATTGGCGACTCACCAAAACATGTCGGCGAGACCGATTTAGTCCACCGTTTGGACCCCAAAAGTAACTGGAGGTCCTATAAAACTCGGTGAGGTAAGTGACCACTCAACGAATTACTGAATGGTTCGGTGTGGTCGACTAATACAGCCAAAAGGGCCACAAACTTAAAGGTTTTAAAACACCAAACAGTTTAAAATTTCATAATCTTTCATATTCTCTCATTTCTAACCCCGTACACTCACACCCGCACTTCATATTTCCTGTATTTTTGCTATTTTACTTGCTTTTTGCTCTTGATCTTGTGTTTGGATTTGGATTACAGTGTTGCCTAGCATATCAAATTCTTCATTCGACTTAAAGGTTGATTTTTCGAACCCCGATCTCTAGATTAGTAGTTGAACTTGAATCCCTTTGATAATTTCTTAATGATGTGTGCGGGGACTATGTTGAATCATATTTGATATGTTGTTGTGTCTATTTTGTGTTTCAAAATTGTGCCAAATTGCTTGAAATGTTGGTTTCTCGGGTTCTATGCATTAAACTTGATTATAAATTGTTGGGTTGTGGCTAATTTAAGTTGGGTCTAGTTGGGTAAAGTCTGAGTAACCCCCAATTGCGCTAAATGACGTACTTTGTCCAATCATGGAGCGCTTGACGTCCTTCTTAAGGGAAAAAATCATCAAATGACCAATTTTGGCCAAATCAGGGGAAGTCTCAATACCCCGGAGGCATGGGTAGATTGGTTCTGGTCCTAATTGCATAAGTGTGTAGTTTGAGTGGGGGCTGCGGGCTTGAATTTGGAAAAGAGGGTTGAAATTTGGCACTTTGGGCAGTTTGGTGAGCTAAGTCAAGCTCGCCGAACTGTTCACCAGTTCACTAACGTCTCCCTTTGATCACTGTTAATTACTTAATTTGGCTATTTGGAGCCTATAAATTTCGGCAGAAAGCCTGATCTCATTGAGTTCACTCGATGGCTCTTCGAAAGGTCCCTTGATCGCCTTTTCTGCGCCCCTAATCCCCTAAAACACATTGTGAATTTTGATGGGCTATTCTGAGCTCACCGAGTGACATCGCCGATTTGCCGAAAGGCCCTGCACATCACCGACCTCTCATTTTCCTAGAAAACTTTCAAGCCAGTCTTTTCGGCGAGCTCGATCTAGCTTGCCAAAGTGACTTGGCGACTGGTTTGGTCAGTATTTCGGCAACATAAATTCTACAAGTTTTCTTGGCTATTTTCTAACTCTTTTTGATGTGGTTTGTAGATATGGCTAGGACGAACTGGGAAAAAAGTGGAATGCCACCCTGGAAATGAGCAAGGGGCATCGAAATCAATGAAGGAGCAGTTGCTTCTTCTAAAAAGGGCAAGAAAGCTCCTCTGAAGGGAGGCAAGTGTAAGGGCAAAACACCTGTAGTTGAGATACTGGAGCACAATTCTGGCAGTGATGGGGAATCTTTAAATTCTCAACCTGCATTCTCTAAGCCTGAGGCTGACCAACCACTTCAGACCTAGCGAGTTGAGATTCATGCCAGAGTTCGTTAAGATCCGTCTAGGATCCCAGAGTCTACCCCTCATACAGTTGATACAGAGCCTCCTCCGGCACAGAAGGTGGTTCCAGCACCACCAATTTAGGGTCTTCTTCCCCGGTTACTCAACAGACTAAAGGCTAAGGATTTGAGGACCATTCTAGAAGAACAAAGATTGTCCATTGATGGTGTAGTGGACAGGTACCCTAATGTGATGGACACTCTCCGATTCCACAGGTTTGAGCAGTTACCACGCCCTACGGCCCCTATATTTCTACATGGGATGCGGGAGTTTTACATAGCATACAGTGACCTCGTCTTAAAAGGAAAGAAGAAGGCCAATGCTTTCAGACTGGTAGAGTCAGTGAAGGTTCGGAGGAAGGCAGTGAGATGCATCAATGATTATATCAACGCTGCATTAGACAGAGGGTCAGATTTTGACTACCCGAGTTTGGCTACCATTGTGACAACTCTGGATGACTTAAAGGGATGTCTAGATCCTATTATTTCTGATACCACCCCAAGGTGGATCGAGGCTGGAGTTCTGATTGAGAAGAAGGAATTGAATATAGCATCTCGATACTGGTTTGGGTTCATCAACAACTCCATCATGCCCTCACAGAATGAGTCCATCCTCCGCCACCCAAAGGCAGCCTGTCTCGTATCAATCATCACCTGGAAGAGCATCAACTTGTGACTAATCATTGAGTAGGAGATGGCCATGAGGGCCAAACAGCGCTGGGTATCCCTGCCATTCTCAATGCTTATTACAGAGCTATGTCAGCGGGTTGAAGTTCCTCGTGATAAGAAGAGGGACATTGAGGTTACACCCACATCCTCCAAAGACATCCGACGCATTGAAGCTGAGTATACACATGATGAGGCGGATAGGAGGAAAGCAACTCCGGTGGATACATCCTTGAAGCTTGATGTTGAGTCTATACTTTTAGAGGTAGCTTTGCCTACTCTAGCCTCCAGGCCTTCAGGTACATCTACTACCACTGCATCCCATCCTTCTACCTCAGGTAATACTACCTCGAGAACTCTGATCACTCAGGCCATGCTCCTCAAAATAGGGAACCTAGCCTATTCTACAAACGTACAGGCTTCCCAGATAGATGCCAAGGTGCCTTAGATGATTGAGCAGGCTATTGTAGCTGCTTTGACACCCATTCATACATTGATTAATGCTCTCACAGCGAGAGTAGAGACTTGTGACAGAGGACATAGGGTTACTTCTGAGGTTACAACTTTGAAAGCTGAGTTTTATTATTTTAGGAAGGACGTGGACTATCTGAAGTCCACAGACTTCACTTTACTGTTTAAGCCAGCTGAGGCCTTGGGTATCCTTGCCAGTTCTGCTATGTCTCCGACTACCACCGAAGATGATATTATGAATGATGTTGTTACTGCTGAGTTTGAGGTAGAGATCAATGAGGAGTAGCTTAAGGATAGAGATGCGGTTGTGTATGATGATCTAGTTGACTTGGAGGGTGCTACGTTCGAGACTGCCCGATAGACCTCCTTGAGAGACACCACTATGACTAGGTTGAGTGCGGGTACATTTGATGTGACACCTAGCACTGATATCCCGACAGATGGAGTGACTGAGTAGATAGGATCATTCTTTACCTCCCTCTCTATTGCTTTTATTGATTTTGTGTTTTTGTTGCATTTGAGGACAACTGTTTTTCTTTTGTGGGTGGGGGTGAGGTATTTCCATACCTACCTCTTGTGATTCTCTTTGTCTGTGAATATTGGGTGTTTTGATCTATATATGTGTTTTAATTTTAATTTTGTGGATATTTGAGCTCTTGGCTCCTTGTTTTGAATGGAAATGGTTTTGACCTGTTTTTGAAGAAAAAATTGTGCCACCTCTTTTGTGTATGAATGTGGCTGTTCTTGTGCAACTTTGAGTATCGCTTATGATCAATACCGATGACTTAAATAGTGCTCTTAATTGAATGAAATGAATGTACGGCTACGATGAGGCCAAATGAAGTTGCATAGACAAAGTGTGAAATTTTGGCATCTCGTTGTGACTAGTCGATTATCGAATGAGTTTCTTGTCATGAACATTGCACACTAGCTAGAAAGTGTGGAGTCTCATTTGGTATTGGTGCCAATTCCTTGTGTGATGAGCTTACCTTGAACATTGTGTGTGATGACTGGTGAGTCCACAAATTGGACTCATTTAGGGCTTTATTTTGATAGAAATAGTGTCCTTAAATGCGTATTTTGTATCAAAATCTGATGAAAACTCTTAAGTTTCAGGTATTTGGAGTTTTAGTGGAAGCATGGACACTTAGGCTCAAAAAGGAACAAAAAGGCTGAAAAGAACGAAGAAGCTGAAGCCTGCGCATCGCCAAGCACAATTAGCGATTGACCGAAGGGATGCACACTGCCCTTTATTCTAGTACGTGAAACCCTGAAGGAGAAGGATAAAAATGGCGATGAAAGGAGCAATTGACACTTCACCAAATAGTTCCACAAAGATGTACGATACAGCCCAATGGTCCAGAATGTGAAGATGTTGGAGGCAGGCATGAAAAAGCAATGAGACAGAAGAAGGGCGAGTCGCTGAGTCATTCAGTGACTTCGACTAACCTCGTCGAGTGATCCGCCAACACTAATTTCTAAAGTTTATAAATACTAAACTCTTTATTAATTTTTAAGTGTAGAACCATTATTATAATTTTCACAATAGAATAGTACTTTTTTTAGGATATTTTCTCTCAAGTTTGGAGAGGGTTTTTGGGAGACTTGAAGAAAGAAGGATTTTATCTTCCCCAAGTTGGAAGTGGGTCTTCTCCATTCTTCTTCCTTTGCTTAAATCAAGGTTTAATTCATTATACTCATTTGATTTTAGTATAATTTTAGGTGTCTTTTGTTATTTCTTGATGTGTGGCTAAAACCCCCAATTCTTGGGGTGTGATTTAGCAAATATGTTTTGATATTACTAGTGGGTCTTGCTTGCTGATGGGTTAGATGTATTTTAATGGTGATTTCACCTAGTGGTTGTGGTTTAATTTAATGTGTTTGTAGTTGCAAATACAAAACCACTCATGTGTTTTCGGTTTGCTCGAAAGGGAGGTCGCAAAACCAAGACCACTAGACTGATGGCCTTAGGAGTGGGTCGACATGAGGTTCAGCCCGAGTGGGTGATACCTAGTCCCATATCCTAACACTCAGCTTGAGAAAGTTAGTGGGGTAATGCGTAGGTTGGCCTTCATGCGGCAAATGCGACAAGGCGTAGGCTGGCCTTCGTGCCATGACGCTAACTAAGGTGCTTCTTAGGAGGCAACCCAAGGTGATGTTGCTTTAAGTTATTCTATTTGAATAATGGCGTGCTGATTTTGTAGGTTGAAATCAGAAAGGTGTTGACGAGTGCAAGTTGGCGAGCCAATGAACCAGTTGGCGAATCACCAAACCTATCGGCGATTTTGATTTAATCTGCAGTTGTGGCCCTAAAATAAGGGACGCCCTGTAAAACTCAATGAGATGATTATGCATTCAACACGTTTTCGAGTTGATTGGCAACAAGACTAACATTGCCGAATGGTTGTGGACTGAATGGTTGTATAAAGGCCAAAGGTTAAATCTTTGAGTCTCTCACTTTCCCTCGTTTCAAACTCCTCAAAATCACACCAAAGGTACATTGTCTTAGATTTTTACCTTTCCATTAGTATTTTAGTGGGTAATTAGTGCGTAGGACTGTATTTCTCTGCTGCCTAGCATTACAAAAACAAATTTATCAACATAGAAGGTTAGTCTCTAACCCCGAACTTATTTTTGATAAATAATTTTTCACTCTTTTGCAAATTTATTATCAGGATGACATGTGTTGGGCCTCTCTGATAGAAATAGGTTGATATGCTATGTGTAATTCAAAATTAGTTTCTTGAAATATTTTAATAGTCGAATGCCTTGTTGTTTGTACTTTAATTTGATTGAGATTGTAATGGGTGTTGCTTGATTGTCGTTATATTGGTTGGGTAAAACCTAAATAGCCCACATTTTTGCTAAATAATGAAAATTGGTCAATGAAGGAATGGGTGACGACATTCTTAAGGGTGATCGTAGTTAAATGGCCAAAATTTGGAAAGACCGAAAGAAATCTGAGTATTTCGGGATGATGGGATGAGTGAATTGCGTGTATGCATTCTTTGGTTTCGTTTCTAGGGCTTGTAAGGTCGATTCTAAGAAGTGGGTTGAAAAATAGGCACGTCGAATCATTTGGCGAGTTGGGTCATGCTCGCCAAACGATTCGGCGGTTCGCCTACTTGTCTTAGATTGCCCCTCATTCATGTCCATAGTGCTGAGAGATCTGTAACCTTCGGCAGACACATTTGTGTCGCCGAAGTTAGTCACAGACTCGCTAATAAGACTTTAGTTCACCCTTTTCATGTCCCCTTTACCCTCTTTCACTGCATCTTTTGGTGGACAACTTCGTCATCACTGAAAGTAGTCAGCGTCTCACCAATTAGACTTTTTCATCGCTTATTTGCCTAAATTTCAAGGTAATTCCTTCGGTGAGTTTGACCTAGCTCACCAAAGAGATTTGGCAATTTGTCGACTGATTGGTGGACCTTTCTGCTTTAGATATTATGTATTTTACTATAATTGTTCTTCTGACTAATCACAAACCTTTGCAGATATAGTACGCATAAACTTAAACGCGCCACCTTAGAAAAAGGCAAAGGGCATTACGATCAAGGAAGGAGGATAGAAAAGAAAGCAAGATCTCCCACCGGGAGATAAAGGCAAGCGAAAGAAGCATATTGCTAGAAAAGGGTCAGCTATTGAGTTAGATTTTTCTGAGTCGGAAAATGAGCAACCCTTGATTCACAGAAATAATAGGCTCACAGATAGACCTCAATCAACACCTATCAGAGTCACATCAGCTGCAACTCCTCCAGCCACTGAATCAGTGCCAGCCCCGGCACCACCTTTAGTGGCCCCTGCACTCCCCGTAGCTCCACCTCCACCCAAATTTCTGAACAGATTGAAAGGTGATGGTTTACGAACCATTCTAGCAGAAAAGTTACTATTTATAGAGTGTTTGAAAGGTGAGCATGATGAGGTGCTTAACACGCTCAAGTATCATGAGTTCGAGCAGTTCACTAGGCCACGGGGCCCTTACACTCCTTCCTGGGTCTGAGAATTCTACTTAGCCTATGGCGAGTTGGTCTCGAAAAATATAAAAAAGGCTACTGAGTTCCTATCGGTGAAGTCGATTATGGTTAGAGGCAAGGAGGTAGAGTGTCACAACAAGCATATTAATGTTGTACTAGGTTGATCGTTGCACTCGGTACTGCCCTACCAGGGTTCACCTATCGTTTCGTCCCTAGATGATTTGAAGGTTTGGTTAGCTCCAATGATTTCTTACATCACCCCTAGGTGGTTGGATGCGGGAGCTCCTATTGAGAATAAGGATATGAACATTGTCTCCCAGTACTGGTTTGGCTCATCAACAGAACTATCATGCCATCCCAGAATGAGTCCATTTTGCGTCATCCTAAGGCGGTTTGCCTTGGTTCTATCATGGTTAGGAGGCGGATTGACTTGGGATTGCTAGTTTCACAGGAGATGGCTGTGAGAGCCAAATAGACACTGACATCCCTGCCATTTCATGTTCTGATTACTGAGTTATGCCGTCGTGTTAGAGTATCCTGCTAGCTATATAGAGGTCACTCTGTCTTCCTCCACTAATATTTCGTGTATAGAGGAAGAATTTACGTGAGAGGTGGATGACAGGAGAATAGCAGCACCAACAGATACTTCTCAAGAGGTCAATGTTGACTCATTATAAGTAAAGACACCTTCGTCTACCCTGCGCTCTGAGCACTTAGGTGCACCAACTCCCTCTTCTTCGTTCTCATAGGTTCCAAGTATTTCATCATCTTCCTAGCCTGCCAGGATCACTCAGGCAATGATCCTGAAGATGGGGCAGTTGGCCTATTCAGTTGATGTGAGAGCTACCCGACTGGAGAAGTCTATTCCAGGGATGATCGACAGGGCCATACTAGCAGAACTTACCCCACTTCAAACCTCTGTTGATTCCTTGACAGTAAGAATCATTGCTTGCGAGAGCAGATATAGGGAAGCCTTTGAGGTAGCGGTTTTAAAAGCTAAGATCCCGAGTTTAAGGAAGGACATAGACTATCTTAAGTCTACTAACTTCACTTCACTAATAGAGAGTGCAAATGATGAGGATGCTCTTCAGACCACCAGAGCTATGCAGAAGGATGGCACAACACATGCAAAGTCGGATGCAAAGACCGACGAGGAGTTGATAGCAGAGAAGGATGAGATGAGAGAGAGCCAAGATGCAAGCATATTCAAAGATCTGCCTGATATAGTAGAGACGGTTATGTAGCCGCTGATCTATATATTGCCGACCGAGATGTTCACAATGAATCCTAGTGGATCTGGCACTACTTTTCCATCTGAGACTACTCCGGGCACTGATGCCCCAACATATATAGAGACTGCGTAGACATGACCTTTTCTACCCTCCTCTCTATCTTACTTACATCTACTTTTGAGTTAATTTTATTTGCATTTGAGGACAAATACATTTTTTTTGTGGTGGGGTGAGGCCCACACTTTTTGTGTTGATGTTCGTGTTGTTTTGTATACTTGTGCACTGTTCTGTCTTAAATTGTGTCAATACTGCTTTTCTGTGTCTCCGCTTACTTTTAATTGCAAAATGATTTTGCCCCTTCCAAAAAATTATTATTATTTTTCAAAAATTTTCACCACCGCTTGTGTTGAATGTGGCTGTTCTTTTGCAAAAATTTAAGTCTCGATTTCGATCAATACCGATGACTTAAATAGTGCATACAATTGAATCAACATGAATGTACGACTATGATGAGGCCAAATGAAGTTGCATATATAATATGAAAACTCTTTGCATCTCATTGTGATTAGCCATTTATCGAATTGATTCTCTTGTATTGATCATTGTACACTAGCAAAAGTGTGTGGTCTTGTTTGACTTAAGTGTTGATTCCTTTTGTGATTAGCTTGCTTTGAACCTTGCATGGATAAACCTAGAATTTGCCCTGTTAGTCTGATTGATTTAGAAAGCTGTACTCTTGAAATGATCTTAGGCAACTTTAAAGAGTGTGAGCCAAATTTGACATATACCTCTTTTGTGGCCTACTCGTGAGCATGTGTAACTCTTTTGAACACCCTTTGAACCTTACCTCTCTTTGGAAGAACCTTGATGAACCCTAGACCTTACTTGACCCACTACCTATAATCCTTTTGATTTGTGGTTTAGCGAATAGCCAACATAGGCCAAAAGCCTAAGTTGGGAGGTGTGGTAAAAAGGAAAAGGAGAAGTCAAGAAGTGCAAGAAAAGTCCCCTTTAACCCATGGTGTTATAGAACAATGGAAATCCTTCAAAAATAAAAAAAAAATGTGAGTGGAATAAAGTACAAACGAAATCGAGTTCACAAGCAATCCATGGAGGTGAATAAAAAGATGACTTAGAAGCACTAGAAAAAGAATTGATAAAGGAAAAGAAGGGAATGCCTTGAGAATACCACATCTCACGAGGAAAAAGTCACTGAGCCTAAATGACCATACCTTTGCACTCATCCCCATTACAAGCCTTAGAAAGACCTTTTGGATTTTGAGTAAGCCGAATAAAAAATTGATTGAAAAATAAAGACAAACCTAAGGGTGAAAACATGCATTGTGTTCCCTTTTTTTTAAGTGTGAGCATTGGATTTGATTCCTGATCTTGAATTGACTAACCTCTATGTGTGAATATGAAATCATTCTTTATGTGAGGGCATTTAGATACTTTTTGTTGAGCTTGAACTTGCACAAGTAGCAAGTAATGCGAGCATGAGAATCTTTGGTAGTGGTGTGTCATAACTTGAATCTTTGAGTACACAGTTGATCTTTGCATAAGTAATTTGAGTCTTGTTGTGTATATTCATTATTTAGTCTTGTGTAACACTATTTGAGACACCTTGTTGAAAGACTGAACTTCAGTTTGCTTGAGGACAAGCAAAAATTTAAGTTGGGGGTGTTGATAAGTCCACAAATTGGACTCATTTAGGGATTTATTTTGACAGAAATAGTGTCCTCAAATGCTTATTTGTCTCAATATTTGATGAAAACTCTTAAGTTTCAGGTATTTGAAGTTTTAGTGGAAGCATGGACACTTAGGTGCAAAAAAGAACAAAAAGGCTGAAAAGAACAAATAAGCTGAAGCCTCACGCTTGGCGATTCGCCGAAGGGACACACTCCGCCCTTTGTTCTAGTACACGAAGCCCTGAAGGAGAAGGATCAAAAAGGCAATGAAAGGAGCGGTCGGCGCTTCACCGAATAGTTCCGTGAAGTTGTACTATACCGCCCAATGGTACAAAACGTGAAGATGCTGGTGGCAAGCATGAAACAACGATGAAACAGAAGAAGGGCAAGTCGCCGAGTCATTCGACGACTTCGACTAACTTCGCCGAGCAATCCTCTAGCACTAATTTCTGAAGTCTATAAATACTAAACTCTTTATTAATTTTTAAGTGTGGAACCATTATTATAATTTTACCAATAGAATAGTACTTTTTTTAGGATAGTTTCTCTCAAGTTTGGAGAGGAATTTTTGGGAGACTTGAAGAAAGAAGGATTTCATCTTCCCCAAGTTGGAAGTGGGTCTTCTCCATTCTTCTTCCTTTGCTCAAATCAAGGTTTAATTGCTTATACCCATTTTATTTTATTATCATTTTAGGTGTATTTTGTTATTTCTTGATGTGTGGCTAAAAACCCCCATTCTTGGGGTGTGATTTGGCAAATATGTGATGATATTATTGTTGGGTCTTGCTTGTTGATGGGTTAGATGTATTTTAATGGTGATTTCACCTAGTGGTTGTGGTTTAATTTAATGGGTTTGTAGTTGCAAATACAAAACCACCCATGTGTTTTCGGCTTGCCCGAGAGGGAGGTCGCGAAACCAAGACCACTAGACTGATGGCCTAAGGAGTGGGTTGACATGAGGTTCTACCTGAGAGGGTGAGCCCTAGTCCCATAGCCTAACACTCAGCTCGAGAGAGTGAGTGGGGTAAGGAGTAGGCTGGCTTTCATGCGGCAAATAGGTATTCGAGAGGAACGCATTTAAAAATGGGTTAGTTGCCCGAGAGGGAACTTAATTCCAACTAAAGCTTAGCCTAGTCACTATTATCTTGCAAATTTCCTATCGAAATCATGTACCCAATGATTTATCTCAACTTGTATTGCGGTCACACCCCAAGAACTGTTCCCCATACCTGATTTTCTTGTTATATTTGTTGTTTTTACTACTTGTTACAAAACCCCCCAATTGATATTTGACACTTTTGTGTCACCCTATTTAATTTACTATGTCTTTATTTGTTAATGTCTTTAGCTATGACTAGTTAGAAATGACTTTTATTTTTCTATTAATTCTCAAAACCACTCCCTTGGGACACGACCCCAACCTTTAGTAGGGTTACTATATTATCGACGATCGTAGACACTCATACCGTAGGTTAGTATCGTTGGTCACGATAAGCATCAATGACACCTAGAATTTTCCCCGTTGGTCCGGTTGACTAAGTGATGCAAGCTCTTGAAATGATTAGGCAACAATTTTGAAAGAGTGAAACAATTTAACAATATACCTCTTTTGTGGCGAACCTTGTGAGAAGTGTGAACATTGTTTGAACCCCCTTGAGACTTATCCCTTTTCTTGGAAGAAACTTGAACAAATGTGACTCCTCTTGATCCATTCACCCATAACTCTCAAGATATGTGATTTTTTTGAATAGCGAACTTAGGCCAAAAGCCTAAGTTGGGGGTGTGGTGAAAATAAATGGTAATTCAAGAAGTGTGAAAAATTCCCCTTTGAGTAATGGTTTTGAAAAAAGATGGAACCCCTCCATATAAAGGAAGAAGAAAAGAAAGAGTAAAAAGAATGAAAAAGTTGTGAAATAAGTGACGAAAATTGCAAAAGAAATAGGGTATCTGGAAGTCCATTTGAAAGTGAATAATGGGGTGAAATATGAACAAGATCAAAATGTTTAAGGAAAGGAAGAAAGTGATGTTCAGACCACATTTCATGAGGGTCACCACCATTGAGACTAAATGACTATACCTTTTTACTCAGCTTTGTTACAAACCTTGAAAAGACCTTTTGATTTTGAGTAGGCTGAAAAGAATGTTGATTGGAAATTAAGGGCAAACCTATGGGTGAAGTCATGCATGTGTTGATCTTTGTGAGTGTGAGAATTGTATGTGATTCCGAAACTTTAAATTGTTGAGAAATTGTGTGAATATGGAATCTTCTTTGTTGTGATGGCATTTGAGTACCTTTGTTGAGCTTGAACTTGCATTTGAAGCAACTATTGTGAACTTGAGCATCTTTGATAATGGTTAGTCACAATTTGAATCTTTGAGCGCACAATTGATTACTGCATGAGTAAGTTGAGTCTTGTTGTGTGCATTCATATTGAGTATTTTGTAGAACTGTTTGAGGCATCCTTTTTGAAATGTTGAACTTGACTTTTCTCGAGGACAAACAAAAGTTTAAGTTGGGGGTGTTGATGAGTCCAAGATTTTGACTCATTTAGGGCTTTATTTAGATAGATTTAGTGTCCTCAAATGCTTCATTTGTACCATAAAATGATGTTAAATCTTTGATTTTTAGGTACATAGATTGAGGAACAAAGAAAGGACACTAACGGGTAAAAATGAACAAAACAAACTGAAAGTATGAAGAAAGGAAAGCCTGGTGATCGCCAAGGTCACTTGGCGAATCGCCGAGTGGATATCTGACCGACTAACGTTCTAGAGTGCCAAGCCCTGAGGGAAGAAACCAAGTCGATGACTTCATGTCCGAGCAGTTCCCTAATGTAGTGATAGATCGCCTAAAGTTACAGAGCCAAATGATGTTGAATGCCAAGGCTAAAAGGCGATGGAAGAGATCAAATTGCGGCTCACCGAGTGGTTCGGCGAGCCCGACTTACTTCACCGACTGGCCATTCGTGGCTTATTTTTGGCGACTATAAATTAGATTTTGAACATTTAGTTTACTATCTATTACTATATCATTCTATTTTTGGAGAATACGATCTTAGTTTTAGAGAAATTTTTTCTATAGTTTTCCTTAGCGTAGAAGATTTGAAAGATTCAATTTGGAGATTTTCAAAGTGGGTTTCAGTTTTTCTTCAAATTGATTATTGTAAAGACTAAATTTTTGTTACCCAGTTGATGGCTAATCGATTTGGCAATAGTTTTTATCTTTTTATGATGTTTGGCTAAAACCCCTATCTTAGGGTGCGATCATGTGATTATGGGCTGAATTAGTTTATGGGTATTGCTAATTACTAGTTTAAATGATGTCTAAAAGTGATTTTAAATATTAATTGAGGTTTAATTTATGAGTTGTACTTGTAAAAGCAACTCTATCTTTGTGTTCTTGGCTTGCTCGAGAGAGAGAGAGGGTTTAGGACTATAATTATTGATTGATGATTTGTGGATATTAGGTTGATCTGTGTTTAGCTCGAGAGAGTGAATCCTAAACCCAATCCTACACATTTAGCTCGAGAGAGTGAATGGCTTAAGGTGTGGGATGTTCTTCATTGTCGTGCTTTGTTGATGTTCGAAAGAAATCACCTGATTCGGGGTAGTTGTTCGAGAGAAAGCTATCCCCCTTATAGTCTAGCATATTCATTGATATTTAGCTATTTACTAGTAGTTGCAATTACCCATATGCCTATATTTTCCTATAATCAATCGCATCCTGAGAATCTATCTCCCTATTATTATTTCAAATCGTTTGTGACTATTTGTAGTTGATAACTAAAACCAAAACCCCCCATTTGACATTCATGTCACCCCTTTAATTTGATTAACATCATTTTCCGATAATGTTTATTCCTATGGATGATTAGACCGCATTCAAACTTCTTATTCAATTCTAAACACGTACCTCTCCTTGTGGGATTCGACCCCAACTCATTTTGTTAGGTTTTATACTGATTTATGATCGTTGTCACCTAGAATTGGATGAGCTGTACTTGAAACGTTAAATCAAGGAGCTAAATACCTTAAGCGTGAGTAGGGAAGGATGGAAAGAGATGAGGATAACAGTATATCATATCGGCATCGGCCTCCAAAGTAGCACCCTCAACTAACTGATTCCTCCAAACAACTTTTATGGAAGCAACTTCTTCATTTCTCAACTGTTTTACTTGTCGGTCTAAAATCTCAATCAGAACTTCCTCATAAAAAAGATTCTCCTTAACACCCAAACTTTCTAAGGGAACTATAGATGTCGGATCTCCAACACACTTTTTCCACAATGAAACATGGAAGACTGGATGCACCGATGCCAAATCGTTAGGCAACTTATGCTCATAAGCAACCTTGCCAATTTGCCTCAAAATCTTATGTGGGCCCACATAATGGGCACTAAGCTTCCCTTTCTTGCCAAATCTCATTACACCCTTCTTGGGCGAAATTTTCAAATCGACCCCATCATTAACATCAAACTCAAGATCTCTTCTTCTATTATCAGAATAGGACTTTTGTTGACTTTGAGCCATGTTCAACCTTTCTCTAATAAGTCGGACTTTCTTCGTAGCCTCATGCACCAACTTGGGAACTATCAATGTGACTTCACCCACTTCAAACTAGCCTATAGTATATCTACATATCTTTCCATATAGAGCCTCAAATAGAGCCATAGCAATACATTAGTGATAGATATTGTTATATGTAAACTCAATCAAAGGCAAGTGATAATCCCAATTACCCTTAAAGTCAATTACACATGCTCTCAGAATATATTTAAAAGTTTTGATAGTACGCTCTGCTAGCCTATTAGTTTGTGGATGAAAGGCTGTACTAAGCTTAACATGAGTACCAAGACCTTTTTGTTAAGATTTCCAAAATGAGAAGTGAATTAGGTACCACGATTAGATATAATGGAATAAGGGCACTCCATGTAACATCACCATTACCTTCCAAAACTACTTAGCATATTTTTCTGCCAAATAAGGGGTAGGAAATGAGTCGATTTCTTCATTCGGTCTACTATAACCCAAATCAAATGGCGCCAGGTGCGAGGCAAACAAGCAATAAAGTCCATGTTTGCCACTTCCAAGTAGGAATGCTAATATCTTGGGATAAACCTCCTTGCTTTTGGTGCTCAACTTTTACTTATTGACCATTAGGACACTTAGCCACAAATTCCTCAATATCCTTTTTCATCCCATTCAACCTATAGACCTCCCGCAAGTCACGGTACATCTTGGTGGCTTCCGTGTGAATGGAATATCGAGAACTATGGGATTCTCACAAGATCTATCCTATCAAGTCATTACATTAGGAACAAACAAACAACCTTGATATCAAAGCACAGAATTCCCCCTTGGAAGAAAGCATGTATGGTCTTTTTAAGCACTGCTTCGTTTAATCATACTGAGGTCAGATCAAGACCTTGCTTAGCCTTTGCATCTGCCATAAAAGACGATTCTAAACCATTATGAACCATAACACCACCCTTGGTAGAGTCAACTAACCGAACACCCAATCGGGCCATTCTAGGCATAGCTCAAACTTACTCTTTCTTACTGTCTAAATATGAGCAATACTGCCCATCGATAATGGAATAACAATGTCTGCCACAACATTATTCTTATCGGGGTGATACAGAAAACTTACGTGATATGAACAATACTGACCATCAATTAGGATCTTTCTGGTTAAACACATATTGCAAACTCTTATGGTTGTTAAAGACATCTACATGAATACAATACAAATAATCCCTCCAAATCTTTGAGGAAAAAACAACCGTCCGTAGTTTAAGGTCATGCATAGGATAATTCTTCTCATGAATTTTAAGTTTTCTTGAAGCAAAAGCAATGACATTCATTTTTCATAGTTACACATCCTAGTTCAATTCTTGGGGCATCACAATAAACAACAAAACCATCAGTCCCTTCCAGTAATGTGAACACTGGAGCGGAAGTAAGCATATGTTTCAATTACTGAAAAATCTTTTTACACGCTTTGGACCATATGAAGTTAACCTTCTTTTGAGTCAATGCCGTCAATGGAGAAGCATTTGGAGAGAACCCTCCAACAAAACTTCTAGAATAACTGGCTAAACCCAAGAAAATTCTAATTTCCGTAAGGGTTAGAGGTCTAGGATAACTCTTGACTGCGCCAGTCTTCTTAGGATCTACCTCAATACCCTTATCAAAACTATGTACCCAAAAAAAAAGTGACAAACCTTTGCCAAAACTCACATGTAGTAAACATTTGAAAGAGTTGTTTGTCGTTGAGGACTTGCAATACAATCCTTAAATGAATGTTATACTCATCATCACTTCTCGAATAGACTAATATATCATCAATAAAAACAACCACAAACAGAACAAGGTATTGTAAAATCGGTAAACTCCATTGGAGCATTAGTCAAACCAAATTACGTTACTTAAAATTCATAATGACCATACCAACTTTGAAAAATTGTCTTGAAAATGTCTACTTCCTTCACCCTCAATTGTTGATAACCCGAAGGAAGTTATGTCTTAGAGAAGTAGCTTGCTCCTTGAAGTTGGTCAAACAAATAATATATCCTTGGAAAAGGATACTTATTTTTAATGGTAACCTTGTTCCATTTTCGGTAGTCAATACACATACGAAGCTAACAATCTTTCTTTCTAAAAAAAAAAAACAGGAGCACCCTATGGAGAGATAATATGTCGGATGAAACCATTATCTAACAAATCTTTCAAATGCTCCTTTAATTCTTTAAGTTCTACTGGAGCCATACGATAAGAAGGAATAGAGATAGGTTATGTATTTGAGAGAATGTTAATATTGAAGTCTATTTACCTCTCGAGAGGCATACCAGTTAGATCTTCAGGGAACACTTTCGGAATCTCATTTATAGTAGGGTCAAACTCATGAGTAGAGGTCTCAGAATATATATCCCTCACCCTAACTAGATGGTAAATGCAACCCTTTGCAATCATCTTTCTAGCTTTAAGAAAAGAATCAAACTGACCCTTAGGCATAAAATTTCCCCCTTTCCACTATAGAATGGGTTCATTTAGAAACTTAAACTTGATTACACGGGTTCTACAATAACTAGAGGCATAGCTCGAGTGCTGCCAATCTATACCAAGGATAACATCAAAATCTAGCATATCAAGCTCTACAATGTCAATAAGAGTGACTCTATGGGACAAGGAGATGGGACACTTTCTATAGACCCTCTTAGCCACAACAGAATAATCAACATGAGTATAGATAGAAAAAAAATTTAACAACACATCCGAAAGAATATTAAACCTTATAGCCAGATATGGCGTCACAAAAGCTAAGGTAGCACCGGGGTCAAGTAAAGCATAAATATCAAGTTTGAAGGCTTTCAATGTATTGGTAACTAAATCGGAGAACCCTCTTATTCACCATGAGTCTAAAGTTCATAGAATCGTTTTTTCTTGGGAGCATTGGAACCCAAACCATTAGAAGGATCTTATTTACCTTTACCTTCTCTCCCTTTAGCTGCAAGCATTCAACAATCCCTCATTTTATGACCACTCTTTCCAGTACCAAATCAATGTTTTGTGCTGGCTAAGCATTTACCCTTGTGCTTTCTTCCACATCTAGCACAAGTAGACATATGCAATGAAGATCCATTACCATTCCATCCTTGAGGCTTAGGGTTAGACACCATATATTTGTTGAACTTAGAAGGAGCATTGGATGAACCTTAGTTGGAAAACCTTCGTCGAAACATAGAACGACCACGTCCATTGAACTTTGAGTGTGAGAATTTACCATCACGATCTTTGCCCTCTTTGCTTCCCTAGAATTTTATTTAAGTTTATTCTCTTCAATTTGTTGAGCATGAACCATCAGACGAGAAATTGCCATATGACTTATAACCATAGTGGTACGGCATTCTTTAACCATCTCAGACACACCCGAAATAAACTTACTCATCCTTGCCCTATGATTGGTAACCATAGTAGGAGGATATCTAGACAATTGTGTGAACTTCGAGGAATATTCCTTCACACTCATATTTCCATGATGAAGGTTGATGAATTCAAGCACCTTTGCCTCCCTCATCTCAAGGGGAAAGAACCTATCAAGGAAAGAAAATTTGAACTTTTCCCAATCAAGAGAACAAACATCTGCTCTCCCATCTTTCCATTTCTTTAACCATTTATTAGAAACACCCTTAAGTTGATAAGCAGTCAATTATGCCTTTTCCACCAGCGTCACTCCCATGATCATCAACGCTTTTTAAAACCTCATCAATGAACTCTTGAGGGTCTTCTTAAACCTTAAAACCATAAAAATCCAAATGATTCATTCTAGTGATGACCCTTACTATAGACGTTGTTGTACCCACATTTGGGTTCATGAGAGCCACAACCTCCCTATTGGCTTGGGCCATCATGGATTGACACAACACTTGAAAAGTCGCCCTAACTTCTGCATGAGTCACTTGCTTGGCCAAAGGATCAACTGGGACTTAAGGAGCTTGAGGAGGAGCCTGTTGATTCACATTCTCTCCCACATTCCTCCTAGCATATGCCTTTCAAGTGGCCATATCACTTAGAGCATCATATAACGTTTTGGAGAGAGACATTATAAAGTTAAACTCTATCGCATGACTTTAGAACAATGAAAGAAGTGGAGTTTTCTAAACATCTTATATCCTTTCATTAATAAATATGGCGTATTCACACTCATGAACAAGACTCTACTTGACCTGGCTTATACTTCCAAATCTTTTCAAAACCTTGTACGCTAATTACCAAGTTTTCTATGAGCCAAGGTAGCCTCTAGGTGTAACATGGCATATTAGATCCCCAGAGGACCCATACATGCCACTTTGCATTCATCATATAAGATAATAGAACATAAGATATTTACACGATAGTTTCAACATAACAAAGTTTTATGGAGAAAAGTGGAAGTATAAACATCATCTTCAAGTCATCTAGTACATAAGAATTATTGAGTGGTAGCCCATACATCAAGTTAGAAAAACTGATAGTAAAGACAAAAAGGGAAATCAAGCTCAATCCTCGGGTGATGAGGACTCACCAATCTTAAATCTTCTATATGAGATCTATAGCCACAGAAATGTGAATCCATAAGGTAGGACCCTACATTTTGGGAAATGTAGGCAAGAGTATGCGTTAGTACAAACATGCACCAAGTATGATAACCATGCATAAAACATTTGAAAACAAACTTAAATTGGGATACCTTTATGAGATGCAAAGACCAAGCTAAAACACAATATAAAAAGGGTTAGAATACATAAGTCGTAAAACAAGGTCAATGCAAAAAAAAAAAAAAAAAAAAAACGTAAACACATGTGAGATACTTCTAGAAGAAACCTTTGCTCATTGTTGTGGGATTTTTACATTTAACCGACATATAAGACCATGTGAGCTATCAACACAAAATCCAATATCTACCCCACATCAAAAATGGGTGTCCCACTTTCCTAGGTAAGACCATGGAATTCTAGTTTATATGTATCCACTAGCTAGTGTTTATCTAATACAATCATTCTATGGGTGTATAGAGGTTTCAGATAAAGAGATTTCTACTAGAAACCTGGCCTCTACTAATTGGAGAGCTCCCATCTCAATATCCTCTCAGTGCAAAGTGTAAATCCCATGGAATAGTCATTTTCTTAACTTGTTCTTATTATCCATGGAAGGGTAATGAGTATGAGATTTCGACTCATTTAGGGCTTATTATTCAAAGTTTTATTGCCCCCAATACCTATTTTGCACTCTAAACGGATGTTTTAAATGCTAATGTGTAGATAAAAAGAAAAATAGCAAGACAAGGACATTAATGGACAAAAGAAAGAATAAAAGTAAAGTTGAAGACCGCTGAAGACACTAGGCAATTAATTGAGTAGTCCCTTTGCTCACCTAAAGTTATAGTGTGCCAAATCTTGAAAAAGATAAATTGGGTGAGGTAACAGACTTGTTGGTGACCCACTGATGGGATTGGCGAAGGTGGCTCAGATCGCCTATATTATGGAATTATTGGTGAAGACACAAGCAAAAATGGCGATCAACAAAGACAAATGGTGCATCGCCGATCAGGTCGGCAATCCTGAGCTCGATCGCCCAAGTTTATAGTATCTAAATGGTAATAAAGCAAGATCAAAGGGCAATAGAGAGGAGCATTTAGTGCGTCACTGACTTGCTTGGCAATACTTGACTTATAACATCGAACGACAATAGAGGCCAAAATTTTTAAAAAGTATAAATGGATTTTTAAGAAAAGATCAGAGGATCGTATCATTGTATAAACTCATTGTTTGAACGAAAACATTGTTCTTGATTAGTTATAAAGCATTTTTTTTAGTAATTATTGAATTGGGTTTTGGAATTGAAGCTACATTGAATCATTGTAAAGATTTGGAGATTAAGACCCAGCTAAGGAGAACGTAATCGATATTGATTTCTTACTATTTATGATGTGTAGCTAAAACCATCATTCTTGGGGGTATGATTATGTGACTAATTGTGTAATTTAGCTTATGGGTGTTAGGGATTATTGACTTTATTGTTGTTTTGTAGTGGGTTTGTTCTATATCTGAGGTTCAATTTATGAGTTGTAGTGAAAATGTAATTCTGATTTAGTATTTTTGTCTTGCTTGCGAAAGAGGTGTAAAGTCAAGTTATAAATCAACATTTGTAGTGATTGGATTTTAGTGGGTTCAGCTAGAAAGAGTGAATTCTAAACTCGATTCTACCTATCTAGCTTGAGAGAGTAGATAAAGTGAGGTATAGGGCTATTTATAGTGTTAAGTTCATCGAGGTTAGAGAGAACTCGTTCGAGTCGTAATATTTTTTCAAGTGAAAGCTATTGCATCTAAAGTCTAGTCTACCTGCTAAGATTTAAAATACATTAATAATATCTTCTCACTCATTTGGTGAAATTGACAATTATTCGGTCACACCGCCAAGTACCACTTAATAACTTGATTACTCCTCTGTTGTTCGTAATTGATTTAGTTGTTAACTGACAAACCAACCCCCCTATCTGACATTCCTTTCACCCCTTTTACTTCTCTAATTAAATTCGATAATTTCTATTCATATAACTGATTAGACCACTTTTATAACCTCATAATTGAATTTGAACTTGTACTGCTCCTTGTGGGTTCGACCCCAACTCATTTGTTGGGTTTTATATTATATAACGATCCTACACCTAGTATTGGATGAGTTATAGTTGAACGTTTATCAAAAGGCCCATCATACAGCCAATCCAAGTTAAGTCATATTTAATCCATGGAAAGGCAACATTAAGTAACCAATCTAAGCTAGGTTTCATTAGAATAGCTCATTAACTTTGATTCACTTTAGGTGAGAAGACCTTTTAACCTTAGAATCCTTTATGTGAGAAAACCGTTCACATTCATGCACAATGTAGTTATGTGAGTAATCCTTTCACAACAATTGACCACAACAACAACATATATAATTTTACTCTCAAAGCAATCTACAACATCTCATCAATTCCATAAGAACAAACTTAATTCCAAAATTCATCTTTCATAGTTCAAAACCCACTTTCAATTATCAATATCTAGAAATCATGGGCTAAGCATGTGTTAATGGGTATTCATCTTAAAATCATGAGATTATATCAATTTGTCCATAAAAGTTCATAAATCAATTAAGTAAATCAACATTGAAAGGACCAAAAGGCATGTAAGAAAACCCTAACTCAATTGGGGGATTTCTAGCTTTGTAAATTAGAGAATTTAGGAACTCCGTGGATGAAAACTATCATACCTCAATGCCAAAAGCTTTCCTTCAATGGTGGAATTGTAGGCTTCACTTGAAACCTTAGGTTGACTACTTCTTCTTCAAGCTTTATAGAGAGAGAAATATTTTAGAGAGGAAGACTTGTTCTTCTTTTAAGAAATCGAGAAAATGATTTCAATTGGGGAAATTTTTTGGGGTAAAAACTCTTATATATGACTTTAGATGAAGGGTAAAACGACATAGTATTAGGCTAGAATAGTTAGGAATAGACCTAAAATCCCTTAAGGAAATAGTTGTCAGCACCTATCGACGGCCAAATTGATGGTCCGTTGGTCACACCATGGACCATTCTGGCCAGGCATAGTTCGAGATTAGAGGTAGAAATTTGGACTTTGAAAAATGGTCCGTTGGTGGCATCCGTTGATTCTGGCACCAGATTTTCTGAAGAACTGAAATTTTTCTCAATTTTTAAATTTAAAGTGTTACAAACCTATGAGATTAAACTTTCATGTATTTCTCTTTACGGAGAGTGACAGTTGAATTGATTCCTAACTTCTCTATTTATTTTCTTTGTAAGAGCATGTAATTGTTCTTGATGTAAGGACACTTGAATGAATTTATTGAAAAATGGTTTTGCATAATGAAGGAAGAGCTTAAGCTTAGGTCATATGTGCTATCATCGTTTGAAGCTTTTTGAGCATGAGTGAGCATTGAAAATGATTGATAGTAGTCTTTTGGTAGCACTTGCATGTTTACTTTCATGGAGAACTATTATAGATAACCTTGTTGAACTAATGGTTTTCTAGATTTACTTCAGAACAAGCAAATTTTGTATTGGGGGTGTTCATGAGTGGTAGATTTCCACTCATTTAAGGCCTTTTTAGTTAAACAATTAGCATCTTCAATGCTTAATTCTGTCATAGTCTAATAATATTTTGCATCCATTATGGGTTTATGACAAGGAAATGATTAATACATGAAGAATAAGCAAAAACATTGAAATAAGTATAAACTCTCAACTAGTAGTCACCTTATCAAAAAGGGGAATCGCTTAATTAGCCTTACCTGCCAAAAGTGATAGTGTGCACAATTTAATGTTTAATATATGATAATGGATTCCGACCACTAATTGCCTACCATGGTTAGTAGTCTAACTACATTTTTGAGTGGGGATAGACTGAACCAACGAAGAAGCACTAAGTTTTTACCTTGTTTTGTATTTAAGCATCATTTCTAGGTATTTTTCTATCCTAGATACAAATTAACCCTTGTTTTTAGAGAATAACGTTCTCCTTTTGTACCATGTTCTATCCACATATTCATCTCCCGAGTTCAACTTAGACAGTGGATGAATATTCATGCTGATCAAGAATTAACGTAAAGAATTCAAGAAAAGAAAGATAAATTAATAGGGATAACCAAATTCAATCCATAGATTAAAACTACATATTCATCCGTAGCTACATCCCTAGAATAACGGTAATTAGCTACTTATAATTTGATTTTCAATAATCATAAGAGAAATCTATAGTAAAAAGTGTAGAGATGAACCCTAAAATAGAGTAAATGTTCGTCCAAGTCGTCGTTCTCTAAAAAATAGGAAATGAATAATCACACAAAAACCTGGTATATTTATTATTGTAAAAATAAGATAAAATATTCGCTTGTAGGCATGCAACATAGAGTCGATATGGACCTACCTATCTTCACTGTATCTTCCTCTCTACGACATGGAGAAAATACGTAGACCTTTTTCGGCATCGTCAGGAGTTGAGTAATAATTCCCCTCTCCACAATGCTAAGAGGATACGAAGATGGGGGTTTTCTTTCACTCCTTTCTTGACATCCTCTTTTGACTAGTCTCTTTTTCTTCCTTTTCATGTCCACATACATCTAGCCTCTTTTTTGGCTCTTTCTTATACCTTCTTACCTACAATAACTAATCATATGATTTACTCGAGATGCATAAAATGAATCTAAAGATATAAATAAAATGGATGTTATTCTCAAACTTGGGTCACATATGGGTTTAATATGCTTTTAGGCATATAAAATATGTCCGTGATTACGTTACAGTCCCAAAAATTCTCAAGAGTGTATCAAAATCAATTAAGTCGAATGACTTTTGACAACTACACCAAGGTGATTACACTGGTAAATCATAAAGTCAAATAAAAATGTACAATCTATGAAAAGAGATTCCTTTTCAATTAACTTTTCCCAAATTTTAAAATCAATTTTAACACAAAATTCCTTTGCCCAATTTTTTTTTGGTGATCCCAATTGGAGGAGATGCGTCACAAGACTATTGAAACAAAAAAAAATGCATTTTCCAATAACAAAGTCCCCTCTCAATCTATCATAGGGAACGCAAACCCAATTCAAACAAAAAATACTCAAAAAGAAAATAAACTAACAAAGAAAAAAATATTTGGTTCCTTGGGAATGAACTCCGGTAAAAATAAAACCATTGAAATTTATTATAGTAACTACTATTCAGAAAGGCAAATTTGAGTCATGTGCCATAAATTCATTGTGAGAACAAGACCTTATTGAAAGGTACTAAGAGCAAATTCCAAGCAAGAAAACATAGTAAAACAATAGAGAAGTGTAGTACCAACTGGACTAAGAAAAAGCATGACAAGATTCACAAAACCACAACACAAGAAAATTCATCTCATTATACCTAACATCCTTACATATTAACCCCTAAACAAAATATGAATTATGTCCTAATTGCATAAATGAAAGAAGATAAAATACAATCCTTGTCTTTCAATGTATCGTCACCTTCTAGGAGTAATGTAGGTGTACTTCGAATAAATATGGATCTCATGAAAAGGGGGATCACACAATCAATATCTAGATCAATTCACCCTGATTGAAAAACCAACAATCGATGTTGTATAATCACAATATCATGATTGGAGAAGTTAGGTATGTGAGACCATGGGATGCCTGTGGTAGCTCATTTATCTAATGAGGTGCGGGGGGTTGTGGTATTATTTCTTCTCTTATATTATTTGCTTCAATTTTAGATGACTCATCATTGTCATCATTCTAAAAGTCGTACAGTGGAGAGCAAATGTTAAAGGTGATTCACAATAACATTCTTGCATGTTCACATCATGTTCCCTAGGGTGAGCAGGTAGTAGTGAAGGATATCTCTATCTATGTAACATATCTATTTTCTTTTATAAGAAGTCAACTTTCTTGCAATTGCCTTTTTAAATCCTTTATGGATGAGAGAGGCCAAAGTGGTATCCAACATCGTTACCTGATTGTTAAAATCATTGTCGTTGATTACTAATGTGGCAAGTTCTTTAATTGAAGGTCTCGTTGCAAATGTTGATCGTAAGTTAGTTTGAGTTGTGGATGCTTTTCTTATTCATTATATTATTGGTAAATATCTCTCTTCACTATTTTCATGGTGATCACTAGTGTCAATCTAATAAGCTTGTCCATCCCTTATATATATATATGTACCCCAACTACATACATAGAAAACCTAGTATTGTTGGGTAAGGTAGAGCTACCTTAGATTTTTGTGTAGCCCGCTGAATTTTCTTAACCATGATTTTATGTTATAAGACCTTTTGTCCTTTCATGAGGTGAGCTATGAACAACACAACTAAAATCCAAACATGATATGTGTTCCTTGAAGTCATTAGACTTCTTCACAAAAAGTCAAATGATACTTTCCCTTAAAAGAGTAGGTCTTGTCTGTTTATTTCAGTACCATCTCCTGCCTATCTTGGGGATCCTATTGCAATTAGTTAAGCTGCCCAAAAATATTGACTTTGTATTGACATTTTATATAATAGGTGAAACTAAAATTCAGAACTAGTATGCATTGCAAGAAAATGTATAGAGTGTTGTATGTGTAACAAGTACTTCTTTTCCCCTTACTACAACCAATGGTCTAGGGTGGGACCTACAAATCGTTGGAGGGCCCATGGATTGGCCACCCAAAATTTGTCCAGACCATGGACCACGGTGGGACCTACGAACCATAGGTGGGTCCACGGTCCATTATACAGGAGCCGTGGGTCTAGAAAAAAGTCTCGACCACCAATGACGAGTGTACAGGATGGACCGTTGGTCCATCCACTTTCCATTGATGGGATGTCATGGGTCACTGTTGTTAGTTATTTTCAGTAGCACCTGCGTCTTTCCTACTTAATTAGTTCATATACTATGTCGTTTTGCCTATGTTTAGGACCCCTATATAAGTCTTTTAAGCCCAAAATTCACTCCATTAAATTCATTCTTCCAAATTCACAAAGAATCCTAAATCTCCTATCAAATATTCTCTCTAAAAACATGAAGAAAAAGAAGAAGATTCTACCTAGGGTTTCAAGCAAAGGGTCCAATTCTTCCATTGATGGCTAGAAACTGGAGTAAAGGCATAATAGTTTTCATCCATGGATTCCTTCAATCCATGGAGTTCCCAAATTCAAATATTTCAAAATTTAGAATAACCCGATTTCCAGGAACATGGATTGAGGAACAAAGCTAGGGCAGAAATGGGAAATAGATACAACACGACTGCAAAAGAGAAAGGAAAAAAAAGCTTGATGATCGTCGATGCCACTTGGTGACTCGCCAAGTTACCACTCTACCACCTAATGTTACAGAACGCTGAGGCTGAATTAGGGGTATCTTTGGCGAGCTGTAGTTCCATTCAGCGTTGGATGACTATGTCGCCAAAAGCATTGATAGAGATTCAGATAAGTGCTGATCAGTGAGATGAAAGGAAAAAGGAAATTATAATGGCTGGACTAAGGAGAGGTGAAATATGAAGGCAGGAGGAAGGAAAATTAGTGAGTCACCGAACAATCGTTGAAGCACGACTTACCTCGTCGATTGGTCCCAAATAGCCACACATCATACTTGCATAAATTTATTTTTTTCTAGAGAGAGAATATATTTAAAAATGTAAAGAGCAAAAGACTTAGAGCGAAAACACCACCATTACTGGTTTGAAGTGATTTTAGCAAGATTATTCATTGATATTTTGTAATAGAGAAGATTTTAGTTGATTTTAACTTTTGAATTTCATATACCCACATATGGAAAACATGGCAGGTGTTGATTTTTATCTTTTTTCCATGATTGGCTAAAACCCTAACCTTGGGGGTTTGCCAATGTCACCAATTGTTGCATTCTACTAAATGGGTGTTGTCGATTGGCGATTGTTGGTGTTAATTTGAAGCGGGTCTAAATTATTATGGTGGTTTAATTTACTTACTACATCATTGGTGTGATAGATCTTAGAGTTTTGTGCTTGCTCAAGAGAGAAGTACGGAACTAACATAGTATTTTGGCATCCTTAGTAGTGGGTTTGATCGTTTAAGCTTGAGAGAGTGAACCCTAAGAACCAGGCTTTGTAACTAGCTCAAAAGAGTATATTTGATGAGAATGTGGGTTGGTTAGCTTATGGATAGTGTTGAGGTTCGAGAGAACTCAACGAAAATAAAGCAATTATTCGAGAGAAAGTTGTTTTACATATAGTCCATTCTACCTGCGACAATTTAGCATTATCGGTAATGATGTACACCTATGAAGTTAAATTCGATAGTTGATTAGTCAATCCCCCAAGTGTGTTTTAATTATCTGATTGTTTCTTGTTATTACTTTGAATTTTGTTGCTAACGATATCCTGAAGATTTGATTATCAAACTCTTAAGTGTGTACTACTCAACGGCATGGGTTATCAGCATACTTTTGTATTTGAATTCAAAGAAAACTACTCCCTATGGGAATGACCCCAACTCAGTTGGTTGGGCTATATACTGACTAACAATCGTTGACGCTTAAAACTGGATTAAGTGTTCTTGATACATTAAATCAAAATGGTGCCGCTGTCGAGGAGTCGCATTTCTTAGAATTCTTTGATCGAAAACTTGATTTGTGAATTTGTTTGCTGTAATTGAATTGGTTTAGGCTGCATTGTGTGGCGTTGATTGGACTGCATAAAAGTAAAAATGAGTGAGGAAGAGGTGAATGGTAGTCAAGCAGGTCATCGAAACGATATCGATGATATCAATAGTGTTTACAACCCATCTTAATCAAGAGAAATGAGTGCAATTTGCATACCACAAGCTGATGGGAATGCAATATTTGAGGTCACTAGCACAACTCTTCATCTCCTCCAAATGAGGGGACTCTATGGTGGTCTAGAATACAAAGACCCGCCTGAGCATGTAAGAAATTTTACGGAGGTGTGCAACCCATTTTCATTCAAGAATATGTCACAAGAGTCTATATGGCTTCAGTTATTTCTACTATCTTTAATGGGGGAAGCTAGCAAATGGTTGGCTGAGTTATCAAACAATTCCATCAGTTTGTGGGAGGAGCTGATTATAGCATTCAATGCAAGATTTCCCCCTATCTGGGATGATGAAACTTCAAGACGACATTTAAGGTTTCAAGCGATGGGAGGGGGAACCCATCCATGAAACGTGGATGAGGTTTAAGAAACTCTTACTTAAATGCCCAACTCACGGGATACGAAATGATTTGCTACTACCAGAGTCTTAATTCTGTTAATAAAGGAGTGGCAGAACAATTGGTACGAGGGGTAAGAATGCTACAATCATTTGAGGTGGCTTCATTTCTTCTTGATGACATAACGAAAATAAATCAAGTTTGGTACACTCAAGAGGAACAAATCTCTCTTTTTTATTTTAGAATAACACAAGAACAACTTGATAAGGAAAGAGAAATGGATGCAAACATCATGAAAATGTTGAACCAAATAGAGCTATTACAATAGCATATAATGTAGAATGCAAGGAAACTCAAGGGGATAAGTGGAATTTTTAGAGTTGAGGAGGGTTCTTTCTCAGGTTACTCAAAGTCGGAGGAGAATCAAAGTTGACGAGGAGGGTTTCCACCCATGCTATTTACAACGAGGTGGGAATCAAGGTGGGAACTATCACAAAGGGGAATAGCAAAGGAGATACTATCAAGATTGGGCTGAGCAAAGTGATTATTGGAGAAGGAAGGATGACCATGAAGTGGACCACACTCACTCGAGTGACAGCCCAAGATTGAAAGGGAGTGCAAGTAGTCCCCGAGTGAATGATTTCCTGTCACGAATCCTTGATAAAGTGGAAGGTTCAGATGACTTGTTAAAGGGGATGAAAGCTGACTTTTCATCATTGAACAATAAAGTGAACTCTCACGCAGATGCAATCAAGATACTTGAAGGTCAGTTGAGTTTACTTTCAACACAATTGAAACAAAAAATGACAATGGAAGATGATGAAAGAGGGCTGGCTATTCTTACTCGTAGTGGAAAGGTAGCAATAGGAAATGTGACGAGCAATGAAGAAGCTTAAACGCATGAAGAAGACAAAGATATGGAGGTGGAAGAGACACCTTTCCATCAAAGAATTACCAAAAGACCACAAAAAGAAATGGTGAAACACAATCCAATCCCAAAAGTTATGCAACCTTTACTGAAAATCTCTCCCCCATTTGCCCAACGTCTAAACAAGAAGTATGAGAATGAGAAGTTCAAAAAGTTTTTATCGGTGTTCAAGACATTATCAATTAATCTTCCTCTTATGGAAGCATTGTTTGCAATGCTGGGTTATGCCAAGTTTGTGAAGGAGTTAGTTACAAAGAAAAGGAGCTTGCATTTTGAGATAATCAAAGTTTCCCATAGTTGTAGAGCAATTATGACTAAGGATCTAATCAAAAAGAGAGAAGATCCTGAAGTGCTCACCATCCCTTGCACCATCGGCATGCTCCAATTTCCTAAGGCCCTATACGATTTGGGAGAAAGCATCAATAATGCCATATGCGATCTATAAACAACTTGGCCTGGGAGAACCGAAACCCAAAAAAATTGAGACTCTTGATGGTGGACTGATCAATTAAACATCCTGTGGGGATACTATATGATACCTTGGTAAAGGTTGACTAATTTATTTTCCCGACTGCTTTTGTCATTCTCAATTGTGAAATAGATGCTAAAATTCCCATCATTTTTGGAAGACAATTCTTGGCAACTGGAAGAGAGTTGGTGGATTTTGAAAGTGGAGAATTGAAGTTTCAGGTCAACGAAGATGAAGTAACCTTTAATGTTTGTAAGTCAATCAAACACCCAAGTGATATTCACGTGGTCTCCACTGTTGATGTTATTGATGAGGCGGTGGCTAGTGTAAGTCATTTGATGTGTATGAGTGAACCACTCAAAGCTGTGCTTGCTAACTATGATGAATTAAAAAATCAAGTATATGAAGAGGTAGTAGCTGCTCTCTCAGGCTTGGGTGGGTATTCAAAGACTTCACTGAAGTTGTACATTGATCTAAAAAATTGAGAGAGTCCTCCCGCTAAGTCATCAACAGAAGAACCACCAAATCTGGAGTTGAAAGTAGTTCCCTTCCATCTCTAATATGCTTTCTTGGGGGCAAATAACACTTTAGCGATGATCATTGCAGCTTACTTGCTTGAATGGCAGGGAAAATTTCTCCTTGAGGTGTTGAGAAAACATATCAATGCTATAGGTTGGACTATCACTGATATAGTGGGCATTCCTCCCGGTATTTGCACTCACAAAATTTAGCTTGATAGAGATTGTAAGTCGAGTGTTGAACATCAGCGGAGATAAAACCCACCAATGCAAGAGGTGGTGAAAAAGGAGATAATAAAGTGGTTGGACGCAGGTGTGATCTATCTGAATAGCAAATGGTTAAGTCCAGTACTATGTGTACCAAAAAAGGAAGGTATCACAGTAGTCCCAAATGAAAAGGAGGAGCTTGTATCTATGAGACCAGTGATTCGATGGAGAGTATGCATGGATTATCAAAAGTTAAATTCGTGGACTAAAAAGGATCACTTTCCCATGCCTTTCATGGATCAAGACTCTTAGAGAGAGGTTGGTATTACTTTTTGGATGGGTATTCCGATTACAACCAAATCTCCATTGCTCTGGAAGACCAAGAGAAAACCTCCTTCACATGCCCTTATGGAACTTTTTCCATTAAAAGGTTGTTGTTCGGGTTATGTAATACTCTTGCAACATTTCAACGTTGCATGCTATCTATTTTTGCTAACATGGTGGAGGATTCAATGGATGTATTTATAGATGACTTCTCAGTTGTGGGTGACACTTTTGAAGCACGTTTAGAGCACTTAGGACAAGTTCTCCAAATATTTGTGGAGACAAACTTGGTCCTAAATTGGGAAAAATGTCACTTCATAGTTAAGAAAGGTATAGTCCTTGGTCAAAAAGTGTCGCAAAAGGGGCTAGAAGTTGATAAAGCAAAGATTGAAGTGATTGAGAAATTACCACCACCAATTTCGGTGAAGGGTGTTTGTAGTTTCTTGGGATATGTCGGTTTTTATGGTAGGTTCATCAAAGGCTTCTCAAAGATTACATATCCTCTATGCAAACTCTTAGAGAAAGAGGTAAAATTCCAATTTGATGATGCTTGCATGGCGGCTTTTAAGTGCTTGAAAGAAAAAATGGTCTTCACCCTGGTCATCATTAGTCCTAATTGGTCAGAATCTTTTGAAGTAATGTGTGATGCAAGTGTTACGGCATTGGGTGTTATACTGGGGCAAAAACACAACAAACTATTTCACCTAATTTACTACACGAGCAAGACTCTAAATAGTGCTTAACATAACCATACCATTATTGAACAAAAGTTACTTGCGGTAGTTTATACATTTGAGAAATTCTGGGAATACTTGCTAGGTACTAAAGTGGTTGTTCACACTGATCATGTTGCACTACGTTATCTAATGGAAAAGAAGGATGCCAAGCCAAGATTAATAAGGTGGGTGCTACTATTGCAGGAATTCAACTTTGAGGTCTAAGATAAGAGAGGTTGTGAAAATCAGGTGGCTGACCACTTATCAAGATTAGAAGGCTAGGAGAATGACAAGCCAGAGATTGACATAAATGATTCTTTTCCCGATGAACAATTATTCATGGTAATTCTCAAACAACCTCCTTGGTATGATGATTTTGCCAATTACGTAGTGCGTGGATTAATGTCGGAAGAACTGAACTTCTACCAACAAAAGAGGTTCAGGTTTGATGTTAAAAAGTACTTCTGTGATGAGCCATATTTATTCAGATAGTGTGCATACCATATCATTATGAGATGTGTCCCGGAAGAAGAAGCCATAGAAATTCTCCATTCTTGCCATGCTTCACTAGTTGGGGGTCATCATGGTGGTGTGCATGTAACTACTAAAGTTCTCCAAAGTAGCTACTACTGGTCGTCCCTCTACAAGGATACTCATGATTTTTTTAAGAAGTGCATTCAATGTCAAAAACAAGGTGGAGTGTCCAAAAGATACAAATTACCTCTTACACCCATTTTAGAAGATGAGCTATTTGATGTTTGGGGAGTAGATTTAATGGGCCCATTTGTGAGTTCGTGTGGTAATAAGTATATCTTGGTAGCCATAGTTTATGTTTCTAAATGGATGGAAGCTGTTGCACTTCCAAACAATGAAGGGAAAAGTGTTGTTCAATTTCTGAAATGGCACATCTTCGCTAGATTTGGTACTCCTCGGGCTATTATTAGTGATGGAGGATCCCACTTTTGCAACAAGTGGTTCTCAGCCGTATTAAGTAAGTACGGAGTGAAGCACATAGTAGCCACTCCTAATCATCCCCAAATGAGCGGACAAGTTGAAGTGTCATACCAAGAGATCAAAAGAATCTTGGCCAAGATAGAGAATGCTAACAGGACTAATTGGTCTCAAAAACTTGATGATGCATTATGGGCGTATCGTATAGCATAAGAAACATTAATCGGTATGTCTCCATATCAGCTAGTTTTGGTAAATCTTACCATCTACCAGTTGAATTAGAAAAGAAGCATTGTGGGCATTGAAAGCTCTAAATTTGGACTGGACCAAGACTTCAAAAGAGAGAGTAGAGTAGCTAAATGGGCTAGACAAATTTAGGTTCTAAGCTTACGTAAGTTCAGCCCTTTCCAAGGAAAAGATGAAGAAATGGCATGATTCTAAAATCATTATAAGGGAGTTCAGAGTGGGAGACTGGATGTTACTGTACAACTCTCAACTTAGACTCTTTCCAAGAAAGCTCAAGTCCAAATGGTCAGGGTCATTTAGATTGACATAAGTGTTCACAAATGGTGCCATCAAAGTTGAAGGTCAAGAAGGACATGCGTTTAAGGTGAATGGGTAATTCTTGAAGTTATACTTTGGCGAATGCCAAGAGATTTCTCTGATTGAGGTGGTGTACCTGGATGATACTTGAGAGCATTTCCACGTCATGCCACAACGTGAAAGAATACATTTCTTTGGAGGCAACCGAAGTGTTAGTGTTTTAAATAATGTGTGTTGATTTTGCAGGTGCAGGATCTTGTGTGAGAAAAAGATGCTGTTGGCTGATCATTGAATCCATTCTTCGAGCAAGACACTGTCCCCCCTATCGACTTCAAAAATAGGGCTGAGATTCTGGAACATTCGACGGGAAACCTTCACCACATGGCGAATCGTCGATGTGCTTAGGGGACCCAAATTTTCTCTACCTTTTACTCTAGCGCTGACAGTGCAACTCAATGATTGTTAGGCGATGTTCCAAGTACATTATGCGACCCGCCGACCTATTCGGCGACCTCCTACATCACCGGTGATTTGCCCCTTTTTGAGAGTGCCACCCACTGGAACTAAGGGCGATGGTCAGATTATTGGGTGCATCGCCGAATTATTCGGCGACTGGTTCATTTTCTTACCAACTAAGCGCTTAGTGAATATTCCTCGTCACCTTGTTGTGCATGTTTACATACTAGAATTTTATTGTTGTTTGTTAGTTTTTATTTGTTTTCTTGTTTTATTGACGGTAGTGTCCTTTCTCTACTAGCATTGGAGACAATGTTGAATGCTTTTAATAGGGGTGGCACTTGGTTAGTGAATTCCTCTGTGTTTTTGGACACATTTCTTTACCAACTCTTGATTGTGTTTCATTGTGGCTGTTCTTGCGCAAATTTGAGTGTTAGTTGTGATCAGTACCGATCACTTGAATAGTTTTCTCAATCCAACAAAAATGAATGTGCAGCTATGATGAGTCCAATTGAAGTTATATAGGCAATATGTGAACTTTTTTCATCTCGTTGTTTCTAGCCGATTATCAAATTAAGTCTCTTGTGATGAACATTGCACACTAGCAAAAATGTGGAGTCTTGTTTGACATTGGTGTCAATGCCTTGTGTGATGAGCTTACCATGAACCTTGTATGATGACACCTAGAATTTGCCCCATTGGTCCGATTGACTAAGTGAAGTAAGCTCTTGAAATGCTCTAGGGCAATAATTTTAAAGAGTGAAACGATTTGACAGTGTACCTTTTTTATGGCTTACCTTGTGAGTGTGTGACCTTTGCATGAAGAAAAGAAAAAGAATTAAAAAAAAGTTTTGAAATAAAGTTGCAAAAGATAACGGGATGTCCAAAATTTCATGGAAAATAAATAATAGGGTGAATTTTGAACATGAATGAAATTGTTGAATAAAAGGGAAGAAAGAGTTGTTCATACCACATTTCATAAGGATGGCATCAATTGAACCTAAATGACCATACCTTTACACTCAGCCCCGTTACAATCCTTGAAAAGACCTTTTTGATCTTGAGTGAGCTGAAACAAGTGTTGATTGGAAAATAAGGGCAAACTTATGGGTGAAGTCATGCATGTGTCCACCTTTGTGAATGTGAGAGTTGTTTTAGATTCTGGAGCTATAAATTGTTGAACCATTGTATGTGAATGTGGAATCATTCTTTGTGTGAGGGCATTTAAGTACCGTTGTTGAGGTTGAAATTGCATTTGAAGCAAGTACTGTGAACTTGAGAATCTTTGGTAATGGTGAGTCACAACTTACACCATTGAGTTCAGAATTAATCCTTGCATGAGTAAGTTGAGTCTTGTTGTGTGCATTCATAATTGAGTCTTGTGTAGCACTGTTTGAGACATCCTTGAACTGCTGAACTTGAATTTTACTTGAAGACAAACAAAAGTTTAAGTTAAGGGTATTGATGAGTCCAAGGTTTGGACTCAGTTAGGGCTTTATTTACAATGATTTAGTGTCCTCAAATGCTTACTTTGTGCAAATAACAGATGCAAAACCCTTGATTTCTAGATACATGGATTGAGGAACAAATCTAGGATATAAATGGGAAATAGAGACAACGCGAGCGCAAAAGAGAAAGGGAAAACAAGCTTGATGATCGCCGATGCCACTCGGTGACTTGCCAAGTTGCCACTCTACCGCCTAAAGTTACAAAGTGCTAAGGCTGAATTAAGGGTAGCTTCGACGATTTGCAGTTCCATTCAGCATGTCATTGATCGCTTCGGCATAGGATGACCAGGTCCCCAAAAGTACTGATGGAGATTCAGATAAGTGTTGATGGATGAGATGAGAGGAAAAGGGGTGCATAGCGGAATCACTCGCTGATCTCGATCTGTCTCGCCTAAAATTACAGTGGTTGGACTAAGGAGAGGTGAAAAATAAAGGCTAGAGGAAGGAAAATTGGCAAGTCACCGAACGGTTGGCGAAGCCCAACTTACCTCGTCGATTGGTCCCAAACAGCCACACATTAGATTTGCATAAATTGATTTTTTCTAGAAAGAAGGTATTCAAAAACATAAGGAACACAATATTTATAGTGAAAACACCACCATTGTTGGTTTTTAGTGATTTTAGCAAGATTATTCATTGACATTTTGTAATAGAGAAGATTTTAGTTTATTTTAACTACCAAATTTCATATACCCAGCTATGGAAAACGTAGTAGATGTTGTTTTTTATCTTTTCTCCATGATTGCCTAAAACCATAACCTTGGGGGTTTGACAATGTGGCCAATTGTTGCATTCTACTAAATAGGTGTTATCGATTAGCGATTGTTGGTGTTAATTTGAAGTGGGTGTAAATTATTATGGTGTTTTAATTTACTTATTACATCGTTCGTGTGATAGATTTTAAAGTTTTGTGCTTGCACGAGAGAGAAGTACGGAACCAATATAGTAATTTGGAACCCTTAGTCGTTGGTTTGATGGTTTGAGCTTGAGAGAGTGAAACCCAAGACCCAACCTTTATATCTAGCTCTAAAGAGTAGATTTGATGAGAATGTGGGTTGGTTAGCTTATGGATAGTGTTGAGGTTCAAGAGAACTCAACGGAAATAAAGTAATTATTCGAGAGAAAGTTGTTTTACTTATAGTGAATTCTACCCGCGATGATTTAATATTATTGGTAATGATGTAAACCCATTAAGTTAAATTTGATAGTTTGTTAGTCAATCCCCCAAGGGTTATCATCATACTTTCCTATTGTAATTCAAAGAAAACTACTCCCAGTGGGAACGACCCTAACTCAATTTGTTGGGTTATTTACTAACTAACGATTGTTGCCTCTTAGAAGTGGATTAAGTTTCCTTGATATGTTAAATCAGGTTTCTAGTAGCAATCTCCTTATTCCACAGCTATGTGCCCCCAGAGGTTTATTAGCTAGTGGATCCACTTATGCTAGAACTTTGAGGTTCTACATTTGGCAAGTACAAAAATCCTTTTCAGTGTAGGAGACATCGGGGGTACCGCTGGTTCATGACAAACTATGTAATAAGAGACAAGGTTTAGAATGGTCCTAGGATGTCTCATAAGCCACGTCTAGTAGGGTCTTGTTCATGAGTGTGAAGCGCGCCATATTTATGAATGAGAGGCTATACGATGATTAAGAAACTCCACTTCTTTCATTATTCTTAAATTTTGCGATAGAGCTTAACTCTATAAACAATCTCTCCTAATCCTTATCCTATGTTCTTTAGGATATGCCTACCCGAAGAACTTATGCTAGAAGGAATGTGAGAGAGAATGCGGAACAAGAAGCTCCTCCCCAACCTTTTCAAGTTTCGATCGATCCTTTGGCCGAGCATGTGTCTAATGCGGAGTTTAGCACTACTGTTCAAGTGTTGTCTCAAGCCGTGATGACCTAAGCCAATAGGGAGGTTGTGGTTCCTGGAAGCTCAAATGTGAATACGGTGGCTTCAAGAGTGATGTACTTCACAAGGATGAATCCTTCAGAGTTTCATGGTTCTAAAGTTGAGGAAGATCCTCAAGAATTTATCGATGAAATCTTTAAGATTTTGATGATCATGGGAGTTACACCATTGGAAAAGGTAGAGTTGGCAGCTTATCTATTGAAAGAGGTGGCTCAAGTATGATATAACCAATGGAAAGAAGGGAGGCCGAAAGATGTGTGTTATCTTGATTAAGAGAAGTTAAAGGCTATGTTTCTTTATAGGGTCTTTCTCCTTAAGACGAGGGAAGCTAAGGTGCTATAGTTCATTAACATTTGACAAGGGAGTATGAGTGTGGGGGAATATGCTTTAAAGTTTACTCAATTGTCTAAGTTTTCTCCGACAATGGTTGCGGATTCAAGAGCTAATATAAGTAACTTTGTTTCAGGTATGTCTGAAATGTGTTTACCCGTGATAGTAAATTTTCATACAAAAGGTTCAATGGACAAGGTCTTACAAGATTTCGCCAAAGGTTTTCCGGTTAAGGTTCCTCCAATGCTCCTCCAAGATCAACCATGATAGGGTGTCTAACCCTGTGCCACAAGAAGGTAATGGTAGTGGATCTTCATTTCCTAGGTCTAATTGTACTAAGTGTGGAGGGAGGCATGATGGCATATGTCTAGCCGTCACAGATGGTTGTGGTAAAAGTGGTCACAAAATGAGAGATTGCCAAATGCTTATGGAAAAATGAAGAGAGGGCAAGCAAGCTACTCCTAGTGGTTGGGGTTCCAATGCCCCTAAGAAAAACCGCTTCCATGTACTCCAAAACCGAGGTGAATGAGAGAGTTCTTTGGATATGGTTACCAGTATGTTCAAAGTTTTCCAACTTTATGTTTATGCTTTACTTGATCCCGGTGCTGCGTTGTCTTTTGTGATGCCACATACGGCTATGAGGTTTGATGTGCTCCCTGATGTGTTTTAGAACCTTTCTCTATCTTTAATTTTGTGGGGTGATTTTGTGGTGGCTAAGAGGGACTATAAAAAGTGTCCGGTTTCCTTATCCCATAGAGTTACAATTGTTGACTTGGTAGAGCTTGATATGTTGGACTTTGATGTTATCTTGGGTATGGATTGGCTACATTCTTGTTATGCTTCTATTGATTGTAGAACTCGTGTAGTCAAGTTTTTGTTTCTGAATGATCCTATCCTAGAGTTGAAGTGGGGAAATTCTATGCCTAAGGATGAGTTTGTCTCTTATCTTAAAGTTAGTAAGATGATTTCTAAGTGTTGCTTTTACTATCCAGTTAGGATGAGGGATGTAGATTCCAAAATCCCTGCTCTCAAGTTGGTCCCCATTGTAAATGAGTTTTCGAAAGTGTTCCCAGGTGATCTACTCGGTATTCCTCCTGATCGGGAAATAGACTTCGCTATTGAACTTCTCCCAGATACGTAACCTATTTCTATTCCTCCTTATCGTAAAGCTCCGACATTATTTAAGGCTTTGAAAGAACAGTTGAAGGATTTGTTGGATAAGGGTTTCATCCGACCGAGTATTTCTCCATGGAGTGCTCCATTTTTGTTTGTTAGAAAGAAACATGGGTCCCTTCGTACGTGTATTGACTATCGTCAGTTGAATAAGGTGACCATTAATAATAAGTATCCTCTCCAAAGGATAGACGATTTATTTGACCAACTTCAAGGGGCAAGTTATTTCTCTAAGATTGATCTGCCATCAGGTTATCACCAATTGAGGGTGAAAGATGATGACATTCTAAAGAATGTTTTTCGAACTCGGTTTTGTCATTATGAGTTTCTAGTAATTTCATTTGGGTTGACTAATGCTCCGGCGGCATTTATGGACTTGATGAATAGATTGTTTAGACAATACCTTGACATGTTTGTGATTGTGTTCATCGATGATATTTTCATCTATTCAAGGAGTTAGAACGAGCATATTGATCATTTGAGGATCGTATTACAAATCCTTAGTTTAGCAAATGTGAATTTTTGTTAAGGTTTGTAGCTTTCCTTGGTCATATTGTCTCAAGGAAGGGTATTGAGGTAGATCCTAAGAAGAAGGATGCAGTCAAGAGTTAGCCTAGACCTAACTCCTTCGGATACTAGATGTTTCTTGGGTTTAGCTGGTTATTATAGAATATTTGTTGAGGGAAATTCTTCAATTGCCTATCCTTTAACGGATTTGACTCAAAAGAGAGCTAAGTTCATATGGTTAGAAGGGTGTGAAAAGAGTTTTCAAGAGTTGAAAGATAGACTTACTTTCGCTCTAGTGTTGACCCTACCAGATGGAATGAATGGTTTAGTTGTTTATTGTGATGCCTCGAGAATTGGGCTAGGATGTGTGCTAATGTAAAATGGAAAAGTTATTGCTTAAGCCTCAAGGAAACTTAAAATCCATGAGAAGATTTATCCTACCCATGACCTTGAGTTAGTGGCGATACTATTTTCCTTAAAGATTTGGAGACACTATTTGTATGAAGTTCGTGTGGATGTGTTTACCAACCACAAGAGTTTGCAATAATTATTTAATCAAAAAGATTTGAATCTTCCCAAAAGAATGTGGCTTGAGTTATTAAAATATTATGAAATGAGTTTTATTTATCACCTCGGTAAAGTTAATGTGGTAGCGGATTATCTTAGTCGTCTGTGTATGGGTAGTGTTGCTCATATTGAAGAAGAAAAGAGAAAGTTGGTTCGAGATCTTCATAGATTGGCTCGATTAGGTGTTAGACTAGTGGAATGCACCAAAGGTGGTGTTATGGTTCACAATGGTTTTTGAATCATCTTTTGTGGTGGATGTGAAAGCCAAGAAAAATCTTTATCCAATTTCGGTAGAATTTAAAGAGGCAGTACTTAATTCGTTGAGGTTTTCTCCCAAGGGGGAGATAATGTACTTAGATACCAAGGTCATTTATGTGTTCCAAATGTGGATAACTTGAGGGCATTTTTTTTAACAACAGCTCATAGTTTGCAGTATTCCATTCACTCGGGAGCCACCAAGATGTCTCGTGACCTACGGGAAGTCTCTTGGTGGAATGAGATGAAGAAGGATATTGCGGGATTTGTGGCAAAATATCCAAATTGCCAGTAAGTGAAGGTTCTGCATCAAAAAACTGGGAGGTTCATCCAAAGATATTAGTATCCCTACTTGGAAGTTGGAGGAATTGAATATGGACTTTATTGTTGGTTTGCCTCGCACCCGGTGACAACATGACTCTATTTGGGTTATAGTAGATCGGATGACAAAATTGGCTCATTTCCTTCTCATCACAATTTCTTATGCGGCAGATCACTATGCCATGATGTCCTCAAGAGAAATGGTATGGATACATGGAGTGCCTCTATCCATTATTTCCAATTATGGTACCCAATTCACTTATCTATTTTGGAAGTTATTCCAAAAAGGACTTAGCACTAAGGTTAATCTTAGCACAACTTTTCATCCCCGAACATATGGGCAAGTGGAGCGTACTATCCAAACTTTAGAAGATACGTTAAGGGCTTGTGTAATCGATTTTAAGGGCATTTGGGACGACCATTTGCCATTGATTGAGGTTTCTTACAATAACAGTTATCACTCGAGTATTGATATGGATCCATTTGAGGCACTGTATGGTAGGAGGTGTAGATCTATCATAGGTTGGTTTGAGGTGGGTGAAGTTGCCCTAATAGGCCCCGAGCTAGTTTATGAGGCTATTGAGAAAGTCTGACTCGTTAGAGAGAGGTTGAGAACGACACAAAGTCAACAAAAGTGTTATACCGATGTGAGGAGAAGGGATCTAGAGTTTGATGTTAACTATTGGTTTTACTTGAAAATCTCACCCATGAAGGGTGTAATTGTTGCGACCCTTCAGGAAGGATACTATCACTTAAAGAATAAATCTAATTTAATACATACGTCATTTAAATGAGATTAACGAAGGGCATACTTATTATAATCTAGTAGAGGAATTAGGTTCATAAAAAAATAGTTAAGGAAGTGAAGTCTGTCCATTTACACATTATTTTGATGTCAAATTGATATTGCGCATAATTTTAACTTTTGGCCAAAGAACCCTTCCAAAATAATCTAAAAAAATAACTTACGAGATTTTAATGTATATATTATCCTCACACTTAAACATGATAGAAAAATAATATTACCAACTCTCGAGTACCAAATAGTCAGTTCATGCTTCACACAAACATTAAAACAAATAGTAAATTTAGTATATTACAAGGCTTGGGTTTACACAACCCAAAAAGAACAAAACATATAGCCATACTTATATTAAAACCCGTGGTGACATGATCAAAATAGCCTTCAAAAGATCATGTAAATGTACAGCACATAGATCATGTACAAGTCCCAAGGTTTATACAAAATATAGATGCCTATATGCAAATGTGATCTTCCTTAAGGCTCTCAAAATATCCATCTCCAATGGCCAACTTCATGATAGAAACAACTATTGCTAAGCATATAGTGTAGTGGTGTAAAAACTATAGGTTCGAAGCCCTCATATTCACCAAGCTACCTTTGTCAAGTCATGGGCAGCACAATCGAAACATAATAAATAAATGAAGTAAACAATATATAAAGAATGTCAAGTTCAATATTTAAAGATCCAAATGTCAAGAAATCTCATAGTACCATTGTCCAAGAGATTCAATAACAAGGCTCGCCCAATATAGACATCATGTCGCCACACCAAGCACAAGCCGCTATCAAGAATGACCGATGCCCTGCATCAAGAAAGGTTAAAACACAATAATCAAGAGAGCCAGGAACCATATTAAAAATGACTTTCTAGTTCGTACTTAAAATGGACAACTTCCATACTTAAGATGAAATAAAAATTCAGAGTCGTGCTGACAAATGATTCGACTCAAGAGGCATGCCAATAGTGACAAAGTCACAACAACAAAATGGACAAGGTCCCAACAATAGTGCTAGGTGATCAAACAATCCGTACAAGTGGGTGAGTTACACAAGTGTCTGTAATGTCTTAAAGGTTACCAACATGACAATGCAAAGTGATAAGAGGTAACCAAGGTACCAAGATAAACTTTCAGATATACCAGCAGGTAAAAAGAGTACAAGTACAAGTTTATACAAAAACCTCAGTACTTTAGCATAAAAACAGTCCAACACAACTTCAAGATTTAAAACCGTAAACCAACCAATGTATCAAGGTCCTTAACTTGTTCATGAGTATATACAACCAAAAGGTAGGATGTGTATCGACTTCCAGCTAAAGGACCCAGTTTTTCTCTTGTGATTTTGAAGAACAAATGGTTAGATATTGTTCTAAGGTTCTTAGACTTCACGGGAAACGAATTTAACTAGAGAAGGTGTGAAAATATAGTAAAAAAAGTGATGTTTATTACTTACATAACAATCACTAAAATGGGTTGCCCAAACAAAAAGTGTGCTGCCCAAAATGTATAGATATATACTTATATGTATATCCCTTACCTCCCTTTTAAGTTATAGATAATTCTAATTAGAATATTATGTAGATACCCCAATTCAATCCCTTAAATTACGTTCACAATTTATGATAAGCAAGTTTGCAAATATTGTAAAATTTCAAGTTCCTAAAAAGAGAATAAAATATACTAATTAAAGTAATTAAGGAATGGCGTATCGGCATGAGAATCTTTGTTTTAGTAATTAGGGGGTGTTAAAAGTCTCTCCCCCTTAAAGAAATTTCGTCTCGAAATTTACCTTACAGTAGTCCTGAAACAAGTGTGGATATTAGGTCCTCATGTCTTCTTCTTTCTCCCAGGTAGCTTCTTTTCCAGAATGGTTCCTCCAAATTATCTTTACTAAGAGGATTTTCTCATTTCTAAGTTGCTTTAATTCTCGAGCTTAAAATAGGATAGGTTCTTCATTATACGTCAAGTCATGATTAACCTTAATAGATTCAACTGGAAGAACATGAGATGGACCAGAACGATATCTTCTGAGCATAAAAACATGGAAGACATTGTGGATCTTATCTCAATCAGGTGGAAAAGCTAATTTATATGCAACTAGTCCAACGCTTTCAAGTATCTCATAAGGTCCAATAAATCGGGGACTGAGTTTCCCTTTTTGGCCAAATCTCATAATCTTTTTCCATGGAGACACCTTTAAGAATACTTTATGTCCAACTTGATATTCAATACCACGCCTTTTAAGATCAGTGTACGACTACTGTCTATCTGAAGAAATATTTAGACGATCCTTCATAATTATTACCTTGTCCTCTGTTTATAGCACATTTGCAGGACCAATAAGCTTTCTTTCACCAACTTCACTCCAACAAAGAGGGGTCTGACACTTTCTTCCGTACAAGGCTTCATAGGGAGGCATTCCAATACTCTAGTAGTAACTATTATTGTAAGCAAATTCTATTAAGGTCAAGTGTTTGTCCCAACTAACTTCAAACTCCATAATGCAAGCTCGAAGCATACCCTCCAAAATTTGTATCACTCATTCTGATTGACCGTCCATCTGAGGATGGAATGAAGTGCTAAACTTTAACTTAGTACCCAAGGCTTCTTCCAAGCTACCCCAAAATATATATGTAAACCTTGGGTCTTAGTCAGATATAATATACACAGGGATCCCATGTAGTCTAACATTAATGTACAATTCGGCTAAACGCTCAAGTGAGTAATCCATCCTGATTGCTAAGAAGTGTGCACTCTTGATTAGCCTATCCACAATCACTTATATCACATCATAATTTCTCTGAGTGCGAGGAAGTCCAGAAACAAAGTCCATAGTTATTCTCCCCTATTTCCATGCCGGTATCGATAAGGGCTGTAGAAGACCAACTAGTACCTGATGTTCTGCTTTTAGTTGTTGACAAACCAAATATTTTGAAATGAACTCTGCAGTGTCTCGCATTGCATATGTGAAGTATGTGCTTCATTCATTATTTCTCTACTCAATTTGTCGTCATTAGGGACACATAACCTATTATGATAAAATAAGACACCATCCTTCTATTGATGTAAAATCAAGCATTTCCCCATTTTTTACTTCTCTAGTAAATTTTACAAGTTTCTCATCTAACTTTTATGCTTCTTTCACCTGTTCAAGTAATATTAGCTTTACTTGCATATTAGCAATAACTAAACCATTTGAATTAAGTGTAAAAAAACATTCATGTCTCTTAACTCAAGGGGCAAGGGCAAAGGACTCAAAGAAATGTTTGCGAAGGATTTTTGAATTAAGGCATCTGCAACCACATTGGCTTTACCTTGATGATAATCAATCATGCAATCATAATTCTTGATGAGTTCAAGCCATCTACGTTGTCTTAGGTTTAGCTCATTCTGAGTACCCAAGTACTTTAATCTCTAGTGATCAGTGAATACAGGACATTTATCTCCATACAAATAATGTCACCATATTTTTAAAGCAAACACTATAGAAGCAAGATCAAAGTCATGAGTAGGATAATTCAATTCATGCAGTTTTAATATCTAAGAGGCATAAAAAATAACCTTCCCTTATTGCATCAAAATGCATCCTAGACCACTATGAGAAACATCACTGTATACTACATACTCTTTCCCTTTAATTGGTAGAGTAAGTGTAGGTGCTTGAGTCAACAAGGATTTGAGAGTTTCAAATCTCTCTTGTCATCCCAAATAAAGTTTACTTCATTCTTTAAGAGATTATTCAGAGGGGAGGCAATAATGGAAAAGCCTTTCACAAATATTCTTTAGTATCCTGCTAAGCCCAAGAAACTTCTTACCTCAATTTGACTTTTGGGAGTTCACCATTTAACAATTGCTTGTATTATACTAGGATCCACCTTGACGCCTTTGATCAATACATTATGTCGCAGAAAAGCCACTTCATCAAGCCAAAATTCACACTTGGAAATTTTAGCATAAAGTTATTTCTCCTTTGAAATTTGCAAAATAATACGAAGGTCTTTATCATGGTCTTCACTACTTTTGGAAAAAATTAAATTATCATCTATAAAGAAAACCACAAACTAATCAAGATAAGGCTTGAATACTTGTTTGCTAGATCCATGAATATCGCAGGAGCATATGCCAATTCAATTGACATCACCAAAAAGTCATAATGACCATACCGAGTTCTAAAAGTAGTTTTAGGGATATATTTCTCGCTAACACGCAATTGGTGATGGCCAGACCTTAAATCAATCTTTGAGAATACTTTAGCACCCTTTAATTGGTTAAACAAATCAACAATCCTTGGTAGTGGATATTCATTCTTGATTGTGATTCTGTTCAATTGCCTATAGTCAATAAAAAGCCTAATAGTGCCATCTTTCTTCTTTATGAATAAAACAGGGGATCCCTAAGGAGAAACACTAGGTTGAATAAAACCTTTCTCAAGAAGTTCTTGCAGTTGAGCTTTCAATTTTAGCTCTGCTGGAGCCATTCCACAAGGAGTGATAGAATATGGGTAGATTCAGGAATAAGCTCGATTGGAAATTCAACCTCTCTCTCCGGGGGCAACCCAAGAAAATTTTTTGGGAACACTTCTAGGAAATAACATACAAAAGGTATGTCCTTGATACAAGGACTCTTAGCCTGTCTATCATCTATGTGAGAAAGGTATGCCCCACAACCTTGATGCATCAACTTTCTTGCCAAGGACGCAAAAATGATACTAGATGTAAATGATCTTTCACCTTGTACAATGATGTGTGAAAATGTAGGATCTTTAAAAGTCACATGCTTTGACCAACAATCTACCACTACATGATATTTGTAATCCATCCCGATAATAACATTAAAATCCTTGAAGGGCATTTCCATCAAATCAGCAGGGAAGACTAGGTTCTGAATATCGAAGGGACAATCTTGGTAAATTTGATTACACACAACTTGATAACCCAAAGGACTTTCAACCAGTACATCATAATTAAGTCTCAACAATTTCACATTTTAAAGAAGAACAAGTGATGAACAAATATAGGAATGTGTAGAACATGGATCAAACAACATAAACACACTAAAACCAAATAAGTGAAAAAATTTACCGACAAGCACATCTTTTCCATCTTGATCATCCCTCTGCATCATAGCATATGCGCGTGCAGTAGCCCTTGGTCCACTAGATTTATTAGCTCCACTTGCGCCAACTGCTTGGGAGTTTTTAGGTCTTGCACCTCTATTAGTTTGAGGAAGACTAATAGAAGGCTTATAAGCTGAGCCTTCAGTTTTCAAGGAATGAGCATTATTACGATTAGGACAATCCCTCACTTTATGATCAAAGCTCCCACAGTTGAAACATGCACTAGAAGCACTCCTGCAAGTACCATAATGATTCTTTCTACATTGTGGACAAGTGGGAATGTGAGGCTTGCCTTGGCCATAATTTGGAGAGCTAGCTGTAGAAAAATCTATTCTGTTTTGGTTTAGTTGAGGTGCCGTGTTATCACTACCAACCTTAGAATCATCAAACCTTTCCCTTTTTGATGGACCTAAAAAATATAGTCTAGGCTTTCGGAAATTGTTTTCATTTCTACTATCTTCTTCTTTATCAAGTTGTTCTCAAGTAAAAGCAACATACACTAACTTACAAAAGTTCTCATGTTGCAGGATCGCCACATTCTTCCTAATAAAATCATTTAAAGCGTCTTCAAATTTATTGCACTTGTCTTTTTCCTCTTTAATAATACCTTCAGCATAATGAGAGAGCCTTAGAAACTTCTGCTGGTACTCAGCAATAGACATGCCTCATTGCCTTAAATTCAAAAACTCATTTTTCTTTGCATCTCAATAAGCAGATAGGACATGCATCATACGAAATTCCTTAAGAAAATCATCCCAACTAAGAACTATAGGTTTTACCTTGGCATAAGCATCCTTTTGCAAAAGTGAAATAACATACTTAAATTTTGCAATATTTGAACACTCCAATTGCTCAAACACCCGTATCCAAGCGCTCCAACAATTGTTCAGCATCAGTGGGATCAACATTGCCTTCAAAATCCACTCCACCCATTTTCCTCAATGTCTCAAAGTTAATCCCATTGGGATCATGCATCGATTAGCCATGTGGTGGAAGAATTCAACCATTTGTTGAAAAGGAGGATTCTTGCCTTGAGTACCACGACTCATGTGAGGATGTAAACAAGCTCTTACATGCTGTTGGTTTCCCCCTTCAGACCCATTAGTGTGGGGAACATATTGATTCGATAAATGTTCTCCAACCCCTTTCCAGTACACGAGGTTAGGAAACAGAGGTATTAGAACCTTCATGGGCAGCTTCTGTAGGTCTGTCAGACGAATAGGCCATAACTTAATTACTTCAAAAGAGAAGATCACATTGCATTAGAGACATATACTTGATACACATGCTCTCTAAATGAGATAAAAAAAATATTACAAACCATGTAAGTGAACAAATAATATAAATAGAATCTTTTCGAAAGCAAATAAGTATTCAAGTAATTCATAGCAGAAGTCCTAGAACCACAAACCTAGGCTCTAATACAAATACTTGTAGTGACCCTTTTGGAAAGATACTACCACTTAAAGAATAAATCTAATTTAGTACTTGAGACATTTAAAAGAGATTAATGAAGGGCATATTGATTATAATCTAGTAGAGGAATTAGATTCATAAAAAATTAGTTAAGGAAATGAAGCTTGCCCATTTACACATTAATTTGATGTCAAATTGATATTGTGCACAATTTTAACTTGCGGCGGAAGAAACCTTTCAAAATAATCTAAGAAAATAACTTACGAGATTTTCATTCATATATTAACTTACAAGATTTTCATTCATATATTACCAACTTCCGAGTACCAAAATTAGCCGGTTCATGATTCACACAAACATTCAAACAAATAGTAAATTTAGTATATTATAAGACTTGGGTTTACACAACTCAAAGAGAACAAAACATATAGCCATACTTATATTGAAACCCATGGTGACATGACCAAATTGGCCTTCAAAATATCACGTAAATGTACAACACATTGATCATGTACAAATCCCAATGTTTATACAAAATATAGATGCCTATATGAAAATGTGACCCTCCTTAAGGCTCTCAAAATCTCCATCTCCAATGGCTAGCTTCATGAATCCTCTCGAACATTCCCTTTGATAGAAACAACTATGGCTAAGCATATAGCTTAGTGGTGTAAAAATTATAGGTTCGGAGCCATCAGATTCACTAAGCTACCTTTCTTAAGTCATGGGCAACACAATTGAAACATAATAAATAATTCAAGTAAACAATATATAAAGAGTGTAAAGTTTGATATTTAAATATCCACATGTCAAGAATGCTCATAGCACCATTTTCCAAGAGATTATAAAACAAGGTTCGACCAATATATACATCATGTCGTCTTACCAAGCACAAGCAGGTATAAAGAATGACCGACGCCCAGCATCAAGAATGATCAATACCTAACAATCAAGACAACCAAGAACTATATTAAAAATGGCTTTCAAGTTCGTACTTAAAATGGACAACTTCCATTCATAAGACGAACTAAATATCCAGAGTCAAGATGTCAAATCATCCGAGTCAAGAGTTATTCTAATAGTAACAGTTATAGCCACAAGAAGGACAAGGTCCCAACAAGAGTGCCAGGTGATCAAACAAGCCGTATTAGTGGGAGACTGACACAAGTGTCTTTAATGCCTTAAAGGATATCAATAGGACAATGCAAAATGACAAGAGGTAACCAAGGTACCAAGATAAACTTTTAGATATACCAGCAGGTAAAAAGAGTACAAGTACAAGTTTATACATACACCTCAGTGATTTAGCATAGAAATAGTCTAACACAAATTTTAGAGTTCAAACCGTAGACCAACCAACGTATCAAGGTCGTCAACTTTTTCATGAGTATATACAATCGAAAGGTAGGATGTGTCTCTACTTTCAACTACAAGGAACAAGTTTTTTCTTGTGATTTTGAAGAACAACTTATTATATAATGTTCTAAGGTTTTTAGACTTCACAGGAAATGAATTTTACTTGAGGAGGTGTGAAAATACAGTAAAAAATAGTGATGTTTATAACTTAAGCAGCTGTCACTAAAAAAGGCTGCCCAAACAAAAGGTGTGCTACAAAAAATTCATACATATATACCTATGTATATCCCTCACCTCCCTTTCAAGTTATAAATTATTTTAATTAGAATATTATGTAAATACCCCAATACAATCCCTTAAATTACGATCACATTTGAGGATAAGTAAGTTTGTAAATATCGTAAAATTTCAAGTTCCTAAAAAGAGAATAAACCATACTAAAGTAATTAAGGAACGGTGTATCGGTATGCGAATCTTTGCATTAGTAATTAAGGGGTGTTATAGCAATGAGGTTTTGTAAGAAAGGGAAGCTTAGTCCCCGATATTTAGGTCCATATCATATTTTGAGACTTGTTGGCAAAGTTGCCTATGAGATTGATTTTTCAAATGAGTTGGCAATGGTACATCATGTTTTTTATGCATCCATGTTGAAGAAATGTGTTGGTGACCCAACATCCATAGTTTCTTTAGAGGGTTTGGGAGTTGATGAGAGTCTCTCATGTGAGGAAGTCTTGGTTGATATTCTAGACTGGCAAGTCAAGAAACTGAGAAACAAGGAAATAACTTCTGTGAAGGTTTTGTGGAGGAATCAGTTAGTTGAGGGTGCTACTTGGGAGGCTGAAGCCGATATAATGTCCCGATAGCGTCATCTTTTTCCTTCTACTCCTATTCTAGCTTGAGGTAATGAGTTTCTCTTGAGTTATCGTTGTTTTTGGAGTCATGTGTTTTTTTATGGGTTTCCATGATTTTCTTATGTGATGCATGTTCATGAAAAATTGTGTTTTGAAAGAAAATGAGTTTATATGATTGATTTCACTCATGTTTTTGTGCACTGAGTATGAGTTGACGATAGACTTCATGAGATGAATTGATGAATATGCTTTAGATATGATTTTTAAGAGTGAATTGTATATGAGCTCCATAAGATTGTGGTGAGCATGCTTTTAGCTTGGAGAAGGTAGTTCCTCCTTGAACATGAGAATTTTTTAGAATTCTTGATATTGGGTTGTTAGATGTAGTTCCCACTTCCTTATTTTGCATTTGAGCATGACGAGCTTGGAGTTGATGTTTCCTACTTTGTTGCATGCATTGCATTGTAGGTTGGGTTGTTAGTTCCTCTTCTACTCTATTAGAACCAGTTTAAATCTAATTCAAGGACGAATGGTCCTAAGGGGGGATATTTTAACACCCCAGACTTGATATAGGGGTGCCTAGTAAATGTCAGCAGTACCAGGTGCCATCCACGGTGGCCACCCATGGTCTGTGGGTTAAACCACAGACTGTAGGAGGGACCATGGATTGGACACCTAAAATTTGTCCAGGCCGTGGACTTTGTTACATGCTTTGCATTGCAGGTTGGGTTGTTAGTTCCTCTCCTATTCTATTAGAACCCATTTAAATCTAATTCGAGGACGAATGGTCCTAAGGAGGGATATTTTAACACCTCAGACTCGACATAAGGAAGACTAGCAATTGTCAGCAGTACCAGGTGCCATCCACGGTGGCCACCCATGGTCCATGGGTTAAACCATGGACTGTAGGAGGGCTCGTGGATTGGACACCTAAAATTTGTCCAGGCCATGGACCACGGTTGGACCTACGGACCGTAGGTGAGTCCACGGTCCGTGGGTCTAGAAAAAACTCTCTTACCACCAATGGTGATTGTGCAGGTTGGATCGTTGGTCCATCCACGGTCCATCGCTGGGGTCTGGTGGGTCACTATTGCCAGTTATTTTTAGGGGCAATTAGGTCTTTTCCTAATTAATTAGTTCCTATACTATGTCATTTTACCTATGTTTAGGACCCCTATATAAGTCTTTTAACCCCCAAATTCACCCAATTAAATTCATTCTTCCAAATTCACAAAATAATCCCAAATCTTCTCTCAAATATTCTTTCTCTAGAACCTTGAAGAAGAAGAAGAAGATTCTACCTATGGTTTCAAGCTAAGGGTCCAATTCCTCCATTAAAGGTGAGAAATTGAGTCAAGGTATGATAGTTTTCATCCATGGAATTCCCAAATTCCTCTATTTCAAAAGGTTGGATTCCCCAATTGAGTTAGGGTTTTCTTCAATCATCATGGGTTCTTTTCATTATTGATTTACTTGATTGAATTATGATATTCTAAGCATGAATTAATGAATTACTATGGTTTTATGATAAATTCCCCTATGAACCCCTGTGTCCCTATGTTTTCAATTTATGAACTATATATTGTTTGATTTTGATTTGAAAAAAAGAGTTTTATGAAATTGAACATGTATTACTAGTTTTACAAGAATTTATGAAATCAATATCTAGCCCATGTTTTACTTCTAAGATTTGATGATTGAAATTAGGTTTTGACCACAAGGAGGTAAATTATGGACTTATGCATCATTTATGAAATCTATGCAAATGTTTTAAGGGTGCTTTGAGAGTAAAGTACCAATGATGATGTTATGTTTTGAAAGGATATTCTCACTAAAACACATACTAGCATGACGTGAAAGGTTTTATCATATAGAAATCATGCTTAGGTTTAAAGGCTTTCTCACCTAATTGAATCAAAGACTAGGAGCTATCTTAATAAAACTAGCTTGAATTGGTTGTCCAAGGGAATCTTTTCATGAGTACTGAAGTCAATTAAGAAATGACTATTCTGTGGGAATTTATGCTTAGCATCGAGTGGTTATTGATAGTGAGATGAAAGCTCTCTTGTAGTAGAGGAAGGGTTTCCAAAGCAATCTCATGAGATAGAAGCTCTCCTATTGTAGAGGTCGGGTTTCTAGTATTAATCTCCTTATCCCATAACTATGTGCTTCCATAGGTTGATTAGCAAGTGGATCTACTTAAGCTAGAAGTTTAAGGTTCTACCTTCGGCAAGTAGAACAACCTTTTTCGTGTGGGAGACACCGAGGGATCTATAGCACACATGGTCTCAATGTCACTTAAGGCTAATTTACCCACAAGTAATAGTGAACTAAGGTTACTAAAGGAGTATCACATACGAGTTCAAATATTTTAAAGAAAAAGTTAGCATGCATTGTCCATGATTTATGACTTGTGTTTTACAATTCTCCTCTATGATGTTTTAGCTTGCAATTACATTTCTTTAAATGAAATGTCTTTTTTAGCATGTTTTAAATGTTTTATGCATGACTATCATACTTTGTACATGTTTTTGTACTAATGCTTTTTCCTGCCTATGTTTTTCCCAAATGTAGGGTCATACAGACAGGTTTCCGAGTCTCGTGGCTAGTAGTTGAGTTCGTGATTTCCCTAGATTTTGTAAATGCTCATGCTTCGAGGACAAAGTTATTGTTTTAGTTTATTTCATGTATTTTCTCTTTTCGACATGATGTATTGGCAATGCCGAATTTCATTCTATTGTATTAGATGGCTATGATGAGACAAGAGTTTAGACTTCCACTTTTCGTTTTATAAAATGTTTTGGACTTGGAATATTGTTTTACTCTTATTATTCTATTTATTATGTAATGAGAGCTAAGTGATTTGTATGGAGTCCTTGGGGGTTCTATATGCAGTGTTACATCTAGGGTCTTGGTCATGAAAGAAAATCTCCCTTATTTGACACAACATCCAAAACTGCTTCTTTTATGAGCTTATGCTTGTTTTTGAAACAATGATAGTGCGATTATATTCCATTCCAGATATCCGAAACCTTAATTGATGTGTGGATAGGTCAACTTGTAGAGTGGGTCATCTACTAGTTAAAGCCATTATGTTGCAAGAAAATTGTATGCCAAATGCAGAAATATATATATTTTTTGTATTTTCAGTATTAAAAGAAAAGAATAAACATTCAAGAAGTTACGAAGGAAAAATAATAGGAATATAAAGAAAATTTAGCAACTAAACTCAAACTGAAGCCAGCGTTTGACCGGCAGGATGTAGATACAGAATTGTAAACTGATGATTCAAACACTTTCTTCAATCAAAAATTTGGCATCTTATTGTGCCGATCGACATTACACTATCATTTCACAAATGAAAACATATGCTTTACAAGTGATATACCAAAGCAAAGTTCAAGAAATAGTGAAGTTTCTCACCAAACCAACGGTGCATATGCAAAATGTAGGGCAACCACTGTGAAGTAAATGTGCTTCACTGTCCCATGTTAACCAAAGTATGCCCAATTTCAAAACAACAATACCAAAATTGATTCCAATGTGTACTCAGACTTTCCCAAAGGATTCACAAGGAAAAAAATACCATGTTTATGGATGATTAAACTTAAAAAAGACGTTAATCTGTCTATCATTGAGAATCCACAATACACATATCAAGCCATTTGTATATATTAATAAATTGTATTCCCAATTCAAAACCTCACCATAAGAATAAAATCAGTCATATCACATTAGAAACAGAAGGAAATTCTGCTCAATCACAAATAATAGTTGAAAAATCAAATATTCGAATAAAGAAAACAATTAAGAATAAAGTCGCTTATTCTATATTAATTAAGAATAAAGTTACTTATTAGCAATTAAGAATTAGCAAATTTCATGCACTACGTGAACAAAATGTGTTCCTCAAACTTCACCCTAAAAACTATGATTTCAAGCTAACTACGACAAATTTCTCATGCTAAACATCAAAATCATGAAAATTTACATAAAATTTAGAATATTTCATCACTAAAACACCTTTTAAACACAAAATGTCAAGTTCAAACAAGTGGATTTTTAAGAAAAACACAACCACAACATTAAATTCATACCACAAAATCACGTTGTCAAGCTTAAAAACATGAAAATAGAGTAACATACAAGATTTGCAGATGAGAGCAAGGAAAAGCAATAACTTCGATGGTGATTGCCAAACTTTGAACTCAAGAATGTCACTTCAAATGAATACTATTGGGTTTCTTTTAGAAGAAGGTTTTACTGATTTTGAGAAAGAAGGAGAAGAGTTTAAATAAAGAAAGAAAAGTTGCATGGCAGTATGGGAGTTGTAGAGGTGATGTTTTTAAAGAGTAGATGCATGTGGGTATTGAGGTTTATGGAAATGTATAAGAATGAAGGTGAAATGTTGTAGGATTTTTTTTTTTTTTTGGAATAGGTTGGTCAAAATTTGGTTCTTCGAATTTCTCAAGAGTATGAATTAAAATATTTTTATTTGACTTACGTGTAATAAGTGATGCACAAATCAAAATTATTGTTACGTGGCTTATTGCACACACACTACAATTTGGTGCCAGTTTATTCAGGGAAACTGGTGCTTTGACTAAAATTGAAATAGAACACACAAAAACACAAAAAGTGAAGTATTAAAAAATAAACAGAAATAGTTTAGCTACCTCCCAACAAGCTTTTTATTTAATGTTGTGAGACAAAACAAGTACCTTGAAATAACATGATGTTGGGTGGTAATTCCCCTTCTTATAGATTGTTGACCAACACATCCACATAGTCCTTCATAGATACTATACTTCATTCATAAGTAGGCATACAAACTTGAACAGCACTGATTCAACACCAACTCTATATTGAAGATCTCTAAAATCCATATGAATAATAGATGACTCATAATTAGAAAAGATCAACCTAGAATAATCGGCACATAAAGGTCAACATCACAATCTAATACAATAGAATGAACTAACGAGATGAACGAATCACCTTTGACAAACACAACAAATAGTATACCAATCATTTTCTTGATAAAGTGATCCACCATGAATAGCCTCATAGGAGTAACCATGGGTACCCTAGGTCCAAATTCATAAAAATTAGAAGTGGCATCAAGTGGATACATGCACATAAATTACATAAGGCATTATCAAATTTATGAAACCCAATGGTGCACAAAATAGTAAAACCTACCCAATCTTCGTTCTTTGTGTTAAAAATTCTCCATCATAGCGTTACAGTGGTGAGAAATTTAAATTATGCTCGCATTAACCACCATCCTCTTTTGTATCAGCTTCTTTATAAACATTGAATTCTTCAACATTTATAATGGTGTAACAATTAATGGAATATTAAAGGATAATTTAGTGAACTAATCTAAAAACTTCTCAAAATGCTCATCTTCTTTTTCTAAATTAACTTTTGAGGATAAGTAGGGGGACATTTAGACTCATCGTGTTTAGTTTATTTATCCTTTGTTTCTACCTCAATATTATTCATCTCATTAGGAGAATCTTCCTATTTCTCTTTACCAATATTCACTTTTACCTAATTGGACAACTCAACGTTAATCTCAGTGGAGATAGGTACATCAGAATGTTCCTGATCATTAATTTCCTTGATGTCATTGTTCTTTGGCATTACTTTGGGCCCTTTGAGCAATTAACCACTCCTTGTGACTATGGCCTCTTAGTAGCAATCATTCTACAAGCTTGAAAGAGTATTAGTTTTTCCCTCTTTGATTTATTTTAGTTGATAGATGGTTCTTTGAGTCTCTAAATGCTTCATTGAATCATGTGAGAGTTATTGGCTTGATTAAAATTAAAATAATAACTTTTAATATTCTTGAACCCACTATCCGTAGACTCAAATTTCTTTTGAAATCGATTTACCATAATTACATCTTTTAAAACAGTAGTGTCATTCAGACATTTTGTTCATCGGAAGAATCTGATTTTTAGAGAGGTACATATGGATTTGATTTCCAACAGTTGTACCTATGATCTCATCTAGCTCTCTCTTGATCCATCCATTGACTTTGTCGATCTCTGTATTGACCTTCATGGTTGGTCAAAAATGGATTATTATCTTAAAGATGCCAACTAATTTGGTTGGCAACTATGTATCCCGGTCGAGAACCCAGCCCTTGGTTCTCCATGAATCTAACATCTTCATTGAATGAGGCATAAGAGACCTCTTATATAAGCAAAGCTCCACTGTGGGTGCCAATGACATTTAAACTTTAAGTTTTGATAGCCATCATAAGTTTTTCTAAGAGGCTAATGATATTAATTAGTTTTGCCATTTGTTCATCTCATTAATCCTTTTTTTCTCATTTGTTATTGTCAAGGAAAAAACACTAATACTATTTACTCTAACTTGAGTATACCATTTGATTAAGTGATATGTAAACTTTAGAGGACGTATGTTCCATGAAGGAACCTATTTCCTAGTTGTTTACTACTCCTTGGTTCACTTCATTCAAAGTTCGATATAATTTTTTTCAAGTAAAACATGCTTGGAAAACCATGATTTAAGATCAAGGCCTTTTTAATTTCAACTCCAATGCGAACTCTTCCTATGAGGGGCCATGAGTTTACAGTCAACTATGATACATCAGGGCACAATTATTTAATAAGCTTCCGGGAAACTAAATGTTCACTAGAAGAAGTTCCCCACATATGATTTGGAGTTGACTGTGAATAACCTTCCTGTTAAAGATTTATAGGCAATACATGTATGGATTTCATTGTGATATCTTCACATATGACCTAGTCCATAGTATATTTTCAACCAGATAGATGTTAATCTACGATAATTTAGGTTGTTGGAGTTATTGAAGCACCACAAAGTTATGATTCTTTATCATCAGGTCATGGCAAATTTGATAGCAGCTTTTGTCAGCCAGAAGAAAGTTAGAATGGGGAGATAGGCCTTATTAGTAGTGCAGAAGAGAACTTTGTTTCGTATATTAAGTCCTAAGAAAATCAGATGGGTAAGCTTGATAATTATGAGTATGGGAGGGTTATTGCTGGTATGGAGGCTAGCTCTTTATTGATCGAGTAGATTTGTCACAATAGTTTGAGAATACGAGAAAAAGGGTGATTCAAGATAGGGTGCTCAATGGCGAGTCTACGAAGGAAACTCTATATCAAGATAGTATTTTGAGGATTAGTGGTCGTATTTATGTTAACAAATTTGGAAACATGATATACTTGAATTTATGTAAGAAAATGTTAATCTCGATTCATCTTAGGTGACAAAACCTTGCAACCTTATGAATCCTTTATGTGAGAAAATCTTTTCACAACAACAACAACCACATATATGTTTCACTCTCAAAGAAACCTTAAATCATTTTCATAGACGATCATGCATATCTTCATAAATTCATCTTTCATAGTTCAGAAGCATCATCATATGATAAAAACTAAAAATCATAAATCATGGATGGGTTCAAGGGAATTCAACTTAAAAACTTGTAATTACTTAAACCCATGCATAAAAATATTTATAACAATCAATTAGATCATATTTTAAATAAACCTAGGAGATGGAAGAAATCCCTATCTTCAATTGGAGATTTGAACTTGTAAAATTGGAGAATTTATAAACTCTATGGCGGAAAGAACTCCATAGGTTAATACTATCATACCTTGATGTCAAAAGCACATGATTAATAGTAAATTTGGAGACTTGATCTTGAAACTCTAGAATTATTCTTCAATCTTTAGTGAGAGAAATATTAGGGGACGAACTTTGATCAACTTTGAGAATTTAGGAGAATGAGTTTATTAGGTAATTTGGAGGTTAGAAATGCCTATAAAGGGCCTATGAAGAGGTTAAAATGACATAGTATTGGAATAGAATAATTAATAGAAGAACCAAAATCACTTGAAATAAAACTGACGGACCTCAACCAATATTTGAAATCATGGTCCTTAGGTCTTACTACAGACCATAGGTGGGGAGTTCATGAACTAAATTTTGGATTCCCAATGATGGGATCCATGTATGGTTCATTTGTCAACCTACGGTCCGTACATGGACATTGTAGGTTAAATTTTAAGCTCTCATAATATCTTTAAGTCTGAGACTCACATATGAGACCTACGTCCCACTTGTACGTGGAATGACATCCCATCCTGTTGAACCTTAAAAAGGGTACTAGAACATGATATTTTAAAATTATTTAACCCTGCAACCTACTGTTCCCACCTACAGCTCGTAGGAGAATCTACAGTCCATCAGTGGTGTATGTTAGTACAGACACCAGCTAAAGAAATTTGAAAATTTTCCTTGCTTTCAAATACGAGTATTACAATATCTTCCCATTGTGAACATTTTTCCTCGAATAGAACTCCAGATATCATATGAAGGGTAAGAAAAATATCTAAGAGCCCATCATGAATGCAATCACATAAATGCACATAACCGAGGAGGAAACATTAACTCCATGCTAGAACATATTCAAAGCATCATTTCTTGAGGTCTATATGTAAGTCATACTCAAATGCACATAAACATAGAGAAACTAATTACGTTAACTAATTTTTCTCAAAATTTAAGCTTTTCATAAATGTGCATAAATGAGAAAACATAGGAATAACTTAGACATATGAAACCCAAAGTGTAAGCCATGAGGAACTAAATGCCTTAAGCTAGAGTAAGAACGGAAGGAAAAAGATGAGGATAACTAGACATTATATTGGCCTCAGCCTCCGAACTAGCACCTTCAACTAATTGATTCCTCCAAAGAACCTTTACAAAAGCAACCTCTTTGTTTCTCAACTTTTGAACATGCCGTTCCAAAATCTCAATCAAAACTTCTTCGTAAGAAAGACAATCCTTTATACAAAGACACTTCAATGATACTACAAATGTCAGACCACCAAATAATTTCTTCAAAGAGGAGACATGGAAAATCAGATGCACTGATGCAATAGGGTTGGGCATTTGGTAATTTAGTTCGCTTTCAATTTTTTTTGTGGTTTTTGGTTCTTGTAATAGGCGTACTGCACACTGAACCAAAATTATTTGGTTCGATTTAGTTTTTTTTGTTAGTTCTATTTTTTTGTTATGGGCTGCCTAATCGACTTTTTAAAATTTACAATTTTACCATTTTTTTTGTTGCTGAATTACACTTGTCAGCGGTTGCTGCTGAAGAGCTGGCTTGCTGCTTCTACTACGGGAGTTTTGTACGGCCTACTAGTGTTGTGTCACAACCTATGGGTACTCCCGTAGATGTAACAAGGCATATAGAACCCTGAAGGACTCCATACAAGCCAATTAGTCCTCATATCATAAGAAATAGTACAATTTAGAGTAAAATAGTATTTCCAGTCTAAAGAGGTTTTCCAAAAAAGAAAGCTAAAGTCGAGACATTTTGTCTCATCATAGCCATCTATTACAATATTGAATGAAATAAGGCCAAGCCCATAAAGCATGTCCAAAAAGGGAAAGTACATGAAAGAAACTACACATATGAAAATCCATCCTCGAACCATGAGGACTCACTGAGCTATAGCCACAACTATGATCACGTCTAGTGCCATACCCTACTCTTGGGAAAAATGTAGGCAAAAGTAGGCGTTAGTACAAAAATGCACTAAGTATGGTAGCAGTGCTTAAAAACACTTGAAACATGCAAAAAGGGACTGTTAATTTCATGACATGCAATTTAAGTAGCTTTAACATCATATGAGAGATAGTTGGAAATCATGAGTCATATCATCATAGTCAACATAAGCTAGCATCATCTTTATGACTATTGAACCCTTACGGGATACTTTCTTAAGCACGCCTTAGTTCATTATTGATGTTATTATTGTGGGAGATGGTCTCGACCGACATGAGACAATGTCCGCTATAACATGATCACCTGGTGTTACCCAAACCAAAAAGGGATGTTCTACTTGCCTATGGTAGAACCATGGTTTGTTAGCTTAGGTGGATCTACTAGCTAAATATGCTACGAGGGAACATAGTTTATGGGATACAAACATGGCTACTAGAAACCCAGATTAAACTGACGTGAAAGGTCTCCATCTCATGAGACATGCAGAGGAAGCCCAAACTCAACTGACATAAAAGACTTCCATCTCATTTCAATATCAGCTCAGTGATAAGCATAAATCCCACGGAGTACTCATTAAGTCTTACTTACCTCATGTATCATGGAAGGATGTCCTTGAAAACCAATCCAAGTTGGTTCATTAGGATAGCTCATTAAATCGGCGTGAGAAAACCTTTAATAGTTCATGTCTACATGTATATTTTAGATTCAATTAGGTGAGAAAGCCTTTCAACCCTAGAATCTTCGTTATGTGAGAAAACCTTTCACATCATGGACATTATAATTTCATGATAATAGCCTTTCAATCAATACAACAACAATATCATAATCATTGAAACTTCACTCTCAAAGCATCCTTAAAGCATTACATAGATTTCATAAAGACATGAATAAATTCATACTTTACTCTCTCAAGGTTTAAAACTTACTTTCAATCAACACATCAAGAATTCAAACATTAGACATGGATTTCATTGTAATTCAAGTGATATAATCACCTCATACATTAGTAGAGTAGATCATGTAGGTAAATCCTTCGCAACAATTCTATCTACCAATCAACAATCATGATATAAGCCTTACTCTCAAACCATCCTAGTCATAACTCATCATGTTACCTCTACTCTAGAAGCACTATCAATTATCATTCATCATACATGACTAGATCTTAAAGCAAGTCTAATGATAATCTCTCATAATTTACTCTTAAGTAATTCTAGTCATAATTCAACATATAGCCCCAATCTCAATCACTACTAATCATAGATCATCATGTATACCTTAATATAATTCAATTCATGTCTATATGCTCAACCCTCAAGCAATATACTATACATATCATCCATCTTAGAGATTACATCGAAATCCTCAATTTTCCCTTTCATGGCATAAAACTCATTTACATCAATTACATATTTCTAGACATGGGTTAGGCATAGGTACATGTAAATTCACACTAGTATCATGGAATATACTCAATTCAAACATAAACAATCATAATCCACTCAATTGGATCCACATTCAACAATACCCACAACATAAGTTCAAAATTGAGAAATATGGGAATTACATGGGTTCTTAGGGATACATCACAAAAATCATAGGAAATCATCAATTCATGCTTAAAATAACATAATTCAACCATTAGAAAAAAGTTTGAAAGGAACCCATGACTATGGAATCAAACCCTATCTTTTAGGGATTTCTATCCTTTGAAATTGATGGTTTTCAGTGGACTCCATGGATGAAAGCTATCCATGAATAAAAACTAAGATACCTTAATCACAATGACCAATGCTAAGGTTATATGGAGGAGTTGAATCTTGACCTTGATCTTAGTTGGACTTCTTTCTTATTCTTCTTCTTCTTCTAGTTTATAGAGAGAGAAATATTTCTAAGAGGATGAAATTTGGGAATTATTTTGGGTTTTGGAATGAATGACTTAATTGGTTGAGTTTTGGGGTTAAAATGACTAATATAGGAGTCATAGGCTTGGGCAAAATGATTTATCTTTGAGTTAAAACAATTGGGAAGGGACCCATGAAGTCCCCTGACTGAAATTGCCGAAATAGCATGATGGAGGCCTTCATGGATCGTCATCATCACCATGGCCCAGTCAAACGGGTCGTGAAGAATTTTCGCCTGACAGTGCTTCACTATTTTAGGCGTAAAATTTTACTCTAAGATGGGAATCGGGCATACTCAGTGTCTTTAGAAAGAGGACTCATAGACCTTCAATTTGACAGGTCATGGCACACCTAATTCGTCATGAGCTAAGAGATATGATTATTTGAAGTTGACCCTAAATTCTAGGTCTAGTGAAAATCCCTTCACTTGAGGCTCCACAAGCCATGGTGCCTACCATGAGCCATGGTGCCTCTCTTTTTCATGATCCAGTAGCTAGGCAACCTTCCCCTTAACCCCTAAAAACTAAGTTAACCTCATAACCCCTCCCATGGCCCGTCAAGGCCTTCACAACCAGTGAAGTGGCCTGTGTGAAGGAGGTCAAGTTGGGAAGCCTCGAGGAGGCTATTGCCTCACCACCACAAGCCATGAAGGCTCTTGTGGCAAGGTGGATTGTGCCTTGGGAAAGTTGGGCAGCCTTGGCCCGTTTCCCTTGGATCTTGGCCTTTGCCCTTAGCTTGTTGCTCTTACACTTAGCCCTACTTAGTCTACTAGACTACGGGGTGTTACAATATCTCCCCCTTGGGGAAATTCGTCCTCGAATGATGATGTAGACACCTTACGGGAGTAAAGACTCAAGACTAGCGGTCCATCATGCATGCAACATCATAACAATGCACAAAACAAGGAGGAAACATCAACTCCAAACATCAAAACACTCAATGCATCACAAGGAAGTAGGAACTATATCAAAAAACCCATTATCCTTGAAATTACAACATTTCTTCTGTTCTTAGAAAAATTACCTTCTCCAAGCTATAAGGATGCTCAACAAAATTTCATGGAGTCAATATGCAATTTACTCTAAAAAAGCATAGCTAAAGCATGTTCAACAATTCAAGCATATAGGCAACTTATACTTAATGCACAACAACATGAGGAAATTCAATTATATAAATTCATTTAATTCGAGACATAAGCTTTTATGAACATGCATAATATAAGGAGATCATGGTACACAGAAAACACACATGACTCCAAAACATTAAACAAACCAATAGGAAATCTTTATCTCAAGCTACGGTAGGAGTAGAAGGAAAGAAATGAGGATATCAGAACATCGTATAGGCCTCGAGCTCCCAAGTAGAAACTTAACTAAATGATTCCTTCACAACACTTTTACGAAAGAAACTTCCTTACTTCGTAACTCCTTAACCAAACTTTCATCAACTTTTAACCCTTCTCATGAAACCATGGATGTCGGATCTCCAACACACTTCTCAAGCACAGAGACATAGAAAACCAAATGCGCTAGTGCCAACTCATTTGGCAAATCTAACTTATAGACAACCTTACCAACATGTCTAAAAAATCTCAGATGGGCCTACAAAAGGGCGATCAAGCTTCCCTTTCTTAGCAAACCTCTTTAAATTTTTCATTGGTGATATTCTCAAGTAACCCAAACAATGAATAGTAGGGACACTCAATCAACCTTGCTATCTAAGCACACCATCTACCCTTGGGAGGAAGCCTCCACTAATTTCTTAAGTACCACTTCTTTCAAGCCCCTTTGACTAAACACTTATTGCAATCTCTCGTGATTATTAAACACATCTACTTGTACCCTATATAAATAATGCCTCCTAATCTTTAAGGCAATAACAGTCGCCTCTAACTCAAGATCATGGGTAGGATAATTCTTCTTATGGACTTTAAGTTTCCTTTAAGCATAGGTAATCACCTTACCAATATGTATAAACACACTTCTCCACCCAACTCTAGAGGCATCACAATACATCACAAAACCATTCATCTCCTTAGGATCTAACTCAATTCCCATGCTTGACACAATAAGACCAAAGAAAGCTATAGACCATAAATTCACACTTACTAAACATTGTAAAAAGTTGTTGGTCCTTAGGAACTTGCAACACTAGTCTCAAATGGTCCATGTGCTCATTCTCACTACTCAAATAAATCAAAATATCATCAATAAAAACAATTACGAACATATGAAGGTATTGTCTAAACACCCAATTAATCAAATCCATAAATGCCACCGGAGCATTTCTTAACACAAATAACATAACCAAAAACTCATAATGACCATACCGGGTTTTAAAAGTCATCTTTGGAATATCATCCCTTCTCACCCTAAATTTGTGATAAGCAAATCGGATATCAATCTTAGAGAAATAACTAGCCCCTTGAAGTTGGTCAAATGCTAATCTATTTCCCTCACCCTAAATTACTGGTAAAAGCAACCTTTATCTATCATCCTTCTAACCTTCATATAAGGAACAAGTAACCTTTAGGCATAAGAATTTCCTCTTCCACTCTAGGATAAGCTCACTTGGAAACTAAAATCTGACCATCCGAGTGTTACAATCAATAGAGGCATAACAAGAATGCAATCAATCCCTACCAAGGATAACATCAAGTTCTAACACCTCAAGCTCTATCAATTCAACAAGAGTAACTCTATGGGATAAAGAAATGGGACACTTCCTATAGCCTTTTTAACCACAATAGAATCCATTACAACATTAGAGATAGAAAAAGTTTCTAACAACACATCCGGAAGAACATCAAACCTTATAGACACATATGGCTCATAAAACAAAATAGCACCGGGACCTAATAACATAAAAAATCCAATGGAAAATTTTCTACATACCGGTAGCCATACTCTTTTTCACCTCTAGCCTGGGAGCATTGAATCTACCTTTGTTTGGAGCACTAGTACCCGGACCACTTGGACTGGATGAAAGGTATGGTTGAGACCTACGATTACTATCTCCTTCATAATAGCAACCGAAGGACAATGCCTTATCTTCTGGTCCATCTTACAACACCCAAAACAAATATTTGTGCCAGCTAAAGATTCACACTCATGCCTTCTTGTACACCTAGCACAATCTGACCATACAATCCTATTAATCCCTTCATGAATTTAAGGGTTAGACACCCTCTTCTTGCTAAACATTGGTGCAATCTTAGAAGGAACTCATCAATAAATCCTTGGTTGTACACAAAGACGACCATGTCCATCGGACATCTCTTGAGAAATTATCATCATCAATTCTAAACCTCTTTTTGTCCCTAGACCTCTCTTTGAGTTTCTCTTGTTCAACCCTTTGGGTACAAACCATAAGACAAGAAATATTGATATCATGACCAAGCATGGCCTTACGATACTCTTTTACTACCAAGTCGGACACACCCGACACAAACGTACTCATTATCAACCTAGGGTTGGCTAATATAGATGGAGCGTATCTCGACAATCGATTGAACATCCTAGCATATTCCTTAGTACTCATACTACATTGCCGAAGGTTAATAAACTCAAGTACCCTAGCCTCTCTCATCTCCAAAGGGCAAAACCTATCAAGAAAACCATTCTTAAACCTTTCCCACTCCATGGGACCCACTTCCACTGACATCGCTTCTTTACATTGATTGAACCAAATCTGAGCAACACTTTTTAATTGGTAAGACGCGAATTCTGCCTTCTCTACCGGAGTCACACCCACAAAGTCCAACACCTTATAAAACTCATATATAAACTCTTGAGGATCTTCCTTCGTCTTTAACCCATAAAATTCCAAAATTTCTATCCCAGCCAGACTGAAAGGTTGAAAAACAAACCTTAACTTCTCATTAATCCCTTGATCGGTCAAAGGATCAACCGAAACTTGAGGAGCTTGAAGAGGATCTCCTTAATAAACATTTTCTCCCTCAATTCCACTAGTGAAATATCCTTAAGTAGTCATGTCCTGCAGATCAGCAGGTAAGTATTAGGAAGGAGATCTTATAGAGTTAAACTTTGTGGCACGACTTAGAGTAATGAAGAAGTGGAGTTTCCTAATCATCTTGAAGCCTCTCATTCATAAATGTGGCGCACTTCACACTCATGAACAAGACTCTACTAGACTTGGCTTATGAGACATCATCCTAGGATCATTCTAAACCTTGTGCTCTGATTACCAAGTTTGTCACAACCCAAGGGTGCCCCCTAGATGTAACAAGGCGTATAGAACCCTGAAGGACTCCATACAAGCCACTTCGTTCACATAGCATAAGAAATAGAAAAATTTAGAGTAAAACAATATTTCTAGTCTAAAAAGTTTTTTTATAAAAGAAAGCAAAAGTCTAGATACTTTTTCTCATCATAGGCATCTATTACTATATTTAATAAAATAGGGCCAAGCCCATACAACATGTCTGAAAGGGGAAATTACATGAAAGAAATGAGACATATGAAAATTCGTCTTTGAACCATGAGGACTCGTGAAGCTCGGGAACAGTCAAATCCAAGCTCTAGCCACAAGTATGATCACCTCTAGTGTCGGACACTACACTTAGGAAAAATGTAGGTAAAAGTAGGCGTTAGTAAAAAAATGCACCAAGTATTGTAGCCATGAATAAAAACACTTGAAACATGCAAAAAGGGACATTTTATTTCATGACATGCAATTTAAGAAGCTTTTAAACATCATAGTTAACATAAGCTAGCATCATCTTTATAACTTTTGAACCCTTATGGGATACTTCCATAAGCATGCCTGAGTTTATTATTCATGTTTTTTTTATGGGAGATAGCTTTAACCGACATGAAACTATCTGAGATATAACATGATCACCCGGTGTAGAGGAAGAAACAGGAAATTTGTGTTACTCTAAGGTTGGATGTAGATTTTGTGAATCAAATTATATTGAAATGATGATTTCCTACTAGGGTATAGTTTGCATTTATTCTTTTATGAGTAGATAAATCCTTAGCTATAGGTGTGTGTGCTAGATGGGGATGTATAACCCTAAATAGGAATTGATACATCAACTCTAAAATTGATTGGATGGCATGTATATATTATTCTCTTGACATTTGAATCTAAATAAGTGGTTTCCATGATTGATTGAGTTCTTTAACACCATTTAGGCTTGAGAAAGTAAAGTGGAGTTGGGTAAGACTCAAAAGTGACGACTTGTTGAAATTACTCTATGTATTTGAGCAAAGCATGGGATAATCAAGATATTTCTCATTTAATGATATGAGTTTAGGATAGTCTGTCAACACAAAAAATATTTGGTGTTTTTCATGAAAGGGTCTAGGAGTTAGAGAGAATCCAAAGACATACATTTGATAGTTCGGGAGAATATCAAAACATATCCTAGACTAAATGAAATCCATGTACCAATATATTTTACCACGAGTAATCTTATCCTATTTGAGTTGAAACCACAATCGGTATGCAACACCCATAGCCCTTTTATAACTTGGTAGACCATATTTGTATTGATCCTCTGTTTTAATACCTAATATTGGTGAATTTTAGTTGTTACTGAAACCTCCTAGATTTATATGTATACATACTTGTTGAGAAATCAATTTGTTTGTTTTTCAAGTTGTGAAATCAACGGAAGGTGAACCCATCTATAAATCCTTATGGTTCCTAGAACTCTAAAGTTGGGGCTTTTTATTACAACTATGTATGTAATAAAAAATTAGAAATAGTTTAGCACTTATAGAAATTTCTTTCATTTCTGGGGATCTATTTAATGGTCGTCTTTTTTATTTCTGGATTTAAACTTGTGGGAATTTTATGTTCTAGTTACTTAGTGCTTATTGCTTTCCTTAATAGAGCATGATGGACCAAGCGGGGGACAATGAAATAGTTGATAATGCCGAAATCACAAATGAATTTTCAGTGGTGTAGCACCCATATAAATGAATGTAGCTGGGTCAATTCTCTTACCTTAAGAGATAAGGAACATTGCCTTTCAAATTGTCGGACCAACGCTTCAACTATTACATAAGAAGTTATTAATCCAAGGAAAAATGGTTGACCATGTACACAAAAACTTGAGAAATTTTGTGAATGTTTATCTCCCATTAAAAATTTGGACACGAGTCAAGAATTTGTCAAGCTAAAGTTGTTTCATTTTTCATTGATTGAAGAAGCTACCACATGGCTTGGACAGTTATCCCGAGGGTGGATTACAACTTAAGAATTAATTAAAGACGGCCTTTACCGAGAGATTTTATCACATTGTAAGAAGTTATAATAGAGGGATGGGATAAAAAAACTATGCCCAAATGCTTGGAGAAGCGATACACAAAGTGTGGCTATGGTTTTTGAAGAAGATAATTGATTACACATATTAGGACACTTCTTAAAATTCTAAGTGCCAACGATCGTTAGTCAGTACTATAAATCGACTAAGTGAGTTAGGGTCAAATCGCACAGGGAGTGGTGCGTGCTTGAGATTCAATAGCCAAGTATAAATTGGTTCAAGTCAATCATAGGTAAAGACATTTATGAATAAAAGCATAGTTCAAATTGAAGGTTGACAGAAGTATCAAATAAGGGGGTTTTGATTGTAATTAACAATTACAACAACAAATAACAAGAATAAGCAAGTAATGAGATGAGTTCTTGGGATGTGATTGGATTATAGGCTAAGGTAGACAAATGGGTGCTTCAAATTAATAGTAAATAGATGTAAATCAGTGAATAAGCTAGACTTTAGTGGGGATAGACTTTCTCTCAAACAATTTATCCCGAATCAAATTGTTTTCTCTCGAACAACAATAAGCAGCAATTAAGAACAATACGCTTTAGTCCATTCACTCTCTCGAGTTGAATGTGTGGAAAAGGGTTTAGGATTCAGTCTCTCGAGCTGAACCCATGACAACCGAATATCCATATACCATCAATTCAGTAATCTTGGTTTTAAAACCTCTCTCTCGAGCAAGCCAAAAACCGTAAGGTAGAGTTGCATTTGCAACTACAACCCTTTAAATTAAACCACAATTACTCATTGAAATCACCATTAAACCACATTTAAACTATCAATTAATAATACCCAACAGCTAACTTAACCCGTAATCACATAATCACACCCCAAGAATTGGGCTTTTAGCAAGATGTCATAAAAAGATAGAAATCGTTACCAAATTGTGTTTCCATCAACTAGGTAAGATTAATTTTGTCTTTACAAAGATCAAAGTTGAAGAATCTCAAAGACCCACTTCAAATTTCTCAAAAATGGAAATCTTCAATTCTTCAAAGCTAAGGAAAATATTATCTCCAAACTCTCAGTTCTAAACTCGTAAAACTTGAAAACTGTTTGATAATAATAATTCTACTATGAAAACTCATATACTAAACTAATAATTTAAAAATGTATTTATAGTCGCCAAAAATATGTTACACAGGACCATTCGACGCAATAAGTCGGGCTTGCCGATCCACTCTGCAATTCACCGTTTGGTTAATTCTATCGCCTTTTTGCTTTGGCCTTTAGCATTTTTAAGTTTTCTAACTTTGGGTGATCTAGCACTGCATCGCGAAACCGCTCGGCAACACGTCAACTGCTCCTTTTCATTGCCGACTTCATTTTCTTCTTTAGGACTTGGCACACTAAAACTTTAAGTGAAATCATGGCCATTCGGTGACTGGCCCAATGGGTTAGGCGATCATCAAGCCTTCTTTTCTTTGTTCTTTCAGCTGCAATTTTCGTTTTTGCTCATAAGTGTCCATGTTTTTTCCTCAATCCAAATACCTGGTAATCAAGTATTTACATTAGTTATTGGCATAAAATAAGTATTTGAGGACACTAAATCTATTAAAATAAAGTCCTAAATGAGTCCAAATTGTGGACTCATCAACACCCGTAACTTAAACTTTTGCTTATCCTCAAGTAAAACTCAAGCTCAGTAGTTCAAAAAGGATGTCTAAAACAAAAAGACTTAAATTAATCTTGCAAGGATCAATTGTGCACTGAAAGATTCAAGTTGTGACTCACCATTATCAAAGATTGTAATATTCACAATACTTGCTTCAAATGCAAGTTCAAGCTCAACAAAGGTACTCAAATGCCCTCACATGAAGAATGATTTCGTATTCACACACAATAGTTCAACAATTTATAGTTTCGAAATCAAATGCAACACTCACACTCACAAAGATGAACACACTGCATGATTTTAGACATAGGTTTGCCCTTATTTTCGAATCAATATTTGTTTCAGCTCACTCAAGATCAAAAAGGTCTTTTCAAGGCTTGTAATAGGGCAAAGTGTAAAGGTATGGTCATTTAGGCTCGGTGACTTCTATCCTTATGAAATGTGGTTTGAACAACACTTTCTTTCCTTTTCTTTATCATTCTCATTCATTCTCAAAGTCGCCCCATTATTCATCTTCCATGGACTGTTGGAAAACCCATTTCTTTTTGCATTTTCACAACTTTATTCCACAACTTTTTCATTATTTTCTTATTTTTCTCTCTTTTTTTATATGGAGGGGTTCCATCTTTCTCAAAACCATAGGTCAAAGGGGACCTTTTTGCACTTCTTGATTTACCTTTTCTTTTCATCACACCCCCAACTTAGGCTTTTGGCCTTGGTTGGCTATTCAAATAAACCACAAATCATGAGGATTAAGGGTAATGGATCAAGAAAGGTCACAATTTCATCAAGTTTCTTCCAAGAAAAGGGTAAGGCTCAAAAGGTGTTCAAGCGAAGTTCACAAACTCACAAGGTAGGCCACAAAAGAGGTATAATGTCAAATTGTTCACACTCTTCAAAGTTTCTTAAAATCATTTCAAGAGATTGCATCACTTAGTCAATCGGACAAACGGGACAAATTCTAGGTATCATTACACATGACTCACGGTAAGCTTATCACACAAGGCATTGACACCAATGTCAAACAAGACTCCACACTTTCTTTAGTGTGTAATGCTCTTCACAAGAGACTCAATTTGATACTTCGCTAGTCATAACGAGATGCAAAAAGTTCGCATATTGTCTATGCAACTTCATTTGACCTCATCGTAGTCGCAGATTCATTTTTGTTCGATTATGACCACTATTCAAATCATTGGTATTGATTAAGACTGATACTTAAATTTGCAAGCGAACAACCATATTCAAACACAAACAAGAGGTGACACAAAATTTTTCGGAAGGGTCTAAAAATCATTTACAATTACCACAAGGAGCCACAAGCACAATCATCCAAAAGATAGTGCTAAACACAATATGTAGCTCAAAAACCCAAATATGTAGACATAACAATAGTCACAAGAGGTGGGCCTCACCCCAGCACAAATAAAAACCATTTGTCCTCAAATGCAAGCAAAATAATGTCCATAAATGATTAAAGATAAGACAGAGAGGGAGGTAAAGAGTGATCCTATCTACACAGTCACTCCATCTGTCGGGGTATCAGTGCTCGATGCAGTGCTTGGAACCTGGGTATCAGTGCCCAGAATCACCTCAGAATGACAATCTCCACTGGACCCACCCATGGTGGTGTCTCTCAAAGAGGTCTGACGAGCAGTCTAAAACATAACATCTTCAAGGTTTGCCAGATAATCATAACCCTCTGCATTTCTTAGATATATCTGCTCCTTGTCGTTCACTACATCTGACTTATCAAATGTTGTAGCATCCCTATGCACATCTCCGGTGGTAGCTGAAGGAACCTCTGAAGTCTACGAATCGTACATGTCATCTGCAGCCTCTAGTAGTGAAGTGAAGTCGGTAGACATTAGATTGTCTACGCCCTTCCTCAAATATGCTACTTTGGCTTTCAAAGACGTAACCTTGGAGGTCTCCCCTTGTCTACTCTCACAAGCCTCAAATTTTATGGTGAGTGCGTCAATATAAGTCTGGAGGGGGTTAAGTGTAGTAGGAATGACACTCTCGATCATCCAGAGGATGAACCTCTCCAATCGAGTTACCCTTACATCAGCTAAATGGGCTAGGTACCCCATATTCAGGATCATCGCCTAGGTAATCTTGGCTGGCTAGGAAGAGGTAGAGGTACCTTGTGCCTGTGAAGTAGAAGAAGTTAGAGCAGATGTACCAAAAGGCCCGGAGGCCATAGTAGGCAAAGATGCCTCTGCAGGTATCGAATCAATGTCCTCCTCCGAAGATGTATCCACCAGAGTTGCTCTCCTCCTGTCGGCCTCCTCTCAGGTGTACTCAGCCTTAACACGTCGTATGTCTTTGGAGGAAGAAGGGGTAACCTCAGTATCTCTCGCATCATTTCGGGGTACTCCAACACGCCAGCACAACTCTGTGTTCAAGACTGGGAATGGAAGTGAGGTCTGTCGCTGCTTGGCCTTTATGGCCATCTGTTGCTTAATAATAAGCCCTATGTCAATGCTTTTCCTAGAAATAAATGACCCAAGGAAGTCAGACTTAGGATGATGGATAACATACTCATTTTGGTAAGGCATAATAGAGCTGCTGATGAATCCAAACCAATAACGTACAGCTACACTCAAATCCCTCTGCTCGATCGGGACTCCTGCCACTATCTACCTCAGGGTGGTGTCTAAGATGAGGGGCACCAACCAACCCTTGAGCTTAACTAATGATGCTGTTGTGGTAGCTAGGTTGGGGTTGTCAAGGGCATATCCCCTGTCAAGTACGATTTTAATGTACTCACTACTGCAGCCAACTTTCTTTTCCCGGACCATGACCGACTTTACTGGTCCGAACTCTCTGGCCTTCTTCTTGCACTTCGGGACAAAGTCACGATACGCTGAATATAACTCCCATACCCATGAAGGAATATTGGGGCCTCAGGCCTAGTGAACTGCTCAAATCTATTAAAGTGGAGGGTGTCCCTCACCTTGGAGTATTTGTCCTAAAGGCCTTCTGTATACAACAATTTCTCAACTAGAATTGTTCACAACCCATCACTTTTCAACTAGTTGAGAAGCCTAGGAGGAGGTATTACCGGTGATACTGGAGCCACAAAAGGTGTCGGAGCTGGCACTGAACCTACTGGGGTTAAAGTTGAAGGAACTCTAGCTGAGTCAGGGCGAGATCTAGAACGGATCTTAGTCCGCCAAGACTGTAAGGGATGATCTTCTTCAGACTCAGGTAATGCAGCCCGGGAGTCAGCAAACACTCTTTCAGATGTTGGCTTCTTGCCTTTGCTCTGACCTCCTGTTGGAGGCTCTTGCCTTCCCCTTTTGGGAGGATTAGCTCCTTTTTCATTTATAGTAATGCCCTGTGCTCTTTTTTGGGGCGGTATGTTAATATTTGTCCTTACCATATTTGCATAACATCAAAAAAGAGCTAGAAAAAATTCACGCAAAAGCACAGAAAAGTAGTTGCATGCATACTCACCAAATCAGTCGGTGAGTCGCCAAGTATCTTTGGCGAGCTAGATCGAGCTCGCTGAAAGGATTGGCATAGAAATCTCAAAATAAAATTTACATGTCAAAGTTTGAAGGGTGTTTCGGTGATTCACCGATAGTATTTGGCGAGCAAGGACAAGCCCGCCGAAAGTTATAGTGCAATTAAGGGTCAGAGGCGCAGACAAAGGGCGATCAAGAAGGACTTTTGGCAAGTTGCCGAGTGCCTTCGGGGACATCAAGCTTCTCGCCAAAAATTACAAAACCAAAATTCACATTTACCATGAAATTAAAGGTGAGATAGGGAACTTCGGCGAACAGTCGAGTGGTTCGCCAGCTCGCCAAATGACCCAATGTGCCTACTTTCAACCCAACTTCCCAAATTCAACCCCGTTTCCCTCGAAAACAAAATCAAAACATGAACTTATCAAATTAAACTAAGAACCATTATTCCCATTCCCCAGGATACTCAGACTTCTTTCGATTTTGCCAAATTTGGCCATTTGATGACTTTTTCCCTTAGGAATGATGTTGACCGCTCCAGCATTGGGCAAAACATTCCATTTAGCACAAATGCGGGCTAATAAAACTTCACCTAACTAAACCCAACAATATGCAGGCACAACCCTAAAATTTTTAACCAATTTTAAGGCACAAAAACTCAGGAATTTAACTTTAAAGGCATTTAAGGCACGATACTCAAATAAATAGAGAAACACGCAAACACAATTATGATCAGAGAGGCCCAACACACAGCAATAAGACAAAAACCAATTGCATAAGAGTACAAATTACTAAGGATAAATTTGGGATTCGGAAAACCAACCTTGGATGCCGAATAAACAAGTTGAAATTCTAGGAGACAAAGTAATACACTATGAACACAAATATGACGACTAAAATGTGAAAAAAAATGCCAGAAATAGAGTACTAAAGTGTGGGTGTGAGTTTGGGAAGTTAAATGTGAGGGAAAGTGAAAGAGTTGGGAGTTTAAACCTTTGACCTTTAAAAACCATTCAGTTCTCGCCCATTCGGCGACATTAGTTTTGCTCGCCAACCCACTCGGTGACACACCGAGTGGGCACTTATCTCACCGAATTTTACATGACCTCCAGTTCATGTAGGGGTCCAAATGGCAGACTAGATAGCGATCATCGACCTGGTTGGCGATTTGCCAAGTTGCTTCTAAGCTCGCTGAATTTTAAAGATTCCACTTTAAAAATGTCTTGGGTCAAACTGCGGTCCAAGTCGATCTCGCCGACCTCTTTAGCAATGCGTCGACTGGATTTTCAGCTCGCCAATCTCTACCTTTCTAACAGTTTCTACACTTCAACCTACACAATCAACATATCATTATTTCTAAAACAAAAATAAAGTGGTAAGCACTTGGGTTGCCTCCCAAGAAGTTCCTTAGTTAACATCATGGCATGACTTCCCTACTCAATTTTGATTGGCGGGGTACAGACAAGACAACACATGACCCATTTAGGCTTTCAGCAGTTGAACATATATGAAATGGAAAGCAGTCATCTCATTCAGCAATAAGATATTCTCTTTTATCTCATTCAACACTTTGTTGTGCTCTTCTACTTTATGAAGAATGAGAGAGAGTATCTCTTTTATTTGTCCACCCTTGTACACCTTGCGCTTTATACGCTCCTGAGGGGGAATGTATAGGTCTTTCTTTTTGTCCGGTGCTTCCAAATCCAAGATCCTTTTGGCCACTAGATCCAACTGAGTTAACAGTGTGGCAAAGATCTAGTTCGTCTCAGTCTCCTTGTTGGTCATGGCCATGTGATCAAGGAGCTGGGCTGCTATTTCATAGGGTAATCGTGAGAGACCCCCGGGAGACATTTGGTCAGCCACTTCTCTATTTTCTAGACCAAGACCTCTATAGAACCAGTTCAATAGCATGTTATCTGCAACTCCATGCTCTGGGCATTGCAGTAATAAAGACTTAAATCATAGTCACAGCTCATGGATTGACTCACCCTCTATTTGCTTGAAACTTAGGATGTTATCCCTAAGAATCATCATTCTCAAAGGAGAGAGGCCCATTTGGTCACCAATGCTACAAGACATGCTCCTTTATGCTGCTCTAAACAAGCAACACAAAAACCAAAACTAATAATGAGTAAGTTCAACTATAACTAACAAGAAAAAAATTCAACTTAACTAAAGAATCTTAATCAACACCACTCCCCGACAGCAGCGCCATTTTGATTTAACGTATCAGAACACTTCTTCCAATTCTAAGTGCCAACGATCATTAGTCAGTAATATAATCCAACTAAGTGAGTTAGGGTCGAATCCCATAAGGAGTTGTATGTTCTTGAGATTTAATACCCAAGTATAAATAGGTTCAAGTCAATCATAGGTAAAGAAAATTCCGAATAAAAGCATAGTTCAAATTAAAGGTTGACACAAGTGTCAAATAAGGGGGTTTTGATTGTAATTACCAACTATAATAGCAAATAACATAAATAATCAAGTAATGAGACGGGTTCTTGGGATGTGATTCGATTATACACTAAGGTAGACAAGTGGGTGCTTGCAATTAATAGTAAATAGTTGTAAATCAGTGAATAAGCTAGACTTTAGTAGGGATGAACTTTCTCTTGAACAATTTATCCCGAATAAAATTGGTTTCTCTCGAACACCAATAAGCAGCAATTAAGAACAGTACACTTTAGTCCATTCACTCTCTTCTGCTGAATGTGTGGAAAAGGGTTTAGGATTCTCTCTCTCTAGCTGAACTTATGACAACCCAATACCCACATGCCATCAATTTAGTAATCTTGATTTTAAAAGCTCTCTCTCAAGCAACCCGAAAACACGAATGTAGAGTTGTATTTGCATCTACAACTCTTTAAATTAAACCATAATTAATGATTGAAATCACCTTTAAACAACATTTAAACTTATCAATTAATAATACCCAGCAGCTAACTTAACCCATAATCTCATAATCACACCCCAAGAATTGGAGTTGTAGCTAGACATCATAAAAAGATAGAAATCGGTACCAAATTTTGTTTACATCAACTAGGTGAGATAAATTTCATCTTTTCAAAGATCAAGGTTGAAGAATCTCAAAGACCCACTTCCAATTTCTCAAAAATGGAAATATTTAATTCTTCAAAGATAAGGAAAATATTGTCTCCAAACTCTTAGTTCTAAACTCTCAAAACTTGAAAACTGATTGATAATAATAATCCTACTATGAAAACTCATATACAAAACCAAGAATTTAAAAATATATTTATAGTCATCAAAAATATGTTGTAGAGGACCATTCGGCACAACAAGTCAGGATCGCCGATCCACTTGGCGATCCACCCTTTGGTCAATTCCATCACCTTTTTTCTTTGGCCTTCAACATCTTCAAGTTTTGTAACTTTAGGCGATCTAGCACTGCATCATGAAAATGTTCGGCGACACACTGACTGCTCCTTTCCATCGCCCACTTGATTTTCTCCTTCAAGTCTTGGCATACTAAAACATTAGATGAGATCATGGCCATACAACGACTCGCCTAATGGGTTAGGCGATCATCAGGCCTTCTTTTCTTGGTTTTTTCAGCTACCTTGTTCCTTTTTGCTCATTAGTGTCCATGATTTGTTCCTCAATCCAAATACCTGGAAATCAAGGTTTTAGATTAGTTATTGGAACAAAATAAGAATTTGAGGACATTAAATTTATTAAAATAAAGCCTTAATGAGTCAAAATCATGGACCTATCAATAACAGAGTGCTAAAATCATTAGGTGTTCGACCAAGTTTTGTTTTATATTTTCTACTCTGCATTGGATGAAGTGATTAAAAAAGTTGTAAATAAGTTAGCTAGAGGTTACCTCATAACCATTACCTATCCTAGAGTTACTATCTCTCTTAATCAAATGGCAATAATAAATATGGCATGGCATACTTGAGATAGTGTGAAAGGAGGTAGTATCGTTTCCTCTACAATGATAAAGGAGATCAGAATGAAAGAGGAGAATCAATATGAACATATGGTTATGATGGTGACGACTGTTGACCTCCTAGAAAAAAACATGATGGTCAGTGAACTAAACATGTAAATTCCATTAGATCATAGTGTAGAACATTGCTTAAATAAGAGGTTGATTATGCCTCATGTAATGAGGATGTTAGATATTTGGCGAACCAATGGTCGGGTTCTCGCTTGGGGTATAAAGAAAGAAAAAAAGGTATTTGGCGTCCTACAGTAGAGAATAAAATTTATAGTGACCGAGAAAGACAATCATGTGAAGAAGATTATGCTATAGAAGATGATAGATAATACCATCAGAGTTCAAATTATTGTGTGCCTCCCTGAAAAAACTGATGTTTTACGTAACCAACCATGTGTGAGTGACCCAACTAGTGCAAAAATTGAAGAGATGTTGAACAGAGTTCTAAAAAGAGTTGGGTCTACGAAAAATAACGTAAATGATATCAAGAGTGGTGTTTAAAATTGACTTAAATCATTAGGTCTCACTTCGCTACAATCAAGAAACTGGAGACATAAACCAACCTATATATCCGCTCAACTGAATCCAAGAGCTAAAGCCATTGTCTGAAGTGGCACCCTCTCAAACATGAACAATGATGGCCATTTTATGTCAATAGCAACGAGGAGTGGCAAAGTGATGGAAGATGCCATGATGGCGCCAATGAAGATTTGTTATGGAAAGGCTAATTATGGCGTAAAGCCTATTTCACACATCAGCATTGTAATTGATGAAAAATCATCTAAGGAGGACAATGTGAATAATGGTAAATGCTGAATTTAGTGGGGTAGCATATTTCATTGGGTTTGAAACGAATCATGAGCACCACAATGGGGATTTTTTTCCTCTTTAGGTATTACCTGATGCACCAACAACAGGTGTAGGTAACCTTCTTTAGCATGGTTGCAACAGATCCTCAGTGATAATAAAGGTCTCTACACTTGGTCCTTATGGTCACCTGACATGTTCTCGCGATAGTGATGATCTTTCTTGTGGTTTTGACCACATTTGGTTAATGAGATCATGAGGGTTGACATCCACAATCTTGTAGGTCATTTAATTGGTGGGCCGTGATCACGACCATTTCATGTGTGATTAAGATGTGTTGTGTGACTAGTGATTTAAATAAACACCCATTTTATTTGAGTGTTTGTTGTAAATTTCTAATTGGGTTTTCTCAATATTCAAACATCTAAATTAGGTGATACTTGTTGCATTTGATCTAGAAGATGTATGTTTATGTGTTAGGGTTTTCAGTAAAGTTTGGGGAGCTTATTGTTGAGGTAAATTTCATCCCCAAGGGATCAGTCGAGCTCTGTTGTTGATGGTTTTGTTTGAATAAGCATAATAGATTCATCGCAATTTTCGTGCTTGAATTATATCCTAAAATTGGACAGATGTTCAATAAACTTATTCGTACCTATTCAAAGAGTCAATTTTAGAATTGGTAGTGCATGTCCCACAATTCAATTTTTGACCCAATTTTGGGTGGGCTCCTATTTTCCATAGAGTTTGGTTACTTTTGGAGGCTTATCCATGGTTCAAGGTCCATGCTTTGCACTATCCGACTTTTGGTTCATCGGGTTGAGTTCTCAAAAGCTATAGTTATTCGGTGTACATGTTAGGCTTATGGGGCTCACTCGGGTTTTTATTTAAACTTGCACACACGGGTACCTTCTTGGCTTATGAGGTCTAGTTAGATTTTAGTTATCTATTTACTTGCTTCATTTAATTTTTTTTTCTGCACCCGTTTGCAATTCTTTAGACTTTTTCTCTTTGACCTATATTGTGTTTAATGATCGACTTTCATATTGCTTTTAGATTTCTTACTCAGTTGGCCTATGATGACTATTGAGTACCTATTGTTTTTGTATTACTGCTACACTTTGCAGATATTTTATGTTGCAATTCTAAGCACAATCTATCAACATTGACTTCAAGGCAATTGACACTATATTAAGAGACAAGGGTGAGCTTATCGCTTCCTGGATCATACATGTCTCTTTTTGTATGTTTGGCTAGTAATTTTTATTTTGAGACAAATATTTCATTGTTTGTGAATGTTCGGGACTTCTACTCATTTTTGTAGTAGCTCTCTACTTTTGATTTCCACATTCTTTGGGGGATCTTTTGTTTTATGTATATATCTGTTGCTTTCGATTTCTTCTTAAGTTATTTATGTTAAGTGGATTATTCTTGTTTGGGTTCTACCCTCATACACATTACTTAAGGTTCCATGTTATGGGTTGTCTTACCTACTTGTAGGTTCTCGTAGTTGCCATCATGACCAGAGGAATTGTGTCGTGACACTTCATGGGCGATACTCAAAGCAACAAGTGATCACTAACTCCTAATCTTAAAGGCTAATGCCTAACTTCATCATAAATCTTGTGTTTATTTGTGTTGAGCTAAGCCAGCCCTTAATCACCCAATCTCTATATGAGTACTCTTGATTCATATCAGTACCATGTGGCGTAGGTTGAAAAGCTTCAAACAAACTTTCTAGGGAGAGACAATGCCTACCATATAAGACCTCAAATATACCCATTTATATACTTGAATAGTAGTTGTTCTTAACGTAACCACCTCTAAGGCTAGGGACTGGTCCGACTGACCTCAAATGTCCCACTTCATCAAGATTTATAAAATATCACTCAAACGCTTTAAGCTTTAATTCTTCAAATTTGTGGCTATGTGTTGGGAATATTTTAAATTTCTTCTATTTTTGGTAATCTAAATGTCCTGTATTATATCTACGCCACCACACAATATATCCTCAAAAACTAGAATAGTATGGTCTGACTCTATGCCCATCAATTTGTGATGAAAAAAAGTGTTAAGGTCAATCCAGGTGTTCAACTCCTTTCGACAGGTCCTCCAAAAGCTACAAATGAATTAAGAACTTCTATTAAATAAAATAAAAACAAACACCTATAGAGATGAAAATATAAATAAGAGTTATTCTCTCGACATTATAACAAGAATTACTAAGAAGGAATTTTTCTGATTTTGTCAATCATTCAATAGTGAACTAAATACTACTAACAAATCTTGAAGTAAGAGCCCACCACATAATGAGGTACATGGTGATGTGCTTCTATTTCAACTCCAGAATAGTTAATCTCTAGAACTCACCACCAGGCCTCAAATTCTCGACCTTGACATGCAAGTAACACAAACAAAACCACTGATAATGTGCAATAACTCTACTTAGACAACTTGACCAATATTTTTTCATGTAATCACTATGCGTATTTATTGTTCCTAGATGAATAGAATATTTGTAAACATGAGTCACGCAAAGAATCAACAATATCTAGTCTCTCAGCCTAGGAACTAAGTTGTATCAATCGAAGTGCAAAATACCATCGAAATACAAGGTGGCCTTCCCAGCATCACCTCATGATGAGTCACATATTTTTACTAATTTGAGGCATTTTAGTTCAACTAAGAACATCCACAATGCCATTTTATCTCCATATATAATGGTTAGTTTTTATTTTGTAGCTATTAAGTCTTAAGAACAAGGAAAGGACGAATAGATGCAAAAAAAGAGGCCAAAACATAGAATAATAATGAAAATGTAAAGCTCATGCTCACTAAAGGCACTTGGAAACTCACCAAGAAAGCCCGACCTTTTCAAAAATGAGTGAGTGTTCTTGTGAAAAGCTCAAGTCATGTTGGCAAGAAGAAGAAACAAATTGCTATTTGCCAAACTCTGTTAGTGAGCTGAAAACTACTAGTTGAACATGATATAACAACTTAGTAAAAAATGATGATCAAAAGGCTATCTTAGGTTATATTGTCAACTCGCTGAATGTATATGACCATGGCCATCGTGCCCAAAAGTTGAGGTTGAAACCCATGAAGCCTAAAGTCAAGGAGTACAAGTTTGCACCTCACAGAGTTGGTCTACAAACCAAACTAATCTCGTTGAGTGGTTTTTGATATAAAATTTTTGTTGAGTTTTTACAAAAGTATAAATAGATGAAGAGCAAGAGAAACTCATTTTATACATTTTGAAATTAGAGTGTTAGTATCATGACCGAAGGGTACCCCCTAGATGTAATATGGCGTATAGAACCCCGAAGGACCCATATAAGCCACTTAACTTTCATAACATAAGAAATAGAACAATAAGAGTAAAATAATAGTCCAAGTCCAATACGTTTATAAAAGAAAAACGGAAGTCTAAAACACTTGTCTCAATTTAGCCATCTAGCACAGTTGAATGAAATTGGGACTAGCCCAAACATCATGTCCAAAAGTAAAATACATGAAAGAAAGTGAAACAATGAATATCCGTCCTTTAAACATGAGGAGTCACCAAAGCTCGAAAATCAACCACCAGCCATGAAACTCAAAAACCTGATTGTCAAATCCTATATTTGGGGAAATGTAGGCAGGAGTATGCGTTATTACAAAACAATGTATGAAGTATGATGGCTATGCATAAAACATTAAATCATTCTTAAAACGGACATTTCTTCTAATGAAATGCAATTTACCAAGCTAAAGCATGATATAAGAGAGTTAGAAAACATAAGTTGTAAAACGATGGTTAATGTAAGCTAACATCATATAATGACTTTGAACTCATATGAGATACTTCTTGAAGTAACCTTAGTTCATTATTAATGTGGGGGATTAAGCTTAACCGACATAGAGACCATGTAAGCTATAACATGATCCCTCGGTGTCTCTCACACCAAAAAACGGTTGTCCTACTTGCCACAGTAAGGACCATAATCTGAGCTAAATTTGATCCACTAGCTAATGTCTATCTAGAAAATCATCCTATGGGAGAATAGGTATGGGATAAAGAGATTGCTTCTTGAAAGCTAGCCTCTACCAAAAGGAAATCTTTTGTCTCAATATTCTCTCAGTGCTAAGCATAAATCCCACGGAATAGTCAATTATTACTTGTTATTATTATACATGGAAAGGCATGTCATCTTGCAAATCCAAGCTAAGTCATCATCCATGAAAATATATCTTTCAATAATCAATCCAAGATAGGCTTCATTAGGATAGCTCGTAATCTTTGATTCAATTAGGTGAGAAAACCTTTCAACCTTTGAATCCTTATTATGCGAGAAAACCTTTCACATCTTGATTTTATGTGTATATGAGAAAATCCTTTCAATAACAGATCATCATCATCAACGTTGATTCTCTACTCTCAAATCATTCTTAAAATATTTCCATAGATTCCATAAGAACATGCATAAGTCTATATTTTACCTTCCAAGGTTCAAAACCCACTTTCAATCATCAACATTTAGAAAACATGGGATAGATATGATTTTCATTATAAATTCATGTAAAGCTAGCACTACATGCTTAATTTCATAAAACTCTTCATTTATAATCAAAATCCCACATAATATCATTCATAATTGAAAACATGGGGATTGCATGGGTTCATGGGGTAAATCATCATAAAATCATATCATTTCATCAATTCATGCATAAGAGATCATAATTCAATCATTTAAATAAATAATAAAGAGAACCCATGACAATTGGAGAAAACCATAACTCAATTAGGGATTTCGTACTTTAAAAATAGAGGAATTTGGGAACTCCATGAATGGAAAGAATCCAAGGATGAATACTATCATACCTTGAAGCCAAATGCTTATCATTGATGGTGAAAATGGATGCTTGCCTTGAAACCTAGGTTGAACCCTTCTTCTTCTTCATGTTACCAGAGAGAGAAATATTTTTGAGAGGAGAATTGATCTTATTTTGTGATTTTAGAATAATGACTTGAATGGGTTGAATTTGGGGGTTAAATTACTTATATAAGGGTCTTAGTTAAGGGTAAAATGACGTAGTATCAAAATAAAATAATTTGGAAAATACTAACTGCTCCTAAAAATAATTAGAACATTTTAATATTTTGTATGTTAAACAAGCATGTAATTCATTTCTTTTGTGAATTTGAATGTGGATTTATAACTTTCAAGTCGTCATCCATCAAATCAGATGGATGAGAATGTTCTGGTCAAATTTCTCTTAATTTAAGCATTATTAGCTAAAACCTTTATTCTAGGGGTGTGCAATTGAAAATGGGTATTGATTAATTTAGTGGAATTGTTAAGTATTGGCATATTTTACATTAGTTTTCATGAATTCAAAATTATTTTCATGTGTTAATTTATGGATTGGGGTTTCAAAATTCTACTTTAGATCTTCATGTATTGCTAGGAAAAGGTTACATGATGTGGGTAATTAGCTTGATGCTTTTATATATAATTTGAATTTCATGTTTGCTCTAGAAAAGGAATTTGGGGTTTCATTTTAAATGGCTGATTTTCTTCACAGAGCATATCTATGTTAATGCAATGGATTTGCTTAGTAGATTCCAGATGAGAGGGTCTGAAAAAAGCTCATATGATAACTATATCGTGATTGTGAAATGCAATGTATATTTGATATTAATCTAGTCTATCCATGGGTAACTAATTTTATTGAGTAGTCACATTGATCGATTATTAAAGATTATTAACCACTTCTACACAATCCTAGATTATTACTCCACTTGCTTAACACTCGTTTTAATTAAATCATGTCAAAAATTGTTACTATAGAATCGTAATTTGACATTTGGATGCTCCACACCTATTACTATTTCACTAAAATAGATTATATCACAATTTGACATCGTAATTGAATTCTTCCATATACCACTTCCCAGACTATACTTTGTGTTATTGTATTGCCTTTATCGCTTATTTTTTTTAAGTTTCTTTATGAGTAATTTGAAGGTTATCACCTCAAAAATCCAATCTCCAATAGCTACCTGGGCATCATCCTCAAAAGGCTGACTATGAATCCGCTCTAACAATGGCGATAAATCCCCAACATTGGCTAGAATCCGGCTAAAATCCAATATATCAAGAAGATTCATCCTATTGGCTAAGTACTTAATGTCTAACACCAAATGTTTTTTGTAGCGGAAAGGGAGAATAGACTACTCAAACTCACGAACTTACAATTCAAGGTGTTTGCTATCACATTCATTTTCACTACCTAATTTTTCAGGTTATGATAGTGATGAGTGGTAGACTTGCACTCATTTGAGGCCAATTTAGTTCAACAAGTAATGTGATCAATGTCTAATTATGTCATATTCTAATGATATTTTGATAATTTGCAGCTATGAAGGCTAAGGTATAAGGAAAGGATAAATATTTGGAAGAAAGGCAAAAAACATAGAAAAATTATACAAAATCCCAACTTGATGATCTCCTTAAAAAAAGAGCGAATCTCTCAAACGGGTGAACCTCGCTGAAATAGACAAACATATGTTTGATGTTTTCAAATCAAGGGATGAAGAATAAATGCATCGGTGATCTATCGAATGTGAAAAGGCAAATATATTGAGCATTGCTGAATGTGATAGTACTCGAAAGAAAAGTGAAATATTTAACGGATAAAGAAGGTGATATTTGGTGATCCAGTGAACATAAAAGACCTTTTCCATCGGGTCCATTGACTGAGGTTCAAAAACATGTATACTAATGCCAGTTAAAGGTGAGCAGAAATACAAAAACGGTGACCCACTGGGTTGTTTAGGCAAGCCCAACTAATGTCATTGAATGTGATGCGGAAGAATGTTTTTGAAAAGTCTAAATATATTACAAGAGAGAAAAAGTAGATCTATCTTAAATTTATATGTTTTTACACGTAGAAATCTTACAAAGAGAAAAAATCTTTGGTATTGCTCGTAAAATTGGAGTTTTGAATATTACTCTTGTAATTTAACAATTTGAGATTGAAATCAAAGTGGGCGTTGATTATAATTGCTTAATTTTAGTGCACCTATCACGACCCTGGGGTACACCCTAGATGTAACATGGCTTATAGAATGCAAAAGGACTCAATGTAAGCCACTTGGCATATCACAATATAAGATAATAGAAAAGTACGGAAATTTAAACATTCTTCAATACAATCTAAGTCTCACAAAAATGAAGTAGAAGTCTTTAACATTTGTCTCAAACCATATAAAACAACATTGAATAACTCTTAGGATACAACCCATACAGTAGTTTTGACATAAAAGAAAGACTAAAAGGAAAGGGCGATTAAGTCCTTGATAATATGAGGACTCACCAAAACTTCTCTTCTTGATCTACTATGAACCTAGCCACGAGGATGGAAGTCCATATCGCTGAACCCTACATTTGATAAGAATGTAGGCAAAAATATGCGTTAGTACAATAATGTACTAAATATGATGGCTAGCATAAATCATCAACATAAGCATTTAAGAGACTTTAGTCAACATAAGAAATATACC